>CM066314.1:227044928-229444928 GCA_033807775.1 Saussurea involucrata
ATAAAGACATGAGTAGTGATGTAGAATGTTTTCGAAAAAAAAGAGAGGCAAAGTATAGTTGTTTTCAAGGTGGATTAAATGCATTCCTATATTTCTAATATAGGTGTTGTTTACCAAATGTTTACCTGGGTAAGTGCGTATCAGTCAAATTTAACACTATCACTTACTTACCGGGTAAGATTTTAGTCCGCCAAATCGGTTTTGTATGCAACAATTCACCTGGTAAGCGTTAATCGTGGTAAGAGTCGTCGTCATCACTTACCGGGGTAATAAGACTCTCGGTCCTTTCATTCGCTATTACCGGGTAAGATTTTTGGTCCTTGCCATATCAATCTGGTAGGTAATGTGACTTGGTAAACGCTTACCAGGGTAAGTGTTTGGTAAACGGCCCCTTACTTACTATTTTTCTCCTTAATATTAAAACTTATCTTTTATATTTTGAATGCATGATTTAACATGATTCTAATATAAAATAGATACATACAACATTACCTTTATTTTTTGTTGCATTTGTATTTTACACTAATAATTTTATTTATTTTTCAAATAAAATATTATTTGTGAGAAGAAGAGATCCATATCGGGACCTAAGAATTCATGAAATACTTTGTCCATTTTTAAATAAACATTCAAAATAAAAAAGAAATACAATTCGTAAACTCGGAGGTGGTTTATTAGAGCATCTCCAACAGTTTCTTCATTTTGGAGAAAATGGAGAATATGTGGATTTTGGGTTGTTTTTTTTGCTCCAACAGCTTCCCAAAAACTATCTCTAAAATGGAGAAAGTATGAGAGATAAAGAGTTTTTCTCCAAATATGGAGTTAACCTAAAAAATGATTACTTAGTGAGAACACCAATAAAAATCTTTGAAAAATAATATTTAGAGAGAGAAATAATATTTTAATAGATAAATACAATATTATAATATTATAATCATTGTTTTTTTCTCCAAAATGGGGAATTTGTTGGAGATGAATGTTATTTTTTTAGAGATTTTGACTTTTGGTTCTTTATTTTAGAGAAATTTTGAAGAAGCTGTTGGGGATGCTCTTATATAATTCAACTCATTCTTACAACCATTGAAGCCAAATCTCAACCGGCAAATTTAATCCTCTGAATATGTGGTTCCATAAATATCTTAATTGTTTATTAATACGAAAAACGTTGACCATAATTAATAAACTATAACCATCTTTCATATACATCCAAATCATAATATATGAATCCTCATCATTTTCATAGATATTTCAATTGGTTTGTATAGTATGTAACAATTGTATGGTATGAATTTGAAACCTCATCTATATCTTTAATATAAAGAGAACCATAAATATCTATATACATAATTAATAATAAAATTAAAAAGTAAATATTTAATTTTAAAATTTGAATACTTATTTAAGAATAAATAAAAAATATAAACATTTATTTGGAAAAAAAAATAGAACCTCATGTAAAGAACTACAAAATTTTGAACTTAGCATGACATGACCATTAACCAAATGCATGCAACCATGTTAATAACAATTAAAACCCATATCTTAAAAAATGTCCACATTTTTTATTTGTTTTAAAAAAAACAAGTTTCTAATTTCAAAAGATAATTAACTAAAATTTTAAATCTACCCTTAATTAATGTATAAATGCATGAGTCATGAGGAGAGAAAAAATATTTAAAAGTAAAATTGTCATTTGGTTAACTAAAAAAACAATAATTAAATACGTTTAAACAAGTAAATTGCATAAAATAATTAATGTGCAATGTTTCTGTTTCTATTTTGGGGAACGTACTTTCAAATAATATATTACGGGTTTATGACAAACTTTATAAACTAAAAGAAGACTCGGTTACCTTTAAACTTGATAAAAGCTAGAGTAAATTACATATTTGGTCCCTATGGTTAGGTTCAAATCTGGATTTGGTCCCTATTTTGAAATAAGTATACCAGGCGTCCCTGTGGTTGTCATTTTGTTTCATGTCAGTCCCTGACGCTAACTCCGTTAAAATAAGTTCGTTAACTCAGGGGTAAAATGGTCATTTTACCCTTGTCTTCACCGGTCACCTTCTTCGGCCACACCTCCCACTCTTCACTGCTAGATCTCTCAACACCTTCATTTCTGTGACCCTCTTTCTCTCTTTAACACACCTACACACACACACACACACACACACACACATATATAT
Source organism: Saussurea involucrata (assembly GCA_033807775.1). NCBI lineage: Eukaryota > Viridiplantae > Streptophyta > Magnoliopsida > Asterales > Asteraceae > Saussurea > Saussurea involucrata. The sequence goes on from CM066314.1 coordinate 227,047,115, forward strand.
ATATATATATATATATATATATATACAAACCTACAACCTCCTCTCTCATCTCTCCCATAACTCCGATCACCGGGGGGGAAACGAGCAAAGCACACGGTATGTCTTTCATCTGTGTGTGTGTATATATATATATATATATATATATATATGTGTGTGTGTGTGTGTGTGTGTGGGTCTGTGTTGTAACGACCCAAATCAAATCCATAAAGCATAACGACGTTAAAATAAATAACTTGCCGAAACGGCCTCAATATATATATATATATATATATATATATATACCATCTCAAAACTGCGAGTACAACACAAGGTTTGCGAAAACGATCTATTACACAACTGAGATTTATAGCGACTATGCTTGACATGCTACATAACACGGCATCCTTCTAGTCCAATGCTTCACGCTCGCGCTTCCTCTCTGCCCTTACTAAGGCTTTCTACTAAGTGCTTACCTGAAAATGGTTTAGTTTTTGAAATGCGAGGGTTAGACCATGAGATCTAGTGAGTTTCCTCTAGAAACAACATTTGCACCACATAAGACATTTTAAACGGTTTATAAGCATTTATAAACTCTTCTCGTCTTTAAAACATTTAAGCTTCACACGCAAGAACTACCCATATACTTGGCACACTAAAGTATAAAACATTCATAACCATTACAAACAACTTTAAACAATAAACTTTCACACAAACTGCACATGTAAATGGCACACTGAAGTCCCGCAATGGCGACAACGTGTCAGTCTCACACTGCCTTACTGGGTCACTCCTCCCATGGCATAAACGGAACACTCCCCCCGGTATGAGCACTGGCGGGCCACTCCCCCCGACTTAGCCATTACACAACTATCAACAATGTATGCATACATCTCAAGTAAACTTCCATACACACATTTTCATGTAATAAAACATATCAGTTCATATTCATTTACTTACTTCAGAAAACACGTTTAAATACGTAATTAGTTAGGGAAACTCACCTGAAGTCCCCCGCTAGGAGTTCTTACTTGCAACCGTTTGTCTTCTACCCGCACCTACATTTTCACCAAACACACAAGACTAGATAAGTCCCTCGGCACACTACAACAACTGAAAGTCCCAAACATGGGGAAACCGGGTTCTGGATTCACATTCCGGACTAAGCCATGGTTTCCGATACAAGTTCTGGATTCCGGCACCCCTTCCGGATCCGTTCCGGATTCCGACACGCCTTCCGGATAAATTCTGGATTCCGGACCTAGCGAGTTCCGGACAAATGGGGTTTTCCCAATACCCCAACCATTTCTACTCATAATCGATGTAACCAAAAGCCATCGTTACAATAATTAATGATTAATAGCGATAAACCTCTCATACCAATTTGGTTGGAACATAAACACCCAGCTTGATGTTCTCACGTCTTGAGGAGATAATAATCAAAAGGTCCCCAAATCCCAAAACCCCAATGCTTAAGGTCCATACTCAGATTCCATCATTACACTACAAATTAATAGGTAAGGAGAAGAAATTTACCTCATCTAAAGTGATGATCTTTCCTTCCCAACTTTGATTCTCCAACTTTTCTTCAAGAAGGCTTCTCCCCAAATTCACACTGTAGCCGCACACACTGATGATTATGAAACCAAGGTTACTTGGGTTTTACCCTATGTATAACACTCACACAAGAACACTAAACTCTTGTCTTTTACACTTTGGCCACCAAACATCATTTTATTTACTACACTCTAAACTGAGTTATTACAACATCCTCCCCTCAAAAGAATTCCGTCCCCGGAATTCCATCTTCGAACAAACGAGGGAAACGGGTCCTCATATCCGATTCCACCTCCCAAGTTGCTTCTTGCCCCTTATGGAAGCGCCACTGAACTTTCACTAGCGAGATGTCTTTATTCCTCAATTTCCCGACTTTGCGATCTACGATTGCCAACGGTTCCTCAACATAAATTAACTTCTCATCCACACGAATGTCTTCCTACAGCACTGCCATACTTTCCTCGGCCAAGCACTTCCTTAGATTCGACATGTGAAATGTCGAATGAACTCCGTGGAGTTCCTTGGGCATTTCCAGCTTATACGCCACCTCACCCACACGCTCGGTGATGACAAACGACCCAACACACCTAGGCCTAAGCTCCCCTTTCTTTCCAAGACGCACAACGTCTTTCCACGGTGAAACTTTAAGCATCACCTCGTCACCCACTAGAAATTCGATCAATTTCCTCCCTTTGTTCGCATATATCCTTTGGTGGTCTAGAGTCACCCTTAACTTCTCGCGAATCTGGTTGACTTATCGGTGGTCAACCGCGCGACCTCCGGTCTCACCTAATGTCTCTTTCTCGCGATACATCTTTACCCTTGGAATATTCACAGATAACTGCACATGCCAACCTCTTTGCTTCTCTAAGGGTTCCATTGCTACCACAATGCATAACCCTTCAATAATAGGCGTATACCAATGAATTACCACACATTCAGTTAACTACGCTCTAACCCCAGAAAATTCACGTAACATAAACAAAATAACGCCTCAGGCCAACTGTACCAACTGAACACAATACCGCCCACACACCTAGACTCACGTTTTCGAAACGAATTAAGATTTTCACTCACAACTTCACTTCTGTGACAGAACCAATTTACACAGGTTAACGCCACAACAACATGAATCCCTTATTAGAATAACGGACGTTCAATTCACCAACTTAACACAAACTCAACCTCGAGTATCACCTTAACTCACATTTATGATCCTCTTCAACAGATAGCACACAATTCTACAATCATCTTCCAAATACAAAATACGTCTAACGCAGATAACATTTTCTTGCCTGAATTGCAATGACTACGATCCATCAATGATAAACAATTCATATGTTCTCACCATATTTTCACCCCACACTATACTTAGCTAAAAGTAGGAACCGTCCACACTCACCAACCAAACCGAACCAATCTTGAAAACACATATTCAAATTCTCACTGCATCCGACAATCGTCCATTACATAAGAAATAAATTCAAGCTCACCCACTCACCAAAAATAAGTGTCCATGCTCGCACAAAACTATTCCCAGAAGCTTAACTCCGAACGACAAGCCCACTTGGAATATTTCCCATACTATCACTAAGTCTAACCCAATGGCCCTTTATTCCGAGCACTACCTTCTACTTCCTTCTCAAAACATAAAACATGTTTCCAAAGAACAGCTCACTATAAAGTGCACACTTTTGACCAACCACGCAAGCTAACTTCCCTAGACCCTTGAATCATCACATACACTCAAATCCTCTTTCTTACACTCCCACTAAGAGTTCATGTATCCGACAATGACACTCTGAAAACACTGCTTCTCATCTTCTGTGTCACTTGCCATACTTTCTACCTCCAATTTACTCACTTAATTCAACATACCATCCCCGCTTCCTCAGGCTAGTGAAACACTTCTCGTCCAACATTGACCACTTCATACACGCAATTCACCCAGTCATTCTTTAACATCTCGATTTTTATAAAAGATGATGTTTGGGTTTATTAAATAATTTGAGTATAATTATTTGATAAGGTACGATTTTATGAAATAAGTTAATATTAGAGTTTATCCCCAATTAAGTTACGTTATTTGTTTTGTGGAGTAATAAATTAAGGGGTAAACTTTAATTTTAATTTATTAGTTGGGGGATGTAAATTGTCATTGGATGATAGTTGAGTAGGGATGGAAACGGGGCGGGTATTAGGCGGGTAATGCATCCCCCGTCCCCGACCCCGACCCCCGTTTAAGCCCCCCGTCCCCGACCCCGACCCCCGTTTAAGCCCCCCGTCCCCGACCCCTCCCGACTAATCCCCGACGGGTTCAGGGGAGAAAATCCCCGACGGGTACGGGGAACCCGTTGGGTACCCGTTTACGAAAAAAAAAATAATTAAATTATTTTTAAAGAAAATGAAATTAGCGAGTTTTTAATTTTTAAAACAAATAAATAAACCTCAAGTTTCAAAAACATATAATGATATAATCAACCATGTGTAATCATAGTTCATGACAAATTTTAAAGTATAAAATTATCAAGCAACGAATAAAAAACTAATTAAATTATATATAAAAATATATATCGGGTATTATTAGGGGCGGGTAGTACCATCCCCGACCCCGAACCCGCTTCGGGTATGAAAAACAATACCCGTCCCCGCCCCGTTACCCGATTAGCCGGGGAATCCCCGCCCCATTAGGGCGGGTACCCGTGGGTACCCGACCCGACGGGTAAAATTTCCATCACTATAGTTGAGGGACTAGTTTGGTTAGGTGATGAAAGATGTGTCATTACAACCGACTCTTGTGATTAAAGAAGGGTGAGGTGTCCTTCATTTAACATTTTGGTAAATGTCTTAAATGTGTGTGTGTGTGTGTGTGTGTGTGTGTGTGAATTGTGTACGACAAAGAAAAAGAGAGAGAGAGAGAGAGTCGTAGGAGAAAAGGAGGAAAGAAGAAGAAGAGAACAAGAAACTGAAGTAATTTCATGCTGGAATTTTAGTAGCAAATTGAAGACATAGAGGTAATTTTCTTATGCAAATTCTCATTTTCATGTAGTTAAAGTTTTCTATGGGCTTAGAAAATGGGTTATGATGATTTTGGAAGGTTATGATAAATCTGGGTTGATGTTTATGTTCTAATAGTAGTATTGAACATATCTGTAAATTTATAGAAACATGCATGGTTTAAAACTAGAGATTTCTGGGTTTTACGTTTTTCAGTTAGTTGAGATATTCATGAACTCAGTTAGTTGCGACAGTTATGAACTCAGTTAGTTGCGACAGTTATGAATTTAGTTGGTTGCGATATGGTGCTATGTCTCAACAGTTGGTTGCGATATGGTGCTATGTCTCAACAGTTGGTTGCGATATGGTGCTATGTCTCAACAGTTGGTTGTGACAAGGTATATCGCAGCTAGTTGGTTGCGATAAGTGTTGACAATTTTGGTTATTTTAGGATTCTTAGTCTTTAAGGGTCCTGTAAAGTAGATTAATACTAGTACATTATGTATATGAGTATTTCAGATCTCTGTGAAGTTGGTGACAAAAGTTCATACAATTTAGAGAAGAAAAGAAAGATACTACTGCTATCAGGTGAGTTCATTCTTACCTTACTTTTTTATAATGTTTTAAAGTATGGTAAGGTGTATTTTATAAATGAACTGATTGGATGACTTTTGGAAGAATAATTTTATGAAGTAAAATTATGTCAAGACTCGTAAGTGTTAATATTGATGGTTAGATTTATGTTATAAGAAATTGACATATTAAATGTAATTTGCTTATACGAAATGATACGAGAGATTTATAAGGAGATTTGCTCATACTGATTATTATGAGGAATTTATGTGTTTTAAATATAATTCGCTCATACCGTTGTTATGAGGAATTTATGTGATATAAATATGATTTGCTCATACTGTTTGCTATGAGGAATCTATATTAAGTAAATACTTGTACGAGTACAAATAGGTGGTATGGATCCATAGGCCTAGTGTTTGGGAAATCGAGGAATAGACGTAGATTTATTCGGAATTCCCGATTTCTAAGGAAAAGAAGGGATTGGCATGTGTATATTGTAATCTCCATTTCCTTTCTAGAAATGGGCATGTGGATATTGCGATTTCTTGGATATGAGTATTAATCTTGAAATGGGCATGTGGATATTGCGATTTCTTGGATATTAGTATGAATCTAGAAATGGGCATGTGGATATTGCTATTTCTTGGATATGAGTATGAATCTAGAAATGGGCATGTGGATATTGCTATTTCTTAGATATGGGTGTTAATCTAGAAATGGGCATGTGGATATTGCGATTTCTTAGATAAGAGCATTAATCTAGAAATGGGCATGTGGATATTGCGATTTCTTAGATATGGGTATTAATCTAGAAATGGGCATGTGGATATTGTGATTTCTTAGATAAGAGCATTAATCTAGAATCTGTGAAGATTCGTAGTGCGGCTCTGGTATATGAAAAATGACTGACTTAGTGGCAGGTCGTATTCATGGAATTAGGTTTAATCCCCGTTATCAAAGGATGGTTATGTGTGTGGTAAGAAAAAGGGTAAACCAGGTTTGTTATGCCTTGTTTATATTGATTTGTACAAATATTATTTTGAAACCGAATGTTCTCACTAGGCGTTAGCCTAATCGTTTCAAATGATGTTTTCTTACCAGGTGCTAGCTCGGGAAAGTAAAGGGATGTGAGACGAGAGCTTTTGGATTAGCGGAGGAGATAATGATTATTGAGGTTTTGATGGATTGTTTAGATAATCTAGTTAATCTGATTATAGTGACATGATTAGATTAATAGGTTATTTGAAGAATTCAGTATTTGTGAATATAACCTCATAGATATTTCTCTGCTCAGTTTTAAAGATTGGAAGTTTAAGTTTAAATCTTATTATAAATTAAGGTTTAAATTAGCCCTGAATTTTAGGGTGTTACAATATGGTATCAGAGCATTAGTTTAAGCGAACTAGGTATGCTAAATGAGATACCTAGACTTAAGTTGTGATGAACTAAGTTATGATTCGTGAGATTGGGTAGAATTATTAAGACGGGATAGTCTTAGAGTCGACGGAAATATGTGACATTAGTACTATAACAATAGTAATGAGGATACGCATGTATAATATGTTCACAATTTCAATTAGCTACTGTTATTATGAATATATTACCACACGAGTATGCTTGTTTATAAATTGTTACAGTGACTAATGATCGATAAGGTATGTTTCGTATGACTTTCTATGTGTAATCATTTTATGGTTATTCCTTTGTGTTATAGCAGAACGATGGTGAATACGCCACCAAGGTCCTCTAATTCTTTGGAGGACAGAGCAGTAAATGATTTGGGGTTGGAAGGACAACCTGGAATTGGTGGGACCTATGAAAGTCCGCCGAGGCAACCTTTAATAAGTGAATTGGAAAGTCAAACTCATAGAACGAGTACTGGTGCTTCTGATTCGGTAATGACGTAATCTACCATGGAGTCCCGTATAATGGAAAACGTGATGCGGGTTATGAATGTTGCACTGGCTCAACAACAAGAGATGTTTATAAACATGCTGAATGATCATACCGTTAAGTTGCATAGGCCAGAGGTGAGTACCGGTGTTGTAACTCCACCTGTTAATCCAGCATTAAATATTGATAATAGAATGGAAGAAGTTTATGTTGGAAATAGAGTTGAAATAACTCAAGTGGGCGAGAAAAGAAAGTGGGAGGATAGATCAGAACCTTGTAAGAAGTCGGAAACTTTTGTTAAGGACTATTGTATTGAATCCCGTCAAGAAACCAAATTATATGTGAAATGCTTTAAGTGTGGAGAAGCTGGTCACACAATTAAAAACTGCCATATTCAAGGGTCAGCTTGCTATGCATGCAAGAAACCTGGTCATTATCGAAGAGACTGCCCGATGCTGATAGAGAAAGGGAATAAAGGGAAGAAACCCAACATGTCAACCTCAAACGATTGAAACTTTTCGCGTGATGAATGGGAAGATGTTAAGGAATGGATGGATATGTTTTGATACTGTCCTTGTTTATTCTACACACGGGTGTATGAATATTATGTAAGTAAGGCTAACTTATCTTTTGTATTTTGGTTTATATCAAAAGTTAGCTATATTAGTTATTATTGTGGCTAGATGCTTTAATGATTAAAAAGAGTAAAATAAGATCAAGTTATAGTTGATATAAAGATTTGATAATTGAGTAGTTACTGTTAGTCCCAGATGGCTATAACAAGTATTGTAGAAGGGGGGGGGGGGGGGGGGGGTTGAATACAATACTCAAAATTTTCACAATTTTAATTCTTTTTATTGAAAATCTTTCAACAAGAATTACACATAGAAAACTTAAGACTGTTGCGGAAAAGAACAGATAAACTATTCTAACAATCTTACACAAAGTATACAACAAAATAACTAAGAACACTTAGAACAAAGCTATAAAGTTTTTCAAGCAAACTGGAAATTCTTGCACTTAGAGAATTCTTCCAGTTTGCGTAGAATATCAAGAGCTCACAGTAATCTTCAAAGTCTCTCAAGATGTGTGTATTTTCTGTATGGAGAGCTCTTCCTTTTATAGTGACAAGGAGTGTGCAAGCATTGAATGCTTGGGACACTTGTCATCTTCACACTTGCTGAGGATGTTGACTTCTGGAAAGTTGTGAAGTCCTTGTCACCTTTTACAAGGTACAGTCAGAAGAGCCCATGCATGAGAAAAGAGCTTTGCATGGAAATGGATAATAAGACAGAATGTCACTTTATCCATGTAGAAAGTATCTTCTCAATTTGTCTTCTTATGTCTCTCATTTTTGTCTTCTTTTGCTTCTCAAAATCTCTTTCAACAAATGCACCACCGAAGAAAGGTTGTAAGATTTCTTCCAAGACAAAATGAATTTGCTTCTCATTTTGTCTTATTATGTCTCTCATTTTTGTCTTCTTTTGCTTCTCAGATTTTCTTTCAAGAAAAGCACCACCGATGGAAACTTGGGATATGTGACACATCTTTGGAGAAAACATCTTTGAAGCTTCTTTGAGGTCCCACCGAAAATAGGCTATTTTCGGTAGGATTTTCGGTGGAGAATCGGTAGGATTTTTTTTTTTTTTTTTTTTTTACCTTTCCACCGAAAATTGAGGAAAATCCACCGAAAATAGGCTATTTTCGGTAGGATTTTCGGTGGAAAATCGGTAGGATTTTTTTTTTTTTTTTTTACCTTTCCACCGAAAATTGAGGAAAATCCACCGAAAATAGGCTATTTTCGGTAGGATTTTCGGTGGAGAATCGGTAGGATTTTTTTTTTTTTTTTGCTTTTCCCACCGAAAATGAAGGAGAATCCACCGAAAATTGGCTAATTTCGGTAGGATTTTCGGTGGAAAATCAGTATTTTTTTTAACATTCCCACCGAAAATTTGCAAGAGTTGGACAAAAATTCGGTGAAATTTCTTGAAGAGGTTGAGGAAAATCTTCTAAGACATCTTCAGCAGAGTGTGGAGAAAGTCTTCTAAGGCATTATGGAGAAAATCTTCAAAGAGAAGAAGAGATTGGAATTTCATCTTCCAAGTTTTGATGACCCAAAAGGATTGAGTTTGAGGATTTGGGGTGACATCTGCAGAAGAGTTTGTAGTGGGTGGATTTTATGAAAGGAGAGATGGGTTGCAAACCAAGAGTGAAAAAGATGGAAAAAGGGATGGGATGAGGAGATGACACATAGGAAGTTGGAAAAAGGGATGGGGTGAGAGGAATAGTATATGAGAAGCTAGATAAAATTGGTGGGGAGAGAATCGGTAGAGGAAATGATAGAGGTCTACAACTTTGGTGAGATGGGGTGACATCATGATGATGACATCATTAAAGGAAAAAGTTGTCTATCATGCATGGGGTGACATCATTTGAAGGGGTTCTTTCCTATCTAGAAACATAGGAAATGAGATTTGTGAGAGAAGAATAGTGTCCACCGATGAGAATTCGGTGGAAACTTAGGACACATAGTTATTGAGGATTACACATGCCAAGTTCATTTATGAGGAAATTAAGCCTGGTTTCATCTAGAGGTTTGGTGAACAGATCAGCAAGCTGAAGATCTGCAGGAATGAAATGTAGCTCAATGTCACCTTTGGAGATGTGGTCCCTGATGAAATGATATCTGATAATGATATCTGATATCTATGTGCTTTGATCTGGAATGAAGAACTGGATTATTTGCAATAGCTATTGCACTTGAGTTATCACACAGAATTGGGACTTTGGAGTAGATTTGGGCATAGTCCTTTAGTTGACTTTTCATTTACAGGATCTGAGCACAACAGCTTCCAGCAGCCACATATTCAGCCTCAGCAGTAGAGGTTGACACAGAGTTTTGTTTCTTGCTGGACCAACTTACCAATTTGCCACCAAGAAGTTGGCAGCTCCCTGTAGTACTTTTCTGTCACAAACTGGGAACCTGCATAATCCAGCACATGGATCTTGCTTGAGACCATAAAGAGCCTTGGCAAGTCTGTACACATAGTTTGGATGAGCTGGGTCTTCAAAACCAGGAGGTTGTTTCACATAGACTTCCTCTGCAAGTTCCTCCATTGAGGAAGGCACTTTTGACATCCATTTGAAAGACTCTGAAATTTCGGTAGGCAGCATGAGCCATAAAGATTCTTTCGGAGTCTGGGAACCAATCTCCAAACTTTGTTTCTCTCAAATTGAGAAAGCTCTTCTTGCATGGCAGTGATCCAACCGGGATCTGCAAGAGCTTCATCAATCTTCTTGGGTTCAAAAAGAGAGAGAAAATTCACATAGAGACAAATATTTCCAACTCCTCTACATGTTTGGACACCTGCTTGTTGATCACCGATGATTTGATCTATGGGGTGATCTTTGGTCCATTTGGTTGCAGGATTAAAGATGGTGGAATATTTTGTGATAGAGGTGATGATGGTGTGGGATCAGAGGTTCAGTGGAAAGGAGAGAGAGAGTTTATTATTATTATATGCAGATCGGTGGGAAGAGAAGAGGTAATATGGAATCGGTGGAAGGGTTGGGTGGAGAAGCTTGTCTAGAGAGAGAAAAGGTGGTGAGGAGTTTAGTATGCACGTCGGTGGTGGTCTTGGTGGGTTTGTGTGTGAGAAGACCATGCATTTCGGTGGTGAGAGAGGGATAATTAGTTTTGGGTCTTTGTGAATATGGTGAAAAGAAGTAGTCAAAAGTGGTGTAAGAATGATGAATAGGTGGAAAAGGAATTTAGGAAAAAAAAAATTTATTTTTTATTTTTTTTATTTTTAAAACAAATCCCACCGATGGATTTAAAATTATAATATTAATTAATTTTTTTTTTTAAATAAAACTATCACCGAAAGTATATACATATATATATTAATTTTTTTTTTTAAACAAATCCCACCGATGGATTTAAAATTATAATATTAATTAAATTTTTTTTTAAATAAAACTATCACCGAAAGTATATACATATATATATATTAAATTTTTTTTTTTAAGGTTTTGGAGTGAGTGGAAGGGTTCACAGATGTAAACTCACCGAAGTGGGTTTTGGTGGGTAGAGCATTGAGTAGGACAACTTTGAAGATGAGATGAGAAAAATAGTTTGGTGGATGAAATGAATGGTAAGAAGTATGATGAAAAATGGGGTGTAGGAGATATGAAGATTGATGGTAGATGAGAGATGTCGGTAGAAAGTAGCAGCTTCGGTGGTAATGTTGTGAGAATGACATCATCATGCTTATGATGTCATGAGAGTAAGGAATTCTAAGGTTTTGTCAACTTTCTCACTTGTTCACATAGATCCATCTGCCCAGCTCAAAATCTGCAATCACAAAGAATTTAATTTCCAGGTACCCATTTTGAAGGTGGGTCCTTTTGGGTTAGAAGAAAAAGAATGAAAAGAATTTATATCACTCAGAATAATTCTTTATTTCACACAGTCTTTGGCAAAATGAGAAATATCACCACAGATATAGCATTTTCTATAAAGAGAGTTCCTTTTAGAAACTTGACATTTTTCCTAACTTTTGCTCAAAGATTTTGAAGAGATAACAAAGAATGGGGGTGCATCACATAGAATTCCTATTTCAAAAATTGGGAGTACATAAATCCTTTCTTTTGAATTGGACATTTTGAAACTCACAGATTTAAGAAGAAAATCGGTATGAGAAGTCATAAAGTTATTTTTGGAAAAATTTTGGAGGATTTCTTTTTAAGAAAGAAATAACACCCAGAGACTGGCCAAATAAAATTTCCAAAATTTATGTTTTCAGATGTGATGGCAGAAATTATGGACACATAGCAAAAGAGTTTGAAATAAGAGAATTCATAAAAGATAGATAAAACACATAGTATGTACCTGTGAAGAGTAGAAGAAGCACTTAGCTGATACAAGAGCAGTTGAGGAGTCATTCGCTTTCAGATGTGGGTTCATCTGCCAAATCATAAGATTTAGCAGGCAGACCCTTTCCTCTTCTGATAAGTCTTTCATTTCTTTCCTTTTCTCTCTTGTATTTTTCCTTGTATCTTTCAGCCCGGTCAAAATTTGCAGAAGAGAGGTGTTGGCTGAACTTTTGGGAATCATATTTGGATCTTTCCGATTTTGAGGAAAATCGGCCTGAGGAAGCAGTTCTGGGTCTTTCAAACTGTTTACTCTTACACTCAGAAGCAAAATGACCCTTTTTACCACAGTTAAAACATTCCTCATTAGATTTATCCAAAGGAGAGTGTTTGGAGAGAGAAGATGATGAATTTCTATCAAACTTAGATTTTCCAGAAGAGAGATGAGATTTGGATTTAGAGTACCCATCCAACATGGCCATTTCATCAGATAATTTATCAACTGAAGTTTCCTCACATTCATCCTTAGCACCACTAAGATATGCTTCTGAATGATCATTGGGATCTTCTTGACTATCATGGTCAGAATCAGATGGGTAGGTGATTTTTGGAAAACACTTAGTCTTTTTGGAAGAGTCACTTAGGAGAGCTAGAGAAGAGTTCTTTAAAAACTTATGCAGTTTCGTCTGCTCATAGTTGAAAAGAGTACCATAAAGAACAGTAAGAGGCATATGAACAAGATCCTTGGTTGTCTTTATACAAGTACAGATATTTTCCCAAAAATCGGGAAGACAGTCCATAAATTTGCACAGGACTTCCTCATTGTCATACACTCTACCTAACAGCTTTAAGTCATTAAGAAGACTGTTAAAGCGATTATAGTAGTTGGATAGAGATTCTCCTTTCTCAAAAGCAAAGAGTTCATAATTTCTAACAAGAGCAATCTTTCTGCTCTTTTTAACTTCATTTGTACCTTCGTACAAAACACACAGAGTGGACCACATCTCTTTGGCAGTAGAGAGATTTACCAGAGAGTGGTACACTTCATCAGGAAGAGAGAGAGCAATGATAGTTCTAACTTTGGAGTCAAGAGTAACTAAACGTTTCTCCTCATCAGTATACTTTTTAGGATTTTTGAGAATATACCGACCAGTAGCACTGGATTTTTCCTCATCAGAATCACTAGAGATTTCCTTTTCAAAGGTTTCTTTACCTGGCCTCTGCGTGTCATAGCGAGCCCAAACTCTGGGGATAATGGGTCCCTCGTTGAGAATGGTTGGATATCTAGTATCCACTCCTTCCATGAATAGCATCATGCGGCTTTTCCACAAAGAGAATTTTTTGGGATTGAACTTAGGAGGTTTTGAAATGGAGCCATTTTCAGAGAAGTTATTTTGAAAAGAGTTTTCAACAGTAGAAGAAGAAGAGGCAGCCATCGCAGATCAAGTTTATGGAATTAAACTTTCTGCTCTGATACCACTTGTTAGTCTCAGATGGCTATAACAAGTATTGTAGAAGGGGGGGGGGGGGTTGAATACAATACTCAAAATTTTCACAATTTTAATTCTTTTTATTGAAAATCTTTCAACAAGAATTACACATAGAAAACTTAAGACTGTTGCGGAAAAGAACAGATAAACTATTCTAACAATCTTACACAAAGTATACAACAAAATAACTAAGAACACTTAGAACAAAGCTATAAAGTTTTTCAAGCAAACTGGAAATTCTTGCACTTAGAGAATTCTTCCAGTTTGCGTAGAATATCAAGAGCTCACAGTAATCTTCAAAGTCTCTCAAGATGTGTGTATTTTCTGTATGGAGAGCTCTTCCTTTTATAGTGACAAGGAGTGTGCAAGCATTGAATGCTTGGGACACTTGTCATCTTCACACTTGCTGAGGATGTTGACTTCTGGAAAGTTGTGAAGTCCTTGTCACCTTTTACAAGGTACAGTCAGAAGAGCCCATGCATGAGAAAAGAGCTTTGCATGGAAATGGATAATAAGACAGAATGTCACTTTATCCATGTAGAAAGTATCTTCTCAATTTGTCTTCTTATGTCTCTCATTTTTGTCTTCTTTTGCTTCTCAAAATCTCTTTCAACAAATGCACCACCGAAGAAAGGTTGTAAGATTTCTTCCAAGACAAAATGAATTTGCTTCTCATTTTGTCTTATTATGTCTCTCATTTTTGTCTTCTTTTGCTTCTCAGATTTTCTTTCAAGAAAAGCACCACCGATGGAAACTTGGGATATGTGACACATCTTTGGAGAAAACATCTTTGAAGCTTCTTTGAGGTCCCACCGAAATGTCATTTGGGATATGTGACACATCTTTGAGATATATGACATCATCTTTGGGAAAAGCTTCTTTGAGACTTGGCCGAAATAGAGAGAAGTTTCGGTGGAGATACCACCGAAATTGTGAGAACAATTTCGGTGAACAATGACTTGTATGTTTGAGAAAAGATCTTTCACTTCCACAATGAGAGAATCTTTAATCTTGACTTTGGTTGATCTTTGACTTCACCAAACATTTGATATCTTGTACAAGCCATTACAAAGAACCATGCATCCAAAATTTCTCTAAGTATAAAATGTTTTTCAAAGTATAAAAGGAGATCATGAGGTCATCTTCAAATCTTGATGACCCAACAGTTACCCCAAGGAGATCAGCAAATTTTAAGTTGGGGAGTGGGTAATGTTGAAGGATGTAATATCCAGAAGATGTGGAAAGCCGAATCCTTGTTCTTTTTAGACTTTTATCTATGATTAAGTATAAAAGACTAGAAGTATTAATGTGTTGGTATTGACAAACTTGTTATGAATAAGTGTGGTGAAGTAGGAATGAAATGTCCTTGACATCAATTAAGAGTTTAAAAGTGATCTTGTGATATTAACGTTGCACGAATACGTTTGAGATAAAGACGACGGAATGTGAATTGGATTATGATATATTGGAAGGATTAGGTTCAGTTAAGGACCCTTGTTGAAGAATAAGTTAAGGAAGTATCAAATGGAAGTTTTCGGAGATTTCGAATGAAGTGTACGATTTGTTAATAAAGTTGTGGGAGCATGTAATTTGTAAGACAACGATGTGATATGGCTAATATAGGAATAGAATGTTGGGTGGTAGTGGGTGTTTACCCAAATAAGGAACCAAATGTTTTGGTTGTATGAGTCGCTAAGTGGGTATATTTTGGAATCATTGGAAGTTTAAAGAGGAGGATGGCTGTGTTAGTCGAAAGGTGATGTAGTAGATGGAAAATCATTAAGGAATGTGAGTTGTTTTATGTAAAAGAATGGTCCGAGAAAGTATTAGTTGAAGATCGAAGAATGTGTAGTAACTTCGAATACTGGTGATGATTTAAGATGACATGGTTGAATGTCTCAAGTTAAATTTTGTGCAATTGTTTGGTTATGTATAGTAATGAGAAAATGTTACAATATGTGAAAAGGTCGAGAGAAAGAGGCAAATGATGTTTGGAGGGTGGTGCTCCACACTAACGTGGAGAAAGATGTTAGAAAATCGGATCTAAGAATGTAGTCATACTACAGGTTTAAGGGAAACATCATCGAGGTGATAAGGTGACTTGAGAGTCGGAAAGGATATGAAGATTAGATATCTTCAATTGTTTACCTAGTTTCGATTTCGAGGACGAAATCATTTTCAAGTTGGGGAGTATTGTAACATCTCGATTTTTATAAAAGATGATGTTTGGGTTTATTAAATAATTTGAGTATAATTATTTGATAAGGTACGATTTTATGAAATAAGTTAATATTAGAGTTTATCCCCAATTAAGTTACGTTATTTGTTTTGTGGAGTAATAAGTTAAGGGGTAAACTTTAATTTTAATTTATTAGTTGGGGGATGTAATTGTCATTGGATGATAGTTGAGGGACTAGTTTGGTTAGGTGATGAAAGATGTGTCATTACAACCGACTCTTGTGATTAAAGAAGGGTGAGGTGTCCTTCATTTAACATTTTGGTAAATGTCTTAAATGTGTGTGTGTGTGAATTGTGTACGGCAAAGAAAAAGGAGAGAAAGAAAGAGAGAGTCGTAGGAGAAAAGGAGGAAAGAAGAAGAAGAGAACTAGAAACTGAAGTAATTTCATGCTGGAATTTTAGTAGCAAATTGAAGACATAGAGGTAATTTTCTTATGCAAATTCTCATTTTCATGTAGTTAAAGTTTTCTATGGGCTTAGAAAATGGGTTATGATGATTTTGGAAGGTTATGATAAATCTGGGTTGATGTTTATGTTCTAATAGTAGTATTGAACATATCTGCAAATTTATAGAAACATGCATGGTTTAAAACTAGAGATTTCTGGGTTTTACGTTTTTCAGTTAGTTGATATATTCATGAACTCAGTTAGTTGCGATAGTTATGAACTCAGTTAGTTGCGACAGTTATGAATTTAGTTGGTTGCGATATGGTGCTATGTCTCAACAGTTGGTTGCGATATAGTGCTATGTCTCAACAGTTGGTTGCGATATGGTGTTATGTCTCAACAGTTGGTTGTGACAAGGTATATCGCAGCTAGTTGGTTGCGATAAGTGTTGACAATTTTGGTTATTTTAGGATTCTTAGTCTTTAAGGGTCCGGTAAAGTAGATTAATACTAGTACATTATGTATATGAGTATTTCAGATCTCTGTGAAGTTGGTGACAAAAGTTCATACAATTTAGAGAAGAAAAGAAAGATACTACTGCTATCAGGTGAGTTCATTCTTACCTTACTTTTTTATAATGTTTTAAAGTATAGTAAGGTGTATTTTATAAATGAACTGATTGGATGACTTTTGGAAGAATAATTTTATGAAGTAAAATTATGTCAAGACTCGTAAGTGTTAATATTGATGGTTAGATTTATGTTATAAGAAATTGACATATTAAATGTAATTTGCTTATACGAAATGATACGAGAGATTTATAAGGAGATTTTCTCATACTGGTTATTATGAGGAATTTATGTGTTTTAAATATAATTCGCTCATACCGTTGCTATGAGGAATTTATGTGATATAAATATGATTTGCTCATACTGTTTGCTATGAGGAATCTATATTAAGTAAATACATGTACGAGTACAAATAGGTGGTATGGATCCATAGGCCTAGTGTTTGGGAAATCGAGGAATAGACGTAGATTTATTCGGAATTCCCGATTTCTAAGGAAAAGAAGGGATTGGCATGTGTATATTGTAATCTCCATTTCCTTTCTAGAAATGGGCATGTGGATATTGCGATTTCTTGGATATGAGTATTAATCTTGAAATGGGCATGTGGATATTGCGATTTCTTGGATATTAGTATGAATCTAGAAATGGGCATGTGGATATTGCGATTTCTTGGATATGAGTATGAATCTAGAAATGGGCATGTGGATATTGCTATTTCTTAGATATGGGTATTAATATAGAAATGGGCATGTGGATATTGCGATTTCTTAGATAAGAGCATTAATCTAGAAATGGGCATGTGGATATTGCGATTTCTTAGATATGGGTATTAATCTAGAAATGGGCATGTGGATATTGTGATTTCTTAGATAAGAGCATTAATCTAGAATCTGTGAAGATTCGTAGTGCGGCTCTGGTATATGAAAAATGACTGACTTAGTGGCAGGTCGTATTCATGGAATTAGGTTTAATCCCCGTTATCAAAGGATGGTTATGTGTGTGGTAAGAAAAAGGGTAAACCAGGTTTGTTATGCCTTGTTTATATTGATTTGTACAAATATTATTTTGAAACCGAATGTTCTCACTGGGCGTTAGCCTAATCGTTTCAAATGATGTTTTCTTACCAGGTGCTAGCTCGGGAAAGTAAAGGGATGTGAGACGAGAGCTTTTGGATTAGCGGAGGAGATAATGATTATTGAGGTTTTGATGGATTGTTTAGATAATCTAGTTAATCTGATTATAGTGACATGATTAGATTAATAGGTTATTTGAAGAATTCAGTATTTGTGAATATAACCTCATAGATATTTCTCTGCTCAGTTTTAAAGATTGGAAGTTTAAGTTTAAATCTTATTATAAATTAAGGTTTAAATTAGCCCTGAATTTTAGGGTGTTACACATTCCGAAATAACACCCAATGCTCGAAGCCACCACACACTTCTCGTTTTCCCCAAGCGAGATTAACCCACTCCCTTGAATTTCCTTTACATACAAGGATTAGCTCAACATTCCCAAAGATTTCGTATCTACTACGAAACATTGCAAACTAACCAATCCAACATCTCCACAAATATTTCAATGACACAAGGCAAACTTACTCATCAACTTATCGCAACCAAATAACACATAATTTCTTTCTTAGTTAGTCACAAGTTACTACCTCATTCTTTTATCCTCGGATGACAATACTACACGCCACTCAAACACATATGCATCTCAACACACATAACTTACCACATTTGAATAACTCAATAGTAAATCTCGAGCAATATTTCCTCTTACGCTCATCCCATAACAACACCACTCCACCACTTATCCTTACAACAATTTGTTCTCACACCAAAGGCTTGCACGTCTATCTTGCATAAGTTACCACTAACTAATCCACTCAACCACCACACAACAACATCACACTAAGGGCAAAATCCTCACGATCATTATTACACACAATAGGCCTTACTTCTCCATGCCAGTCACAACAAACATTTGAAATAAAGCTATCCCACGACCTGGTTTTTTCTCAAACCCAGATGAACCTCCACTTATGATCGTCTACTTCACTCAATCAAGTCTTTGTCTCCAGTCGGCTCTTTGGAATCCATACGAAACACGCTCAAGTAAACCAAACGATAAGACGCTCCCTCGCAGGCCAACATAATCCACGTGTCCCACCTGAGTTGTGCTAACTACTTCATTCATAAACGAAACATCAACCACATAGAAAATCACTTATCTAACTAGCGATTCTCCACTTCCATAACACTCACATATAGCGGTCCAACATCCTGTCAGATACACACCTTTCCCAACCGACCTCCTATCTCCGCGCATAAACCTGACAAAATAATTACACCAGTGTTGGTGCAAGTGTACCACATCTCTATATATTTTATATATTTATTTTGATGATTACAAACACACCGTATTATTGTTTTTCTAACAATTTTATCCAAGTGTGCAGTTAATTGGACAACATGAAGATTTTATCTGAAGAGTCCAAGACTGGTGTTTACGTCATCATATATCTCATAATAATAAACACCCTAAAATAATATACCACTTGGATATTTTAAAAAACCTAACCCAACACTATTTTTAAATCTTTGATTTAAATTAATTTAAGAATGTTGACTTTTTTGGAATAAAACAAAAAGAATTCAGTTGCCTTTTTAAGCTATGGTCGCTCCTGACGCAGACACCTTTTTCAGGCGGTATACCGCGTGATGCTCGGCGGTATACCGCGGCTCTGTTACGTATGGCAGGTTCTTGCAGGTTGACCTTCCTGCTGTCAGCCACTTTGTCAGGCGGTATACCGCGTGGTGTATGGCGGTATACCGCGGCTCTGCTACACCGTGTTGCAGGTTGCTTTTGCAGGTTGACTTCCTTTTGTCAGGATCACTTTTTCTGGGCGGTATACCGCGCCCATATAGGCGGTATACCGCGGTGAGCTTTTGACCGTTGCCACGTCCAGCTTAAATACATGCAGCTTCTCAGCATTTACAAAGTGACAAGCAGACATTGAATACCTAGCTCCTAAAAAGATTACTCAGCTCCTCATCTCATTTAATAACTTATTCAAGTTATAATTTTTGAGTGATCAACCTCTCACAAATCCAAGTGTTATACTTATACAAGAGTGATTAATATTGTGAGATATATTCTCTTGTAAGTATTTGAATAGTGTGAGTGATTCACGTTCTCGAGCAAAAGCAAGAGATTTTATTATCATTGTATCAAGGTTTGTGTTCTACCATAAAGAACACTTATAGTGAATCAGTGTGTCGAGAAGTGTCTCGGCAAGTGGACTAGCCAGCCAGTTGGTGGTGAACCACTTTAAATCTCGGTGTCGGTATCAACATTCTCTACCCTTATCTCTTTATATTCCCGTTGTGCACTTAATTTTATTTATATATTTGTTGTGCATGCAATATTTATTGTTGATTTTGATAAGAGAATTTTTATTTGTGAAATATTTTTAAATACAACCTTTACCCCCCTAAGGTTGTCCTAACAATTGGTATCAGAGCGGGTTGCAAGTTTCTTTAAAAATATTTGTGCCTTTTAAAAAAAAAAACTTGTTCTTGTATTTTAAATGGCAACCTCTGAGGGAATTATTTCTACAAAAATTCCGCAAATTGACACCGAAAATTTTGGTCTTTGGGCAAATCTTTTTGAATGCTACGTTCGTGGCAAAAGTCGAAAAATTTGGGACATTATTAAAAATGGAGATTATAAACCCACCAAAACCAAAGATGGAGTAATTAGTGAAAAACCAGTAGCGGAATGGTCCGCCGCTGAGGATGCTTGGGTTTGCTTAAATTTTGAAGCTAAAAATATTCTTTTTTCGGCACTTACTAAAGATGAGATTGAACGTGTTTATTCTTGTGAAACTGCTCACGATATTTGGGAAAATCTAAATAACACTCATAGAGGAAATTCTCAAGTCAAAAGCTCAAAAATAAATATTCTTGTACATGATTATGAAATGTTTGAAATGTTAAAAGATGAGTCAATCGACTCAATGTTTAAACGTTTTAACCTTATCATGGTGAGCTTGAAAGGTCTTGGTAGAACTTATCCAAACGAAGATTACGTGCGAAAAATTCTTCGAGCGCTTCCTCTGGAGTGGATGCCGAAAATCACATCGTTGGAAGACTCCCGTGACCTCTCAATGATGAAATTAGATGATCTCATTGGAAATCTCAAAGTGCATGAAATTGCACTAAAAAGGAACAAAGATCGGGAGCATGATAAAAAGAAATCTTTGGCGCTTAAAGCTTCAACTTCAAGTGACGAGAAGGAGAAGAAGAAAAAGAAGGAGAAAGCTAGCTCCTCAAAGGATCAACCCGAACATCTTGACGATGTAGCCATGTTGGTAAGAAATTTTTCTAAATTTTTAGCTAACAAAAAGTTTTCAAGAAATGATAGGTTTCAAAGAAAAGGAGATTATCGCCGTGGTGGAGAAAACCGAAGCCGAAAGTTCCATAAACGGAACGACAAAATAAATAAAAATGGCGAATCAAGCGATGATGAAGAAGCCAAGAGAAAGAAGGGCTTTTGCTACTCATGTGGAGACAAGGATCACTATGCCAACGAGTGTCCAAAAAGAAATAAACCTAAAATCAAGAAGGAGAAAGCCTTCGTTGGAGGCGCGTGGAGCGCAAGTGAAGATGAAAATGAGTATGAAGCCACTTGTCTCATGGCGGAAGGCGACGATGAGGTAAACTCGTGTTACTCAAATTACTCTAGCGATGATGAATGTAATGATGATGATGATCTTGATATGTTAAATGATGCCTTTCAAAAAATGGTTATGCTTACAAATAATTATAAAGATGAGAACGCAAAACTAAAGGAAGAATTATTATTAAGTAAAAAGGAAATTCATGATAGCAAACAAAAAATTGCATGCGATAATGAAAAAATCATAAATTTAGAAAATAAATTAAGTGAAAAATATGTTTGCAATTCTTGTGACATTTTAAATAAAGAAATTGCATGCCTTGAGAAAAGAATAGTTGAAAATGATTTATGTGCTAATTGTGATGTGCTTAAAAAGGAAAATGCATGTTTAAAAGAAAAATGTGATAAACATGAAAAAGATAATTTGTTAGCACATGCCTTTCAAAGTAGCAATGAGAAAGTGCTTAAAATGTTAAATATGTCAAATAGCACTAATTGTAGAAAAGGCGTTGGTTCCGATATGTGTAAAGATAAGTGCTTATGTATGCCTATCAAAAGATATTTTGAACCACCTAAAAATGTTGAAATGAGAAAACCGTATGTGCAAAAATCCTCATATATGTCCAACATAAATAATGTGAATTATAAGTCTAGGAAATCTTATGCATGCATGTATAATAGTAAATTTTCTAGACCAAAAAATAGTGTGAATATGCATGCTCCTTTTTACGTCTTTGATAAATATGATCGTAAAATTAAAATGGTACCAAAGTGGATTCCTAAAGGCTCCTTTAGTGTTGATAATCCCGGTGGCATGCGTTTATGGTTTTAAATTTTTTTTGTATATATACATTATATACATATATATATATATATTCTGTGTTTGAAAATTATGAATCAACTCCGAATAGGCTCACCTATTTGGATACGGTGTCTAGGAAAGATAAAGGCGAATTCTTCGAATTCTAATGAGGTCGGTTTTTAAAGTGCCTTCGCGCTTACCACCCTCACCGTCTTTCCTGGTCGCTTCCAAGTAGAGCTACCGAAAAGGGTTGAGTAAATAATTTTCTTGTCTGTATATTTTTTGTGAAAATATATTTATTATTATATGTGGTTTTCTATGCTTTCTAGACTAACTTTCAAAGGACCCATAAGATGTGGGGACCATAAAAGTTGTACTTTAAATGTTGTAGATAAATCTTGATATGGATTGGATTCTTGATAGTGGATGCACACGTCACATGACCGGTAACCATAATCTTTTTTCATCATATGAGTCATGTGATGGTGGACTAGTAATTTTTGGAGGAAACTCCAAAGGAAAGGTAATTGGGAAAGGTACAATTTCTTGCAACAATGTTACATTTTTAGATGTTACGCATGTTGATAATTTGAAATTTAACTTGCTAAGTGTTCGTCAACTGTGCAAAAATGGTATAATTGTTGTTTTTGAAGAAGACTCTTGCAAAATTCTGAAAAATGGTAAAGTTCTTTTGAATGGGGTTATAAAAGGAAATCTTTATGTTTGTAAAACTGATGTAAATGAAAATGTTTGTTTATCTTCCGTATATGATAATTCGACTTTGTGGCATAGACGTTTAGGTCACGCTAACCTTAGATTAATTCAAAATTTGAAAAATAAGGAGCTTGTGAGTGACCTTCCAAAATTAAAATTTGATAATCATTTTTGTGATGCATGTCGTGTCGGCAAACAAACTCATGTTTCTCATAAATCAAAAAATGTGATTTCAACTAAAAGAGTTTTAGAACTTTTACACATGGATCTTTTTGGCCCTATGGCCATTCAAAGTTTTGGAGGAAATTATTACACTCTAGTAATTGTAGATGATTTTTCTCGATATACGTGGACTTTATTTTTAAAACATAAAAATGAAGCTTTTGAAAAATTTAAGATTTTGGGAAAACGAATTCAAAACCAACAAGGTTGCACGATTGTTTCGATTCGTACGGACCATGGACGCGAATTCGATAATGAAACTCAATTTGGTGCGTTTTGCGACAAATATGGTATAACGCACAATTTTTCTGCTCCTCGCACTCCTCAATCTAATGGGGTTGTGGAGAGGAAAAATAGAACCCTACAAGAAATGAGTAGGACTATGCTCAATGAACATCAAGTTCCCCAAAAGTTTTGGTGTGATGCCGTAGCTACCGCGACCTATGTCCTCAATCGTGTGCTAATTAGGAGTATCCTAAATAAGACCCCTTATGAGATCCTACGTGGTAGAAAGCCTTCCTTAGCCCATCTTAAGGTATTTGGTTGTAAATGTTTTATTTTAGATACCAAATCTTATTTGACCAAATTTGACCCAAAAGCCTATGAGGGAGTATTCCTTGGTTATTCTTGGAATAGCAAAGCCTATAGAGTCCTTAATAAAGAGACCATGGTTGTAGAAGAATCCCTAAATGTAAGCTTTGATGAAAGTCCTCCTAAACCTAGTGCACCCTTAGTAAATGATAATGGTTGTGAAGGAGATGCATTAGCCCAACATCTTAGAACCTTGGACTTAGGAACCCAATCTCTTACAAACAATGTAGAATCTAGTGATGCCCCTCCATGTTATGTTCCACAAGGAGTAGATGATCCTAACCTTAGAACATCTAGAGGCCATCCCGTAGATCAAATCATAGGTGACCTAAACCAAAGAACAACTAGATCACAAATCCATACCCTTTGTGCCTTTCACGCCTTTATCTCAGCCATAGAACCTAAAAACATAGAAGAAGCTTTAGGTGATGAGGATTGGATAATGGCCATGCAAGAAGAGTTAAACCAGTTTACTAGGAATGATGTGTGGGACTTAGTTCCTTGCCCTAGCGGTCAAACCATTATTGGCACACGATGGGTCTTTCGTAACAAGGTAGACGAAAACGGTGAAGTCACCCGAAACAAGGCACGTTTAGTTGCCAAGGGGTACAATCAACAAGAAGGTATCGATTATGATGAAACCTTTGCACCAGTTGCAAGGTTAGAGTCTATTCGAATGCTTCTCGCTTTTGCGAATGCTAAAAATTTTAAATTATATCAAATGGATGTCAAAAGTGCTTTCCTAAATGGTTTTATAAATGAGGAGGTATACGTTTCCCAACCTCCCGGCTTTGAAAATTTTGAAAATCCGACGCATGTTTATAAATTAAAAAAGGCGCTTTATGGTTTAAAGCAAGCTCCGCGTGCGTGGTATGATAGATTAAAATCCTTTTTAATTACAAGTGGTTATATTATGGGTAAAATAGATAATACTTTGTTTGTCAAATATGCTCAAAATGATATTGTGGTTGTGCAAGTGTATGTTGATGATATTATCTTTGGTTCTACAGATGAAAATCTTTGTAATGAATTTGCTACAAAAATGACTAATGAATTTGAAATGAGCATGATGGGAGAATTAAAATTCTTCTTAGGATTGCAAATAAAACAAAGTGAAAATGGTACTTTTATAAGTCAATCAAAATACTGCAAAGACATGTTGAAAAAGTTTAATTTTGAAAATGTCAAACCTGTTGAAACTCCGATGACCACTAATCTAAAATTATCTAGTGACGAAGAGGGAACCGATTTTAATGAAAAGATTTATCGTGGCATGATTGGTAGCTTATTGTATTTAACTGCTAGTAGACCTGATATCATGTATAGTGTGTGTTTATGTGCTCGTTTTCAATCTTCGCCTAAACAATCTCACTATGAAGCCGTCAAGCGTATTTTTAGATATCTTAGAGGTACTACGAATCTTGGACTATGGTATCCAAAACAACCCGAGCTAGAAGTAACATGCTTCACCGATTCCGATCTTGGTGGCTCAATGGTTGATCGAAAAAGCACTAGTGGAGTATGTGCCTTTATAGGTCTCTCGCTTGTGTCTTGGTTTTCCAAGAAACAACATTCCGTAGCCTTATCCACTACCGAAGCGGAATATGTAGCCGCCGCGAGAGCGTGTGCTCAAGTTCTATGGATGAAGCACACACTTACCGACTTTGAGGTACGTCAATCCAAAATTCCAATTATGTGTGATAACTCAAGTGCCATAAACCTAAGTAAAAATCCCGTTTTACATTCTCGTACCAAACATATTGAGTTGCGACATCATTTTCTACGAGATAATGTTCAAAAAGGCCACATCGTGCTTGAAAAAGTTGATTCCGAAGACAATTTGGCCGATATTTTTACTAAAGCCCTAAACAAAAAATCGTTCTTTAAATTAAGACTTGGTTTGGGCATGCTTGAGTATAACCCATGAGATAATGCTACTCTTAATTATATGCATATTTTGAGGGGGAGCATCTCTCGAGGGGGAGCATAGCGTCTTTCTTAACCCTTTTTGCTTCGACAAAAGGGGGAGAGAAACCGAGTATGCTCTCGTGTTTAGCGGTTGTGTTTGTCATCATCAAAAAGGGGGAGATTGTTGGTGCAAGTGTACCACATCTCTATATATTTTATATATTTATTTTGATGATTACAAACACACCGTATTATTGTTTTTCTAACAATTTTATCCAAGTGTGCAGTTAATTGGACAACATGAAGATTTTATCTGAAGAGTCCAAGACTGGTGTTTACGTCATCATATATCTCATAATAATAAACACCCTAAAATAATATACCACTTGGATATTTTAAAAAACCTAACCCAACACTATTTTTAAATCTTTGATTTAAATTAATTTAAGAATGTTGACTTTTTTGGAATAAAACAAAAAGAATTCAGTTGCCTTTTTAAGCTATGGTCGCTCCTGACGCAGACACCTTTTTCAGGCGGTATACCGCGTGATGCTCGACGGTATACCGCGGCTCTGTTACGTATGGCAGGTTCTTGCAGGTTGACCTTCCTGCTGTCAGCCACTTTGTCAGGCGGTATACCGCGTGGTGTATGGCGGTATACCGCGGCTCTGCTACACCGTGTTGCAGGTTGCTTTTGCAGGTTGACTTCCTTTTGTCAGGATCACTTTTTCTGGGCGGTATACCGCGCCCATATAGGCGGTATACCGCGGTGAGCTTTTGACCGTTGCCACGTCCAGCTTAAATACATGCAGCTTCTCAGCATTTACAAAGTGACAAGCAGACATTGAA
The DNA here is from genome assembly GCA_033807775.1 of Saussurea involucrata. Classification (NCBI taxonomy): domain Eukaryota; kingdom Viridiplantae; phylum Streptophyta; class Magnoliopsida; order Asterales; family Asteraceae; genus Saussurea; species Saussurea involucrata. The sequence goes on from CM066314.1 coordinate 227,073,439, forward strand.
TACCTAGCTCCTAAAAAGATTACTCAGCTCCTCATCTCATTTAATAACTTATTCAAGTTATAATTTTTGAGTGATCAACCTCTCACAAATCCAAGTGTTATACTTATACAAGAGTGATTAATATTGTGAGATATATTCTCTTGTAAGTATTTGAATAGTGTGAGTGATTCACGTTCTCGAGCAAAAGCAAGAGATTTTATTATCATTGTATCAAGGTTTGTGTTCTACCATAAAGAACACTTATAGTGAATCAGTGTGTCGAGAAGTGTCTCGGCAAGTGGACTAGCCAGCCAGTTGGTGGTGAACCACTTTAAATCTCGGTGTCGGTATCAACATTCTCTACCCTTATCTCTTTATATTCCCGTTGTGCACTTAATTTTATTTATATATTTGTTGTGCATGCAATATTTATTGTTGATTTTGATAAGAGAATTTTTATTTGTGAAATATTTTTAAATACAACCTTTACCCCCCCTAAGGTTGTCCTAACAACCAGGGTTACCTTTTCCAATTCCAACCTCCCGACAACAATCTTAAAAACCGATGCTGACTTCATCAACGACGCCCGACATGAAGATGATGTTTCAACGGTGTCTCTGACAACGAGAACATCCCCCGAAATCTAATTCTTCCACGCATCATAACCAACTTTGTGCCCCACGGTCCTCTCATGCTTAAGCCACAAGACTTACCCGGCAAATAGCCTAAATACTAGGCCACCTCAAGCTCCGGCTCCACGCCGATACCATTTCATCAATATACTACAACGCTACCCCTTTCGAAGCATCTTGCCTACTTCGAAGTTTACTACACTCTAAACTGGGTTATTACATGTGTGTGTGTATATATATATATAGGGTTGGGTTCACGTGAGACCAACATGTTTTCGTGAGACCGTGAGACCACAAAATAACACTAAACCTTCACAGCAATTCGTTGTGAAGGTATGAAAAACAGCGAACCTTCACAACAAAAACACTGTGAAGGTTTATCTTCACAATACCTTCACAGTCTTTTGCTGTGAAGGTTTAGTGTTATTTTTGTGGTCTCACGGGTCTCACGAAAATAGTTTGGTCTCACATGATCTCAAGTCTTGCTCTCGCTCTCTCTCTCTCTCTATATATATATATATATATATAGAGGTGGGTTCAAACGAGAATGGATGCTATTTAAAAGAATAAAAGAATAACTCTCAACCATTCATTTTTAAAAACAATTCCAAAAATAATCACTAATTTTTGGAAGTTTATTATTTTTGGAATTATTCATAATCACTGATTTTTGGAAGTTATTATTTTTGGAATTATTCATAAAAATGATTGGTTGTGAGCTATTCCTTTATTCTTTTAAATAGTTATCATTCTCGTATGATCCTCCCTCTATATATATATATATATATATAAAGAGAGAGAGAGAGAGAGAGAGAGAGAGGCTCCGTAAAATGCAAATCTTGCATTTGTTACACCCTTACAAACCACAGTATGCATATGTGCAGACTGGTTCTACATATATGCATATGAATACGTGCAAGAATATACATATAATGGACATACATTCATATGGGACAATGCATATATGCAGAATCAGTCTGCACATATGCAAACTGTGGTTTGTATTTGATTTGTACCCGTACCCTATATATATGTATATATAGGGTGCGTTTCATTTACAAACCAAATAGATGTACAAACCCTGCAAACCACTATATTAGAAAACAACAGATATATTTATGGTAATTATTATGATCCATTAATAATGATTGTGATATATATGGAAGATGATAACGTTCATTAATTATGATCATGACTTTAGATTAGGAAACATAATAAAATCAGATATTGATTAGAGTTGATGAACGACTAAGATTGGTTTACAGGGTTTGTACAATATATTTGGTTTGTAACGGAAACGGACCCTATATATATATATATATATATATATATATATATATATATATATATATATGAGAAGAAGGGTTGTTGGTCAATTGGTCAAAATAGTGAAACAAGGAAGAAGGGGAGAAATGGGTGGGGGTGTAGTTCGTCGGAGAAGGTGGATGGTGGCGATGTGGCCGGAGAAGGTGACCGGTGAAGACAGATCATTTTACCCCTGAGTTAACGGACTTATTTTAACGGAGTTAGCGTCAGAGACCCGACGTGAAACAAAATGACAACCACAAGGACGTCTGGTGTACTTATTTTAAAATAGGGACCAAATCCAGATTTGGACCTAACAACAGGGACCAAATATGTAATTTACTCTAAAAGCTAATATAGCATAGATGATTTGACAGTATACCAAAAATAAAATTTGACTTTTATTTTACTTATCTGACAATTAAATTAATTTCTTTTTATATTATTATTTGGAAATTATTTTTATTTCTTTCGTCGTCTTCTTCACATCATAAATAACCATCACTGTAACCCTAACCACCACTTAGAGACAAAAACTTGAAAATGAATTTACTCATCAAATACTTGATGTTTCTCAAGTCTTTAAAAAAAAATGTGAGAGACAAAAGAAAGAAAAAATATATATTGATGGGACCAACATATTTTATATATATTTTTATTTTTTTCAAACAATCATGAACCTCTTAAGAGGTTCATGAACTTGTCATATCAGCTTTCTCTCTGCCACGTCAGTTTTCTCTTTCCTACACACTTCATAAACCTTTTACTCTCAATCATGGACCCGTTCATAGTTTATAAATTAAAAAAATACAACAATAAAAATTATGATATTTAAAACGTACTTATTAATAAATATCACTCTTATTTAAAGTATTTAATAATAAAAATTATAATACCATAATAATGTATTATTAATAAAAAATCATCCTTATTTAAAGTATTATATAATAAAATTATAATATTGCAATAATGTATTGTTAATATAAAAATATTCTTATTCAAATAATAAAAAAGAATATCAAATAAAATAAAATTACCAATGTTATCATACATTATTACAAATATACATTATTAAAAATTAATCAAATTTTAAAAAAAAATGGAAAAAGAAAAGAAGATGGAAAGTAGAGTAGTGGAGAGAGAGAGACAGAGACATGAATGGGGTCCTCAAATTTCTAGCATGAACCGGTTCACCTGCATAAACATTTTCCTTTCATATGGCATAAACCTCTTCTCTCTCAATGGTTTTAAAATTAGTAGACCGGTACATCAAGTGATGATGTGGCTAAGAACTTCACCATTGCAAATGCTCTAAGAGTTCAAATCCAACCATTTTTAATACAAATAGCATTCAAATTTGTGATGGTAGTTAGTACACAATAATTATGATGAAAATTTTATTGAAACCTGACACATCATCAATATTATAACCAGATACACATTGTTTAGGTAACCAAGTCCTTTTTTGGTTTATAAAATTTGCCATGAACTCTATTCTAGATAGATCATTTGAAAGTATGTTCCCAAAAATAGAAATGAAAACAAGATACATTACCTTCTTATGCAATTTGTTACATATTATTTCTTATAATATAGGCATTTATTTCAAGACAAAAAGAATACCACAATATGGTAATTGCTACTGACAAATAAGTAAAATTGAATCAAAATATTCCTAAATGAAGGCTCTTATCAAACAAGAAACACAACATAAAAAGAAGGCTCTTAACCAAAAAAGAGAAAGAAAGAAAGAAAAAGGCATAAAATTATACCCTTTCATACATGATGAATAGCTAATGAAAGGATACATATACAATTGCGATTTAATTAAGAACAACCGAAACACCTACTTATCGAGAATAAACTCGATGGTGCAGAGGGTGGGGGATCTACTTCAGGCGTGTTTTGTGGAAGATGCCGTAAAAAGGCTTTCACTGCCCCATCCACCCCATCCTCCTCCTGCATCGCCTTTGCAAGTTCCACCGCTTGTTCCTTCACCTGTTGCAATCGTCATTTCCGTTAACTCTTACCTTCACTACTTCAATTTTTCTTTTTTTTTAACCACTAGACAAAAGGATAACTGCTGCTTACCAACACAGTTTAGGTAAGCGCTAACAGAGTAACCGAGTAAAAGTGCAGATGGAGTAAGAGGTTCGGGCTGGGTAACGGTCGACTGAAGCACTGTTCTAGTCAAAAAGCAACCCCTTCCTTGCTAGGTCAGCATATTTGTGGGTCAGAGTGTGTTGGTAAACATCTCTTCTTACCCGGTAAGCAACTCTTACTAGTAAATACCTCTTCCGTCCAAAATTGTCCATATTACTATTTTAATTAGTTTGTCCTAGAATAAGCGTCAATTTCCTATTTTACCCACAATTATGAGATGGGGAATGTTTCTCTATTATCAAGGGTAAAAGTGTCATTGAGTTGTTTAAAAGGTGCAGTAATTGCACATTTCTAATACTATGTGTCATTTTCATTGTGGACATTTATTTTGGGACAGAGGGAGTAGCACATAATTTTAGAAATGTATAATTACAACACTTTTTGAGTCACCGACTCACTGAATGAATTTTACAAATTTCTCCACCTCATCAACTCCTAAATACTTGTGCATCATGATTAAGGGTAGAATTTGAAAATTACCACATTATATCTATCTATTTTTAAAGTGGATTTATTTTGGAACAAACGTAAATAAAAATGTGGACGCTTATTTTCAGACAGGATGAGTATGATAATAATCGTGTAAAAGGCCACTTGGGAAATTTAAACCTACTACTCTCTCCGTCCAAAAGATCATCATGCAAAATTCGATCTAATACTTCACATATATCAAATCAGATCTCGGTTTAAATGAGAACCTAAAATATTTTAAGAACCAGGGAACTAATTCTTTTTAGTGTATATTCATAGTTGAATATACACATTGACAGAATACTAATACAAGTGAGTACATTCATCAATGAATATACATTTATATATTACTTAATGAATATACTCATCAACATTATACATATTTTGATGAAATTTATATAGTGTATATTTTATCAATGAATACACACTATAAAATTAGTTCCCTGGTTCTCAAATTATTTGCGGTTCTCACTTCAACCCTCCCCTATCAAATTAAACCACAAAAAGAACTTAAATCATTCAGCAGTTTTTTTCAAAAGCTTTTTAAAGGCAGAACGGAAAGAGACCGAAATCATTTTATAGAAAATCATGTACTGATCTTTCAACACGAGGGTGATCGAAGAGTTGCAATGCAAAACCTTAAATTGGCATTCGGGATCATAAATTGATGGCATGTTTAAAGAATAGTTCATTACCTTCGGATCCAGCATGAATTTAATTGCGTCGACCAACTTGGGAAGCGAAAATTGATCAACGGGTATGGGAGGAGGCCCCACGCCTCTGGCATGAACTCGTTCTCCCCAAAAGGGTTGATCACCAAAGAAAGGTACGATTGTGGTTGGGCACTGCATTGCAACGAAAGTGAAGAAAGATTCGTAAATGGGCAATCAGAGAGATAAAAAAAAGCGCAAAGAATGTGTCGAGACTATTACCGCAGCTTTAAGACCAGCGGCTGTTGTTCCAGCACCCCCATGATGGACCTGGATATATAAGAAAGGTTTTATTTATTATAGGAAGAACCGAGCAATCAAATATTTAAGCAAACTCGCGTTCATCATATGTTATTTTGAATATATTAATATTAAGAGTATGATATCAAGCAAGGTTCAAAATGGTGTGGCGTGGCGGCGAGGTCAAACCTCATGCCTTACACGCCACGGTGGCGTTTTTTCAAGGAGTGACATAAGGTGGCAAATTTGTATGTCATGTATATAATTATATAGATATCTGTTTTCTATTTATTATTCGAGGAGATAAAATGATATTAAAAAATTTAAATTCATATTAGAAGAAAATCATATATATTAGTAATATTCAATATAGAACTTGGAAGGTTTTACTACTTCGTTTTAACCGTGAGTGCATGACGTGTGTGAATCTATGAAAAAGTGAGTGATGTGATTAGGTAAATCTGTAAAAGTGTAAAATCTAAAGTTACAATTTTAAAAAACACGAAGGCAAACAATTACTAAATAAACCATACGAAGGTGTTGTCCACAGGGTACGCTGTATGTGCAGTTGTTTCTGTGATCCCTCTCAAATCTTGTGAGCAATTGTGTGTAACGCTATAAAATATTTACATATATTCATCATGATTCATGAATAGTTGGTTCTCACGGTTCTCAAAATATTCACGGTTCCTAAATGAAGTTCCCTCTTGACCCATATACCAATATCTATATAGAGTCAGGTTCATACAAGAACAGTAACTAAATAAGAAAATAACAAAATGGTTGAATCATATGTGATTTTACACTAAAATCACGTATAAAACCACATGTTATTCATGCGACTTGAGGTCGCGGGCCACACTTTTTTGTTGGCCTTTAATGTAAAATCACACGTGATTTTGCACGTAATTTGATTGTTTTTTTAGTTTCTTATTTAGTTATTGTTCTCGATTGAACCTACCTATATATATATATATCATTTTAAGCCACTTCTTGCCTAGACATGTTTGCATCTTCATATGCTCCATATCGACGCTAAAGTTGCATTTCATACCCTATTATTTAGTCCAACTTAGCTTAAAAAACGTTAAATCCTATAGCATGTCGGGTTTCCAAGTGCAATCACCACAAAAATTAAATAGTAATATTTAACGATACAAAAACAAACGAAAAGGTAAAAGAACTATTGGCAACACCCAATGCTCTACAAAGATCCCAACCACAATGACCCAGAATATACAGTGTCATCATATAATTTCTAACATAATTGTTATGAAAACAGAAGTTTAGACTCCCTTTATATGCTCGATATTTGAATGAACAAGATATATAAATAAACTGGATAATGAAACCTCACCACAGATGCACATTGTAAGAAAAGCCAGTCATGAGGGATGTTGTCCAATGAGTACACAAAATCCTTCGGTTCTGCCACTGGAGACACAAAGTTTAGTTAATATAGTTCAATAATCCAAAACAGGAAATGCTAATAATAGTAAGTACTCCCTATGTTCTAAACTATCTGTCTATATTTCTATTTCAGTTTGTCCCAAAATAAGTGTCTAACTCCCGATTCTACCCTTAGTTATGAGATGGAGAAATTCATTACTGCTAGGAAGAGCGTGAAATTCTTTTTCCTTTCCGCAGGACCAGGAGATTGGATCTAGCCGTAAGAAGAATGCTTGGTATAAATAACTCACTTCTTGGTCTTCGACCCCCTCAGTCACTACGAACGCCCCCAATCAGTGCAATGGGATGTGTCTATTTATCTATCTCTTGACTTGAAATGGGAGGAGGTTTGAAAAACGATCTTAGAGTGTCTAGGGTTGGGCCAGGAGGGTCTCTTAACGCCTTCTTTTTTCTTCTCAATTATTAAGGGTACAATTGTCATTTAGTTAATTAGTGTAATTACACATTTCTAAAACTATGTGCCTTTTTTCATTAGACCATGAGTACCGCTTCCTATCATACCCTCTGAACCCTGATGCCACCTCAGCGTCACATCAGCTTTTCTCTTTCCTACCCTCCTTACCCTAAAGTGGAGTACCGCTTCCTATCATACCCTCTGAACCCTGATGCCACCTCAGCGCCACATCAACTTTTTTAATTCTTTTATTTATACATTTAATTATTTAACAAAATAAAAATATTCATATATTTTTAATAAATAAAAATAAGATAAATAATAAAAATAAAAATTCATAACATTCATTAAAAATTTAAAAATTACAAAATACAAAACACTAAAAACTAATATTAAAAATTATGTAATTTTCTAATTCTCTCTTTCTTCGCCAAAGTAGCCCTCAAAATATCTCCCGTAAGGTGATCATGCGGGGCTATGAAAAACTCGAAGTCTTTATCAAATCGTTTTTCTAACTCGAGTTGCAACTGTTTTTATTCGAGTTCAAGTTTTTTCATTTTGTAATCCATTGTATTGTCAGCCCGATGGTTGAACGAGCTTATTTGACTCAACAACTGAGTAACGCTTTCGTCCGGATTCGACCCGGTCGTATTACTCGTTGATGCCCTTTTTGCCTTGTTTCTCCCGATGGGTCGTTGAAGTTGCTCTATCTCGTCGACCCGAACATCTTCATCGTCATCATCGGAAGTTTTGCTACGTTTTGAAGCCCGGGATGTATTTGTCGACATCGTTGCAACACCCGTAATTTTCGGATAAGTACAATTTCGAATCAGTGTGAAACCGGTCTTTTAAGAAAAATATGAAAATACGTTTTGGGGTTAAATCCCAGATTTTATGGTCTTGTTGGATGGGGAATTCGAATACGAGTCCAACGGTTCTTTCCGGAGCGAAAACGGAGCTATAACGAAGAAGTTACGGCCGAAACAGTATCCGACCAACCGACCAAACAGGGAGCCGCGCGGCTTTCCACGCGACTTATAAACCGCGGGACAAACCGCGCAACTCTCTGGAGTCTATTAAGTCGCGAACTTTCAACCCCAAACTTAAAACCTTCATAACTTTCTCACCACAGCTCCGATTTTGATGATTCAAGTGGCTATGGTTTCGTTTTTGGGAGCTCTTCAAGGATCTAGAAAGAGTTTTGAAGTATGATGAATGATCCAAGAGTATTTGGTGGTGGTTGAGGTAAGCTTCTCACTTTTCTTCATCTAAGAAGTTAGGGTTTTGGTATTTGTGGTGGTTTTAGATGATTTATGTTGGGGGAAGTGTATATAAGTGTTTGGGAATGATTATTTATGGTTGGAAACTTGTGGATCTAGGTTTTGGAAGATTTGACCTAAGGATTCGGGTTGCATCAAAGGAGCTTACGTTTGGGGAAAATCTAGATTTAGCCTAAATCTAGCAAGGTGAGTTCAAGTTGATTTGTAAAAACGTTGTACATGCCAAAATGTGTATTTTAAAGTATTTATGTGCTTTATGTGAAATTATCTATTGTTGAGTTATTTGGTGGGTTTTGATTTAATCAAAGTGTTGAACTTTACATATCTTGTAAAACACCCACATTTGGAGATTTTGAGTGATTGAGGAATAAATCACGAGTAAAAGAGGTTTTGTTAAATTATTGCATAAGTGAAGAGGATTTGGTGATTATGCGATAACTATGATGTGTTACATTTTTAAAGTGTGAATGTGTAGGTTGGGGATTTTGGTCAATCCGACCATATGAATGTTTTGAGAGTTATAAACCTTTCATTTTTGGGGCCGATGGCCAATTGAGGAATTAAAAGAGTAAAGAGTTTGAGTAACGATGTATTTTGGTTTACGTAACCGTGTGAGTGACACGTATTTAACCAAACGTTTATTTTGGCCTTAAAGGCTTGATTTATACTCAAATGAGTCTTTTGAGTGCTTGTCGGATTTAGTGACTCGAGATGGAGTCTTGGAGGTGCTATATGCTTAATTTCATTTTATTTGAATATGTGCCGGTTTAAGTGTTGGTCTTATGTGTGAAGACCGTTTGATGATTTTATATGCTTATTACCTTTGGGACTAATGAACCTTAGTGAGTTATATGCATTGTCGAGTTATAAAAGAGTTGCATATACGTGTACATATAGATGCATATATGATTTGACTTCATTGGGAACGTGGCAATGAAGGGGTTGTGAGATTACCATGCCTTGGAGCGTGTGTTTGCATGTTGTGGGTTAGATGCATTTCATTTGCATAAATCGATGTTGATAAATGATCATTAGATCTTTTGAGCAGAGGGCTCGGTTTTGGACTCTATTGAGTCTTGAGGGCATTCGCCCGGTTTTAGTAAGCTCGACGTGGGCTTGGGGTTTGAATTGCATGGGTTGCATTACATTTGTAGCTTACATGAGTTTAATGCATTGGTTATTCTTTTGGGATCATGTATATATATATATTTTACGTCGAGTAAGCTTGTTTTGGATGGTGGGTTCCAAGGTAAAGACCTAGTATGGTTGAACTTGGTAGTTTTAAATGGACTAAAGACCTAGTATGGTTGATGTCTAAGATGGGCTAAAGACCTAGTATGATTGATGCCGAAGATTGACTAAAGACCTAGTATGGTTGATGTCAAAGATGGGCTAAAGATCTAGTATGATTGATGCCGGAAATGGACTAAAGACCTAGTATGGTTGATGTCTAAGACGGGCTAAAGACCTAGTATGGTTGATGTCGAAGATTGACTAAAGACCTAGTATGGTTGATGTCATCTGCTTTCCACATCCAAGAAGCTTACTTACGTTTATTAATTGTGGTTTAATTTATGTGTTGGCCACATTCGATGAGATCGGGTCTCCCCCGTCACCGAAGGGTATTGATTTCGGTATTTTATTATTCACATTGTTGAGGTTATATTATATGCCTATAGATTGTTTTCCATGATTGATGGACGGATTTATGTTACATCCATATTTGATCTTTTAACTATTGGAGTTTTATTCGCAGTGACGATTACTTGAGAAATTATTACTTAATTAACTCTTGAGATGAGTTTTGGATTTGAATCCTTTGCAGAGAAACGATTTTCATTGGAAGCTTTCCTCACAGGGATTGTGTGTGTTTGGAAAACGGGTCGTCGTTGCCTTTTATACAAACCCGTTTTGAAAATCACTTATTAAGTTGAATATTTTGGTTTATCAAATGATTTGCTCGTGATGTAAACTCTTGAACTCACTAGGCGTTAGCCTAACCTTTTTATTTGTCGGCATGTGCAACAGGTTCAGGTTGGGAATAGCTTTAGCTACACTGTGAAGTGATGAGTGCTAGTAGAGTGCACGAGAAGTGAGATGCTTAGCGAAGTCTTCCGCACTTATTTGGGATTAGCAACTTGCAATTGGGTTAAGTAACACCCGCCTTGAGTTATTAGTTGAGAAGTTTGTGATGTTTAAACTGTGAGGTATTTTCAAGGATGTTTTGTAGAAATGTTTTTTTCATCTTTTAGTTATTTTATTGAAATTACCGTTAGTTGCTCGTTTCAATTTTGAGGGTGTTACAAGTTGGTATCAGAGCATAAGTTTGAGAGAATTAGGTGTTGATTTTTGGATACCTAGACTCAAACTAGTGTTGTTTTAAGTAAATATGAGCGAGATTGCACCATTAGGCACTCTAAGATAAGATATTCGAAAGTTGTCGGGGTCACTAGAAGCGAGAAGTCACGTCAGGAGTAGCAAGGGTGATCATGTACGGTATGTTCAGAATTGCACCTGGCCAGTGTGATAGTGAACCTACCGGTTACATGAGAGTACTTGGACGACTCTAGCGTGATGACCGTTGGGGTGGTAAATGAGTTCTAAGTGAGTAGTCGTTAGAAGAGGTTGACGACTTTAGCATTTGCCATTGAGAGTGGCGGTAAGCATGATTGGTTGTATTAAGTAGACCGTTTTAGTCGGACTTGATAGTTGGATGGGAGCCGTAGGCTTATTGAATTGACTTGATTCGAAGAGAAATGTAGGGTTGGTCGATGTGACTTCCCATTTTGCATTAAGATGTGTGAGTATCCGGATGACAATAGTGTGATCGGAGAAATTGGAGAAATTGGAGGAATGTGACCCGGACGTTAAGTGCCGACAAAATGCATGCACAAAAATTATTTTGCTTTTAAAATAAATTGCATTGAATGTTTCTTGTGTGTCAAATCGTCGGATGGACGGTACTGCTAAATCTTGGAAAAGTTTGACATACGCAGGATTTTTGAACCATGATTTTGGAAAATGCATGAAATTATTTTACGACAGGCGGTTGTGAACCTGGTCGGGATTTATTTTATTCCTTTAAGTCGTCCACTACTACTTTCGAATATTGTGATGTCCATGTTTTAATGTCGTTTATGATTTTGGATAAGTAACCGCGACTATTGACCTTAACATTGGATCTCCTCCACATGTGTTAAGGTTTGGACGGGGAGTTACATTCCCTTGTTTTAGTATTAATCTTTAATGGGAATTTCGATTTTGCGAGTCTTGACGAAAGAGTGTCGTTTTATTTTTGGTGTTGCAACAAAAAGGGAGGTTTTATGATTGGGATGATTTGATCATATCATTGTTTTATGCGAGTTGTTTATTAAAAACGAAAACTTGGACGCCATTTAATTGGTTTGATGCGGTTGAGTTCCATTGAGTTTTATGGAAGTTTTGTGAAATATGACCGAGTTTCTTTTACGACGTTTTGCGGTACATGGGTGACACTTTGTTGAGTGTATACTTGAATGATTGCATGCGTTAATATAAGGGTTGAGTTTGTATCGCGTCTCATGTGAATTTTGTTGAAAATATGCTTCATGACGTTTTGCATCAAAGAGAGTGGTTTTGGAGTTTTGATGTCGCATGGCTTCTCCTTTGAGGATTGTGGTAGCATATTTGTCGCAACTTGCTAGATGTGCAAATTGATTTATACGTGGTGTGAGTAATTCATATAAGAGCATCATGATTAGGGGTGCTCAAATTTCCGACAACCCGACCAACCCGGCCAACCCAACCCAACCCGAGGCAAAAAAAACTCAAACCGAGTCAACCCGATGTATAATCGATACTATATTTCACCAACCCGCATATATTGGGTTGATAACGGGTTAGCCCCAAACCAAACCGACCCAACCCGCCAACCCGTGAAAAACATTTAAATCTAATTTTTAATTCTTGTTACTGTCATTTTTGTTAGTCAAAGCAATCTTGTTACTATTGAAAATTTATAAACAGACAATTGTTGGTCACTTGTTACTTTATTAATCTTGTTATTGATTCTTGATGCCGCATTTATAAACATAATATTTATAAGAAATATTTTATTAGACGACTTAGAAATCGGTTGAAAATTTAAATATTTAGAAACATTTAGTAATTTGTTTAGGCATGATAACTTAGTAAAATAGTGAAATGATTGATAAAAGTTTCAGCCCGACCAACCCAACCCAACCCGAACGGTTTGGGTTGGGTTATGTTGCACTTTTGATTGGGTTGGGTTGGTTTGAGATTTTTCAAACCGCAATGATTGGGTTGGGTTGTCAAAGTGCCTTCAACCCGACTAACCCAACCCGTGAGCACCCCTAATCATGATAGTACATCTCTAATGTCCTGTTTTATGCACTCTCATTCGTTGATATTATTGATATTCTTTCTCACGCATGCACTGTATTAATTCATTGACATGAATAGTTTTGTAGCCACTATTTTGAGACGTTAGTGTGCATCGTTTGTGCGGTTTAAGGCTTGAAGATGACTTGAGTTGTGTTATGTGTTAATCAAATTATGTGCACGTATTGTTTCTGAGGTTTTGAGAAAAACACATTGAGGTGTGCGAGCCTAGTCAAAAGATTTTAATTTACTTGTCACTATACGACTGAATGAGAAGTTTTGAAATATGAGTTAATGAATTTCTACTTTGAAAATTAGTAATGACTATCCGGTATGTGTTATACCATTTCAGAGTGACTACTAAGAAAGTGCTGCAGATTGGCATGCAAAATTTTGATTCGAGATTTCTTTTCGATGTTTAAACCGATATTTACAAATGATGAAAATATCCTGTTATTTGATTCAAAAACTGGGAGATGGCCCAGACCATGTCGTGTTTTAACCAAAGTGTGTAGAGAATGTACTTCGTTTCTCTGTGAACAAAACTGACACATGCGAAGTTATTAATGAATTACAATTCATGTCATTTTATGGTTAAAAAGAGAATTTTGGAAATTGATGTCATGTAAATCCTTCTTTTGAAGTTCGTATAAATAGGCCGTTGAACACTATTTTAATGTCGGATGTTTACCTTGCGCGTTTGGCATAAGTAAATCCGTGATGGGACCTTGACGGGTCATTTTAAAAGTTGTCGAGTACGTTTTTATATTTCGGTAGTAAACTGATTTGCGATGAAAAAGTTTACAAAAAATGATTTTTCATACGTGGGACGAGTGTGTCCATGTTTGTGCATCCACCAGCTGGGTAGTGGTAAGTTTTTGTACGTATGTGATGTTAGTATAAAAACCTTTGTATTGAAAAATCCAGCGAAAACTTTCTTGGCATATTTATTGAGCCTATCACTTGAAAACCTTGAACTCTTTAGGCTTGGTGAGGTTGAGCAACCCCAGTTAGGGGTGAGGGTGTGTAGAACCTTTTGATGAAAGATTGGGTTTCTAGCGCGTGTTTTTGTCGTGAGTCGTATGATGTCGTTTGCGGGGTCGAATTATTTCTTGTGGACAACTAAAAGGTGGGACTTGTGGTGTCTCTTGCTAGTGCTTTGGTAACCGTTCACTTTGACAACCTTGTCTTGGGTTGTCGGTGTTGTGTGAGGGTCGTGTAGGATCCTTTAGATAGTGGGGATGACCATGGATTAGTGGGGATGTTCGAGGGATGAAACTCGTGTGTGGAGCCCTGTGATGGGTCGAGTTTAGTGGTGTAACTATGCGTCAACTTTTGAGGTTCGAGGTCAATAACCAGTAGTGTAATTGGAAGGTGTGACCAATTCCTATAAATTGTGGTATCGGCTATGATGATCCTAAGAAGTTCGATTGTGGTAAATAAATTTAGCGTGATGACTCTCCTTGTGTGGTAGAAGAATTTGTTGATCGGATGATTGGTGATTAGGCGTAACTTTTGGAGATTGTGTAATTGATGGGTCAATGATGACCGTCGGTATGGGAGTTTAATGGAATTCGTTAAGGGTAAATGTTGGTTCAGTAGCGGGAACATTTGGGATTCAGAGTTTTTGATTTATTTTGGTAGTGATTAAACCTTGGACGGATTTAGAAAGAAAGTTTAAGAACATGTGGATGTGGAGTGATTGGGAAGCTCGAATCTATCGTTGGGATAGTATGGATCACTTAAGGTTGGGAGACAACTTAAGTCTAGTGGTCGAAAGCCCAAACTAGTAAAATAGGCCTTCAATTGGATGTAAGTGTATTATGCCTAAGCAGGGAGTCGTTGTGAGTAACACCAAGAAATTGTTATGTGCAATTCTGTGGGGATTAAGATTCGAATCTGGTTGAAACAGAAGGAACTTGGAATGCGTTGGGCGCGGTAGCCATGGATCGTGTGAGAACTAGATTTCGAGGACGAAATCATTCTAAGGTTGGGAGGATTGTAACACCCGTAATTTTCGGATAAGTACAATTTCGAATCAGTGTGAAACCGGTCTTTTAAGAAAAATATGAAAATACGTTTTGGGGTTAAATCCCAGATTTTATGGTCTTGTTGGATGGGGAATTCGAATACGAGTCCAACGGTTCTTTCCGGAGCGAAAACGGAGCTATAACGAAGAAGTTACGGCCGAAACAGTATCCGACCAACCGACCAAACAGGGAGCCGCGCGGCTTTCCACGCGACTTATAAACCGCGGGACAAACCGCGCAACTCTCTGGAGTCTATTAAGTCGCGAACTTTCAACCCCAAACTTAAAACCTTCATAACTTTCTCACCACAGCTCCGATTTTGATGATTCAAGTGGCTATGGTTTCGTTTTTGGGAGCTCTTCAAGGATCTAGAAAGAGTTTTGAAGTATGATGAATGATGAATGATCCAAGAGTATTTGGTGGTGGTTGAGGTAAGCTTCTCACTTTTCTTCATCTAAGAAGTTAGGGTTTTGGTATTTGTGGTGGTTTTAGATGATTTATGTTGGGGAAGTGTATATAAGTGTTTGGGAATGATTATTTATGGTTGGAAACTTGTGGATCTAGGTTTTGGAAGATTTGACCTAAGGATTCGGGTTGCATCAAAGGAGCTTACGTTTGGGGAAAATCTAGATTTAGCCTAAATCTAGCAAGGTGAGTTCAAGTTGATTTGTGAAAACGTTGTACATGCCAAAATGTGTATTTTAAAGTATTTATGTGCTTTATGTGAAATTATCTATTGTTGAATTATTTGGTGGGTTTTGATTTAATCAAAGTGTTGAACTTTACATATCTTGTAAAACACCCACATTTGGAGATTTTGAGTGATTGAGGAATAAATCACGAGTAAAAGAGGTTTTGTTAAATTATTGCATAAGTGAAGAGGATTTGGTGATTATGCGATAACTATGATGTGTTACATTTTTAAAGTGTGAATGTGTAGGTTGGGGATTTTGGTCAATCCGACCATATGAATGTTTTGAGAGTTATAAACCTTTCATTTTTGGGGCCGATGGCCAATTGAGGAATTAAAAGAGTAAAGAGTTTGAGTAACGATGTATTTTGGTTTACGTAACCGTGTGAGTGACACGTATTTAACCAAACGTTTATTTTGGCCTTAAAGGCTTGATTTATACTCAAATGAGTCTTTTGAGTGCTTGTCGGATTTAGTGACTCGAGATGGAGTCTTGGAGGTGCTATATGCTTAATTTCATTTTATTTGAATATGTGCCGGTTTAAGTGTTGGTCTTATGTGTGAAGACCGTTTGATGATTTTATATGCTTATTACCTTTGGGACTAATGAACCTTAGTGAGTTATATGCATTGTCGAGTTATAAAAGAGTTGCATATACGTGTACATATAGATGCATATATGATTTGACTTCATTGGGAACGTGGCAATGAAGGGGTTGTGAGATTACCATGCCTTGGAGCGTGTGTTTGCATGTTGTGGGTTAGATGCATTTCATTTGCATAAATCGATGTTGATAAATGATCATTAGATCTTTTGAGCAGAGGGCTCGGTTTTGGACTCTATTGAGTCTTGAGGGCATTCGCCCGGTTTTAGTAAGCTCGACGTGGGCTTGGGGTTTGAATTGCATGGGTTGCATTACATTTGTAGCTTACATGAGTTTAATGCATTGGTTATTCTTTTGGGATCATGTATATATATATATTTTACGTCGAGTAAGCTTGTTTTGGATGGTGGGTTCCAAGGTAAAGACCTAGTATGGTTGAACTTGGTAGTTTTAAATGGACTAAAGACCTAGTATGGTTGATGTCTAAGATGGGCTAAAGACCTAGTATGATTGATGCCGAAGATTGACTAAAGACCTAGTATGGTTGATGTCAAAGATGGGCTAAAGATCTAGTATGATTGATGCCGGAAATGGACTAAAGACCTAGTATGGTTGATGTCTAAGACGGGCTAAAGACCTAGTATGGTTGATGCCGAAGATTGACTAAAGACCTAGTATGGTTGATGTCATCTGCTTTCCACATCCAAGAAGCTTACTTACGTTTATTAATTGTGGTTTAATTTATGTGTTGGCCACATTCGATGAGATCGGGTCTCCCCCATCACCGAAGGGTATTGATTTCGGTATTTTATTATTCACATTGTTGAGGTTATATTATATGCCTATAGATTGTTTTCCATGATTGATGGACGGATTTATGTTACATCCATATTTGATCTTTTAACTATTGGAGTTTTATTCGCAGTGACGATTACTTGAGAAATTATTACTTAATTAACTCTTGAGATGAGTTTTGGATTTGAATCCTTTGCAGAGAAACGATTTTCATTGGAAGCTTTCCTCACAGGGATTGTGTGTATTTGGAAAACGGGTCGTCGTTGCCTTTTATACAAACCCGTTTTGAAAATCACTTATTAAGTTGAATATTTTGGTTTATCAAATGATTTGCTCGTAATGTAAACTCTTGAACTCACTAGGCGTTAGCCTAACCTTTTTATTTGTCGGCATGTGCAACAGGTTCAGGTTGGGAATAGCTTTAGCTACACTGTGAAGTGATGAGTGCTAGTAGAGTGCACGAGAAGTGAGATGCTTAGCGAAGTCTTCCGCACTTATTTGGGATTAGCAACTTGCAATTGGGTTAAGTAACACCCGCCTTGAGTTATTAGTTGAGAAGTTTGTGATGTTTAAACTGTGAGGTATTTTCAAGGATGTTTTGTAGAAATGTTTTTTTCATCTTTTAGTTATTTTATTGAAATTACCGTTAGTTGCTCGTTTCAATTTTGAGGGTGTTACAATCGTTGGAACCGGATTCCATTTTGGAGATTTTTTGAGGACCTCCCAAGCCTGTTCATGGATGAAAGGAACCCCATTATCCTCTCGGTACCGGTAGTGTGCCGTTTGTAAAATATCGGCATCACTCATTCCGCTTGATCTATTATTGACGAAGTTGTTGTAGATGCCGGCAAAACACGTTATTTTCTTGTTTAGGTCTTTAAATTTGGTGTTCAGTTGATGAAATGTTCTATAATTTTGACGACCCACAATTTTATAAAACACCTTCTCGATTCGCTTCCAAAAACTCTCTACATTTATATAAATTAAAGTATAAGAATAATAATAATAATAATAATAATAATAATAATAAGAATAAAAATAGTACCACCGCTTTGTGCGTTACCGACAACGGGGTCTTCCGAAACGTCAACCCACGCCGACACTAACGCCACTTCCTCCTCTTTACTCCACATCTGTCGGGTGGATCTATTTTCAAATTTTTTCTTTTTTCCCTCTTGCGTTGGTGTCGGGTTTGGTTGTCGTTCCGGGTTTGATTGTTGTGTCGAGATCGATCATGGTGTTTGCGGTTCTTGGGTTTCAGGAACAAACTCCTCTTCGAGATCGATTCCGGTGTTGAAAGCCGCGGGTTGAGGAAGTTGGTGATTAGCGGGAGTAAAACCTTGATATGTAAATTGATGAGGAATATAAGGGTGTTGCTGAATATAATTATATAACCTTGTTGAGCAAATGCTTGGAAGCCAAGGTTCGGGTCTTGTTGCGGTGTATCCGAACTCCTCGATCGGTTACGACGGGATGTAGGTGTGGTGTTTGAATTCATGATGGAAGAAAGTATTGAATTTGAAAGAAATGGAAGAAAGTATTGAATTTGAGATATTTTTTGGTGTGAAAAAATGAAGGTGGTAGAGGTTAATATATATAGTGTTAATAATTTGAAAAATAAAATAAAAATAAAAAAATAGCCGTTTAGCAACGGTTATATTTAAAAAAAATAAAAATAAAATAAAATTAGGCGGGTTCCCGAACCCACCCTTTACCCGCGACCCACCTACCCGCCCTACCCGTACCGTCTACCCGTGGTACCCGCACCCTACCCGATGTGAACCCGCCGTGGTACCCGAAGGTGGTACGCACGGCCTTAAGGACATTTATTTTGGGACGGAGGGAGTAATAAAAAGCATATACAGTCAAAGATACAGCAAAAAATAATGGAACCAAAAACTTACAGTTGCCAAGACCACCCCAGCCCTTGTTGATGATTCCCCTTTGTCCAGTTATTTCTAGAGCTTGAACAATTATTTGCGTCATTTTCTCGGGCTCTTGAACAGGCTGACAGTGAAATTAAAAAGAAAAAGCACATCAGATATCGAAAGATAACAAGATACAGTAGTATTTATTCTTGAGGACACCCAATTAAGTACGCAAATGGATCCTTGTATGGCTTCTATTTCTGTTTTTCTGTTCACGTTTTTAAAAAAACGTAAACCGGATAGAAAACAGCGTTTACTAACCTTTTACATTTTCGGAAAACCAGAGTTTTACAAAATTTTGTAAACGCTGGTTACAGATTACATACTTTATTTTGATGTTTTCATGGTGTACAAAACTAGTTCATGAATAGAAAGACTCGTTGACTGTTTGACTTTAATGAGACTGAGGTTCCAAACCCAGTTAAAATTAGAGTAAATTACGTTTTTAGTCCCTGTGGTTTGTTGAAAATTTCTAGTTTCGTCCTTATGGTTTTGAAATTATGATTTTCATCCTTATGGTTTATATCATTACCCTTTTCGTCCTTATGATTTAAATTTTATTGTTTTTACATCCCTATGGTTTACAATTCATTTCTATTTTAGTCCTTCATACTTAAAAATAGTGTTTTGGCCCCAGGGACGACAATAGAAATAAATTACAAATCATAGGGACGAAAACCGAAATTTTGAAACCACAGGGACGAAATCCACAATTTTTAACAAACCACAAGGATGAAAAATGTAATTTACTCTTAAAAATTAAAATTATAATATTATTTTTTTCATTTTATATTTTATCTTTTTTACAACACTTAATATTACAAAAATGTGAAAATATGTGGAACCCCCTAATTTACTCTCCAAAAGAGCCCTTGAGGAGAGAAGGGAGGTTCAACATATATAGAGGAAAATTGATCTAAGTCTAGCCGATATGGGACTCTTAACAAAAAAAAAGATGTCAAAAGAAAAAAAGAAAAAAAACATAAGTGCTACATGAGGTCTTAGACTACCTTACTTGTTTCGAATTTGTTTCTTTTTTTATTAAACTAAACAAATGCATAAGTGAATAGCTTCTTCAGGAAAATAAAAATTAAGAAGAACAAAGATCGGATTGACTCACAAGACTACCAAACCCAATGTAGATAGGCTTTGGACCAGCTTTAAGCCAGCTTAAAAGCTCTTCAGGAGGTTCATAGTTTGAAGCAAGATCAAGGAAACAAAATCCAACCACGTCAATCTTCGGTCCCCAATCTGCATACGGGTATACGAAGTTATTCTCAAATTGTATAAACCAGACACGAAACTTATGTATTTGTTGCAAGAGTCATCCTACCTCATAAGTGGTAACAAGAAACAAGCATAGGAATAGAAGAGGATCCAAAACCTACAAATACGCACATTTGATCTGTAGGTCTATCTCATGGACAATTTTCAGTTAGATAGTGCAATAACGTTCATCAGTAGTAAAGTCCTGATAAGAAGAGTTCTCTAGTTTACATTAACAAATACATAGAAGTGCATGCATCCAAGGGTAAGGGGCTGTTTGGCAGCTTCAGAATCACTTGGTGCAAAATGATTAAGGGGCTGTTTGTTTAGCTCTTAATGGTTACATTAAGAGGTCACCTCTGAATCGGTCAGAGGTAAAGGGTGTTTGGTAAAAAAAATGTACCCTCTTAATGGTGACAAAAGCCTCTGAGCCATTTTGTGGTTAGGACATCTCTCAACCATTCAGATTGTAACTTTTTCCACTTCTACCCTTCTCTTCTAAAACTCTCGGCCGCTATCTCTCATTCCAAACTCTCGCCATCTCCTTCCAAACTCTGCATCTGGAAGACCGCTGCTCCATAAACCCTAGCTTCTCTTTCACAACCACCCACATTACACACACACACATATACATATTACATATATATATACGGGGATTGATACCAACATATATGCACACGCAATCTCCCCACTCAAACAGACTCTGCAACAATGGATACTCATACTCTACCAGCTGAAAATATTATGAGACACCATCAGAATTTCATTGTAGCCTCTATTACTTTGCTTTCATCAAATCCCCCAAAGCCTGTTTCTGGTCCTCTCTCCGCCACTTTTGGGACTGCTTCCGGCTTCCCGGAGCTACAGTTCTTCTTAGAACCCGACGGAGAACACTCGCTTAACTTCAACCTTCGAAAGGCTCAGGTGAATATTCCTCTTTCTTTGATTCGTTATTAGTCTGTTGATTTAAGGAGTTTTCAATTTTTTTTGGAAACTGACCTTTTTGTTTTGATTTCGGTTGTTCTTTGATTTATCTAGTTGTTTCGAGGTACTGATCGTATGTGTGCTGTTTTGATTGAGTTATTTTCGAAAGAGGCATGTTAGGGTTTGATTTGCGTCATTGTTCTCTATATCTTGCTCCCATGTGGTTATAGGCTACTGTTTGTTGATGGGTTTTCTATTTGATAGTTTGTGGTTGTAGGCTACTGTTAATTTAGATGTGTTATCTATTTGGTTATCAATAAAATTATATTGCACTTGTTGATGCTTTTGAAGTAGTAATACCGAGGGTTAAAATGGTAATTTGTTGTCATTCAGAGTTACCATTCAAAACAGTTACCAAACAACCAAATTTCATTCTGCACTCAACTATACAGAGCCTCTCAACCATTCTGCACCAAACCATTCAGCAACTGCCAAACAGCCCCTAAGTGGTCAGAATGGCTAAGAGGCACTGTATGACTTGGTGCCAGATAGAAAATGGTTGTTTAGAAACTGTTCTGAATCAACGGTCTGAATGACGTGACGTAAAATTACCATTTTACCCTTAGTCTTGTGTTGAATGGAATTATCGTTTGACAAAAGTTCTGAATGAAAAATAGAAAATAATTAATGGTCCAAGTCAATACATGATATCATACAAGTCTTGTTACAGTTAGTAAAGCTTTTCTATAAGATAAAGTGATGAGGCATTCTTTAGTTATAAAATAACTCCAATGAAACATTAGCCATGCAAAACACATCATATGATTCTATTATTATTTTTCAATTAATCAACTATATGATCTCACAGAATCTTAACCGGAAAATGGCCCGTTCAGCTTGAATAGTTCAAGGTATAAGAGGTGTAGCATGTATCGCTATGTATGGGTCTGTTTGTTAACAGCTTAATGGGGCCCGTAGCATATTCAGTCAGCCATACATGACTGTTTGCTTAATGATATAGAAATTGGCTTATCCGGTAAGCTTCTAGGGGGAGCTTTATGCAGAAAGCCAAGTTTTATCCAAACCTGCTCCTCCCTCTTTAAAAACACGCTCCTTCCATATATCAAAAAACCCTCCCAATCTATATAGACAGATTAATCCACACAGTCAGCTTTATCCATACAGGATTTAATGGACCCCCTCCCCCCCCCCCCCCCCCCCCCCACACCCCCACACACCCCAAAGAGGATTTCGCTATCTCATCTACCAAAAACCACATTTGCAATTAATGTTATCCAATCAACTATATCGTATGCAATGTACCTTTTGGTTTAGGAACTAGATGAGGACTCCATATATATCCATGTGGAATATCAGACTCTGAGCCTTGTGAACCACTTAAATATGTGACTGGCCGCAGCTTCAGTTTTTTCTTCCTAACATCATTTATCATGTCCCGGATTCCAAGCCAAATCAAAGAATCAACAATTTGATATGACAGCTGCATTAACTCATACAAACCGAAAATAGACTGAGAAAACGAAAACAATTAACAAAGAATTTGAACAACTAATATGGGAAGTGGCAATGAACTTATTACTCTATATCCAGCTGGTTGCTTGACTCGAGATAGGGGATGAGGAAATTCACTAGTTGGCCTGGTTTGCAGAAATCGGAAGTCATTTTAATTGCAAATTAACCGTCAACAATATTTACAGCATGACAAAAGAGAAGAAAGTGCATGAGTTAAAAGAAAGCTGAGAGAAGAAGTAATATTTAAAGAGGAAAACTGATGATATAAGATGGATTTCATGATTGATTAGAAGAGACTTCAAAAAAAATAACGCCTTATTTATAAATGACTTACGTCCACGGCATTGTAAAAAATATATGAATGGGTATTTTCAGTGCCTCCGCAACATGTGTATGTCCTGAAACAGTTTTTTTTCCACGTGAATCAGTAAATACAAACCTTCATAAATCAGTATAATATCTTGTTTGAACTAAAAAAAGTTACATGCCAAAGGTATACAAACTGTGAGTACTATCCAACAGAGTTAGAAGAACATGCAAATATACAATAACACTTCAAACAATCAAACATATAAATTTGAAGAATTCTTCAAAAGAGGAAGATCAATCCATAGTCGGTGCTAGATTGGTGTGGCAAAAAGGACAGGATGGTTTCAGATATCTGAGAGGGGTGGGGAAGCAAAAATGGGGGTGGGGGTTAGGGAGTACTCATTAGGTTTTGCTAAATCAAATACCATCTATCTAGTATCTAAGTGCATGTACAAAAAGAGAACCTAATAGAAAACCTCTAAATAATTATCAAAAGTGAAGTAATATTCATAGAGGAAAATGAAAATATGGGAAGTGAACTTTGCAGAATGAAGGTATGTCAACAAGGAAAGACCGTAAAAGAAGGCCTAACAAAATTTTAGAATGGGTCACAGCAGGGAGGTTCGGGGGAAACCTCAAAAAACGAAAAACTAAGGAACACCTTGTTAACCATTCATCCGGACAATATGCACATGTACATACAAGAAATTGGAGTTGTTTTTTGGTTTTTATGCACGTGTGCATTATGCACATGTGCATGTTACAAATTACTCGTATGCACATGTGTATACCGTCTAGATGAATGGTTACCAGGGTGTTCCTCAGTTTTTCCAAATTTTTCGGTTTCCCCCCCTGAACCTGGCCCTGGGTCATAGAAGATTGTATTGAACTACATGCCTAATTACCATCTCATCCCACTTTATGTAACATGATACCCATTAATATAATAATTAGATTGAGAGTGGGGTTCAGGGGAAACCCCCCAAAAAATGAAGAACACCCTAATAACCATTCATTTGTACGGTATGCACATGTGCATACAAGTAATTGAAGATGCATCCTGGTTTCTATGCACGTTCATACAGAACAAATTACTTATATGTACATGTGAATACCATACAGATGAATGGTTATTTGGGTGTTCCTCAGTTTTTAATTTTTTGTGGTTTTCCGTGAACGTGGCCCATTAGATTGAAATAAGAGGGGTCTAATTGTTCTTGAAGAAAATTGATACCCATTTGAACTCAGCAAAGAGTTCTGCAACCATATAGGAAAAGGACCTTCACTATGCATATTTGCATACAATCATTGAAGTTATTCCATTATCCTTCTACAGAACGAAGCATCAGAAATAGACAAGTTACAGAACTTCAAGGATAATTTATCTTCTGACGGGCATAGCATTAGTAACAGAGCTCATACAGCATGAAGAACATGCCTAAGCATACAAACGGGGAGCATCTAAATTATTTCTCATTGTTATACTGACAGATGAATATACTGGTATCAGCCAAAAGACACGAGCAGAAACATATATACAAAATACTATAAAAAAGGAAGAAAGAAGAAAAGTTATTGAATTACTCTGCAAAAAGGCTTCAAGTAACATGACACTTGCAGTGCTTAAATGATGATAACAAATTAACAATTAAGCACTTACCATATGCTGGGGGGTTGGCTATAATTGCCTCTGCTTTAAACGGGATTCCTGTATCAAGATCAGGCTCTTTGCATGCCGGGAGTAAAGAAAATATTATATCCTTCATCTGACTTCTCTGAACAGGAATCTCAGAAGGACCTGAAGGCAAGAACCCTTTGTTCTTAACCATGTCTGCAAGGGAATGAGTTATTGCATACCCCTATTAGCGACCCCATTCACATGTACTAAAAGGGAAGCTTCAATAATTAGCAAATCAATAATGCAGCACATTGATTAAAAAAAAGATAAATCATGTCATCCAACTTATGTAATTTATATGACAAGATTATTCATTTTTTGTAATACGAATATATAAGAGGAATCCAAGCACTAAAGTAAGGATTTTTTTTTCTTGTTTCTTGGTCAACTTTCTTAGGAAGATAAATAAACATAACTAAAAGGTAGGAGGGAGAAAGGGGAAGAGAGAGCATGGAACGGGTACTAGCACTTCAACTTCAAGCCTTAAGGTTCTTATAGCAGAGTAGATGCACTTCTAAGTTCTAACACATCCAGCATTTGCTTAAGATTAAAGTCTACTGAATGACCCCTGTGCTAAGTACCTATAGCAGGTTCACATATTATAAGAAGCTGGCAAGATGATTGTAACATCTCCAGATATTGTCCGCTTTATTCACCTGGACTCACGGTTTTAAAACGCTGGTAGAGGAAGTATCGGTCCCTTATAAGGCAACCTTTGTTCCCCTCCCCAACCGATGTGGGATCTCGTAGGGTGCGTTTGGTACACTGGATAGGAC
Source organism: Saussurea involucrata (assembly GCA_033807775.1). NCBI lineage: Eukaryota > Viridiplantae > Streptophyta > Magnoliopsida > Asterales > Asteraceae > Saussurea > Saussurea involucrata. The sequence goes on from CM066314.1 coordinate 227,098,998, forward strand.
AGAAGGATCACTATCCCACGTTTGCAGGACTTTAATGTGGAACAGACAGGAACAGAGTGGAACAAAGTGGAACAAACCTGTTCCACCCCCACCCCATGGAACAAGCTAGAACAGACTTATGTTTTACCAATATAACCTCAAAATAAAATGTAATTCTATTCTAAAACATCAAATACACATTCTATTTTATATTTTATTCATTCTTTAATTTTATTTTTGTATTTAATCTAATGTTATATGTTCTGTTCTGTCCAGTTCTGTCTACCAAACGTTGAACAGATGTTCTGTCCTGTTCTGGCCTGTCCCATTCTGTCCTGTCTGTGTACCAAACGCACCCGTAATGATCAAACAAACACATGGGCCAAACATCTTTATTTGGCTTCACAGATACTTCTAGGATCAACATATTTCAAGTTCTGCGATCACATCATATAAAAGCAATGTTCTTTGATTTGTGACTCACAAGACTTGATAGATAATGAAAGCATATTGTTGTTGAATCCATGTAATGTCATCAATTTTATGTGGAAATAGAAGCAGTAACGACGTACATTCAGCAAGAACTTTAGGATCTCCGCCTAGGGGATAGAACTCCAATCCAGCAGTCAAGACAAATTCCTTGAAGTTTGAATGGGTTGCTAGTCTAACACGATGGCCATATTCCTGAAAAAAATAGTCATTTATGAAACATCATTCACATTCGTAAATCTATTAGAATCCGCATTTGATATATAATGTAAACCTTTAGGACTAACTTCATGTGTATAAACCCAAAATCATTAGATCATGGGCCACCTGAACAAAAAAACAAAAAAAAAACCCTAGTTCTGATTCCATCACTTAACACTCCTTGAGTTGGAGAAATATATCAATCATCCTCAACTAGGCAAGCAAAAAGAGACAGAATATGTGGTATCAGGGTATGTAAGTGAAAGATCAAAATAGTCCATTTGGAACTAAGAATAGATCTGCTAAGAGAGGAAGAACACGAGAATAAAGCAACTTTGTTGCACATAATTGAATTGAGAAGAAATGTATCTCTATATTCATTTAAAAACTACTAACCCAAAAGAGATTTTTTACCAAAGAGCCATTGGCCCAGCGGTATCCAGTAACCCAACCTTTCTACAGGTCAAGGGTTCCAACCTCACCAAAGTGTGTGTGTTTCATTTTCCATGTATAAATATTTATATACTTCAAAAAAAAAAGATTCTTTTCTGTTGCAAACTTGGAATAAGAAATGAAGTAAAAAGGGAGATTAAGCATGTAGAACTCTTGCTTTAATGCAAAAGTTCCTCAGCTGACAAAAAAGAAACCAAATTCTGATCCAAGGAACACTGGTTTACGATTGCAGCTAATGAGAACTTAAGAAACCAAGATGGCAAGATTCTTTGACTCAAGATCAAAAGATGTGACCAGACCAGTTACTGAAGTAGTACATAACTTTACACCATGTTCAAAACAGTTAATAGAAGATGGCAAGATTCTTAGATATAACATCCCAGGCCAAACCGTACCAGATATTGTCCGCTTTATCCATACCTGGACTCACGGTTTTAAAACACGTATGATATAGAAGATGGGAAATGGGAAATGGGAAATGGAAAGAAATGTAGAGGACCTGCAAACCCTTTCCAATTGCCACAAACGGTTGCACATCACCGCGAGTTCCAACAATAAGCATTACTATCTGCAATGGTGGAAAATACCGAGGTTCCATTGATTCAAGCGTATCTTCATTGCATGCATTTTGAACTTTCCCAGATCCAGATCCAGCTCCAGCTCCAGCTCCAGCCCCATAGGCATTATGCTCAACATCTCCGGGTATATCGAACTCTACAGTTCCATCATCTTTTACAGTAGCAATTCTGTTCAACAATTTGAGCTGCAATGTTTTTAATGTTCAACAGAAATCACAGACATGCATGATGAAACTGCAAAATTCATAATTCTAAAAGGTAAGCGAATCTAATTAGAAAATGGCATGAGGAAACTGCAAATTTTATATAAGTTCAATATGAAAGCCAAATAATTGGTATGTGTAACACCTCGAAAATTCCATAATTATTGCACGTTTTATTTTAGAAAGACGTTTAAAATAATTGAGTGTGTTATTTTAGAAGATATGTTACCATTGTTGTCAAAGGACCAAAAGTGTATTTAGCCAAAGTGTTGGGCTAATTTTAACATTTGGAAACTTGAGGTATAAATTAGAAGAATTTGGTTTTTGATGGCAAAAATACCTGCGTCTGAGAAGTGAAGTCGGTTTCCAAGAGAGAGAGAAAGACCGAGTTCTCGTTCGGTAAGTTTTAGCTGTTTCTCGAATCAATCTCAAGTCACAATTCAAATTGGTGTTTGAATTGGTTACTGATTTAGTATTTGGTAAAAATAGGATTGAAGTTTGAGTTTGGTTGAATCTTATACGGTACCGAGTCGAGTTCTTATCAGGTGAGTACATCTATACTGTAAAATTATGGTTACATGTTTCTATGAATTGACAGTTGGAATTGAAATGGCCAAATAAACTTGCTAGGATTTCTATGAAATTTGATAGTAAAGAGTTATTTAAATTTTGGTACAAACTGTGAAAATTAAGTAGGTTTATCGAACAGATCCGGAAGTTGTATTTTCCGGATGATTCCCGGAATTGGGTTTCCGGATGCTTTTCCGCGGAATTTGGTTTTCCCGGATAGGTCCCGGACTTGTTTTCCGGATAGTTTCCCTGGATAGATTCGGACTTGATTTCCAGATAGTTTCCCGAATGGTTCCCGGACTAGATTTCCGGGTACGTTTTCTGGATTATTCCCGGACTTGGTTCCGGATATATTTTCCGGTTAGTCTCCGAATTGGACTTCTGGAATTTGTATTCTGGATATATTTCAAGTGTTAGAAGTTGAAACTAATACATGAAGAAAATACCTTTTATATCTTGATGAAAACGAAATAGGTGGAACTTCATTGTATTGAATCTAGTGGTTATACTTGGTTCGTTTGTGTTATGAGATGATATTATTGTAAGCATAAAATTGTATGTTTATAATAGTCGCACGAATATGTGTAATGGATCCATAGGCACAAGAATTATTTGAAAACGTGGAATAGGCATGGTTTAATTGTAATTCCCGTTTTGTATTGGAAAATAAGGGATAGGCATGGTTTAATTGTAATCCCTATTTTCATACCAAGAAATAGGCATGGATTAATTGTAATTTCTTGGACATGAGCTGAAATCTAGGATCCTCAGTGATTCGTAGTGGCGCTCTTAAACATGATACTATGACTTACTTGGTGTTCGAAATGAAAGATCTCGGACCACTCACTCAAATACTTCCTTGGAATGGAAGTTGCAAGAAGCCAAGAAGGGATCTCCATTTCACAAAGGAAGTATGTACTTGATTTGCTATCAGAAACGGGAATGATGGGATGTAAACCTGCTAGCACCCCAATGGATCCCAAGAAACTAGGAGCTGAGGAAGATAGTCCAGAGGTTGATAAAGAGAGATATCAAAGATTGGTCGGGAAACTCATCTACCTCTCTCACACAAGGCCTGACATCACCTATGCCGTGAGTATTATCAGCCAATTTATGCACTCCCCAAAGGAAAACACATGACAGCAGCCTATAGAGTCTTGAGGTACTTAAAGGGACTCCTGGAAAAGGACTGCACTTCAAGAAAGAAGAAAACAGGTTCATTGAAGTGTTTACGGATGCTGACTGGGCAGGATCTGCCACCGACGGACGTTCTACCAGTGGGTATTGTAGTTATGTATGGGGGAACCTTGTGACGTGGAGAAGTAAAAAACAATTTGTTGTCTCGAAGCACTGCTGAGTCAGAATTCAGAGCAGTAACACATGGTATATGCGAAGGAATATGGCTACAACGACTAATAGAGGAGCTGCGTGTACCAGTTAAATTCCCTATGAAACTATACAGTGACAATAAAGCTGCAGTAAGTATACTCACAATGTTGTCCACCATGACCGAACGAAGCACGTGGAAGTGGATCGGCATCTCATCAAAGAAAAGATCGACTCCGGAAGAGTGTGCATGGTTTACTTACCCACAACACAACAAGTAGCTGACATTCTGAACAAAAAGGACTTACCAAGAGGTTATTTGAAGATCTTATTTGCAAGCTTGGCATGATCAACATATACACGCCAGCTTGAGGGGGAGTGTTGGAATGTATCGAGTTAATTATATGCTGGAACAGTTAATTATCTGCTGCAATCAGTCCTAATTAGGAATTTTGTTAGCTAAAATAATCATAAGTTGTTCCCTTCATTATAGGAGTAGTTTGTTGTATCTTGTACGTATAAATATCTGTATTCCTCATTATATTAAAATACACAGCAAAGTTTTTCTCTCTTTGAATCATCGTACGAACCGTCGTTACTAATTTCTCCATTTATGAATGAAAGTTTTGGAAGATGTTGTTGTAAACCTTTGTCTATTTAAGGTTTAAATTTATTCGAATTTTAGGGTTTTCAGTATGATAGAGTTGAGACAGTGTTGAGCAAGTAAACCAAATCAAACCAAACAAGCACGGGCTGCTGATTCAATGCTTTTCCTGTTGCATCAGCAGTAAATAATAACTGAAAACCAAATAATGGATACTTTTCTTGTGAGATATTGTATGGTGATCTTTTAGGATTACCAAATAGATGGAATTCATTTATGATATTCCAACTTTAAAATTAATTTTGTACGGTTTTGTTCAACGAGGGTACTTTGCTAAAATGAATTTGAAAACTACCCGATGAATTGAATTTGGAAGCCAAATTTTAACATGTCCAAATTCAGCTCATGTTAATAGAATTTAACATGTTAAACTCAATGAACATTCATTGAAAGACCTAGACAGGAAGAATCTGTTGTCCAAACATTTCAATAAACAGAAAATTAATGTAAAAATTTATGGACATCAATGGTGGCATATTAGTAAGCATGGACATGAAGGGATTATCAAGAACACCTTCCCAATGAAAGAGGACTGCAAAACCACATGTGAGGATTATTTGTGGGACACTGTTGTAGAAGTTAGAACTAGTATATTTGAAAGGAGTTATTTCCTTATTTTGTTATATATCAAGGCCATCGACATGACTTAATGATCAATCTTACATGGACGTTAAGTAACTAATTAAGGGGTTGTTTGGGTGGTTTTCCATTAAGCCTTGTACGGATGGTTGTATGAATTAATCTGTCTGTATAGATTGGGAGGGGTTTCTCATAGATGGAAGGGGTGGGTTGTTTAATTGGGAGGGGCACGTTTGGAAAAAACTTGGCTTTTGGCATAAAGTTCCTACTAGAAGCTTATTGAATAAGCTACTTTCTAGATCTTTAAACCACTACCAAACAGTCATGTATAGCTGACCGAATAAGTTGTGAGTTCCATACTTCCATTAAGCTCATTAAGCTGCTAACAAACCGGCCCTAACTCCCTTTAGCCACAAACTTCTTGATTATCTCTCTTTATTGGTTCTACAGAGTTTGAGTGTGTCTCTTAAATGTTGAGGATTATCATAGCCATGTTAAAGGAGGATAAACATACAAAGAAAAACATCATAAGCACTGCTGCTCCACTTCTAGTTATTCCCCCGATCTTGTGCAAAATTCCAAATGACACACTAGAGGCATCACAAAAAGTGTACGTTCTTAGCGATGCATATAATCAGCCGATATATTCGGCTGATATTTTGTGATCATTATTTAGTGATTGTAATTGATTTGGTGTATAGTTGGCATGTATATCGTTTTCCTATTTTTCTGTTGTATCCTTCCCTATTTAAAGGGTTTTCATTATCAATTGAAGCATCAACAATTTCACACCATAATCTCCTTTATGGTATCAGAGCAATTCTGATTACCTTCTCCTTCCTTTAATCTTCCGCTGCCCTTCTTTTCTCCTTTTCTGTTCGGATACGTCCGACCACAGTCATCACGATGACTAAAGAATCTGTCGAACAGCCCCCAAAACCCCAATCCTTGCATCCTGCATACTCTGTAACAAATATTCAGAGTAAGATCAGAACCCTAGACGGTACCAATGTTACATATTCTCAGTGGATCAGACTGTTCCGCTTACATGCTGTCGCCTACAAGGTGATGGATCATATTGATGGAACTGCCCCTCCGGCGTCATCATCCGCTGAATATGCGGCCTGGAAAGAAATCGATGCACTTGTCCTTCAATGGATATTCAGCACACTCTCTGATGACCTTCTTAAACGAGTCATGAACGGCAGCATTACTACGGCTCATGCTGCGTGGTCCAAACTCGAGAAAATCTATCTTAGCAACAAGAAGGCACGTGCTGCATCACTGGAAACCAAGTTCTGCAATCTGTCTTTGTCAGCCTGTTCATCCCTTGAAGATTATTGTCAGCGATTGACTGACCTTTCAAACCAACTGGCCGATGTCGATGTCCCTGTTACCGAGTCCCGACTCGTTCTTCAACTGGTCAGGGGTCTCCCAGCCGAGTATAATACTACTGCTGCCCTCATTAACCAGAATGGCGTCGATTGGGATCAAGCCGTTAGTATGCTGAATGATGAAGTTTTGCGTTTAGAAGCCCAAAAAGGATCTCATTCTACTGTTCTGGCCGCCACCTCTGCTCAAACAACCCCTCAAAATAATCAGCCGGTTCAGCCTTCCGACAACACCTCCTCCTACTCTCGTGGGCGAGGACGAGGTCGAGGATCCTGGAACCGACGCGGAGGCAGAGGACGTGGTAGCAGCAACCGTCAGTCCTTCTCTTCATGGTCCGGACAACAGCAGCAACCCTCTGGATACTCGCAACAGCCCGGGTTCCCTAACTGGGCCTGGTGGGCACCTCCACCATGCCCCTATCCGACCCAGCAGCAATGGCGGCCCGATAATAGCCCACTTCAACAACCGGCAGCCCAGTCTCAGGCCCATTTTTCTGGGTTTCCCAGCAGCGGTCCAGCGGGAACAGTTCTTCACCACAGGGCGTATACAATGCATTGTGCCCTTCGGATCTCAGCGCAGCATTCAGCAACATGCAGATGAATCAGCCATCCTCTTCTTGGGCTTCGGACCTAATGGATACGGGGGCCGAATCTCATGTAACTCATGACCAAGGTAAGTTACTAATCCCACATTCATCTCCTGTTTGCAGTAAATTATTAAATTATTGGTGGGCAATGGCAACTTTTTACCAATACATGGATCGGGCACGGGTTTTCATCACTTACCAAACCGAACCTATGTCCTACCCAATGTCCTTTACAGCCCACAAGTGATCAAAAATCTTATCTCTGTCAGACGATTTACTCGTGATAATCAAGTTTCTGTTGAGTTTGACCCATTTGGTTTTTCATTGAAGGATCTCAAAACTAGGAGGCTCCTGTCCCGTCACAACAGCACCGGAGACCTGTATCCTTTTACACAGCCGCAACTACCTCCTCAAGCCACTTTTCTTGCTACCACCCTCCCCTGGCATGATCGTCTAGGTCACCCAGGAGCTCCAGTTTTAGAACTTTTAAGTCGTACTTTCAATTCTCAATGTAATAAGAGCAAAACCTCACATGTTTGCAATTCTTGTCAACTTTCGAATAGTAAACGTTTGCCCTTTCATGCATCTACTACTTTTACATTTGCACCTTTTGATACAATCCATTGCGACTTATGGACATCTCCTATCACGAGTAAAACAGGATACAAATATTATATGGTTCTCATTGATAATTTTTCACACTTCGTGTGGGTGTATCCTCTTAAGTACAAGTCTGACGCCTTTCCCACTTTTGCCAAATTTCACCGTTTAATTGAAACTCAATTTCACCGAACCATTAAAACTTTTCAATGCGACCTAGGGGGAGAATTTGACAATTTAGCCTTTAAAGCCTTCGCAGACCAACACGGACTGTTGTTTCGCTTTGCTTGTCCACAAACTTCCAGCCAAAACGGCCGGGCAGAACGAATGATTCGTCGCATAAACGACATCATCCGTGCTCTGCTAATACACGCACATCTTCCGCCATCCTTTTGGGTAGAAGCATTGCACACGGCCGCCTACCTGCACAATATTTTACCCACCAAACGCCTCAATTCTCACACTCCCACCTTTGCCCTCTACCTACGGCATCCCGAGTACAAACATCTACGGGTATTCGGGTGTGCTTGTTACCCAAACACCTCTGCTACCCAACCTCATAAGTTACATGCCCGTTCCATCCAGTGCATTTTTCTCGGGTATCCACCAGACTTTCGTGGGTATAGATGTTTCGACCCCACAACGGGCAAAGTACACATCTCTCGCCACGTCACCTTTGACGAGAATGTGTTCCCTTACACCATTCCTCAAAACCCCACCGCCTATAAGTTTTTGGACGACACCCTTCCTCCAGGCTTTACCTTTCACCAACCCGTCCCCAAGCCTTCCCTTACGGCTCCATACCACTTCACATATAGCCGGCGTCCTAAACCACCCGTCGCCCAAACTCAACCATCCCACCACCCAACACAAACGACCGGCTCACACCTAACAGCCCAAAACGCAACCGGCCCATCTGTTCCACAGCCCACCTCGACCGCTCCCCCAGTCAAATCACATCCCATGACCACCCGTTCCAAATCTCGGTCCACTACCAAATCGGCCTTTTCAGCCACCACCATCTCACCCATCCCTACTACCTATGCCAAGGCCCTATCCGATCCTAATTGGTTAAATGCTATGCAAGCCGAATTTACTGCCTTACAGGACAATGAAACGTGGGAACTAGTTCCTCGACCTACGGATCGCCCGGTAATTAGATGTATGTGGCTTTTCCGCCACAAGTTTAAGGCAGATGGATCACTTGAACGGTATAAGGCCAGGTTGGTTGTCAATGGAAACTCTCAAACAGTGGGCATTGACTGCGAAGACACATTTAGTCCGGTTGTCAAACCGGCCACCATTCGGACAGTTCTATCCCTCGCAGTCTCCCGGTCATGGCCTATACACCAGTTGGACGTCAAGAATGCATTCTTACATGGGGAACTAAATGAAACTGTTTTCATGCATCAACCTCCCGGTTTCTATGATCGACGTGCACCAAACTTTGTGTGTCGTCTTAAAAAGTCTCTTTATGGGCTCAAGCAAGCACCAAGGGCCTGGTACACCCGCTTTGCTAACTATATTACTTCTCATGGGTTTCGTAGCAGTGCCTGCGACACCTCGTTATTTATTTATAATCAGGATTCGTCCAACACTGCTTATTTATTATTATACGTGGACGACATAATTCTCACTGCATCAAATAACAAACTTTTGCGGGATATTATTGCTACTTTGTCACGGGAATTTGCTATGACTGATTTGGGACGTTTACATCACTTCTTGGGCATCAAAGTCACCCAACAGTCACGTGGTATTTTCCTTTCACAGGCTCAGTATGCAAAGGATATAATTGCTCGGGCCTCAATGTCGTCTTGTAAACCCTGCACGACTCCTGTAGACCTCTCGGCCAAACTAAGCAGTACTACTGGCCCATTATTCTCGGATCCTACTCTATATCGAAGCCTCGCCGGGGCTTTGCAGTATCTCACATTTACGAGACCCGACATATCATATGCTGTTCAGCAGGTCTGCTTGTTTATGCATGAGCCCCGAGATTCTCACTTTGCTTTCATGAAAAGGATCATCCGCTACATTCAAGGGACGATTGATTATGGTATACGTCTCATTAAATCAGCATCTTATTCTTTGGTGGCCTATTCTGATGCTGACTGGGGTGGTTGCCCAGACTCCCGTCGCTCGACTTCGGGATATTGTGTTTTCTTAGGTGATAATCTGCTTTCCTGGTCCTCCAAAAGACAGCCCACTGTCTCACGATCCAGCGCTGAAGCCGAATATAGGGGTGTTGCAAATGCGGTCGCTGAAGCCACATGGATACGCAATTTACTTCTTGATCTGCACAAGCCTCTTACCCATGCCTCTGTTGTGTACTGTGACAACGTCTCAGCAGTGTACCTTTCTAATAATCCAGTTCAACATCAAAGGACCAAACACATCGAAATTGACATACATTTCGTTCGTGACAAAGTTCGTGTAGGTCACATTCGCGTCCTTCATGTGCCTTCATCTTTGCAATATGCGGATATTTTTACAAAGGGGCTTCCACGACAGTTGTTTCAGTCTTTTCGCTCCAGCTTGAGCGTCTGTCCACCGCCCGCTCAAACTGAGGGGGTGTCTTAGCGATGCATATAATCAGCCGATATATTCGGCTGATATTTTGTGATCATTATTTAGTGATTGTAATTGATTTGGTGTATAGTTGGCATGTATATCGTTTTCCTATTTTTCTGTTGTATCCTTCCCTATTTAAAGGGTTTTCATTATCAATTGAAGCATCAACAATTTCACACCATAATCTCCTTTATACGTGTGGGTGACGTTTAGTTATATGTTACCCTTCCATCTAATACAAACTCCACTAAATAAACACATATATACGTAAACCTGTCTGTGTGTGAAAGCAATGTACCTTCTGGTGAACAGATATATTTTCATTGAATATTTGAGATGCCTCCTCCAAAAGTATATTGTTACGACTATGCTTTTCAGTTTTCGATTTTTCCAGCCTTACTTGGCTGGAAAGCGAGTCTAACTTATCAGAACTCGAGATGTCTGATGATAATTTTCGCAATCTAAGTTGACTGGAAGGTGACTCTAACTTGTGGGAACTCGATATTTCTGATGGGAATTTATGCAATCCAGGTAAGCTCCTCCCATCAGACCCTGCACAATAAGTCAAAACCAATCTGAGATCAAGAAAAAAACGATTGTTACAATACAAAGCCAAAGTCTCTTTACACTTGTGATTATGGTAAGGCATAACAGAAATTAATTTAAATGAAATAGAGTATGAACTCCTATAAATTTCATGAACTGTGCAACTTTGATGCCAAACCATGTCTTGTCATATTCATCATCAGACCAAATTTTTACAAGATTTAACTCTTTGCATTTAAAATGAATTGAGCTCAGAGTGGGGGTTATATATATATAGAGAGAGAGAGAGAGGTTCAGGGGAAAACCCCCAAAAAAATAAAAAACAAAGGAACACCCTAGTAACCATTCATATACACGGTATGCACATGTGCATACAAGGAATTGAAGATGTTTCCTGGTTTATATTCTTCAATATTTCAATTTTGCATGTACAAAACAGGAGCATGTACTATTCTTCAATATTTCAATGTTACACCACCATTTGTCAAAAGCATCATAAAGTTTCAAACATATACCTATGTATTTTCACATTCACGAAATCATATGTTTTGCATTTCAAGAAATAGTAACTTTTGCAGCAACAAATCAAATTATTCAGGCCTGATCCGAAAAACAATGCCTCGTTGCCTAAAGCCCTGAACTTCCAATGCAGTGTATTTGCCGAATTCTTTGAGCAATGAAGTTGTTCCTAGGCCTAAATAAATGTTCAACTTAATAAAGATCAATAACGATGATAAATGGAGTCCGCGGCTTAGGCGGTTTATCTGTTTGGTGTTGTCGCAGCTCGTTTTCCTTTATTCTACGCACTATTTCACAATCTCGTGTTAAAGCCTTTAGGAAAAAGGATGCAACATCTGGCGAGTTGGACTACCAAAACCAAAATTAGGAACTTCAAATATTACTGACTTATCAAAAAGTACAAGATTTGAAAAGTTGCCAGTTGCATTTTTCCCTTTGGACTTTGGAGAACTCAAACTATAAATATAATTATATGAGTGCTTAAAAAATATACAGAGTTACACTAACGAAAGAAAATGGCATGTGAACATTGGCCCAAGAATTGCGCAGCAGTTTCGTTCTTCTTTACAGATTATTAAAATTTTGCAGTAAAATTCAAATTATTGAACATCAACTACGTCAATAAGTCTGTAACGTTTCTTTTCATTGCCTCCAATCACTCGACGTTCCACCGACATTTACTATCAGAATCAAAACAACAAAGTAAAGCCGAACAACCTGAAGAATTAGCAGCGCCGTTAGCAACTGGACCACCGGCAGCAGCAGCAGCAACAGCATCGTCTCTAGCGTTATCTACTTCGGCTTCAGTTCCACCGCCAGAAACTACCTTCTCTAACTTAACAGAAACCTCTCCACTGGAGTAAGAAGAGCTCGGCTCATCCTGATTCTGCGCTGATTTTGGCGACGGCTCCACCGCCGGTTGAGCCTCAACCATCTCCGGTGGTGAAATCACCTTGTTTCACGTTGTTTTTATCCAGATCTACGGAATATACCTGCGATTTGGTGGTTTTTCTGCGTGTTAGAGAAGCAGGATGAGCTGCAGAACATCAATGGAGTCGTGGTGTGTTGAAGGAAGGACACGTTCACAGTGAGTGGTGGGGAATAACGGTAGAAGGCGTACAATAGCATTTGCGTGGTTTGTACGTGACCGTGGTTCAATAAAAGTAGCTGTCGATGTACAAGTTTTTACAGCGTATTTGCTTTGAGTTTAGTCTTTTTTGTCCTAGAAAAAAGATTTTATCTCTTTCACGTTTCTTGTAAGTCAAAAATGTACTATGCAATGTTTTCATTTTGACTGAGGGGGTGTTTGGGATTGTGCTTGAAAAAAGCTTATCTTCTTATTGTGTTTTCACGTCGGAGGTGAGTGTTTGGATTTAAAAAAAAACTTCTTATCACGTTTCAGGGAAGGAGATAAGGAGTTTTTTGAGAAGCAACTTCAGACTAACTTTTCTGGAACGGAGATAAGTTATAAGCAAATAAGCATAAGTTAAAAATATAAGCACTTCCAAACACCTCCTGAATGGTCATTGGTAAATTTAGAGCATTTAAAAATATATATATATATGGTAAAATCAGATTAAATTATAGGGAATTTAATTAAAATACCCAAAATTTGACTTTGACTTACCAAAATACTCATTTCTCTTCTGAATTTGTCAAAATACCCATTTTTTCCGCGATCGCGGACAGGACCAATTTTGAAAAATTGAATCCCACAGTCACGAAGAATAGTCCCACGATTTGATTGTTTTGATTGTTTTGATTTGCAATTTACACTTTCAACCCCTATACTTATTTACTTATTTTACTTTATACCTTTTACTTTCATAATTTTAATTTTACATTTAACACATATAATTGTTTATTAACTAAAATACGTTAAAAAAATACGTTTTAATCTTAACAAGTTACACCATTATAATCGTCTCTTCAATACGTTCGAAATGAGCTCAATATTGAATATTTTTTGATTTATTTATTTTAATATATATCATATATATACTACATAAAAATATATTTTTTATTTAAAAATCATATTCTTATAATTAATTATTTAATTTATGGTACATCTCTTATTTTAAAATACATTTTATTTATTTTATTATCGATGGTCCAAGTGTCAAAACCCCATTTCATATTCTTCTCGTGAAACCTTGTCCTATTGCCATTTTCACAATTCTTAAATGAGTCCAGTGATACCAACTTGTCAAAACTTTATTTCATATTCTTCTCGTGAAACCTTTTCCTATTGCCATTCACGATATCTATAAACACATACAAATAATAATAATTTAAAACGATTTAATGAATTAGTTAATATATGATTATTATGTTTTTTTTTAACGGCAGAAGTATATTAAAGAAAAAATAGCAAGAAGCTAGAGAGAACAATTACAAGTAAGAGATAGACAGGAGAGGGTTTTGTAACCAACCCACCCAATTAATATTACATTTTCTACTCCTATTTGTAACCCAAAAGAACGACTGAGTTACAATGTTATCCCACAACGTCACTTTCTTAGGCTTAGAAAGCCTAAAGAGGGTCCCATTCCGGAAAGATCAAATAGCCCATAACGCCGTCAGAACAACCGCCTCAAAACATGTCGACTCTGTTTTATTCAAACGCAAAGATAATAAGCAGCCAATCCACTCTGAATTTGACCTAAACTCCGGAATATCCAAACTCCACCATCGACCAATTTGCTTCCAAACATCCCGAGCCATTTGACAAGAGAAAAACAAATGACCCACCGACTCTATCTCCAAATCGCAAACCGGACATAAGAGGGAATGCACATCAATTCCTCTTTTATCAAGGTTCTCTCGAGTTGGAATCTTGTTCAAACTCAACCGTTAGGCAAAAACATTAATCTTGATAGGAATACACCGATTCCATCTAGTAGGAGGAGATTCTACCACCAAAATTTTAGAGTCGATGTAACTACGAGCAGAAGCCACCGAAAACTCACCCGACCCGTCAAGAGACCAAAACCATCTATCCCTTTGGTCAGAAAGACAGACAATATCTAGAATCTACCGTAAAGCTGACATCTGCGACTCCTCTACACCCCCTCTCGGCTCTCTACGCAACACTGTACCCCAATCCCCCAAGTTCAAACGATCTTGTACCAATGCCAATTTGCCCCGCTCCAGCGCAAATACCCTCGGAAATTGCACTTTAAGAGAGGAATCTCCCAACCAAACCTCTTCCCAAAACAAAGTAGAATTTCCATTACCTACTTTTTTCTTGCAAAAAGAAGAAAGGTTAATGTCATTATTCTCCAATTGTTGAATCGCTTTCAGAATACAAATCCAAGGAGAATTGGACATCTTAATGGGTATTTGCGTTCCAACTAGCCCACTCGCACCGTAAATCGATTTGACCACTTTGACCCAAAGTGCATTTTGATCCGTCTGAAACCTCCAAATCCATTTAAAAAAGAGAGCTCTGTTGAAAGCAAACAAGCTTCCAATACCAAGTCCCCCATCCTTTTTACTAGCCAAACACTTTTTCCATTTCACCCAACTCATTTTCTTTTCATCAATTTCACCTCCAACAAAGAAACGATTCCGCAACGACTCCAAGACTTGATCAATCGAACTCGGAAGTTTAAAAAGGGACAAATAGTAAGTAGGAAGGCTACCTAAAACTGATTTAAGCAACGTAACCCGCCCCCCAGCCGAGAGAGTTCGAACTTTCCAATTAGAAAGCTTAGAAATAAATTTGTCGACCACCCCTTTCCAACCGTTGCGTTTTGGGTATTTTAATTAAATTCCCTAAATTATATATTAAAATATAAAATTTAAACTTTTTAATATTGATGTATGTTGGTGCAAGTGTACCACATCTCTATATATTTTATATATTTATTTTGATGATTACAAACACACCGTATTATTGTTTGTCTAACAATTTAATCCAAGTGTGCAGTTGTTGAAGAACACGAAGTTTTTATCTGAAGGGTTCAAGACGGAAGTTTTACGTCGTCATTATTGTTTATAACTAATAATGATAAACACCCTAAAATAATATATCACTTGGATATTTCGTATCTATATAAATATATATTTGAATCAAATATATATAATACATATTTTTTATATATATGTTATTTTATTATAAGTCATCATTACACTTTTTATATATATAATATATATATCAAAAGTGTGAAGATGTGTTCCTGATTCTTTCAGCTCTCAAATCAAATCTCATAGTAGTTACTGTTCATTCAATTAATTTCAAGATTTGTTACTGTTGCACATTTAATGAAGAAGTGTCTTCAGCCGAAAGAAGCACCTGCGCTGCTGCTCCCTTTGTACTTTCTGACCGCGGTATACCGCGGTGTGCAAGGCGGTATACCGCCAGGTCATGTGACCGTTGGAAGTCTTCATGCTATATATTATATGCGTTGGTGATGAAGAAGACAACACAACAGCAACAACAAACAGCAACTCCATCAGCTCTCTCTCTCATTATTTAATATATATATTTTATAAAACCTTTTTTTATAAAATATCCAAGTGTGAGATATTATACAAGAGTGATTACCCATTGTGAGTTATACTCCTCTTGTAAGTATTTGAATAACGGGTGTGTGATCCTGTACATCTCAATAAGCTGAGGCTTAGAGAACCGTTTACTTTGCTCTGTATTTGGTTTGTATTCTACCGTAAAGAATACATTTATTGGATCGTGTCGGGAAGTGTCTCGGCTGCTGGTTTATCACAGTTGGTGGTAAATCAGTAAATCTCTGTGTCAAGTATCTCTATCCCTTATCTCTTTATTTATTCCGCTGTGCAATTTAATTATATCTGTTATATAATTGTTGTATATTTATTCTTTTATACTCTGTTGTATTTGTTCTGTATTTTATTCCGTATTTATTTGTAAAAGAATTTTTGAAAGTAAAAGATTTTAAATACAACCTTACCCCCCCCCTAGGTTGTCTAACAATTGGTATCAGAGCGGGGCTTTCAAAAATCGTCTATTTAATTTTTTTTTAAATCCGTTTTTGTTATGGCTCAACAAAATGCTTGGTCTTCTAAATCTCTTCTTATTGATTTCGAAAATTTTGATCTTTGGGCAAATTCTTTTGAACGTTATGTTCGTGGGATAAATCAAAATATTTGGGATATTATTATTAAAGGAAATTTCAAACCCACAAAACTTCAAAACAACAAAGTTGTTGAAAAACCTAGCTCGGAATGGTCCGACGAAGATAAGGATAATTGTTGTTTAAATTATCAAGCCAAAAATCTTCTCTTTTCGGTTCTTACTAACGATGATATTGAGCGTGTTTATCTCTTTGAAACTGCTCGTGATATTTGGGAGAACTTGAACATCACCTATGGTGGAAACTCAAAAGAAAAGAGAGACGAAACCCGAGATCAAAGAAATGAAGAAACTTGTCTCATCGTCGACTGCGAGAAAGAGGTATGTACTTCATACTCAAGTTATTCTAGTTGTAGTGATAACGATGATGATATTGATATGTTAAATGTCTCTTTTCAAAAATTGATTGTTCTCGTAAATAGTTTTAAAAATGAGAATGCTAAATTAAAAGAAGAATTATTATTATGTCAAAATGAGTTGAATAATTGTAAACAAACCATTGCATGTGATAATAAAATCAAAAATGAGTTAAATGATAAAGTTATCACTTTAGAAAAGAAAGCATGCGAAAATATTGTTTGCAAATCTTGCATTGTCTTAAATGATAAAATTGCATGTTTAGAGAAAATTGTTGGACAACCTAAGGGGGGGGTAAGGTTGTATTTAAAATCTTTTACTTTCAAAAAAATTCTTTCACAAATAAATACAGTACAAACAATACAGTAAAAATAAAGCAGAGTATAAACAAGTAAATATACAACAATTATATAAACAGATATAATTTAAATGCACAGCGGAAATGTAAAGAGATAAGGGAAAGAGAATACTTGACAACGATATTTTTAAAGTGGTTCACCAAACACAAAGTTGGCTAGTCCACCTCGAGAAAATAACACTTCTCGGAGATCCAATACGAAACGTGTTCTTTACGGTAGAAACACAAACCTTAATACAACAAACGCGAAACACTCTTCTTTGAGAGATTAATGTGGATCACTCACTCTAATTCAAACACTTACAAGAGGGTATAAATTTTAATATGAATAATCACTCTTGAATAAGGTTTATCACTTGGATATTTTTAGAGAGTTTGATCACTTGAGTTGTGTTGCTGATTCAACTAATCGAGAGATTTTAATCTGCTATCAACTCAAGATTTCTTGCTCAAAAAATTAATTTTATCAGTTTAAGTGATTTAGTGTGAGTAAGAAAACAGCAGAATAATAATCAAATGCTGAGGGAGAATTTATTGCTGAAGTTGGTGTGTTCTTGAATGCTGCTGGATGCATGTATTTATACTGGATGATCATCAGTCTTGAGGATTTCGCGGTATACCGCCAAACCATCGCGGTATACCTGCGTCAGAAAAAGGACACTGCAAGGAGAAGGTCAACCTGCAAAAGATCAACGGCTACAAGTACCCGCGGTATACCGCGTTGCACATGGCGGTATACCGCCTGAAAAAGTTGCTGACAATAGAAGCTTCACATGCAGAAGATGTGACGGGTGAACAGGGACGCGGTATACCGCGAAGACCTTGGCGGTATACCGCCTGAAGCTTTGTCCAATGAGAGCAAGGCAACGCAGGGTTACAAACGGCTGATCACAATCTTCTTTAAAAGATGAACAGTAGCAGTATATATATATATATATCAAGAAAATATTATATATATATTTGATTCAAATATATAGATATAGATACGAAATATCCAAGTGATAAAATATTTTAGGGTGTTTATCATTTTAAAATAAAATGACTAAACTCTTCAGACTTGGATTCTTCAGATAAAAAATTATCGAGATCATTTAAATATCTGCACACTCAGATAAAATATTAGATAACAAATAATGCGGTGTGTTTTGTAATCATCAAAATAAATATGGAGATGTGATTTTATGTGTACCAAAAATATATCACAATATTTAAAGCTGGGTACACTTGCACCAACAATCTCCCCCTTTTTGATGATGACAAACACAACGCTAAACACGAGAGCATACTCGGTTTCTCTCCCCCTTTTGTCGAAGCAAAAAGGGTTTAAGAAAGTCGCTTATGCTCCCCCTCGAAAGATGCTCCCCCTCAAAATATGAAATATTTGAGAGTTAGTATTTATCAAGGGTTATACTCAAGCATGCCTAAACCAAGTCTTAATTTAAAGAAGGCTTTTTTGTTAAGGGCTTTTGTAAAAATATCGGCCAAATTATCTTCCGAATCAACCTTTTCAAGCACGATTTTGCCTTTTTGAACATTATCTCGTAAAAAGTGATGTCTCAATTCAATATGTTTGGTACGAGAGTGTAAAACGGGATTTTTACTTAAGTTTATGGCACTTGAGTTATCACACATAATTGGAATTTTGGTTAGGTGTACCTCAAAATCGGTAAGAGTGTGTTTCATCCATAGGACTTGAGCACATGCTCTTGCGGCGGCTACATATTCCGCTTCGGTGGTAGACAAAGCTACGGATTGTTGTTTCTTAGAGAACCAAGATACAAGTGAGAGACCTATAAAGGCACATACCCCACTAGTACTTTTTCGGTCAACAATAGATCCACCAAGATCGGAATCGGCGAAACACGTTACTTCTAACTCGGGTTTCTTTGCGTACCATAAGCCAAGATTAGTAGTACCTCGTAAATATCGAAAAATACGCTTGACAGCTTCATAGTGAGATTGTTTAGGTGAAGATTGAAAACGAGCACATAAACATACACTAAACATAATATCAGGTCTACTAGCAGTTAAATATAATAAACTACCAATCATACCACGATAAATCTTTTCATTAAAATCGTTTCCCTCCTCGTCACGAGATAATTGCAAATTTGTGGTCATTGGAGTTTCAACGGGTTTGACATTTTCAAAGTTAAACTTTTTCAACATATCTTTACAATATTTAGATTGACTAATAAAAATACCAGTTTCACATTGTTTTATTTGCAATCCTAAGAAGTATTTTAACTCTCCCATCATGCTCATTTCAAACTCGCTTGTCATTTTTGCAGAAAATTCATTACACAATTTTTCATTAGTGGAACCAAAAATAATATCATCAACATATACTTGCACAACCACAATATCATTTTGAACATATTTCACAAATAAAGTATTATCAATTTTACCCATAATATAACCACTAACAATTAAAAAGGTTTTTAATCTATCATACCACGCACGCGGAGCCTGCTTTAAACCATAAAGCGCCTTTTTTAATTTATAAACATGTGTCGGGTTTTCAAAACTTTCAAAACCGGGAGGTTGAGAAACGTATACCTCCTCATTTATAATACCATTTAAGAAAGCACTTTTAACATCCATTTGAAATAATTTAAAATCTTTAGCATTTGCAAAAGCGAGAAGCATTCGAATAGACTCCAACCTTGCAACCGGTGCAAAGGTTTCGTCATAATCTATACCTTCTTGTTGACTGTACCCCTTGGCAACTAAACGTGCCTTGTTTCGTGTGACTCCACCGTTCTCGTCTACCTTGTTACGGAAGACCCATCTTGTGCCAATAATGGTTTGACTACTAGGGCTAGGCACTAAGTCCCACACATCATTCCTAGTAAATTGGTTTAACTCTTCTTGCATGGCCAATATCCAATCCTCATCACCTAAAGCTTCATCTATGGTTTTAGGTTCTATGGTTGAGATAAAGGCATGGAAAGCACAATGGGTATGGATTTGTGATCTAGTTGTTCTTTGGTTTAGGTCACCTATAATTTGATCTACGGGATGGCCTCGAGCGGTTCTAAGGTTAGGATCATCTATACCTTGTGGAATAAAGCATGGAGGGGCATCACTAGATTCAATATTATTTGTGGAAGGTTGGGTACCTAAATCCAAGGTACTAAGTTGTTGGGCTAAGACATCTCTTTCACAAACATTGTCATTTGCTAAGGGTGCACTCGGTTTGGGAGGACTCTCGTCAAAGCTAACATTTAAGGATTCTTCTACTACCATGGTCTCCTTATTTAGGATTCTATAGGCTTTGCTATTCCAAGAGTAACCTAGGAAAACTCCCTCATAGGCTTTGGGGTCAAATTTGGTTAGGTAGGATTTGGTGTTTAAAATGAAACATTTACAACCAAAAACTTTTAGGTGAGCTAGGGAAGGTTTTCTACCTCGGTAAAGTTCATAGGGTGTCTTATTTAGGATACCTCTAATTAGGACACGGTTAAGCACATAGGTCGCGGTAGCAACGGCATCACACCAAAACTTTTGGGGAACTTGATGTTCGTTTAGCATAGTTCTACTCATTTCTTGCAACGTTCGATTTTTCCTTTCAACAACCCCGTTAGATTGAGGAGTTCGAGGAGCCGAAAAGTTATGAGTTATACCATGTTTATCACAAAAGGCACCAAATTGTACATCATTATCGAATTCTCGTCCATGGTCCGTACGTATGGAAACAATCGTACAACCTTGTTGGTTTTGAATTCGTTTTCCCAAAATTTTAAACTTTTCAAAAGCCTCATTTTTATGTCTCAAAAATAAAGTCCAAGTATAACGGGAATAATCATCCACAATAACCAAAGTATAAAAATTTCCTCCAAAACTTTGAATAGCCATCGGGCCAAAAAGATCCATATGTAAAAGTTCTAAAACTCTTTGAGTAGAAATAACATTTTTTGATTTATGAGAAACGTGATGTTGTTTGCCGACACGACAAGCATCACAAAAATGATTATCAAACTTTAATTTTGGCAGGTCACTCACAAGCTCCTTATTTTTTAAGTTTTGCATTAATCTTAGATTAGCGTGACCTAAACGCCTATGCCATAAAGTAGAAACATCATTAATAGAAGATAAGCATACATTTTCAGATACAACAGTTTTACAAATATATAAATTTCCTTTTACAAAACCATTTAAAAGAACTTTGCCATTTTTTATGATTTTACAAGAATCTTCTTCGAAGACAACAGTTGTATTATTTTTACACAATTGGCGAACACTTAACAAATTAAAATGTAAATTATCAACATGATTAACATTAAGAAATTGAACATTATTGCAAGAAACTGTACCTCTACCAATTATATTTCCTTTGGAGTTTCCTCCAAAAATTACCTGTCCACCATCACATGACTTATATGATGAAAAGAGATTATTGTTTCCGGTCATGTGACGTGTGCAACCACTATCGAGTATCCAGTCCATATCAAGGTCAATCTACAATAATGAAGATATAACTTTTATGGTCCCCATTTCTCGTGGGTCCTTGACAATTAGTTTCAAAAGTCAACCAACATACATATATATAAAGTCAAACAGAATATATATATATATAATACATTACACAATATATAATACATCAAACCATATTAATATATATATTATATAACACATTAAACAAACACTATATATATATATATGTAATACGTATATATATATAAACAAACAGTACATAGTAATATATATTACTTATATATATAATATATACAATAAAATATATTTAAACTATATATATATACATAACACATTTAAAACCATAAACGCATACCACCGGGATTATCATTACTAAACATTCCTTTTGGAATCCATTTATTTACCATTTTAATTTTGCGATTATATTTATCATACACATAAAAACAAGTATTTACATTCGCATTATTATTAGGTTTAGAATATTTATCATGGTACATGCGAGCATACGGTTTTCTCGTATTATAATTTACATTATTTATTTTACGCACATACGGAGGTTTTTGCACATATTGATTTCTTGTATTTACTTTAGGTGATTCATAAAATCTTTTGATGGGTATACATGAACATTTATCAACACAAGTATTGGAACCAATGCCTTTTCTACATTTTATACGGTTAGGCATATTAAGCATGTTAAGAACCTTTTTATTACTACTTTCAAAGGCTTTAGCTAGCATGTTATCTTTTTCATATGAAGCACATTTAGCCTTTAAGCATGTAATCTCATTCTCAAGAATATCACATTTTGTACAAATAATATTTTCATGTGATTTTTTATTTAAGCATGCAATTTCTTTATTTAAAACATCACAAGATTTACAAAAATCTTTTTCTCCTAATTTAGTTTCTAATTTAGCAATTATATCCATATCATTTTCAGATTTTTGTTTAACATTTTTTATTTCCTTTTTACATGCATTTACAGTTTCTTTTAACATAGCATTCTCATCTTGGTAACGATTTGCAAGAGCGGCCATTTTATGAAAAGATTCATATAATTCTTCAAGATTATTTTCATTATCATTTTCATAATCACTATCGTAATCCGAGTAAGAAGATTTTACCTCGTCGTCGCTATCGGCCATAAGACAAATGGCTTGATAGTCATCTTCTTCTTCACTCTCGCTCCACGCGCCTCCAATGAAGGCTTTCTCCTTCTTCTTTTGGAACTTGTTCTTTTTCGGACATTCATTGGCGTAGTGGTCTTTGTCACCACATGAGTAGCAAAAGCCTCTCTTTGGCTTAGCTTTATCGTCTTCACTCGAGTCGCCATTTTTCTTAACTTTTTCGTCTCGTTTATGGAACTTACGACTTCGATTTTCACCACCACGACGGTAGTTACCGTTTCTTTGAAATCTGCCATTGTTAGAAAATTTATTATTATTATTAAGAAATTTGGAAAAGTTTCTTACCAACATGGCGACTTCATCGAGAGTTTCGGATGGATTTTTCGAGGAGCTAGCTTTCTCCTTTTTCTTCTCATCTTTTGGTGTTGAGACATTGAGAGCGATTGATTTCTTTTTAACTTGCTCCCGATCTTTGTTTCTTTTAAGTGCAATTTCATGCACTTTAAGATTACCGATCAAGTCATCTATCTTCATTATGGAAAGGTCACGGGAGTCTTCTAAAGATGTTATCTTTTGCATCCACTCCGAAGGAAGAGCTCGTAGGATTTTCCTTATATAGTCCTCGTTAGGATAAGTGCGATCCAAACCTTTCAAAGTAGTCACAATAAGGTTAAATCTTTTAAACATTGAGTCAATTGACTCATCTTGTTTCATTTCGAATAGTTCATA
Organism: Saussurea involucrata; assembly: GCA_033807775.1. Taxonomy (NCBI): domain Eukaryota; kingdom Viridiplantae; phylum Streptophyta; class Magnoliopsida; order Asterales; family Asteraceae; genus Saussurea; species Saussurea involucrata. The sequence goes on from CM066314.1 coordinate 227,122,381, forward strand.
ATCGTGAACTAAAATATTCACTTTACTAGATTTAACCTCCGTGTTTCCACGATGAGTATTATTTAAACTTTCCCATATTTGATTTGCAGTTTTATATGTATATACTCTTTCAATTTCGTCAGTTGTTAAAGCAGCATATAATATATTCTTAGCTTCAAAGTTTAAACAAAAATGAGCTTCATCAGAAGTAGTCCAGTCATCTATAGGTTTATCAATATAAACATCATCTTTCACAATGGTGGGTTTAAAATTCCCTTTTTCTATAATATTCCAAATCTTTTGATTTTTGCCACGCACGTGACATTCAAATAGCTCGGCCCAAATGCCAAACTTTTCAGTATCTATCAAAGGAGGTTTTGAAAACACGATATTAGTTTGTTGAGCCATTTAGAAGAATAAGAGAAAAATATGCAGAATATTTTTGAAAGACCTGCTCTGATACCAAATGTTGGACAACCTAAGGGGGGGGTAAGGTTGTATTTAAAATCTTTTACTTTCAAAAAAATTCTTTCACAAATAAATACAGTACAAACAATACAGTAAAAATAAAGCAGAGTATAAACAAGTAAATATACAACAATTATATAAACAGATATAATTTAAATGCACAGCGGAAATGTAAAGAGATAAGGGAAAGAGAATACTTGACAACGATATTTTTAAAGTGGTTCACCAAACACAAAGTTGGCTAGTCCACCTCGAGAAAATAACACTTCTCGGAGATCCAATACGAAACGTGTTCTTTACGGTAGAAACACAAACCTTAATACAACAAACGCGAAACACTCTTCTTTGAGAGATTAATGTGGATCACTCACTCTAATTCAAACACTTACAAGAGGGTATAAATTTTAATATGAATAATCACTCTTGAATAAGGTTTATCACTTGGATATTTTTAGAGAGTTTGATCACTTGAGTTGTGTTGCTGATTCAACTAATCGAGAGATTTTAATCTGCTATCAACTCAAGATTTCTTGCTCAAAAAATTAATTTTATCAGTTTAAGTGATTTAGTGTGAGTAAGAAAACAGCAGAATAATAATCAAATGCTGAGGGAGAATTTATTGCTGAAGTTGGTGTGTTCTTGAATGCTGCTGGATGCATGTATTTATACTGGATGATCATCAGTCTTGAGGATTTCGCGGTATACCGCCAAACCATCGCGGTATACCTGCGTCAGAAAAAGGACACTGCAAGGAGAAGGTCAACCTGCAAAAGATCAACGGCTACAAGTACCCGCGGTATACCGCGTTGCACATGGCGGTATACCGCCTGAAAAAGTTGCTGACAATAGAAGCTTCACATGCAGAAGATGTGACGGGTGAACAGGGACGCGGTATACCGCGAAGACCTTGGCGGTATACCGCCTGAAGCTTTGTCCAATGAGAGCAAGGCAACGCAGGGTTACAAACGGCTGATCACAATCTTCTTTAAAAGATGAACAGTAGCAGTATATATATATATATATATATATATATATATATATCAAGAAAATATTATATATATATTTGATTCAAATATATAGATATAGATACGAAATATCCAAGTGATAAAATATTTTAGGGTGTTTATCATTTTAAAATAAAATGACTAAACTCTTCAGACTTGGATTCTTCAGATAAAAAATTATCGAGATCATTTAAATATCTGCACACTCAGATAAAATATTAGATAACAAATAATGCGGTGTGTTTTGTAATCATCAAAATAAATATGGAGATGTGATTTTATGTGTACCAAAAATATATCACAATATTTAAAGCTGGGTACACTTGCACCAACAAAAATAACATGTGAAAAAGTTGTATGTGGTAAATGCAATATTCTTGAAGATGAAATTGCTTGTTTGAAAGCAAAATGTAAATCGCATGAAAAAGATAATTTATTAGCAAATGCTTTTCAAAATAGCAATGATAAAGTGCTTAAAATGCTAAATATGCCTAATCGTATAAATTGTCGTAAAGGCATTGGTTCCGATACATGTGTTGATAAATGTTCGTGTAAACCCATTAAAAGATTTTTTGCATCTCCTAAAGTTGATACGAGAAAACCTCCATATATGTCAAAAATGAAAAATGTGAATTATGGAAGGAAACCGCATGCTCGTATGTATAATGGTAACTTTTCTAGACCTAACAATAATGTGATTATAAATGCTTCATTTTATGTGTATGATAAATACAATCGCAAAATTAAAATGATTAGAAAATGGATTCCGAAAGGAATGTTTAATGTTGACAATCCCGGTGGGATGCGTTTGTGGTTTTAAACCATTTATATGGTTTTATATGTTGTCGTATTTTATTTTATGTCGACAACATGTTCTTTATTTATTTTTGCAGTTTATGTTTTATACTAACTGTTAAAAGGACCCATATGAAAAGGGTACCACGAAATATTTTCTTTGCCTTTTGTAGGTGCTTCCTGACGAGGATATAATACGTGTTTCCTGACGAGGATATAATACGTGTTTCCTGACGAGGTTATAATACGTGGTTACCTGCCGAGGTTATAATACGTGGTTACCTGCCGAGGTTATAATACGTGGTTACCTGCCGAGGTTATAATACGTGGTTACCTGCCGAGGTTATAATACGTGGTTAGCTGCCGAGGTTATAATACGTGGTTACCTGCCGAGGTTATAATACGTGGTTACCTGCCGAGGTTATAATACGTGGTTACCTGACGAGGTCATAATACGTGGTGATTTTTTTAATCACATAAAATTAACCGAAAATTGAAGCCTTAAGATCCGTTTTGGTGCAAGTGTTTCGTATTGGTTTGTATATCTTTGTCTCTATTGCTTTTTGCATTTTATTTTATCCCTCAAATTTTATAAAATCAAATTGGTATCGTTATTAATTTGAGGGGGAGCGTTTTAGCTCTTTTACCCATGAGTTTATGCTACCTCAAATATATGCATATTTTGAGGGGGAGCATCTCTCGAGGGGGAGCATACCGTCTTTCTTAACCCTTTTTGCTTCGACAAACGGGGGAGAGAAACCGCATATGCTCATGCTTAGCGGTTGTGTTTGTCATCATCAAAAAGGGGGAGATTGTTGGTGCAAGTGTACCACATCTCTATATATTTTATATATTTATTTTGATGATTACAAACACACCGTATTATTGTTTGTCTAACAATTTAATCCAAGTGTGCAGTTGTTGAAGAACACGAAGTTTTTATCTGAAGGGTTCAAGACGGAAGTTTTACGTCGTCATTATTGTTTATAACTAATAATGATAAACACCCTAAAATAATATATCACTTGGATATTTCGTATCTATATAAATATATATTTGAATCAAATATATATATAATACATATTTTTTATATATATGTTATTTTATTATAAGTCATCATTACACTTTTTATATATATAATATATATATCAAAAGTGTGAAGATGTGTTCCTGATTCTTTCAGCTCTCAAATCAAATCTCATAGTAGTTACTGTTCATTCAATTAATTTCAAGATTTGTTACTGTTGCACATTTAATGAAGAAGTGTCTTCAGCCGAAAGAAGCACCTGCGCTGCTGCTCCCTTTGTACTTTCTGACCGCGGTATACCGCGGTGTGCAAGGCGGTATACCGCCAGGTCATGTGACCGTTGGAAGTCTTCATGCTATATATTATATGCGTTGGTGATGAAGAAGACAACACAACAGCAACAACAAACAGCAACTCCATCAGCTCTCTCTCTCATTATTTAATATATATATTTTATAAAACCTTTTTTTTATAAAATATCCAAGTGTGAGATATTATACAAGAGTGATTACCCATTGTGAGTTATACTCCTCTTGTAAGTATTTGAATAACGGGTGTGTGATCCTGTACATCTCAATAAGCTGAGGCTTAGAGAACCGTTTACTTTGCTCTGTATTTGGTTTGTATTCTACCGTAAAGAATACATTTATTGGATCGTGTCGGGAAGTGTCTCGGCTGCTGGTTTATCACAGTTGGTGGTAAATCAGTAAATCTCTGTGTCAAGTATCTCTATCCCTTATCTCTTTATTTATTCCGCTGTGCAATTTAATTATATCTGTTATATAATTGTTGTATATTTATTCTTTTATACTCTGTTGTATTTGTTCTGTATTTTATTCCGTATTTATTTGTAAAAGAATTTTTGAAAGTAAAAGATTTTAAATACAACCTTACCCCCCCCCTAGGTTGTCTAACAATGTATATAATAAAGAGAAAACTAATAAATATATATGTATTTAACAATATATAAATATGTATTTTTCATTCGTTAATAATTTAAATTTTAATATTAATTATATTGTTATCCGTGTGCGATGAGGCATGAATGAAGAAACATTTCAAATTTAAACTGAGAATTGAAAAAATAGTCTTATTTTATAATCATTTTTATTCATCATGCCAAATTTATGGTTTTATATGTTTTTAAATCGCATATCGGATATATAAAATTCAATGTTAGTATGGTCAATTGGTAAAAAAAAATTGAAAAAAATCTCGCTCGATAGTGAGGTGTTCAAAGTTCAAAGCCATAACATTTGAACTTATTGAGACGATTAGAATGCTATACTTTATAAAAAAGAAACATATTTTTAATGTATTTTAGTTAATATACAATTAGATGATATCAAGAAAGAACCCTAAAAAATAAAAGAACTGAAGAACTCATCTAACCCGTTAGATTGAGATGATCCAAATGATGATATTAAAATGGTGGTTATAACCACTTTTTCCAAAATATAAAACCATTTCCTTCTAATTTTTAAAACCGAAAATCAACGAAAACAACAAAAATTGGAGCAAAACAAATTACACCAAAAAATGATCACATTATTATCTTAAATTTGACATCCATTTTAATGTATTTTTTCATCCGTTTTTTCTTGGTTCTCCGGTTATTTTATTTTTCAATGTTCTCCCTTTATCTTTTTCCCTATACAATTATGTATGTTATTATGATAAGATGTAAAATTAAAAATTAAAAGCTGAGGACATAATTATAATGGTATAATTTGAAAACAAAAATGTATTTTTTTAATATATTATGCCTCATATACGATTATGTATGTTGATACGATAAAAAGTAAAATGCAACTCTATTAAATTTTCAAGATAACCATAATAGAATTTGTATAAATATTTAAGTAGTTTGACTGTAAAGAGGGTGTTTTTTAAGAATTATTAAAATTTGTGATAACACTGATAACTAGTAAATCATGTAGAATTTCATATGATTTTTAATCTAAAACTAACATTTAGAATGTTGATTAACATATATTTGTTTCACAATAAGTTTGATTCACATGTATTTGTTTCACAATGAATTTTTTTAACCTGTTTGTGAAACAAAGTTACATGTAAAAAGTTTCACATTGTGAACCGGATACATATGAAACAAATACTGTAACACCTCGAAAATTCCGTTGTAAATTAATAAAAGATAAATTGTATTTTGGTACAATTTATAATTGAGAAATATAAGTTGAGGGACTTTTGGTGTATTTGTTCAAAGAATGAGGTGGTAAAGTGGAAATTAAGGTGATGATGTAATAACCAGGTATTTTATCTAATTTAAAATTGGAATTTATAAGTCTTGATTTTCGTATTTTGTGGAATTAAGAAATTTAGGGATAAGTTTTTATTTTATAATAGAAGCTTAAGGGTGTGATTTGTCAAGTAAAGCAAGTTTAGGGTTAGTTGGGTATTTTACCCAAACCTTTAAGACACAAACCGACTCAGTATACTAAATAGAAGAAATATCTCAAATTGAAACAGTAAAGTAGAACCCAAATAGTGTATGTGTGTGTGTGAAATTGTTCACGGCTGAGAGAGAGAAAGAGAAAGAATCGTAGAAGAAGAAGAAGAAGAATTAAAGACACTTCAGCTGGAATTTTGTATTGGTGCAGTAAAATCAAAGAGGTAATTATCTTATTCAAACACTCTTTTATAAGAATTAGGTTTCTTTTGGATTTTGAGGTGGGTTTAGGTAATCTTAGATGAATTTGTGTATTTTAGTTGCAATTTAGAGTGTTAAAAGGGGTTTAGAACATTTTTGTGCAATCTGGGGAAAAGTTGGATTTCCTGAAAATGAACTGAACTTATTTGAAAAAGACGATGAACAGTGTTCTTGCGAAAAGTAGGAATTCGCAAGCCTTGGTTGCGAAAAGTCCACTTTTCGCAAGCAGCTAAAGCGCATAGTTAAGTTTTCGTATCTGTTGGTTACGAAAAGTAGGGAACTCGCAACTGTGGGTTGCGAGAAGTGAGGTTTTCGCATCTGTTGGTTGCGAAAAGTGAGGAACTCGCAACTGTAGGTTGCGAAAAGTAAAGTTTTCGTAATAGTGGGTTGCGAAAAGTTGGGTTTTCCTGTTTATGTGTTAAAGAGTATGTATGCTTTAATTTGTTTCAGATATTAAGGATCTGGGTTAAAAGATAATCTATTTTGAAGAAAGTTTGAAGGACCTTGCTTAAAAGATCAGGTGAGTTTTATTTTAAAGAGTCTTTTTACTGGAATACAATATGTGAATAATGAATTGTGATAAGTGTATGAATATGTCATACGTGAGTGATTATAATGGGATATTATAATTACGTGAGTATTATATGAAAATATAATACGTGGCCGGGCTTTGGACCGGTGTGATAAATTGGCTCGCAACCAATTGATTTGGCCATTGGTGGAGGGATAAGGTGGAATGAGACAGGTATGATGAATAATTGTTAGTTGGTATTATCTTACGTGTGTGGTATTTGTATTTATATAAATAGTGTTTTATATAAATGAGTTTTTAATGAATTACAAATGTTAGGGATTTACTCACTAGACCCTTAGGTCTAACCCTCATTTTCTGTTTTAAAAATTATGTATTCCAGGTGGTGATTCCAGTAAGAACAAGTAAATAGAATACTTGTTGGCTAGCTTTGGAGAAGATTATCATCATGATGCTACGGATGCTTTTGTAGTTATAATTTTTGTTATCACTATGTAATTCAAAGTGGATCAAGTTGTAATGAATTTTTATGTTCAGACTTTAGATGGGACCAAATGTGAAAGATGAAGTACTTTGTTGTAAACATGTTATGGAATGTATGTTATATGTATGTTTCGTTATGCGGGACGTTACAGATGGTATCAGAGCCCTAGTTTAAGGGATTTAGGTATTAGTATCTGTACCTAGACTTAAACTGCATGTGAAGTAGGATGTCCCTATTATTTTTAGAACCTGGGGATGCTAAGTATAAAAGGTGGAAGGAACATCATGTAAGGTAATTTCAAATTACACCAGGCCAGTGTAATTATGATTTTACAGGTGCATGTTTGAACTGGAATACCTTGTTATATAGGGTATGTGCTTATGTGTATATTAACTTTGTTTGAATCTACAGAATGGCAAGTGGCACTAGACAAAGGAATCAAAGAGGAGGAAGGAATTCGGGTGGAGGGAATCCACCAATAGGAACAGGGGGAAGAGGAGGAGATCGTGGTAGAGGCAGTACCGGAAGGGGAACTGGGGGCCGAACTGGAGGAAGAACACAACCACAGGGCACAGAGTTTGTTACACGGGACGATTTGATGGCAGAAATGGGAAGGTTACAAGATAACATACAAGCTATGTTTGAACATAATCGCCACAATGAAACTGAAAGATCAAATCCGGAACACGAAGTTGAAATACCACTTACTTCTACTATCTTACCGATGATGAAAAGGTGTGACTATAAAATGTTTCTTAGTTGTAACCCCCCTACATACTCAGGAGACCGAGATCCAGTAAAGGCGATGAGGTGTCTGAAAGAACTAGAGGCCATCTTCAAGACGTGTAAGTGTGCTGAAGAAGACAAAGTGCTTTATGGAGCTGCGATGCTGAAAGGGGATGCTCTGTATTGGTGGGAGGCTCATATAGAATCAAGAGGAACAGATGTTTACACCACTTTTGCATGGGAGGAATTTGTGTTAGCTTTCACAACGCACTTCTGCCCACAAGCTGCTGTCAGACAGTTAGAAGAAGAATTCATGAATCTACAACAAGGAAATATGTCGGTTAGAGATTATACTGCACGATTTTTGGAGAAGTCTCGTTTTGCAGGATATTATGTTGCTACAGAAAAGATGAAAATGGAGAGGTTTATTTATGGGTTAAATTCAGAAGTTCGAAGATTGGTGACTACAACAAGGCCAGATACTTTTACAGCTGCGGTGGATGCTGCCGAGAATGTGGAAAGAGATAATAAAAGGGATGCCGGTGATAAGAGCTTGGGGAAAAGGAAATGGGAAGGACCGCCACAGGATCCAAAGAGGTCTAGATTCCAGAGGTTTGATAACCGTCCGTCGTTCCGACCAGCGGAAAGACCATGTCCGAAATGTAATCGCTACCATAAGGGAAATTGTCAAGTGGAATCGCGGGTTTGTTTTAAATGTGGGAAAACTGGGCATGTTGTAAAGGATTGTCGAGTAACACGATTTTGCTTTTTGTGCAATTCTCCGGATCACCTTCAATTAGATTGTCCGCGGGGTAGAATACAATCCGGGGGTACATCGGGGAAGCCAGCCATTACTAGACCAGTGGTTCCAAGAATAGAACCGCCCAGAACGAGGGGTCGTACATTTCAAATGACAGCGAAAGAGGCGGAGGAAACTCCAGATGTGGTCACAGGTACATTTTTCATAAACTCCACGCGTGCTAAAGTGTTATTTGATTCTGGTGCAAACCGATCTTTTGTGTCTCCATCTTTTGCTGCTCACATGCATTTAGAGCCTAAAATGTTAAAACATGCCTTATTAGTAGATACTGCAAATGATAAGCAAGTGGCAGTTAAAGAGATTTATGATTGTTGTATGATAGACATAGAGGGGTGTGGAGTACCGATACAACTGTTCCCAATAGCCTTGATTGAATTTGATGTGGTAGTAGGAATGGATTGGCTAGCTGAGAATCAGGCCAACATAGTTTGTGATAAGAAAATAATCCATGTCGTTTTACCCGATAAGAGATCAGTAGTAATTTATGGAGATCGAAAGAATCATCAGTCCAGTCTTATATCTATGGTAAAAGCCCGTAAATGTGTTAATAAGGGTTGCTCTAGCTATCTAGCCTATGTGATAGATAGTAGGCCTGAAAAGTGTAAGCTGGAAGATATTTCCATTGTTAGTGAATACCCAGAGGTTTTTCCTGAAGACTTGAATAGTCTTCTTCCTGTTAGGCAAGTAGAATTTGGAATAGACATGGTACCTGGAGCCGATCCCATCGCTCGTGCGCCGTACAGATTAGCACCACCAGAAATGAAAGAAATGATGTCACAGCTTCAAGATTTATCTGATAAGGGCTTCATCAGACCCAGCTCATCGCCATGGGGTGCACCAGTTTTATTTGTGAAGAAGAAAGACGGTTCAATGAGAATGTGTATCGATTATCGGGAGTTGAACAAGCGCACGATCAAGAACAAGTATCCACTTCCAAGAATTGATGATCTTTTCGATCAATTAGTTGGAGCTTGTTACTTCTCCAAGATTGATCTCAGATCTGGCTACCATCAGTTGAAGGTTAAGGAGGAGGATGTTTTAAAGACTGCATTTCGCACAAGATACGGCCACTACGAATTGTTAGTAATGCCTTTCGGATTGACGAACGCTCCAGCCGCTTTTATGGATCTAATGAATCGGGTATGTAAGCCTTATCTCGATAAATTTGTCATTGTGTTTATCGATGATATACTTATTTATTCCCGATCCTAAGAGGATCATGCGCAACATCTTCGTTTGATTTTGGAGTTATTGAAGAAAGAAAAGTTGTACGCTAAGTTCTCTAAATGTGAATTCTGGTTGCGGGAAGTTCAGTTTTTGGGTCACGTAGTTTCAGAGAAGAGTATACAAGTCGATCCAGCGAAAGTGGAAGCAATTGAAAGATGGGAACCGCCGAAGACAGCAACCGAAGTACGTAGTTTCCTGGGTCTAGCTGGATATTACCGGAAATTTATAAAAAACTTTTCTCGAATCGCGACACCATTAACCAAGCTGACTCGGAAGAATTTAAAGTTTGAATGGAAGGCAGAACAGGACGAGGCATTCAGAATATTGAAGGAGAAACTCTGCAGCGCGCCGATATTAGCATTGCTAGAAGGTTCAGATGATTTTGTGGTCTACAGTGATGCTTCTAAGCTGGGTTTGGGATGTGTACTTATGCAACGTGGAAAGGTGATTGCTTATGCTTCTCGGCAACTGAAGGATCATGAAAGACAATATCCTACTCATGATATGGAACTAGCAGCAGTTGTTTTTGCCTTGAAGATTTGGAGACATTATCTTTATGGTTCTAAATGTCAAATTTTCACTGACCATAAGAGTCTCCAACATCTTTTTGATCAGAAGGAACTGAATATGAGGCAAAGAAGGTGGTTGGAATTGGTAAATGATTATGATTGTGAAATCCTTTATCACCCCGGGAAGGCGAACGTGGTGGCAGATGCGCTAAGTCGTCAAGAAAGGAGTGGAACGATAAAAGCAATATCTCTTCGAGCTGGACTGCTTCCAAATATTTTTGACGAATTATTGAAATGCCAAATAGACGCTTATCAAGAAGAAAGTTTGAAGTCAGAACGGTTGGTTGGGATATCAGCACTGCTTGGGAAAGATGACCGTGGGTTGTTGTGTATGGGAAACAGAATTTGGGTACCTCGTTTGGGTGGATTACGTGATCGTGTACTACAAGAGGCTCATCAATCTCGGTTTTCTATTCACCCAGGTACAAATAAAATGTATAGAGATTTGAAACAATTCTATTGGTGGCCGGGAATGAAGAGAAGTGTTGCTAAGTATGTGGAAGATTGTACTACCTGCAAGAAAGTAAAGATTGAGCATCATAAACCGTTTGGCCAGTTACAACGACTAGATATACCAATGTGGAAATGGGATCAGATCACTACTGATTTTATTACCAAGTTGCCTAGAACTTCAAAGGGATTCAATTCGATTTGGGTGATTGTGGATAGATTGACGAAGTCTGCTCACTTCTTGCCGATAAAAGAAACTGATTCCTTGGAACGTTTAGCTAAATTGTACATTAATGAAATAGTAACTCGACATGGAATTCCAATCTCGATTATTTCCGATCGAGATAGTCGTTTTACTTCTAGATTTTGGAGAAGCTTTCAAAAAGAGATGGGAACGCAGATAAAGTTGAGCACAACATATCATCCACAGACAGACGGGCAGAGTGAAAGAACAATCCAGACTTTAGAAGATATGCTCCGGGCTTGTATAGTGGATTTTGGGGGATCATGGGATAAACATTTACCTTTGATAGAATTCGCCTACAACAACAGTTATCATTCTAGCATCCAAGCGGCACCGTTTGAAGTATTGTATGGTAGAAAATGCAGAACGCCTCTATGTTGGAATGAAGTGGGGGAGAAGCAATTGGCAGGGCCAGAAATAGTACAGTTAACAGCAGATAAGATTACCCAGATTCGGGATAAATTGAGAACAGCTCAAGACAGACAGAAAAGCTATGCTGATCGACGTCAGAAACCGTTAGAGTTTCAGGTTGGGGATTTTGTAATGTTGAAAGTATCGCCCTGTAAAGGAGTCATACGTTTTGGGAAGCAAGGTAAACTCAGTCCGAGGTATATTGGTCCATTTGCAATTACTGAAAGAATTGGGGAAGTGGCTTACCGATTAGATTTACCTCCAGAATTAAGCAGGATTCACAACGCGTTCCATGTATCGAATTTTAGGAAATGTTTGGTGACTTCAGACCAGGCAGTCTCTCTACCAGATATCCAGGTTGATGAAAAGCTGAACTATGTGGAGGAACCGGAAGCTATAGTTGATCACAAAGTCAAAGTATTGAGGAACAAAGAAATCAGACAGGTAAAGGTTCAGTGGAAACATCATCGAGGTCAGGATGCGACGTGGGAATCGGAGTCGGAAATGAGAGCCAAATACCCTCATCTGTTCTCTTAACTGAATTCCGGGACGGAGTTCTTTTAAGGGGGGATGTTGTAATAACCAGGTATTTTATCTAATTTAAAATTGGAATTTATAAGTCTTGATTTTCGTATTTTGTGGAATTAAGAAATTTAGGGATAAGTTTTTATTTTATAATAGAAGCTTAAGGGTGTGATTTGTCAAGTAAAGCAAGTTTAGGGTTAGTTGGGTATTTTACCCAAACCTTTAAGACACAAACCGACTCAGTATACTAAATAGAAGAAATATCTCAAATTGAAACAGTAAAGTAGAACCCAAATAGTGTATGTGTGTGTGTGAAATTGTTCACGGCTGAGAGAGAGAAAGAGAAAGAATCGTAGAAGAAGAAGAAGAAGAATTAAAGACACTTCAGCTGGAATTTTGTATTGGTGCAGTAAAATCAAAGAGGTAATTATCTTATTCAAACACTCTTTTATAAGAATTAGGTTTCTTTTGGATTTTGAGGTGGGTTTAGGTAATCTTAGATGAATTTGTGTATTTTAGTGGAAATTTAGAGTGTTAAAAGGGGTTTAGAACATTTTTGTGCAATCTGGGGAAAAGTTGGATTTCCTGAAAATGAACTGAACTTATTTGAAAAAGACGATGAACAGTGTTCTTGCGAAAAGTAGGAATTCGCAAGCCTTGGTTGCGAAAAGTCCACTTTTCGCAAGCAGCTAAAGCGCATAGTTAAGTTTTCGTATCTGTTGGTTACGAAAAGTAGGGAACTCGCAACTGTGGGTTGCGAGAAGTGAGGTTTTCGCATCTGTTGGTTGCGAAAAGTGAGGAACTCGCAACTGTAGGTTGCGAAAAGTAAAGTTTTCGTAATAGTGGGTTGCGAAAAGTTGGGTTTTCCTGTTTATGTGTTAAAGAGTATGTATGCTTTAATTTGTTTCAGATATTAAGGATCTGGGTTAAAAGATAATCTATTTTGAAGAAAGTTTGAAGGACCTTGCTTAAAAGATCAGGTGAGTTTTATTTTAAAGAGTATTTTTACTGGAATACAATATGTGAATAATGAATTGTGATAAGTGTATGAATATGTCATACGTGAGTGATTATAATGGGATATTATAATTACGTGAGTATTATATGAAAATATAATACGTGGCCGGGCTTTGGACCGGTGTGATAAATTGGCTCGCAACCAATTGATTTGGCCATTGGTGGAGGGATAAGGTGGAATGAGACAGGTATGATGAATAATTGTTAGTTGGTATTATCTTACGTGTGTGGTATTTGTATTTATATAAATAGTGTTTTATATAAATGAGTTTTTAATGAATTACAAATGTCAGGGATTTACTCACTAGACCCTTAGGCCATCAGTACCCCATCCACAACATCTTTCAAAGATTCCCCTCCACCTCAGCGCCACATCAGCTTTTCTCCCATCCCTCACTCCATCCCTCACGATCCCTAAACATCCGTACCCCATTCCCTCAAACCCTTTTGCCACCTCATTTATTTTAATTCTTTTATTTATACATTTAATTATTTAACAAAATAAAAATATTTATATATTTTTTAATAAATAAAAATAAGATAAATAATAAAAATTAAAATTCATATCATTCATTAAAAATAAAAATTACAAAATACAAAACACTACCAATTATGAAATTTTTGGAGTTGCTTTTTTCTCGCTAAAGTAGCCCTCAAAGCGTTTCCCGTAAGGTGATCATGCGGGGTTATGAAAAACTCGAAGTCTTTCTCAAATCGGTTTGAGCGTTCGATTTCGATTTCGAGATCGAGTTTTTTCATTTTGTATTCCATTGTATCATCAATCTTGTTGTTGAACGTCGTCAACAACTGAACACTTTCGTCCGTATTCGCCCCGGACGTATTACTCGTTGATGATTTTTTTGCCTTGTTTCTCCCGATGGGTCGTTGAATTTGCTCGTCATCGTCATCATCGGAAGGTTGGGTACGTTTTGAACCCCGCGATGAAGTTGTCGTCATCGTTGGAACGGCTCCCCATTTTGGACATTTTTTTAGGACGTCCCAAACTTGTTCGTGAGTGAAAGCAATTTTATGGCGTGCTACATACCGTTCGTGTGCCGTTCGGGATATATCGGCCTCACTCATCCCGCTTGATCTATTATTGAGCAAGTTGTTGTAGATGCCGCCAAACGAATTAACTCTTTTATTGAGGTCGTTGAACTTGCTATTGAGTTGATGGGTTGATCTATAACCTGGTTCACGACCCATGCGAGTAAAGAACACATCCCCGATTCGGCCCAAAAAATTTCCTACATTTATGTAAAATTAAGTATAAGAATAATAATAATAATAATAATAATAATAATAATAATAATAATAATAACAATAAAAATAATTACCACCGCTTTGTGCGTTACCGACCACGGGGTCCTCCGAAACGTCAACTCACGCCGACACTAACGCGAGTTCCTCGGCTCTTGTCCACGTTTGTTTGGCGGCTTTCGTTCGTCTCGGATTTGATGGTTCCGGGTTAGATTGTTGTGTCGGGATAAATTGTGGTGAGTTCGGGGTAGAAGGTTGGGTTTCCGGAACAATGTCGTCGTCGAGATTGATTGCGGGTGAAGGAAGATTGTAGTTGGCCGGAGTAAAACCTTGTTCAATCAAACCGGGACGTGTAAATTGGTAAGGAAATTGTTGGTGAAATTGTTGGGGAAATTGTTGCGGATATTGTGGCGGATTTTGTTGCGACCATTGTGGCGGATTTTGTTGCGACCATTGTGGCGGAATTTGTTGCGAAAATTGCGGATGATAACCTTGTTGTGTAAACGCTTGGAAACCAAGCTCTTGATCTTCTTGCGATTGTGGTGTATTCGGTCGGTTACGACGGGATGTAGGTGTTCTGTTTGAATTCATGATGAGAGAGGTGTGAAAATAAGAGGTTGAGAGAATTTGAGAGAGTTTGAGAGGTGTGAGATTGAGAGAATTTGATAGTATGAAAAATAAGAGGTTGAGAGGTGTGAGAAATAAGAGGTTGGGAGGTGTGAGAAATAAGAGGTTGAGGGTTAAATATATAGTGGGATTAAATTGAGAATTTTTTTTTAAGAAAGAGCCGTTCAACGGTTATTTTAAAAAAAAATTAATTAAATTTTTTTTTTAAAAACCCTCGGGATGGATCGGGATCCCATCCCCGAAAACCATCCCTTCCCGCATGCCCATCCCGCCCCGTACCCCATCCCGCCCTCACCCCGCTGCCACCTCAGCCCTTCCCGAGCCCTCCCCGCTTGGGGTACGGAAGGCCTTAGGTCTAACCCTCATTTTCCGTATTAAAAATTATGTATTCCAGGTGGTGATTCCAGTAAGAACAAGTAAATAGAATACTTGTTGGCTAGCTTTGGAGAAGATTATCATCATGATGCTACGGGTGCTTTTGTAGTTATAATTTTTGTTATCACATTCAAAGTGGATCAAGTTGTAATGAATTTTTATGTTCAGACTTTAGATGAGACCAAATGTGAAAGATGAAGTACTTTGTTGTAAACATGTTATGGAATGTATGTTATATGTATGTTTCGTTATGCGGGACGTTACAGATGACTCATGTTTAAAACATGAGGTGTCAATTAAAGATTAATTCAGTATTAATCTTGTATACTGACTTTGGTTATCTGCGGTTAACAAAGAAAGAAAAGAAAACACAGAGAGATAGACTTCGAGAAGAAGAAAAGAAGAGGAGAAATCAATTTGGTGATTGTTGTGGTAAGAGCTTGTTTTCTTTGTTTTATCATTCATCTCCATAGATTTAAGTTGTAGTATTTTGTCCAGATTGTGATTAAGCCGTTGATTAAGCCACTGATTTGGAAGAACACAGTGTTCAGAAATACCCAGGTGAGTTATTCACTCTTATTGAAATTAAGCAATTAAAAGTGTTAGAGATATGTTATACTTGTATATAATCTCAATGGTATGATTTAATTAAGAAATGGTAAGCTTAATGAGTCAAATGGTGAACTGAATCAGTAGAGAAGACGATGAACAGTGCGCTTTGCGCAAGCTTGGGTTGCGAAAAAGTGAAGGAATCCGCAACAGTGGGTTGCGAAAAGTGAAGGAATTCGCAACAGAGGGTTGCGAGTTCTGAACTTTTCGCAACAGAGGGTTGCGAGTTCTGAGCTTTTCGCAACAGAGGGTTGCGAGTTTTGAGCTTTTCGCAGTTTTGGCTTGCGAAAAGTGTAGCTTTTCGCTACAGTAGGTTGTGAAAAGTTTTGGACTTTCAGTAGTAGTTTGAAGCTTTTATGTGGAATACAATCTGATAGTTATATGCTATTTGTTATATGTTTATAACTCTGTTGTTGATGTAAAAACCATGTTATGTTAAATTGCAAGGACTTATTTATGAGTCCGGAACTGTAGTTAATTGTTGAGATATTGATCCCCGATACTAAATGGCAAAGTGAGGATAATCGTTGAAATTAATATTCTGTACATTGAGATATAGAATATATGTTGAATTGTATAGCTTTAGTGTACAATAGAAAGAGTGATGATACACAATTATTGTGTGGCGTTGGCTAGAAATATGCATCTGGTCTAGTGGGCATAAAGTACGGTATAATGAGAACCGTTTACTAGCCAGGGACTGTTGGGATGTATTTCTAGTTGTTGGAGTGAATCTTGAATCATCTGTGAGAGTCTCTAGTGGTAGTTGATCGCGATAAAATAAAATCTCATTTGGGGACCAGTGATTCAAGGTGGGGAGGAAATGAAATGAGGAATAGCAGACTTAGAGTTGTAATTCCCATTTCAAACGAAAGATGAGATATCTTCATTGTTGAGAAATTGTAATCTTAATTCAGAAAGAAGCAGTTTTGGAAACTGTAATTTCTGGGAGTTGGAGTTACTTTTAAATCCGGTGGGATTTATAGTAATTCTTGATGGTAGTATGATGACTAGATGAATTAGTCATAAGTAAGGGAATAGGTGGATTCCAATGGTTGATAAGAGCTTGGTATGGTAAGATGGCTGATAACAGGTTTGATATATCTGTTAATATTTTAGTTGTTAAATTTCAATTTGATTTGGATAATCTCACTAGGCGAAAGCCTAATGTTTCAAATTAAACTGTCTTACCAGGTACTGGCTCTGGGAAATAGTTTGGGAAGTGAGACTGAAGGGAATCAGACTTGGCGATAACGAAGGATCAGGATATTCTTTTGATGACTTTTGGGACGAGCCTTAGATAATCTAGTTGATCTTATTGTGATGTATAATTAGATTGATCAGATTATTTAAGTTAGTCGACTTTGTGTATATATAGAAATTTACTTATGATCATTTGGTTTATAAAAGTCTGATATTTTGATGATCATAACGCGTGTATTTTGAGGTTTAAATTGGCTCTGAATTTTAGGGTGTTACAAATACATTGTGAAACAAATATGTTAATATTAATGTTAGTTTTAAATGAGGAAAATAATACCTAAAATAAAAGTTATTACGGACCTCTTAAAATTCAAACACAGTAAGTTTTGTCACGTTCTGTCATGTCCCGTCCCATGTACCAAACACAGCCTAAATGATGTCACAAAATGACAAAATATAACTCCTTCATAATAGAGTAAATTACATCTTTAGTCCCTATGGTTAAAATGTGAAAAAATTAAAAGCATACAGTAATAGTAAAAACTTCAAATAATAAGACTTTATGTTCATTTAAAAAAATGTGAATGAGAATAAAAATATACATGCAATAAAAATAAAAATAAGAATAAACATTGCATTAATGCTATATGATTAATACACAAAATTCATTATCATTATTATAAATGTTTTAAATGTTAAACAAATATAACGAAAAACTGAAGAATACTTGGTAGCCCTTCATCTGGACGATATGCACTTGTGCATACAAGTAATTTATGACACGCACACATGCATTATGCATAAAAACCAAAAAACCAACATAATTACCTGTATGCACAAATGCATACCAAAAACCACCAGAATGTTCTTCAGTTTTCCATTTGAGATTTTCCCCTAATACTCGCTCTTAAATTATATTCAAACATAATTTTCACAACTTTTTCCAATAACTAAAATATAAACTTTCTTTTAACATTTGTTTTTCATCTTATAATATTTAACATTATTATTTAAATGTGCCTCCAATTATAAATCATAAAGACATGGGCAAATTACATTTTTAGTGCCTGTGGTTTGTTGAAAATTCTATTTTCGTCCTTATGGTTTCGAAATTACGATTTTCATCTTCATAGTTTATAATTTATCACTTTTTTCATCCTCATGATTTAAATTTTATTGCTATTTTTTTCTTCCCTATGGTTTATAATTTATTTCTATTTTAGTCTTTCATGCTTAAAAGTAGTGTTTTGGCCTTAGGGACGAAAATAGAAATGAATTGCAAACCATAGGGACGAAAACCGAAATTTCAAAATCACAGGGACGAAATTCGCAATTTTAGCAAACCACAAGGAAAAAAACATAATTTACTCTAAAGACATTTAAATAAAATTGAATAGTGGTGAGCATCGGGCGGGGCGGGCGGAAAAATCAATAACCCGATCGGGTTTCGGATATGAAAACCAATCCCCAAACTTTAGGTTTCGGATTTCGGATTACTTCGGGTTCGGATTCGTCGGGTTTTGGGTTGTGTTCGATCGGATTTCGGGTATAATTATATGCAAAAAATCTATAATATTTGATCGTTTTTTACAATAACTCAATTGGTTGAAGTGATTGATAAATTGATAGTAGGTTTAGTCTCTAGAAAAAATACTACGACCGACAAGAATTTAGGATTTTTGTCGGATAATTAGATAAATAAATATATTTATATAATAATATATGTGTGTATATATACATGTCGGGTTTTCGGACGGATCGGGTGGCGATAAATCAAACCCAACCCGAACCCAAAAAGCCCCAAAAATTAGGGTTTCGCATTTTCGGATTTTGGGGCATTCGGGTTTTACATAAACACCTCATTTTTGATTCGGGTTCGGTTCGGATTTTCGGGACATTCGGGTTTTGCACACCCCTAAAATTGAATAAAATATTATAATGTGGCAAAGATTAATTAATTCAGATTCTTTACCGACCTTTGAAATTCAAAAAAGTTTTCTCCTTTGATTTATGAACATCCTGCTCGATGGTCGGGATGATCAAGTCCCCCGCTCCGAGTTTCTACGAGCATAATCCAACAGGTGGTATTAATGCGTAATTCTTATCGATTATTGCTTCTCATCATCGAATCACGGTTTCAACGAAACCATCTCTGAATCCGATTCTTCAACAATCGTCTGATTCAATAACGGGAACTCTCAGATGGGTAATGCCGATCGATTTCCAGCTCATTTTGATGAATTGCAATGTTATTTGTAGTTTGATGCATGTTATATCATTCATCCGGAGATAAGTCCCACGATTGGAAATTAAATGGAATGTTGTCAATTTTGAAATTTAATTTGTGATGTTGTTCGACGTTTAAATGATTATAGCGATGTTGGTTATTTTCGTCATGTGATTACAGTTTGATCTTATGTTATTCTATTATTTTAAACAATAACACGCATGTGATGTTGAATGATGAAAACATACGCGTCTCACTTCCGATTAGATCTTTGGTCGACTGGATTGATCACATTTGAGGATGATGTAATTATTTTGATTGATTGTTTTCTTGCAATAATTGGGAGCAATTAAGAGTTAGAATCTGAACAAAAGTTTTGGGGGATGTGGAAAAGAAATGAAGATTACAATTTACAAACACAATAGGAGGTTGGGATTTCTAGAATGATATAATAAACAGAAAAACTTATATAAGCTAAGATTTAATATTAGTCAAGTACAATAAGTTAGGGGGCGTTTAGTCAGAGGTATTAAGCAGTTATCAATGAGGATGAAAATAAAAGAAACTGTTTGGTTTTATATAGTATAATATTTGCCCATATGCCCAAATTCATTCCCAGTTTCATTCGCTGCCAATGTCATTTTCATTTTCATTCCCATTTTCATAATTCTGCTATTCTGAAGTAACAAAATATTTTGCAATAATCTATGCTTAATCGTGTTATACGTGTACATGTGTGTCCTTTTCCAGGTGATAAAGCCGAGTGTTGCTCCACCCATCTCATAGATGGAGATGGTACTTTCAATGCAGCAGGACTTGACAATTTCATGAAGGCAGTAAAACTTTCCGAATGCGGGCTTTCTTATGCTGTTGTCTCTATCATGGGCCCACAAAGTAGCGGTAAACATTCCTATTTCCATGAGTGAAAGTCATTACACAATTCATGACAAATAAAACTAGCCTTGGTTGTTTCATCCTCACACATTCTACACCGAGTAGATAAGCTATAGCTCTCATTGGTAAACTTTGTATTGAAGATATTTGTTGGTTTTAGTATCTCACCATCCAAACACACTTAATAAATTATTGATAGCATTATGATCATACAATCATTAGTTGGTAGTATGTTAAACTTGCATTTCCTAATATATGACTTGTGGTTTTTGTCAACACAGTGGCTTTGTTTTTATTAGCTTGATTCCTAGATGAGCTTAATAGATGATAAATATAAAGATGGAGAAAAGATTGTTGAAGATTGAAGTAATTAAGTGTTACAGTAAAAGGAGTAACAAGGAACTATATGTACCTAACATCTATAGACTAAAGACAAGAAAGACCCCTAAACTATACATATTTACATATGTGCCGATATCATGTCAGTTGATGCAAGTTCTCTCTGATGATCTCAGTGATGCTAATGTGTTTCGGACAGGGAAGAGCACACTTGTAAATCATCTATTTCGTACCAACTTCAAGGAAATGGATGCATTCAAGGGAAGGCAAGTATCTATTTTGTTCATTTAGAGCATCTCCAATCGCACGGCAAATCAAAAGATTTACCGTGCATCACGTCTCCAACCGTCCGGCATAAGAGCATCTCCAACCTTGACACAAAAAAACACCAAAAACACCAATTATGGTGGGCCCAACACCAAAAAAAACCCTTCAACTCCAACCATACTCCAAAAAAAAAAACCAAAATTGTGGACCCCACATTAAAATAACATATTTTATTTACTATTAACTATTTTTATATATATATTAATTATATAATACTTAAAAGTTAAAATAAATATTATAGAAAAGTGAATAGTGGTGGGCCCAAAGTTTTTGCAGTGTGAAAACCATACGCCATATTTGCAGTACCAATTTCTTGAACGGCAATTTTTTTTGACGTATGGCGTATGATTGGAAAGGAAAAAACGGCAAAAAGGAAGAATTGGCGTATGGTTGGAGATGCTCTAAGGAAAAGCAATTTGCCGGCCAAAGAAATGAAACGGCATATATGCCGTGCAAAATGCAAACGGCAAAAAAATGGGACCCACCTCTACTCCTATTTCTTTCTAATATTTAGTATTAAATTGATTTAATTAATATATATGCATAATAAATTATAAATATACTGTTTTTTGTTTTCATCATCTAATTAATATTTTTATTTATATTAAATATATTAATACCAATTATTTATTATCATAAATTTATTACTAATTATTTATTATTATTATTTAATTACTTACTATTTATCATGTTTTTAATTTGTGTTATTTGAATTAATGTAATTTTATTTAAATGTAATATCAATTAAAAAATTATCGTTTTTATTTTTATCGGTCTTCATTAAATAAATTAATTACTGATTATCTATTATTATATTTACAAATTATAATTATTGTTATTAAAAATAGTTAATGGTAAATAAAATATGTTATTTTAATGTGGGGTCCACAAATTTGGTGTTTTTTTTAGAGTATGGTTGGAGTTGAGGTTTTTTTTTGTGTTGTTGGACCCATCAAAATTGGTGTTTTTGGTGCTAAAAATGGTGCCAAGGTTGGAGATGCTCTTAGGGGCTGTTTGTTTACCTCTTAATAGTTCCATTAAGAGGCAACCTCTGAATCGTTAAGAGGTAAATCTTGTTTGGCAAAAAAAACATCTGCCTCTTAATGGTTCTAAAACCCTCTGAATGATTATGTATCTTGGGCCTCCCATTCAACACCCTGATTTCATTCTGAACAACTACCAAACAACCATAGTTCATTTTGCACTATATCATAAGAGCCTCCTAATGATTCTAACCACTTAATCATTCTGCACCGAACTATTCAGAAACTAACAAACAGCCCCTTAGTTGTTTTTCATCTGACCCCATTTTAGCAAACTGACTGCTTTGCTTTCCTATCAGGTCTCAGACCACAAAAGGTATTTGGATGGCTAGATGTGCCGGTATTGAACCTTGCACCATTGTAATGGATCTTGAGGGTACTGATGGAAGAGAACGAGGAGAGGTAGCATTCTTAATGCTTATTGTGCTTTGTTGATTCTATTGGCATAGTTTCTTTTAGTTGTTCATAATCACAAGCTTTTGAATTCAATTTGAGTACAATCAAATGCAGGGTTTGTGAGTTCGGTTGCCATTGCTTTATGGCTATATGTTACTTGTAGTAGTATGTTATACCTGGGTCAAATAGTCAATACTGGTAGGCAGAGTCGATATTAATAGGAAGGTACAAGTAGTTACTGCAGTAGTACAAGTTGTTAATGCATGCTATCATGTATAAATAAATGCGTTGGGGTTTAGAGTGGGTATCGATTAGTTTTGTGTGAAATTAGGATTGGCAACAGTCTTGGGAGAGCTCTCGGTCTGTCGAAAACTGAGAAGCCTTTTAAATTCTTTCCATTTTAATAGAAGGTTTTACCATTTGATCCTTGGAGTGTAACAAATGGTATTACTTTTGCAATTTACGATGACTCATGGCTATTGGGGTTATATTAGAAAATCTATATTGAAGATAATTATTTTGTCTTATCTGAAGTAGAAAGAGAAACATATGGCTTATTATTGCTTGCAACTCAGTAAACTTTCACATGTTTCAGGATGATACTGCATTTGAAAAACAAAGTGCACTTTTTGCACTTGCTGTTTCAGACATAGTGCTTATAAACATGTAAGTGTGCTGATATCGCGGATATACAGTTGTACATGGATTTAACACGTTCTCTAAACTAAATTGCTTTGCCTCTATGAAAATATGTGTTGATTAGGTGGTGCCATGATATTGGTCGTGAGCATGCTGCGAATAAGCCTCTACTGAAAACCGTATTCGAGGTACATTGTTTATATATATGTGTATATATATTTTGTTGTTTTCTTCTTTAATTGCAAACTTATAACAATTTAACTTGCTATTTCCCACTTTCAGGTCATGATGCGATTATTTAGTCCACGGAAAACAACTTTGATTTTTGTTATTCGTGATAAAACAAGAGTAAGTGTGGTTTATCTATCTTTCACACTGTTGCTGTAGATCGCTCAATATATTATAAGTTCATCTGCTGGTCCCTTGGGTAATAACCTTGAGCTTATTGGACCCGTTTTTCTTTTGTTTCCTTTAAGACTCCTCTGGAAAATTTAGAGCCTGTCTTGAGAGAAGATATCCAGAAGGTAAACTTTGTTGAACTTATTTGCATTTGTAGTATACTCTTTTACCTATGAAAAAAGTCTTAATCTTGTTGATTATGCATTTCTTTCTTGGCCATAGATATGGGATTCTGTTCCCAAGCCAGAAGCCCACAAACAAACACCATTGAGTACATTTTTCAACGTAAGACACCAAACATATATTTGCTTTCCTGTCTTTTAACAATAACTAGATCTTGCAATCAAATTACTTTGTCTAATTATATTGATTATCGTTTTTTCTACTGATGCATTGACCAGATTGAAGTCGTTGCTCTCTCTAGTTTCGAGGAGAAGGAAGAACAATTCAAAGAGCAGGTAGAGTAGAAATTTTATGTATGATATCTTATGAGTGACACATGGACACCTTTAATAACAACGGGTTGGGTTCAGGAGAGAAGTTGAGGTTAACGTGAGAAGCGTGAGAAGTGGTTATCAACCGTTGGATGAGAAATGAATGCACATTAGGATGAGATGATCCGAGATAAGATGCACCGAGATGCACCGGATCAATTCCCTGTAAGGCGCAATTCATGGGAGGATATGAGATTAAAAGTGATCAATGGTTCAGATCCACTTCTCACGTTAACCTCAACTTCTCACACTATCTTTCACCAAATAACAACATTGTTGCATTGTGCTCTACAATTGATACTTAGGTGGTGTTTGTTTTTTCAAAAAAAGCTCTTATTTGCCACTTATGTCTGATTCGGTCAGACATAAGACAATCCATACTGTTTTTTTACCTTTTCAGAGCCTCTTAACACTTAATGTCCTATGATAAATTAAGTGATAACCTAGCCACTTAATGACCTCTTATTTCCGTCCAGCACCATTCTTTCGATTTCAATGTCGGTTTTATCCCAGATGCACCCCGACTTTGCAAAAACTCAAAACACGAAGATTGTAGATATGTGTGTTGGCTTTTAGAACATCTTAAATCTCTTAAATCGGGGCTTCGGTGTGTGAGCTATGATTAAAACTCCACAGCCTCGCAAATCTGTCAGCATTCTTCTTTTGTTTCTTTTTTTTCATTCCGTCCTTCGATGATCGATGCTCACTTCAATTGACGTATTTAAGTTGAATTTTTGAGTGATAAAATAGACAATTATACATACTTAGATGTTTGTCAGTTTACAAAAACAAATAGTCTTATTGATTCAGATTTCAGACTTCAGCACCACCTCTTAAAATTTAAAAGTTAAATCAGATTTCAGACTTCAACACCTCTTAAAAAACAAACGCCACCTAATAGGACACCTTATTTCTTCATATTGTATATGTCCAAAATCTTATTCTTGTAGCTAAATCACTTTGGCAGCATAAACTCCAGGATGATTAGTGGTCTATTGGAATCTTTATTCATAATTTGGAAAGCAATTGGTTGAATGGTATATTTTCAATCTTTCCAGTATTTTAGCAAGCATTCTAATTACTTATTTTTTGTTATATAAGGTTGCCAATTTAAGGCAACGATTCTACCATTCTATTGCACCTGGAGGGCTTGCTGGTGATAGGCAGGGAGTTGTTCCTGCTTCAGGTTTTTCCTTTAGTGCAGAACAGATCTGGAAAGTTATCAAGGAGAACCGAGATCTTGACCTGCCTGCTCACAAGGTACTGTAGTTGCAAAGTTCACTCCTTTTGAGACTTCTAGAATATTCTATGTTTTTTCTGTGTGGTATGGCTTTTGATGCTTCTAGAACATTCTATGTTTTTTTGTGTGTTATGGCTTTTGATGCTTCTGCAGGTGATGGTGGCCACTGTGCGCTGTGAAGAAATCGCTAATGAGAAGTACTCCGCCTTTGTTGCAAACAAGGTTCATCCTTTTCATGTTTTGTTAGGGGCTGTTTGTTTACCTCTTAATAGTTCCATTAAGAGGCAACCTCCGAATCATTAAGAGGTGAATCTTGTTTGGCAAAAAAAAAGTCTGCCTCTTAATGACTCTAAAACCCTTTGAATGGTTTTGTATCTTGGGCCTCCTTTAACCATTCAGTGCCCTAATTTCATTCTTAACAATTACCAAACAACCATATTTCATTTTGCACAGGAATGGTGCGAACTAGAGGATGCTGTGAAGTCTCAATTGGTGCCAGACTTTGGGAAGAAGATTAGTTCAATGCTTGAAACTTGTTTTTCAGGGTATGCACATATATAATTGCATATTTTCAAATATATCTATTGTTTTTAGAGGATTGATTAGGGCAAAGTGCATCAAAATGTAACAGTTTTTTTCTCAATCGATGTAAAAATGTTTCAAAGTTTTCTATTTTGTACCCATGTCAAATTTATTGATTGTGTAACATCTGATGACATAGATGCCCGTTTATGAAAGGGTAAACGAAGTGAACAATAAATTTGACATCCACATCATCAAATGCTACAAGTTCATGGTTAAAAAAATAAGAAATATTCGAGTTTTGTTACATTAAATAGAAAATTTGGAAACTTTTTTTCCTATTTTTACACTAAATAGGAACTAAGGAAAACTTCGTTACATTTTAATGCATTTTGCACAATTGATTATGATGTTCTGGTTTGGGGAAACTAGGCTGCACATTATTTGTACTTTTTATTGAACAATCGAAACAAAAGGTTCTAGCCATTTTTATGCCATGGTGATGTATTTGGATTCTAAGTTTGTCTTTACAGTAGTCTTAAACTTCTAGTTATATTTAGTTTTGATTTATTTCGACTCAGATGACCACGCACTGTAATTTGTTGTTCTGTACTCAAGTGTGATTATAAAAATCTTTGTTCTTATTATTTGTGCATATAACTAACTTGTAGAGTGCCTTAATCTTAAACACGAGCTCAAGATATTTTGTTGGTCCACATATTTATTTTATTATGACTTCCTTTTGCAGCTATGACGATGAGACTACATTTTTTGAAGAAGGAGTTAGGATGTCAAAGCGAAAGCAGATGGAAGACAAATTGTTGCAAGTAATTTTTTTCTATGCCACTTAGTAAGAATTATCGGTTTTAAAAAGCTTTATTTTCCGTACTGCTGATGGTGGAGCTTCTCCTCTAAGTAAAAAGGGGATAATTTCTCATAAAGAATACCTAAATCTTCTTATATGATAAAAATTTAGTTACATTGTTGGATTTTTGCTCATCTTTTTTTAGCATATACCAATTGACCTATAGGGTTGGGTTCCGGTGAGAAGTTGAGGTTAACGTGACAAGCGTGAGAAGTGGCTATCAACCGTTGGATGAGAAATTGAAACACATTAGGATGAATTGCACCGAGATAAGATGCACCTTATCAATTCCCTTCTAAGGCGTAATTCATGGGAGGGAATTTGATTAAAAGTGATCAAGGGTTCAGATCCACTTCTCACGCTTCTCACGTTAACCTCAACTTCTCACACGATCCTTCGCCTTGACCCCTATAATATATACGAGGTCAGATTTTTACTGGGATGTATAAATAGCTAGAATTGGTAGTAGTTGGGACTTTGGTAAAAGAACATAATTTATATCAACTCCCCTCAATGCTTGTTATCTTCTTTCTTCTTTAGCTTGTTCAACCGGCCTACCAAGCTACATTGGAGAACATGAAGTCTGAGACATTGGAAAAGTTCAATAAAGCATTTGATAGTGCTTTGAGCGAAGGGCAAGGGTTTGCAATAGCTTCTCTTAATTGCAAAACTTCGGTCATGAAACTATTTGATGAACAATGTAAAGGTATGACTCTAGCTTCTTATAACAATTTATCATTATACTTTTTGTGTATACTCAAACGTACCGAGACAGGAACTGCTATTGCATTTGGATATATATATATATATAGGGTCCGTTTCCGTTACAAACCAAATAGATTGTACAAACTCTGCAAACCAATCTTAGCCGTTCATCAACTCTAATCAATATCTGATTTTATTATGTTTCCTAATCTAAAGTCATGATCATAATTAATGAACGTTATCATCTTCCATATATATCACAATCATTATTAATGAATCATAATAATTACCATAAATATATCTGTTGTTTGCTAATATAGTGGTTTGCAAAGTTTGTACAAATTGCTTGGTTTGTAAATGAAACGCACCCTATATATATATATATGGAGGTTCAGGGGAAAACCTCAACAAAATGGAAAACTGAGGAACACCCTGGTAGTCCTTCATCTAGCCGGTATGCACTTGTGCATGCAAGTAAATTAAGTTGTTTTTTGGTTTTTATGCGCGTGTGCATGTTACAAATTACTTGTATGCACACGTGCATATCGTCCAGATGAAGGACTACCAGGGTGTTCGTCAGTTTTTCATTTTTTTGAGGTTTTCCTCCGAACCTGACCCTATATATATATATCAATTTAGTCTGACTGCATCTTTTTACTGTAAATTTGGGAAGGAATAAAATAACTAGTATGATGATATTATCAGCATACTGAACATGGTATGAATTTTTATGGGCCCAATAAACTGAATCCACAGGTGCCATCGTCAAACAATCTGAGTGGGACTCATCTAAAGTAAGGGATAAGCTTTCACAAGATATTGATGCACATATTGCTGATGTTCGTAATGCAAAACTATCCGATCTTTCTACACAATATGAGGTAATAGCATCTTGAAAGTAATTATACTACCTTTTTTATTGCATACCCAATTGATTCAGTGGCTGTTTGTTTACCTCTTAATAGTTCCATTAAGAGGCAACCTCTGAATCCCTAAGAGGTGAATCACGTTTGGCAAAAAAAAGTCTGCCTCTTAATGGTTCTAAAACCCTCTGAATGATTTTGTATCTTGGGCCTCCCCTAACCATTCAGCGCCCTAATTTCATTATGAACAATTACCAAACAACCATATTTCATTTTGTACTATATCATAAGAGCCTCTTAATCATTCCGACCACTTAATTGTTCTGTACCAAACCATTCAGCAACTGTGAAACAAACCTTCATTACCTTCATTTATTTCTTTTCACGAGATATGTGAATTCTTCTGCAGTCGAAACTAAAGGAGTTATTGAATGGACCAGTGGAAGCTCTTCTACAAGCAGCCAATGATGAAACTTGGCCTGCAATAAGAAAACTTTTTAAACGTGAGACTGAAGCTGCTGTCTCCGAGTGTTGTGCTGCACTTTCTGGCTTTGAAATGAATGAAGACTCCAAAAAGGATTTCCTTTCGAAGTTGAGGAATCATGCAAGAGATATTGTTGAAAATAAGGCTAAAGAAGAAGCTGGCAGAGTTCTATCTCTCATGAAAGAAAGGTATTGGGCTCTATTTTTAGTATGAGGCCCAAAATTGCTCGAGTTAGTTGGGTCTATTCTTACTCATCTGAAAAACCATGCACAGGTTTACAACCATATTTAATCATGATAACGATCAAATGCCTCGGGTTTGGACTGGAAAGGAAGATATCCGAGCAATCACTAAAACAGCTCGCTCTTCTGTAAGAATAATTGATGGAAACATCAGCTTCTTTATGATTTAGAATCTTATAGTATTAGTTTCTTCTATGTGTTTTTATTTGTTAACTTGCACACTTTTCAGTCGTTAAAGTTGCTAGCTGTGATGGCTGCAATTCGTTTGGATGGAGATGCTGTTGATAGGATTGCGGAGACACTTGTCCTTACTCTATTGGATGCAAAGAAAGGCGATAAGGGCTCCACCTCAAATGATCCATTGGCCTCAAGCACATGGGAAAAGGTATCACTTGTGTATGAAGTAATCCAACAACCTAGTTATCCAACAACTTTGGCAGGGGCGGATTCCGGAATAGCCTTGGGGGTACCCGCCCCCTGCTATATCGTCCCGATTTGAAGGAAAAAATATAGGGATTTTAAATTGATGTGTGGTCTAAGTTAATAAAAAGTGGCTACAACCTACTGGTAGTGTCACTGTATGTGGCATTATAGGTTGCAAGTTTAAACTTTGAATCCCTTAGGGGCTGTTTGGTTCGCAGAATTCAAAGGAATTTGATGGAATTGGAATGACAAATTCCATTGACCAAATTCCATGGACCAAATTCCTTAGTGGTGTTTGGTTCACGGAATGAATTGATAGGATTCCACCAAATTCCACGGTTGAGGGATTTGATCATTCCTTAGCATATGTGAAGGATTTGCATAACATTTCGTGGCAAATTTAACAAACTTTATAATTTCGTTTTAGAAAGACAAAAATAACCTTTGCATCCAATTTTACCACACTCCACCCCTGCCAACCCCCTCCTGCCGCCACCCCACCCAGCCGTGCCCCTGGCTCCTTACCCCACCCCTTCTGCCCCCACCACCTCCCTCCCCCAAACAAAGATGGAGATTCCAATTATTTTTAGAGATTCCATTCCAATTCCATTCAACCAAACAAAATCAAAGTGTGTGGTCAAATTCCATTCCAATTCCCTCAAAGTCAAATTCCTTTGATGGATTCCAATTCCATCAAATTCCATTCTGCGAACCAAACGCCCCCTTAGGCTCTTTTTAATGAAACCGTACTTTTTATAATTTCAGCAGCAAAAAAGAAGGAAAAAAAGATTAAAAAAACCACTTGGTATCTTAGAAAACCACTTGGATGTCATTTTTAATGAAACCGTATTTTTATAATTAATATTTGTTTTGTTTTATATTATGCTAATTATTTTGTGCCCCCACTTGGAAATATTTCGGATCTGCCTCTGAACCTTGGTGTGTTAATTGTTTTAGTTGTATGATTCTTATGTTGTATATTTTGGCGATTTATGTGTTTACACGTAGGTCCCGGCGTCAAGGACGTTAATTACTCCGGTTCAGTGCAAATCGTTGTGGGGCCAATTTCAGAGAGAGACAGAGTATACCGTCACTCAAGCTATTACTTCCCAGGCATGTTTGCTATTTATGTTATTCTTTCTAATAGTATCTTTAGGATTATCTAAACACTTACAACCATGCATACAACTCTTCATATTAGGGCACTTGGTAAGAACACTACAATGACATTAGGTTTATAGGATGTCTTAAATGTCTAAGTGTCCTATCTAAAAGTGTTACAATAAGTATCTAGGGTGCTTTTGGGCGTTTTTACAAGTTTTTTAGGACACTTTAGAATAAAGTGTTGTATTTGTTATTTTATATGACACTATCTGAAAAAGTGTTCTATAAAAAGATGGGTTTATAGGACACTTATCGAAATTGTCCTATAAAATAGCTAATACATACTACACTTTATTTTAAAAGTGTCCTAAAAAACTTGTTAAAACGCCTAAAAGCATCCTATAAACCTATTGTAACACTTTTAAATACGACACTTTATAGTTTGGTCATATAAACTCAAGTCCTATAAAATATGCTATTAGGACGCTTAGACATTTTAAGCATCCTATAAACCCAGTTTTGTATGGAAGGGATGTTGTTTACTGACACACTCTGACCCACAAATATGTTGACCGAGACTATTGCTCCCTTTGTCCTAAAATAAGTGTCCACATTTGTATTTTAGTTTGTCCCAAAATAAGTGTCCAATTTCAAAAGTGTCTACTTTCCAATTCTACCCTTAATTATGAGAATGAGAAATTCATTACTCTCTCCATTATTAAGAGTAAAATTGTCATTTAATTAAATAGTGCAATAATTACACATTTCTAAAGTTGTGTGTTTTTTCCATTGTGGGCATTCATTTTGCTCCTGCAAATTTGGGTTTGTGTTCTTTGTGAGAATATGCGGAACCCCACTAGATTACTCTCTAAAAGAGCCCTTGAAAAGAGAAGCTAGGTTCCAACATATATAGCTTTTAAATGGATCATGTCTAGCCGATGTGGACCTCCGACACGCCCCCTCCAATGAAGGCTAGACGAGACGTGCCCCAGACTGTTTACTCCTCAGAGGAGGTAGACCCTGGATCTGATACCATGAGAGAATATGTAGAACCCCATTAGGTTACTTTACTCTCCAAAAGGGTCTTTGAGAAGAGAAGGGAGGTTCCAACATATATGGAAGAGAAATGATCCAAGTCTAGCAGATGTGGGACTTGAACACGCCTCCTCCAACGGAGGCTAGGTGGGCACAAATCATCCCGTAGTCATTTTGGCATATGTTCTTTTTTTATTTTTTTCGTAAAAGAACTTGAATTTTGGTTATATGGCAGTGTCGGTTTATAAGCTCACATGATAAGTTCATCTTCAGGAAGCTAACAAGCGAAGCAGCAATTGGTTACCACCTCCATGGGCTATCATGGCCTTGTTTGTTCTGGGATTCAATGAATTCATGACACTTTTAAGGTTTTTTTTCGCTCTTTTCATATCTTCAGACCCCCCTACTCCTTATTACCCCGGTACTAACCTTTACCTGTTTGTCCAACTAATTTGCAGGAATCCATTGTATATGATTTTGATTTTCGTCACTTTTTTGCTTCTGAAAGCTTTGTGGGTTCAACTAGACATAGGCGCTGAATTCCGACATGGTTTTGTGAGTGTTTTATGATCTTTTCATGTGCTAGGAAGTCAATAATAGTCCCCACACCTTTAGGTCATGTTTGGCATCCATAAGCACCGGTTGACTATCAACTAGCTTTTTTTAATGCTACTTCAAGCAACGTTTTAATAAGCTCTAGGAGATATTTTTCCATTTTTTCTAATTACGCCCCTTATATTTTTACAGTTAACTTTTAAAAATGTCCTTTTAGGTCATTTTACATTATCATCTAGCTTATCAGCCACTTTTCACTAAACATGACTAGTTGATCAGCTAACAACTAGCTTGCCAGTTTGCCAAACATAGTCTTAGCCTAGCGGGTAAGTAGGTGGACATCCTAGCAGAAGTTTGACTCCATGCGCCACCGACCTGCCCCGGGGGTATGTGAATTACCTCCCCCATGATGGCCGTGGGACCAATACAGTGGGGGCGCTTAGGGTGACGTCATACCCTTTTTGGAGAACAAGAAGTCACTAATATCAATCCCCCTTTTTTATGCTTTTTGTTCGTGTGTCTCCAGCTTCCAGGAATTCTCTCGTTATCCACCAAGCTTCTTCCCACGATCCTCAACCTTATGAGAAAACTCTCGGAGCAAGGACAAAGGCCCAACAATCCCCAAGTGGACCGTCCACACGCCTCCTAGTATCAAGGAGCTTCCGCGGTGTAGCGGGCAATAACCATTTTATTTTAAGGTAGCTTTACTAAATGAAACCTAAACCATTGGTTCCTATGCACATGTGAATATTAGTGATAATGAACGACTCCACACATGCCGAAAGGTCGACTTTGTGAATACAAATCATTTCGGGTTTCGAAGCATCCGATCACTTAAACAAAAGCCCGTGCGTATTAGGCGATCGTGCTTAGAATTTTCTTTTCAGTTTTTCACCATATATAGATATTCCATATACATGTTTGTTTTTCTTTGGTTATCTTGTAAAAAAAACTTATCTAGTAAGGTCACCCTTACTTGAGTGTTTTTAGTGTATGCAATATGTATCTATTTGACTTGTATTTAAGACGTGAAAACTGAAGGTCTTTTAGTGAGATTCTCTTTACATGATCTGCTCGACATGGATGGTCATCCATAGAAATGTACATAAAAACCCAATGCCGAACCCGAAGCCTAGCCCAGGTTTGCCCTGAAAAAGTCGTCTGGGCCTTGTGAGCATGAAGCCCAGTCGGAGTCGGAGTCAGGCCGATAAAGTCCGGCCTAGAAAAGCTTGCGGTCTGGGCCTAAAAAAGTTGGGGTCTTTTTCGCTCACTGAAAATGGGCAGAAAGGTCCGGGGCCATGCCTGAAAGAGCCCGGACCTTATGTATCTCTAGTTATTGGTGCATGTTTGATTGTAGAAAGAGATCCATGTAGAATTATTAAGAAGAAAAAGATCAATGTACAACTTAACTTTTGAGTTTTATAGTTATAAACTAGTTTTTTGAAAAGTTGTATATTTTAATAATTTTCTTAAGTATTTTTCTTTTCAATTATGTTCCTTAAAATTTTCTAATTAATTTTTCAATACGTTCTTTTAGGTAATTTTTTATTGTTATCTAGTTTATCAACTAGTCTTTGATAAACATGACTAGTTTATCATACTATTCAATAAAACAGTTAGCTTATAAACTAGTTTAGCACATCTCCAACAGTTATGCTAAAATAAAAATTTTGATGGCTTTAGAGATATTTTTTCTCCAACAGGTATGCTATAATGTACGTTAAATACGAAAAAGTGAAAATCTCAAAATCTGGAGAAATCTCTAAAACTCAATATTTAAGAGAGATAATATTTTAATTTTTTTCACCTAAAAGACATTGAAATTAAAGGTTTTGGAAAGATAAAATAATATTTTAAATATAATTAATGTTTAGAATTTTTAAAATAGAATAGTTGTTGGAGTCGGATGTATTTTTTTAGAGATTTTGACTTTTTCTACTATATTTTAACAAATATGATTTACTTTAAATTTAGTATTTTAGTTTTGAATTAATATTTAAAAACTAAAAAAAAAGTTAGAAATTGAAAGTGTCCCTTTTATGATTGTGAGATGCTTTTTGTGAAATGAAAATCTTTATATATATAAAAGGAAAAACCTTGGGTTATTGAGGTGGCATCACGAGGATTGAGTATTCTTAGATGGTGAATTGTGGTTGATTTGGAGTTGTCCCACATTGATGAGAAGTTGAAATATTGAAACAAAGTGATATGTATAAGAAAGGTGGATGAGATGCATTTGTGTACATTCATGTGTTTTAACTCATATGGTTGTCTATTTTGGATGACCTTTATGCAAAAAGAAAATAGTTTGATTCAAGGGATTGTCTTATTTTGGATGACCATCTTTTGTAAAAAAATATATATTAGTAATTACTATCATCTTTATATCTTCTTTATATATATGAGAAGAAAATTCTAGAGTATTGAGATGTCATCTTGAGGATTGAGTATTATCAAATCTATATCAAAAGGGTTGTTTGGTTTTTAACCTCCAATTTTTAATAAAAGATAGTTATTTTTAGTCGACATGTTGAAACATTAATATATCAAATCAATCAATTAATATTTAATTATATATATAACCATTAGCACCTCCTACACTTTAGAAACCTGGAATTATATCTTCTTTTTCCTCATGTTTGCATCCCACATTGGATGAAAGAGTGAAATAGGCATGAGGGAGGTAGATACATAAAGAAAAGGGTCAACTATTTTTTTGAATATTGTTTGCATCCACATCTGATGATGGAATGAATGTGGAAAGAGGGAGGCAAGTACAAAAAGAAATGTCTAACATGGAAGTTAGAACAAGCGTATCGTTCTCTAATCTCAACGTTTTGGTCAAGATCAATTATAGTATATGTTTTTCATAGTGTAACATGTATTTCCCAATTCTTGGCCTTTTGATTAAGATCAAATATAGTATATATTGTTTTAGTTTCTCACATCATTGTTTGCATCCTAAATTGGATGAAAGAATGAAAGAGTCACAAGGGATGTGGATACAAAAAGAAAGAGACCATGTTTTATTTTCTCAATATTGTTTGCATCCCAGATAGGATGATGAAATGAAAGTGGCAAAATGGAGGTGACAAACATATTTTTCTCTAATCTCAACGTTTTGGTCAAGATCAACTATAGTATATGTTTTTCATAGTTTAACATGCATTTCTCAAATTCTTGGGCTTTTGGTTAAGATCAAGTATAGTACATATTCTTTTAGTTTCTCACATCATTGTTTGCATCCTAAATTGGATGAAAGAATGAAAGAGTCACGAGGGATGTGGATACAAAAAGAAAGAGACCATGTTTTTTTTCTCAATATTGTTTGCATCCCACATAGGATGATGAAATGAAAGTGGCAAAAGTGAGGTGAGTACAAAAAGAAATGACCAACAATAGAACAAACATATCTTTCCCGAATCTCGATCATTTGGTTAAGATCAAGAATAATATGTGTTTAGTTTAATATCAAATATTTTGGTCATCGGCCTACTTGGTATTTTATTTTTTATAAGGGAATGTCCATTATATTAGCTTGATGAAGTGATTCATTATGCGTCGTCTTGGTCTTAAACTACTACCAAGGCTTGGCGCAATTCTCTAATTTACAATTCAAATATTGTAGAATGGTTTTTCGTAAAGATGAACTTTCACTTTGAAAATATCTTCATATTGTCTATTCTCTCACATTATTATTTGCATCCCACATTGGATGAGATAATGAAAAGGGCATGAAAGAGGTGGATACAAAAAGAAAAAGATAATTTTTTTCTCAATTTATTCTTTGCGTCCCACATCGATGATGAAATGAAAGTGACAAGAGGGTGATGGGTACAAAAATAAAGGGCCACCAATGGGATAAACATACATTTTCTTGAATCTCGGCATTTTCGTTAAACTCAAGTGTAATATTTATTTTTATCTGTTTAATATTTGATATGTGGGTCGTCGACTCCACTTGATATTAAGTTTATATTCTATGTGGGAATGTCCATTATCCTAGCTTGGTGATGTGGTTCTTAATTGTGTCGTTTGAGTTTACACTACTAGCACAATTAACCTTCTAATTATCACTATAATAGATTGTTCCTTTTTTTCATAGCTATAAATGAGATTTCAAATAAATTTGTTACAAAATTAAAATCGTCACTTTGTCACCTTAAATAAGATTTATATTATTGTGACTTCTACAAAAACAAATTACTAACATTGTAGAGTAACTTGCATGACCATTGGCGGGCATAGTCAGGGAACCAAATTTAGCATTTGATTTTAAGATTGTTGCCAACTTCTCTTAAGTTTTTATTTTATTTTAATGTTGATGAGTAATTGCAACACGAATTTGCCTAAAATTTGTTTAGATAAAGAGGACATCAAACCTAGGATTCTAAATTCATCCAAATGAATAACATAAATAGTTTTTAATAATTTGTATTGTAATAAAGTAATATCATTAGTTTTTAATAATTTTCGTTAATATACGTTTAGTTTCTTCTAAGATGTATTAATTTCACGTCTCACTTGATTAAGTGTCTAAACACATGATTGAAGTTTGTGCATATATCACATCTTTATTATGAAAATAATAAGATCAAACTAAATTTTATATACAATCTAGGTTTTGATGACTTTATAATCTTAATACGTTGTTATCATCTCTTGCCGTCACTTAGGCTAATATTTTAGTTTATGTTTTGTAGGTTATCAGATACACTTAACATAAGGTGTTTTAGGAAAAAATGAAATACAACAAGGATGGTACATACACATATACCCATAATGGATATTAATCAACTAATTTGCACATACATATATATATATATATATATATATATATATATATATATATATATATGTGTGTGTGTGTGTGTGTGTCTTAAAATCTTCGTAGCAAAAGACTATTGTCGATATATGCATGTTAATCACTTTTACATTGCATTCCTTTAAAAACAATTATCGCCACCGCGCGTTGCACGATGACTAAAACTAGTATTTATAAAGTGTTCATGTTTTATAACAAAAAAACATAACGTGTCAGATAAATAAAATCATATAATGTTGTATAATTATGAGTATACATCAACAAATCATATCTATGGTGATTTAGAATAGCTTATATGTGAAATGTATATTGTAAATTTACAATAGAGGCGAACGTATATTAAATATTTGATGTCCAACCATTATTGACGAAAATCCTGATCTATTAATGTAACACCCTCAAAATTGGAAAGAGCAACTAAATAAAATTTCGATAAAATAACCACTTAGGGAATAAAATTCCTTCTACAAACCAATCTTGGAATAACCTCAAGATAAAACATAACAACTCCCACAATTAATAACTCAAGTCATACTATGTGACCAAATAAAGTTGGGTGTTACTTAACACAAGTACAAGTTGCTAAATCCCAAAGTAAGTGCGGAAGACTTCACTAATTCATTCCTCGAGCACGCTACAAGCACTCGTCTCTTCACCGTGTCACTAGAACTACTTCCAAACTGGAACCTATTGCACATGCCGACAAATAAAAAGGTTAGGCTAACGCCTAGTGAGTTCAAGAGTTTTATCATGATTATATAATTCGTAAAACGAGAGAGATACAATTTAAATCATGAGTTCAAAATAAATTTACTTTAGATGCAAACCACCAATTTTCCAACGCACACAAATCCCGTGATGAAAGCTTTAATATAAATCAATTCTCATAATGGACTCATCCCAAAACTTACTTAAAAAGGGAAATAGTATTTGACTTCCAAAATGATTGAAATCATGAATAAATCGTTATTATTCAAAACATCCCAAACACGGATGAAGCATAACCCATAACTCATATATTGTGGAAAACAATCCATACAAATATAAAACGTCACCGAAACACATGGATGAAGATAAATACCTAAAACAACACCTTTCGGTGACGGGGGAGACCCGGTTCCATCGAATGTGACGGGTATACAAAGTTAGGTCACTTATCGATGTTATTGAGATTCAAGTATTGGATGCCGAGTGTGGCTACTTAAAACACACACCCATGAAATGCCGACATCCAAGAACTTACTAGCACGTAGGACTTATACCATACCGTCGATGCCTAACCGTGCCTCAATGTGAAAAACTAGCATCCCGTCATTGGCATAATACCCGAATCAATATATTAGCACATAGGTCTTACACATTACCATCGATGCCCATTCCGCGCTACAATAGGAGAAACTAGCGTCTCACCATTGAACATAAAAACTCGAGTGCCTATGGAT
Organism: Saussurea involucrata; assembly: GCA_033807775.1. Classification (NCBI taxonomy): domain Eukaryota; kingdom Viridiplantae; phylum Streptophyta; class Magnoliopsida; order Asterales; family Asteraceae; genus Saussurea; species Saussurea involucrata. Next base: position 227,160,470 of record CM066314.1, read on the forward strand.
CCATAACAACTAAGGTCAAAACATACATGACTCCAAACGAATGAACTAGCGCATTCAAAACATGTAATTCTCAATAATTATAAATCATGACCAAGCTCTACGTTGAGCTATCGAAACTGGACAAATGTCCCCCAAAACCCAACATAATCAAATACCGATCCACAAACTCAACAATTCAAAAGACCATTTGTTAGAAGTCATAGAATGAAATAAAACGTAAATACCCCACGTGTATGCGAAACATGCTTCATAAACGTAAATGACTTCACACAACTTTAGGTTAATACAAATCATTTTCCAAAACACCCATTAAGGTGCATTTATACCAAAAGATTTATACACGTAAGATAAATCATTAAAATATATCAATACCTAAGATTTACTCATCGAAATACTCAAAATATATCTTTTCCTCAAAACCAAAAGGTTTAGAATTTCCAAAATGTTCGCAAGGTCGGGAATGACCAAAATCCACTGACTCACACGATCGTATCTTCAAAGTGTACCATAACACAAACTATGCATATTTCCAACAAACACCGAAATGCATCTTTACCAAATAACTTCCATTTATGCAATAATTCATCAAAACATTTTCATTTATGATTCATTTATCAAATTACCTAAAAGTCCCAAATATGGGTATTTTAAAATGTTTATAATGTTAAATACTTCAAATAATCAAGATCCACCAAATAATTTGACAATTGATAATTTAATGTAAAACACATAAATACTTGGAAAATTAACATTTTTGACATGTAAAACGTTTTCACAAATCAACTTAAACTCACCTTGCTAGATTTAGGCTAAATCTAGATTTTTCCCCAAACGTAAGCTCCTTTGAAGAAACACGAATCTTCAAGCCAAATCTTCCAAAAACCTAGATCCACAAGTTCTAACTATAAATATTCACATCCAACCATAAAGAATCATTCCCAAAACATTTTACATCAAGATCTCAATTTATACCAAAACCCTAATTTCCATAGATGAAGATATGAGAAGATTACCTTAACCATAACTTGAATCCACCAACCAAAACACCTCTAGATCACCAACAAAACACCACAAGCTCCAACTCTTCAAAATGAACAAAAAGGTTGAATGAAACCCTAGAAAGCTTTGGGTGAAGAAGATGAAGTGAAAGGGTTTCAAGATTTGTTTCCCAAAATCATGGTAGATGAAGAAATCACTTCCAAAACTCGAATCTTGTGGCTAACCGGCTCAAAATCGACTTTAGGGGCTTAGGGTTTCAGTTTGGGAGAGAAAGGTTTGAAGGGGAAGAAGTGGGAAATGAAAAATGGGGTTGAAACGGTGAAAATCACGTTTTTATGATCCAGGTACCCGACGGCTAAAGTTACGTGCGAGAGTGACACAAGTGTCACATTCGCTGGTCACTCTCGCCGTGGTCAAATGGCTCTTGGTACAAACCGACGAGAGTGACATGCGAGAGTTACACAAGTGTCATTTTCGCTGGTCACTTTAGCCGAGATTGTACCGAAAGTTGTTTTGGCCATAACTTCTTCGTTTTAGCTCCGTTTTCGCTTCGGAAAGGCCCGCTGGGTTCGTATTTGAATTCCCCATCCAAAAAGACCATAAAATGTAGGATTTAATCCAAAATCATATTTATCTTAAACATGATCGATTTCTATACTGATTCGAAATTGTACTTATCCGAAAATTACGGGCGTTACCATCCTCCCAACCTTAGGATGATTTCGTCCTCGAAATCTAGCTCCCAAACACCCAAAGGTTATCAAACTCAACATTGTCCATGTTTCTTCAGTTTCCTACTGAAATTTGAATCCTTTCTTGTCAGAACTGCCATGACAACTTCATGCCTATACTCACAATCAATGTCCTTTTAGATACACTACACTTATACCCGAGTGAACGCGTATTTAGTAGGGTAGCCTCTAACCGAAAGACTCCGGTCATCTCCCAACCTTAGGTGATCCATACTTCCTCAACGTCCGATCTCGACTTCCAATCAGCCCAGATCTACACGCTTCAAAATTTCTTCTCCAACCAACCCGAGGTTTGATCACCACCGAAACCAACAAAATCTCCAAATCCAAGCGTCCCGCTGCTGAATTGACATTTGACCCTAACGAGCACTAATAGACCCCAAAACAGGCGGTCGTCCCCGACTCAACGATTATACAACTCCAAGAATACATCCCATTACCAATCATCCAACCTGCAAATTCTTTTACCATTCAAGGAAAGTCGTCCTACTAATTCACTTATCACAATCCGAACTTCTTAAAATCACTACAAGCGATACGATTGTCCCTTAAGATTGGACTACAACACTCCCAATACACTGACGGTTCATGGCCTCAAGGTCCGAAGTTGACACCTGACCATACCACCAAGATTCAAACCACTATAGTACTCCACACACGAGTTCCATCCGTCGAGCATCCCCACAAAACCAAGGTTATCAATATGGTGACTAAAGGGTCCTACACGTCCCTTATGCGAAAATTTACCAAGACCCAAAACAAGGTTGCCGACAAGAACGGTTACCATCACGCGTTGGAATACCCAACCTTCCACTGTCGGAGTTCTATACACATTTACTCCTAACCGGGGTTACTTAACCTTTTCAAGGTTCTAATGAGTTCAAGGTTTTCAAGTGAAATACTTAACAAATATGTCAATCGAAAACTTTTATAGAAATTCTCAACACAAAGGTTTTCATATCAATTTAATTGTAGGCAAAAAATCTACTACCACTCACTCGGTAATTGTGCAAAAATGGACACACTCGTCCCACATGTGAAAATCATATTGAAAACTTGTAACATCCCGAATTTCCGTTGTATTATTTTGTGAATTACAAATTGACTTGGGGTTAAGTTGGAAATTGTTTAAAAGTGTTGATTGAATAGATTTTCAATTTGAGGGTTGTAGTGTCATTCTTTTAAAGATGAGGGTTCAATTGGTAAATAGCTTTATGGAAGATTTATAAAAGATGAAATACTAGAGATGAACAAAGGGGGGGTGTATAGATTGTGTTGATCTGTGAGGAATTGTACCCTGTCTATGCAACATATTGGAATCACAAAGAGCTAGTAAGAACGAATAAGTTCAAGATTAATTAGAAAATTGTGAGTGGTAGTTCAACTAAAGTTGGGGAGGAGATATTTAGTGATATAGACTCGTGTATTTGGACGAGAAAATGGGATTGTAAAATTAAATATGTACGAATGACTATGAGAGACATGGTCTGTGGTAAATGTTATGGGTGGAGAATGTATGAACGAGTAGTGGCATTAATTGCCAAGATACATGTGTCATCTAGTATGAGACGTGATGTTAGAAAGAGGAAGTATCCGAATGGAAGTTTTGGGAATTCCGGTTGGAAAGTATTATTTTGTTAATAAAAGTTGATAAAACATGTGGTTTGTAAGATAACTGGGTAATATGGCTTATATCGAAATAGAATGTCGGAGCAGTGGTGAGTGTTTATCCAAAGATTTTTTGATGGTATGAGTTGCCAATTAAGTTGTATTTTGAAACACTGGAAGTTTAATAAAGATGATGAGTATGTAGATCAATGTGGTGTAGCGAAGGCAAGATTGTTAAGGAATATAAGTTGCTCCTTAGGTGTGAAAGAAATGTATGAGAAATTATTAGTTGAAGATCTAAGAATGGTAATAACTTCAAACAGTAATGTCGTTTCAAGATAGCTTGGCTGAATGTTTTAAGTTAGAGATTTTGATGAAACTGTTTAACTATGTTTCGTAAGAAGAAAATACTACCGGTATGTGGAAAGTTGGGAGAAAGAGACAGATAATACTTGAAAAAAAAATAGTATTCCATACTAACGTGGGGAAACAAGGATAGAAAGGTTGGACTTAAGAATGTAATTACATTGCAAAGTTCAATAAGAGTTATTACTTCTGATGTTCAATACTTTGGTGCGTGGTTGTATTGTGGTTGTACGATGAGATAGTGATGTGAGGAAGTAATAGCATTCTATATTGAAGAAATGTGTAAGTCATAGAAGTAATAATGGACTGCCGTGGTTGTTGAAGTATTTAATAATAACATGTATGCTTAATTTATGGTGTACGTATTCAGGTAGTACATGTTAATGTTATTTCGAGGCCTGGAGAATGAGTTGTGATGATGATGCGGTGAAAGGAAGACTCTTGTTCTTCTCAATCCCATTGGTTTTAGGTGAAGAGAATACTGTAACCGTTAAGCTATAGTGTTGGAGTATTCAGTAGATGTAAAAGAAATACATTGAATGCAGTTCTCGGTGTTACGAGGATCTGGGTAGAGATCTTAATTGACGTTTTTAGAAAAACTGTCCTTTTGAACTGTAGTTGTGTGTGGTGGATACTTCGTGTAAACAAGAGAGAAATGATAACGATATGTTAGACTAAGAAGTAGTCAAACATGGATTTGATGATAACAATTACTCTAAGGAAATTGGTTACAAGTATATTATTTGGATCTTCCGCCAGAATTGGAAGGGGTTCATAATACCTTCCAAATATGTTATCTTCGGAACTATTTTTGGCTAAAGAGAAAAGATGTGATTGAACTCACTGATGTGAGAGTTAATGAAAAGAGTTGCGGTGTGGAAGAACCAGAGGTAATTTTGGAAAGATCGGTTAGAAAGCTACGTAGTGGTAATGAGACATCTATGTTGAAAGTACAGTGGAAACACCATAAGGGTACTAATGTAACTCTAGAGTCCGAAGAGAGTATGAGAAGTAGGTAGCATCATTTGTTTACCTAGCTTTGATTTCGGGGACGAAATCATTTTCAAGTTGGGGAGTATTGTAACATCCCGAATTTCCGTTGTATTATTTTGTGAATTAAAAATTGACTTGGGGTTAAGTTGGAAATTGTTTAAAAGTGTTGATTGAATAGATTTTCAATTTGAGGGTTGTAGTGTCATTCTTTTAAAGATGAGGGTTCAATTGGTAAATAGCTTTATGACTCATGTGTATTGAAGGGTTGAGGTGTCAAACCCTTAGTCAATATAGACTAAATGTGTGACTAAGTGTGTGAGTATGTGACTTGGTGTGTGTGTTACGGTTTGAGAAAGAGAACCGAGAGTTTGTGATAGAGAGATCGAGAAAAGAGAAAGGAAAGAAGAACAATTGCAAACAACTGATTATAGTGTTTAATCTTGAAGAATCATAAAAGGTAAACTTTCTTTAATTCTTCACCTTTTAGTTAAAAAGTTTCCTATAGAGTTTTAGTTGGGTTTTGGGTAAATATTGATGTTATGAGAATCTGAGTTTTAGGATATGTTAAGATAAGTGTATTAAACATATCTGCAAATTTTCATGAACAAACATAGAGTAAAACTGCAAAATTCTGGGTTTAAGATTGAACAGAGTGGACTGAGACTTGGATGAACATCATCGAAGTCGCAACCCTGAGTTGCGACATTCATGATTGTCGCAATGGGCAGTTGCGACTTGGTAAGTGGAATCGCAGTAGACCATTGCGACTTGGCTTTGGAGTCGCAACAGTTGGTTGCGATTTGGAGTGGAATCGCAATGGTAGATTGCGACTTGGTACTGTAGTCGCAACAGTGGACTGCGACTTGGGGTGGAATCGCAATGGTGAGTTGCGATTTGGAGTTGAGATCGCAACTGTTGGTTGCGATTTGGAATTGGAATCACAATAGGCGACTGCGACTTCAGTTCACTGCGACTTGAGATGTAATTTTTAGAAATTAAGGATTCTCAGTTGTAGAGGGTTCTGTTTTGAAAATTAATATCAGTTTATGTAAATTGAATAATACAGTAAGCTGTGGTAGTGAAGAAAGGAGCCCTTGCGAGTTAAAAAGGATTAAAAAGAGTGATAACGCATCAGGTGAGTTTATTCAACTCTCTTTAAAATCCAGTAATTAATATTGAATTAGATGTTTTATATGTATGCATGAATATGTTTTATATGGACTTGATTAAATTAGAGATAAGCCAAGAGGGCGATTAAAAGTTGTGTTATGTTGATTCCATGCCAAAGTTTCTAAGATGAGCTAACTATGAAGTTGATAAACTAGTATTTATCATTATTCTTGTATGTCAAGTATGATTAATTGCTATAGGCAATCTGTGATATGATTATGAATTCTGAATACGATCTGAAGCTTCATTGAGATAAATTATTAAGATTTACTTATGAGTACAAAATGTAGATTAACAATTGAGATATTAACTTCCGTGCTAAGTTAAAGAGAAGGGATAGTAAAGAGATTGAGATGAGGAGTTATTAATATTCTTTATTATATGTTCGGAGAAATGATATATTGTATGCTGGACGCATATAGTAGTATCAATTATTACATATATTATATTATGTGATTATGTGCTTTTACTAAAATAGGCATCCAGTCACCGAGGGCACTTGGGTACGGTATGATGGGAACCGATTACTCGCCATAGACCAAAGGGGTGTAATTTTAGTAATTGGGTGTACCTTGAATCATGAGTCTCGATTTGAGTATCGCGATATTATAATCCCATGGGGACCATTGATTCTGAGGTGGAATGTGGAATAAGCAGATTTTGCTTAATGATTCCCATTTCGATTTGGGAAGATCGGAGATTTCCCTGTGATGAGAGGAAGATTAGAGATAGGCATAAAGTAATTTGTAATCTCTACTTCCTGACTAAGAAATAGGCAAGTTTTGACTTGTAATTTCTTGTGTGTGAATATTGATTATGAATCTGGAATGATTCAGAGTTAACTCTTATTTTGTTGTTACGATTAAATGAGTTAGCCGTAGGAATGGGAGTGGGGTAGATTCCCCGATTTTGGAAAGGAGTTGTCGTACGGTAAGATGGGTGAGAACAGGTTTGAGTTATCTGTTCATGTTCTTAATTATTAAATTTTATTTTGATTTGAGTATTCTCACTAGGCGAAAGCCTAATGTTTCAAGTTGAATCTTCTTACCAGGTACAAGCTCCGGGAAGTAGCGGGAATGAGGGAAGAGAACTTTTGGAGAGATTCAGACTTAGAGATAACGAAGGATCTAGTTATTCTTTGAAGCCTTTGGGAAAGTTGTTTGGATAACTTGATCAATCTGTTTGTATGAGGTGATTAGATTAATAAGTTATTTAAGTATTGTCAATTTTATATATAGAAACCTTACATTTGATCCTCAGGTTATATAAGTTTGAAAGTTTTGATCATAACTTGTGGAAATTTCAAGGTTTAAATTGACTCTGTTTTTAGGGTGTTTCAAAACTATTTCATCACAATTTAAGTTATTAACAAAACGCAAAAGCATACTAAACAAATTTTTTAAATGAACCGCTACGGTCCTAGCATGGATTTATTTATTTCATGCACGCAAATTAATTTCCTACTTTAGATAGTGTGCAACAAAAGGGTTTGTACGTACCCAAAAAAAGAAGTTTAAACGACACCCAACTCCAAAAAATTTCCTTTTTAACCATAAAATGACATGGAATAAAATTTATCAACAAAATTCGCACGCATTAGTTTACTTCACGAAAACGATGAAACGATCCATAATTACACTTTGGTCAGAATATAAAATTATTTGCGGCGGTTCCAAGTTTAAAGCCAAGATAACAACATGCTTTCATTCTTTGAAGATATTGGCTAAAATATTGTGACAGAATCTCAAATCTTAATATGCATGCAAACTTGTAACATGCAACATATAGTTCATACGAAATTTCAAAATATGAAATTCATTAAATCAAATTTCAAAATTTTCTCATCTAGCCATTTAATGACATGGAAATAAAATCTTCTGACGAAACTCACACACATTAATGTGTTTTCTCAAAACTTAGGGATATAGTAAGTGCTTGTAATTGGTTCACTTAAAATGATTTAAATCGACATCAAATTTCAAATCATACAAACAATGCGCATCAATGCTCCAAAAATAGTGGCTACAATGTTATGCATCCCAATAAATCAATATAATGCATTTGTGTAACGTCCCAACAACATGGCCATGTAATATGATAGAATAAGCATTCGAATTACACAATAAACTTGTTCATACATCATCTTTTAAAGTATGCTAAACAAGAATAACAGCGGAAGCCTCTAAATCCACAGCCGAGAGCTATATCTAGTCGTCATAGTCAAAATCTTGGAGTTGTTCTAAGCTTCAATCCTTCTTGCCATCTCCTAGTTCTTACTAGAAGAGCTCGTAACACTCTTACCTGAAAATGGTTTAGTTTTTGAAAAGCGAGAGTTAGACCAAAAGGTCTAGTGAATTCCTTCCATAAAGAATTATCACAGTGTAAAATCATTTCATTGAAAACAATTGATATCCTTCACATAAGCATCAATCAAGGTTCAACACAGGGTTCAGGGATCGCATAAGCTACCACGATCGGGGCCTAACGGACACCCTCTCGGCTACACCGGAGTCCAAGTGGACCCCCTGTTCCTTCATGTAGGAGGAAACGAATTCCAACCTACAAGCTAATCTCATATGCCCAAGGAATTATCAAATCCCCTGGTACCCTGACCCCACCGTGAAAACCGACTCCACATAACATACACATAACATTTCGAACTCATGTTTATGAAAGCGTTAAACATTATTTCATTCGCTGAGTAAACATGCATTTCATGCAAAACATGCATAACATTTATAAAACGTTTCATGCTCGTAAAAGAAACCATATCAGTAAAACATAGTACGTCAAAAAAAGGGTCGAGAGAACTCACCTTGATGATACTGAACGCACACTTGCTTTACTCTCGAGTTAACCCAACTTGACACCTAAAAGATCGGCAATTCCTTAATCAGACACAATAATCCAGAACTTACCGGATACCCAGAGCTTTCCGGACACTAACACTTTCCGGATACTCGACACTTACCGGATGCTTAGGACTTTTCGGACATTACTATCCCGGACACTAGTCCCTTTCCGGACATATTTATCCGGACTCTAGAACCTACCCGGAAACTTCTTGCACCCGATCTCTATAACCCACACCCGGAAACCCCCACTGTCCGGACACTACTGTCCGGACGGGGCGATGTCCGGAAACTACGGGCTGTTCGAAAACCATAATCTAAAAGTGATCAATAACTCATTTTCTGCCATTAATTCGATTGGACAATCATAAGGGTTCATCCTCCAAACCTAAACACCCACTTAATCCATTTTAAACATCCAAAATCGACACATTGAATACAAAACCCAAAATGCTCAACTTAAGGGTTAAATAGGTGAAGAACCCATTAATCCCTACTGATTCCAACCCCAAATTCTAGACAATAGAGGATAAGAAACTTGAAATAGACAGAAGAAGATGATTAAGATGATTACCTTAGCAAATCCCGTCCTTAATCCGTAATTTCTCACTTTAGCTTTCTTCCTCCTTTCTCCTCTTAGCCGCCAACACACACAAACACCAAAAATACTGATTTTAGAATAAGGGTGCCCTAGGGATTTGGGCCCTTATAAACCTTTCTCCAAATTGCATAGAAGTCCCTTAGCCAAACTTTCATTCTTTTCATTCTAGACACTAAACTTTCAACCTACTAGAACTTGGGTTGTTACAACACTTCCCCCTTAAAAGAATTCCATCCTCGGAATTCCTTATTGGAAAAGACGCGGGTATCATGCCCAAACCACAACTGACACTTCTCCACGGTAATGCCACTTCGGACTCAGTCGACCACCTCATTAAATTCAAAACATTGAACATTGAATGCATTACCTTCAGTTCTTACGGTACTCTAACTCGTAGGCTACTGTTCCTATTCGATCGGTCTTACAATATTAGATTAAATAAGGCTTCTCATGCATCTTTACTTCCTTTAAGGAGGGACCTGGCGGAATCCCCTGCTACAACACGAGATTCATTTACTAAGAAACAATCACTCACTTGACAGCTTGGCACAAGGCCAACCCTGTACATCCCGACAACTCACAACCCCGAGTTCCTTCATCGCATTACAACTCACAACCTGCACCACCCAACAATCGTCTATGCAGATAACATTTCCCTTTTTCTCGGACCACCTAGACCCCAGTTCGTCAATCATTTCTCCCATCCTCACCACTTCACCACCTCATACTTAAACGTAACTAAGAGTAGGAACCTCCAAACCCATCGTTGAAGTGTTCGCCTACTCAAATTAAACTTATCCTGAAACACATCAATTCCTCCCTGATTGCCATGTTCGTTCATTCATATAAAACATATTTCCGGTTATCCTCACTCCACTGGGAAGAGTAACCCTGGTCACACCATACTATTCTCACTAGCTTAATCACTGCACGACCAATTCGTTTAAACATTTCTCACACAGTCACTAACTTAACTCATTCAGCTGTCTTATCCGCTCCTTTCCTGCACAAACTCATACACAATTCCCTTCCTCAATACTCTTTCCAATGGTTCGCACACTTATCAATGACAAACTACACAACACTGCACCTTTCGGCATTACTGTCAAGTTTACTACTTCCAATTTACTCACTTATTCCGACATACTATCTTCACCTCCCCACGTTAGCATGGAGCACTGTCCACCAAACATTACTTGCCCCTCTCTCCCGACCTTTCCACATGCTGATATCACTTTCTCATTACTCACATAACCAAACAGTTGCACCAAGATCCTAACTTAAGGCATTCAACCAAGTCGTCTTGAAACGACACCAGAGTTCGACGTCACTACACCTTCTTTAATCTCCAACTTTTACCTTCTCAGACATTTCTTTCACACATAAGCAACAACTCACATTCTTTAAGGATTTCACATCTATCCCACCACATTTTTCCTAACACAACCATCATCCTCTTTAAACTTCCACTGATCCCAAAATATGCTTACTTAGCGACTCTTACAGTTAAAAAAAACAATTGGTTTCTCCCTTGGGTAACCACCCACCATCAATCCATCATTTCATCCCGAACATGGTCATCCCACAACGTCTACTTACACTCTATGTGCTCCCACAATTTGGTTAACAATTCGTACCCCTCATCCGAAGCCCCCAAAAGGCTTCTATCTGATGCTTCCTCTCTCTCTCTCTAAATCACATCACTACGACACTAGCTGGCACATTTAGCTTGACAATTACCGTCACTATACATCCGTACACTATTTGCCCATAACATCACACTGCAGACCAGATCTCTCATGACCATTCACCCAATTCGAACTTGCCTTCATATCCTCCCGTATACCTAATCGAGTCTAACCCGCTACTTAGTCCTTTCCCAACTTGATGAACTATAACTCACGAGTTCCCACTTAACTTAAACATAATCATTCTTGTTGGCTCCCTACGATCCAAGCCCTTTCACAGACACGACACATTTCTTTACTGGCTGATACTGTCTACACTCACTTCGCTTGTGCTACACACCTTATCCTCCTATGGACCCTCCACACCTCGTAACTAGAACGCTTATTCAACAACAGCGGTCTCTCGCTAACTTAGCACCCCCCCATAAGGTGTTCTATCCACTTTCGCTCTTCTGGTTCAAGCCTTCGGCCTTAACCATCTTGCACGGTTGCCGACTTCAACGCCAATATTCGACCTGTAACTACTTTCTTAACCTATTCTTTAACAAGGGTTCCCTTACGGAACCTAATCCCACCAACATATCATAATCACCCTCAAAATCCGTCGCCCTTAATTCAAGACTTACTTATGTAACATCAATATTACAAGCTCACCTCAAAACTCATATTCCACGCCGCGGACCTTTCATTTCTGCCTCACAACACTACTCATAAAAAGTTGCTAAAACCAACACCTTGATGACTCCTAGTCCTTCCTCCGGACACCACCGTCCCTCGGCAACTGTATTTCCAGTCACCAAACAAGGGTACAGACCCTCATACAACCGATACCAAGGTCCAATACCGATTCTACCACTGTTCACCTTTCCTCTAGAACACATATACTAAAACTACATACGTTCTCCCCTGACTTGTCCAACACCTTTCCGCTCTCGAAGTTCTTCCTTAACTTATAATGTAACATTCTACGACCTAGTAGGTTCATAGCCTTCATGCATGACAATACAGTAAATAAATCTTTTCGCACATTTCATCATTTTAAATAAACAACGTTTGGAAAAACACTTGGGTACACATGACCCCATCACTCTTAAAACTTCAACGCCCTGCACAACGATTCGAGAATCGTTTGCATGCATCTTTCTGAACCTTAATCTTACTCAATTCCGTACGATGTTATTACGACAGCAATACGTTGAATGAAAATTCTTTCATACGACACGATTTCGAAAGAAATTACCGACACCAAGTAAACCAGTCGGTTCTCAACCCTTTTATATGATATCAACCAGTTAAAATTCATTTGATTGTAAAAGTTTTGCTGGCACACGTCTTCTCGACCTTTTTGTAATAATTTAGCTTATCATGAAAAGTGTGAAATACTTTGCAAATCGTTAGGCTCAAAATTTCATTGTGCAATGTGAATGAAATCACCTTTTCTTTAAACATACGCTTGCGCATTCTAACTCCTTTTCGATCAAAATTGATATTTACACATTTAACTTAAATCGTGAAAATTTTCATGTTACGTTTAAGAAAGCTATGCATGAAACTCTATTTGCAATTGAAGGCTACTCACCCTAGCAAGGTCAACCGCTTTACCCACACAACTTATCCTTGACACTCTTCCTTCAACCAAGGGTCGCCCTCTCGGCTAAGCAATAACTTGCTGTACATGCGTTCCACATCTCACTTACTCAACCATTACACACTATTTTCGCTTTGATCGACTATCTCGCTTTCTACTTCTACATGCTTTCAATTCACTATAAGTATCTTATCTCATTTATCCTACCAATGAAAAGCTCGACTAAAAAGTCAGGGCTCCATTGATACTTTCAAGGTTTTGACACTGTTCTATCTTACCATCCTGACTGATCTATCCCATGATTTCTAGAACTGGAACTCTCCCGAAACAGAAGTCTTACTCAAACTCAAACGTTCTTCCTCCCCGAATCCACGAAGAGCTACCTCTAGATGACTCATAACACCCCATACAACGTTTCTTCTCTACGATGTATACATACATCACATCATAAATGATCTCTCACGAAACTTCCCAATAATGGGTCTCACTCTACCCCATCAGGGATCTTGCTGACATTCCAGATTACTGGAACATGGCATATAAGCTAACTTAACACAACAAATTTTCTATGAAAGGTATTTTAAGCACGCACATGTACCTGTAAGTTTGTAATTACGCTGGCCAGGTGTAATCCCAAACTTACCTTACACGTTTGTTCTTGGCACCTTATTCTTAAGTGCATTTATAGTGATCGTTCCTAAAGGCAATCATATGTCTCGGTTGTGTTCCTCGTCTTACAGTTTAAGTTTAGGCCCGACTGGTCACCTAAATACCTTAAACTAAGGCTCTGATACCATTTGTAACGTCCCAACAACATGGCCATGCAATATGATAGAATAAGCATTCGAATTACACAATAAACTTGTTCATACATCATCTTTTAAAGTATGCTAAACAAGAATAACAGCGGAAGCCTCTAAATCCACAGCCGAGAGCTATATCTAGTCGTCATAGTCAAAATCTTGGAGTTGTTCTAAGCTTCAATCCTTCTTGACATATCCTAGTTCTTATTAGAAGAGCTCGTAACACGCTTACCTGAAAATGGTTTAGTTTTTGAAAAGCGAGGGTTAGACCAAAAGGTCTAGTGAATTCCTTCCATAAAGAATTATCACAGTATAAAATCATTTCATTGAAAACAATTCATATCCTTCACATAAGCATCAATCAAGGTTCAACACAGGGTTCAGGGATCGCATAAGCTACCACGATCGGGGCCTAACGGACACCCTCTCGGCTACACCGGAGTCCAAGTGGACCCCTGTTCCTTCATGTAGGAGGAAACGAATTCCAACCTACAAGCTAATCTCATATGCCCAAGGAATTATCAAATCTCCTGGTACCCTGACCCCACCGTGAAAACCGACTCCACATAACATACACATAACATTTCGAACTCATGTTTATGAAAGCGTTAAACATTATTTCATTCGCTGAGTAAACATGCATTTCATGCAAAACATGCATAACATTTATAAAACGTTTCATGCTCGTAAAAGAAACCATATCAGTAAAACATAGTACGTCAAAAAAAGGTCTAGAGAACTCACCTTGATGATACTGAACGCACACTTGCTTTACTCTCGAGTTAACCCAACTTGACACCTAAAAGATCGGCAATTCCTTAATCAGACACAATAATCCAGAACTTACCAGATACCCAGAGCTTTCCGGACACTAACACTTTCCGAAACTTAGACTTTCCGGATACTCGACACTTACCGGATGCTTAGGACTTTCCGGACGTTACTATCCCGGACACTAGTCCCTTTCCGGACATATTTATCCGGACTCTAGAACCTACCCGGAAACTTCTTGCACCCGGTCTCTATAACCCACACCCGGAAACCCCCACTGTCCGGACACTACTGTCCGGACGGGGCGATGTCCGGAAACTACGGGATGTTCGAAAACCATAATCTAAAAGTGATCAATAACTCATTTTCTGCGATTAATTTGATTGGACAAACATAAGGGTTCATCCTCCAAACCTAAACACCCACTTAATCCATTTTAAACATCCAAAATCGACACATTGAATACAAAACCCAAAATGCTCAACTTAAGGGTTAAATAGGTGAAGAACCCATTAATCCCTACTGATTCCAACCCCAAATTCTAGACAATAGAGGATAAGAAACTTGAAATAGACAGAAGAAGATGATTAAGATGATTACCTTAGCAAATCCCGTCCTTAATCCATAATTTCTCACTTTAGATTTCTTCCTCCTTTCTCCTCTTAGCCGCCAACACACACAAACACCAAAAATACTGATTTTAGAATAAGGGTGCCCTAGGGATTTGGGCCCTTATAAACCTTTCTCCAAATTGCATAGAAGTCCCTTAGCCAAACTTTCATTCTTTTCATTCTAGACACTAAACTTTCAACCTACTAGAACTTGGGTTGTTACAGTTTGCATGAAATGATAACGAAAGAACCAATTAATTGAAAGCTCATAAAGAAAAACATTAAGACAAACTGTCATGATGCTCTTAAATGCATTACTCACGCCACGAATAAATCAATTTGTACGCTAAACAAATTATAACGAAATGCGCTAACACAAATCTCAAAAAGAGAAAACCATGCGACACCAAACTAGCAAAAGCTACTCCTTTTGGTTGCTACGCCATAAAATAACATTTGTCATCAAAACCCGCATGAGACCAAATACCCAATAAAGTCCATAAATTAACGCACATAATAATTAAAGTATTCATATTTCAAAGTTGCACCCACGAGACACAAAACGTCGTAAACCAAAACTCCAAATTACCCAACAAAACTTTGATAAAACTCAACAAGGCTCAACGGCATCCAATCAATCAAATGGTACCAAAATTTTCCTTTTCAAAGATCAATTTGCATAAAGCAAGGTTATGACTAAAATGTCATAATTCCAAAAATTCCCACTTGTTGAAGTACAATATAAAACAACACTTTTTAACAAAACTCACATTAAATAAATTTCTCAATAAAGCTCAACTTAAAAATAACGGGAGGTAACTCTCTGTCCAAACCTTAACATAATTGGAGGAGATCCAATGTTAAAGTCATAAGCCGTAGTTACTTATCCAACATCCTAAACAATCATAAAAATATGGATATCACTATATCCGAAAGTAACGTTGGACAACAACAAAAATAACGCAAGTCCCGATTAAGTTTGCAATTCCCACAATAAAATAATTTCATGCATGTTCAAAATCATGATTTAAAATCTTGTGCGCGCTAAACGTTTTCCGAGATTTCGTAACACAATTCACATGACGATTGAAACACAAGAAACAATTGATGCAATTTATTTCAAAAATTATTTTGTGCATGAATTTAGTCGGCACTCAATGTCTCAAGCCCACACTCCTCAAGTTCCTCCGACCACACTATCGTCATCCGGATACTCAAACATCTTAAGGCAACACTTGAAAATTTCTTCGGTTCACCTTACAATATCTCCTCGAAGAACGTTGATTGCATAAGCCTATGGTTCTAATCCAACCAACAATTCCGATCCACTTAATGTAATCATTATACTTACTGTCACCCCAAGTGACGAATGTTAAAATCACCAATCTCTTTTAACGGCTACCCGCTTAGAAACTCCTTTACTACCCCAACGATCATCACACTAAGGTAGTCCAAGTATACACGTGTAACTGGTAGGTTCACCATAACACTGGCCAGGTGCAATTATGAACGTACCGTACATGATCATCCTTGCGACTCTAGACGTGATTTCTCATTTCTAGTGACTCCATCAACCTCAAAATATCCTATCTTAGTGTGCCTAATGGTGCAATTTCACTCTCGCTCACTTAATTGAACGCTAGTTTGAGTCTAGGTATCCAAAGTCAACACCTAATTCTCTCAAACTTAAGCTCTAATACCAACTTGTAACACCCTCAAAATTGGAAAGAACAACTAAATAAAATTTCGATAAAATAACCACTTAGGGAATAAAATTCCTTCTACAAACCATTCTTGGAATAACCTCAAGATAAAACATAACAACTCCCACAATTAATAACTCAAGTCATACTATGTGACCAAATAAAGTCGGGTGTTACTTAACACAAGTACAAGTTGCTAAATCCCAAAGTAAGTGCGGAAGACTTCACTAATTCATTCCTCGAGCACGCTACAAGCACTCGTCTCTTCACCGTGTCACTAGAACTACTTCCAAACTGGAACCTATTGCACATGCCGACAAATAAAAAGGTTAGGCTAACGCCTAGTGAGTTTAAGAGTTTTATCATGATTATATAATTCGTAAAACGAGAGAGATACAATTTAAATCATGAGTTCAAAATAAATTTACTTTAGATGCAAACCACCCATTTTCCAACGCACACAAATCCCGTGATGAAAGCTTTAATATAAAACAATTCTCATAATGGACTCATCCCAAAACTTACTTAAAAAGGGAAATAGTATTTGACTTCCAAAATGATTGAAATCATGAATAAATCTCTATAATTCAAAACATCCCAAACACGGATGAAGCATAACCCACAACTCATATATTGTGGAAAACAATCCATACAAATATAAAACGTCACCGAAACACATGGATGAAGATAAATACCTAAAACAACACCTTTCAGTGATGGGGGAGACCCGGTTCCATCGAATGTGACGGGTATACAAAGTTAGGTCACTTATCGATGTTATTGAGATTCAAGTATTGGATGCCGAGTGTGGCTACTTAAAACACACACCCATGAAATGCCGACATCCAAGAACTTACTAGCACGTAGGACTTATACCATACCGTCGATGCCTAACCGTGCCTCAATGTGAAAAACTAGCGTCCCGTCATTAGCATAATACCCGAATCAATATATTAGCACATAGGTCTTACACATTACCATCGATGCCCATTCCGCGCTACAATAGGAGAAACTAGCGTCTCACCATTGAACATAAAAACTCGAGTGCCTATGGATCCATAACAACTAAGGTCAAAACATACATGACTCCAAACGAATGAACTAGCGCATTCAAAACATGTAATTCTCAATAATTATAAATCATGACCAAGCTCTACGTTGAGCTATCGAAACTGGACAAATGTCCCCCAAAACCCAACATAATCAAATACCGATCCACAAACTCAACAATTCAAAAGACCATTTGTTAGAAGTCATAAAATGAAATAAAACGTAAATATACACCACGTGTATGCGAAACATGCTCCATAAACGTAAATGACCCCACACGACTTTAAGTTAATACAAATCATTTTCCAAAACACCCATTAAGGTGCATTTATACCAAAAGATTTATACACGTAAGATAAATCATTAAAATATATCAATACCTAAGATTTACTCATCGAAATACTCAAAATCTATCTTTTCCTTAAAACCAAAAGGTTTAGAATTTTTCCAAAATGTTCGCAAGGTCGGGAATGACCAAAATCCAATGACTCACACGATCGTATCTTCAAAGTGTACCATAACACAAACTATGCATATTTCCAACAAACACCGAAATGCATCTTTACCAAATAACTTCCATTTATGCAATAATTCATCAAAACATTTTCATTTATGATCCATTTATCAAATTACCCAAAAACCCCATATGGGTATTTTAAAATGTTTATAATGTTAAATACTTCAAATAATCAAGATCCACCAAATAATTTGACAATTGATAATTTAATGTAAAACACATAAATACTTGGAAAATTAACATTTTTGACATGTAAAACGTTTTCACAAATCAACTTGAACTCACCTTGCTAGATTTAGGCTAAATCTAGATTTTTCCCCAAACCTAAGCTCCTTTGAAGAAACACGAATCTTCAAGCCAAATCTTCCAAAAACCTAGATCCACATGTTCCAACCATAAATATTCACATCCAACCATAAAGAATCATTCCCAAAACATTTTACATCAAGATCTCAACTTATACCAAAACCCTAATTTCCATAGATGAAGATATCAGAAGGTTACCTTAACCATAACTTGAATCCACCAACCAAAACACCTCTAGATCACCAACAAAACACCACAAGCTCCAACTCTTCAAAATGGACAAAAAGGTTGAATGAAACCCTAGAAAGCTTTGGGTGAAGAAGATGAAGTGAAAGGGTTTCAAGATTTGTTTCCCAAAATCATGGTAGATGAAGAAATCACTTCCAAATCTCGAATCTTGTGGCTAAATGGCTCAAAATCGACTTTGGGGGCTTAGGGTTTCTGTTTGGGAGAGAAAGGGTTGAAGGGGAAGAAGTGGGAAATGAAAAATGGGGTTGAAATGGTGAAAATCACGTTTTTATGCTCCAGGTACCCGACGACTAAAGTGACGTGCGAGAGTGACACAAGTGTCTCTTTCACTGGTCACTCTCGTCGTGGTCTAATGGCTCTCGGTACAAAACCGGCGAGAGTGACATGCGATAGTGACACTGTCACTTTAGCCGAGATTGTACCGAAAGCTGTTTTGGCCATAACTTCTTCATTTTAGCTCCGTTTTCGCTTCAGAAAGGCCCGTTGGGTTCGTATTTGAATTCCCCATCCAACAAGACCATAAAATCTAGGATTTAATCCAAAATCATATTTTTCATATTTAGCTTAAAAGATCGATTTCTACACTGATTCGAAATTGTACTTATCCGAAAATTACGGGTGTTACAATTAACAAACGGTTATTGGTCATCCAAGTCTACAGTGACGATGGCATAAGCTCATGGACCCCACTTTGTCGATTGTCCAATCGACAAACAATAATGAATTAATGACCATCATATCGTGTTGGTTGATGATTAGAAATCTATGATATTGTTTCGATGGAGATATGAAAAAGCATATCGACGTCAAACGAACATGTGTTTTATATTCATCTTGCTGAATTCTTTTTGAAAACGACAACGTTAGTACACTGCAATCGATTTCTGATTTACACAATAATTAATTTTTAAAGAAAACATATGTCGATCAATTGGGTTCTAACTACCATTAAGTTTCCATTGTTGATCATAAAAATGTAGGGTTTTTTAATATCCGATTGTTTTAAATTATGTTTTTCAAATATAATGATCGAATTAAAATTTCAACCCGAGTTTTCCCTATTTATAATGGCAACGGTGTTGGTAATATGTTCCATAACCAATTACTAAATGACCGTATGTACCGTCAAACATTAAGTTATCGTGTTATTACTAAAATGCGTTGTCTATTTATAATGTTTTATTTATGGACATAATAATTGTTGGTCCCACCTATTGGATTTGGTGATGACCACGTTTCGATCCGTCCTTAATGTCCGATTTAAACACTTAGTAGAATAGGTTATTTATGGTGTTATAAGATCAACCTAATGTTTTATTTTTATCTTTATTACTAGTTATGCTTGGTACACACATAAAGTGTGTCAAAATCGAAGACTACTCGAAATGAATATAGAAGATCTTGAAACATTTCAGAAAACCAACTATCCAATTTTAACAACAGATATCTCCAAGCTACAGGTCGAAGAAGATTTATCTACCAGATCTTAGTCTGACCAAATCTAACGAACACTTTGTACTTTGAAATGGACATTCCCTAAAAGTGTCAAAAATGGTTTTGTCCTCGTAAGCAAAGTACAACGATGTGTGTTGAGTCCACATCTAGGTGTACACTAAAAATGACATCTCATCATCAGGTCAACTTATCTCAAGGTGACAAGTGTCATCTATGTGATAACATGCATACAATGCATTAGGTGGTATAAAAGTCATATTACATCTCCCGCACACACTACTTTATTTGTTGCATTTATCGTTTCCGAAATCCCAATGATCAACCGAAATTCCAATAGTCTTTTACTATTTAAAATGATCTAACTTTATGGACAAATATAAACAAGTTTTCAAAGTTAGATGAAAAAATAATTATATCAATACTTTTTACATATTTTTTAATCAAACCAATTAATACAAATGATAGACTGAAGATAAAATGTAATTTAGCAAAAAGAATATTGATCAACAAAGTAGTTTGGAAATAGGTTTTGAGATTTATATTAAAAGAGAGTAAACTATGTTTTTAGTCCTTGTAATTTGTTGAAAATTGCTATTTTCATCTTTATGTTTCTAAAATCAATGGTTTTAGTCAATGTTCTAAATGGCGTGAGGCGTGGCGTGGCGGCGAGGCCAAGCCACATGCGTTAGGAGCCACGACGTGCCATGGCGTTTATCAAGACGTGATTTATGGCGGCAAATTTCTATATTATATATACTATTATATATAAAAACATATGTTTTGTACTATTAATCGATGAGTCAATGACAATAACCAAGTTAAATTAGGTTATATATATATATATATTTAAAACTAGCAAATAAGACATTAAAAACGTAAAGAAAAATCAAATATTGTGTTATAAAAGACCACACATTAGGCCATGGCGTGCCACAAGCATAACATGGCGTGAGACACAAGCCTTAAGCCACGACGCGCCATGACGGCTGTCGTTGCGAGCCTTTTAGAATAGTAGTTTTAGTTCATAGGTTTACACTTCATGGTTTGGACCCCTAAGTTTTATTTCTACACATTTTGAACTCCTGTTTTAAAAAAAGTTTTCAAAAAAAAATGTAAAAATAATAAAATGACCACTCTGCCCTCGTACTTAACAGAGAAAACTAACAGAAGTTAGTGTGAAGGACCAATCCATAAAAAAACTGCATACATGAAGGTTTCTTTTGTATAAATGAAAATAAAAAACCAAATCTGTAATCTTAGGGACCAAATCAGTAATTTATCAAAATAGAATAAAATCTGGGAGGAAAAGAGAAGTTTGAATCCAAGGTTTGCGTTGATAATTGTATCCGCCATAGCCAATTGTGTTGCAAATCCTTAATTAATCCCCTCCACCACATGTGTCCAAAAGCATCTTTCGTTCGATTCAAGTATAAAACCCTACAATTATATTCCAATCCATCAATCAAATCTCTTCAATCGATGAATTCCGCTTGTTTCTTTAGTCAATATGTGAAGTACAACTGAAGGAAATCGACTTAAAGCACAGATAACGAAGAAACCAGGTAAGCTTCTGATTTCTACAACTACATATCTCTATTATGTATCGATTTATAGCTTCCTGTTGTTTTTCGTTTTCAATTGGTTCTTAATCGATGATTACTTAGTCCGTTAGTTAGCTTTTGTGATCTGGTTTGATCGGCTTGAATTGTTTTTAATCGGAGCACAGGTTGGTAGATACGAAGGCGATTTCTTCAAAATTGAGGAATTTACTTGATTTCTTTGAAAATTTCTGTTATTTTGCTTATATCTATGAAGCATCTGTTAGATCGTCAGCTTGTTTAACAGTTGTTTAAATTCAATTGTTTATTGTGTTTGTATGGAATCAGCGATATGTCTGTTAGTTCACTGTGAAGAAGACGTTAGGATTGATTACATGCATGGTGATGAAGATCTGCATCTAGCATAAGTCCCCTGCTGAAGTTGTTTTTTACTGCATAAGCTCGAATAAATTGGAGAGAATAGAATGTTAGAAGTAAAGGCATAATTCTGATGCAATTGAAAGAGTGATCCTAGTATATATCTGCGGTAATGACCAGTGAGGCACGCTCTCCTGGTCATTGGCTTGAGCAAGATTTAGGTTCTGCTGTTTTAAAAGATGGGTTAGTGGTGGGCAAGAGTTCAAATAACAATATATCTTTAAGAACAGGTGAGGAGTTTTCCATGGAGTTTCTTCAGGATCGTGGTACAAGAAGAATTCCCAATGTACAGGATATGGACCCGAACCACGAGCCAGTAGTTGGATCAAGAAATAGTGGCAATGGTCAGCTTGGTCACAAGGAGCTTAATGGTATGATTGGGTCGCAAAGGAATGGTTCTGTGCCAAGTGCACCGATCATTAATTCCATTCCATCTCTGTCCCACCGAGCTTCAGGGTCAGATGATTCTCAAAGAGGAAAGATAAAGTTTCTTTGCAGTTCTGGTGGTAAAATTTTGCATCGACCTAGTGATGGGAAACTGAGATATGTGGGAGGCGAGACACATATTTTTTCGATACAAAAGAATATGTCGTTTGATAAACTTATCAAGCGAACTAGTGAATTTTGCAATCAGCCTCACACCATCAAATACCAACTTCCGGGAGAAGATCTTGATGCTCTTATATCCGTGTCTTCTAATGAGGATCTTCAGAATATGATAGAGGAGTACAACGGGCTTGAAAGTCGTGAAGGTTCCCCAAGACTCAGGATATTTTTAATTCCTCTGACTGAATCAGAAAGTACAATAACCATTGAATCCAATGCTAGTTTGCAGAACATTCCGGATTATCAGTATGTAGCCGCTGTTAATGGAATAGTTGATAATAGTCCTATGAGAAACAACAAAATGAGTCAGTTGAATTCTAGCTTGGACCAAAACCTGGGCTTTGAACCCCAAATATTGGTTGCATCTCCTGACCCATCTCTTTTCGTTTCACCTGTTCTAATGCCACAAGATGATTTAATTAATGCTCATGCACAAGTGTACAAGGATCCACTTTCTGATAGTATCGAGATCCCAATACTCAAGGGCCGGGCATTTCATTCTGAAAATCGTATTTTACACCCTTCTGATCAAGTGAATAAATACGTGGGACCCAATGGATCTCATCTGGGTATACCACATGCATTTTCTGACCCCCAGCTCCAGGAACTTGGAGCAACCTCTGCCTTTGGATCTCAAGATGGATCAAATCTACCTTCTACATTGAGCTTTGCACTACCACTTCTACCTTCACAGCTGCCATCTTCTGTTGAACAACTTGATAACATTATGCCAAATGTGGGCCCTTCTGTTGCTTATAGTGGAACAGATTTTCTGCAAGGGGCTATTGGGTCCGAGTCTATGTTTAATGCAGTGATGCAGCCACTTTTAAGCAATAACTTGAACAAATCTCCATCTGAGCTTGCTGTAAACAGACAACTAATCCCTGGCAATCAGCAGCAGGTTTGTACCGACACACAAACTGGTGAAATGGAAAGCAATATGCCATGGAAGAATAACATGGGAATTGCAAGCGCTGACAGATCCTTGAATGATTTGCTTTCTTACCCATCTGATGGCTTAGGATCTGATGTATCTGCTGTGCAACTACCAAATTCACATCAGAAGGAATCAAATGGCCATAGGCCTATGCTGATTGGCTCCAGGGAGTTGCATCCGTTAGTAAGTACTGATGCTGCTGTGCTGGAGTCAACACCACAAGATGTTTCTTTTATGCAGAATCTAACAACAGGTGCTGAATGTAGCCAGAAAGCTGCTAACTTGGGTCATGAAGAACGACATAATAAGGTACAAAAGGAATTCCCATTATCCAAGGACAAGGAGCAAAAAGTGGAGTTGAATGACCTTTTGGGAGATGTCAGTGATGTTACAATTCATTCACAAATGTTAGGTGAAACAGAAGCTGGACATACTCTCTCCGATTCTAGTATTAAGGTATGAAGTTTGCAATAAAATATTAATATCTAATTTTGATGTTAAGCCGGGTCTAAATGTTGTTATTTGGTGGTTAAGCCGGGTCAAAGCACTTAATGAACTGAAATCAAGAAATATTTACTTGCTTACAACCCCTGACCTAACAAATAAATTCCTCTTACATATTGTAGCCCATGGCAGTGACACACAGTTCTAACCTCATCGAGAAACTAAAAAGTGACTTGCATTTAGGAATTAGTAGGTTATTTTAAGCAAAAAACAAAACAAAATGTTGAACTTCAGCAGAAATTTTAAGTTCACATTAAGCAATTGCCTGTTGACTTATAGGTAAGGTATTTTTCCTATTATGCAGGATGCTGCAATAAACAATGGAGGTCAGGATGGCCCATTCAATACTGCATTAATAGCTGAAATGGAAGCTGATATGTATGGTCTTCAGGTACATTTTATTTCTACATATGATGTTTTGAGTAACTTTTGCCAAACATACCCATATTTCGCTTCCCAGATGAATGGATCAAGCTCTGGAAACTTCATAGATTTACCTCATTTTTGTAAAATCTAAATTATCTTAAATATAATTAAGTTCTTAGTTAATTTGGTACCCATATCAATATGTAATTTTTCCCATTTAAACCATATTTTCAAAATTTCGGTCACAAATGTATTCATATGTGAGTATATATTCATAATGATATATTTACTATATTATAGAACATTTATCTCATGTCTGTAAAATATCTTAAAAATTCAAGCTTACAACTTATTATTGTATACGTACAACTTCTTAAAGCTCCACTTTTGGAATCCATTAAATTAATTGATAACCAACTCATAAACATGTTCAAATACAAGATAAATGTTGGATGGCATATGCAGATAATAAAGAATGCTGAACTTGAAGAATTAAGAGAGTTGGGTTCTGGAACATATGGAACTGTCTACCATGGGAGATGGCGTGGGTCAGACGTTGCCATTAAGAGGATAAAGAAAAGCTGCTTTTCTGGGCGATCCTCAGAGCAAGAACGGTTGGTGGGTCCCTTCCACAATTCTTTTTTTATGATCCTTTTGTTTTGTTTTTGGAATATTACATAGTGTTCTTATCGATTTCCACCTTTTCCAGACCAATGACTTCTGGAGAGAAGCTCGAATCCTTTCAAATCTTCATCATCCAAACGTGGTTGCATTTTATGGGGTTGTACCAGATGGATCCGGAGGAACGTTAGCTACTGTTACCGAATTCATGACACATGGATCACTTAGGAATGTTCTGATAAAAAAGGATAGGTGAATCCACCTTTCTTCCCTTGTGAAATTGTTGCTTATTTGGGTCTTAAATCTTAATTATATCTGAGATTTTGACTTTTATGCAGATTACTTGATCGGCGTAGAAAGCTTATAATAGCCATGGATGCAGCTTTCGGCATGGAATACCTTCATCTGAAAAATATCGTTCACTTTGATCTAAAATGTGACAACTTGTTGGTTAATATGCGGGACCCACAACGACCCATCTGCAAGGTAATTGAAAGTTAGCGCATCTATGGTACATACAAATATCAACTAAAAACAATATCGTAAATCATTATTAATTTTATTTATTTATTAATTGGACAATAGTTGGATGGTCGTTGGATCGGATCGGTTCGGGTTTATTGGATTTTGAACTGAAAACCATGAATCGTCCGATCCAATTTGGATGTTGAAATTTTGAACCCGTGAATTTTTTTGTTGTATGACTTAAAAGTAATTTCTTTTTTGACACCGATGGTTCTTTGACCCTCTTGCAGGTTGGAGATTTCGGACTCTCAAGGATCAAACGCAACACTCTAGTTTCAGGTGGTGTTAGAGGAACTCTACCATGGATGGCACCAGAATTGTTAAATGGTAGCACCACTAGAGTCTCTGAAAAGGTTAGAATACTTTATATCATCATATGCTTTGCAATATGTTAGCTAGCCTAAAACTAAGAGCATCTCCAACAGATTCATTGTAGTTTCTTCAAAATGAGGAAACAAAAGTTAAAATCTCCAAAAAGAAATTACATTCAACTCAACGTTTATCCATTTTGGAGATTTCGACACTTATTATATTATTAAAATATTAGATAGATTTAAAATCCCAACAAGTTATATATGAAATGATCGTACATTTCTCTCTTCACAATTGGTCTCCTAGCCATTCCTCTCCCCATTTGGCCCCAACAACTTCATTGGTGGGAACAATAAAAAAAAGGAAATTGACCCAAATAGGCATTTCTCTCTCCACAATTGGTCTCCTAGCCATTCCTTTCCCCATTTTACCAAATTGTCACTACCTCTGCAAGTGGCAACTCCATTTGTGGAGGGGTCAAAAAGTAAAAAAAAAAGGTTCTGAACATCGCCCGCAAGTACAGGGACCAAATCCGTAATTTTTGTCTACATTCGCAAGTTGTGGGTGATGTTTAAATTATTTTACAGATTTGGCCCCTGCTACTTGCGGAGGTAGTGACGTTTTGGTAAAACCGGGAGAGGAATGGCTATTTGGGTCAATTTCCATTAAGAAAAACCATCTCTCTTCAGCATTTAATTTTGCAGAGTTCTCCAGATTTGGAGATTTTGATCCTCTCTCTCCTACTTTCTACATTTTAGAGAAAGCTTTGGAGGATCTGTTATAGGTTAAAAACTCCAAATCTCATTTTCTTAATTTTGGAGAATCTGTTGGAGATGCTTTTGCGTAATTGCGTGACTAGCTTATTAAATAAACACAAATTTGAATATTGCCAGGTGGACGTGTTCTCTTTTGGCATTACCATGTGGGAGATTCTAACCGGAGAAGAACCTTATGCAAACATGCATTGCGGGGCAATCATCGGTAAGCTGTTTTTCCTTATTCAGGAATTAAGGGTGTCCTTAGGAACGGGCCTTCCAATTTATAATTTTGATTTATTTTCCCATTTAATAACCCGTATCAAATCTTGGTAACTAACTATTTACATCTTTACAATCGAAAACATAATTTTCAAATACTAAAATATTTCAATTAGGCAATAGCCATTTTTTTGGAACTTATAGAAAGTGTTTGGAAACCACACAAATACATGATTATCGAATTCTTTGCTTAAGCCAACGATTATGAGTTAGGTTTGAGAATGCCAAAAAACCTGTGGAAGGTCATGGATTTAGAAAAAGACTTGTTAGGAGGCCATTTAGCTAAATAACTCATTATCAAGGGTAAAATCGTCATTTAGTTAATAAAAAATGTAACAATTACACATTTCTAGAACCATATGCGCTTTTTAATCGTGAACATTTATTATTATGGGACGGATGGAGTACCAACTTATGGCAAATGTTGTGTGAAATCTTGATCACAGGAGGGATTGTGAAGGACACCCTTCGGCCTACAATACCGGAACGGTGTGATCCTGAGTGGCGGAACTTGATGGAGCAGTGTTGGTCAGCGGACCCCATCGTTCGGCCTTCTTTTACTGAGATCACAAATAGACTACGGGTGATGTCCAAAGCACTCCAAGCAAACGGACCCAAAAAAGGCCAACACGTATAGTATGTATGCATCTCCGTTTCGTGTTTATATTGTATCTATATATATAGTGTCCCATCTGATACTTTTTGTTTATTTGTTCATTCTTTTGGCTGAAACCGCTTCGTGTTAATAGTATCGTAGGTTGAAGGCGTTGCATCATCGGGTTGATGCAACTGGGTATTTATGTAATTTCACACGAACCATACACACATCAATAGATGGATCTGGTTATGTATGTTTGTTTTTAAGTTGTGATTTTTTCGCAAGTCGGGGGTTGACATGGGTAGCATTAAATGGGCCTTGGTAACCGGTTACGGTTAACCGAAACTGGGTCTGCCAAGTAGCCGGGCATGAAATAATTGATTGGATTTGGGCTGGCCAAGCAACCAGTCGGGCCCAATTTGATATAGAGAGAATTGCGAGGGGAATTGAAGAACAAATTGAGAAGCACAAACAGTGCCCGAAGTGAGTTACATGTGAGTTTATGTGGCCTAACCCACATGAAACTCACCCTAAAGTGTTTGTTGCTCTAGCCACCGTACACTAACATCACCATCACGTGGTTCTCTTGAGTTCTCAAGTCTTACATTTGTAATTCTCATTTATCAAAAGGATTTAAACGCTTGTCGATCCTTCCGCAAACCTACGCTGCGTCACTTGGTATCAGAGCAGGATTCGCCTGTCCTTTTCACTAAGCATGGCAGATCAACAACCGTCTACCAAAACAGATTTAGTCGAGATGACTACGGCCATTACCTCGTCTCTAGACAATCTGAAGATGGCTGTCACCCAAGTCCTCGCCTAACTCAACAACGACCATCGTCCGAGAAGGGAGAGACGCATAGATCCGATTAGGGTTCCGCCTGACGGCAATTTTAACCGAGTTAACCTATCCGGTTCTGAATCCGAAGAGGAGGAGGACGAAGAATCAAACAACCCAAGAAGAAACGACCATGACTACCGGATGAAAGCGGATGTGCCGTTTTTCTATGGAACCATGGGAGTAGAAAAATTCCTCGATTGGCAAATTGAGGTAGATAGACCGAGGGGCAGCAAGTGGCACGTTACATTAGTGGTTTGAAAAGCTCGATTCAAGACAAGATTGGACTCCAAATTGTATGGACTGTAACTGAAGCCTCAAGTCTAGCCATGAAAGCCGAGCTAATGGAGAGATCAACATGCGTTTCATCTTCTTCCCAAAACAAGACCGAGACTGAATTCCGCCCCAAACCACAGGAAACAATGGTGGTCGCGATCACAACCTGTTACCGAGGAACGTGGGCAACTCCAACGATAAGGCACTCGTACAGAAAACGCCCAACCCATATGCAAGACCAACGGGACTCAAGTGCTACCGTTATGGTCCAATGAATGTACAACTTGAAAGACTGTCGGACTAGTGGAAGGAGGAGAAGATGAAGATAATGATCACGAAGAAGCTGAATTCACTGAAGAGGACCTCTCGAGAAGATCAACATTGTACTCCAGTATGTCTTGCTATCATCAAAAGAAAGGCAACGTAATAACCTTTTCAGGTCTCACTGTTGTGTCAACAACAAGGTATGTGATTTAATTGTAGATAATGGTAGTTGTGAGACTTGGTGTCACAAAAACTGGTGGATTACTCGAAGCTCCCAACACAACCTCTTGACACACCCTATTCTCTTGGTTGGGTAAAAAGAGGTCCACAAGTTTGAGTAACACAAACCTGCAAAGTGCATATCTCCATTGGAAAGCACTATAAGGAAGATATAATTTGTGATGTGCTTGATATGAATACTTGTCACATCCTACTTGGCCGACCTTGACAATATGACAATTATGTCATGTATAAAGGAAGGGACAATGTTATGTTATTCCGTTGGGGTGAACATAAGATTGCTATATCACTAGTCTTACACTTTGAGAGAAATATAGTAAGGGAAACGGAGAACTACTTGATCGTTGACATGAACAACCATCCAGATAAAAGGGACAAATCAAGTCCAAATAAAGTTATCGTGTGTGACAAACCGAAGCCTACAAAGCATGGACCATTCAAGGTTGCTAATACAGATGGATACCAAAAAGTTTCAAACAATACTCAATCCTTTGGTAAGAACCCGGGGTCAAGTTCTTCGGAAGTGGAGAAGACTGATATAAAGAGAATTGCGAGGGAAATTGAAGAACAAATTGAAAAGCAAGCACAAACAACGCCCAAAGTGAGTTACATGTGAGTTCGAACATGTGGAAATTGAAATTGGACTGCCGACGAGTCTGTAACTAGATCCGGAGGCGTTTTCTTAATATGATATACAACTACGAGATGATGAACATTTTTCATGTGTTCTATGATTTTTAGAAAATATGTAGGAGTTTTTGAAGTTTGTGTTTTTATAATGATATAGGAAATATCATTTGATTATGGTATATAACCAAACCAAGAGAGATTATATTTGTAATTTATAGGTACTAAATTTATATTTATATGTAATAAATAAAAAGACGGAATTAAAAAAATGGGCCCGGTTATTATCATTTGCTAATATTTTACAACAAGGAACGGTATAACTGGTTACATAATTTTGAGGCTAGGACCGTTAGTGACTAATTAAGTGACCGTTTACCAAATGTTTAGCTGGGTAAAACAAACAGTTTATCAAGTCAAATTACATTTCCAGATGAATACGGCAAGGATCAAGAATTTTACTTGGTAAGATCTACGGCAAGGACTGAGAGTCTTATCTGGTAAGTGAGGACGAAGACTATTACTACGGTTAGTGCTTACCGGGAAAATTGTTGCATATGATACTGTTTTGATGGACTAAAATCTTATCCGTAAGTAAGTGATGGTGTTAAATCATCGGTAAGTTCTTACCTAGGTAAATTCTTCATTTTACAAGAACGCGAGACCACCCTTTTATATAGTCAATCACATGTGATATTATAAATCACACGTGATACTAAATCGGAGTTGTGGACGACGTTCAACGCGACCTAGGTTGTGGGCCAAGTCGCCTACACACCATTAGGCCCCCTCTAGTGCATTATTACATATGACAAGGGTATTTTTTATGTGATATTATAATCATCACATATGATACTAGATCAGTGATGCAAACGACCATTGGTGCGACTTTAAGTCATGGGTCAAGTCGTCCGCAACCACTTGGTGTCCTACGTATATTATCACATGTGATAAGAGTATTCTCATATTATCGCAAAATGGAGATGTTTCCCTTTGAACTTCCACCTATATATATATATATATATAATTTAAATAAAGACAATTAATTTGGGCACTGAAACTGCAGATTAGGACCATGGGGTAGTGTGGGATGAATCAGGACCTTTTTCTGTCTTTGTTCAATTCATTTTAAAATTTATAACAACCTTTTCATATTAAATTTTGCTACAATATAGTTATATATTTTTTACAATATTTTTAGCATAACAAAAATAAAGATAAATAAACTGAAATTTTGTTTTATTCTAATTTCATATATTCCATTTTAACATTTAATACGATAATCATTTAAAAGGTTAAGGCTATGTTTGGCAAACTAGCTGATGAAAAAATCACGTTTGACAAAAGTAACTTATAAGGCTGTGCGTACCGTCATCGGGTACCACGGCCGGGTTCACATCGGGTTGGGGCGGGTAGCCCGGGTACACGGTACGGGTACCGCGGGTTCAGTGGGCGTGGGTAAGAGTGGGTTTGGGAACCCGGTCCTAATTTTATTTTATTTTATTTTATTTTTTATTTTTAAATATAACCGTTTACCAACGGCTATTTTTTTTCCAAATTATTAACACTATGTATATTAACCTCTACCACCTTCATTTTTTCACACCAAAAAATATCTCAAATTCAATACTTTCTTCCATTTCTTTCAAATTTAATACTTTCAATACTTTCTTCTATCATGAATTCAAACACCACACCTACATCCCGTCGTAACCGATCGAGGAGTTCGGATACACCGCAACAAGACCCGAACCTTGGCTTCCAAGCATTTGCTCAACAAGGTTATATTCCGCACCCTTATATTCCTCATCAATTTACATATCAAGGTTTGCTCCAACAAGGTTTTACTCCCGCTAATCACCAACTTCTTCAACCCGTGGCTTTCAACACCGGAATCGATCTCGAAGAGGAGTTTGTTCCTGAAACCCAAGAACCGCAAACACCACGATCGATCTCGACACAACAATCAAACCCGGAACGACAACCAAACCCGACACCAACGCAAGAGGGAAAAAAGAAAAAAATTGAAAATAGAGCCACCCGACAGATGTGGAGTAAAGAGGAGGAAGTGGCGTTAGTGTCGGCGTGGGTTGACGTTTCGGAGGACCCCATTGTCGGTAACGCACAAAGCGGTGGTACTATTTTTATTCTTATTCTTATTATTCTTATTACTATTCTTATTCTTATTATTATTATTCTTATACTTTAACTTATATAAATGTAGAGAGTTTTTGGAAGCGAATCGAGAAGGTGTTTTATAAAATTGTGGGTCGTCAAAATTATAGAACATTTCATCAACTGAACACCAAATTTAAAGACCTAAACAAGAAAATAACGTGTTTTGCCGGCATCTACAACAACTTCGTCAATAATAGATCAAGCGGAATGAGTGAAGCCGATATTTTACAAACGGCACACTACCGGTACCGAGAGGATAATGGGGTTCCTTTCATCCATGAACAAGCTTGGGAGGTCCTCAAAAAATCTCCAAAATGGAATCCGGTTCCAACGATGTCGACAAATACATCCCGGGCTTCAAAACGTAGCAAAACTTCCGATGATGACGATGAAGATGTTCGGGTCGACGAGATAGAGCAACTTCAACGACCCATCGGGATAAACAAGGCAAAAAGGGCATCAACGAGTAATACGACCGGGTCGAATCCGGACGAAAGCGTTACTCAGTTGTTGAGTCAAATAAGCTCGTTCAACCATCGGGCTGACAATACAATGGATTACAAAATGAAAAAAACTTGAACTCGAAGAAAAACAGTTGCAACTCGAGTTAGAAAAACGATTTGATAAAGACTTCGAGTTTTTCATAGCCCCGCATGATCACCTTACGAGAGATATTTTGAGGGCTACTTTGGCGAAGAAAGAGAGAATTAGAAAATTACGTAATTTTTAATATTAGTTTTTAGTGTTTTGTATTTTGTATTTTGTAATTTTTAAAATTTTAATGAATGTTATGAATTTTTATTTTTATTATTTATCTTATTTTTATTTATTAAAAAATATATGAATATTTTTATTTTGTTAAATAATTAAATGTATAAATAAAAGAATTAAAAAAGTTGATGTGGCGCTGAGGTGGCATCAGGGTTCAGAGGGTATGATAGGAATCGGTACTCCACTTTAGGGTAAGGAGGGTAGGAAAGAGAAAAGTTGATGTGGCGCTGAGGTGACATCAGAGTTCAGAGGGTATGATAGAAAGCGGTACTCATGGTCTAAACATGTAAAATGACCAAAAAAGACATCTTCAAATAATAATCAATTACAAATTTAATTATGTAATTAAAACAAATTTATAACAAAATAATATGTTAATTAATACAACCAACGTAATAAAGAAAAATTAAATAATATAATATGTTAATTAAAAGAAATTTAAAATTTATTATTACATATATACTATAAATTTTGAATTTGTTAAAACAAGTTTTAGAAAAAAATATATATTAACTTATGATTTTAAATAACCGTTACATACAATATGAAAAAATAATCAAATAATAATTAAAAAATAATACTAATTGATATTTAAAATATATTCATTAATATTAAAAAATAAATAAAAATAATTTGTATCATTAACAATAATTCTAAATAATTAAAATTTAATATCAATGTATAATTAAAATATAATTTAATTATTTTTGGTTAATATTTATTAATTAATTATAGATAAATTTAAAAAATTAATATTTATTAATAATAATAGTTAGTAGATAATAATAAGGGACAATATTAGAATATTCACAAAAACTATTGAAACGCTACTTCAAGTAACATTTCAAAAAGCTAGCATTTCAAAAAGCTAGCATATGGTCATTTAAACATTCACACCAAAAAAGAGCTAACTTATAAGTTAGTTTTTTTTTTTGCCAAACAATGCCTAAATAGTTGTTACAAGAACTATTCAATTTTTAAAAAAGGTTATCATTTTTAAGAATATAATATAAATTATATTATTAAAATATTAATAAAATTCATAAATATTATTTCTTTTTTAAACAATATCATTAAAAAAATCTCTTTCTTAAATAATATTTTTTTAGAGTTCTCTAAATTTAAAAATTTCACAAACTCTTTCCCATTTTTTTCATTATGAAGAAGATTTTTGAGAATCTATTGACATAACAATCTCCAAGTTCTCAATTTTCAAAAATCTGTTAAAGATGTTCTTCAAAAAAAAAATATATGTTAAAGATGCTTTAATTTTCCTGGTAAATTACCCTAAACGAGAGATAATTATTTGTAACAATTTTTAATATACATTGATCATATTTTATTTGCAAACCATTCTAATTTTGTAGACCATGCAAACCATCGATTTCATTGGTTAAGTTAATAAATTGTTTAGTTTGATGAAATTGTTTCGTATTTTTTATATAAAAATGAAAAATATTCATTAGATTGAGAAAATACAAAACAATTTCATTTTTACATTAAAACACAAATATATGAAATAATTTCATCAAGAAATATGAAATAATTTCATTAACTTAACCAATGAAATTGACAGTTTACATTTGATCTCTCCCATATATATTCCAATTTATTTATTTATTATCATTATAATATTTAAGAGGAACTAACACATTATATTTCTTATGAAACAGCAAATATCACATAAAAAATCTTTTTAATTGACAAACAATATTTTACATAAAATCTGGTATAACATTATTCTTACACATTTTTTATCTCTCATTTTGGAATTTATGTATAGTTTATGTACAGTTAATAAATATAATAATAATATTATTATAAGTTTATATAAATAAAGATAAAAAAGGAATATATTTAAAACTTTATCTTTTAGTGGCAAAAATAATGAAATAATGTAAGATTTAAATGTTTCCCATCCTAATAACATTAACTTTGTTTTATAATATTATGCTATTTTTTTAATTAAAAGTCAATATGAATATTCAATTATAGTTCTTTTATTGACTTATATTTTGTAATAAAAAGTTGTAATCAGTTTGGGATGAAGAATATATATTTTCTTTTAAAATTTACCCT
Source organism: Saussurea involucrata (assembly GCA_033807775.1). NCBI lineage: Eukaryota > Viridiplantae > Streptophyta > Magnoliopsida > Asterales > Asteraceae > Saussurea > Saussurea involucrata. Next base: position 227,195,307 of record CM066314.1, read on the forward strand.
TTCATTTTGAAATAATTCTTGATTTTTCCTATATTCAGATTTTTGTTAAGAAATAAGCATATATTATATCTTTACCTATTAATTTTATTTTTACATACATCAATATTAAAATTTACTTCTTATATTATGTATGAATTTTCCAGAGTAAAGATGTATATAACAACATTTTTGGATTGCTTATTTTTTTGACTTATTTGCTTATTGCTTTTCCTCACCACAAATAAACTCTTTTTAGTGTTTGGATTGAAAAAAAAGAAAAATGCTTATGACTTTTTTCCACCACAAATAAGTTGTTTTTTATAAGTTAATCCATTCTAACTTATTTGAAACTGTTTATAACTTATTTGTCCAAATTACATTTTTACCCTCAGCTATTTTTTATCACGACATAAGTTGATAAACACTTTTAAAAATAAGCATAAGTTGTTTTAAATAAACAATCCCAAACACCCCTAAGAAGTACAAGAAATATGTGATTATTTTCACAAAGTTTTAAGTAGGGATATAGCAAATATAACAGAATCAAATTATGATGTCTACACTATCTCAAGGAAATATTTGTACTTCTTCCACCACAATATTCTTTAGACTTTGTAAATTAGATAAAAAAAATCTAAAAATTATAATATATTAATTTTTTTGAAGAAAGCTTAATTGCAAACCATTTCTCCATTATGAATTGATGGAAAAAAAAGAGTGTGACATGTGTTCCGGATTGTCCATATTTATCATGAATAATGAACATTGTTAGAATTGAAGAATCGATTAACATATGATAGACTTGAGAGAGATGTGGCTGAATCGGCTGAGGGTTTTCATATATTGGGGAGCAATTACAAAAGAAAGATTAACCTAACTATGAAACATAAGAGACCTATATATACTAGATAAGTTACAGATAAATACAGAACGACCCTTGTACTTTACATATGTATGATAATAACTCTAACACACAACCCCCCCCCCCTTTCAAACTCAAGTGGGGGAAGAATGAGCCAAATTGAGTTTGGAAACTAGAGCCCGAAAGCGCCCCGGAAGGTGAGCTTTGGTGAAGATGTCCGCTGTCTGATCAATGGTTGAAATCGGAAGAAGATTAACCGTCTTGCGAAGAACATGTTGACGAGTGAAATGACAGTCAATCTCTATGTGCTTTGTACGCTCATGAAAGACATCATTGTAAGCAATCTGAATAGCACTATTGTTATCACACCACAATGGTATTGGAGAGATCTGATGGGCACCCATATCAGATAGTAACCAGCGTAGCCATACAAGTTCTTGCGTAGTGTCAGCTAAGGCTCGATACTCAGCTTCAGTGCTAGAACGAGCTGTCAGAGATTGTTTCTTGCTGCGCCAGGAAATAAGAGAGTCCCCAAGGAAGAAACAATACCCGATGGTCGAACGACGGTCTGTTGTGTCTCCATCCCAATCAGCATCTGAGAATGCGCGGAGCGTTAAAGACGATGTGGATGAGAAGTGAAGCCCATGAAACATTGTCCCTTTGAGGTACCGAAGGATACGAAGAACCGCGACATAGTGATCGGAGCACGGAGCAGCCATGAACTGGCTGACTATATGAACTGCATATGCAAGATCCGGTCGAGTAACAGTCAGGTAGACCAGAGATCCAACTAGTTGACGGTACCGTGCAGGTTTTGCTCAATAGGTGTAGAGGCAACTTTGTTGTCTGTAATCCCAGCTTTGGACAACAGATCTGAAATGTACTTGGCTTGACAGAGATAGATGCTGGAAGAGTCTGACAGAACTTCAAGGCCAAGAAAGTAGTGTAGTTTACCAAGATCTTTCATCTCAAAGCATGAGCTGAGAGAATGTTTGAGATGGTTGATACCTGTAGAGTCACTGCCGGTAATGATCATATCATCAACATACAATAGGAGTAAGATAGTACATGCATCAGTGGTCCGAGTAAATAGGCCAGAATCATAATTACTCGGAGAAAACCCCAATGAAATGACAGTGTTGGTGCAAGTGTACCACATCTCTATATATTTATATATATTTATTTTGATGATTACAAACACAACGCATTATTGTTTATCTAACAATTTAATCCAAGTGTGCAGTTGTTGAAGAACACGAAGATTTAATCTGAAGGGTTCAAGACGGAAGTTTTATGTCGTCATTATTGTTTATAATTAACAATGATAAACACCCTAAAATAATATACCACTTGGATATTTATAAAACCCAAACTGTTTTTAAATTAAAGCTAAAGCTTTATAAAAGTTTTTATTAAAGTTTTATTAAAATATTTTGGAAGAAAGTTTTATTAAAATATTTTGGAAGTGTTTTGTCAAACCCAAAAAAATCAGTTTTCAAGATTTGGTACTGTTTGCATTTAATGTGATTTGTTCAGCCGAAAGAAGCTCCTGCGCTGCCTGCTCATTGTACGATCTGACAGGCGGTATACCGCGGTGTGCAAGGCGGTATACCGCCAGCTCATAGTTCCGTTGGGAAGCTTGTTATTTAAAGATGCATGCTGATGGTGAACAAACTACAACAACACAACAGCAAAAAAGCTCCATCCATTCTCAGTTCTCTCTCACTTATTTTATATATATATATTTTATAAAATCTTTTTTATAAAATATCCAAGTGTGAGATATTATACAAGAGTGATTACCCATTGTGAGTTATACTCCTCTTGTAAGTTTTTGAATAACGGGTGTGTGATCCTGTTTATCTCATAGCAGAGGCTTGAGAAACTATTACAATACCTTTGTACTTGGTTTGTATTTCTACCGTAAAGAATACATTTATTGGATCGTGTCGAGAAGTGTCTCGGCTGCTGGTTTATCACAGTTGGTGGTAAATCAGTAAATCTCTGTGTCAAGTATCTCTATCCCTTATCTCTTTTTATTCCGCTGTGCTTTATTATATTTATTTATATAAACTGCTTTGCATTTATATTTATTTATATAATCTCTGTGCATTTTAATTATATCTGTTTATATAATTGTTGTGTATTTACTATTTGTATACTCTGATTTATTTATACTGTTTCTGTACTGTATTTATTTATAAAAGAATTTTTGAAAGTAAAAGATTTTAAATACAACCTCTCCCCCCCCCTAGGTTGTCTAACATTTGGTATCAGAGCGGGGCTTTCAAAAATTTTCTGTTTAAATTTTTAAAGTCATTTCTTTAATTTTTTTTAAATGGCTCAACAAACTAATTTTGTGTTCTCTAAAACTCCTTTGATAGATACTGAAAAGTTTGGCATTTGGGCCGAGCTATTTGAATGTCACGTTCGTGGCAAAAGTCAAAAAATTTGGGATATTATAGAAAATGGGAATTTTAACCCTACTATTATAAAAAATAATGTTATTGTTGATAAACCTGTTAAGGACTGGACTCCCGCTGAAGAATCTCATTATTGTTTAAATTTTGAAGCTAAAAATATATTATATGCTGCTTTAACTTCCGATGAAATAGAAAGAGTTTATACCTGTAAAACTGCTAACCAAATCTGGCAAAGCTTGAGTGACACTCATCGTGGAAATACTCAAGTTAAAAGTTCTAAAATAAACATTTTAGTTCATGATTATGAATTATTTGAAATGTCAAAAGATGAGTCAATCGACTCAATGTTTAAACGTTTTAACCTCATTATGACTACTTTGAAGGGATTAGGTCGTACTTATCCTAATGAGGATTATGTAAGGAAAATTCTTCGAGCACTTCCTTCGGAGTGGATGGCAAAAATCACATCCTTGGAAGACTCCCGAGATCTCGCAACTATGAAGCTCGATGATCTCATCGGCAATCTTAAAGTGCACGAAATCGCACTAAAAAGAAATCAAGTCCGGGAGCAAGTCAAAAAGAAATCCATCGCTCTCAAGGTCGTTGCCTCAAAAGAAAAGGAAGAGGAGGAAGATGCAAGTTCATCCGATGATGAACCCGAAAATCTTGACGATTTAGTCAAGTTGGTAAGAAAACTTTCTAAACTTCTATCTAACAAAAAGTTTGCCAATATTGATAGGTTTCAAGAAAATGAAGACTACCGTCGTGGTGGTAAAAACCAAAGTCGCAACGTCCACAAAAGTGAAGACAAATATGACGAATCTAGCGACGATGAAAAAGCCAATAAAAAGAAAGGCTTTTGCTATGTGTGTGGTGACAAGGATCACTATGCAAGTGTGTGTCCGAAACGAGCAAAACAAATCAACACACCAAAAGCTTTAATTGGAGGCGCGTTGAGCGCAAGCATAAATGAGGCCAAAAATTTTTGTTTCATGGCCGACCATGACAATGAGGTATCTTCATCATATTCTTCTAAAAATAATTATGATAATAATTATAGTGATAATTATTATAGTGACGATGAAAATAATCTTGACGAATTATATAAATCATTTCATGATATGGCTGCTCTCGCAAATAAATATAAAGATGAAATTTCTAATTTAAAAGAAACCGTATCTGTATATAAAAAGGAAATAGATGACGGTAAACAAAAATCTGCTCATGATTTAGATGTTATCACTAAATTAGAAAATAAATTAAGTGAAAAAGATGTCTGTAAATCTTGTGTTATTTTAAATGATAAAATTGCATGCTTAAGTGAAAATAAAAATGAAAGTGTTGCATGTACAAAATGCGAGTCTCTTGAAAATGAAGTTGCATGTTTAAATGCTAAATGTAAATCGCATGAGAAAAATGACTTATTAGCAAATGCTTTTAATAGTAGCAATGATAAAGTGCTTAAAATGCTAAATATGCCTAATCGTATAAATTGTCGTAAAGGCATTGGTTCCGATACATGTGTTGATAAATGTTCGTGTAAACCCATTAAAAGATTTTTTGCATCTCCTAAAGTTGAAACGAGAAAACCCTATGTGCAAAAACCCCCATATATGTCAAAAATGAAAAATGTGAATTATGGGAGGAAACCGTATGCTCGTATGTATAATAGTAATTTTTCTAGACCAAAGAATAATGTAAATTTGCATGCTTCATTTTACGTCTATGATAAATACGATCGTAAAATAAAAATGGTTAGAAAATGGATTCCGAAAGGAATGTTTAATGTTGACAATCCCGGTGGGATGCGTTTGTGGTTTTAAACCATTTTTATGGTTTTGTATGTTTGTCGTGTTTGTTTTATGTCGACAACATTTTTTTTTGCAGTTTATGTTTTATACTAACTGTTAAAAGGACCCATAAGAAAAGGGTACCACGAAATATTTTCTTTGCCTTTTGTAGGTGTTTCCTGGCGAGGATACAATACGTGCTTCCTGGCGAGGATATAATACGTGTTTCCTGGCGAGGATACAATACGTGCTTCCTGGCGAGGATATAATACGTGTTACCTGCCGAGGTTATAATACGTGGTTACCTGCCGAGGTTATAATACGTGATTACCTGCCGAGGTTATAATACGTGATTACCTGCCGAGGTTATAATACGTGGTTACCTGACGAGGTCATAATACGTGGTTTTTTTATCACATATATTTAACCGTATATTGAAGCCTTAAGATCCGTTTTGGTGCAAGTGTTTCGTATTGGTTCGTATATCTTTGTCTCTATTGCTTTCTGCATTTTATTTTATCCCTCAAATTTTATAAAATCAATTTAATATCGTTATTAATTTGAGGGGGAGCGTTTTATTATATTTACCCATGAGTTTCTGCTACCTCAATTATATGCATATTTTGAGGGGGAGCATCTCTCGAGGGGAAGCATACCGTCTTTCTTGACCCTTTTTGTTTCGACAAACGGGGGAGAGAAACCGCATATGCTCTTGCTTAGCGGTTGTGTTTGTCATCATCAAAAAGGGGGAGATTGTTGGTGCAAGTGTACCACATCTCTATATATTTATATATATTTATTTTGATGATTACAAACACAACGCATTATTGTTTATCTAACAATTTAATCCAAGTGTGCAGTTGTTGAAGAACACGAAGATTTAATCTGAAGGGTTCAAGACGGAAGTTTTATGTCGTCATTATTGTTTATAATTAACAATGATAAACACCCTAAAATAATATACCACTTGGATATTTATAAAACCCAAACTGTTTTTAAATTAAAGCTAAAGCTTTATAAAAGTTTTTATTAAAGTTTTATTAAAATATTTTGGAAGAAAGTTTTATTAAAATATTTTGGAAGTGTTTTGTCAAACCCAAAAAAATCAGTTTTCAAGATTTGGTACTGTTTGCATTTAATGTGATTTGTTCAGCCGAAAGAAGCTCCTGCGCTGCCTGCTCATTGTACGATCTGACAGGCGGTATACCGCGGTGTGCAAGGCGGTATACCGCCAGCTCATAGTTCCGTTGGGAAGCTTGTTATTTAAAGATGCATGCTGATGGTGAACAAACTACAACAACACAACAGCAAAAAAGCTCCATCCATTCTCAGTTCTCTCTCACTTATTTTATATATATATATTTTATAAAATCTTTTTTATAAAATATCCAAGTGTGAGATATTATACAAGAGTGATTACCCATTGTGAGTTATACTCCTCTTGTAAGTTTTTGAATAACGGGTGTGTGATCCTGTTTATCTCATAGCAGAGGCTTGAGAAACTATTACAATACCTTTGTACTTGGTTTGTATTTCTACCGTAAAGAATACATTTATTGGATCGTGTCGAGAAGTGTCTCGGCTGCTGGTTTATCACAGTTGGTGGTAAATCAGTAAATCTCTGTGTCAAGTATCTCTATCCCTTATCTCTTTTTATTCCGCTGTGCTTTATTATATTTATTTATATAAACTGCTTTGCATTTATATTTATTTATATAATCTCTGTGCATTTTAATTATATCTGTTTATATAATTGTTGTGTATTTACTATTTGTATACTCTGATTTATTTATACTGTTTCTGTACTGTATTTATTTATAAAAGAATTTTTGAAAGTAAAAGATTTTAAATACAACCTCTCCCCCCCCCTAGGTTGTCTAACAGACAGTATTGCTAAATTTTTCAAACCAAGCACGAGGAGCTTGTTTAAGACCATAGAGGGCTTTTCGAAGTCGGCATACATGACCCTATCGAGAGATCACACCTGGAGGGGGTCTCATGTAGACTTCCTCTTCGAGATCGCCATTGAGAAAGACATTCTTGACATCCATCTGGTAAAGTGGCCATCTTTTGGTGGCAGCTATGGCGAGAAGACTACGAACTGAGGTAACCCGAGCCACAGGAGCAAACGTTTCCTCGTAATCAATGCCATATTCTTGATTGAAGCCTTTTGCCACAAGACGTGCTTTGTAACGATCAATGGATCCATCAGACTTTGTCTTGATTTTGAAAACCCATTTGGAACCAATAGGTGACTTGCCCGGTGAGAGAGGTACAAACTCCCATGTATTTGCTTTGTCAAGGGCCTGAAGTTCCTCAGTCATAGCTTGCTTCCAAACAGGGTTAGAAGCAGCTTCCTTGTAGGAAGTGGGTTCATGGTTGGACAACAATGTAGCATAACAATGGTAATCACGAAGGTGAGAAGGAACTTGTCTTACCCGGTCTGAGCGTCGTACTCCATCTTGTGGTTGAGAGGAGCTAGGATCCGTAGACTCAGCATATGGCTCAGAAGTAGTACTTGGAGGTGGTGCAGATGAATGATCATGATCAGGTGGCACAGATGGCACAGAGGAAGGCTCAGATGGAGGTGAGATGGAAGTAGGTGGGACAGATGAGGAGGTCACAGATTGAGGTGAGACTGAAGGAGGTGGATCAGATGGAGAGGTGAGTATGGGATCTAATTAGACTGAGTCCAAAGAGATAGAGTTATCAGTGAAGAAGGAAGTGGAAGGATTGGGTATGTCCTGAAATTTGGACAATGTTGAGAAGGGAAGATGTTCCCAGAATGTGACATGACGGGATATACGTAGTCTCTTAGAGACTGGATCCCAACAACGATAACCTTTGTGTTCAATTCCATAGCCAAGAAAGCAGCATAATCGAGAATGAGGTTCGAGTTTGGTGTGTTCATGAGGTTGCAGTTGAACAAAGCAGGCACAACCCCACACTTTTAGGAGTTCATATGCAGGGGAGGCCCCATGTAGCACTTCATAAGGAGACTTTTGATTTAGGATGGGGGTCAGGTGTCGGTTGATGGTGTAGACAGCCGTGAAAGCAGCTTCGCCCCAAAAACATTCTGGACACTTGGCTGAGATTAATAGAGTAGAACAATATCGAGGATGTGGCGATGTTTACGTTCTGCACGTCCATTTTGCGGAGAGGTGCCGAGACAGGAGTACTGAGAAAGAGTACCCTGAGATTGAAGAAAAGAGAGGAGAAAAGATTCTTTGTATTCCATAGCATTATCTGCTCGAAGAATCTTTATGGGCTTGGAAAACTGGGTCAGAATCATACGAGCGAAGGTAATATATATTTGAGGTAGTTCTGAGCGGTGTTTCATGAGATATATCCATGTAAAGCGTGTGTGATCATCGATAAAGATAACAAAATATCGAGAACCTCCCATGGATGGATGTGGTGCTGGTCCCTAAACATCAGAGTGAATGAGATCAAAAGGAGACGCATATTTAAATTCATTTAGTTGAAAGGGTAAGGCATGATGTTTGCCAAGTTGAAAAGATACACAAGAAACGTTTTCAGAAGAAGTGTTTCCTAACATTCCTGAGCTAGCTAACAGTTTTATTCTAGCTAAAGATAAATGTCCTAGGCGTTTATGCCATAATTCAAAGGAAGGGGTACTGGAAACAGAAGCAACAAGGTTGTATGAGTGTAAGGGAAGACGAAGGTAGACCACTTCAATCATCCGACCAACTTTACGGCCTACTCCAAGGATCTGCTTGGTCTTTGGATCCTGCACAACACAACCAGAAGGATGAAACAAAACAATTAGACCTGATTCCATAAGCTGAGTGATTGAAATCAGGCTCAGAGATAACTTAGGAATATGTAGCACATCAGGTAATTGTATATTGGGAGTAGATACAGTCCCACTGAAAGATACAGGTAAGCGAGTATCATCAGCAGTACGGACTGATGAGAACATTCTGTAGGTTTGCTTAGAGACAAAACCGTCAGCCTTAGGTGTCATGTGGTTACAGCATCCAGAGTCAAATAGCCAAGGGTTACCTGGTGCTGAGATATTGCACTGAGAATTCATACCCATAGAACCTGTCATGAGTCGCTCTATAAGCTCTTGGTTTCGGCGCATGAGTTCCATAAGGTCAAGCGATGAGTTGGTGCTATGCGATGCCTGAATTTCCGGCGTAGGGGAATCTTGAGTGATTGATCCAGCAAATGACTGAGTGCGCTGTTGCCTTTGATTACCGGAGTTCCGTGGATGCTTTGGACAGTCAGACCCATAGTGTCGTGGCTGTGTGATCCCACACCAGCGACATTTTCGAATTGGGCAGTTGAGGAGAAGATGAGAAGTAGAGTGACAGAACGTGCATTCACTGTATTTAGATTGGCCATTGAGAGCCATCTGACAGATTTAGAGAACTGGAACTGAACCCGAACGAATGATCCGAAATTAGAGTTGGTTCTGGAACCGAGTGGGTGATGTACCGGAAATTGACAGGATCCGGAAAATGAAAAAGTTCCGGAATTAGGAAGACCGAAAAGAAGAGTTTCAGAGTTGTGGGATACAGAACTAAGAGTTCCGGAATTAAGTTTGAAAAATGTGAGAACTGAAGGTGAGTTATGGAAATGTTCTCAAACCCTGTTTTCGCGGATCAAACTGAAGGTGAGTTATTTTGAAGGTACCGGAATGAGAGTTCCGGAATCTGGAAGGAGATCCGGAAGTAAGAGTTCCGGAAATATAGATAGAGATCAAGAACCAGAGTTTGATGTTCCGGAATCAAAAAAATGAAACAGGTTCTGGAATTAAGCAGATATAAGTTCCGGAAAACAAATGAACAGGTTCCAGAAGTTTGATGTTCCGGATTTAGGAAGAGGTGTTGTTCCGGAATTCTAAAGAAAAACGGTTCCGAAATTTTCAAGAGGTACTGTTCCGGAATTTTAAGAAAAACAGTTCCGGAATATTAAGAGTGATACGATAAATAGGTTCCGGAGTGTGAGAGCAGTACCTGAAGGAGCAGTTCCGGAAGCAAGGCAGTTCCAGAGTGTGAGAGCAGTACCGGAAGAAGCAGAAGCAGTACCGGAAGTAGGGTTTTCGGAGTGTAGCGATTCGACAAAGGTACTAACAAGACAACAAACAGAAATCGAAAACAATGAAAATGAACAAGACAAGTAATCAGGAGGATTGGTGAGACATACCTAAAGCTCTGATACCATGTTAGAATTGGAGAATCGATTAACAGATGATAGACTTGAGAGAGATGTGGCTGAATCGGCCGAGGGTTTTCATATATTGGAGAGCAATTACAAAAGAAAGATTAACCTAACTATGAAACATAAGAGACCTATATATACTAGATAAGTTACAGATAAATACAGAACGACCCTTGTACTTTACATATGTACGATAATAACTCTAACAAACATGAACAATCATAATAAATATTTACGTTATTTCTGATAAATGATACATGATTCATAATCCATGATGAATGATATATCATTTATGAAAAGCAAGTCGTGAATGTATAGTGCACATTGCATGTTCTTCTTGTGTCACCCGGTTCACAGCAGAACCCGCCCGATTTTCTAGAAATAAAATACTTTAATTCTTTTAAATAAGTTACAATAGAAATGTTGTAAAATTGTAAGTTTAGTACAAAAGTTTTAACCACTTCAATACTAGTTGAAAAAAGTGTATTTTTAACTATTAGTCCTTTTTAACACTATTAGTGATCCTTGTTTGTTAAGTTCAATAGTATGTGTTGTGCACGTGACTTCTTTTATGTAGGGGTGTTTAAAAAGACTATTTGACCATTTAAACCGGTTGAACTAAGTCAAACCAAGTTAAAGCGGATCGTTTTTGGCTTTGCGTGGTCTAGCGGCGCTATGAGAAATAGTCAAAGCATTTGATTCGGTACGGTCCGGTCTGCGGTTTGAACGTTTTTAAGCGGTGTTTAGACCGAACCGACCGCCAAATACGTATGTATTAATTACATCTAGTTTACATGTTGTAGGTTCACCCTTTTATGGCCTTATTAAAAAAATCCGTAAAAAATAAGCTTTTTGTTTTCAACCTCAATTCTATACATTCCTTAAATCGGCAAAATTCCAAAATCCGTCAAAAATCAAATTCCAAAATTTCAAATCGTTATTCGACTTGCTCAATGTAATCCAAAATTCCAACTATTGTTGGTAGACTTGTTCGACTTATTTTCATTTCAGATTGCTCAACTATGGTCTACCACTCTAGGGACCGAACAATTTGGAACAATTTTTGCTAGACTAACTTATGTTGGAAGGGTCTTGTTGGTTAAAAGCTTTCTTGTTATCTAGATTAGTTGAAGAACATGTATTTAAATATAGGTTAACAAGTCTCCTTATTTAGGATTAATAGGAGATGTTTCATGTCTCTTTGAGTAGTTTAAATACGAGTCTAATTGAAAACTGTAAGTACTAAGTAGAAAAATGAATACTCAAGTCAAAAAGCAAAAGGTAAATTACCAAATTCTAAGCAAAATAAAAATATTTTGTCAATCTTCTCAAATATTTGATCCTACATATTGGTATGAGAGCTATTCGGTTCAAGTTAAATGGATGATCACAAAAAGTTCCGTTTATTATCGTACAATTCATTTTTTAAAGATTCAGTATATCTCATCTGAAAAACAATTAAAACTAGTAAACAACTACTTTTATAAATCTACAAAAATCTTAAAAAAATTATTGACAACATATTATAGCCTTCTAATAATATAAAAAATAAATATAATGAAACCATATATATAAACTTAGGTGGACATATATATGTCCAGGTTCATTTTGCTATATATATATATATATATATATATTTCTTACCCTTTGATTCTACATATATAATAATTGATAAGAGATTGATAGATGTGTGTATTATAGAGAGAGAGAAAGAGAGGTTTCTAGAGAGAGAAAGAGAGTAATATGGAAGTGAATTCAAGAAAGAAAGAGGAAGATCAATTTCATATTATCCATAAAGTTCCATTTGGTGATGGTCCTTATGTCAAAGCTAAACATGCACAGGTTCTTTCCATCTTTAACTTCTCTTTATTTATTTTTTCTCAAAAATTGTGACCTACAATTATGATGGTTTTTACAGTTGAAAGTTTTCTGTATAAGTAAACGATCAAGTGTAGATTCCCAACTTAGATATGTTTTATTATTAACCACACGTGTTCCGACGTACTGGTTAAGGCCCTCGGGATGTGGCGAAATATCTTATCTGTCCAGGATTCGAATTCAAGCATATACAACTTGTGGCAGGTTTAATCAGGACTGGGATCTTACAATCATAATTTGTCAATGATTAGTCTAGGCATAGCCTAGAACACCCTTCCGATTTTTTTTTTATCTCTAAACTGGTCTCATGAACCCTAGTTTCGAAATCCAAAAACCACTCTCGCAAACATTAAACCAAACTTGAGTTTTTGAATTGCAAAATCAATTGCGTTGAGATCTAGTGATTATTTTATATTTTATTAGATATTTTTGTATTTCCTTGTATAATGAATTACTATACAAAAAAAATCAACCAAATCGACACAGAACGTTGTGTATATATATATATATATATATATAGGGTCAGGTTCAAGGGAAAACCCTAAATAAATGAAAAACCGGAAAACCACGAAAAAACGAATGAAAAAGTATATCAATATGGATGTCAAATTAACGAGAAAAATATAGTCGTTTATTTGGTGTAATTTATTTCGTTCGAAATTTGTTTATTTTTCGTCTTTTTCGAATAAAAAATAGAGGGGTGAGGTTTTTTTAATTTAATTAACATTGTTTTAACCGCCTGTTTAATCGCATCCATCAGATCATCTAATCTAACGGTTGATAAGATGTTTTTTAGTTTTTCATTTATTTGAGGTTTTCTCCTGAACCTCCCTCTATATAATATATCTATATATATATATATATATATATATATATATATATTTGGAAGGGTATGCTAGGCTAAGCCTAGACTAATATCTTAATAAATTATGGCTGTAAGACATCAGCCATGATTAAACCTTAGTGGCCACAATTGTTGTGTACGTCTGGATTCGATTTCTAAGCAGATGGGATATTCCACCACATCTCTCAGGGTCTTAACCAGTACGCCACAGCCCTTGTGGTTGACGTTGTATAATTACCATGCCCTTTTTTTATTAAATTTTGATATGTGTTATCATAAGATGATTTATTAAATTTTGATATGTGTTATCAGCTTATTATTAATTAATAAAATAGATAGATATATAAAAAGTGGGAAGTAATTAATATGTATATATCATGGTTATAAATAACTGGTTATGGTGCGTTATGATGTCAATGATCGGTTTTGTCGCCACGTTAATCTTTGTGCCTCCACTATAAGGTTTGACTTTTGTTGTAACGCGTTATGACACACTACAACGAGTTATTTTGTAAGTCATGGTTTCTTTATACTTTTTAAACACATAGAACTTAATAAATATTTTAACATAAAACATGCATAAAAACTAAAAACCTCAAATAAGTAAATCTTTACTCGTGTTCCCGTATACAGAGAGGGAACAGGAACTTTTTGATTATTGAAGAAAGTAGTGAGTAGACTCAGAAGATTGAGTCTTGATTTTCCGCTCTTGATATCATTTTCTTATAAGTCCGATATATTTGATTTAAATAGTTTTTAACTTTAAAGAATTTAAATTGTTATACGCGATTAACACAATAACACACAAAAGTATATACGTATATCTATGTCGTCTTAGGGCATGCTTTAAAAAAAGCCATGTCTCATTGTAACTTGTAAAGATTAAGGCTTAAATAATCTCATGGTCATGCCAAACTTTATATCATTTAGAACCATAATATGTATGTATATATCTATATGTATATATGCAGCTTGTGGAAAGGGATCAAGAGGGTGCAATAGTGTGGTTTTGGAAGGCAATAAATGCAGGAGATAGAGTAGAGAGTGCATTGAAGGATATGGCAGTTGTAATGAAGCAATTGGATAGAACTGAAGAAGCCATTGAAGCTGTCAAGTCTTTTAGGGGACTCTGTCCCAAAGCTGCCCAAGAATCTCTTGATAATGTCCTCATTGATTTGTTCAAGGTACCTCCATAGTCCATCCTACTCATCTCTCTCTCTCTCTCTCTCTCTCTCTCACACACACACACACACACATACATATACATATATATATATATAAATCATTCAATGAGAGTTTGATTCAAGTTATAATTCATGTTATTTCATATATTTTGTTCTTGTATGTGTATGAGTGTATGTTTCATATATATATATATATATATATATATATATATATATATATATATTCACAGGGTTAGGTTCACGTGAGACCAACCTGTTTTCGTGAGACCGTGAGACCACAAAATAACACTAAAACTTCACAGTGATTTATTGTGAAAGTATGAAAAACGGCAAACCTTAACAACAAAAACACTGTGAAGGTTTACCTTCACGATACATTCACAGTCTTTTGCTGTGAAAGTTTAGTGTTATTTTTGTGGTTTCATGGGTCTCAAGGATTTAGTTTGGTCTCACCTGATCTCAAGTCTACAAAACAGTCATGAACGTTCATAAACGAACAAAAGTGTATAAATATTGCATGTTTCATATAGAAACAACACCAACATGTAAGGATTATTCATATCATAAATAATTTATGAAATAATTGGTTTTCAGGTTCTCGCAGTATTTATGCTTCTTTTTATACATATACATATATATATATATATATATATATATATATATATATATATATATATATATATATATATATATATATATATATATATATATATATATATATATATAGCCTTAGGTTCAATAGAGAAGTGCAAATATTTAGAGAAGTAGAGAAGTAAAAAAACACGGGTCCGTTCATATATGAACGTTCATATATAAACAGTCATATATGAACGTTCAGATATGACTGTTATATGAACGATGAACGTTCATATATGACTGTTTATATATGAACGTTCATATATGAATGTTCATATATGACTGTTATATGAACGTTCATATATGACTGTTTATATATGAGCGTTCATAAATGAACGTTCATATAACAGTCATATATGAACGTTCATATATAAACGTTCATATATGACTGTTTATATATGAACGTTCATATATGAACGTTCATATATGAACGGACCCGTGTTTTTTTACTTCTCTACTTCTCTAAATATTTGCACTTCTCTATTGAACCTTTCTCTATATATATATACATACATATATAGGGGATATATATATATAGAGAGAGAGGTGGGTTCAAACGAGAACGCTAACTATTTATGAGAACACGAGAACGGCCACCCATGTACAAAATCACATGTGATTCGCGTACAAAATCACATGTGATTTTACACTACCTGGAAATCTGGACGTGAATCACATGTGATTTTGTACAAAATCCAGGTAGTGTAAAATCACATGTGATTTTGTACAAATCACGTACAAAATCCAGGTAGTGTAAAATCACATGTGATTTTGTACGTGAATCACATGTGATTTTGTACATGGGCGGCCGTTCTCGTAAATAGTTAGCGTTTTCGTTTGAACTTTTCTCTCTCTCTCTCTCTCTCTCTATATATATATATATATAGATAGATAGATAGATAGGTTTAATGGTTTGGGTCTATTTCAACGCATCTATCAATAGACAAAAATATCTAGTTTAGATGGAATTCGTTGTAGAACTTATGTGGTCGAATGTTTATTGAACAGAAATGTGGGAAAGTCGATGAACAAATAGGATTGTTAAAGCAAAAACTTAGGATGATTTACAGAGGAGAAGCTTTTAATGGAAGACCAACAAAGACCGCTCGATCTCATGGCAAGAAGTTCCAAGTTTCGGTTAGACAAGAATCGTCCAGGATTCTGGTATATTTTTTTTCTTTTCTACTTATAAGATTATATCGGTTTGTTGTGTCACTTGTTCAACCATATCAAAATCCGATGTATAATCAGATTCATCTGATTCTGGTAGAGTCATGTACAACCATAACAACACAGTATTTTATTAAAAGGAGTGGGGTTTAAATTTGGCCCCACCCACGCTGTTCATGATGGTCGTGAAGCCAGTACGGTGAGGACGCTCTCAAAAGCGTCTCAAAACCTTTTTTTTTTCACAAAACAATATTTTATTAAGATTCAGAATTTATAACCTTTAAATGGAATCATTTGAAACTGAGGCCCATTACTCCTTTTTGGACCAAAATAGGGAAACTTGGGTTGGGCCTACATGCAAAAATCCAACTTCATGGCAGCAGAGGTGGTCTACAAGAAAGCCCAAATGATTGACCCAGATGCAAATAAGGCCTGCAATTTGGGCCTTTGTCTAATGAAGCAGGCCCGATATGACGAAGCCCGTTCGGTCCTTCAGCTTGTCGTCAACCGTGAGCTTCCCGGAGGTGAGGACATCAGGACCGTCAACAGGGCTTGGGAACTGTTGACGGAGATGGAAGCATGGCGGCCACCGGCGGGGCTGTTGCCGGACCTCCCTGGAGTGGACCTAGATGATGACTTTGTAAATGGGCTTGAAAAGTTGATGAATGTATGGGCCCCTAGTAGATCAAAAAGGCTTCCCATATTTGAACAAATTGAAAATTTTAGAGACCAATTAGCTTGTTAAAATCTTTAAATATTTCTATATTTTTAAAGTTTTTTTTTTCAAAATGTGAAATAAATAAAACAGTATTTGTATAAAAATTGATGATAAGTTGTTTAATTATGCTATCAAATATGAGTTTTAGCTGGTTTTTATGTCCATAAGATGTATGCTGTAAAGCATAATTTAGATGATTTATTAATCAAATTTTACAGTGAAATTACTTATATTTTTTCTTTAGAGATTTAGGATCGTGTGAGAATAAGAGTTATACTGAGAACAAAATCTTCAATTACCTCCATTGACTTGTTTCTATCACCATGACTGGAACTGTAACAAATTCATGCATGTGAAAGTGATTGAAGGTATGTAAAAGTTCATGAAGGTGAAGATAAAAGTGAAATTTAAGTTTGATGAAGGTAGTTGAATGTCAGTATTTTTAGTGTTTTATTGAAGGTTTGTGAAATTTTTAGCAGTTAGATCAAAAAATCAAACGGACTTAAAACATTATTACAAAGAAACCACACGAAATGCCGTGAAATACAACCTACACCAATGAGATTTCTAAATCCAGTGTATGGTGGATTTCTATTCTAGACTTCTCTTTAAACCAAACGTGGTATTCAGATGGAATTCAATTCCAAATCCCACAAACTAAACAGGCCCTTATAGTATGCATAAAACACGACTCAACCGACAACAAGAAACAAGCAAAATAAGGTCTTGAACATGGCCTTCGAAAATCAAAAGAATCAACGAAAGAGAAAACAGGAGGCACCTGCGTACATATACGTACATATATATTATGTATGTATGTATGTATCAAAAATACTTTAAAAGGCACAAGGCATGTCTCACTCACAATATAAGCTTTTTTATGATGAACCAAAAACAAAAACATAAACATAAACTTCACTTGCCACATTTAAAACCACCACAAGATGCTAGAACAATGATGAGGATGAGTGCAATCAAGATTCCTAACACTATCAGTTTGATCTTCATATTCTGAAACCACATCTTCCTTCTCAACTGCGTTCCCGCCGTCCTAAAACCCTGTGCCTACAATATTACCATCCATATATTAAACCCTTCTCCCATTTCGTGACAATCCACATCATATCACTCTTCAGAAGAGCCCTTTTCTTGAGGAGAAAAGAAAGGTACCAACACACGTATATAGATATATGTGTGGGGTCAGGTTCAAACGAGAAGCTAACCATTTACACAAGCTTAATCATATATGATTAAACACAACTGACAACATGTAGACGTTTAATCATATATGATTAAACACACCCAAAGGAGTGTAATCATATATGATATCGAGACTTCTAGCCTTCACATGATCCTTCCTCTCTCTCTCTCTCTCTCTCTCTATATATATATATATATATATATATATATATATATATATATAGGGTAGAAGGCATGTGAAAAGTTCCATTTTTTGTGAGAAGTGTGAGAAGTACTTTTAAACCGTTGATTACTTTTAATCAAATACCCTCCCATGAATTGCGGTTTAAAAGAGAATTGATCCGGTGCATCTCGGTGCATCTTATCTCTGTGTATCTCATCCTAATGTATAACCGTTTCTCACCAAATTTGACACTTCTCACCGGAACCCAACCCTAGGGTAGAAATGGTCCAAGTCTAGCGGAATCCAACATGTGGAACCCCATCAAATTATTCTCCAAAAAGAGCCCGGAGAAAAGGGAGGTTCCAACATATATATATATATATATATATTGGTTTAGAAATGGTTCGAGTCTAGCCAATAAGAGACTCCCAACACATTTGTTGTGAAACTTGTAGTTTAATCGACTCACCTGAGAGTGAAGGTTCTCCGATTTATCAACCAAAAGCTCGATCTTCTCTCCACGGTCAAGAACCTAACACGGACCATAAAAACATGCATAAAAAGCCTCCACAATATAACTTAAATACAATCTGACATGACTCACCTTCTCAATGTTTTCCATCATCACACCTTTGACTTCTGAAACCTGGGCCTTCACCTTTGAAAGCTTGCTGATCTCTTCTGGATGGTCCACACAATACTGCATCTGCTCCTTCAGCTTGGAACTGATATTTAAAAAAATGTAACAATTAGAGCATCTCAAATGAGAGTTTCTTATAAGCAAAAATTGTGTAGTCACCCACATTTTAGGAGTTCTTGTACAAGAATCTTGGTTCTTACCTTCAAATATTGTGTGAAACATTTTATTAGTTTTTTATATATATATATTTTTTATTTTTATATCCATATTACTAATGCTGAAATAATACATGGGACCCATGAAAGAGGTTCTTATTAGTCACTACCATTGTGGAGTTATATGGTCGTTTTTAATTTGGTGAGTTGACAATGATAGTGACACAAAAGTGCAAAAAGAGGTTCTTATAAAAGGATGTAAAAGAAGACGGGAAGCAAAATAGCGAGTGAGATTACCCAAATTCCTTATTCAGACTATTGGCAACAGCCGTTGCAGCTTTCCCTCCACTGTATTTCTTGGTAAATTCGTCCTTGATTCGCTCAAGAAAAGCAATTGGAATCTGACGACCAACAGCTTCGACAGCAACCACACAGTATGCTTCATTATTTCATAAGTTAAAAATTAGTTGAAAACAGGTGAAGCAAATGCATCTATACAACCACTATAATCCAAAGACTAGATTGCTGTAGATTCGCAACAATTTGAAGTTCCTACTTTTAATGTTTTCATTTTGAAGTTCCTTTTGGCGATTAGAGTCGTATGATGATCATTTGTTATTGATTTACATGATTTATGAGATACTATGGTATGGGTTTGAATATTTGTATGTTTTTTCTTCACTAATTTATCTTTTACTTTATTAACACAACATACATAACATAAAAAAGTTCAGTTGCAAGCCGGTTTTCCGTTGTGAACCGGGGGACAAAGGACAGCGCGACAAGTTTCCCCATTTGTTCCCATTCATTATGAACAATGAACCCATTCATCATGAATAATGAACGTGAAAACATTCAGAATGAATGATACACCATTCATGATGAATATTTCGTGAATGACTGGGACACGTGGCACGCTCTCCCTTGTCTCCCTGGTTGACAACAAATCTTAAGTTTGCAGTTAACCCAAATGTTTGGCAATTTCAAAAAAGGCCACACTCAACCACCCATACACACCCCTGAACTCATCCTTCCTAACACCCAATAGGCCAATATATCATACTGTAATTAAATAAATACAGAAAAAATTAAAAGATATGTTAGGAAATCATAATGCCTTACACCACTTGCATAACATCTGATTTGACTTCCATTCGTAGGTCAAGTAGTCAACAGCATTTCAAAATCTAGATTCTAAACTCACATAATCTTGACTATTTATCAGTTCATATCATAAAGTATGATACTATACAAGGAACTATAGCTGATTCCGATCTAAAAACCATAATGAGGACAATCTTGAGCACTTAATAATGCAAATAACGACAAAGATCCACCTCTACTTCTGAAGTTTCTGTAGTAACTTAAAATGCCTCATGTTCATGTATTATAACGCGCATATTCATCGTACTTGTTGTACCAGAGATCAGATGCATAGGGACTGGTTAGCTAAAGAATTGTGATGCATTGTGTAAGAGAAATACTTGAATAGCAGAACCTATGCTGTTAAAATCAGATATCGGTACGATATCGGTCAAGGACCGATATTCGATATCTCGGAAATATCGGTGATATATCGGAATATCGGTTTATATAATATTTTTTAGAATTATATATATATATATATGTTGGAAAATTTAGTAAAAAATATATGTTTTTACTAACTTTGGACACATTTAAATACATATATATGTATTATATATAATTAACTCTTAGTGGGTTTGTGTTCTCCTATATGAGAGCTTCGAAACGATGCATAATGTGTCCAAAACCGAGTATGTGTGAATGAGATATCGATACTCAAAGTTGAGTACTTAGATGAAATTAGCAAAAACCAAGTGGGTGTGGGAATGTATCCCACATAGGAAGAAAGAGTAAAACCTTAATGGTTTATAACCATGAAAGTGTGAGGAGTTTACAAGCTCCTTTGAATGGTTTTACTCCAACACCTGTTCGCGGGCAAGGGGGTTGCCGATTGAGGATTTCGTAAGCTAAAACCGCCGAACTTGTGTGTGGGCGCGACCTGCGGACACGAATGCAGCTCCAAAATCTCGAGCTCGTCAGCTTGGTTTTGCCAATTTTCGTTTTTGACCCAGGTTCAATTTTTTGGAAATTTCTGGAACTGGAACAGAAAGGAGCTAAGAAGATAAAAAATACCCTTTTAAAAATCGCGACTTTTTGACCTAATTTTTTTGGCCGATTTTTTTAAATCGCGATATACAGCATAGAGCAGAACATCTCAGAAATCAAGTAAATTAACTACAAACAAGGCAAACTAGCAACGATCATCATAGGACTCTAAGAGCATCTCCAACATATTCTCCAAAATGAAGATTTTGGGAATTTCAGCTAGTTTTTTGCACCATCAGATTCTCCAAAACCTCCTCTAAATTTGAATATTTTAATAATATAATTAATGAGATTCCTTAAAATTGTATTGAATATTTTGATAATATAATTAATGTTGTAATTTCCAAATGATTTCGACTTAATGGAGAATCTGTTGAATATGCTCTAAAAGCAATCAAGACCAAGTAGATCAAAGTAGAAACGATCCTCATACTACTCATATCGCCAAAAGCAACTTCAAAATGATAACACAATAAGTATGATCCTTATTCATAATCAAACTAATCGCGATAAATCATTAGATTACCTACTGATATGATTCATTAAATCAGTTAACCTAAAAATAAATAACTCAAATCACATCAATACATAATCTAACAACATCGAAACGATCAACATTTCACAATCAAAAACAACAAGTAGATCAAACGAAAACTTACTAAATCCATCTTCAACGAGATAATTAAACGTGTGACCATCGCAAGAGTAAGTGAACTTGTTATTGGTAGCAGGAAGCTTCTGGAGACACTGAGCAGCGATATTAGTGAAATTGCCGGTGAATTCCGTGTATTCGGAGAGAATCACCGTTCCTCTCGCAACAAAACTGTAGATCAACGACTGTTGCCCCATGATAACAACGCCGTGTCTTCTCCGTCGCCGGCGATCACCACCACCGCGTCTCCGGAGGGAAAAACAATGGAAGAAAGCGTGAGAAAATGGATTGAATGGAAGGTGAAAAGGGGGGATTTTGGATTTGCGTAAACTGAAAGTAAAGGTGTTTTTGTCGACAGTGTGGTGTTAACAAAGTCCAAGGGAAATAACGGAAACGTCCAGCTGTTATCTGTTGTTCCCAGATTTCCAAATTTTGGATTTACACGCTTATTGTTGATAACATTTAGGATTTTGTATCACTACGGATCCCAATAAAAATCTCTCTAAGGTGGCGTTTGGTTCGCAGATTTTGAAGAAATCTGATGGAATTGGAATGTTAAATTCAATTGACCAAATTTCATTCCTTCGTTTGGTTCGTTCTTTTGTACGAAAAAAATCTTTGAATTTCATCAAATGAGGGAATTCAACATTCCTTAGCTCGGTCGGTGGTAATTTTTTCTTTAGCTGTGATCAGGTTAAATCATACATTGAGAATATAAAAAAGTAAATTTTGATGTTGATATGTGTAAGAAGGAAATTACTAGATACAGATACATTTAGTAACGTATAGTAGTCAATTAGTCTTTGCTTGGTTTAATTGGGATGTTCTAAGTTGACTCGGGATGGAAAAGGGAATAGGAAATTTTTGAATTTATAAACTGGGTATAGGGATATTTTTCTAAGTTTTAATAGTAAAAACTATATTGGGTTGGCTGCTTCATTGATTGGTTATGGGTCAGAGCATCTTCAATGCAATGTTTTTATAAGGAAAAATTAGAATGGCTTGTAAGAGCGACCACTATGGAGAGTTTTCATAAGAATGTTATAATTTAAGAACTTTGGTTCTTACCATGAAGGACTTTTATTTGAATTTTTAATTTGATGAGTTGAAAATGAGATGACACCAAAAAGTGCAAAAAAAAAAGTTCTTATAAGAACCTCCATTGGAGATGCCCTTAGGGCTAGAGAAACACTCGGGGTTTGTTTGTTAGTAGCTTATAGCCTAAGAAATGTCGCAACTTATTCGGTGAGCCATATATGACTATTTGTTAGTGACTTAATGATGTAAATGACTTGTTCAATAAGCTTCTCTATTTTTTTCTAACCTACTTCTTCCAAGAGTACCGTTACCAAATTTGCACACTTGACTTGTTTCTTTTTTGTTTCTAAGAGTCGTTTTTTTACTGCATTGGGACAATGAAGTTGCGGCAAGTGCCTTCGTATGTTGCTTTCTAGGTCCGCACGAGGACACCAGCATTTTATGAAAACATGGTAACCTCATATTATATGTGAATATGTGATAATAAATCAGGAAGCAAAAACGAACTCTGACGCGACCTAGGTCGCGGAGCAAGTCCACACATGTATTATCATATGTGATATAAGTGTTTTTGTTTTTCATAAGATGGTGGTATTCTCATTTGAACCTTGAGCTATATAACACCTTCAAATTGGACAATGAATCAAATACATATTTGAGTTTATTATAATTTGAAGGATAAAAAATCTAAAGCATACCATTTCAAGTTTAAAAATTAAAAAACATTTGTCTTTGAAACAGAACGAACCAAAAACCAACTTTTGAAAAATCATGAACCGAAAACCGGCATTTAAAAAATCTGGAACCAAAAAATGAACCGAGCATAGTCTATTTCGGCCCAATTTGGTTCATTCCAGTTCGATTCTTCAACTTTATCAGCCAAAATCAACTTTTTTCTCGATCAAATTGTCCAAGCAATAAGGAGATGGAAATCCATAAGTGATATCACAGTATGCAATCCTGTCATCATCCACTTAGATTTGCAATATCCCAAATTTCCTCCCCATGATGATTATGGACCAATATGGTGGGATGCTTCAGACGGTGACATGTACCTTTTTTTATCAGTCCACTCCCTCCCGAAAGTAGGTCTTCGTTTCAAGATATGAATTTTTTTCTTTAGACAACTTTTTGATGAACCTTTTTAGCATAATTCAAATCCAGTTGATAGAAAAAACCATATATATACAAAGAGACAAGTACATACAAGAAAAGTAACCAAATAAGAGAATAAGAAAATGTCGAATTGCATGTGATTTACATTGAAATCAAGTATAAAATCACATTTGACTCACGCGACTTTGTCTGCTCGTACACTCTTGCGGTGAGTGGTGACTGTTAGTGTATATAATTTTATACGTGATTTATCTTTTTCATGTTTTTATGTTTGGTCATTATTATAGTTTGAATCTCTCATCCCCCTCTATATATATATATATATGATCAAAAAAACAAAAATACATTTTTTCACATCTTAATACAAAACACAAATACTACAACCAACTAGAATAGGTGGCGATTGAATTGGTTGACATGTCAAACCACCAAAGAATAGGTCCAACTAATTAATTGTAATTAATTAACTTTATATTCTATAACGCCTCAAAATCCGGGCCAATTTAAACCTCAAGTTACAACAGGTTATGACAATAAAACTACAACTTATATAGATAGCAAGGAATTAACCATCAAGAGTGTATTTACAATACAGGATACTTCAAACAACCTATCAATCTAATCATGTCACTACAATCAGATTAATTGATGTTATCTAAGCTATCCTTCAAAAATCTCCTCTTTGGTAAATGCCACTTCTGCTATTCCAAAAACACTCGTCCCACAACCCTTTATTTGCCCGAGCCTGAACCTGGTAAGAAAACATTATATGAAACGATTAGGCCAACGCCTAGTGAGAACATTCATTTCAATAATAACATTTGCAAAATCAATGTACACAAGTTATAACAAACCTGGTTACTCCTTTTCTTACCGCACGTATAACTCTATTCCATTACACAATTTTATCCATTCCCATGACTATGACTGACAACAAATCCATCAGCATATCATACCCCAGAGCCACACTATGAATCTTCAAAGATTCTAGATCAATGCTCTCCACCAATAAATCGCGATTACACATGCCCATTTATCAGTAAGGAAGCAGAGATTACAAGTATTTATGTCAACCTCACTCTCTTCCTTAGAAATCAGGAATAACGATTAATACCACACGCCTATTCCATGATTTCCCACACACACTGGAATAACGATTAAACGAGTAATACCACACGCCTATTCCAAGTGATTACCAAACTTTAGTGCCTATGGATCCATTACACTTAACCCCTTCCTGCCTAGCATCATACTAACGCAGGCTATATACCTAACATATTACTATTTAAAAGTACATATGTTCAAGTGGCATACGATATATGTCAATTTCTAAATCGTACCTTTCCACGATTTACGAAACTATACTTTCCAATTCCTAGAATAGTACAGATATTACAAAATCTCTGGATACCTTAACTATTACATTCTTAAGTTCATATCTAGGATCTATTACAAAGTCTGCAAACTGACCCTTTTATCCAACTCCCGGTATTCCCCACTCCCGGTATCCCCATCTCCCGGTATCCCCATCTCCCGGTATCCAACAGTATCGGGACTTCACCAGAACTCGTAAGTATCGGGACTCTATTGTACCGGGACTTACCTGTATCGGGACATTCAAGTACCGGGACTACGTACTGTTCGTTTCGATAAGTCCACAAATCGATTTTAAACATAAAATCAATTCAGCCTATTCATTCTAATCAGTTCTCAATCACTTCATACAGCTATATTAAGGTTAGTATAACTTAAAAACACTGCTTTATACAACGAATCGAATGAACTCACCTCTTGCAGCAAAACTTGTTTCTCTGCCAAAATCGTAAATCTTCAAATCTGTTGTAAACGATTTTCAACCCTATTCACAATACAGATACGTTTATAAACACATAACTACAACATATTGCTACTAGAAATCATTTCAAATCTCTTACCAAAATGAAGGACCAAGTTTCTTTCTTCTTTCTCTCTTTCTCTCTACCTTTCTGCTTCTTACCGACTCTCAAACAGGGAAATGAGATAATATCTCATTTCCTGAACCCTTTTTATCCATACATACTTTTGTTAAATAACAAAACACACCCTCAAGTTTCATTATTTCCACAATTGACAACAAACCTTAATTCCTTGTATTTTAACCTTATTGAATTATAAAAATACAACATAATTCAAGGTTTAATCCAAAATACAATTAAATCCCAATTCTCATTAAAATACTAATAACGAAAATTCAGGATGTTACAATACTCCCCAACATGAAAATGATTTCGTCCCCGAAATCAACATCAAGCAAACAAATGAGGATACTTATCTTTCATACTTTCTTCTGACTCTAAAGTCACATTAGTACCTCGATGGTGTTTCCACTGTACTTTCAACATAGCTACTTCCTTACCACTACGTAGCTTTCTAACCGATCTTTCCAAAATTGCATCTGGTTCTTCCACACAGCGACTCTTTTCATCTACTCTCACATCTGTGAGTGGTATCACATCCTTTTCTTCGGCTAAACACTTCCGAAGATAACAAACATGAAAGGTATTATGAACCCCTTCCAACTCTGATGGAAGATCCAACTGATATGCTTGCAAACCAATCCTTTTAGTGACAGTGAAAGGTCCTAGAAAACGAGGACTTAACTTCCCGCGTTTACCAAACCTTATCACACCCTTCCATGGGGACACTTTAAGCATCACGCGCTCCCCAACTTGAAATTCTTTTGGTCCCCTTTTCGGGTCAGCATAACTCTTCTGTCGGTCTTGAGCTGCTTTCATATGCTGCCGAATTTCTTTCACCTTATCAGCTGTTTGTTGTACCAATTCTGGACCAGCAAACTGTTTCTCTCCGGCTTCTAGCCAACATACCGGAGTTCTACATTTTCGACCATACAAGGCTTCGAAGGGCGCTCTTCCGATACTGGAATGATAACTGTTATTATACGCAAATTCTACTAACGGTAGATGCGTATCCTAGTTACCTCCAAAATCCAATACACATGACCTGAGCATATCTTTCAAAGTTTGTATAGTCCTTTCACTCTGTCCATCAGTCTGTGGATGAAAAGCAGTGCTCAAATTAACTTTCGTACCCAATTCCTCTTGTAATGATCGCCAAAACCTTGAGGTAAACCGACTATCACGATCTGACACAATCGATACTGGTATACCATGTTTTGACACCACCTCATCAATATACAGCTTTGCCAACTTCTCAATTTGTGATGTTTCTTTCATAGCCAGAAAATGAGCACTCTTAGTTAATCTATCCACGATTACCCATATTGTGTCGTTACCCTTTTGCGTCTTGGGTAACTTCGTCACAAAGTCCATGGTGATCTTCTCCCACTTCCATTCCGGAATTTCCAAAGATTGGAAACTTCCGTAAGGTTTCTGATGTTCTGCTTATACCAACGAACATGTTCTACATGTTTCTACCTTCCGAGCCACATCTACTTTCATAGCCGGCCACCAATAATGCAATTTCAAATCTCGATACATCTTCGTATTCCCAGGGTGTATGGAATACTTAGATCTATGAGTGTAACATCCCGAATTTTCGTTGTATTATTTTGGGAATTACAAGTTTTAACTAGGGGTTAAATTTGTATTTTATCTAAAGTCTTTTTTTGAAGTGGATTTGAATAGTGAGGGTTTGTTGTGTAATTCTTTGAAAGTTAAGGGTTCATTTGGTAAGAGTCCTATGACTCACCTCTTAATATTGTGTAGGTGTCACACTAATAGTCATTAAGGACTAAGTGTGAATGGTGTGAGTGTGTATGGTGGGATTTCGGTTTTGAAGAAAAAGAGAGAGAGCCGAGAGCTAAAGATAGAAAATCGAAAGGAAGAAAAGAAGGAGAAATCATACTTGTTGCAATTGGAAAAGAGAAATTAATTCAAGGTAATTATATCCTAAATCTTCATCTTAGTAGTAAAAGCTTTCTTTGGAGTTTTAGTTGTGTTTTTGGTAGATTTTGATAATAATGAGAATCTGAGTTTTTGGATATGTTAAGTTAGGGATAAAAAAACATATCTGCAAGTTTGCATAAACAAACATAGATTAAAACTGTAAAATCTGGGTTTTAGGATGAACATAGTGGACTGAGACTTGGATGAACATCATCGAAGTCGCAACCTTGAGTTGCGACATTCATGATTGTCGCAATAGGCAGTTGCGACTCAGTAGTGAAGTCGCAGTAGACAGTTGCGACTTGGAGTTGGAGTCGCAACAGTGGACTGCGACTTAGCTTTGGAGTCGCAACCGTTGACTGCGACTTAGGTTGGAATCGCAATAGAGGGTTGCGATTTGGTACTGTAGTCGCAACAGTTGATTGCGACTTGGGTCGAAATCGCAATGGTGGACTGCGATTTAGAGTTGGAATCGCAACAGTTGGTTGCGATTTGGAATTGGAATCGCAATAAGTGGTTGCGACTTCAGTTCATTACGACTTGAGATGTGATTTTAAGAGATTAAGGATTCTCAGTTATAGAGGGTTCTGTTTTATAAATTAATATCAGTATATATGTAATTTGAATATTACAGTAAACTGTGGTAGTGAAGAAGGGAGTCCCTTACGAGTTAAAAAGGATTAAAAGAAGTGATAACGCATCAGGTGAGTTTATTCAACTCTCTTTAAAATTCAGTGATTAATATTGAAATGGATGTTTTATATATATGTTTGAATATGTTTATAAATACTTGATTACGTCAAGTGATAAGTCCAAGAGGACGATTAAAAAGGTATGCTATAATGATCTCCGTGCTAAATTGCTAAGAGGGGATAGTTAAGAAATTGATAAACTGGAGTTATTAATATTCCTTATAATGAATATGATTATTTGTTATATGCAATCTGTTATATGATTATGAACTCTAAATACGATTTTGAAGTTATATTTTGATAGATTATAAAGACCTATCTATGAGTCCGAAATGTAGGTTAACAATTGAGATATTAACTCCCTTGCTAGGTTGCAAAGAGGGATAATTAAGAGATTGAGATGAGGAGCTATTAATATTCTTTATTTTTGTATATATAGAATATGTTCGGAGAAATGATATATTGTATGCCGGACGCATATAATAGCATCGATTATTATATATTATGTGTTATGTGCTTTTACTAAAAATAGGCATCCGGTCACCGAGGGCACCTGGGTATGGTATAATGGGAACCAATTACTCGCCATAGACCAAAGGGATGTAATTTTTAGTAATTGGGTGTACCTTGAATCATGAGTCTCGATTGAGTATCGCGATATTATAATCCCATTGGGACCATTGATTCTGAGGTGGAATGTGGAATAGACAGATTTCGATTCGTAATTCCCATTTCGATTAGGGAAGATCGGAGATTTCCCAGGGATGAGAGGAAGATTTGAGATATGCATAAAGTAATTTGTAATCTCTACTTCCTGATTAAGAAATAGGCAGGTTTTGACTTGTAATTTCTTGTGTGAGAGTATTAACTGTGAATCCGGGATGATTCATAGTAAACTCTTAAGTTTTGTTGCTATGATTAAGTGAGTTAGTTGTACGTATGGGAGCAGGGTAGATTTCCCGATTTTGGAAAGGAGTTGTGGTACGGTAAGATGGGTGAGAACAGGTTTGAGTTATCTGTTCATATTTAATTATTAAATTTTATTTTGATTTGAGTATTCTCACTAGGCGAAAGCCTAATGTTTCAAGTTGAATCTTCTTACCAGGTACAAGCTCCGGGAAGTAGCGGGAATGAGAGAAGAGAACTTTTGAAAAGATTCAGACTTAGAGATAACAAAGGATCTAGTTATTCTTTGAAGCTTTTGGGACAGTTGTTTAGATGACTTGATTAATCTTATTGTTATAATGTGATTAGATTAATAAGTTATTTAAGAAATGTCGTTTGTAAGTAGAAACCTTACATTTGATCCTCAGGTTATATAAGTTTGAAGTTTTTGATCATACCTTGTGGTAAATTTTAAGGTTTAAATTGACTCTGTTTTTAGGGTGTTTCAATATGGTATCAGAGCTTTAGTTTAAGCGAACTAGGTATGAATTTGAGATACCTAGACTTAAGCTGAGATGAAATAAGTTATGATCCGCGAGATATGGGTAGAAGTACTAAGATTGGGTAGTCTTAGAGTCGACATAAATACGCGAAGTTGGTACTGTAACAATGGTAATGAGAATTCTCATGTATGATATGTTCGCAATTTCAATTAGCTACTGTTATTATGAATATATTACTACACAAGCATACGTGTTTCTAAATTATTACAGTGACTGATTAGCGGTAGAGTATGTATTGTATGTTTAGTTGTATAAACCATTAACTGATGAGTATTCTTTTGTGCTCAATCAGAACGATGGTGAATACACCCCCGAGATCTCCAAATTCTTCGATAAATAGGAATTGGTTAGACGATGCTGGAGAAAGACAAACTGGATTAGGCGGAGTTCCTGATACGCCAACAGATTTTCTTTCCTTAGGAGGAATGCGAAGTCGAGTACATCCAGGAGGTACCAGTAATGTTGATCAAACGTCGTCAGATTCAGGTATGGAAGGACGAATAATGGATAATGTGACTCGATTGATGAATGCTTCAATGGAAAGGCAAGCAGAGATGATGAATACTGTGATGGGAAGACAGGCAGAGATGTTTACAAAGATGTTTAATGATCGCAATGTGGAACCAAGACGAACAGTGGTTGATACTAGTGTGATAAACCCGACTGTAAATCCAGGAGCAGAGACAGAAAAGAGGGTTGAAATAAATTGTTCCTACAAAACGTTT
Organism: Saussurea involucrata; assembly: GCA_033807775.1. Classification (NCBI taxonomy): domain Eukaryota; kingdom Viridiplantae; phylum Streptophyta; class Magnoliopsida; order Asterales; family Asteraceae; genus Saussurea; species Saussurea involucrata. The sequence goes on from CM066314.1 coordinate 227,225,845, forward strand.
CTAAGTTGTAAACCACCAGAATTCAAGGGGGACGAAAATCCAGTGGCGTGTATGAACTGGATAAGAGAGATCGAGCAAGCTTTTCGAGCTTGTGAATGTAATGATGAAAGATCCAAGGTTAGATTTGGGTCGCAAATGTTGCGTGGAAAGGCGTTGCAGTGGTGGAATGTGTTGTCATCAACTGTGACGGAAGCAGCTCTAAACTCAGTCACTTGGAATCAGTTTAAAGCAAAGATTTTAGAAGAATATTGTAACGAACACGAGATGGACCGAATTGAAGAAGAGTTCCGAAATATCAAGAAGGGTAATATGACGGTGAGGAAATATACCGAAGTCTTTATGGAAAAGCTGAATCTTGTGGGGCACGTGGCTCCAACGGAGAAAGATAAGATTAAATATTACCTGAAAGGTCTACCGGCAGATATGATGACAAGGGTTCGCAGTTCGAAATCTGCCACTTTGAGGGAGACGATTGAAGAAACAAAGGTGATAGAAGAAATGTATGTGAAAGACAAGGAGGAGAAAGTGCAAGTTGGAGAAAAGAGAAAGTGGGAGGGTCGTTCAGAACCTTCTCAGAAATTAAGGTTATTCGGAAAGAACATTCGTAATGATTCCCGTAGGGAACCGAGTTGGTGTTCAAAATGCAAAAGTAAACATTTTGGCCAGTCCCGAGTGGTCGGAAATCAATGTTTCAAGTGTGGGAAAATGAGACATATGGCGACAAATTGTACAATGCCAGGGTCAGTCTGTTTTGAATGCCAGCAACCGGGTCATTTTCGGAAAGATTGTCCGAAGTTGAAGAGAGGAGGAGATCAGGGAAGAAAGTTGGTTATTCCCAAGCCAACCGGTCGTGCATTCCAAATGACTGTTGATGAAGCGAAAGGATCGAAAGACGTGGTCTCGGGTACATTTCTTATAAACTCTATTCCTGCACGTGTGTTGTTTGATAGTGGCGCAAACTATTCTTTGTATCCAAGTTGTTTCAACGTAAGTTAGCTATGCCTATCACTACTCTAGGAGATGCCCTAGTAGTTGAAATAGCTAATGGAGTCCAGTCTTTGGTTAAGGAAAGTCTGGTCGATTGTAAAATTGTGATAGAGGGAACAAAATTTCCTATTAACTTGTTGTTAATGGAAATTGGGAGTTTTGATATTATTGTAGGGATGGACTGGTTGAGCAATAACCAGGCAGAAATTATGTGTGCAAAGAAGCTGATCCGAATTCCAATGGGTGATAAAGACGATGTATTCGTATTTGGTGAGAAACAGGAAGGAGATGTTCCTTTGATTTCAGTGATGAAGGCGCGTAAATGCTTATCGAAAGGGTGTTGGTCTTATTTAGCCTATGTCATTGATACAAAGTTAGAAAAGAAAAATGTTCAAGATATCAACGTGGTGCGTGAATTTACGGATGTATTCCCGGATGATCTTCCAGGTTTACCCGTTGAAAGACAGGTGGAGTTTCGTATCGACATTATTCCTGGATCGGCACCGATTGCACGAGCACCATATCGTTTAGCACCTGTCGAGATGAAGAAGATGATGACTCAGCTTCAGGAGTTATTAGATAAGGGTTTCGTAAGACCAAGTTCTTCACCTTGGGGAGCTCCAGTGTTATTTGTTAAGAAGAAAGATGGTACCATGAGAATGTGTATTGATTATCGGGAGTTAAATAAGGTAACCATTAAGAACAAGTATCCGCTTCCGAGGATTGATGATTTATTTGATCAACTCCAAGGTGCGGGATGCTTTTCTAAGATAGATTTAAGATCAGGATATCATCAAGTACGAGTAAGAGATGAAGATGTTTTGAAAACGGCGTTTAGAACCAGATATGGGCATTATGAGTTTTTTGTAATGCCATTCGGGTTGACGAATGCTCCTGCTGTATTTATGGACTTAATGAACAGAGTGTGTCGACCATTTCTGGATAAGTTCGTCATTGTGTTTATTGATGACATACTTATCTATTCAAAGACCGAAGAAGATCATGAACAACATCTTCGTGAAGTCTTAGAAGTTTTAAGAAGGGAGAAACTATACGCAAAGTTTTCGAAGTGTGAGTTTTGGTTGAAGGAGGTGCAGTTTCTAGGTCATATAATTACTTCTGAAGGGGTTAAAGTAGATCCATCAAAAATTGAAGCAATGACGAATTGGGAGACACCTAGAAGTGCATCTGAAATAAGGAGGTTCTTGGGATTAGCAGGTTATTATAGAAGATTCATAAAGGATTTTTCCAAGATTGCATCTGCTTTGACGTTGTTAACTAGAAAGAATGAGAAGTTTGTTTGGACGGAGAAACAGGAATCGGCTTTCAGGACTTTACGTCAAAAATTGTGTGAAGCGCCCATTCTAGCTCTACCAGAAGGAACAGAAGATTTTTTTGTTTATAGTGATGCTTCAAAGATGGGTTTAGGATGTGTACTGATGCAAAGGGGCAAAGTGATCGCATATGCCTCAAGACAGCTTAAAGAGCATGAAAAGAATTATCCTACCCATGATTTAGAGTTAGCAGCGGTTGTGTTCGCTCTGAAGCTGTGGCGACATTATTTGTATGGGACGAAGTGTACTCTTTATACTGATCACAAGAGTTTGCAACATGTTTTTGATCAGAAGGAGTTAAACATGAGACAGAGAAGATGGTTAGAATTACTTAAGGATTATGATTGCGAATTGCATTACCATCCTGGTAAAGCAAATGTCGTAGCTGATGCCTTAAGTAGAAAAGAATATGGTGGGTGTTTGAAATCAACAAATGCTAGATTTGATGTCGCGTCAACTTTGATTGAGAAGATAAAAGAAGCACAAGTGGGGGCTTTGCGAGAGGAAAATCTGAAAGAAGAAGTGATGGGTAAACAACATCTTCAGTTGACAGAAGATGGTCGTGGGGTTAAGTTATTTCAAGGAAGGGTTTGGGTGCCTAAAATTGGAGGAAATCGAGAGTTGATTCTCGAAGACGCTCATAGATCTAAGTATTCCATACATCCTGGGAGTACGAAGATGTATCGAGATTTGAAATTGCATTATTGGTGGCCGGCGATGAAAGTAGATGTGGCTCGAAAGGTAGAAATGTGTACAACATGTTCTTTGGTGAAAGCTGAACATCAGAAACCTTACGGAAGTTTCCAATCCTTGGAAATTCCGGAATGGAAATGGGAGAAAATTACCATGGACTTTGTGACGAAGTTACCAAAGACACAAAAAGGTAACGACACAATATGGGTAATCGTGGATAGATTAACTAAGAGTGCTCATTTTCTAGCAATGAAAGAGGCATCACCAATTGAGAAATTGGCAAAGCTGTATATTGATGAAGTGGTGTCAAGGCATGGTATACCGGTGTCGATAGTATCAGATCGTGATAGTCGGTTTACCTCAAGATTTTGGCGATCACTGCAAGAAGAATTGGGTACTAAAGTTAATTTGAGTACTGCTTTTCATCCACAGACTGATGGGCAGAGTGAGCGGACCATTCAAACTTTGGAAGATATGCTCAGGTGTTGTGTTTTAGATTTTGGTGGTAACTGGGATACGCATCTACCATTAGTAGAATTTGCGTATAACAATAGTTATCATTCGAGTATCGGAAGAGCACCCTTCGAAGCATTGTATGGTCGAAAGTGTAGAACTCCGGTATGTTGGTTAGAAGCCGGAGAGAAACAATTTGCTGGTCCGGAATTGGTACAGCAAACAGCGGATAAAGTGAAAGAAATTCGGCAGCATATGAAAGCAGCCCAAGATAGACAGAAAAGTTATGCTGACCCGAAACGGAGACCAAAGGAATTTCAAGTTGGGGAGCGCGTGATGCTCAAGGTATCCCCATGGAAAGGTGTGATAAGGTTTGGAAAGCGTGGGAAGTTGAGTCCTCGTTTTCTAGGACCTTTCACCATTATTGAGAGAATTGGATTGCAAGCCTACAAGTTAGATCTTCCACCAGAGTTGGAAGGAGTTCATAATACTTTCCACGTATGTTATCTTCGAAAGTGTTTGGCTGAAGAGGAAGGTGTGATTCCACTCACCGATATGAGAATAGATGAAAAGAGCCGATGTGTAGAAGAACCTGAGGCAATTTTAGAAAGATCGGTTAGAAAGCTACGTAGTGGTAAAGAGGTAACTATGTTGAAAGTACAGTGGAAACATCATAGAGGTACTAATGTAACTTTAGAGTCAGAAGAGAGTATGAGGGATAGATATCCTCATTTGTGTACCTAGCTTTGATTTCGGGGACGAAATCATTTTCAAGTTGGGGAGTATTGTAACATCCCGAATTTTCGTTGTATTATTTTGGGAATTACAAGTTTTAACTAGGGGTTAAATTTGTATTTTATCTAAAGTCTTTTTTTGAAGTGGATTTGAATAGTGAGGGTTTGTTGTGTAATTCTTTGAAAGTTAAGGGTTCATTTGGTAAGAGTCCTATGACTCACCTCTTAATAGTGTGTAGGTGTCACACTAATAGTCATTAAGGACTAAGTGTGAATGGTGTGAGTGTGTATGGTGGGATTTCGGTTTTGAAGAAAAAGAGAGAGAGCCGAGAGCTAAAGATAGAAAATCGAAAGGAAGAAAAGAAGGAGAAATCATACTTGTTGCAATTGGAAAAGAGAAATTAATTCAAGGTAATTATATCCTAAATCTTCATCTTAGTAGTAAAAGCTTTCTTTGGAGTTTTAGTTGTGTTTTTGGTAGATTTTGATAATAATGAGAATCTGAGTTTTTGGATATGTTAAGTTAGGGATAAAAAAAACATATCTGCAAGTTTGCATAAACAAACATAGATTAAAACTGTAAAATCTGGGTTTTAGGATGAACATAGTGGACTGAGACTTGGATGAACATCATCGAAGTCACAACCTTGAGTTGCGACATTCATGATTGTCGCAATAGGCAGTTGCGACTCAGTAGTGAAGTCGCAGTAGACAGTTGCGACTTGGAGTTGGAGTCGCAACAGTGGACTGCGACTTAGCTTTGGAGTCGCAACCGTTGACTGCGACTTAGGTTGGAATCGCAATAGAGGGTTGCGATTTGGTACTGTAGTCGCAACAGTTGATTGCGACTTGGGTCGAAATCGCAATGGTGGACTGCGATTTAGAGTTGGAATCGCAACAGTTGGTAGCGATTTGGAATTGGAATCGCAATAAGTGGTTGCGACTTCAGTTCATTACGACTTGAGATGTGATTTTAAGAGATTAAGGATTCTCAGTTATAGAGGGTTCTGTTTTATAAATTAATATCAGTATATATGTAATTTGAATATTACAGTAAACTGTGGTAGTGAAGAAGGGAGTCCCTTACGAGTTAAAAAGGATTAAAAGAAGTGATAACGCATCAGGTGAGTTTATTCAACTCTCTTTAAAATTCAGTGATTAATATTGAAATGGATGTTTTATATATATGTTTGAATATGTTTATAAATACTTGATTACGTCAAGTGATAAGTCCAAGAGGACGATTAAAAAGATATGCTATAATGATCCCCGTGCTAAATTGCTAAGAGGGGATAGTTAAGAAATTGATAAACTGGAGTTATTAATATTCCTTATAATGAATATGATTATTTGTTATATGCAATCTGTTATATGATTATGAACTCTAAATACGATTTTGAAGTTATATTTTGATAGATTATAAAGACCTATCTATGAGTCCGAAATGTAGGTTAACAATTGAGATATTAACTCCCTTGATAGGTTGCAAAGAGGGATAATTAAGAGATTGAGATGAGGAGCTATTAATATTCTTTATTTTTGAATATATAGAATATGTTCAGAGAAATGATATATTGTATGCCGGACGCATATAATAGCATCGATTATTATATATTATTTGTTATGTGCTTTTACTAAAAATAGGCATCCGGTCACCGAGGGCACCTGGGTATGGTATAATGGGAACCAATTACTCGCCATAGACCAAAGGGATGTAATTTTTAGTAATTGGGTGTACCTTGAATCATGAGTCTCGATTGAGTATCGCGATATTATAATCCCATTGGGACCATTGATTCTGAGGTGGAATGTGGAATAGACAGATTTCGATTCGTAATTCCCATTTCGATTAGGGAAGATCGGAGATTTCCCAGGGATGAGAGGAAGATTTGAGATAGGCATAAAGTAATTTGTAATCTCTACTTCCTGATTAAGAAATAGGCAGGTTTTGACTTGTAATTTCTTGTGTAAGAGTATTAACTATGAATCCGGGATGATTCATAGTAAACTCTTAAGTTTTGTTGCTATGATTAAGTGAGTTAGTTGTACGTATGGGAGCAGGGTAGATTTCCTGATTTTGGAAAGGAGTTGTGGTACGGTAAGATGGGTGAGAACAGGTTTGAGTTATCTGTTCATATTTAATTATTAAATTTTATTTTGATTTGAGTATTCTCACTAGGCGAAAGCCTAATGTTTCAAGTTGAATCTTCTTACCAGGTACAAGCTCCGGGAAGTAGCGGGAATGAGAGAAGAGAACTTTTGAAAAGATCCAGACTTAGAGATAACAAAGGATCTAGTTATTCTTTGAAGCTTTTGGGACAGTTGTTTAGATAACTTGATTAATCTGATTGTTATAATGTGATTAGATTAATAAGTTATTTAAGAAATGTCGTTTGTATGTAGAAACCTTACATTTGATCCTCAGATTATATAAGTTTGAAGTTTTTGATCATACCTTGTGGTAAATTTTAAGGTTTAAATTGACTCTGTTTTTAGGGTGTTTCAATGAGCGTATTCGAGAATCAGCTCTCGATTTCCTCTAATCTTCTGTACCCAAACACGACCTTGGAACAGCTTTATTCCACGGCCATCTTCAGTCAACTGAAGGTGTTGCTTGCTCATCACTTCTTCTTTCAGGTTTACTTCCCGTAGAGCCTCCGCTTGTGCCTCTTTTATCTTTTCCATCAAACTCGATGTCACATCAATTCTAGCATTGATCGATTTCAAACATCCATTATACTCTTTCCTACTTAAAGCATCGGCCACGACATTTGCTTTACCAGGATGGTAATGCAATTCACAATCGTAATCTTTAAGTAATTCTAACCATCTTCGTTGTCTCATATTTAACTCTTTCTGATAAAAAAACATGCTGCAAACTTTTATGGTCAGTAAAAAGAGTACATTTGGTTCCATACAAGTAGTGCCTCCACAGCTTTAAAGCAAACACGACAGCCGCTAACTCCAAATCATGTGTCGGGTAGTTCTTCTCGTGTTCTTTAAGTTGTCTTGACGCATAAGCAATCACTTTGCCTCGTTGCATCAATACGCATCCTAGACCCATCTTTGAAGCATCACTGTACACCACTAAATCTTATGTTCCTTCTGGTAAAGCAAGAACCGGAGCCTCACACAACTTTTGACGTAAAGTTCTGAAAGCCGATTCTTGTTTCTCCGTCCAGACAAACTTCACATTCTTCCTAGTCAGAATAGTCAAAGCAGATGCAATCTTAGAAAAGTCTTTAATAAACCTTCTGTAATAACCTGCTAAACCTAAGAAACTTCTTATTTCAGATGCACTTCTAGGTGTCTCCCAATTTGCCATAGCTTCAATCTTAGCTGGGTCTACCTTGACTCCTTCTGAAGTGATCACGTGACCTAGAAATTGTACTTCTTTTAACCAAAATTCACATTTTGAAAACTTCGCGTACAATTTCTCTCTCCTTAAAACTTCTAAGACTTCACATAGGTGTTGTTCATGATCTGCTTCAGTCTTTGAATACACAAGTATGTCATCAATAAAGACGATAACAAACTTGTCCAAGAAAGGTCGACACACTCTATTCATCAGATCCATGAAGACAGCTGGAGCATTTGTCAACCCAAATGGCATTACTAAAAACTCATAATGCCCGTATCTGGTTCTAAAAGCGGTCTTAGGAATATCTTCATTTCTAACCCGCACTTGGTGATACCCTGACCTCAAATCAATCTTAGAAAAACATCCTGCCCCTTGAAGTTGATCAAATAGATCATCGATTCTTGGAAGCGGATATTTATTCTTAACCGTCACTTTATTCAGCTCGCGGTAATCTATACACATTCTCATAGTACCGTCTTTCTTCTTAACAAACAGGACCGGAGCTCCCCAAGGCGAAGAACTCGGTCTGACAAAACCTTTATCTAATAACTCCTGGAGTTGAGTCATCATCTCTTTCATTTCAGACGGCGCTAGACGGTAAGGTGCACGCGCTATCGAAGACGAACCTGGAACGAGATCAATTCTAAACTAACACGGGGTTTTTGACACCCCGCGAATCTTACCACAAGTGTACGGGTCGAAGTCAAGTAATAGTACTTAAAGAAGTACGAGTATTGAATCACAGGGAACTAGGAACTAAATATCACAATTACTTTAATTGCTATTAACTGGACTGTCGAATTTAGAGATGGTTTGTATTAAACTACTAAGTGCAGAAAATAAAGAAACACAAGACAGACAATGAACAGTTTGGAATTCAGATAGAGAAAGCAGTTGAGGGTTGGAAATCCTTAGGTTTTCACATATGAATGTCAGACTGAAAACAAGTACCAGTTATTTCCGTTAAAGAATACCCAATCTTGATCTAACCATTATTCTCTCTCGAGTTACAACGGTTATATTCGTAATGCACGGTTCTTTTACAAATTACCATGAATTTTATCTTGACAACATAAGTTAAATCTCTCGATCTCACCCTATGTAGTTCAAAACACATTAAGCACAAGATTATAATGAGACTAAGATTTACTCGGTATATCTCTATCCTTTCTTACCTTAGGCGTGTGATTTCTAGTTCTTTTTTTTGATAATTAATTCTTTCGAACTCAATTAGCAACAACAATTCAATCATAAATTGGCCAGATTCATAATAGCATTAAGGGCAAAATCAGATGCATTCATTAAATAGGAAAACTGATAAAAGTAACTCGTCATCCATCTACATGTTCAAACCTAATTCAATCCAACCCCCAACATCTAAAGATTAGTTCATGATGTTAGGGGATTCAAATACAAGAGAAAGGAAAACGAAAACATATGTAGACATAGTAACTGTGATCGTGGTGATTGTGAAAGATAAATTGATGAACTCCCTTCTCCCGTGATTGAATCTACTTTGTGTCGTGAACGTATCCTCGATTGCTCCTCTATCGTGGCTCCAACGGGTGTCACTCGGCTCTGAAAATCGCCCCCGGAACTGCTCTGACCGTCGTCTAAAAACTGGATTCCGAATGAATGACCTAAAACCCGAATAAAATAGCTGATTTTCGACAAACAGTGAGTTACGCGACTTGCTGCGCGACTTGCAAGTCGCGTAACATGTCGCGCGTGTCTTTTATACTGCGCGGGTCGTTTTCTGGTTCGCGGTTCGGGTCCTGGTTCGGTCGCGGGTCTTGGGCTTGGCTTTTGGACTTCCGTTAGGCTTCGTTTGGAATCGTTTTGGGCTCTTTTTAGCTTCTTTTCTCGAGGAATGCCGCCTTTTAGATAACCTGTGTAAATCACTAGATAAACCGTAAAATACACGCCTTTTTACTTGAATACAAGCCAATCTCATTGGTTTGAGAACCGGAAATAACGCCAAAAGTGGCGTTATCAACAACCCCAAACCGAGCGTTGCTTGTCCCCAAGCAAATCAGCGATAAAACAGAATTAAAACGCATATCAGTGAAAATATAATAACTGCACAATTCCCAATCGGTACCAAGTGATGCATCGGTGATTTCCCATACCCGTGAATATCTATCTCACTCTCGCCTCATTCTCATTTCGTTTGACCTATGACCTTCCATTGGGAGTTGAACTCGTGACTATTCCGATCACATCAGGGTTAGACTAAGTCTGAACATACTAGGGAAAACATTTCGCCTCGACCCTACCTCACGGGATACTCTCGTTTCGCTCTCGAACCTAGGTTATCGCTCGTGTTGTCATGTGTATGGAGTTTATGTACAAGCACATGCAGCAATTACATGACAACTATAAAGAAAGACGCACAAATGTCCAAACTTTTGACCTCAGAAGGAATCAAATAACAAGACAGAGAATATCGGTAAAGGTGGTCATAGACTCTAATCACGTTTTCCAGAAGATCATCCAGGTCTTTACACGGGTTGTAACGGGACTAAGGTTAAGGTTAAGAAACGAAGGGTATAAAGGATCAAAAATCCTCGGCGTGTCAATCATTGGCAATTCCGAACTTCTCGTTGCTTCACATTTGCTCACTTGGTCCTTTTTCGTCACTATTGGAGTCGCTTTGACTCACTTATTATGCAGCTCTACTAGAGACTATCTAACTAACGATATTTATTTACTTTTCGCTTTTTTTTGGGACTTCATTGGTCCTCTTTATTGATTGGGGCAACATTGGCCCTCTTTTCTCTTTCTTGACTGGCCTGATTTCTTTCTTTTCCGCTCTATCTCTCTAAGTTCATTACTGCTTCCGATTGACACACTTTCGGATAGGGTTGGCTAAGGCTCATGGCTGAGGGTGTAATGATGGGTTTAGAAACGAAAAGGTGAGTGTTTGGCTGCAAAGTGGTTAATGTATATACATGAAAGGGTGAAAGGGAACGATAGCCAAACTGGGTTTAAACAGAAACAAAATGCCTGGAATCATGTCTTAAGGTCCACACGATATGGTCTACTGTACCCTTACCTAATATCCCGATGTTCGTCTTTGCTACTCAAAGCTATAATGTAGCGAGATCAGTCTACATTTCACGACAAGGAATTCGAAAAAGTTTATAAGAATTTAAGTGTATGAATCCCTCGAAATGAAAAACGTCTTTTAGGCTCAAAGAGCTCACTATCGGGTGATCTCCACTAATGTCCCTAGTCATGTCCTTTCCCGGTCCTTCCCTAACGGTCACGTCACTATCACAAGATTCTTCCCACAATGGTCGGTCTCAATCATTCAAAACAAAAAATTTAGCTACTTTGATCTCGACACTAAGAAGTGTATGAATTCTACGTGCATAACTTGGGCCCGATTGGGCAACCCCAAACCTTACCCACACATTGTCCCCAATGTGCAAGTAAAATCGCAGGCGATGCGACGCAGTCATTGTGCAGTTATTAAGAAGAGCAGGCAAGGCATCATATAGCATAGCATAAAAAGACTACCCAAAGTTTTCAAAAATAGGCACCCCAAACTGTAACGTCCCAAAAATTACAAGGAATTTAAAATTTTTAAAGTAACATTTCATTAATAAAAACTCATTTAATAATTCAATCATCTCGTTTGCAAACTCATAATTAATATTCTTACGAACAATAAACAGCGGAATAAATGTCTAAAATTAAAATCATAAAAGTAATCAACTCTTCCCACGCGCCAGTGTGTACTCGTCACGCCTTGGAGCCACTCGCACCTGAAACCACAATTTTATTGGGAAAGGGTAAGCACGAAGCTTAGTGAATTCAGACACCATAAATAACACAGTTACTTCCACACCACCTCTAAACAGCTAATTGCACATAAACAGCATACAAGTCTACGAACAAATCATAAACATGCATACCTACACCATCCCACCCAAAGGCATAAGCTGGTCCACCCGACCACACAATAACCGTGCAAGCATTACCCGGCTCCCCCGGGTTCCTACGCCACCCGCGTATATAAACCTCGGCCCCGCCGAGTCACTACGCCACCCGCGTATATAAACCTCGGCCCCACCGAACTCCTACGCCACCCGCGTAGTCATAACAATAAAGGTCCGACTAGACGCCCCACTATTTAGTCCCGCATCACAAACAATTAAAACTACCACACACGTAAAAATCGTAATGTAAAAAGTAACCGACATTAGTTATAGTGAGAGAACTCACCTCGTAAGCGCGCCTAGCTCACAAACAATAATTCAAGCTCCACAAATCCAAGATCACTTCCCGACACCTAATCGAACGTTAACAATTATCAAAATGACGCCCCCAAACCAAGGCCACGACTACTAGCTTTAAAACGCATCAATTCCAGTTTTTACACTCAACACGCAGGTCTGTTCGGGACCTGTTTAACCCCTCAAAAACTGATTAAACCAGAAATATTTTTCCATAAACACAAAGTCCCAAGTCTTAGGATTCCAGGGACATATCGCACGCGCTCTAACGATTTTTCTACAATTTATTATGGATTTTACAAAACTGATTAACTGCACAGCGAAAAACAGCACTTTTTGTTACAAAACAGCAGTTTAACACTAGCTACGGTCCGAACTGGTTTTTCCGCAAAACATAAGAAACTTACTAGACTCAGAATGGGAACTTTTGGCACTGGTTTCATCCCAATCCGACATTCCTAGCAGAAGTTATGGCTTCCGCAAAACAGTGGCAGAAACTGTGACTTTTAAAACGGAACGCGAACTGACAAAACCGGACCTGCTGTATAAACAGCCAAATTACGCCTAGCTAGAGGCCGAACCGGACTTCCGCTAAAACATGAAAAGTGTGCCCGGCACAGAATGTGAACCGTGGGCACCGATTTCGCCCCAATCCGAGCTACGACAGAAAAGTTATGCACGAAATAAAACAGTGACAGAAACGACGTCTTCACATAAAATGATGAACTGCTGTAAAAACGACCACTTTTTCACCTAGCTAGAGGCCGAACCAGATTTCCGCTAAAACACGGAAAATGTGCCCGACCCAGAACGTGAACCGTGGGCATCAGTTTCGCCTCAAACCGAGCTACGGAGAAAAAGTTATGGCCGACGCAAAATAGGGACAGAAAGTGATTTTTAAAACGGTTTAAATGTTTTCGCGATTGGGTTACGGTTTAGATATCACGGACGTACGAAGGCTGGACAACACCAATCACTACCCACTGCCGCCTCCGGCAGTTGTGGTCGGCGGCGGTGGCAGCCACCACCGGCGGTGGCGGTTTCGGCAACAACGCAAGAAGGAAACAAGACGAAAAGAAACCTTACCTCGCGACGACACAACCGTGACACACGACTCCGGCTTCTCTTGTCTCTCGCTCTCTCTCTCTCTCTCTCCGGCAGAAAACAGCAGCGGCGGTTTACGTGGCTCCGGCGGCAGCAGCAACCGAGAGGAGAACGGTGTGAAGATGATTAACGTTTTGGGTGTGGTATGCCTTTGCCGTGAAATTGCAACGAGAGGGAAGAGGTGGTAGGGTTTTGGTGATTGCCGTGAATACACAAGAAGGGAAAAAGAGGATGGGGGTCGGTTCTACATGGGCCGAACCCCCAAGCACACCTTGAGAAAATTACAACAATGGTCCCTGTAGTTTAAGTTCCACATTTGGCCTCCTAACCCAAACTTTTTAACAATTAAAGTCCTTGCCGCCTAACCCCGTTAACAAGCAACGTTAAGAGAAAGATTTAACATGAAAAAAATATACCTACCGGGACACGGGCTTTACAACTCTCCCCCGCTTGAATTAGACTTCGTCCCCGAAGTCTACGTCCGCGAATAATTCCAGATAGTTCTCACACCGACTAAACATTCTTTGAATACTTTCCTTACTAACAAAACTTCTTCAAGGACACTGGGATTATAATCGGCAGGACACCCCAACAATTGGAATCATTCCTAGCCAAGCGACTTCGGTTGTCCCCTAACCTTAGATATTCCATACCTCCCGAGTCAAATCTCAAGCTCTAACCACTCTAAAGTTGCCCACCAGTATACCCAACTGGATACTCGGATCCGATCATTCCTACCATTAACCGTCGATTAACTCCTACGAGTTTAAATAGACTCCCAAAACTTACCTTACACGCCTCATCGAACAAGTAAATTTATAATCACCCACGAAGGTCATTCCACTACAACCATTCATCACAAGTAGGCATCTCAGGGTTACCACTACCATTACCCGCCCAAGGAAAACTAGTTACACCGTAACAAGATACACCATAACACCTACCTCCCAGATACGTCTCAAGTCCCGGCACATCGGAACTACCTCTCAGGTAAGTGCCCAAGACTGTATCCTCTTAGTGCCTACTGGAAAGTCAAAGTCATAACACATGGATAACGGGGTCCCACCCCGATATACTCAACCGACCATTACCAATGACTGACTGACATGACCAAGGATCCAATGCAAAACAGTCTACCAACAACATGCCTATCCCAGAATGACTCACTCACCCAACATGTAAATACGCAACGTGCAATAATTGCAAGACTGTGCAACAAAACAACCCATCAACAAAACTTCACATCGAGCCATTAAAACCGTGCAATTGACCCATGACTATCTCAAAGTCAAAACCGAGCAAAATGCTCCACGCTTGCTAGACCCATAAGTCGGTCAAAAACGCGTTTAAATAAAGTTTAAGCAAGCAATACTCTAAAATCAACATTAGTCCCAACCTCGACACGGGTTAAACCAAATAGTTTTTCGAAAGGACTCACACCCTAAAAAAACAATCTCAAAATGACACATACACTTATAAGCGCACTTCCCAAATGGTTTACAGAATCATTTACAAAATATTTTCAACGTCAAGATTTTTCATTTCAAAAAGACCGTAAGTAATAAAACTACTATTACCAGGTCGGTAGTTACGCAAAAATGGACACGCTCGTCCCACAAATGAAAATCATGTCGAAAATCATTTCATTGCAGCTTAGTTTACTCACAAAACGTAAAGCGAAATAAATAATTTCTTTGAAAATGAACCGTCACGGTTCTAGCATGAATTGACTCATGACATGTATTTAAAGTAACTGCTCGACCTTACACCGGGTGCGACAAAAGTGTGCACATAATTTCGAAATCAGTTCCACGACATTTGACCCCAAAATTCCTCTTTTTCAACAAAAATGTCGTGGCACAGGGTTCACTAACAAATCTTACGCACGTCGGCTAGTCATACAAAACGATGAAACGGTTTACAAATATATTTTTGTTAAAACACAACTATCTCGTGTAAGTTTCAAACTTAAAGATAAAAACCAATCCGTTTCCATCATTTGAAAATATCGACTAAAATCTCATAAAATCTCAAAAGGTTGGGTTCTTTAAATTGATTTTCAAGATTTCCCCAAATGGTCACATAAACAAATAAGATATGCACCTCGTGAAATTAAACCCACACGACTCAACATGCCGTAAAACAAACTTATTTTAACCAAATCACTCAAATAGCTTTATACAGACATCGTAGAATGTAACTTTCCGTCTCAACTCTAACATATGTGGAGGAGTTCCAATGTTAAAGTCACAAGTCGTAGCCACTTGCCCAATATTTTAAATACCACAAAACACGGATATCATCTTACCCGAAAGAACCGTTGGAAAAACAACGAAATGAGACAAATTCTAACAAAGTTTGAACTCCCGCGATAAAACGATTTCATACACTTTCAAAACCATATTTCAAAATCTTGTGTGTGTGCTGAACATTTCCCAAAATTCCAAAACACCATCCATAAAATGATTTGAAACACAAGAATTTGTTAATGCAATCTATTTCAAAATCAAACTTTGTGCATGACTCAGTCAGCATTCTACGCCTCGACTCCTACTCCTCCAAATCTCTCCGATCCACTAACGTCATCCGGACATTTAAACCTCTTAGGCAAGTTGGAAAATTACGTCAAATAATCCCTACGATTTTTCCTCAAATCAAAGTCGACTCTCTAAGCCTATGATTCTAGCACAATCATCCATCTTGGCCCGACACAAACATCATCCTCATCTTCACTCCAAGTGACTAATACTAGAATCGTCCTTTTATTCCAACAACTACTAATTTATAACCTTCGTCACTACCCCAACGATCATCACCTCAAGCAAAACAAGTACCCACCTGTACTAGTAGGTTTACCATAGTCGTTCCTCCTTGTGATAGCTATTCAGGGTAGATATTACAACGGGTTATTAGCACATAATAACTCGCACTAACAACGCTCACGCTCAACTCCTTGGATTCCTCGTGACTTTCTCCGACTCGAGCATTGATCCTGTGTTTCCGATAGTAGGAGCTCTACTACTACCTTCCACACCTATCATCACTCGTTCCGAGTTCCATCCGATGGGTCCAAGTAGTTTCTCGCCGATAACTACACACATATGCCCGCACCGGCATATGTACACACTCTTCCTAGCTCCCTATGAATAATCATAATACCCCACTACCCTTGCTAGGGCGGAACCCCCACTAACCCTGACGAGTCGCCTCGTGCACGCACAGTCGTATACAGTGGAAACCAGATAGACATTCGAATATAAGATTCTATCCTACAACGGTTGGACTCAAACAAGAGCTGCGCAATAGAACTAAATCCAACATTCTAAGGCTATTCGGTTCCTACCGCATACAACCTATAGTGCATCCGCTTAACAACCTATCAAAGTTAGCATAAGTTCCTAATAGCAAGTAACAACCATACAATACAGTGTATTAAGCACCAAGCAATCTAGCATACATACTCCTATGTTCTAGAAAGTAATTTTTGCATACGTACTCATATGTAAACGCTATTCCCAGCTCACTAGGAATTTCATCTCATCCCACTACCCTTGCTACAACGGAATCCATGTTAGCCATAACGAGTTGCCTCGCGAATACCCAGTCGCATGCAGCGTGAATCAAATAGACATTCGAATACAAGATTCTATCCTAGAACGGTTGGACTCAAACAAGAGCTGCGCAATAGAACTAAATCAAATATTATAAGGCTATATGATTCTTACTGCATACAACCTATAGGGCCTTCACTTAACAACCTACTATAACTAGAATTGATTCCTACTAGCAAGCAGTCAACATACAGCATAGTGTCAACAACAGGCAATCTAGCATGCATACCCTATGCCTAGAAAGCAATACAACACTAAGCAATGTACCTTTCCCCCTTGGCTCCGGCTGACTGTACACACTGCGCCCTCGATCACCGTTCCTCAAACGGATTTTTCCTTCTTTTTATTTCCCAAAAAAAACTTTAAAGAAAATTTTATAGCCGCAAACTTGAGATCAAACACACCGAAATGCGTTTGATTCACTCAAGCCGTGCTCTGATACCAAGTTGTAACGTCCCAAAAATTACAAGGAATTTAAAAATTTTAAAGTAACATTTCATTAATAAAAACTCATTTAATAATTCAATCATCTCGTTTGCAAACTCATAATTAATATTCTTACGAACAATAAACAGCGGAATAAATGTCTAAAATTAAAATCATAAAAGTAATCAACTCTTCCCACGCGCCAGTGTGTACTCGTCACGCCTTGGAGCCACTCGCACCTGAAACCACAATTTTATTGGGAAAGGGTAAGCACGAAGCTTAGTGAATTCAGACACCATAAATAACACAGTTACTTCCACACCACCTCTAAACAGCTAATTGCACATAAACAGCATACAAGTCTACGAACAAATCATAAACATGCATACCTATACCATCCCACCCAAAGGCATAAGCTGGTCCACCCGACCACACAATAACCGTGCAAGCATTACCCGGCTCCCCCGGGTTCCTACGCCACCCGCGTATATAAACCTCGGCCCCGCCGAGTCACTACGCCACCCGCGTATATAAACCTCGGCCCCACCGAACTCCTACGCCACCCGCGTAGTCATAACAATAAAGGTCCGACTAGACGCCCCACTATTTAGTCCCGCATCACAAACAATTAAAACTACCACACACGTACAAATCGTAATGTAAAAAGTAACCGACATTAGTTATAGTGAGAGAACTCACCTCGTAAGCGCGCCTAGCTCACAAACAATAATTCAAGCTCCACAAATCCAAGATCACTTCCCGACACCTAATCGAACGTTAACAATTATCAAAATGACGCCCCCAAACCAAGGCCACGGCTACTAGCTTTAAAACGCATCAATTCCAGTTTTTACACTCAACACGCAGGTCTGTTCGGGACCTGTTTAACCCCTCAAAAACTGATTAAACCAGAAATATTTTTCCATAAGCACAAAGTCCCAAGTCTTAGGATTCCAGGGACATATCGCACGCGCTCTAACGATTTTTCTACAATTTATTATGGATTTTACAAAACTGATTAACTGCACAGCGAAAAACAGCACTTTTTGTTACAAAACAGCAGTTTGACACTAGCTACGGTCCGAACTGGTTTTTCCGCAAAACATAAGAAACTTACTAGACTCAGAATGGAAACTTTTGGCACTGGTTTCATCCCAATCCGACATTCCTAGCAGAAGTTATGGCTTCCGCAAAACAGTGGCAGAAACTGTGACTTTTAAAACGGAACGCGAACTGACAAAACCGGACCTGCTGTATAAACAGCCAAATTACGCCTAGCTAGAGGCCGAACCGGACTTCCGCTAAAACATGAAAAGTGTGCCCGGCACAGAATGTGAACCGTGGGCACCGATTTCGCCCCAATCCGAGCTACGACTGAAAAGTTATGCACGAAATAAAACAATGACAGAAACGACGTCTTCACATAAAATGATGAACTGCTGTAAAAACGACCACTTTTTCACCTAGCTAGAGGCCGAACCAGATTTCCGCTAAAACACGGAAAATGTGCCCGACCCAGAACGTGAACCGTGGGCATCAGTTTCGCCTCAAACCAAGCTACGGAGAAAAAGTTATGGCCGATGCAAAATAGGGACAGAAAGTGATTTTTAAAACGGTTTAAATGTTTTCGCGATTGGGTTACGGTTTAGATATCACGGACGTACGAAGGCTGGACAACACCAATCACTACCCACTGCCGCCTCCGGCAGTTGTGGTCGGCGGCGGTGGCAGCCACCACCGGCGGTGGCGGTTTCGGCAACAACGCAAGAAGGAAACAAGACGAAAAGAAACCTTACCTCGCGACGACACAACCGTGACACACGACTCCGGCTTCTCTTGTCTCTCGCTCGCTCTCTCTCTCTCTCCGGCAGAAAACAGCAGCGGCGGTTTACGTGGCTCCGGCGGCAGCAGCAATCGAGAGGAGAACGGTGTGAAGATGATTAACGTTTTGGGTGTGGTATGCCTTTGCCGTGAAATTGCAACGAGAGGGAAGAGGTGGTAGGGTTTTGGTGATTGCCGTGAATACACAAGAAGGGAAAAAGAGGATGGGGGGTCGGTTCTACATGGGCCGAACCCCCAAGCACACCTTGAGAAAATTACAACAATGGTCCCTGTAGTTTAAGTTCCACATTTGGCCTCCTAACCCAAACTTTTTAACAATTAAAGTCCTTGCCGCCTAACCCCGTTAACAAGCAACGTTAAGAGAAAGATTTAACATGAAAAAAATATACCTACCGGGACACGGGCTTTACAACTCTCCCCCGCTTGAATTAGACTTCGTCCCCGAAGTCTACGTCCGCGAATAATTCCAGATAGTTCTCACACCGACTAAACATTCTTTGAATACTTTCCTTACTAACAAAACTTCTTCAAGGACACTGGGATTATAATCGGCAGGACACCCCAACAATTGGAATCATTCCTAGCCAAGCGACTTCGGTTGTCCCCTAACCTTAGATATTCCATACCTCCCGAGTCAAATCTCAAGCTCTAACCACTCTAAAGTTGCCCACCAGTATACCCAACTGGATACTCGGATCCGATCATTCCTACCATTAACCGTCGATTAACTCCTACGAGTTTAAATAGACTCCCAAAACTTACCTTACACGCCTCATCGAACAAGTAAATTTATAATCACCCACGAAGGTCATTCCACTACAACCATTCATCACAAGTAGGCATCTCAGGGTTACCACTACCATTACCCGCCCAAGGAAAACTAGTTACACCGTAACAAGATACACCATAACACCTACCTCCCAGATACGTCTCAAGTCCCGGCACATCGGAACTACCTCTCAGGTAAGTGCCCAAGACTGTATCCTCTTAGTGCCTACTGGAAAGTCAAAGTCATAACACATGGATAACGGGGTCCCACCCCGATATACTCAACCGACCATTACCAATGACTGACTGACATGACCAAGGATCCAATGCAAAACAGTCTACCAACAACATGCCTATCCCAGAATGACTCACTCACCCAACATGTAAATACGCAACGTGCAATAATTGCAAGACTGTGCAACAAAACAACCCATCAACAAAACTTCACATCGAGCCATTAAAACCGTGCAATTGACCCATGACTATCTCAAAGTCAAAACCGAGCAAAATGCTCTACGCTTGCTAGACCCATAAGTCGGTCAAAAACGCGTTTAAATAAAGTTTAAGCAAGCAATACTCTAAAATCAACATTAGTCCCAACCTCGACACGGGTTAAACCAAATAGTTTTTCGAAAGGACTCACACCCTAAAAAAACAATCTCAAAATGACACATACACTTATAAGCGCACTTCCCAAATGGTTTACAGAATCATTTACAAAATATTTTCAACGTCAAGATTTTTCATTTCAAAAAGACCGTAAGTAATAAAACTACTATTACCAGGTCGGTAGTTACGCAAAAATGGACACGCTCGTCCCACAAATGAAAATCATGTCGAAAATCATTTCATTGCAGCTTAGTTTACTCACAAAACGTAAAGCGAAATAAATAATTTCTTTGAAAATGAACCGTCACGGTTCTAGCATGAATTGACTCATGACATGTATTTAAAGTAACTGCTCGACCTTACACCGGGTGCGACAAAAGTGTGCACATAATTTCGAAATCAGTTCCACGACATTTGACCCCAAAATTCCTCTTTTTCAACAAAAATGTCGTGGCACAGGGTTCACTAACAAATCTTACGCACGTCGGCTAGTCATACAAAACGATGAAACGGTTTACAAATATATTTTTGTTAAAACACAACTATCTCGTGTAAGTTTCAAACTTAAAGATAAAAACCAATCCGTTTCCATCATTTGAAAATATCGACTAAAATCTCATAAAATCTCAAAAGGTTGGGTTCTTTAAATTGATTTTCAAGATTTCCCCAAATGGTCACATAAACAAATAAGATATGCACCTCGTGAAATTAAACCCACACGACTCAACATGCCGTAAAACAAACTTATTTTAACCAAATCACTCAAATAGCTTTATACAGACATCGTAGAATGTAACTTTCCGTCTCAACTCTAACATATGTGGAGGAGTTCCAATGTTAAAGTCACAAGTCGTAGCCACTTGCCCAATATTTTAAATACCACAAAACACGGATATCATCTTACCCGAAAGAACCGTTGGAAAAACAACGAAATGAGACAAATTCTAACAAAGTTTGAACTCCCGCGATAAAACGATTTCATACACTTTCAAAACCATATTTCAAAATCTTGTGTGTGTGCTGAACATTTCCCAAAATTCCAAAACACCATCCATAAAATGATTTGAAACACAAGAATTTGTTAATGCAATCTATTTCAAAATCAAACTTTGTGCATGACTCAGTCAGCATTCTACGCCTCGACTCCTACTCCTCCAAATCTCTCCGATCCACTAACGTCATCCGGACATTTAAACCTCTTAGGCAAGTTGGAAAATTACGTCAAATAATCCCTACGATTTTTCCTCAAATCAAAGTCGACTCTCTAAGCCTATGATTCTAGCACAATCATCCATCTTGGCCCGACACAAACATCATCCTCATCTTCACTCCAAGTGACTAATACTAGAATCGTCCTTTTATTCCAACAACTACTAATTTATAACCTTCGTCACTACCCCAACGATCATCACCTCAAGCAAAACAAGTACCCACCTGTACTAGTAGGTTTACCATAGTCGTTCCTCCTTGTGATAGCTATTCAGGGTAGATATTACAACGGGTTATTAGCACATAATAACTCGCACTAACAACGCTCACGCTCAACTCCTTGGATTCCTCGTGACTTTCTCCGACTCGAGCATTGATCCTGTGTTTCCGATAGTAGGAGCTCTACTACTACCTTCCACACCTATCATCACTCGTTCCGAGTTCCATCCGATGGGTCCAAGTAGTTTCTCGCCGATAACTACACACATATGCCCGCACCGGCATATGTACACACTCTTCCTAGCTCCCTAGGAATAATCATAATACCCCACTACCCTTGCTAGGGCGGAACCCCCACTAACCCTGACGAGTCGCCTCGTGCACGCACAGTCGTATACAGTGGAAACCAGATAGACATTCGAATATAAGATTCTATCCTACAACGGTTGGACTCAAACAAGAGCTGCGCAATAGAACTAAATCCAACATTCTAAGGCTATTCGGTTCCTACCGCATACAACCTATAGTGCATCCGCTTAACAACCTATCAAAGTTAGCATAAGTTCCTAATAGCAAGTAACAACCATACAATACAGTGTATTAAGCACCAAGCAATCTAGCATACATACTCCTATGTTCTAGAAAGTAATTTTTGCATACGTACTCATATGTAAACGCTATTCCCAGCTCACTAGGAATTTCATCTCATCCCACTACCATTGCTACAACGGAATCCCTGTTAGCCATAACGAGTTGCCTCGCGAATACCCAGTCGCATGCAGCGTGAATCAAATAGACATTCGAATACAAGATTCTATCCTAGAACGGTTGGACTCAAACAAGAGCTGCGCAATAGAACTAAATCAAATATTATAAGGCTATATGATTCTTACTGCATACAACCTATAGGGCCTTCACTTAACAACCTACTATAGCTAGCATTGATTCCTACTAGCAAGCAGTCAACATACAGCATAGTGTCAACAACAGGAAATCTAGCATGCATACCCTATGCCTAGAAAGCAATACAACACTAAGCAATGTACCTTTCCCCCTTGGCTCCGGCTGACTGTACACACTGCGCCCTCGATCACCGTTCCTCAAACGGATTTTTCCTTCTTTTTATTTCCCAAAAAAAACTTTAAAGAAAATTTTATAGCCGCAAACTTGAGATCAAACACACCGAAATGCGTTTGATTCACTCAAGCCGTGCTCTGATACCAAGTTGTAACGTCCCAAAAATTACAAGGAATTTAAAATTTTTAAAGTAACATTTCATTAATAAAAACTCGTTTAATAATTCAATCATCTCGTTTGCAAACTCATAATTAATATTCTTACGAACAATAAACAGCGGAATAAATGTCTAAAATTAAAATCATAAAAGTAATCAACTCTTCCCACGCGCCAGTGTGTACTCGTCACGCCTTGGAGCCACTTGCACCTGAAACCACAATTTTATTGGGAAAGGGTAAGCACGAAGCTTAGTGAATTCAGACACCATAAATAACACAGTTACTTCCACACCACCTCTAAACAGCTAATTGCACATAAACAGCATACAAGTCTACGAACAAATCATAAACATGCATACTTACACCATCCCACCCAAAGGCATAAGTTGGTCCACCCGACCACACAATAACCGTGCAAGCATTACCCGGCTCCCCCGGGTTCCTACGCCACCCGCGTATATAAACCTCGGCCCCGCCGAGTCACTACGCCACCCGCGTATATAAACCTCGGCCCCACCGAACTCCTACGCCACCCGCGTAGTCATAACAATAAAGGTCCGACTAGACGCCCCACTATTTAGTCCCGCATCACAAACAATTAAAACTACCACACACGTACAAATCGTAATGTAAAAAGTAACCGACATTAGTTATAGTGAGAGAACTCACCTCGTAAGCGCGCCTAGCTCACAAACAATAATTCAAGCTCCACAAATCCAAGATCACTTCCTGACACCTAATCGAACGTTAACAATTATCAAAATGACGCCCCCAAACCAAGGCCACGACTACTAGCTTTAAAACGCATCAATTCCAGTTTTTACACTCAACACGCAGGTCTGTTCGGGACCTGTTTAACCCCTCAAAAACTGATTAAACCAGAAATATTTTTCCATAAGCACAAAGTCCCAAGTCTTAGGATTCCAGGGACATATCGCACGCGCTCTAACGAATTTTCTACAATTTATTATGGATTTTACAAAACTGATTAACTGCACAGCGAAAAATAGCACTTTTTGTTACAAAACAGCAGTTTGACACTAGCTACGGTCCGAACTGGTTTTTCCGCAAAACATAAGAAACTTACTAGACTCAGAATGGGAACTTTTGGCACTGGTTTCATCCCAATCCGACATTCCTAGCAGAAGTTATGGCTTCCGCAAAACAGTGGCAGAAACTGTGACTTTTAAAACGGAACGCGAACTGACAAAACCGGACCTGCTGTATTAACAGCCAAATTACGCCTAGTTAGAGGCCGAACCGGACTTCCGCTAAAACATGAAAAGTGTGCCCGGCACAGAATGTGAACCGTGGGCACCGATTTCGCCCCAATCCGAGCTACGACTGAAAAGTTATGCACGAAATAAAACAGTGACAGAAACGACGTCTTCACATAAAATGATGAACTGCTGTAAAAACGACCACTTTTTCACCTAGCTAGAGGCCGAACCAGATTTCCGCTAAAACACGGAAATTGTGCCCGACCCAGAACGTGAACCGTGGGCACCAGTTTCGCCTCAAACCGAGCTACGGAGAAAAAGTTATGGCCGACGCAAAACAGAAAGTGAATTTTAAAACGGTTTAAATGTTTTCGCGATTGGGTTACGGTTTAGATATCACGGACGTACGAAGGCTGGACAACACCAATCACTACCCACTGCCGCCTCCGGCAGTTGTGGTCGGCGGCGGCGGCAGCCACCACCGGCGGTGGCGGTTTCGGCAACAACGCAAGAAGGAAACAAGACGAAAAGAAACCTTACCTCGCGACGACACAACCGTGACACACGACTCCGGCTTCTCTTGTCTCTCGCTCGCTCTCTCTCTCTCTCTCCGGCAGAAAACAGCAGCGGCGGTTTACGTGGCTCCGGCGGCAGCAGCAACCGAGAGGAGAATGGTGTGAAGATGATTAACGTTTTGGGTGTGGTATGCCTTTGCCGTGAAATTGCAACGAGAGGGAAGAGGTGGTAGGGTTTTGGTGATTGCCGTGAATACACAAGAAGGGAAAAAGAGGATGGGGGGTCGGTTCTACATGGGCCGAACCCCCAAGCACACCTTGAGAAAATTACAACAATGGTCCCTGTAGTTTAAGTTCCACATTTGGCCTCCTAACCCAAACTTTTTAACAATTAAAGTCCTTGCCGCCTAACCCCGTTAACAAGCAACGTTAAGAGAAAGATTTAACATGAAAAAAATATACCTACCGGGACACGGGCTTTACACAAACCTAGGCCGTGGCCTAGGTTTGCCAAATAAAAGCCAACCCCAAACCTCGGTAAAACCGAGGTTTGCACCGGGTCTAATGTGAGGGTGTAGATGGTTCAAAAATGAGGCACCCCAAACCTAAGTGAAACTTAGGTTTGTTGCATCTCGTGCAATTAAAATAGAACAACACATCAAACACCACTCTTTTAGCAGAGAAATGATTAGAACATACCTGTTTTGCCCGGCCAGATGAGATTCTTGAAAGATTGAGCATTTGGAGAAGGAGGGGTGAGCACGCACACACAAAAGAAACAAACAAACGACGAAAGAAAAACAAGAAAACAGAAACACACAAAGCAAGAAAGGAATAAAAACTGCACGAAAAACGAAAGACGAGGCAAATGGGACTCCCGCGGTTTAGCCCGCGACTTGCAAGTTGCGCGGCAAACCGCGTAACCCTCTATTTCAGAAAACCAACAGAGGGCCCCGCGACTTGCTGCGCGGTATGCAAACCGCGTGACAAGTCGCGTATGTCCCTGTTTCAGCTATTTTTGACTTTTTCGATTTTTATGGCTCTTTCAGAATTAAAAACACGCGTAAAACTAAAAATAAAGAACGGAAACTAACCTTGGTGGGTTGCCTCCCACCCAGCGCCGTATTTAAAGTCGTGGCACGACTGTGCGGTTTCAACTCGGCTCAGTATCCGCGGAATTATACCGTCCACACTTACGGTTCTTCGCGGACTCTTTCACAATTGGCCTTCCATGACCAGCTCCAGATTCTTCTTCACCTTGACCTCTCGCCTTTTCAAACATCTTAAAGATCACTCTCTCGCCGCCGACTCTGAAGGTCACCTCTCCTTCCTCCACATCAATCAACGCTCGACTAGTGGCTAGGAATGATCTTCCCAAAATGAGTGGGACTTCTTCATCTTCGTCTATATCGATCACCACGAAGTCTACTGGGAAGTAGAACTTCCCAACTTTGATCAACACGTCTTCGATTACCCCGTATGGATACCTTATTGATCTGTCAGCGAGCTTGAGTGTCATATATGTTGGGCTCACCTCTCCCAACCCGAGTTTCCTGAAAACAGAAAGAGGCATCAGATTAATACTTGCCCCTAAATCACATAAAACCTTATTAAAATCAAACTTCCCGATTTGGATAGGGATAGAAAAACTCCCTGGATCTTTAAGCTTCGGGGGAAGCTTGTTTTGGAAAATTACGCTACACTCCTCAGTGAGTGCAACGGTGGATTGGTGATCAATTGCCCTCTTTTTGGATAAGATCTATTTCATGAATTTCATGTAAGAGGGCATTTGTGCCAACGCATCTGCAAAAGGGATGTTAATGGTTAGCTTCTTAAATACATCGATAAATTTAGAAAAATTAACATCATCCTTGTTCTTTTTGAGTCTGCTCGGGTAAGGCACTCGTGGGATTTCCGGCTTGACCGGTGGTGTCACTTCTTTCTTCTTCTCATCGCTTCTCGAGTTATCTTCAATTACAGCCTCTTCATTCGCCTTCAACTCTTCTACGTCTCGCTCTTTGGGCTCGGTCTCTTTAGATGACGGTTCTCTATTCAGTCCCTTTCCACTTCTCAGATAAATGGCGTTACAGTTCTCTTGGTTCCTCTTTTCAGCCATGCTTGGAAAGGTGCCGGGAGGTCGGTTTTGTATGGCTTCAGAAATCTGCCCCACTTGCCTCTCGAGAATCTTTATTGCAGCCGTATTCTGCTCAGTTGCAGCTTTTACCGTATTCACCGTGCTCGCTAGCTCTCCGACCGTGCTGTCCATTTTCGACATGAACTTCATCATCATCTCTTCCAGCCCCGGTTTCTTTTCTCCGGATGGTCCTTCGCTCCTTTGCTGAAAACCTGGAGGACGGTACACATTATTAGTTTGAGCAAAATTAGAAGAGTTAGAAAAATTACCTGATTGTGGTTGACCGGGCTGATTCCATGAAAGATTGGGATGTCTTTTCCACCCCTCGTTATAAGTGTTAGAGAAAGGATCGTTTCTCGGTTGGCTCCGGTTTGACACAAAATGGACTTGATCAGGTTCTTGAAGGTTGCCGGCTTGCAAATGGCTCGTAATCGCTGCTAGTTGGGTTTTTATCTCTTTGAGTTCGTCTGATTCCCGAACACTCGCTACTCGTGCAACGGACGATCGTGGTGTGGAGTAGCTATGCTCGGCTAGATTCTCGATTAACTCGACTGCTTCTTCATAGGTCTTGTTCATAAGAGCTCCCCCCGCTGCAGCCGTAATATCATTCTTGAATTGTGGGTGAAGGCCTCCAAAGAACGTTTGGATTATCACCCAGCCATGCAATCCGTGATGCGGGCACTTCTTCAACATCTCCTTATAGCGCTCCCAAGCTTCATATAACGTCTCTTGATCCCATTGCGCGAAGTGCGTAATGTCGGCCATCAGTTGAGCAGTTCTTCCCGGTGGGAAAAACTTTTGAAGGAAAGCTGCTTTCAAGTTTGCCCAAGTTGTGATAAGATCTGACGGTAGACCCTCTATCCAGATTTCAGCTCTACCCTTTAATGAAAAGCTGAAGAGCCTTAGCTTGATTGCGTTCTCCTCCATTCCGTTGATCTTAAACGTGTTGCATATCCGTTCGAAGGCTCGTAGATGCGCGTGGGGGTCTTCAGTTGGTGCTCCCCCGAACTGATTCTGTTGTACCATTACGATGGTACTCAGCTTTATCTCAAAGTAGTTAGCCGCAGTGGTAGGTGGTTGAATACCTATGCGGGCCGCTGCCACATTTGGGTCGGCAAACGACCGCATAAGGACTCTTTCAGGAGGTGGCGGTGGATTGTTGCGAAGAGGTGGAGGATCGTTGCGCGGAGGCGGTCTCTCGTCACCCATATTCAATTGTTTTCTAGCTTTCGATTCTTTACGTAGGCGACGAGCAGTTCTCTCTATTTCTGGATCAAGTTCTTCAATTTCTTTCCCTCGTGTTGTTCTTGGCATAAACCAAGTGGTACCTGAAAGGAAAGAAAAACAAAGTCAGTAGTCCAAAAACTGAAAGTGATGGAGTGAAACAACGAAGAAAAAAAAATGTCCAACCGAACAGCTCTTATAGATGGTAGTGCTATTAATTACAACTTGTTCCCCGGCAACGGCGCCAAAAACTTGACACGGGGTTTTTGACACCCCGCGAATCTTACCGCAAGTGTACGGGTCGAAGTCAAGTAATAGTACTTAAAGAAGTACGAGTATCGAATCACAGGGAACTAGGAACTAAATATCACAATTACTATAATTGCTACTAACTGGACTGTCGAATTTAGAGATGGTTTGTATTAAACTACTAAGTGCAGAAAATAAAGAAACACAAGACAGACAATGAACAGTTTGGAATTCAGATAGAGAAAGCAGTTGAGGGTTGGAAATCCTTAGGTTTTCACATATGAATGTCAGACTGAAAACAAGTACCAGTTATTTCCGTTAAAGAATACCCAATCTTGATCTAACCATTATTCTCTCTCGAGTTACAACGGTTATATTCGTAATGCACGGTTCTTTTACAAATTACCATGAATTTTATCTTGACAACATAAGTTAAATCTCTCGATCTCACCCTATGTAGTTCAAAACACATTAAGCACAAGATTATAATGAGACTAAGATTTACTCGGTATATCTCTATCCTTTCTTACCTTAGGCGTGTGATTTCTAGTTCTTTTTTTTGATAATTAATTCTTTCGAACTCAATTAGCAACAACAATTCAATCATAAATTGGCCAGATTCATAATAGCATTAAGGGCAAAATCACATGCATTCATTAAATCGGAAAACTGATAAAAGTAACTCGTCATCCATCTACATGTTCAAACCTAATTCAATCCAACCCCCAACATCTAAAGATTAGTTCATGATGTTAGGGGATTCAAATACAAGAGAAAGGAAAACGAAAACATATGTAGACATAGTAACTGTGATCGTGGTGATTGTGAAAGATAAATTGATGAACTCCCTTCTCCCGTGATTGAATCTACTTTGTGTCGTGAATGTATCCTCGATTGCTCCTCTATCGTGGCTCCAACGGGTGTCACTCGGCTCTGAAAATCGCCCCCGGAACTGCTCTGGCCGTCGTCTAAAAACTGGATTCCGAATGAATGACCTAAAACCCGAATAAAATAGCTGATTTTCGACAAACAGTGAGTTACGCGACTTGCTGCGCGACTTGCAAGTCGCGTAACATGTCGCGCGTGTCTTTTATACTGCGCGGGTCGTTTTCTGGTTCGCGGTTCGGGTCCTGGTTCGGTCGCGGGTCTTGGGCTTGGCTTTTGGACTTCCGTTAGGCTTCGTTTGGAATCGTTTTGGGCTCTTTTTAGCTTCTTTTCTCGAGGAATGTCGCCTTTTAGATAACCTGTGTAAATCACTAGATAAACCGTAAAATACACGCCTTTTTACTTGAATACAAGCCAATCTCATTGGTTTGAGAACCGGAAATAACGCCAAAAGTGGCGTTATCATAAACTCCACCTGCCTTTCAGTAGGTAGACCAGGAAGATCATCAGGAAATATGTCAGGAAACTCACGTACCACCTTGATATCTTCCAATTGTTTCTTTTCCAACCTTCCATCTAAGACATACGCCAGATAGGACATACATCCTTTCATTAAACACTTCCGCGCCTTCACAACCTAGATTAACGGAATTTCCCCCTTTTGCTTTTCCCCGAAGATGAATACGCCATCCTTATCGATCATTGGGATCCTAATTAACTTCTTTGCGCAAAATATTTCTGCTTGATTGGCCGTCAGCCAATCCATACCCACAACTATATCAAACCCTCCAATTTCCATCAACAATAAGTTGATCGAAAAATTCGTCTCTTCTATAAGAATAGTACAACCATCAAGCCTTTCTCGAACCAAAGCTTGACCCCCATTAGCTACCTCTACTACTAAAGCATCATCTAAAGTAGTAACAGGCGTAGCTAATTTAGGATAGAATGATTTGGACACAAATGACATATTTGCTCCACAATCAAACAAAATATGCGCAGGACAAGAATTAACAAGGAATGTACCCGAGACAACGTCCCTTGATTCCTTAGCTTCCTCAGCGGTCATCTGAAAAGCTCGACCTGTTGGCTTCGGAATAACTGGTTTCTTACTCTGATCGTCGCTCTTTTTCAGCCTTGGGCACTCCCGACGAAAGTGACCCGGTTGCTTACACTCAAAACATGTATTTCCCCGCACTGGACAATTATTCATAGTATGCCCACTCTTTCCAAACTTAAAACATTCAAATGCTATCACTCGACACTGCCCGAAATGCTTGCTCTTACACTTTAGACACCAGTTTGGTTCACGGCGTGATTCATAAGAAGTACCTTTACCAGCGTTCCTTGACCTCTGTGAATGCTCTGATCGACCTTCCCATTTCCGCTTCTCCCCAACTTGGGTCTTTTCTTCTTTATCCTTAGCATACACTTCCTCTATAACCTTTGCTTCTTCGATCGATTCTCTCAATGTTGAAGCTTTTGAACTCCGCACCCTTGACATCATATCTGCTGGTAAACCCTTCAGATAAGCTTTAACTTTGTCTTTCTCAGTCGGAGCCACATGCCCCACCAGGTTCAGCTTCTCCATGAAGGATTCTGTATACTTTCTCACAGTCATATTGCCTTTCTTGAGGTTCCTGAACTCTTCCTCAATTCGATCCATCTCAGTTTCGTTACAGTACTCCTCCAGAATCTTTGCTTTGAACTGATCCCAAGTCATAGCATTCAAAACAGAAGCTGACACAGAAGCTGCTAGCACATTCCACCAAGATAACGCGTTACCGCGTAACATCTGTGATCCAAATTTAACTTTAGACTTTTCATCATAACACTCACAAGCTCGAAAAGCTTGTTCAATTTCCCTTAGCCAATTCATGCAAGCTATTGGACTATCTTCTCCTTTGAATTCCGGTGGTTTACAGCTCAAGAAGGTTTTGTAAGAGCAATTTCTTTCAACCCTTCTTTCAGTCTCCGCCCTGGGTTGCCAGTTGGATTTATCACACTAGTATCAACTCTTGTCCGTCTTGGTTCCGTACTTCGATCATTAAACAATTTCATGAACATTTTTGCTTGTCTTCCCATGGTGGTGTTCATCATTTCAGCTTGTCTTTCCATTGATGCATTCATCAATCTGGTAACATTATCCATAATGCGTCCTTCCATACTTGCTTCCGATGGTGTTTGATCGACAGTACTGGTACCCACTCTATGTGCCGGATTACGTACTCCTCCTAAAGAAAGAAAATCTGGTGGCGTCTCATGAATTCCGTCTACTCCAGTTTGTCTTTCTTCCGTATCGTCTAACCAATTCCTATTCATAGAAGAATTAGGAGACCTCGGCGGAGTATTTACCATTGTTCTGGATGAGCACAAAAGAATACCCATCAGTAATGGTTTATACATAACTAGACATACAAAAACGTAATTTACCGCTAATCAGTCACTGTAACTATTTAGAAACAAGCATGCTTATGTAACAATATATTCATAAATAACAGTAGCTAATTGAAATTGTGAATATATTATACAGGAGAATCCTCGTTACCATCATTACAGTACTAATTTCACGTATTTCCGTCACCTCTAAGACTATCCCGTCTTAGCATTCCTACCCATTCTCACGAATCATAACTTAATTCATCACAACTTAAGTCTAAGTACCTCCTCAGCATACTTAGTTCGCTTAAACTAATGCTCTGATACCATATTGTAACGCCCCAAAATCCGGGCCAATTTAAACCTCAAGTTACAACAGGTTATGACAATAAAACTACAACTTATATAGATAGCAAGGAATTAACCATCAAGAGTGTATTTACAATACAGGATACTTCAAACAACCTATCAATCTAATCATGTCACTACAATCAGATTAATTGATGTTATCTAAGCTATCCTTCAAAAATCTCCTCTTTGGTAAATGCCACTTCTGCTATTCCAAAAACACTCGTCCCACAACCCTTTATTTGCCCGAGCCTGAACCTGGTAAGAAAACATTATATGAAACGATTAGGCCAACGCTTAGTGAGAACATTCATTTCAATAATAACATTTGCAAAATCAATGTACACAAGTTATAACAAACCTGGTTACTCCTTTTCTTACCGCACGTATAACTCTATTCCATTACACAATTTTATCCATTCCCATGACTATGACTGACAACAAATCCATCAGCATATCATATCCCAGAGCCACACTATGAATCTTCAAAGATTCTAGATCAATGCTCTCCACCAATAAATCGCGATTACACACGCCCATTTATCAGTAAGGAAGCAGAGATTACAAGTATTTATGTCAACCTCACTCTCTTCCTTATAAATCAGGAATAACGATTAATACCACACGCCTATTCCATGATTTCCCACACACACTGGAATAACGATTAAACGAGTAATACCACACGCCTATTCCAAGTGATTACCAAACTTTAGTGCCTATGGATCCATTACACTTAACCCCTTCCTGTCTAGCATCATACTAACGCAGGCTATATACCTAACATATTACTATTTAAAAGTACATATGTTCAATTGGCATACGATATATGTCAATTTCTAAATCGTACCTTTCCACGATTTACGAAACTATACTTTCCAATTCCTAGAATAGTACAGATATTACAAAGTCTCTTGATACCTTAACTATTACATTCTT
Source organism: Saussurea involucrata (assembly GCA_033807775.1). Classification (NCBI taxonomy): domain Eukaryota; kingdom Viridiplantae; phylum Streptophyta; class Magnoliopsida; order Asterales; family Asteraceae; genus Saussurea; species Saussurea involucrata. The sequence continues at coordinate 227,258,561 of CM066314.1, forward strand.
AAGTTCATATCCAGGATCTATTACAAAGTCTGCAAACTGACTCTTTTATCCAACTCCCGGTATTCCCCACTCCCGGTATCCCATCTCCCGGTATCCCCATCTCCCGGTATCCCCATCTCCCGGTAGCCAACAGTATCGGGACTTCACCGGAACTCGTAAGTACCGGGACTCTATTGTACCGGGACACTCTAGTACCGGGACTTACCTGTACCGGGACATTCAAGTACCGGGACTACGTACTGTTCGTTTCGATAAGTCCACAAATCGATTTTAAACATAAAATCAATTCAGCCTATTCATTCTAATCAGTTCTCAATCACTTCATACAACTATATTAAGGTTAGTATAACTTAAAAACACTGATTTATACAACGAATCGAATGAACTCACCTCTTGCAGCAAAACTTGTTTCTCTGCCAAAATCGTAAATCTCCAAATCTGTTGTAAACGATTTTCAACCCTATTCACAATACAGATACGTTTATAAACGCATAACTACAACAGATTGCTACTAGAAATCATTTCAAATCTCTTACCAAAATGAAGGACCAAGTTTCTTTCTTCTTTCTCTCTTTCTCTCTACCTTTCTGCTTCTTACCGACTCTCAAACAGGGAAATGAGATAATATCTCATTTCCTGAACCCTTTTTATCCATACATACTTTTGTTAAATAACAAAACACACCCTCAAGTTTCATTATTTCCACAATTGACACCAAACCTTAATTCCTTGTATTTTAACCTTATTGAATTATAAAAATACAACATAATTCAAGGTTTAATCCAAAATACAATTAAATCCCAATTCTCATTAAAATACTAATAACGAAAATTCAGGATGTTACATATTCATTTAAATATTTAAAAAAATAGTTAAACCTTTTTAGTAAAATCATTGACTTCTTATATATGATTTTAAGAAAATGTATTTAAATAAAAAAAATTATAATTTTCATGCATATTCTATAATATGGAAAACATTTATGAAATACATCTTAAACACATAATAATTCTTTTAATCTTGATTTGTGTATTTGATTTTTGATGTTCTAGTTGTTATATGATTTATATATTATTTATTAAGTATTGTGTATTGTATGGTTAATAAGAAAAGAAATTGTGCACATATGTATGATTTAAAAGTTGGTGGCTGATGTTGTAGAAATGGAAGTCAAGGGGTTATGGTTCGTATTTCTAACTCTTAAGGGGGTGTTTGGTTCGTATTTCTAAGTCTTAAGGGGGTGTTTGATGTTCTCGTTGTTGTATTTCTGAAGATAGTGGCGGACCCAAAAAAAATTCTGAGCAGGTGCATTTTTAAGGTCGATCAAAAACACTCACCGTCATCTTTAAAGCGAAAGGTCATGTGAGAAGTTGAGTTGGCGCAAAAAATTGATCTAAACTCTTGATCACTTCTAATCACAAGTTGACCCATGAATCGCGCTTGATACGGAGATTAATCTGGTGCATCTCGATGTATCTTATCTCGATGAATCTCATCATAATGTACATCCAACAGATAATAACCACTTCTTACATTTCTCATGTTAAGTCAACTTCTGTTACGCCGACTTGGTGGGACGGGACAAAAAAATAGTCTCATGTTTGGTATGCCATGTGACAAAAATCAGATGGGACAACATGGGACAAAACTTAAGATTTTTTGGCAACATGGGACTAAAACATAAGATTACTAAAATACTTTTTTTTCCAACATCAGATAGTTAAACCTAGATTAAAATCATCTCCTCTAGTCCTGTCCCGTCCCATCCTGTCCAATCATGCCCCATCTCATCCAGTCTGCATACCAAACGCTACCCAAATGATATAAAACGAAGAAGAAGAAAAAGGACGTAAAAGATAAAAAAGAAAAAAAAAGTTCATGGTTATTGGTTTGGAGAGTTGGGCTGCATGTAAAAGGCCCATTGAATATATGGATAAAAATGTCAAAATATTCGTCATAATATAACACGTTAAATGTATGAAATCGTAATTTAATTTTATAATTTATTATATTATAATATTGTGTTTTTATTATTTTTAATACGAAAAAGTTCAAAAAAACTCCAACGAACTATCTCATTTTGAATGATTAAGTTTTTAAACTATTTTTTTGAACGTAAAAACCATTAAACTTTCTCGTTTTGAATGATTAAATCTCTAAACTATTTTTTTTGAATGATTAAGTCATCGAACATTTTTTTTTGAATAAATAAATCATCGAACTTTCAAAATTGATTACGTGCATCATTTTAACAGAAAAAGCTACATGTAACCGACTAGGAATATTTTAAAGTAAAAAAAAATCTAAATCAGTTTTACCGTTTCCCAAACCCGACGCCATTCAAACTCCTATCAAGTTGTTGACCCCGGTGTTTGCGTAGGGTTTGAAACAGTAAAATTGTAGATCAATGAGGCAAGACAATAACTTGATAGATGATATAGAGAACAGACAACAATTTTAATATGTCTGAAACTGGCTTTGACCCCAGTTTTCGACATGTCTGGGATCCCTAGGCAAGACAATAACTTGATAGATGATTTAGAGAACAAACATGTTTTTTTTTTCTAACTCCAAAATATTATATTTTTATTGTTCAATAGAAAATGACAATCAACAAGTAATGTCAAAGTATTATTGTTTCAATGCCAAATAGTGTTTGTTTCATTGTCAAATAGTGTTTATGCCCCTCTATTATTTAGGATTGTTATGTCTGATTTGATATGTAGTTAAATAAATATGTTTGCTTTTTTATTAAATCATTTAATAAAATTGTATGAATAAATAACAAAAAAAGAAAAGAAAAATTGACCAGATTTGTTAAAAAAAATAGCGTTTACCCAAGCCCGTAAGTTACGGACCTGGATATTGTGGATGTAGTAACATTAGTGTAAAACCGAAAGAAAAATGGCTATGAGACCAATTTGGGTTAGGAGAATAGCTATATGAGTCAATTTCTATAAAATATATTGCCACTTAATCGGTTTTTGCAGGCATAATTTATTTTTAGGAATTAAAAAGGTGTATATACTAAACTTTGCGAGAGTGTTCCAGGATATTAGAAAATAGAAATACATGGGACATCAATATAAACTAAAAAGGTCCATGAAATAATTTAAAAAAAAACCCAAAAAATCTCATGACATTAACCAGAAAACCTCAAAAAGTCCCTTGAAATCAACCCAAAAAAAATTCTTGAATTCTTGATATCAATAAAAAAACTGAAAAATCCATTGAAGGCGGAATTTGGCTAAAAGTAGATTAGGCTTACGCCTAAAAGCATCTCCAACAACTATGCTAAAATAAATTATCCGTGGCTAATACGACAAGTACTCATTACACACTTTACTCCTGGCAATGTTTGAATCTTATCAGCTCAGAATATCTCCAACATATTCTCTAAAATATAAAATCAAAATTCGAATTCTCTAAAAATGTTATATTTAATTCCAACAATTTCTCCATTTGAAGATTACAACATTCACTATAGATAGAATTACACTTTTGGTCCCCGACGTTTGTTGATTTCTTTGAAATTGAAACATGTACTTCAATATGTCAAGTTGTAGTCCTAGAGGTTTGGATTTTTTTTTCTTTGAAAGTGGAACCTGACACTAACTCCGTTAAAAAGCTCCATTAGAGTCAGAGGTATTTTCGACCAACCATGTTTTCCTTCCCTAAACCCTCCCATGAATTGCGGCTTAGAGGGGGTGTATCTCGGTGCATCTCATCCTAATGTGCGTCCATGTCTCTTCCAACGGTTGATAACCACTTCTCACACTTCTCACGTTAGCTTTAACTTCTCACCGTTGGCCCCTATAATTTTATGTTTTTTACAAAAACAAGGAAAAACAAAAAAAATGCAAAAATAGATAGAAAACATAATCGGAAAAAAATACCCCTAGCACTAACGATGGAAATAGACGGAGTTAGTAGACAAGTACCACTTTCAAAGCAAAATGCAAACCTCATGGACTAAAACTTGATTTATTGAGGTACATGTCCCACTTTCATAAAAATCAACAAAAGGGACCAAAATTGTAATTATCTCTTGATTATATTATATTTCAAACATTTAATAACATATTATCTCCATCTCCTAAAATTTTAATTTCAAATTTTATTATTAATTAAAAATATAATTATCTTTGGTAATCATTCTTTTAGGAATTCTCAACATTTGAAGAATTCCACACCCGCTATCTCTCCTAGTTTTAGAATATCTATATATTTGAGTAAAAAAACTTGCTCAAAATCTGGATCTAGATAATTTGTTAGAGATGGGTTTTATGGATAGCATATTTTTTCTAGGAGTAAATTACGTTTTTAATCCCTGTGGTTTATTGAAATTTTCTATTTTCATCCTCATGGTTTTGAAATTACAATTTTCGTCCTTTTTGTTTATAATTCATCACCTTTTTCATTCTTATGATTTAAATTTTATTGCTTTTTTCATCCCTATGATTTACAATTCATTTCTATTTTAGTCCTTCATGCTTAAAAGTAGTGTTTTGGACTCATTAACGAAAATAGAAATGAATTGCAAACCATAGGGATGAAAACCAAAATTTCAAAACTACAAGGACGAAATCTGCAATTTTTAATAAATCATAGGGACGAAAAACGTAATTTACTCTTTTTTTACATTTTTCACTTCTTATTTTTCTACGCAATGATTTGCTTTAAAAAAGTTCAAGAACTATGCATGCTTGCCCGGTCCATGGCTGTAACCATTGGCTCGTAGCCTTGTATCCACTGCGATATATATATATATAGGGTCAGATTCAAGGGAAACCTAAAAAAAACAGAAAACTGAAGAACATCCTAGGAGACCTTCATCTGGACGGTATGCACTTGTGCATATATGCACAAATGCATAATGCACTTGTGCATAAAAACCAAAAAGTCAACTATTAACATGCACAAGTGCATACCGTCCAGATGAAGGGCTCCTGGGTGTTCTTCAGTTTTCCGTTTTTTTTTTAGGTTTTTCCTTGAACCACCATCTCTATATATATATATATATACCACCAAAAATAGGTGTTCATGTGTGTCTGTCCATAATAAATTAAACTAGTTATCGTGCATACAGTACTTTTTTTTATCAATATCGTGAATTGTTAATATTTTATTTATTTGCTTTTTATTTTGGTGACTAAGATCCTTGTCACCTTTTGTATATATGAGAAAATTGTAAAAGTCTAAGATGGAAAAAATTGGTTTGGTTTATATAGTTATTTAATGTAGTCTAACTTTTTTGTAACATGTCATTATTGTAGAATGATGCAAAAGGGGCATGCATGGACCAAATGTGTCTAGTCATTTCCTAATTTTTGACTTCTTCATTTGTTAAATTATTGTATTTAATGTTTTTTTAATTAACTAATTTTCTTATTTTGTTTTAAAAAATTCAGATTTTGTAAGAGTAAACAATTTATACACTAAAATAAAAAATGAAAGCATTTTAATAAATTCTTCAATATAGAAAGAATGGAGATTTGGGAATTTTGAGCAATTCTTTTGTTTTAACACTTTTTCAAAATAGAAAAAGTAGGAGAAAATTTGAAATTCTCTAAATTTGGATAATTACTCAAAAAAGGATTAGAGCATCTCCAAGAGCTATGCTAAACTCCTTTTAAAATAGAGTAAAAACCTTCAAAATCTCTAAAAAAATTGCATCAAACTCCAACAGTTATGCTATTTTAGCAACTCTAGTATTAATTATTTTATTAAATATTCAATTTATTTAATTATATTATTAAAATATTTAATATATGGAAAGTTGGGAGAATAAAAGTTTGCTTTTTGGGATAATGATTAGTTTTGGGAGAAAACCATATAAATTGATATTTCTCTAAATTTAGAGATTTTTACAATATCTCTCCTCTTTTTTTTTATTTTAGCATAGAGAATAGCATAACTGTTGGAGCAACAAAAATGCTAAATTTCCACTTTTTCCCATTTTAGCATAGCTGTTGGAGATGCTCTTACAACTAGAGAAAAATAACCTTTATTATATCTTTATCAATAAAAAAACTTGAAATTAAATGTTTATGAAATGTAGAAACTTTTGAAGTTAGAATGTATTTTTATTCAGCTGAAAGTTGAATAGATAGTGCGCGATCTTGAGGTACTCGATGTGAATTTGAGAAGAAATTCATAGTGTGATGCACGTCTCTTTTGTGGAGAGCCGATGTGAGAAGTGAGATGATGGCGACCTTGCGAGAGATGCAGTCGATAAGAAGTTGACCTTGTCATTAGTAAGCAAGTTAGAGCAGCAGCATACAAGTTAGACTGGTCAGAAGAATTAAAGAGTGTTCATCCGACATGTCATGTCTCGGATTTAAAGAAGTGTTTGTCAGAGGTCGTTGTGGCTGCTCATTTGTGGAGACATCAGTATAGATGAGAGGTTGACTTACGTAGAAGAACCGATAGAAATCGTGAGCGGTAAGGTTTGCTAAACGAGGAACATAGAAGTTTGACTAGTAAAAAAAAATTCAGTGGAGATATCATAGGGGACGAGAGACAACGTGGGAAGTAGAATCAGATATGATGTCCAGATACCCACACCTTTTCGAAAACGGAATTCCGGGGACAGAATTCTTTTGAGGGGGGAGTGTTGTAACGACCCAGACCTTTTTTCGAAGTGTTTTGCGTTTGGTGTGGAGTTTTAATAAAAGCAGAAGTTGAGGGGCTAGTTGGTAAAAAGAGTTTAGGATATTTGAGAAGGTTTCATTAATGCTGAAAGTTGAGGGGGCCTTAGTGTAAATAAGGAAAATGTGGTTTATGACCCAATCATTAGGGCACAATGCCCTAGGAGTGCCTTCATCCTTGTGTTGGCGGCTGAATTGAGAGAAAGAGGGATAGAAGAGTTTTGGAGCTTTGGAGCATTGAGAAGGGAAGAACCATCATCATCCTTTGAAATCAACAAGAAGTGTGTGTTAGGATTCGTTTCCTGCAAGGAATCCACAGGTAACTTCTTAATCTATAACCCATTTAAGATCTGTTGGATGAGTATTGGATAGTTTAAGAGTTTATTGATAAAGTCATTTTAAGACCCTTAAAGGAGATTTAAACACCCTTTTAAATCGAGATTATTCAGTAAAGTTAATGGGAATTGTTTGAAGATGTTTAAGTAAGTGATTTGTTGCATTATCCCACTGTTTTCGAAGTGTTCAGTAAGATTTCGGACCATAAAACCCTTCCAGCGTTCGTCCGGAAACCTTCAAGTATGAAGGTGTCCGGGTGAGTGTCCGGGAAACTTCTTGGTCGGGTTGTAGCAGGTGTCCGGATATTGTGTTGTCCGGATAAGTTTAGTCGTCCGGATAAGTGAGCCATCCGGATAGGTATATCGTCCGGAAAAATAGAAGTTGTCCGGTAGTCTCAATGTGTCCGGATAGGAGAGTCATCCGGAAAAGCGTTGTTGTCCGGAAAAGTGTGGTTTACCCGGTAGCCTATCCGGAAAAGTTGTGTGTCAGGTGAGAAGTGTCCGGATAGTCCTAGTCAGCTTATAAATATGTCCCCTCGTTCAGGTAGACATTTTGGAAGTAAAGAGCAGAGTAGGGAAAAGCAAGCAAACGTACCAGGTGAGTTTTCTAAACTAAAACGTGTGACTTTTAATATGTTTTCTAAAGCGAATATATGATGAGAAATGCCATGCTTTATGCTTATGCTTTAGTTGCATGAATTGATGTTTGAAAATTTACGTGGGATGTATGCATACATTGTTTTGATGTAAATTGACTAAGTCGGGGGGTGGCCCGCCAGCTCGTGCCAGGAGGGTGTTCCCGTTTATGCCAAGGGAAGTGGCCCTGTAAGGCAGCATGAGACTGACTCGTTGTCACCTTAGGGTGACTTCAGGGTGTCACTTTATAAGGGGCGGATCTATATCCGAAAGCGAACTTATCTGAACAGTTTCATGAAAGTTTTATGCTGAAAATGATAAATTGTTTTAAATGCTTTGATAACTGTTAGGAGGGACTCACTAGACCTTATGGTCTAACCCTCGCATTTTCAAACTAAAACCTTTTCAGGAAAGCAGGTGATGAAAGGCTCTAGCAAGTGAGCAAGGAGCTAGCGAGGCAGTTTGATAGTATAGCGACACTATAGTACAGTTTAGTTTATTTCTCAGTTGTGTAGGTTGTTTCCGCCAACCACTTTTGTTTTTAATGTAATGAAATTTTAGGACCCGTTTTTGGGATGTTTCATTTATATGAATTGCATGCTTTATTTTTAGACTGGGTTGTTACAAAATTGGTTGGTTTATATAGTTATTTAATGTAGTCTAACTTTTTTGTAACATGTCATTATTGTAGAATGATGCAAAAGGGGCATGCATGGACCAAATGTGTCTAGTCATTTCCTAATTTTTGACTTCTTCATTTGTTAAATTATTGTATTTAATGTTGTTGGTGCAAGTGTACCCAGCTTTAAATATTGTGATATATTTTTGGTACACATAAAATCACATCTCCATATTTATTTTGATGATTACAAAACACACCGCATTATTTTGTTATCTAATATTTTATCTGAGTGTGCAGATATTTAAATGATCTCGATAAATTTTTTATCTGAAGAATCCAAGTCTGAAGAGTTTCGTCATTTTATTTTAAAATGATAAACACCCTAAAATATTTTATCACTTGGATATTTCGTATCTATATAAATATATTTGAATCAAATATATATATAATATCTTTTATATATAAATCTCTGATATATATATGCTGTCTGCTACTGTTACTGTTGCAAGTTTGTGATCAGCCGAAGTTACCTGCGTTGCCATGCTCTCATTGGACAGAATTTTAGGCGGTATACCGCCAAGGTATTCGCGGTATACCGCGGGTACTGTTTCCCATCAACTGTTCTGCATGAGAAGCTTCTTTTGTCAGGAAATTTCTTCAGGCGGTATACCGCCATGTGCAACGCGGTATACCGCGGGTACATTATGCCGTTGAGTTTTGCAGGTTGACCTTCTCCCTGCAGTACCTTTTTTTTCTGACGCAGGTATACCGCGAAGGTTCGGCGGTATACCGCGAAATTCTCAAGTCAGATTTTCATGCAGTATAAATACAAGCCTCCAGCAGCATTCAACTCCACACCAACTTCAGCATTAAGTTCTCCCTCAGCATTTGATTATTATTCTGCTGCTTTCTTACTCACACTAAATCACTTAAACTGATAAATTAATTTTTGAGCAAGAAATCTTGAGTTGATAGCAGATTAAAATCTCACGATTAGTTGAATCAGCAACACAACTCAAGTGATCAAACTCTCTAAAAATATCCAAGTGATAAACCTTATTCAAGAGTGATTATTCATATTAAAATTTATACCCTCTTGTAAGTGTTTGAATTAGAGTGAGTGATCCACCTTAATCTCTCAAAGTAGAGTGATTCGCGTTTGTTGTATTAAGGTTTGTGTTTCTACCGTAAAGAACACGTTTCGTATTGGATCTCCGAGAAGTGTTATTTTCTCGAGGTGGACTAGCCAACTTTGTGTTTGGTGAACCACTTTAAAAATCTCGTTGTCAAGTATTCTCTTTCCCTTATCTCTTTACATTTCCGCTGTGCATTTAAATTATATCTGTTTATATAATTGTTGTATATTTACTTGTTTATACTCTGCTTTATTTTTACTGTATTGTTTGTACTGTATTTATTTGTTCAAAGAAAAAGATTTTAAATACAACCTTACCCCCCCTTAGGTTGTCCAACATTTGGTATCAGAGCAGGTCTTTCAAAATATTCTGCATATTTTTCTCTTATTCTTCTAAATGGCTCAACAAACTAATATCGTGTTTTCAAAACCTCCTTTGATAGATACTGAAAAGTTTGGCATTTGGGCCGAGCTATTTGAATGTCACGTGCGTGGCAAAAATCAAAAGATTTGGAACATCATAGAAAAAGGGAATTTTAAACCCACCATTGTGAAAGATGATGTTTATATTGATAAACCCCTAGATGACTGGACTACTTCCGATGAAGCCCATTTTTGTTTAAACTTTGAAGCTAAGAATATATTATATGCTGCTTTAACAACTGACGAAATCGAAAGAGTATATACTTATAAAACTGCAAATCAAATATGGGAAAGTTTAAATAATACTCATCGTGGAAACACGGAGGTTAAATCTAGTAAAGTAAATATTTTAGTTCACGATTATGAACTATTCGAAATGAAACAAGATGAGTCAATTGACTCAATGTTTAAAAGATTTAACCTTATTGTGACTACTTTGAAAGGTTTGGATCGCACTTATCCTAACGAGGACTATATAAGGAAAATCCTACGAGCCCTTCCTTCGGAGTGGATGCAAAAGATAACATCCTTAGAAGACTCCCGTGACCTCTCCATAATGAAGATAGATGACTTAATCGGTAATCTTAAAGTGCATGAAATTGCACTTAAAAGAAACAAAGATCGGGAGCAAGTTAAAAAGAAATCAATCGCTCTCAATGTCTCAACACCAAAAGATGAGAAGAAAAAGGAGAAAGCTAGCTCCTCGAAAGATCCTTCCGAAACTCTCGATGAAGTCGCCATGTTGGTAAGAAACTTTTCCAAATTTCTTAATAATAATAATAAATTTTCTAACAATGGCAGATTTCAAAGAAACGGTAACTACCGTCGTGGTGGTGATAATCGAAGTCGTAAGTTCCATAAACGAGACGAAAAAGTTAAGAAAAATGGCGACTCGAGTGAAGACGATAAAGCTAAGCCAAAGAGAGGCTTTTGCTACTCATGTGGTGACAAAGACCACTACGCCAATGAATGTCCGAAAAAGAACAAATTCCAAAAGAAGAAGGAGAAAGCCTTCATTGGAGGCGCGTGGAGCGAGAGTGAAGAAGAAGATGACTATCAAGCCATTTGTCTTATGGCCGATAGCGACGACGAGGTAAAATCTTCTTACTCAGATTACGATAGTGATTATGAAAATGATAATGAAAATAATCTTGAAGAACTATATGAATCGTTTCATAAAATGGCCGCTCTTGCAAATCGTTACCAAGATGAGAATGCTATGTTAAAAGAAACTGTAAATGCATGTAAAAAGGAAATAAAAAATGTTAAACAAAAATCTGAAAATGATATGGATATAATTGCTAAATTAGAAACTAAATTAGGAGAAAAAGATTTTTGTAAATCTTGTGATGTTTTAAATAGAGAAATTGCATGCCTAAATAAAAAATCACATGAAAATATTATTTGTACAAAATGTGATATTCTTGAGAATGAGATTACATGCTTAAAGGCTAAATGTGCTTCATATGAAAAAGATAACATGCTAGCTAAAGCTTTTGAAAGTAGTAATAAAAAGGTTCTTAACATGCTTAATATGCCTAACCGTATAAAATGTAGAAAAGGCATTGGTTCCAATACTTGTGTTGATAAATGTTCTTGTATACCCATCAAAAGATTTTATGAATCACCTAAAGTAAATACAAGAAATCAATATGTGCAAAAACCTCCATATGTGCGTAAAATAAATAATGTAAATTATAATACGAGAAAACCGTATGCTCGCATGTACCATGATAAATATTCTAAACCTAATAATAATGCGAATGTAAATGCTTGTTTTTATGTATATGATAAATATAATCGCAAAATTAAAATGGTAAATAAATGGATTCCAAAAGGAATGTTTAGTAATGATAATCCCGGTGGTATGCGTTTATGGTTTTAAATGTGTTATATATATATATATAGTTTAAATATATTCTGTTGTATATGTTATATATATAAGTAATATATAATACTATTCATATATATATATACATACGTACTGCACATATATATATACATTTTATTTAATTCTTTTAATTCTTATATATATATATTATGTTTGTTTAATGTGTTATATATATTTATTAATATTGTTTGATGTATTATATATTGTGTAATGTATTATATATATATATATTCTGTTTGACATTATATATATGTATGTTGGTTGACTTTTGAAACTAATTGTCAAGGACCCACGAGAAATGGGGACCATAAAAGTTATATCTTCATTATTGTAGATTGATCTTGATATGGACTGGATACTCGATAGTGGTTGCACACGTCACATGACCGGAAACAATAATCTCTTTTCATCATATAAGTCATGTGATGGTGGACAGGTAATCTTTGGAGGAAACTCCAAAGGAAATATAATTGGTAGAGGTACAGTCTCTTGCAATAATGTTCAATTTCTAAATGTTAATCATGTTGATAATTTACATTTTAATTTGTTAAGTGTTCGCCAATTGTGTAAAAATAATACAACTGTTGTCTTCGAAGAAGACTCGTGCAAAATCATAAAAAATGGCAAAGTTCTTTTAAATGGCTTTGTAAAAGGAAATTTATATATTTGTAAAACTGTTGTATCTGATAATGTATGCTTATCTTCTATTAATGATGTTTCTACTTTATGGCATAGGCGTTTAGGTCACGCTAATCTAAGATTAATGCAAAACTTAAAAAATAAGGAGCTTGTGAGTGACCTGCCAAAATTAAAGTTTGATAATCATTTTTGTGATGCTTGTCGTGTCGGCAAACAACATCACGTTTCTCATAAATCAAAAAATGTTATTTCTACTCAAAGAGTTTTAGAACTTTTACATATGGATCTTTTTGGCCCGATGGCTATTCAAAGTTTTGGAGGAAATTTTTATACTTTGGTTATTGTGGATGATTATTCCCGTTATACTTGGACTTTATTTTTGAGACATAAAAATGAGGCTTTTGAAAAGTTTAAAATTTTGGGAAAACGAATTCAAAACCAACAAGGTTGTACGATTGTTTCCATACGTACGGACCATGGACGAGAATTCGATAATGATGTACAATTTGGTGCCTTTTGTGATAAACATGGTATAACTCATAACTTTTCGGCTCCTCGAACTCCTCAGTCAAACGGGGTTGTTGAAAGGAAAAATCGAACGTTGCAAGAAATGAGTAGAACTATGCTAAACGAACATCAAGTTCCCCAAAAGTTTTGGTGTGATGCCGTTGCTACCGCGACCTATGTGCTTAACCGTGTCCTAATTAGAGGTATCCTAAATAAGACACCCTATGAACTTTACCGAGGTAGAAAACCTTCCCTAGCTCACCTAAAAGTTTTTGGTTGTAAATGTTTCATTTTAAACACCAAATCCTACCTAACCAAATTTGACCCCAAAGCCTATGAAGGAGTTTTCCTAGGTTACTCTTGGAATAGCAAAGCCTATAGAATCCTAAATAAGGAGACCATGGTAGTGGAAGAATCCCTTAATGTTAGTTTTGACGAGAGTCCTCCCAAACCGAGTGCACCCTTAGCAAATGACAATGTTTGTGAAGGAGACGTCTTAGCCCAACAACTTAGTACCTTGGATTTAGGTACCCAACCTTCCACAAATAATATTGAATCTAGTGATGCCCCTCCGTGCTTTATTCCACAAGGTATAGATGATCCTAACCTTAGAACCGCTCGAGGCCATCCCGTAGATCAAATTATAGGTGACCTAAACCAAAGGACAACTAGATCACAAATCCTTACCCATTGTGCTTTCCATGCCTTTATCTCAACCATAGAACCTAAAACCATAGATGAAGCTTTAGGTGATGAGGATTGGATATTGGCCATGCAAGATGAGTTAAACCAATTTACTAGGAATGATGTGTGGGACTTAGTGCCTAGCCCTAGTAGTCAAACCATTATTGGCACAAGATGGGTCTTCCGAAACAAGGTAGACGAAAACGGTGGAGTCACACGAAACAAGGCACGTTTAGTTGCCAAGGGGTACAGTCAACAAGAAGGTATAGATTATGACGAAACCTTTGCACCGGTTGCAAGGTTGGAGTCTATTCGAATGCTTCTCGCTTTTGCAAATGCTAAAGATTTTAAGTTATTTCAAATGGATGTTAAAAGTGCTTTCTTAAATGGTATTATAAATGAGGAGGTATACGTTTCTCAACCTCCCGGTTTTGAAAGTTTTGAAAACCCGACACATGTTTATAAATTGAAAAAGGCGCTTTATGGTTTAAAGCAGGCTCCGCGTGCTTGGTATGATAGATTAAAAACCTTTTTAATTGTTAGTGGTTATATTATGGGTAAAATAGATAATACTTTATTTGTGAAATATGTTCAAAATGATATTGTGGTTGTGCAAGTATATGTTGATGATATTATTTTTGGTTCCACTAATGAAAAATTGTGTAATGAATTTTCTGCGAAAATGACAAGCGAGTTTGAAATGAGCATGATGGGAGAGTTAAAATACTTCTTAGGATTGCAAATAAAACAATGTGAAACTGGTATTTTTATTAGTCAATCTAAATATTGTAAAGATATGTTGAAAAAGTTTAACTTTGAAAATGTCAAACCCGTTGAAACTCCAATGACCACAAATTTGCAATTATCGCGTGACGAGGAGGGAAACGATTTTAATGAAAAGATTTATCGTGGTATGATTGGTAGCTTGTTATATTTAACTGCTAGTAGACCTGATATTATGTTTAGTGTATGTTTATGTGCTCGTTTTCAATCTTCACCTAAACAATCTCACTATGAAGCTGTCAAGCGTATTTTTCGATATTTACGAGGTACTACTAATCTTGGCTTATGGTACGCAAAGCAACCCGAGTTAGAAGTAACATGCTTCGCCGATTCCGATCTTGGTGGATCTATTGTTGACCGAAAAAGTACTAGTGGGGTATGTGCCTTTATAGGTCTCTCACTTGTATCTTGGTTCTCTAAGAAACAACAATCCGTAGCTTTGTCTACCACCGAAGCGGAATATGTAGCCGCCGCAAGAGCATGTGCTCAAGTCCTATGGATGAAACACACACTTACCGATTTTGAGGTACACCTAACCAAAATTCCAATTATGTGTGATAACTCAAGTGCCATAAACTTAAGTAAAAATCCCGTTTTACATTCTCGTACCAAACATATTGAATTGAGACATCACTTTTTACGAGATAATGTTCAAAAAGGCAAAATCGTGCTTGAAAAGGTTGATTCGGAAGATAATTTGGCCGATATTTTCACAAAAGCCCTTAACAAAAAAGCGTTCTTTAAATTAAGGCTTGGTTTAGGCATGCTTGAGTATAACCCTTGATAAATACTAACTCTCAAATATTTCATATTTTGAGGGGGAGCATCTTTCGAGGAGGAGCATAAGCGATTTTCTTAAACCCTTTTTGCTTCGACAAAAGGGGGAGAGAAACCGAGTATGCTCTCGTGTTTAGCGTTGTGTTTGTCATCATCAAAAAGGGGGAGATTGTTGGTGCAAGTGTACCCAGCTTTAAATATTGTGATATATTTTTGGTACACATAAAATCACATCTCCATATTTATTTTGATGATTACAAAACACACCGCATTATTTTGTTATCTAATATTTTATCTGAGTGTGCAGATATTTAAATGATCTCGATAAATTTTTTATCTGAAGAATCCAAGTCTGAAGAGTTTCGTCATTTTATTTTAAAATGATAAACACCCTAAAATATTTTATCACTTGGATATTTCGTATCTATATAAATATATTTGAATCAAATATATATATAATATCTTTTATATATAAATCTCTGATATATATATGCTGTCTGCTACTGTTACTGTTGCAAGTTTGTGATCAGCCGAAGTTACCTGCGTTGCCATGCTCTCATTGGACAGAATTTTAGGCGGTATACCGCCAAGGTATTCGCGGTATACCGCGGGTACTGTTTCCCATCAACTGTTCTGCATGAGAAGCTTCTTTTGTCAGGAAATTTCTTCAGGCGGTATACCGCCATGTGCAACGCGGTATACCGCGGGTACATTATGCCGTTGAGTTTTGCAGGTTGACCTTCTCCCTGCAGTACCTTTTTTTTCTGACGCAGGTATACCGCGAAGGTTCGGCGGTATACCGCGAAATTCTCAAGTCAGATTTTCATGCAGTATAAATACAAGCCTCCAGCAGCATTCAACTCCACACCAACTTCAGCATTAAGTTCTCCCTCAGCATTTGATTATTATTCTGCTGCTTTCTTACTCACACTAAATCACTTAAACTGATAAATTAATTTTTGAGCAAGAAATCTTGAGTTGATAGCAGATTAAAATCTCACGATTAGTTGAATCAGCAACACAACTCAAGTGATCAAACTCTCTAAAAATATCCAAGTGATAAACCTTATTCAAGAGTGATTATTCATATTAAAATTTATACCCTCTTGTAAGTGTTTGAATTAGAGTGAGTGATCCACCTTAATCTCTCAAAGTAGAGTGATTCGCGTTTGTTGTATTAAGGTTTGTGTTTCTACCGTAAAGAACACGTTTCGTATTGGATCTCCGAGAAGTGTTATTTTCTCGAGGTGGACTAGCCAACTTTGTGTTTGGTGAACCACTTTAAAAATCTCGTTGTCAAGTATTCTCTTTCCCTTATCTCTTTACATTTCCGCTGTGCATTTAAATTATATCTGTTTATATAATTGTTGTATATTTACTTGTTTATACTCTGCTTTATTTTTACTGTATTGTTTGTACTGTATTTATTTGTTCAAAGAAAAAGATTTTAAATACAACCTTACCCCCCCCTTAGGTTGTCCAACAAATGTTTTTTTAATTAACTAATTTTCTTATTTTGTTTTAAAAAATTCAGATTTTGTAAGAGTAAACAATTTATACACTAAAATAAAAAATGAAAGCATTTTAATAAATTCTTCAATATAGAAAGAATGGAGATTTGGGAATTTTGAGCAATTCTTTTGTTTTAACACTTTTTCAAAATAGAAAAAGTAGGAGAAATTTTGAAATTCTCTAAATTTGGATAATTAGTCAAAAAAAGGATTAGAGCATCTCCAAGAGCTATGCTAAACTCCTTTTAAAATAGAGTAAAAACCTTCAAAATCTCTAAAAAAATTGCATCCAACTCCAACAGTTATGCTATTTTAGCAACTCTAGTATTAATTATTTTATTAAATATTCAATTTATTTAATTATATTATTAAAATATTTAATATATGGAAAGTTGGGAGAATAAAAGTTTGCTTTTTGGGGTAATGATTAGTTTTGGGAGAAAACCATATAAATTGATATTTCTCTAAATTTAGAGATTTTTACAATATCTCTCCTTTTTTTTAGCATAGAGAATAGCATAACTGTTGGAGCAACAAAAATGCTAAATTTCCACTTTTTCCCATTTTAGCATAGCTGTTGGAGATGCTCTTACAACTAGAGAAAAATAACCTTTATTATATCTTTATCAATAAAAAAACTTGAAATTAAATGTTTATGAAATGTAGAAACTGTTGAAGTTAGAATGTAATTTTATTCATGAATCTTTGATTTTGATTCTCCATTTTATAAACAAGTTAAAGTTTTTGATGGAGATGCTTCAATAATTATTTAAAATAGTCTATCTTCATAAAATATGACCCATTCATCTACGTTTTAATAAAAATAGAACCCCAATTTATTTCTAGTTTAAACATGAAATAATATTGTGTATGATATCTGTTTTTGCTATCTATCGGCTATTGTATTTCAAGAACTTAAACTGTAAACTTACAACAATTCAGTTAGAGCATCTTCAGACTTCAATAGCTTCTTTAAAATAGAGAAAATTGTATTTTTGTTCTCTATATTACTCCAACAGCTTATCTATATTGTTCTCTAAAATAGAGAAACTAGAGAAAGCTCCAAGTTTAGAGAATCTCTAAAACTTGCTAGATGGAGAGAAATTTACTTTTTTATTTATTTCCACCAATAGAACTAATTTATCATTATTTTATATAAATTCTTTTTAAAAAATGTATTTGGATGGTCTATTTAAATAATATTTTAATAACATAATGGATGTTGGGTTCTCTAAAATAGAGAATCTGTTGAAGATAAATGTAATACGTTTTAGAGATTTTGACTTTTAAGTCCTTATTTTAGAAAAATTATAGAGAATCTGTTGGAGATGCTCTTATTTTCAAAAGCATTTTAATTTTAAGAATTCATTTATTTTTAAACCTTTTATAGTTTAACAATTTAATAATAGATTTTCAAATTAAATATTTGAAAAAAAAATCTTTTATTAAATATAAAGTATATTTAATGATACAGTAATCTCTGAATTAAAAATCTTTTAAATTGAATACATCTTTTTTAAGATTTTTTTTTATTATTATCTATATTTTTCTATTTAAAAAAGTTATAAGAAAATGATTTATATTTTAAATATTAAAAAATACATTATGATGAAAAGACATAAAAAATTATTGAATTGGAGAGGCAGTCAAACCCTAGAGCTCCATTCATGCAAAACATCACAAGATGGATTGGTTCATTGTCTACCAACAAATATGGGCCCAATTATTTTAGAATTTTCTTTCCATGAATATTATATGTTGTCAATTTTCTTTTAAAAAAATTGCATTTCCTATAACTCCAATCGATTTCATACAAACCTGTTTTCAAGAACATCAATTTAAAGATGCCTATTTTTGGCTCGTACAGTGGCTAAGGCCAACAACTGGTCTTACATCGAATCAGAACTTGTCTTATATTTGAGCAAAATCGTTCTAACTGTTTACCAACTGAATTACAGGATGAAGAATAAATAAATACATAATTGTAAATAAAATAACTTAAGAGGTAGTATATTCTTATATGCTTATTGAAATTTAATCAAATATTTAATAGGATGATTTGTGAGATTAAGTTTAGAATGATATAATATAACTTGTAATTATTTTTATAGATGTATCACAAAATTCATCATAATATCAAATCTTATATTATATAAAAAAATAAATAAAAAACAAACTACGAAAAATAAACTGAAATCTATATTTATCTTCAAATTACATCTTATTCTTAACAGAGTTGGACCACATATATCGTCTTGAGCCACATTTCAAGTTCTATGCGACTCAATCCACATTTTATTCCCTTTCATAACTACTTATAGTCAAATATTGTTTTTTTTAAATGGCAGATGTATTGAAACGAACCAACAGTTACACAAGAGTCCAGGCACCAAGCCCACACCACAAAAACAAAACAACCAATACAGACCTTTCCCATGCGCAGACACATATACAAGACAGATCAACCAAAAAACAAACAAAACAAACAGGCAACTGCCGTTTACGAGGATTAAACAGAAGCGACCTGACGTCCAAACAGCCCCAAAATCAGAACAAAAAACCCAGTTCTGAACACCGGCACGCAGCAACGAACCGCTTTCATCCGCACTTCTGAACCATGGTACCTACAACAGAAAGTTTGTTGTCCGCGTCATAGAAGCAACTTAATCTGTGCAGAGCCAAAACAGATTAAGACAACTCGATTCTGAACACGCAGCACGTTCGATCGACAGAACACGGCAATCAGACAGTAAATTCTAACCTACGGCTGGGTTTGATAGCCACGACACCCACTCCAATTGGAGTTCCTTGTCTCGTTTGGTGACCCAATCGAAAGTCTTCAACTGGAACTCAAAAAAAATTTCAACCAGCTTACCATTGTCGTTGGCAAACACGATTTTGTTTCGATCAGCCCAAATAAGGTACATCAAGCAACCTACTAAGCCTTGCCATCGCTTTTGATTCTTTGACAACAACCCCATATTTTCTGAACAATTAGTGATTTCCTCTACAGAATTGGCCGACCCCGTGTCCACATTCCACCACCTCCCCACTTTGTCCCATAATTTCCTCACGTCCACACATGTCACAAGTGTATGGTCTACCGTTTCAACCTCACTATTGCATCTTGGACACAACGTAGAGTGCAGGTCAATGCCCAACATGTCCAAGACCGATCGAACAGGAGTCTTCCCACGTTTCACTCTCCACATGAAGATATTAACTTTCTTTGGAATTGCTCTACTCCACGAAGTAGCCACTGTGCTTGTTGTCCTCTCCGCTCTCTTATCTTCTAATACTAATCTCAACTTCTTCACCGTAAAGCCCTCTTGAGGATCTAGTGACCAAATTATTCTATCCTCGCCATCTCCTAGGGTAGTGTGTTGATCCAAAACCTCTCTTAGTTCCTCCAATTCCCCCTGCGCCCTCCCTCGCGGTTCTCTCCTCCAACCCCACTCCCAAACTCGAGACTCCCCACAACTCCCTCTTCTCCCCGCTACCGTCACCTCTTTATTGATTTCCAAATTGTATAGTCTACTAAATGATTCTTTCAATCTCCCTCTATATGTCCAACTTTCATCCCAAAACCGTGTGTTTTCCCCATTACCCACTCTTTTGCCGAACGAGGACGTAAATTGTGTTCCTTCCGCATCAATGTCCTTACCCACTTTTATAATGGATTCCCATACCGAGGCTCCCCCCACCCTTCCCCTACGTTCCTCTTCCACTAACCCCCCCTCCTTCCCGTATATACTTTTAATTATTTGAACCCACAACGCATCCTTTTCAATATGAAACCTCCACCACCATTTCCCAAGTAAACCGAAGTTCATGTCACGAAGCCATCCTATGTTAAGTCCCCCCTTTTCAAAAGACCCCAAGACCGTGTCCCATTTAACCCATGCACACCCCTTTTTACCACTCACGTTCCCTCCACGACCATCCCCGCCCCAAAAGAAATTTCTACGCACACTCTCAAGTGTTTGTAACACTCCTACCGGGGCACGAAACATTGAAAAGTAGTATAAAGAAACGCTACCTAAAACCGACCTTGTCAATGTCCAACGTCCTCCAAAAGATAAGACTTTCGCTTTCCACGATGCCAATTTAGACTTCATTCTTTCCACCACCGGTGTCCAATGGTTAGTTCTTTTCATTGATAACCCGATCGGAAGGCCAAGATAGGTGAACGGTAGACTTCCATATCCGCATCCTAAGCCCTTTTCCCATGTATGAATATCCACTTCCACAACTCCCACTCCATAAAGTTTACTTTTGGCCAAGTTCAATTTTAGCCCGGAAAACGCATGAAAACAATGAAGGATCTTCATGAGGTTTTTCAAATTTGCTAATCTCCACTCCCCAAGAAGAATCACATCGTCCGCAAATTGCAAGTGGGATACGGACACCTCCTCCGCTCCTACTTTGATGCCTTCAAACAATCCCTTCTCCGTTGCTTCTTCCATCATATTATGTAGATTTTCGGCCACGATCAAGAATAGGAAAGGGGCAAGAGGGTCCCCTTGCCTAAGCCCCCGCTTCATTTGAAATTCATTTGTTGGCGCTCCATTAACTAGCACGGAGATCCTTGCCGATTTTAAACACCCCTCGATCCAATGTCTCCATTTCGACCCAAAACCCATCTCCTTCATAGAGTCCAAAAGAAAGTCCCATTCGACCGTGTCATAAGCTTTTTCAAAGTCTACTTTAAACATCATACCTTTCTTTTTTGTCTTCTTTAGATAGTTCACCACTTCATTCGCTATTAGGACTCCGTCTAGTATTGATCTCCCTTTGATAAATCCACTTTGCTTGTTACTAATTATCTTGCCGATGATCATCTTCATTCTTTCCGCCAACACTTTCGAGATCACCTTATACAAGATTCCTATGAGGCTAATCGGGCGGAATTCGTTTAAACCATTTGGGTTCTCGTTCTTCGGTATCAATGTTAAGAACGATTTGTTGCACCCTTCATGGATATCCCCTTTCTCCCAAAACCACTCCACCGCTGCCATTAAATCACCTTTCAAGTCGTCCCAAAATCTTCTAACGAAGCCCATTGTAAATCCATCCGGTCCCGGAGATTTATTGTTCCCACATTCTTGAATTGCACCCCATACCTCAATTTCCGTTATCCTTCTCTCCAACATGTTAGCTTCTTCCTCCGATTTTTTTTTGTCCGATCCAATTTCTTCTTAAAGAAATTAAACGCATGTTCTTTAATCTTCTTCGGGTCCTCCGTCCACACCGTATCAATGTTAAGGCCAAGAATAGCGTTCCTCCTTGTCCTACTTTTAATCGTAGAGTGGAAAAACCTCGTGTTCTCATCGCCTTCTTTGAGCCATTTAACTTTTGCTTTTTGTTTTGCCATGGCCGCACTTTTCTCTTCCAATTCTAACCATTTGTTTCTCGCTTCTACCCATTTCCTTCTTTCCTCTTCTTCCAATGCTCTCGATCCGGCCTTTTTTCCCACTTTTTTGTTTCCTCCCGCTTGATTTTTAGTTCCGTGTCCACACCCCCCCATTTTCTGTGACTCCAAGCTTTTAAGTCATTTTTTACGTTCTTTAGTTTATCCCGGAAGCGGCAATCCGGTCTCGTCGTTGAAACCTCTCGATCCCAAGCGCCCTTTACTACTCCTTGAATCTCTTCGTCTTGGAGCCATGCGTCAAAAATTTTGAACGGTCTTGGTCCAAAGTTGACCCTTTCATCACTAATCATAATCGGCATATGGTCCGACCATCTTCTTTCCAAAGCCCTCGCCCCCAAATTCTTCCAAATTGTTCCAACTTCGTTTGATACTAAAAAACGGTCAAGTTTGCTAAACTTTTTTCCATCGTCACTAATTCTCGTATATTTGTTTCCTCCCAAACGCACCTCTTCTAATGCGTTCCTTCGGATGAAATCATTAAACTCTTCCACTCCTTTCGGATTCGTGACGGAGTTTACTCTTTCATTGTTCCCTCTCACCTCGTTGAAATCCCCAAATAAAATCCACCGCACTTCCTCCTTTTCGCACAACCGGTCCAATTTGGTCCATAATTCAACCCTATCCTTATGTTCGCCAGGGCCGTAGATGTTGACGCAGCCCACTAAACCATCCGCCGCACCCCAATTTCCCACCACCGCTACGAAATTTTCCTCCTCTATAACAAATTCGCACTTGAAGGTGTTTTTGTTCCATATTAACAACATTCCGCCTGACCTCCCGAGTGCTCTCACATGCACAAAATCGCTATCGTTCGCCCCCCACAGGTTCTCCACACAACTACTAGTGATGTCTTTTAGTTTTGTTTCTTGCAGACCCAATAGGCAAGGTTTTTCTATTCTGCAAATTGTTTTCACCCAATCCTTTTTTTTACCGATCCCAATCCTCTCACGTTTAAGGAAATAATCTTCATTAAAATTATGAGAATGAACGACCTCATCAAACTTTTCTCTAACAACAATCATCCCCTTCGCCATTGCCTTCTACTCCCCCCCCCCCCCATTTTACGCCTATTAATGATCCAAAATCCTCCAAGCCGATCGAATCGGTGCTCTTTAGTTCATTAGATAGAGAAGTTTTACTAGAGACCGCTAACCTTTTGCCGTGAGCTCTTGGTCTATCTTTGTTGCCATAGTCGCCGCTTTTGCCCAAATTTCGCGTTTTTCTTGCCTGCTTTTTAGTAGATGAAAACTAACCCTTCCCCTGCCCAATGCGATGCTCTCCATTTTTGATTTATACTTCTCCCGATGCACGGTCTTGAATTTAGATCGCCCTTGCCCCCTCTGTTTACTACTCAGCGTCGTCTCCTCTATTCGTACTTCAGCAGTCGATTTTAACTCCTCAGTGTCAATCTGAATTACGTTCTTCCCGTCCTCTTTTTTGTTTCCCAAATTCTGCGAATTTAGTTGATTGGGATGACCTTCCTTGATTTTTAACATTCTTAAGACCATTTGCATCAGGCCCAGTTGAGATATTATGGGCCCATGTTGTTCCATCTGACCCATTTACCTGTTGATGATCTTGTCCTCTTAGATTGCCCACACGATCAGACTCTCCCCCCTGTCCAAACCGTCCTTGGGAATTTCCAATATTTTCGGCCGCTCCCACCTCGAAACTTGTCACCACCTCCCCCTCGATTACAGGAGAATTAATTGATGCACCCTCTTGTTTTGCCTGTTCATCTTCCTTCCCTGTCGCCGATTGCAAACCAGGTGATTCTCCGGTCGCCTGAAAATGGTTTTCCGACTGCAGTTTTTTTTCATCAGATTCCCCTTTCTCCTCTTTCTCAAAGCTACACTTATCCCCTTCTATGTTGTCCCCCATTTCGACTCTGCTTTCACCCATCACCCAATCCTCGTCGTTCCCTTCGTCTCCCTCCGACCATTCCGATGGAATTGTTGACCCTTTTCCATCCGATTCACTGTCCCACCCCTCATTGTTTTTCTCCTCAGCCGGGTAGCATTCCATGAAGCTATTATCCTCTTCTTCTATTTTGACTACGTAGAAAATGTTACCTACTTGAATACTTTTAATTTCTTCAATTTTTGATACAAGACCCGTACTGATTAGGATCTTTCCCCACATTAAGATCGCGTTTTCCTCCAAACTGCAATTTTGATGTTTTAACACTTTTCCCCATTTCTTTGCTATCTCCATGAAAGTAGTTGCATTCCATGCATGAAGGGGTACACCCTCAATTCTCAGCCACGCCAGTCGCTCGGATGGACGAAAACCAACTGACCACCTTCTCAGATCCTTAACCCAGTGATGTATCCCATGCATTCTGTTGCTTAGAATATTTTCCAAGGCTGTGATTGTCTCAAAGTTTATTAGAACACTTCTTCCCCCCACCACTTTTAGTTCACAACCCTCCAATTCTTTGGACTTGAATAGGTTTTGAATCTGTTCTATAGTGTCCATTGAAACCACATTACCCACTGCACATTTTTGTAGGTAGGTTGTCGCCGCATTGTCTGGTTGCCAAGATCCGATAACCTGTTTAGAAAGCATTTCTTCTTCTCCCTTTGTTCCTGTTTTCACCACATCCGCATAAGATTTCCTCTCTCCTATTTCTCTTGTTTTGGCTGCGGTTTCCTGCCTCTGTCGGATTTTTATTATTTCCTTTCCTTCCTGAATCTCTCTTCCTTTCGCCAAGAAGACCCTCAGTCTGTAGGAACCGAACCAGATATCCCTCAGCTTCATCATTAACTCTGTGCTATCTTTCACCGACTTAAATCGGACAAAACCGAATTTCTTCCCGTTCTTAAGTCTTTTGTTCGCCATATAGATATCTGCAACCACGCCAAAATTCTTGAACGATTTCCATAGCTTTGCGACGTCACACTCTTCTGGAAAATTGTAGAACATCAACGAGGTTACTTTTGGATTCCTATTGTCGCTGAAAAGACGGTCTCGTAGCGTAACGTTATAAATTTGACCCGCTTGATTTATTAACTGTATAAATGTTTTTCACTAAATCAGTCAAATATTGTTTTGGGTTGCATAAATTTTATAAGAGTTGGGTAAGCGTGATGCCTGAAACATTCATGATTTTATACCCACTCACATCAATCGTTTTAGACATTATTTCAAAAAGTGCCATGCATATCTATAATTATGTCATAATTACGCTTGCATACTGTGTAAATCATATTTGACTCAGTTAACCATTACTTGCCACGACCCACGTTGTCATGTTTTATGGTTACTTCTCATACCCAACTATAACCGGTTATGCTCTAATAGCAAACTCTCATGTGGACCATCACAATGCAATGGCACCCCACTCTCATTGTGTGAGTCAACGACAAGTAAGAAATCTCATATTATCGGATAAGATCATGATTCATGGATTTTCAAACATGAAACATATAACATATTGCATGCACCAAACTTTCATATCGTAGCATGAACAAATCAAAATGCCATAACAATATTGTATACAATCCAAAAATATCACATTAAGTCCACATACCTAATTCGTGAACTCCTTATAAAGTTGTAGGCTATCAAAAACTTCTTCCATGGTTTTAAGTTGAATTGAAAGTTATTAAGCTAGCTTGTTACGAGCCTGTAACGACGTTACAAGTGGTATCAGAGTCGACCGTTGTACTATCGAGATGTTGGGGGCAACCTCATTCAGCATCGTGCGTCCCTGATGGGGTGTCTGTAACATCTTAGATAAATCTAAACCCTAAACCCTAAAAATTAAAACTAATTTAATATATAGTTTATAGTTAAATTTTACATTTTATTGCATTGCATAAATATACCTTTGGTTATTATAATAAGGGCTACGAGACCATCTCCAATGAGTCTTTGAAATAGACAAAAAAGTTTAAGATTTTAAAAGATTTCTAGTTTTTTCATGTTAAACTCCCATAACATCGTTTAAAATGAAGAAAATGAAAATATGTGTGTATATAGGTAATATTTTTTTGTGAAAAGACTATAATAATTAAAACTTAAAATATAATTATTGATATATATTATAGTATGATAAATCAATTATTTGATAAACTTAAAATGTGATTTTTTAAATTGTTCAGACTTATTACGGATTTGGTCCCTGTGGTTTGTGTAGTTATTATGGTATAGGTCCCTCAAGTAATAACAAAAAAAAGAAAAAATGACGAAAAGGCCCTTAAGGATAAAGGATGAACTGGATGGTCGTTAGAGGGAGGGACGAATTCGTTACAAAACGACATACGACCAGTCTTAATCTGTAAAGAAAATGAAATTAGGGACCATTTTCGTAAAAACCACCAAACCACAGGGACCAAATCCAAAATTTACTCTTTTTATCTACCATATTCTAAAGAGTGTTTAACAAAACCTATGAAAGTGGTCCCTAAACTTCAAAAACTGCAAGAATAGTCCCTAGTGTCCTGATTTTGCTATGAAAATGGTCCCTGCTCACTAACGCCGTTAAAAAACCCAGTTAAGTCAGGGGTATTTTGGTCTTTTTACATTTTTTTGTCCTCTTTTGTTAAAATAAAAATAAAAATAAAATAAAATATTTTACATTTCTCAATGTTGATATGGCGCTAACATAAAGGCCATGTTTGACAAACATAAACCAACTTATTTTTTGAGCTTATTTCGAAAGTCCTGTTTGGATGGACAAAATTAACTTATAAGATGTAAAACAACAGACTGTGCATAAAATTGGTCCTATATAATTAAACTTGTTTGTAATATATATGCACATTAGTGTTTATAAGATACAACAGGTTTGTTGCTTTCATCTATCGGTTTCTGTAACAACCCACACCAAGCAATCATGCCAAAAGCTACCTCTTTAAATCAAAACGCCAAAATGGCTCAACATAGTCACACTGCCAAAGATTTACAACACTGGGTTTGCGGAAATAACCCTAAATACAGCTGAGAAACCTAACTAGACAATAAAAGGAAATTCTTCTAATCCTTCTAACGCAAGCTCCGACTCACGTCTTGCCAAACCTCTAAACGAGCTCTCGGCTACCTGCTTACCTGAAAAGGTTTTAGTTTTGAAAAGCGAGGGTTAGACCATGAGGTCTAGTGAGTTCCCTCAACACCATGCGACACCATAAACACCACAATTCATAAATTAGTTATGAAAGAGTTTATACAAAATCATAACGAGCACACTTAACATGATATGCACACATTGACACATGCTAATGGCTCTCACACGCTATAGTCACACACACCGTGACAACGTAAAAGGGCACACACCGCCCACATATGAAACAAATACATATATATAGATAAAATGGGACACACCCCCCATTTCACACCATAGCCATAGCATGTTTACACACATTTAAATTATTCATTCCGCCACACACACACTCTTCGCTTATTAATTAAAAGCAGTTGAAATGTACGCAGTTAAATACATGTACAAATAATCACACTTGTATAAGATTTGGGTTTAGAAATACTCACCTGAAGTCCTTGTTAGGAATTCTTACTCGAAACTGGTTGTCTCTACTCGCACCTACATTTAACCCAACACACAATACCAGGTAAGACACACTCTGATTCTACTTATATGAAAGTCCCAATCGAAATACCCGGGTTCCGGATTCTATTTCCGGATCTACTCGCATTCCGGATCCCATGCGGATTCCGGATCCCATGCGGATTCCAGATCTCATATCGGCCACTCACATTCCAGATCCTAAGGGGTTCCGGGTCCACATCTCACATTCCAGATCCTAAGGGGTTCCGGATCCACATCTCACATTCTGGATCGTAAGGGGTTCCGGATCCACATCTCACATTCCGGATCCTAAGGGGTTCCGGATCCACATCTCACATTCCGGATCCTAAGGGGTTCCGGATCCACATCTCACATTCCGGCTTCTGGGTTTTCCTTATCGAGCTACGAAAACTCACATGCCATAATCGGCCATCCCACACCGTCCCAAATTTGCTGTCAAACTAATAGGATTAAGGGGACACTATTACCAGTTGATTTAGTAAGTTAAATCATCCAATCTCTCACATTAAATTCATTTGGAAAAACACACAGAGACTCCATTTCTTCTTTGTAACACCCTAAAATTCAGGGCTAATTTAAACCTCAATTTATGACAAGAGTTAAACATAAACTTTCTAAGCCTTTATACATAAGCAGAGATTTAACCTTGAGGATCATATTTACATATATAGAATTCTTCAAATAACCTATTAATCTAATTATGTCACTATAATCAGATTAACTAGATTATCTAAGCAATCTATTCAAAACCTCATTATTCAATAACTTCTCTGCTAATCCAAAAGCTCTCGTCCCACATCCCTTTATTTCCCGAGCTAGTACCTGATAAGAAAACATCATTGAAACGATTAGGCTAACGCCTAGTGAGAACATTCGTTTTCAAAATAATATTTGTACAAATCAATGTAAACAAGGCATAACAAACCTGGTTTACCTTTTTTCTTACCAAACACGTAACCATCCTTTGATAACGGGTTAAACCCGGTTCCATGACTACGACCTGACACTAAGTCAGTAATTTCTCATGTTCCAGAGCCCACACTACGAATCTTCACTGATTCTAGATTAATGCTCTTATCCAATAAATCGCAATATATACATGCACATTTCTTGGAAAGGAAATAGAGATTACAATATACACATGCCAATCCCTTCTTTTCCTTAGAAATCGGAAATTACGTTTATTCCACGATTTCTCACACACATCGGAATAATGAATAATCTTCATCTATTCCACGTGTTCATAACCACTAGTGCCTATGGATCCATTACACTCAACCATACTTGTGCAGGTTATTACTTAATATAGATTCCTCATAGCATTCAGTATGAGCAAATCATATGGACCAATCTTCCGTACCGCCCCCCTGACTCTCTCCCTATAAAAAAAGCCTGCGGGAAGCGCGAAGAGCTAAGCCACTAATGTCGTGGCGAAGGTTATACCTCAGAAAGTCCGCGAAGTTAAGGTTTTGTATGTATTATATCCTTTCGATCGAGCGACAACTTCTAAGGAAGGTCTTCATTCCCCTTTGAAAGAAGTAAAAAAAAAAGTTAGGGGAATGGAGAGAGATAAAGTTGCAGAAGTGCTTCTAGATCTCATGGAATAAGGCAGAATTTAGAACAAAACTTTCCATCTCTTGCTTTCTATACCACATAGATTCCTCATAACATTTAGTATGAGCAAATCTCCTTTATAAATCCCTCATATTATTCAGTATAAGCAAATCACATTTAATATGTCAATTTCTTATAACATAATCTAACCATCAATATTATCACTCACGGTCCTTGATATAAATATTATTATAACTCACTTGCCCAATAAATCCAATAGTTACAACTCGTACAGGTTATTGCTATAAATCATTTTCCAATATCATTAACGAATTTAAGCACAACCATCAATTTAAGATAATAGGTTTTACTTTATAAAATCATTCTTCCAAAATCCATCCAAAATAGTTCATTTATAAAATACACCTTACCATACTTTAAAACATTGTAAAAAGGTAAGGTAAGAATGAACTCACCTGATAGTAGTCGCGTCACTCTTACTTTACGTTCTTATAATTGTAGGAATTTCCGTCACCAACTGCACAAAGACCTGAAATACCCAAATACATATCGTACTGGTATTAATTTACTGAACAGGACCCTTAAAGACTAAGAATCCTAAACATCCAAAATTCTCGACTCTTATCGCAACCCACTAGCTGCGATAACCCTTGTCGCAACCAACAGTACTTATCGCAATCAACAGTACTTATCGCAACCAACAGTTGCGATATTCTACCTTATCGCAATCAACTGTTGCGATACACCTCTCATCGCAACCAACTGTTGCGATACAACCTACTTGTCGCAACCCAAGGTTGCGACATTCATAACTATCGCAACACTCATTACTGTCGCAAATAACTACTGCGACATTCATAACTGTCTCAATCAACTAAATTCATACTTAACCCATAAATTTATACTTTTAAGTTATGCATGCAACTATAAACTTCCAGATATGTTTAAAATTATCAGTAGAACATAACCATATATCCAAATTTCTCATAACATTCAAAAATCATCATAACCCACTTTCTAAACGTATAGAAACTTTTCTATGTTTAACTATACATACTAAGGTTTATAAATAAAATCATACCTTTGATTTTTCACAGCTTGAACTCTAATTTATCCAGCTGAAAGTTTGCCTTGTTTCATCTTCTTCTTGCTTTTCTTCTTCTCGGCTCTTTCTCTCTCTCTCTTGTTCTTCGTATACAATACACCCACACACATTTAAGACACCCAAAAGTGTTAACAAAAGGACACCTCACCCCTTTTTAATGAAAGAGGCGGTGATGGTAATTGGTTTTTCTATCACCTTTACCAATCAAACCCTCACACTATCAACACTTGACAAGAATAACCCCTCCACTTATAAATTAAAATTAAAGTTTACCCCTTAACTTATTACTCCACAAAACAATTAACGTAACTTAATCGGGGTTAAACTCTAAAATTAATCCATCACATAATAAATCATACCTTATCAAATAATTATACTCAAATTATTTAATAAACCTAAACGTAATCTTTTATGGAAAATCGAGATGTTACAATACTCCCCTATTTAAAAATGATTTCGTCCTCGAAATCAAAGCTAGGTAAACCAATGAGGATATTAAATCTTCATATCCCCTTCCAACTCTAAAATCACATTTACATCTCAATGATATAATACCATTGTACTTATAACCACATTCTTAGATTTAATTTCCCAATAGATCTCTCTAAAATCACTTCCAGTTCCTCCACACAACGACTCTTCACCTCCATTATTACCTCAGTAAATGGAATCACATCCTATCAACATAAAGTATGTCATATATCCCTTTCAATTTCTAGTCTTATATATTTAATCACAGATAAAAGTCCAGAAAGAACAAGGACTCGGTTTTTTTTTCTTCACATTTTCTGAATCTTACATCCTTCAACATTACCCGCTCCCCAACTTGAAAATAACCTAAAATTTTATCAGTCTCCTTTGGTTATTAATCCAAATCCTATTACCGGACAAAGTTATCCGCAAATGAATTAAGACACGGTTATTAGGAGGCAATTTAATCTAGAATCGAATTAAGTCACTATCACCATTGAAATTAAGCTTATGACTTAAATCAATAATGGGGTTTGACTACCCATAATATCTTCCATTTTATACCGGTTTATTGTCATGAACACGTCATAATATTAGTAAATTCCGTCTGAGGATTTCAACTTACTAACCAATTGCCACGAATTCGTCGTGCAATACTTAAAATTCTTTTATGTGCATAACATCGTCATCTACCGGTTTGGCCATTTGAATATCACCACTCCCGTGTCCCAAGTATTGAACCTTAATTATAAAAAAAAACTCAATCTCAAATAGTCAAATTAATAAGTAACCATTTAAACAAGACTAATAAAACTTTTGAGGATTTCAATTCATATAATCAACCATAAATCTCAAAACATACCGGTAATGGTTCAAATTTCTTAAGTTCACAAATCGTTAAACCAAACATCACACAAAACATAAAAGAACTTTGTATAACTACATTCTTAGGTCCAATCTTTTTATCATTGCTTCCCCACTTTAGCGTGAAACACCACCCTCCAAACATTACTTGCCTCTTTCTCCCAACCTTTCCATATGCTGATAACATGTTCTCATTACTATACATAACCAAACATTTGCACCAAAATTCTAACTTAAGGCATTCAACCAAGTCATCTTAAAACGACACCACCGTTCGAAGTTACTACACATTCTTTGATCTTCAACTAATACTTTCTCGGACATTTCTTTTACACATAAGAAGCAACTCATATTCCTTAAGGATTTTGCATCTACTACACCACATTTTGACTAACACACCCTTCATCTTCTTTAAACTTCCAATGTTTCCAAAAATATACTTACTTAGCGACTCACACAACCAAAAACACTTTGGATAAACACCCACTACCGCTCCGACATTCTATTCCGATATTGGCCATATCATCACGCCATCTTACAAACCACATGCCCCAACAATTTTATTGACAAATAGTACACTTCATCCGAAATCCTCGAAAAGACTTCCGTCTGATACTTCCTCTTTCTAACATCACATTACATACTGGTTGACACATTTATCTTGGCAATTGATGCCACTACTTGACCGTACATTCTCTACCCATAACATCTCACAGCAGACCAGGTCTCTCATGTTCATTCATACACTTCAAACTTACTTTCATGTTCTGCCGTATAATTAACCCAATCTATTTCGCTACTTTATCCCTCCCCAACTTTAGTTGAACCACAACTTACAAGTTTCTAATTAACTCAAACTTACTCGTTTCTTGCTAGCTCTTTGTGATTCCAAACTATTACATAGACAGGGCACATTCCCTCACAGATCGACATAGTCTATACACTCACTTCGTTCGTGCCTAATACTTCATTCCTTACAAACCATCCACCTCGTAAGTAAAACGCTTATCTAAAACAACAGTCTTTCACTATCTTAATACCCCTACAAGGTGGTCCTTCAACTTTCAACCTTCTGATTCAAGACTTCGGTCTCATACACCTTGCACAGCTGTCGACTTCAACGTCAATAGTCGACCTATCGATACTTCCTTAACCTATTCTTCAACAAGGGTCTCTAACTGAACCTAATCCTTCCACCATATCATAATCCAATTCACATCCCATCGTCTTCATCTCAAACTTACTCGTGCAACGTTATTATCACAAGATCACCTTAAAACTCTTATTTGACGTCGAGGATATTTCATTCCTACTTCACCACACTACTCATAACGAGTTGCTAATACCAACACATTGATGACTGCTAATCTTTCCTCAGGATACAATCATCCTTTGACAACCGTATTTCCGTCATCGAACAAAGGTACCGACCCTCATACAACCGGCACTAAAGTCCACTTCTGATTCTTCCATTACCCACCTCTCATATTGAGCACGAATACCCAAAATTACTTTTTGTAACAAATCCATAGATTAGAATTGAAATTAGGAAATTACCTGATGGAATTAATGTAGAATTAGATTATAATCCCACTCCCCTTTCCAAATAATGATCACTGGTGATTTTCCTTCTTCAATTCTTATGGAACTCAATCTTCCCTTTTCCGTCACCTTTTCTCTTTTCGAACAACATAAAAATTACTACACATAATACATATTAACCATTTCAAAATCTATGAATTTCAGTTCAAAATGGTTAAAAGGAAACTCACCTTGATTATGGTCACCAAAATCAGCAAAACCGGACAACAGATCGAAACCGACAACCAACTTAAAATCCGAGACTTGGAATTTGGAATTGGCACTAACTAACATGTTCCATGGGTTCAAATGCTATTCTACACTCAAAACGAGTACCCATACCCCTATATTACGCCTTGAAACGACACCGGTACGCAAGAAACAAAAACTGAGAAATGCTGAAACAGTGGTTTCTCACGCGACTTGAAGTCGCGCCGAAGGCCGCGCAAGTCTCTGGACAGCCATTTTGCACCTGCAACAGCCCCTGTTCAACTCTTTGACACCCCAACTCAAACCCAGGTCGTTTTGATGAAGAAAATGCATGAAAACTTGACATAAACACATCTAGACTACTACAAATCTCTTTTTCCATCAAATGAAACATTTAACTAACAAACAATCCTTAGAAAGAAAAATCAAAACCATCCATGAAAGCTTCAAATCCTTTATTCATGGTGTAAGCTTCAACATCAACTTTAGACATGCTCAAATCATCTAAGGAGATAAGAACTTTGAAACCATTAACTATTATTCTATCATACGGGACTCCATAGAAGATTTCGTCATTACCGAATCAGAAGTACCAGTACTCGTTCTATGAGTTTGACTTTCCAATCCACCTAATTAAAAGTTGCCTCGACGGACTTTCATGGGTCCCGCCAGTTCCAGGTTGTCCTTCCAACCCCCGATCATTTACTGTTCTGTCTTCCGAAGAATTAGAAGACCTTGTTGGTGTATTCACCATTGTTCTGATATAACACAAAGAGATAACCATAAAAATGGTTACACACATCTTAGACATACGAAACATACTTTACCAATCATTAGTCATTGTAACAATTTATAAACAAGTATACTTGACACGTGTGAATGGTACATGCGAAATAAACCACAGCGGGTTGTAATCTGTCCACAGTGGGCAGCGCAAGTGTACACTGTCCACTATGATCGTCACGGCAAGTAATAATCGGTAAAATACCGGAATCGTATCCACAGAGACTGGGTTATCAAGACAATACGGCTTTTATGAGTTCCTTTCACGAGTTTCAATTAGAGAGGAAACAATATTTTGAGTTGGTTTGCGAAAAGCTAATTTGAAATTACAATGATTTAAAAAGAGGGATGCAAGTCGGATTTTCCCTAGATTTTATGCTAAATACTTGATCCTAAGATGATCCTTGTAATTGAGACCGGTCTTTGGAAAAGCCCGGTTACAAAATACTCACAATCTTAGACTAAAAACCCATTTTATTGGTAATTATCATTTTGTCAATGAGTCTCTCGAATGGACTCTTTCGAGCCTCGATGGAAAGTGTAGAGACAAATACTCTAAGTGTTTTTAATACACCAACTAGCTTGCCAACTACTCCAGTGGGGAGAGAAGAGCTCACTGTGCTGACCTCACTTTCGTAAGTGTCATAAGAATTCTTTCGAACTCCCTAGCATCATTCAAGCTCGTGTCACTGCGTTCTACTTATTTCTAAGTTAAGAACTAGACTTTAAATCCTTGCAAGTGATCAGCTTGTTCGCATCCTTGGGCAAAATCGAGAATGAATGACCAAAACGATAACTACTTCAAAAATAAAGATTACTCAAGCATTTTTTCTAAAATCCAGGTACTTCTCGTTCCTACATCCCAAAGGGTGTTTAGCCTGCCATTACTGAAAATATAAGAACGAAAGATGAGAAAGTTTTCATAAGATAACTAGGAGTGGATTGAAATTATCCTCACAGTGGGGAACGTAAGTTGCCCACTGCTCGAAACTACAACTGAAAGCAATACGTGAATTTAAATCTAAATTACTGCAGAAAAAGAAAAGTTAACTATCACAAAGCTAGACTACGAAATTTAGAGTGTTACACTAAGAAAATGGTAATGACAAGCTCTAAGATGCTAGATCCAAGAGATGAAGATGATCTTTTCAATGAATGCCCATGGTCTTCTTTTATAGCTGAAATTTGGCAACTTGGGTATTGACTTCTTCTTTGCAAATCTGGAGGTTAAGGGAACATAAAATCCTATGCTTAGCTCCTTAACCCTTGACCTCCATCTTTACCCAATAGTTCTTCCAAAAAGTTGGTCTCTAGGCATGTAGGTTTGATTTGTTTATTCTTTTTGTCATGCTTTTCCTTTGCATGCCTAGATTAAAATATTCCCATTCTTTTAACCTGCCCCTGAAGCTTCCATGCTTTTGCAACCATGTTTTTCATCAAAATCCTTCTTTTTGTCTTTATCCAGTATCGGCAGTGGGCAGTTTGGAGTGGGCACTGTTCATCTCACTGCGAATAAAATGTGAAAACCACCCAAAATCCACCAAATAATTTGTTTGACACTAAAACTCACCTCGTTTGCCCTTTTTATAAAAATATGCCAAGAATGGGGGTTTTAAGAAGTGAAATGGCTAAAATTGACAAAATAAAATGTAAAATAAAAGGAAATAATAACTCTAAAAATAGAGTTATCAATACTCGTGTAGTAATATATTCATAATAACAGTAGCTAATTGAGATTGTGAACATACTACACATGAGAATCTTCGTTACCATCGTTACAGTACTAATTTCACGTATTTCCGTCGACTCTAAGACTATCTCGTCTTAGTAATTCTACCCATATCTCACAAATCATCACTTAATTCATCTCAACTTAAGTCTAGGTATCTCACTTAGCATACCTAGTTCGCTTAAACTAATGCTCTGATACCATATTGTAACACCCTAAAATTCAGGGCTAATTTAAACCTCAATTTATGACAAGATTTAAACATAAACTTTCTAAGCCTTTATACATAAACAGAGATTTAACCTTGAGGATCATATTTACATATATAGAATTCTTCAAATAACCTATTAATCTAATTATGTCACTATAATCAGATTAACTAGATTATCTAAGCAATCTATTCAAAACCTTATTATTCAATAACTTATCTGTTAATCCAAAAGCTCTCGTCCCACATCCCTTTATTTTCCCGAGCTAGTACCTGATAAGAAAACATCATTGAAACGATTAGGCTAACGCCTAGTGAGAACATTCGTTTTCAAAATAATATTTGTACAAATCAATGTAAACAAGGCAGAACAAACCTGGTTTACCCTTTTTCTTACCACACACGTAACCATCCTTTGATAACGGGTTAAACCCGGTTCCATGACTACGACCTGACACTAAGTCAGTCATTTCTCATGTTCCAGAGCCCAAACTACGAATCTTCACTGATTCTAGATTAATGCTCTTATCCAATAAATCGCAATATATACATGCCCATTTCTTGGAAAGGAAATAGAGATTACAATATACACATGCCAATCCCTTCTTTTCCTTAGAAATCGGAAATTACGTTTATTCCACGATTTCTCACACACATCGGAATAATGAATAATCCTCATCTATTCCACGTGTTCATAACCACTAGTGCCTATGGATCCATTACACTCAACTGTAACGTCCCAAAAACATAACATGCAATAACATAGATCAAGCATTCGAATTACATAATTAACTTGTCTTCAAAACATCAATAACCTATACTAAACAAAACTTGACAGCGGAAGTCTCTAAATCCACAGCCGAAAGCTCTATCTATAGTCATCATAGTCAAAACATGGAGTCGCTCTAAGCTCCAAATCCTCCATGCCATCTCTTAGTTCTTATTAGAAGAACCCGTAACACGCTTACCTGAAAATGGTTTAGTTTTTGAAAAGCGAGGGTTAGACCAAAAGGTCTAGTGAATTCCCTCCATAAAACATTTATCACAGTATAAAATCATTTCATTGAAAACAATTCATATCCTTCACATAAGCATCAAACAAGGTTCAACACAGGGTTCAGGGATCGCATAAGCTACCACGATCGGGGCCTAACGGACACCCTCTCGGCTACATCGGAGTCCAAGTGGACTGATAACGCCACTTTTTGGCGTTATTTTCTGTAACATCCCAGTTTTTATAAAAGACAATGTTTGGGTTTATTAAATAAATTGAGTATATTTATTTGATAAGCTATGATTGGTTATTTGATAAATTAAATTTTAGAGTTTATTCCCGAATAAGTTATGTTAAATGTTTTGTGGAATATTAAGTTAAGGGGTAAACTTTAATTTTAATTTATGAGTGAAGGGACTTCACTTGCCAAGTGTATATAGTTGGAGGGGTTGTTTGGTAAATGTGATTAATCTAAACACATCACCGCCCCATTCGTGTAAATTGGATGAGGTGTTCATTTATTAGGCATTTTAGAAATAAGAGTGCCATATGTGCGTGTGTGTGATTGTTTCGTTGAAGAGAAAAGAGAGAGAGATGGTGAAAAAAGAAGAAGGAAAGCAAAAAGAACAAGAAGATAATCTGATAATTATTCAGCTGGAGATTTAAACTTAATTGTGGGAATCAAACCAAGGTAATCTTCTTGAATAAATTTCTATGTTATAGATAAGGTTTTGTTATGGAATTTTAGATTTGGGTTTTGTGATTTATGGATGATTTAAGAAATCTGAGTATATGTTAATGTTCACTTATTAGTTCTAAACATATATGTAGATTTATATAATCATTAATAGTTTGAAAGTATGAATTTGTGTTCATAAACTTTTATGAAGATAAAATGGGTTTTGAGAATTTTTGGATGATTATGAGAATCTGGGTTAGTAGATATGTTATGTTAGTAGTAGAAAACATATATGCACGTTTATAGAAACAAACATGGTCTAAAACTGATAATTTCTGGGTTTGTACGTTTTTTAGTTGGTTGAGACATGCTTGAATATTAGTTGGTTGAGACATGCTTGAATATTAGTTGGCTGAGACATGCTTGAGTATCAGTTGGTTGCGACTTCGTGACCAAGTCTCAACAGTTGGTTGCGACTTCGTGACCAAGTCTCAACAGTTGGTTGCGACTTCGTGACCAAGTCTCAACAGTTGGTTGCGACTTCGTGACCAAGTCTCAACAGTTGGTTGCGACTTCGTGACCAAGTCTCAACAGTTGGTTGCGACTTCGTGACCAAGTCTCAACAGTTGGTTGCGACTTCGTATCTTGTCTCAACAGTGGTTGCGACATGAGGAGATATCGCAATAGGGGGTTGCGATAAGAGACGATAATTTTAGATATTAAGGATTTCTAGTCGTTAGAGAATCCTGTGCAGTGGGTTAATACTAGTATATTATATATATGGTATTTCAGATATTTGTGAAGTTAGTGACGGAATCAAAGAATGAGTGTCGCATCTAATAACAGGTGAGTTCATTCTTACCTTACCCTTTTTATAAAGTTTTAAATTATGGTAAGGTGTATTTTTATAAATGAATTATTTTGGGTGGATTTTGGAAGAAGAATTTTTATAAAGATTTTATAAAATAAAGTCTATTATTTCAAATTGATGGTTGTGTTTAAAATCATTAATGATATTGGAAAATGACTTACGACAAGAATATGTACGAGTTGTAATCATTGTATTTAATGGACAAGTGAATGACAACAATATTTATATCAAAGATCGTAAGTGATAATATGGATGGTTAGATTTCTATTATAAGGGATTGACATATTAAATGCGATTTTGCTTATAATAAATGATATAAAGGATTTATAAAGGAGATTCGCTTATACGATTGCTATAAGGAATCTATGTGAGGTGAAGGAGATTTGCTCATACGGTTGTTATGCGAAATCTAGGTAAAGAAGATTTGCTTATACGGTTGCTATGAGAAATCTGTGAGGTATAAATATAATTCGCTTATACGGTTGCTATGAGGAATTTATATTTGAGTAAATACCTGTATGTTTAAGTAATATGGATCCATAGGCCTAGTGTTTGGGAAATCATGGAATAGACGTAGATTTATTCGGAATTCCTGATTTCTAAGGAAGAACAAGGGATTGACAAGAGTGATTGTAATCTCCTTCCTTTTTAAGAAATGGGCATGTGTATATTGCGATTTCTTGGATAAGAGCATTAATCTAGAATCTGTAAAGATTTGTAGCGTGGCTCTGGATTATGAGAAATGACTGACTTAAGGTCAAGTCATAGTAATGGAACCGGGCTTAATTTGTTAACAAAGGATGGTTACGCATGTGGTAAGAAAAAGGGTAAAACAGGTTTGTTATGCCTTGTTTACAATGTTTTATAAATATTATTTTGAAACCGAATGTTCTCACTAGGCATTAGCCTAATCGTTTCAAATAATGTTTTCTTACCAGGTACTAGCTCGGGAAAGTAATAGGATGTGGGACGAGAGCATTTGGATTAGCGGAGAAGATTTGATACTGAGGTTGTAAGAGATTGCTTAGATAACTTAGTTAATCTGATTATAGTGATATGATTAGATTAATAAGTATTTGAAGAATTTCGTGCGTGTAGTTGACCTCATAGTGATTCTCTGCTTATGTATAAAGTTTTAAAGAGGTTTATGACTAAATCTTGTTATAATTTAAGGTCTAAATTTACCCTGTTTTTAGGGTGTTACATTTTCAGTTCTCAAACCAATGAGATTGGCTTGTGTTCTACCAAAAAGTAGACCTGGCAAACGGGTCGTGTCGTGTCGGGTTCGTGTCGGGTTCACGGGTTAAACGGGTTGGGAGTGTCAAACCCGAACACGACACGTTTAATAAACGGGTAAGAATATCGCAACCTGAACACGACCTGATTTAACCCGCCTAACCCGACACGACACGATTAACCCATTTAACCTCTTAACCCATTAAACCCGCAAACCCGTTAACCCGTTTACTTAACCCGACACGACACGATTAACCCGTTTAACCTCTTAACCCATTAAACCCGCAAACCCGTTAACCCGATTAACCCGTTTCGTAAGAAGGAATTTTTGTTCAATATATATAGGGCTGTAAACGAACCGAACAAACACGA
The DNA here is from genome assembly GCA_033807775.1 of Saussurea involucrata. Lineage (NCBI taxonomy): Eukaryota > Viridiplantae > Streptophyta > Magnoliopsida > Asterales > Asteraceae > Saussurea > Saussurea involucrata. The sequence goes on from CM066314.1 coordinate 227,298,811, forward strand.
ACAAAGACTTGTTCATGTTCGTTAGAAAAAAGATATGTTCGTGTTCATTTACGTTCGCACAAACACAAAAAAATCGCAAAATAAACTTAAAGGTACACCGACTTTAAAAGGGTGCTCCAATCAAATTTTTAACTCAGTTCAAGCCAACCGGCAAGCAAACCAGCTCAAGCCAATTGTTTCACTCAAACAAAGGAGGATGGCAATTCAAAATGTGGAAGGGATGAGGGGTATTTATAGTTGAGAGTAAGGGTTGTGGTTTGAAATTTGGGCGATGTGGGATGAAATCTGATGAGAAAAATGGGTTGGTTCACTTGAGGTATCCCACATCGAAAGTTTTATAGCAAAATTAATCTTGGAACCATGTATATAAGTGAAGCCAAACTAGTTCATCTGATTTGTTTTATTTTTCCATAAACCAATTACTTTTAATTATAATTATAATAATAATTATAATAATAATAATTAAATTATAATTATTTTTTCTTAAACATATATTTAATTGTTAACTTATACTCCCTCCGTCCCAAAATAAATGTCCACAATTAAAATGACACACAGTTTTAGAAATGTGTAATTATTACACTTTTTAAATAGCCAAGTTACAATTATACCCTTAATAATTGTGAGATAAACTTTCTCCACCTCATAATTAAGGGTAGAATAGGAAAGTGAAAGTTTATTTTTGAAAGTAGACATTTATTTTGGGACAAACTAAAATAGAAATATGGACACTTAAATTGGGACGGAGAGAGTATATATAAACGGGTTACTCGGGTCATTTTCGAGTTGAAATGGTTGACCCTAACCTTACCCGTTTAATTTTCGTGTCGTGTCGTGTCAACCCGTTTACTTAAACGGGTTGAAATGTATTACCCAAACCCGTTTAATTCGTGTCGGGTTCGTGTCGAGTTAGCGTGTCGTGTCATTTTTTGCCAAGTCTACCAAAAAGACGTGGATTTTACGCTTTATTTAGTGAAATGTGCAGCTTACCTAAAAGGCAGTAACCATCGAGAAAAAAAAAGCTAAAAAGAGCCAAAACGAAGCCCAACGGAAGCCCGAGATCCAAGCCCAAGACCCGCGCCCGAACCAGGACCCGAACCGCGAACCAGAAACCGACCCGCGCAGCTCAGAAAAGCCGGCGACTTGCCACGCGACTTGCAAGTCGCGTGACAGGTCGCGTAACCCTCTGTTGTGCGACTTTCAACTATGTTATTCCGGGTTTAGGTCATTATTCCGCACGCTCGATACGGAACTCACACACGACGAACGGCAGCAGTCTAGGGGCGATTTATGGAGACTTTTCGGAGACTTTGGAGCCACGATAGAGGACAGATCAAGGAGAAGTTCACAACGAGAGTCGGAGTAGATCGGATAGAAGGGAGTTCATCATTACTTTCGTTACAATCACGTTTATCATGTTTACACATACTTTCACATCTCCTTTTCTTATGTTTGAATCCACCACCAACATGAACTAATTTTAGATGTTGGGGGTTGGATTGAATTGGGTTTGTAAGCATATGAACAGATGACTTGAACGTTTATCGGTTTTCCTTTTTAATGAATGCATGTAATTTGATTCTTAATGCTTTTGAGAGTTTAGCTAGCTTTCAATTGTTTTGTTGTTTCCAGTTGAGTTCGAGAGAATTAACTATTAGCTAGAACTAGGAATTGCATGCCTAAGGCGAGAATTTGGTGATAGAGATATACCGAATACACCTTAGTCCTAATTGAACCATTTAGGTTGAGATCGAGAGATTAAATCTATCCGTTCAAACATGAATCTTGCGCTTAATGTGTTTTGAAATCCATAGGTTGAGATCGAAAGATAAAACTTGTCCTTTTCAAAATAAAACCCGATGTTGCTCGAAAGAGAACAACGGTGATTTTAGAGATTTGGTATTCATTAAGGGGATTAACTGGTAATTGTTTTAAGTCAGATATTCGTATGTGAAAACCTAAGGATTTCCAACCCTCAGCTGTTTTCTCTATCGAATTTTCCTCAAGTTGTCTACTGTTCCGTTTGTGATTTTCTTATTGCAATTAATTAGTTTAATACCAACCATCTCTCAATTTCGAAAGTTCAGTTAATAGTGATTATAGTAATTGTGATACTTAGTTCCTAGTTCCCCGTGATTCGATACTCGTACTTTCTAGTACTATTACTTGACTTCGACCCGTACACTTGCGGTGAGAATTAGGGGGGGTGATACCCGCCTATCAAGTTTTTGGCGCCGTTGTCGGGGAACTAGTTGCAACTGATAGCACTACCAGCTATAAGCGCTATTAGATTGAACATTTTTTTATTTACTTTGTTTCATCACTTCAATTTTTGGATTGCTAAATTTGTTTTCTTTCCGTTTCAGGTGCTAATTGGTTAATGCCAAGGAAAACCCGAGGGGAAGGAATCGAACCAATCGATCCGGAGATTGAAAGAACCGCCCGCCGTTTACGAAAAGAAGCAAAAGCAAAAAAAAGATATAAAGATCGAGATGGGTGATGAAGTACCTCCGGAAAGACGTCCTATGCGGTCGTTTGCCAACCCTAATGTGGCAGCCGCACGGATAGGCGTCCAACCACCCACTACTGCGGTGAATTACTTCGAGATCAAGCCGAGCACCATCGTAATGGTGCAACAAAATCAGTTCGGGGGAGCGCCAACTGAAGATCCCCATGCACATCTTCGCGCATTTGAACGGATCTGCAATACGTTCAAGATTAATGGGATGGAAGAGGATGCCATCAAGCTGAGGTTGTTCGGCTTTTCACTCAAAGGTAGAGCCGAAACATGGACCGAGAGTATCCGACCGGACTCGATCACTACATGGGCACAACTGAAAGCGGCCTTCCTTCATAAATTCTTTCCACCGGGAAGAACCGCTCAATTAATGGCTGACATCACTCACTTCGCGCAATGGGATCAAGAGACCTTATATGAAGCATGGGAGAGATACAAAGATATGATCAAGAAGTGCCCTCATCATGGTTTGCAAAGATGGGTCATCATCCAGACTTTCTTTAGTGGCCTTCACCCGCAGTTTAAAAATGACATTGCTGCAGCCGCGGGTGGAGCCCTAAAGGATAAGTCTTACGAAGAGGCATGCGACCTGGTCGATAATCTGGCCGAGCATAGTTTTTCCACTCCACGATCAGCCGTTAGGAGAATTGCGAGTGTTCAAGAGTCGGATGAGCTGAAGGAACTAAAAGCTCAACTAGCTTTTATCACGCTCAACTAGCTTTTCCACTCCTAAAAGGGTTGTTTAGGAGAAAAGCTTAGTAATCCCAATGGTTTTCGCCCACAAATCTGGAACAAGATAGAGTAGGAACTTGCAAACAACATAAGAAAAAGAGTCTAGCTGATTACCTTGACGATTCTTTCCTTAAGCAAGAATTCCCACTTTATCTTCTTCTTCCTCCTTTTTTCTCTTAGCCGCCAAACACAAAGAACACCAATACTGATTTTAGAAAAATAGAGGTTGCCCTAGGGGTTGAAGCCAATAAATACCTTTCAATAATTGCCATTAGATCCCTCAAGTTCAACTTCCAATACTTAGACTTTGGCCACCAAACTTCCATATTTTATATAAAAGAACCGGTTGTTACAACACTCCCCCCTTAAAAGAATTCTGTCCCCGGAATTCCTTATTGGAAAAGGTACGGGTAACTAGCTTTCAATTCCGACTCCAACTCCCAGGTCGCCTTTGGACCTTTGTGATGTCGCCAATGTACCTTTACCAGTCTGGTTTCCTTGTTTAGTGATTTCCTCACTTTATAATCCGTAACGGCCTCAGGTTCCTCTACAAAATTCAATTTCTCATCCACCTTTATGTCATTTAACGGCACCGCTTTGGTCACGTCGGCTAGACATTTCCTCAAATTTGACACATGAAACGCATTATGGATGTCGCGCAATTCTTCCGGTAGGTCCAACCTATACGCCACTTCTCCAATTCGTTCAGTAATCTCGAATGGTCCGATGTAACGCGGGCTTAGCTTCCCACGTTTCCCAAATCGTACCACTCGCTTCCAAGGTGACACCTTTAGCAAAACATAGTCTCCGACTTGGAATTCTATGTCTTTCCGTCTCTTATCCGCATAACTCTTCTGTCGGTCGCGAGCGACCTTCAGCCTTTCACGCACTTGGACTATCTTGTCCGAAGTCAGTTGCACTAGCTATGGCCCGGCTAACTGCCTTTCTCCGACCTCGTTCCAACATAAAGGAGCCCGACATTTTCTCCCATAGAGTGCCTCAAATGGCGCTGCCTTGATGCTCGAGTGATAGCTGTTATTATAAGCGAACTCGATCAATGGTAGGTGCTTTTCCCAAGAGCCTTGGAAATCAAAAGCACACGCTCTTAACATGTCTTCCAACATTTGGATCGTACGCTCACTCTGACCGTCGGTCTGAGGATGATAAGCGGTACTCATCTTGATCTGCGATCCCATTTCTCTTTGGAAATTCCTCCAAAACGTGGAGGTAAACCTGCTATCTCAGTCAGATACTATCGACGATGGCACACCATGGCGGGTTACGATCTCGTCGATGTACAACTTTGCTAACCGTTCCAGCGAGTAAGACTCTCGTATAGGCAGGAAGTGAGCTGATTTCGTGAGTCGATCCACGATCACCCAAATGGCGTCATAACCCTTTGGAGTTCTAGGCAAATGGGTCACAAAATCCATCGTGATCTGGTCCCACTTCCACATTGGTATCTCCAATGACTAGAGCTTCCCGTACGGTCTTTGATGCTCAATCTTTACGCGCGAACACGTTATACAGGTCTCTACAAAGTGAGCTATATCCTTTTTTATTCCAGGCCACCAATAGTCTCGACGTAGATCTCCGTACATCTTGTTCGTTCCTGGGTGAATCGTGTACTTTGAATTGTAGGCTTCTTCTAAAATTATCTTCCTGAGCTCCGCGAGTTTCGGGACCCAGATTCTCCCACTAAGACACTTCACCCCTCGACTATCTTCCACTAACGAGGACGTTTGTCCCACCATTCTCTCCTTCTTGAGATTTTCCACTCCGAGCGCCTCCTCTTGACTTTTCTTTATCTCATTCAATAAGTTGAACGTCACCTCGGCCCTCATGGCCACAACACTGGGGATCTCACTTCTTTCCTTACGGCTCAGAGCGTCCGCCACTACATTCGCCTTACCCGGATGATATTCAATCTTACAGTCGTAGTCGGTCAACAATTCAATCCATCTTCTTTGGCGCATATTCAACTCTTTTTGGTCGAAGAGATGACACAAGCTCTTGTGGTCCGTGAAAATCTGACACTTCGTACCATAAAGGTAATGTCGCCAAATCTTCAGAGCAAAAACCACTGCTTCCAATTCCAGATCGTGAGTGGGGTAACGAACCTCGTGATCCTTTAACTGCCGGGAGGCATAAGCGATCACCTTCCCTCGTTGCATGAGTACGCAACCTAAACCGAGCTTCGATGCGTCACTGAACACCATGAAATCATCAGAACCGTCTGGTAACGACAGCACCGGGGCGCTGCTCAACATATCCTTCAGCTTTTGAAAGGCTTCTTCTTGCTTCTCAAACCAGGCGAATTTGACATTCTTCTTGGTTGAGGAAGTTAATGGCGTGGCGATACGCGAAAAGTCCTTGATGAATTTCTGGTAGTACCCCGCCAGTCTGAGGAAACTTCGAACTTCTGACGGGTTCTTAGGTTGCTCCCAATCTCGGATGGCTTCGATCTTAGACGAGTCTACCATGATTCCCTTCTCAGACACCACGTGTCCGAGAAACTGCACCTCTCTTAGCCAAAACTCGCACTTAGAAAACTTCACATACAGCTTCTCTTGCTTTAGCAGCTCGAGAATTGTCCGAAGGTGGCTTTCGTGCTCCTCTTCCGATCTTGAAAATATCAGGATATCGTCTATGAACACTATCACGAACTGGTCTAAATAGGGTTGGCACACCCTATTCATTAGGTCCATGAATGCTGCCGGGGCGTTGGTTAGCCCGAACGGCATCACCAAAAATTCGTAGTGTCCATACCTGGTTCTGAAAGCGGTCTTCGGCACATCCTCCTCCCTTACCTTGAGTTGGTGATAACCTGACCTCAAGTCTATCTTGGAGAAATAATTGGCTCCTTGCAATTGATCGAACAGGTCGTCAATCCTCGGTATCGGATACTTGTTCTTGATCGTGACCTTGTTGAGTTCACGGTAGTCTATGCACATTCGCATAGTACCATCCTTCTTCTTCACGAAGAGCACAGATGCTCCCCACGGAGACGTACTTGGTCTAACGAATCCCTTGTCTAACAACTCCTGTAACCGAGTCATCATTTCCTTCATTTCAGACGGCACCAATCTATAAGGTGTGCGGGCAATTGGTGCAGCTCCAGACATCAAATCAATTCTGAACTCGATCTGACGATCCGGAGGTAGGCTTGTCAAGTCATCCGGAAATACTTCCGGGTACTCATTTACTACTTGCACATCACCCACCCCACGCTTCTCCTTCCTGGCGTCCAACACATATGCCAAGAATCCATGACACCCCTTCCTCAGACACTTAGTAGCCCTAATCATAGAGATAAGGCTAGTCTTTCTATCACGGCGGTTCCCATAGATCACTATGGAATCCCCATCAGGTGACTGAATCTTGATCAGCTTTTTGTTGCAAACGATATTCGCATCATTCGCGGCTAACCAGTCCATACCCAACACCACATCAAACTCTCCCATTGCCATGGGATATTGTTTCATTGGCACCAACCTTCCTTCTATTTCTATTACACAATCCTCTACCACTTCCTTAACGTACACCTGACTATCATTGGCAGTTTCCATCTCTAGTGCTCTCTCCAAACGTCTAGGCCTCACCCCCAAACATTTCATAAAAGCATGCGACACAAAAGAGCGGTTGGCTCCTGAATCAAATAACACATTGGCACACAGAGAGTCCACCAGAAACGTACCTGCCACAACGTCGGGAATTTCCTCCGCCTCTTCCGCAGTCATACGGAACGCACGTCCCTTCGAACGCGCCGGTTCTGCTCCCTTATCATTTCCTTTCCCCCATTGTCGTTCACCATACGGGACTGATCCCCCTTTCTTCAATTGTGGGCAATCATTACGCATGTGGCCAGTAGCCCCACATTGGTAACAAGATTTTCCCCCACTCCGACAATCCCTTGACAAGTGACCGGGCAAGCCACACCGGTAGCATGAGTTTGAACCTGCCATGCACTCTTCCTGGTGCACCTTGTTACATTTCGTACACGATTTCCCAGCGGCATCCTTGTTAACACGGTTTTCCGGTCGGAACACTTTCCCTTTCCTTGAGTCACTCTCCGGTCCATCCCACTTGCACTTCTCACCGCCTTTCTCAGATGTTTGGCGATTTTTCTCCTTCTCAATCAGCTCGGCCATATTGATGGCTGCCTGAAAGGTAGTGGGGTTTCTTGTCAGAACCAGTTCTCGGATGCTACTTTTCAGCCCATGGATGAAGCGTTCCACTCGGCGTTCCTCTGTTGGCACATACAAATCAGCGAAACGAGACTTCTCGATAAATTTAGAAGTATATTCCCGTACCGTCATTCCACCATGTTCCAAACCCAGAAACTCTTCTTCCAACCTTTTTACTGTCGTGAGCGGACATAACTGAGCTTTAAACCTATCTACAAACGTTTCCCACATCATCCCTTTAGCCATTGCCGAACCATTTCCCCCAGTTTCAGCATCCCACCAGTAAACTGCATCAGATTTCAACATGGATAGGGCAAACATCACCCTATCCCCATCGCCACACTTGCAAGTATTAAATACCAGCTCCATCTCCTTCACCCATTTCATTGCCAACACCGGGTCACACTCGCCCTTGAAAGTAGGGGGCTTGCATGAGGCAAAGGCCTTGTAACTACACCCTTTAGCTGCTGACTCATTCACCACTAACGAAATTGATTTCGAGTGATTCTCGGTACCAGTCTCTAGTGGGCTTGACAACTCCATACTTTCTTTGTTCTCGCTTGCCTCTTTGCTTCCCGAGGCTGACTCATTCTGCTTAGTGAGGAGAGCCTGCAAAGTCTCTTGAATCTTACCCAATTCAGCAGCTAGGTTCTCTCGAGTGACAAATGCAGATCCACGGCCTCGACCACGTCCCCTTGTCGGATTCACCCTTCTTACAGAAGCTGAACTCTCCTGATGAGAGTTTTCGTGATGGGCGGGGATTTCCAGACTCCTCGCCCTTCTAGTTACATGAGTCGTTCTTCGGGTCGGATGTCCCCCATCCCCGGCCACTTGAGTGGTGGCTCGGCGGGGCGTTCTTCCCCGGCCCCTTCCACGACCCCTACCCCTTCCCCTTCCACGGGTAACAGTTGCCCTTGCAGGTTCCACCGGTCCATTCTCTAGGACCTCTTCATCTTGATTCCTTGGCACAACAGGTGCTGACCTACTCCTCAAAGTTCTCCCAGCCATTTCGCTAATACTGAAAGAAAACAACAATTAACCTTTGCTAGACATGACACAACAAATTTGCTATAAGTAAGGAATTGTAAGCACGCACATGTACCTGTAAGTTCGTAATTACACTGGCCAGGTGTAATCCTAAACTTACCTTACACGTTTGTCCTTGGCACCTTATTCCTAAGCGCATTTATAGTGATCGTTCCTAGAGGCCATCCTATGTCTCGGCTGTGTTTCTCATCTTACAGTTTAAGTTTTGGCCCGACTGGTCACCTAAATCCCTTAAACTAAGGCTCTGATACCATTTGTAACGTCCCAAAAACATAACATGCAATAACATAGATCAAGCATTCGAATTACATAATTAACTTGTCTTTAAAACATCAATAACCTATACTAAACAAAACTTGACAGCGGAAGTCTCTAAATCCACAGCCGAGAGCTCTATCTATAGTCATCATAGTCAAAACTTGGAGTCGCTCTAAGCTCCAAATCTTCCATGCCATCTCTTAGTTCTTATTAGAAGAACCCGTAACACGCTTACCTGAAAATGGTTTAGTTTTTGAAAATCGAGGGTTAGACCAAAAGGTCTAGTGAATTCCCTCCATAAAACATTTATCACAGTATAAAATCATTTCGTTGAAAACAATTCATATCCTTCACATAAGCATCAAACAAGGTTCAACACAGGGTTCAGGGATCGCATAAGCTACCACGATCGGGGCCTAACGGACACCCTCTCGGCTACACCGGAGTCCAAGTGGACCCCCTGTTCCTTCATGTAGGAGGAAACGAATTCCAACCTACAAGCTAATCTCATATGCCCAAGGAATTATCAAATCCCCTGGTACCCTGACCCCACTGTGTAAACCGACTCCACATAGCATACACATAACATTTCGAACTCTTGTTTATAAAAACGTTAAGCATTATTTCATTCGCTGAGTAAACATGCATTTCATGCAAAACATGCATAACATTTATAAAACGTTTCATGCTCGTAAAAGAAACCATATCAGTAAAACATAGTACGTCATAAAAGGGTCGAGAGAACTCACCTTAGGTTAATGTTGAACGCACCCCTTATATCTCTCCCAGCTAATCAGCTCGAACACCTATGGGCATTAGATTCGTATCAGATCACGCGGCTCGACCCTACTGTCCGATTACACTTTCCGGATACCGACCCTTTCCGGATACCAGACTTTCCGGACATTCATACTCGGACGCTAGTCCTTTCCGGACAGAACTATCCGGACACTAGACCTTTCCGGGCACAACCATCCGGACACTCCTTACATCCGGACACTTATGCAAAACACACGGACACTAACTAACCCTACCCGGAAACCCCCACTGTCCGGACACTACTGTCCGGACGGGGCGATTGTCCGGAAACTACGGGTTGTTCGAAAACCAAAATCCTAAAGTGATTAATAAACTCATTTTCAGCCATTAATTCGATTAGACAACCATAAGGGTTCATCCACTAGTCTTAGACACTCAATTAATTTCATTCTTAACCACCAATTCGACATATTAGCAAAGAAATCCATAATACTCAAAAAGGGTTGTTTAGGAGAAAAGCTTAGTAATCCCAATGGTTTTCACCCACAAATCTGGAACAAGATAGAGTAGGAACTTGCAAACAACATAAGAAAAAGAGTTTAGCTGATTACCTTGACAGATTCCTTCCTTAAGCAAGAATTCCCACTTTATCTTCTTCTTCCTCCTTTCTTCTCTTAGCCGCCAAACACAAAGAACACCAATACTGATTTTAGAAAAATAGAGGTTGCCCTAGGGATTGGAGCCAATAAATACCTTTCAATAATTGCCATTAGATCCCTCAAGTTCAACTTCCAATACTTAGACTTTGGCCACCAAATTTCCATATTTTCTATAAAAGAACCGGTTGTTACATCAACCATACTTGTGCAGGTTATTACTTAATATAGATTCCTCATAACATTAAGTATGAGCAAATCATATTTATACCACATAGATTCCTCATAACATTTAGTATGAGCAAATCTCCTTTATAAATCCCTCGTATTATTCAGTATAAGCAAATCACATTTAATATGTCAATTTCTTATAACATAATCTAACCATCAATATTATCACTCACGGTCCTTGATATAAATATTATTATAACTCACTTGCCCAATAAATCCAATAGTTACAACTCGTACAGGTTATTGCTATAAATCATTTTCCAATATCATTAATGAATTTAAGCACAACCATCAATTTAAGATAATAGGTTTTACTTTATAAAATCATTCTTCCAAAATCCATCCAAAACAGTTCATTTATAAAATACACCTTACCATACTTTAAAACATTGTAAAAAGGTAAGGTAAGAATGAACTCACCTGATAGTAGTCGCGTCACTCTTACTTTACGTTCTTATAATTGTAGGAATTTCCGTCACCAACTGCACAAAGATCTGAAATACCCAAATACATATCGTACTGGTATTAATTTACTGAACAGGACCCTTAAAGACTAAGAATCCTAAACATCCAAAAATCTCAACTCTTATCGCAACCCACTAGCTGCGATAACCCTTGTCGCAACCAACAGTACTTATCGCAATCAACAGTACTCATCGCAACCAACAGTTGCGATATTCTACCTTATCGTAATCAACTGTTGCGATACACCTCTCATCGCAACCAACTGTTGCGATACAACCTACTTGTCGCAACCCAAGGTTGCGACATTCATAACTATCGCAACACTCATAACTGTCGCAAATAACTACTGCGACATTCATAACTGTCTCAATCAACTAAATTCATACTTAACCCAGAAATTTATACTTTTAAGTTATGCATGCAACTATAAACTTCCAAATATGTTTAAAATTATCAGTAGAACATAACCATATATCCAAATTTCTCATAACATTCAAAAATCATCATAACCCACATTCTAAACAGATAGAAACTTTTCTATGTTTAACTATACATACTAAGGTTTATAAATAAAATCATACCTTTGATTTTTCACAGCTTGAACTCTAATTTATCCAGCTGAAAGTTTGCCTTGTTTCATCTTCTTCTTGCTTTTCTTCTTCTCGGCTCTTTCTCTCTCTCTCTCTTGTTTATCGTATACAATACACCCACACACACTTAAGACACCCAAAAGTGTTAACAAAAGGACACCTCACCCCTTTTTAATGAAAGAGGCGGTGATGGTAATTGGTTTTTCTATCACCTTTACCAATCTTACCCTCACACTATCAACACTTGACAAGAATAACCCCTCCACTTATAAATTAAAATTAAAGCTTACCCCTTAACGTATTACTCCACAAAACAATTAACGTAACTTAATCGGGGTTAAACTCTAAAATTAATCCATCACATAATAAATCATACCTTATCAAATAATTATACTCAAATTATTTAATAAACCTAAACGTAATCTTTTATGGAAAATCGAGATGTTACATTCTTCTTCCTCCCCAGGCCAACAAAACTTTAACTCATATATTATAAACTCTTATTACATTAATAATTAAGAGATGGAGATTACCTTGCAAGAAAGCTCCACCCACGCCCAATTTGAAGAGCTCTAGATTGCTTGATTTCTTGATTCTGCACCCACAATCGCACCTCAGCCGCACACAGTATTCTTGAGATATTGAGAATTCCCTAGGGTTTTACACCCAATTATACCCTCTCACAAGCACACCATATTTTCCTTTTTTCACACTTTTCACCCCAAAACTAGCATTTATTCTAAAAAAGAACACGGTTATTACATCATCCTCCCCTCAAAAGAATTCCGTCCCCGGATTCCATCTTCGAACAAACGAGGGAAACGGGCCCTCATCTCTGATTCCTCCGCCCACGTCACTTCTTGTCCCTTATGAAAGCGCCACTGAACTATCACTAACGATGTTCCCTTATTCCTCGTCTTCCAGACCTTGCGATCTACGATCGCCAATGGTTCCTCTACATAGTTTAACTTCTCATCCACACAAATGTCTTCTAACGGCACTGCCATGCTTTCTTCGGCCAGGCACTTCCTCAAATTCGACACGTGGAAGGTCGAATGAACTCCTCGAAGCTCCTCGAGCAACTTCAGCTTATACGCCACCTCACCTACACACTCGGTGATGGCGAACGACCCGACATACCCGGGTCTTAGTTCCTCTTTCTTTCCATACACACGTCTTTCCACGATGAAACTTTAAACATCACACTGTCCCCTACTTGGAATTCGATCCATCTCCTCCTTTTATTCGCATAACCCTGTGGCGGTTTAGAGCCACCCTTCACTTCCCGTGAACCTGGTTGACTTATCGACGGTCAACCGCACGACTTCCGGTCTCACCAACAGCCTCTCCTCACGACACATCTTTATTCTTGAAAGAATCTCAGATACTGCACATGCCGACCTTTTTGCTTCTCTAAGGATTCTATTGCTCCCACATACATAATCCTTCAACAACACGCCGTATCCTAACAAATTTCACACTTTCTGTCAACTATAACGCGTACCTCCGACAATTCTTGTACCATAACTATGGCGCCTCAAGCCAGCTGCACACAATGCAGTCCATACACTTGAACGCACGGTTGTGATACGAATTAAGATTTTCACTCACAACTTCCCCTCTGTGATAGAACAAATTTACAAAGGTTACCGCCACGACAACAAGAATTCCTTATTAGGATAACAAACGTTCAATCCACCAACTAGCACAAGATCAACCTTGAGCATCACCTTAACTCACAGATATGATTCTCTTCAACAGATAACGCACTATTCTACAATCACCTTCCTCAACACAAAATACGTCTAAGACAGATAACACTTTCTCACCTGAATTGTGTTGACTACGATCCATCGATAATCACACTTCACACGCTTTCACCACAACATCATCCCCACACTATACAGAGCTAAAAAATAAGAAACCTCCATACTCTAACATCTGAAGTACCCACCAATCCAAACAAAACCAATCCTGAAAACACATAATCGAAAACTCATCGCATCCAACAGTTGTCCATCCATGCGAAATTATTCAACTTTCACCCACTCAACAGGAATGAGCAACCATGCTCACACAAAACTATTCCCATTAGTTTAACGTTGGGCGACAAGCTCGATTGGAATATTTCCCTCACTACGACCAAGTCACACCCAATGGTCCTTCATTCCCCGCACTACTTTCAACTTCCTTCTGCTACTTCCTTCTCAAGTCATATAACAAGATTCCAAAGAACAACTCACTAGAAGGTGTTCACTTTAGACCAACCACACAAGCTAGTTTCCCTCGACCCTTGAATCATCACAAACACGCCAGTCCGCTTTCCTACACTCCCATTAGGAGTTCATGCATCCGACAATGACACTCTAAAAACGTTGCTTCCCATCTTTTGTGTCACTTGCCACGCTTTCTACTTCTAGATTACTCACTTAACTCTACACACCATCCTCATTCTCTCAGGCTATTGTGGAACATTTCGCGTCCAACAAAGACCACTCCATACATGCATTTTCAACAGTTAATATGCCTAACCAACAGATTCACCACCTCCCATACAATCGACTAAGTTATTCCGGCGTAACACCCAATGTTCGAAGCCACCACACACTTCTCGTTTCCCCGAACGAGATTTAACCCACTCCTTTGAATTTCCTTTACATACGAGGATTAGCTCAACATTCCCCAAAGACTTCGTATCTACCACTAAACATCATAACTAACCACTCCAACATCTTCACAATTATTTCAATGACACAAGGCAACTCACTCAACAATTCATCGCAACCAAAGAGTACACAATTTCCTTCTTAGCTAGCCACCTACTTCCACCTCATTCTTTATTCTCTGAAGACAATACTACACGCCACTCAACATATATGCATCTCAACACACATAATTTACCACCTTTGAATAATTTATTAGCAAATCCCGAGCAAAGACTTCCACTTACGCTCATACCATAACGACACTAGCCCACCACTTAACCTCACAGCAACTCCTTACCACCAACGACTCGCATGCCCGCTTTGTATAAGTTACCACCAACTTATCCACACAACCACTACACACTAGCAGGGACAAAACACAAGCCTTATGACTAAGGGGGGCGAACCTAATTTTTACATGTGTCTTGTAAACGAGTATAATTTGTTTCAAAGGCCCGCAAATTCGTCCAATGTGTTTTTAGCCGAGTTTAATCGTTTCGAGTGATTCCGTTAAGTTTTTTGGTTGATTTTGAGAAAAAACTTAAGTTTTTTTGTTGATTTTGAGAGATTTTTTAAGTGTTTTTGTTGATTTTTCAAAGTTTTTTGGTTGATTTTGATGAACTTTCTAAGTTTTTTGGTTCATTTCGAGAGACCATTTGGGTTTTTTGGTTGATTTTTGTGGAGTTTTTTCGATTTTTTGCACGTCCATGGAGACTGGAGAATGGAAAAGATGGAGGCCAAAACTCGAGTGGTCACCGTCGACGCCTGAGAGAGCCAGAGCGGAGATGCGGGTGCTGATTTCTAAAGACTAGAGTTGCTGTTTATAGGACTAAACAATAAAACGTTTTATCTAAACGTGTTATAATTAGTTTATAAGACGCTTTGGTACGTTGTTTTTTAGACACTTTTAATACAAAGTGTCGTATTAGCTCTTTTATAGACACTTTCAGAAAGTGACCTATGAATACATCTTTTTATAGAGCATTTGTTTTTATAAGGCGTTTTTTTTTCAAATAGTGTCCCATAAAATAACTAGTACGAAGCTTTATTTATAAAAATGTCTTAAAAAACATGTTACAACGCCTAAAAATCTTCTATAAACTTATTACAGCATCTTTAGATATGATGTTTTATTATCTAACAGTGTTGTATAAATTTACTACAACACTCCTATATATGGTACAAAAGTGGTGAATTTTTTTTGTTGTTAGTTACCACAGAAAAACACAAGAAAATTATAAAATAATTGAATGATAGCATACTACTATCCAACCAAATTATAGCTACAATATGAAATTAAAAAAGAAATAACTCATTAAGTGGAGTGGGGGGGCCAAAGTAAACCATTTTTCTTTTACTACACTAAACATAAATATGAACTCTACTTAGCCAACCAAAAAACGCAGGGGCCATGGCCTCCCCCAGCCCCTATGACCATCTGTCTCTGCACACTAGAGGTACAACCCCTTCGGTTACTTGTACGCACACTAGGCCTTACCTTCTTCATGCCAATCACCACTTATATTTGAAATAATAATATCTCACGACTTTGCCTCCATCCACTCTAGATGAACCACAAATTATGACCGTCTACTCCACTCGATCGGGTCTTTATCTCCAGTCGACTCTTCGAAATTCGCACGAGACATGCTCAAATAAATCAGACGATGAGACGCTCCCTTGCAGACCAGCATACTCCACGTGTCTCCCATGAGTTATGCTAACTACCTCATCCACAAATGAAACATCAATCACAAAGGAATGATCACGTATCCAACTATCAACTTTTCATTATCAGAATACTCACAAAAGGCGGTCCAACCTCTTGACAGACACACCTTTCCCAACCGACATCTTATCTCTACGCATACATCCGACAAAATAATCACACCAGGGTTACCTCTTCCACTTCCAATCTTAGTCAAAACCCGATTTGCTATGGCTTAATTCCAATATACCACCCAATATTAGAAATCTTAAATATAACTGGTTTAAACCAAATTAATCCATGTTTAGCATAGATTAATCCATCCAAAATCACTTAAATACTATGAATTTAAACCATTGAATTAAAACTCCTATTCCCCAAAAACTCAAGTTTTAAACTTAAATTTCAAAACTTAAAATTTAGGTTTATATATAATACGAATATACAATAAAAGAATATATATATATATATATATATATAAAGTTATAAACAAAACAAAAAAATTAAAATATAACGAACTTATAATAAAAACAAAAGTTAAACAAAATTATAAAATAAAACAAATATAATAAAACATATATATATATATATGTAAATATATACTTCTAATAAAGACATATAAAATAAAAAATAACAATATATAAATACATATTTCAAACTTAAACAAATTACATGGTATACATCTAATTCTTGGACTAAATTTTTTACTTACAAAAGATAGATCCTTTCATATTTGGTATAATAAATCTAATCACTAAATATATTCATTTTTATTTACACATTAAATTTCGAATAATATAAAAAATACCTTTAACAACATGTGTATATATAAAGAGAGATTATTATTTTGAAAGATTATTGTTTTATATCATGTTTTACACGGTTAGAACAAACGAGACGACCGATTATGTTTTCCTTATTTAAAAAGGGCTTATTGCGGAAGGGCTTATTGCGGAAGATTCCTCTTAAATGTTGTACCATAGCTTCAGTAAGAAAAGGGATCGTTTATGGCAGAAGGAATTCTAGTACAAATAAGTTAATATAAATTAAATTATCGAGTCGTAAAATTTACTGACTGAAATTCATTAAAAAAGGTATGCATCCTGTGACTTTGTTAGTGGTCAGCATTAGTGACGAACTGGCTAAGAATCGGGAAGCAACATGAAGAGTTGTTTGGAAGCTTTGCTTACATTACCGTTAGTCTTTTAAGTATTAAAAAAATTTAATTGTCCTTTTTTTGGTAATCGTTGGTTTTCAGGCCAGTTTACGTGCAACGACTAATCCGTGCAACGACTAGACGACGAATGTATGGAGTCATCACAGCGTGAAACTCTAGGGCCTTAAAAGCTTTGGCAGCGCCAAGATTCGAACTCAGAGAAAATGAGATTTTCACTACATATTTCTGAACCTTACAGTATGTCACGACCCAAGTGACTCACTTGACCATGAGATTGTCCTTCATTTAAGGATGATAGCTTAAAGAACGTTACTTGTAGTAGTTTCTTGTTTTATTTTTAATGTAAATACATAATAAATACGATGTGAACATTATATATGAAATCTGGCTACATGTTTAGTCAATATTATACTCCTTTTAATGTAAACTTTTCATATAATTGGTCAACATAAAACACGATAAGACCAATAATTGTCAATACGATTTGTTGACATAAATTCATTATAAAAGATATATGAAAGGGAATTTAATTAAAATACCCCAAGTTTGACATTAACTTACCAAAATACCTAAAAAAATGAAAAGTTTATCAAAATGCCATTTTTTCCGCAAAGGGAGCCCGCTATCGCGGGCAGGGACCAATTGTGAAATTTTTTGCAAGATATATTTACACTTTCAGTCCCTAGCCCGCGAACGAGGCCCGCAATGGCCCGCGATGGGGACTGAAAGTGTAAATAATCTTGCAAAAAATTTCACAATTGGCCCCTGCCCGCTATCAAGGGCTTCCTCTACGGAAAAAAATGGCATTTTGGTAAACTTTTCATTTTTTTAGGGTATTTTAGTAAGTCAATTTCAAACTTGGGGTATTTTAATTAATTTTTCAATATGAAATATGTTTGAACGCATAAATGCTTTCACCATATATGTATATATTTACGGTTACTTGCACCGCTCCCTCCTTACGCATATATCAGTTGTCGGTTTTAGTCCCTTTAGTTCAAATTGTTATTTTTTGACATTGTAACTTCTGTCATTAAGCTTGAGTTCTGCAACCGCCCTGTTTTAATTTATTTAGAGAATCTTAGCCTTTTAGTATTGATTTTACTACAAACATCTTGTATTTTGGATTATTATAGCTATTTGTTTCAATTTATGAACTCTTAACTAAATTATCAAAAAATAAGTCAACATAAAACAACAGTTTAAAGACTAAAATGACCTTTAAACCATTCAAAATAATGAATATTTCTCTTGATGAAAATGGTGTAAGTGTTGTTTTCTTGGGTTCAAACCACTGTTCTAAAAAACTCGCCGCACAGCCGCCATGACGCACTACGACACCAAGGCTTGTGTCTCATGCCACATTAAGCCCATGGCACGCCATGACCTAATGTGCGATTTTTGTAATGCGATATTTGGTTTTTATTATGTTTTTAATGTCTTATTTGCAAGTTTTTAATATATATAATATAATTTAACTTGTTTATTACTATTGACTCATTGAGTAACACTACAAAACATATGTTTTTTTATATATATACATATAATAAATAAGTAACTAACATGTCACGTGTCGTCTTCTGGTGAGCCGACTTCAGTATTTTCCCGCCTAAACATGTATCTGGACGCAGTTTACATTATAAGTTCAATTAGCACACCCACATTCACTTCTTCTTAAATCTCTCTTTAATTCAATTTTTTTTAATTTATACGTTACATTTACTACCCTTATAATTAGGTATGTTGTTTACTTTTAATCTCTTACTTTTTTATTTTTCATTTTAGACTCTTATCATATAAACATAAATAATGTATATGAACTCAAATGCATTAAAAAACGTTTCTATTTTTTTTACAAATTATATCATTGTAATTGTTTCGTCAATACTTTCGAAATGAGCTCAATATTGAATATTTTTGGATTTAATTATATTATTAATTATCATAAATATATACGAATTAATGTGCCGTGATTAATATGAGGTTTGTTGAAATTAGTAAAAAACTTACGTTTTGTACTATTAATCGACGAATTAATGATAACAAACAACTTAAATTAGGTTATATATAAAAAAACTAGCAAATAAGACGTTAAAACGTAAAGAAAAATCAAATATCGCGTTAAAAAAGACCGCACATTAGGCATGGCGTGCCATAGGCATAACGTGACGTGAGACACAAGCCTTGAGCCACGGCACGCCATGAAGGTTGTCGCGGCAAGCCTTTTAAACAGTGATTATAGTTGATGAAGGTATAATTAATAATAGAACAAAGAATGTTGTATATAAAGAAGTATTTGGTAATTTATGATACGTGATTCTTATTTTATTAATATTTTAACTATGTACTTTTTCATTATTTCATTTACGTTATATTATAAATTTTGTTTTATAAATTCTTAATATTTATTCATATTTTTTATTAATTTTTTGCAAAACATCAGTTGTGAAAACTACCTAAAACAATGACATTTTGTAACCAGCTGCAAAAAAAAACAACTCTAAAAAGAAAAAAAGCTTGGAAAAGTAGCATCGTACTTTCGATGATCATTCATATCTGTAAGATAAGTTTTCTGACATGATTTAATTTTTTTAAATTACCCCGTGTAATACACGGTTCGAACCTAGTAATATTATATATGAAAGAAAATTGACGGCATAAGTCAAGCCTTGAAAACGTCATGGATACGTCGTGACTCCTAAGGCTTGAGGTTTGGTCTCGCCGTCACGCCACGCCTCACACCATTTAGGACATTGGGTCAAACAATCGTTTTATAGCATCAATACACATAAGAAGACCGTTTTGCTACTTCGGGATCAAAAGTAATTGTGAAAACGGCCTTTTGAATTTTACATGGACTAAAAAGAACATCTTGTAGATAAAGGGACAAAAAATGAACCTAATTAGGAGGGCCGATGATGCAATTAGATATTTAATTCGGTGGATTATTCTCTATTTTAGACAATACTTCTTAAATAAGAAATATATTTAATTTACGTGTATCTAATTCGACTTTTTAACGTGTGACTTTTGATATATAACATCAATTATTTGGATTCTACTATTTACTTTTTTGATTTATATGAATATCAACGTCATAAAAAAAAGGGGAAATTAATTAAAATACCCTAAGTTTGACCATCACTTACCAAAATGCCACAAATCTCTCTCATCTTACAAAAATGCCCCAAAAATCCGCGATGAGCCCGCGATCGCGGGCCCCAGGCCACGTGTCACCAAACTTTGCCCACTTTGCCCGCGTTGGTCCCTCAAGAATGCCCGCGGTCCAGATTTCCCCCCTCAAGAATGCCCGTGTTGGCAGTTTTGGTCCCTGCCCGCGTTTGACTTCCTTTGACCCCCGCGATCGCGGGCTGACGTGGCACGAACTTTGGCCAAAAGTGCCCCGCGGAGCCCCTCAACTTTGGCCGCGGTGCACATTTGGCCCCTGCCCGCGATCGCAGCCCGCGATGGACCAAATTTTACAGTTTTGGTCCCTGGAAATTTACACTTTTGATCCCTGAAAATTTACACTTTCAGCCCCTGTACTTAAACGAATTTTGCATGCTTTTACTGTTTTTTTCCACAATTATTGTACTTTGAAGACCGATTTGTGGTTGAAATTCATTTGCATGTTTGAATCAATGTTAAATCAGTGTTTTTGGAATACCAGTTTGTGGATGAAATAAGAGATTGGTTGTCATCAATGTTGGTTGTTTCATTGATAAATAGATGTAAAATGCAAGCCATAATCCACACACCGATTTCATACTTCTTTCTTGGCGGTTGCCATGGACGGGGATAACTCCATCGTTCCAGTAGCTTTCGGCGTAGGCAAGTCTGAAACCGGGGACGAGTGGACTTGGTTTATGTCCATGTTGAGACAAGCTATCGGAGACCCGCAAGGGTTGGTGTTTATGTCTGACAGGGCTCCTTCCATAAGCGCCGCAATCTCTGCCATGTACCCAAACGCCCCTCACGCCATATGCTGTCGACATTTGGAGATGAACGCCAAATCCAAGGACAAACGTATTACCACCTACAAGGATGTCTATTGGGCGGCATGCATAGCATATACGGATCGGGAGTTTAACAAGTACATGAATATGCTACGATATAGTGCCAACGAAGCAGCCAAAGTCTTTGACGAAGCTGGACCAGAGAGGTGGTCCGCGGCCCATTTTCCTGGACAACGGTATGACATTCTGACCTCGAATAGTGCAGAGTCTGTGAATGCACTCTCCCGTTTTGCGCGTAGATGTCCGATTGTTAATCTTATGGACTACTTTCGGGCCTTTCAACAAGAGTGGTACCAAATTCGACGCCTAAAAGGAGCTGAGATACAAAATGCACTCACACCAACGGCGGAGAATATCGTTCAGTACAGGGCGCGTCGTGCGGCGACATGGCCGGTAAGAGCAATCGGGTATGGGAAGTACGAGGTGCATGATGACTATATTCACGCGATTGTGAATATGGAAGACCACCTTTGTTCGTGTCGCGAATGGGATAAATCTGGGTTACCGTGCGGCCATGCCATCGCTGCAGCAACATATATGGGTCGTACAGATTGCAGCGACTTGGTTGTACCTTTCTTCACGTCCGAATATTACCGGAAAACATATGTGGAGATAATAAACCCAGCTGGACCCCCCCTGCAGCATGGGTGTATCCACCCGATCCGCTTCCACCATGGAACAAACACATATGATACTGTTGATCTAAACGCTGATTTGTAAAAATATATATATATATATATATATATATATATATATATATATATATATATATATATATATATATATATATATTCATATTATATATACACACACATACATATGCTTCTAAATGAACATTGATAACACAGCTAGTTTGTAAATGATAATTATATTCATATTCCTATATGAGAGCTTCGAAACGATATATAATGCGTCCAAAATGGAGTATGTGTGAAAGAGATATCGATACTCAAAGTTGAGTAATTGGATGAAATTAACAAAAACCAAATGAAGTAAACACTAAGTCAACCACAATACTTTAACAAAATAAGTTAATACTAAAAATAACAATTATTTAATGTTACATAAACAACCTAACTTTGATTTATTTGACAATGCGCATAAATGGACTCCGTCATATGTATGCGAAATGCCTTGGCCTCGGCCTCGGTCTGGTCAGGGTGTACAAATACCACATCGTTATTTATCAAGATGCTGGCATTACGACATACCCAGACACTGCAATCCGCATTCATCCCGGCCTGCTGGGGTGTATTCTTGGCGAACTTATGGCGAAAGAGCTCTGACCTATCGCGACGCCTCGTGTCCTTGACCCGACAAAAGAAGTCAAATAGCACATCTTTAAACCTTCTCATCTGGTCTTCCAATTGGTCTCTGAAGAGACTGGCACTATCGCTGTCATATATGGTCATGGTCATAGCGTCAAGCTCAAACACTCCGAGCAGCCAATGTTTGGGATGAATGCATATAGGGATGTACACCTGAAATATTACAATATTAGACAACTTAGTTAGCAACAAAACAACTTATATAAAATAAGAGTAAAACGATTTACATACCACATCGAGGAGAGCCCAAGAAACCCCTTCCACGCCGTTGCATGAGTTGGCCACGGAGGCGGGACCTTGATGGGGGAGCACCAGGTAGGCAAAGAAAATACTATACATTATGGTCCACCTGGTGTCTGTTCCACGATGTCTTTGCAACAGCGAGACCCAACAATCGATGTGCTATACATAAAAAATAGATGGTTAGACATGTAATATAAATATATTTGATTATATGACTATAGTTAAACTTCATACTAACCACATCCTGTAACTCAGACTCCAAAGGGTCATCCGCCAGCAATACTTGGAAAAAGCGGGGGGTGATTTCCAAGCTCAAGTAAGGGACGAATATCATGGGGGAGAGGTGACCAGTCCGACACATCCTCAATATTTCCGATGCCGGTTGAGGCTCCGGTGAAGGAACTTTCCCTTTTTCTTTCCTCCCTTCTTTCCCCCCCGCTTTCTTTGCTTGTTTTTTAGCGGCCGGTGGTGTCGTAGATCCTTGTTGGCCAAACGGGTGACGAAACCATTGTGAAATTTTATGCGACCGCTTTTAAGGGAGCGGGGTCACCTGTGGTGGTAGATCTACAACCTCCATCGGGTCATCTTCCGGCTCCGAGAAGTGCTCCGAGAAGTGATCCTGGATAATAGGAGACCCCGTCTGAAAATTAAGTTATTAGATGTTTTAAGTACAATTTAGGAAATGTTCACAATTAAACCAAAACTACCAAAATAACTTACAGTATGCATTTCCGGCCTGTAATAGTCTACGGCCGAACCGCCAAAGATGTCCGTGATTGCTGTGGTGGCGAACGTCGTTTGGGACATCCCGGCCCCTGACATCCCGGCCTGCGTGACATTGATCATTAAAATAGTTACAAAATTAGGAACAAACATATAACTATAATGGTTTCTCAGTGTCACTTATACTCTCCGGGATAGTAGAATAGGATGTGGTGGCGAACGTCGTTTGGGACATCCCGGCCTGCGTGACATTGATCATTAAAATAGTTACAAAATTAGGAACAAACATATAACTATAATGGTTTCTCAGTGTCACTTACACTCTCCGGGATAGTAGAATAGGATGTGGTGACGAACGTCGTTTGGGACATCCCGGCCCCCGACATCCCGACCTGCGTGACATTGATCATTATAAGAGTTACAAACTTAGGAACAAACATATAACTATAATGGTTACTCAGTGTCACTTACATTTTCAGGGAATGACGGATAGGATGTGGTGGCAAACGTCGCCTGTGCCCCCTGTCCGAACGGAGCGGGGATCGGTGTCGTACTCGACATCTAAAACAAATTTAGAACGTAATATTAATATACAAACTAAATAAACGTGGCCAACAAATTAAGTTAAACACTAACATGGACAGCGCTAAACTGTCTGTAGACTCCCTCCAGAAACTGTACACGTGACTCTAGCGGCCCGTGGACGTAGTCCCACAGGTACTCATGACAGCCACGCTGTGGCTCGTAGGAAGGGGCCGCCTGATATGGATCGTAAGGGGGCGGCTGGTAGGAGGAGGAAGAGGGGCGGATAGGAGGAGGAAGGGGGCTGCTGATATCCACCGGAAGGGGGCGGATAGGAGGAGGAAGGGGGCTGCTGATGAAACACCCTAAAACAGGGTCAATTTAAACCTTAAAATTTACCACAAGTTATGATCACAAACTTTCAAACTTATATAACCTGAGGATCAAATGTAAGGTTTCTATATACAAACGTCATTACTTAAATAACTTATTAATCTAATCATGACATAACAATCAGATTAATCCAGTTATCTAAACAACCGTCCCAAAACCATCAAAAATCTCTAGATCCTCCTGTATCTCTAAGTCTGAATCTTTCCAAAAGTTCTCGTCTCTCATTCCCGCTATTTCCCGGAGCTTGTACCTGGTAAGAAGATTCAACTTGAAACATTAGGCTTTCGCCTAGTGAGGATATTCAAATCAAAATAAAATTTAATAATTAAAACATGAACAGATAACTCAAACCTGTTCTCACCCATCTTACCGTACGACAACTCCTTTTCAAATCGGGGAATCTACCCCAATCCCAATTTCCTATGACTAACTCATTTAATCGCAACAACAATATAAGAGCTAACTCTGAATCGTTCCAGATTCATAATCAATAATCACACACAAGAAATTACAAGTCAAAACCTGCCTATTTCTTAATCAGGAAGTAGAGATTACAAATTACTTTATGCCTATCTCTAGTCTTCCTCTCATCACAGGGAAATCTCCGATCTTCCCAAATCGAAATGGGAATTATTAAGCAAGCTCTGCTTATTCCGCATTCCACCTCAGAATCAATGGCCCCCATGGGATTATAATATCGCGATACTCAAATCGAGACTCATGATTCAAGGTTCACCCAATTACTAAAATTACACCCCTTTGGTCTATGGCGAGTAATCGGTTCCCATCATACCGTACCCAAGTGCCCTCGGTGACCGGATGCCTATTTTAGTAAAAGCACATAATCACATAATATAATATATGTAATAATCGATACTACTATATGCGTCCAGCATACAGTATATCATTTCTCCGAACATATTCTATATATATATATAATATCAAGAATATTAATATCTCCTCATCTAAATCTCTTAATTATCTCCTCTTTAACTTAGCATGGAAGTTAATAACTCAATCAAGCTTCAAATCATAATTAGAGTTCATAACCACATAGTAATTTCATGTAGTAGATAATCAAACTTAGCATGCAAGTTTAATAAATAAATACTAGTTCATCAATTTCATATATAACTCATCTTGGAAACTTTAACATGGTAACCAACATAACACAACTTTTAATCGCCCTCTTGGCTTATCTCTAATTTAATCAAATCCACATAAGACATATTCATGCATACATATAAAGCATCTAATTCAAGATTAATTACTGAATTTTAAAGAGAGTTGAATAAACTCACCTGATGCGTTATTACTCCTTTTAATCCTTTTTAACACGTAAAGGGCTCCTTTCTTCACTACCACAGCTTACTGTATTATTCAATTACACATACTGATATTAATTATCAAAACAGAACCCTCTATAACTGAAAATCCTTAATCTCTCAAAATCACATCTCAAGTCGCAATGAACTGAAATCGCAATCACCTATTCCGATTTCACTTCCAAATCGCAGTGAACTGGAGTCGCAGTCCTCTATTGCGATTCCAATTCCAAGTCGCAGTGAACTGTTGCGATTACAGTACCAAGTCGCAACTGCCCATTGCAATTTCACCCCAAGTCGCAACTAACTGTTGCGATTCCAAAGCCAAGTCGCAATGGTCTACTGCGGCTCCAACTCCAAGTCGCAATTGCCCATTGCGACAATCATGAATGTCGCAACTCAAGGTTGCGACTTCGATGATATTCAACCAAGTCTCAGTCCACTAAGTTCGTTCTAAACCCAGATTTTTATACTTTTAATCTATGTTTGTTTATACCAATTTGCAGATATGTTTAATACACTTATCTTAACATATCCTAATACTCAAATTCCCATTATCATCAAAATTACCAAAACCCAACATAAAAATTCCCAAGAAAGCTTTTTAACTAAGAAGATGATGGATTAGAGAGTGATTACCTTTTATGAATCTTCCAGAATAAACACAATAATCAGTTGATTGAAAGGTATTGATCTTCTCCTTCTCTTTTCTCAATTTTTCTATCTCGGTTCTCTTTTCCTCTCAAAACCGAAAGACACACAAAAGCACACACACACACTTGCACAATTAGACTATATTGCCTCACATTAAGACACCTCATCCTTAAACTAATGAGTCATAAACCAAAATACCAAATGAACCCTCATCTTTAAGAAAATGACATTACAACCTTCAATCTTTAAATCCACTTTAATCAAGACTTATATAAAAGATACAATTTAACCCCTAGTTAAGATTGAAATTCCCAAAATAATACAACGAAAAATTCGGGATGTTACAATACTCCCCAACTTGAAAATGATTTCGTCCCCGAAATCAAAGTTAGGTAAACAAATGAGGATACCTATCCCTCATACTCTCCTCTGACTCTAAAGTTACATTAGTACCTCTATGATGTTTCCACTGTACTTTCAACATAGCTACCTCTTTACCACTACGTAACTTTCTAACCAATCTTTCTAAAATTGCCTCTGGTTCCTCTACACAGCGACTCTTTTCATATATTCTCACATCTGTGATTGGAATCACATCCTCCTCTTCGGCCAAACACTTCCGAAGATAACATACATGAAAAGTATTATGAACTCCTTCCAACTCTGGTGGAAGATCTAACTTGTAAGCTTGTAACCCAATTCTCTCAACAA
The DNA here is from genome assembly GCA_033807775.1 of Saussurea involucrata. Taxonomy (NCBI): domain Eukaryota; kingdom Viridiplantae; phylum Streptophyta; class Magnoliopsida; order Asterales; family Asteraceae; genus Saussurea; species Saussurea involucrata. The sequence continues at coordinate 227,325,759 of CM066314.1, forward strand.
TGGTGAAAGGTCCTAGAAAACAAGGACTCAACTTCCCACGTTTTCCAAACCTTATCACACCTTTCCATGGGGATACCTTGAGCATCACACGCTCCCCAACTTGAAATTCCTTTGGTCTCCGCTTCGGGTCAGCATAACTTTTCTGTCTATCTTGGGCTGCTTTCATATGATGCCGAATCTCTTTTACTTTATCCGTTGTTTGCTGTACTAACTCTGGACCGGCAAACTGTTTCTCCCCGGCTTCTAGCCAACACACCGGAGTTCTACACTTACGACCATACAACGCTTCGAAGGGTGCTCTCCCGATGCTCGAATGATAACTATTGTTATACGCAAATTCTACTAACGGTAGATGCGTATCCCAGTTACCACCAAAATCTAAAACACAACACCTGAGCATATCCTCCAAAGTTTGAATAGTCCGCTCACTCTGTCCATCGGTCTGTGGATGAAAAGCAGTACTCAAATTAACTTTAGTACCCAATTCTTCTTGCAATGATCGCCAAAATCTCGAGGTAAACCGACTATCACGATCTGACACTATCGACACCGGTATACCATGCCTTGACACCACTTCATCAATATACAACTTTGCCAATTTCTCAATTGGTGATGCCTCTTTCATTGCTAGAAAATGAGCACTCTTAGTTAATCTATCCACGATTACCCATATTGTGTCGTTACCTTTTTGCGTCTTTGGTAACTTCGTCACAAAGTCCATGGTAATCTTCTCCCACTTCCATTCCGGAATTTCCAAGGATTGGAAACTTCCGTACGGTTTCTGATGTTCAGCTTTCACCAACGAACATGTTGTACACATTTCTACCTTTCGAGCCACATCTACTTTCATTGCTGGCCACCAATAATGCAATTTCAAATCTCGATACATCTTCGTACTCCCAGGGTGAATGGAATACTTAGATTTATGAGAATCTTCGAGAATCAATTCTCGATTTCCTCCAATTTTAGGCACCCAAACTCTTCCTTGAAACAATTTAATCCCCCGACCATCTTCAGTCAACTGAAGATGTTGCTTACCCATTACTTCCTCTTTCAGATTTTCCTCTTGCAAAGCAATCACTTGTGCTTCTTTGATCTTTTCCATCAAACTTGACGTTACATCAATTCTATCATTTACCGATTTCAAACACCCACCATATTCTTTTCTACTTAAGGCATCAGCCACGACATTTGCTTTACCAGGGTGGTAATGCAATTCGCAATCGTAATCCTTAAGCAATTCTAACCATCTTCGATGCCTCATGTTTAATTCCTTCTGATCAAAAACATGTTGCAAACTCTTGTGATCAGTAAAAAGAGTACACTTTGTTCCATACAAATAGTGTCGCCACAACTTCAGAGCGAACACTACTGCTGCTAACTCTAAATCATGGGTAGGATAATTCTTTTCATGTTCTTTAAGCTGTCTCGAGGCATAGGCAATCACTTTGCCCCTTTGCATTAGCACACATCCTAGACCCATCTTTGAAGCATCACTATACACAACAAAATCTTCTGTCCCTTCTGGCAAGGCAAGTACAGGTGCTTCACACAGTTTTTGACGTAAAGTTCTGAAAGCTGTTTCCTGTTTCTCCGTCCAAACAAACTTCTCATTCTTTCTAGTTAACAACGTCAACGCAGATGCAATCTTAGAGAAATCTTTTATGAATCTTCTATAATAACCTGCTAATCCCAGAAAGCTTCTTATCTCAGATGCACTTCTAGGTGTCTCCCAATTCGTCATCGCTTCAATCTTTGAAGGATCTACTTTAACTCCTTCAGAAGTAATCACATGACCTAGGAACTGCACCTCCTTCAACCAAAATTCACACTTTGAAAACTTTGCGTATAACTTCTCTTTTCTTAAAACTTCTAAGACTTCACGAAGATGTTGCTCATGATCTTCTTCAGTCTTTGAATAAATAAGTATGTCGTCAATAAACACAATGACAAACTTATCTAAAAATGGTCGACACACTCTGTTCATCAAATCCATAAATATCGCAGGAGCATTTGTCAACCCAAATGGCATTACAAGGAACTCATAATGTCCATATCTTGTTCTAAACGCTGTTTTTGAAACGTCTTCATCTCTTACCCGCACTTGATGGTATCCAGATCTTAAATCTATCTTTGAAAAGTATCCCGCACCTTGGAGTTGATCAAATAGATCATCAATCCTCGGAAGCGGATACTTGTTCTTAATAGTTACCTTATTCAACTCTCGGTAATCAATACACATTCTCATGGTACCATCTTTCTTCTTAACAAATAAAACTGGATCTCCCCACGGTGAAGAACTCGGTCTTACGAAACCCTTATCTAATAACTCCTGAAGCTGAGTCATCATCTCTTTCATCTCAGCAGGTGCTAAACGATAAGATGCTCGTGCAATCGGTGCCGATCCAGGAATAATATCGATACGAAACTCCACCTGTCTTTCAACTGGCAAACCTGGAAGGTCATCCGGGAACACATCCGGAAACTCACACACCACGTTGATATCTTGAATATTTTTCTTTTCTAACTTTGTATCAATAACATAGGCTAGATAAGACCAACACCCTTTCGATAAACATTTCCGCGCCTTCATCACTGAAATCAACGGAATTTCTCCTTCCTGCTTTTCTCCGAACACGAATACACTATCTTTCTCGCCCATTGGAATTCGAATCAACTTCTTTGCGCACATAATTTCTGCCTGGTTGTTGCTCAACCAGTCCATCCCTACTACAATATCAAAGCTCCCAATTTCCATTAACAACAAGTTAATCGGAAATTCTGTTCCCTCTATCATAATCTTACAATCGGCCAGGCTCTCCTTAACCAAAGTCTGAACTCCATTAGCTATTTCGACTACTAAGGCATCTCCTAGAGTAGTAACCGGCATAGCTAACTTATGTTGAAACAACTTGAATACAAAAGAATAATTTGCACCACTATCAAACAACACACGTGCAGGAATAGAGTTTATAAGAAATGTACCCGAGACCACGTCCTTTGACCCCTTCGCTTCATCAGCAGTCATTTGGAATGCACGACCGGTTGGTTTGGGAATATCCAGCTTTCTTCCCTGATCTCCTCCTCTTTTCAACTTCGGACAATCTTTTCGAAAATGACCCGGTTGCTGACATTCAAAACAAACCGACCCAGGCACTGTACAACTCGACGCCATATGTCCCATCTTCCCACACTTGAAACATTGATTTCCGACTACACGGCATTGGCCAAAATGTTTACTTTTGCATTTTGAACACCAACCCGGTTCTCTGCGAGAATCATTGCGAATGTTCTTTCCGAATAATCTTAATTTCGGAGAAGGTTCGGAACGACCCTCCCATTTCCTCTTTTCCCCAACATGCGCTTTCTCCTCTTTATCTTTCACATACATTTCCTCTATCACCTTTGCTTCCTCAATCGTCTCCCTCAAGGTAGCAGATTTTGAACTACGAACTCTTGTCATCATATCTGCTGGTAGACCTTTCAAGTAATACTTAATCTTTTCTTTCTCTGTTGAAGCCACGTGCCCCACAAGATTTAGCTTCTCCATAAAGACCTCGGTATATTTTCTCACCGACATATTACCCTTCTTAATATTCCGAAACTCTTCTTCAATTCGGTCCATCTCATGCTCGTTACAATATTCTTCTAAAATCTTTGCCTTAAACTGACTCCAAGTTACGGAATTCAAAGCTGCCTCAGTCACAGTTGATGATAACACATTCCACCACTGCAACGCTTTGCCACGCAACATTTGTGACCCAAATCTCACCTTAGATCTCTCATCTGAACATTCACAGGCACGAAAAGCCTGCTCGATTTCTTTTATCCAGTTCATACAAACCACTGGATTATCATCTCCCTTGAATTCTGGTGGTTTACAACTTAGGAACGTCTTGTAAGAACAGTTTCTGTCAACCCTTCTAACTGTCTCCACTCCTGGATTTACAGTCGGATTTATCACATTAGTATCGGTCACTGTTCTCCTTGGCTCCACATTTCGATCATTAATCAATTTCGTAAACATCTCTGCCTGTCTCCCCATTACAGTATTCATCATCTCTGTTTGCCTCTCCATTGAAGCATTCATCAGCCGAGTCACATTATCCATTATTCGCCCCTCCATACCTGAATCTGACGACGTTTGATCAACATTACTAGTACCTCCTGGATGTACTCGACTTCGCATTCCTCCCAAGGAAAGAAAATCTGATGGCGTATCAGGAACTCCGCCCAATCCAGTTTGTTTCTCTCCAGCATCGTCTAACCAATTCCTATTCATCGAAGAATTTGGAGACCTCGGGGGCGTATTCACCATCGTTCTGATGGAGCATATTCAAATCAAAATAAAATTTAATAATTAAAACATGAACAGATAACTCAAACCTGTTCTCACCCATCTTACCGTACGACAACTCCTTTTCAAATCGGGGAATCTACCCCAATCCCAATTTCCTACGACTAACTCATTTAATCGCAACAACAATATAAGAGCTAACTCTGAATCGTTCCAGATTCATAATCAATAATCACACACAAGAAATTACAAGTCAAAACCTGCCTATTTCTTAATCAGGAAGTAGAGATTACAAATTACTTTATGCCTATCTCTAGTCTTCCTCTCATCACAGGGAAATCTCCGATCTTCCCAAATCGAAATGGGAATTATTAAGCAAGCTCTGCTTATTCCGCATTCCACCTCAGAATCAATGGCCCCTATGGGATTATAATATCGCGATACTCAAATCGAGACTCATGATTCAAGGTTCACCCAATTACTAAAATTACACCCCTTTGGTCTATGGCGAGTAATCGGTTCCCATCATACCGTACCCAAGTGCCCTCGGTGACCGGATGCCTATTTTAGTAAAAGCACATAATCACATAATATAATATATGTAATAATCGATACTACTATATGCGTCCAGCATACAGTATATCATTTCTCCGAACATATTCTATATATATATAATATCAAGAATATTAATATCTCCTCATCTAAATCTCTTAATTATCTCCTCTTTAACTTAGCATGGAAGTTAATAACTCAATCAAGCTTCAAATCATAATTAGAGTTCATAACCACATAGTAATTTCATGTAGTAGATAATCAAACTTAGCATGCAAGTTTAATAAATAAATACTAGTTCATCAATTTCATATATAACTCATCTTGGAAACTTTAACATGGTAACCAACATAACACAACTTTTAATCGCCCTCTTGGCTTATCTCTAATTTAATCAAATCCACATAAGACATATTCATGCATACATATAAAGCATCTAATTCAAGATTAATTACTGAATTTTAAAGAGAGTTGAATAAACTCACCTGATGCGTTATTACTCCTTTTAATCCTTTTTAACACGTAAAGGGCTCCTTTCTTCACTACCACAGCTTACTGTATTATTCAATTACACATACTGATATTAATTATCAAAACAGAACCCTCTATAACTGAAAATCCTTAATCTCTCAAAATCACATCTCAAGTCGCAATGAACTGAAATCGCAATCACCTATTCCGATTTCACTTCCAAATCGCAGTGAACTGGAGTCGCAGTCCTCTATTGCGATTCCAATTCCAAGTCGCAGTGAACTGTTGCGATTACAGTACCAAGTCGCAACTGCCCATTGCAATTTCACCCCAAGTCGCAACTAATTGTTGCGATTCCAAAGCCAAGTCGCAATGGTCTACTGCGACTCCAACTCCAAGTCGCAATTGCCCATTGCGACAATCATGAATGTCGCAACTCAAGGTTGCGACTTCGATGATATTCAACCAAGTCTCAGTCCACTAAGTTCGTTCTAAACCCAGATTTGTATACTTTTAATCTATGTTTGTTTATACCAATTTGCAGATATGTTTAATACACTTATCTTAACATATCCTAATACTCAAATTCCCATTATCATCAAAATTACCAAAACCCAACATAAAAATTCCCAAGAAAGCTTTTTAACTAAGAAGATGATGGATTAGAGAGTGATTACCTTTTATGAATCTTCCAGAATAAACACAATAATCAGTTGATTGAAAGGTATTGATCTTCTCCTTCTCTTTTCTCAATTTTTCTATCTCTCGGTTCTCTTTTCCTCTCAAAACCGAAAGACACACAAAAGCACACACACACACTTGCACAATTAGACTATATTGCCTCACATTAAGACACCTCATCCTTAAACTAATGAGTCATAAACCAAAATACCAAATGAACCCTCATCTTTAAGAAAATGACATTACAACCTTCAATCTTTAAATCCACTTTAATCAAGACTTATATAAAAGATACAATTTAACCCCTAGTTAAGATTGAAATTCCCAAAATAATACAACGAAAAATTCGGGATGTTACAGCTGATATCCACCGGAAGGGGGCCTGTCGTCGCCTTCCTCATCTTCGTCAGATGTGGAAGGAAAGGGACGTCAATCCCTTGCCGCCTCTGCGTCAATAAAGGCCACGCTGTCTCTGTACCAATCCGTGTCCATCTCATCGGCAGTAGGCTCAAGGCGAGCGAAAGGCAAGAGTGGCAGCTAAATATATGATAAAACATAAAAAAAATAATAATAAGCGGGACTAACGTATGCAAATTGTAAACATAGTAAAAGAACATACATGTCTAGATTCATTGAAGAACTGAACCCAAAGCGACCTACTTAGGGTAACACGCTTGTCCCAACGGGTTCCCCTAAGTACTCGGTCGTCGCGCTTGACGAAATATCGGATTGATGCGGAAAACATCTCCAAGATCCATATCGGGAATTAGACAAGAAGAGCAAGTAAGTAAAAAGGAAAGCCAAACAGTTTGTATGTATTATTAACAATTGTTATACTACGTATCTAACCTTGAAGGCGTATGTAAAACCACAAAGGTTCATCTTTCCATGTCGATCGGAGTCGCGTCTGGTTATGGCTCGGTGCAAGATTGAGTAGCAATGTGTCCAGATATGGCTACCCCACGGGTAGTTGTTAAACAGCTCAAGGTCCTCGACGACCCTAAGGACCGTCGAGGAAGCATACTGGCTATACTCACGGCCCATGAAGCCCATGTCCACGATCACCACCAAGCATACACGGACAGCATTGGCGTCGCTTAGGGCACTAAGGCCCTCTTTCATCATGTCCCGGGCTGCCTTCAGCTTCAAACGAGATGCTGAAATGCCCCAAACCCTAGGAACGAAGGAGCAGTCTGCTAAGGGAGGAAGGGGGAGCCTCTCCAAAACGTAGTCCTGTAATTAGACAGAACTCACGACGCCCAAAATGCAATCGATTGCCGAAGAAATCAAAATGCATCTCCTCCGGCTCAGCGTTGGCGTCCTCGACCTCCAACTGTAGAAACATGTGTACTAGCGTAGGGTCGCCAGCAGAGTAAGACACATCCATCCATGGCCCGAACGGTGTCCCTCTAAAGATAACCTCAAGGGTATCCGCGCGATCACCTAATCCCCTAAAGCGGTTTCTTAAGTCCTCGATGTAGGCAACTTTGCACTTTAGCGTCAAGTCGATGTTAAAGAAATCCCTCTACATAGTCATTCACAGATGTTATAGTTAGTGTTATATATAGATGTTGCGGTTTATTTTATTTCAACGTATAATAGAGTTATAAATAGATAAAGTGCGGTTTATTTTATTTCAACGTATAATAGTGTTATATATAGATGTTGCGGTTTATTTTATTTCAACGTATAATAGTGTTATAAATAGATAAAGTGCGGTTTATTTTATTTCAACGTATAATAGTGTTATATATAGATGTTGCGGTTTATTTTATTTCAACATATAATAGTGTTATAAATAGATAAAGTGCGGTTTATTTTATTTCAACGTATAATAGTGTTATATATAGAGGTTGCGGTTTATTTTATTTCAACGTATTATAGTGTTATATATACATGTTGCGGTTTATTTTATTTCAACGTATCATATTGTTATATATAGATGTTGCGATTTATTTTATTTCAACGTATAATAGTGTTATAAATAGATAAAGTGCGGTTTATTTTATTTCAACGTATAATAGTGTTATATATAGAGGTTGCGGTTTATTTTATTTCAACGTATAATAGTGTTATATATACATGTTGCGGTTTATTTTATTTCAACGTATCATATTGTTATATATAGATGTTGCGGTTTATTTTATTTCAACGTATAATAGTGTTATAAATAGATAAAGTGCAGTTTATTTTATTTCAACGTATAATAGTGTTATATATAGATGTTGCGGTTTATTTTATTTCAACGTATAATAGTGTTATAAATAGATAAAGTGCGGTTTATTTTATTTCAACGTATAATAGTGTTATATATAGAGGTTGCGGTTTATTTTATTTCAACGTATAATAGTGTTATATATACATGTTGCGGTTTATTTTATTTCGACGTATCATATTGTTATATATAGATGTTGCGGTTTATTTTATTTCAACGTATCATATTGTTATAAATAGATAAAGTGCGGTTTATTTTATTTCAACGTATCAAATTGTTATATATAGATGTTGCGGTTTATTTTATTTCAACGTATAATAGTGTTATAAATAGATAAAGTGCGGTTTATTTTATTTCAACGTATAATAGTGTTATATATAGAGGTTGCGGTTTATTTTATTTCAACGTATAATAGTGTTATATACATGTTACGGTTTATTTTATTTCAACGTATCATATTGTTATTATTAGACAATAAGTTTTGTAATACTTGTGTATTTATAAGGGTGTATTATGTAACTTATTTGTATATATATAGTTGTCTCCTCTCCTATTGGAGAATGCAGGGGATCTTAATTGTTTCATGGTATCAGAGCGATCATAACCGCCCAACCCTCTCCTCTTCTTCTTCCCACCTATCAGTTTTTCTTACTCTTTGGAATCCATGGCTTCTCCTTCTTCTTCCCAGGATAATCACCTACCTATGCACACCATTCTTCACCTAATCACCATTCGGTTATCCTCCTCAAACTACCTTCTATGGAAGAATCAAATGATCCCTCTCCTCTCGTCCCAAGGTCTGTCCGGGCATATAGATGGTTCCTCTCAGATTCCAGCAACTGAAATTATCATTGATGCGAAAAACGTTCCAAATCCGGCTCTTCCCGTCTGGATGGAAAAAGATCAACGTGCCATCATTCTCCTACAAGCTTCGCTAACTGAGGAAGCCTTCTCCGAAGTCGTTGGCCTCTCCTCTTCTCGTGCTATTTGGCTTGCTCTCGAGAGTGCCTATGGGAACTCCTCCATGGAACGGGTCCAAAATCTTCGTGATCGTCTACGACATCTCTCTAAAGGTAACGATACCGTCTCTAATTTTGGCCGGAAGTTTAAAAATATTTGTGACCAACTCTCGGCCATTGCCCACCCGGTAGCCGATACGGATATAACTCATTGGTTTCTGTGTGGCCTTGGTCCCACTTTTGAGACCTTCTCAACGGCGATTCGTGCCTCTCGCATGCCACAAGTGTACCGTGATTTACTTGCTCAAGCCGAGGGCCACGAAATGTTCCTTCATGCCATTCACGGGAGTTCGACACCCGCTGTTGCCTTCTCGGCTCAGCAGCACAACTCTCTTGCACTCCCACCGCACCTTGCGGCCCAACGTGGTTTCAACGGTGGTTACCGTGGTCGTCGTGGACGTGGGTTTAGAGGAGGTCGGGGTCGTGGTCGTAGACCCCCCACTGTCAGTTGTGTCGAATCGATGGTCATTACGCCAATACATGTCCGCATCTTATGTCATTTGCTCGAACCCCGCGACCCAGTGAGCCCGATCTTGCTCGTGCATTTCATGCACAATGCCATGTGAACACCTCCATGCCGGAATGGTTTGTGGACTCTGGGGCCACGGATCATATGGTCTCCTCTCCTGCATCGATTGCTCATACTGAGCCCTTTATTGGTGGTGCGTCTGTGGGATTCGGTAATGGCTCAACTTTACCTATTTCTAGTGTTGGGACTACCATCATCGCCAATAAACTCCGTTTACGCGACGTTTTGGTTGTCCCTAATCTCACAAAAAATCTTCTATCTATCAGTAAACTGACACGTGACAATGCTGTGGATGTTCATTTTTCCGAAAACTCTTTTTTTATTCAGGATCGTCTCACGAAGGAAGCTCTAGCTCAAGGAACGTGTAATCAAGGCCTCTATGTGCTCTCTAACACACCGCAAGTTCAAGCTTTTTTTGCAAAAAATAAGTGTACGGCATCTTATGAACTGTGGCATACGCGATTGGGCCACGTATCTTTTGATACTATCTCTTTGTTAAAAAAATTGGGACATTTAGTACTTTCGTCTCTTTTACCGAAACCGGTTATCTGCTCACCATGCCAACTTGCGAAATCATCTAGATTACCATTTGAGCTAAATTTTAAACGTGCTTCACAGGTGTTAGATATTGTTCATTGTGACTTATGGGGACCTTCACCTGTAGTCTCGGTTGATGCTTATCGATATTATGTGGTTTTTGTTGACGACCACTCTCGGTTCACGTGGTTGTACCCCCTTAAAACTAAAGCGGATTTCTTTGACGTTCTTGAGAAATTTCTACGCTTCGCTCAAACGCAGTTTTCAACCAAAATTAAAAAAATTCAAAGTGATGGCGGTACCGAATTCTTGAATCATAAGGTGAAATCTTTATTTAACGACAATGGCACTTTTCATCAAATTTCCTGTCCCTACACCCCGCAACAAAATGGTCGGGTGGAAAGGAAACATCGCCATATTGTCGAAACCGGGCTTGCCATGTTGTTTCATGCTCGCGTTCCTGCTACCTTTTGGGTTCATGCCTTCAGCTCGGCGGTTTATATCATCAATCGGTTACCCACCAAAGTTCTCTCCTCCAAGTCCCCATTTGAGGTGTTATTTGGACGAATCCCACAATATGCCAATTTTAAACCCTTTGGTTGTCGTGTCTATCCGTTCTTACGGGACTATGCTCCTAACAAACTTGCTCCTAGGAGCATTCCGTGCATCTTTGTGGGCTACAACCCGCAGTACAAAGGCTATCAGTGCTTTGATCCAGATTCCTCTCGCACTTACATTACACCACACGCTCGGTTTGACGAAACATACTTCCCTTTTACCAATATGCCAAATGCAACACCGCTCTCTGACATACAACTACACACCTTTTTAGATGATGTTCCTCCCTCCGCCTTACACACACCTCCCACACCTCCTACCCCTCCAACTCCCTCACCTCCTTCCTCAACTACCTCACCCTCACTTAATCCTTGTGGCCTTTGCGATGGCCACTCTCATGCCCCGACAATCGATGACCCGCCCGGTTCACCCGAGCACTCCCCACACTTCCCAACGCCGCCCACTAGCCCGACCACCACGACACCACCTTCTAGCCCACCCGTACTACCCACCTCACACCCACCGCCCACAGCTGGCCACCCAATGACCACTCGTGCCAAGGCAGGCATTTTTAAACCAAAACATCGAGCGGATCTCTCTCATATGCGTAGTTATGGTCTCTTCTCCGCCCTTCTAGCCTCCTGTGATCCGACTCATCCTTCTGAGGCTATGTGTGACACCAAATGGCTCAATGCCATGCAGTCAGAAATGGATGCTTTATCTCTTAATAACACATAGACATTGGTACCACGACCCAGGGATACCAACGTTGTTGGGAGCAAATGGTTGTTTCGTACCAAGTTTCGAGCGGATGGATCCATTGAACGCCACAAAGATCGGCTTGTGGCACAAGGGTTTAGTCAAATCCCGGGCATTGATTTCTCTTATACTTTTAGTCCGGTTGTTAAAGCTTCCACCATTCGTGTTGTGCTCTCCCTAGCTGTGGTTAATAACTGGGCTCTACACCAATTAGATGTCAATAATGCATTTCTTCATGGCAAGCTCACCGACACTGTATTCATGCAACAACCACCGGGGTTCGTTGATCCGAAATTTCCCGATCATGTTTGCCGCCTAAATAAAGCTATCTATGGTCTCAAGCAAGCTCCTCGTGCTTGGTTTCATCGCTTGCATTCCTTTCTCATAAAGGATGGGTTCACTTGCAGTCGGGCTGGTCCATCCCTCTTTGTTTTTAAACGAGACACGTGCCTTCTCTACTTACTTGTGTATGTGGATGACTTACTCCTCACCGGAAACGACTCCAATGCCATTCGATCCTTTATCACACGGTTGCATACCGAATTCCGCATCAAAGATCTTGGGCGGTTAAACTACTTTCTTGGCTTGGAGGCATCTTATACGGATTCGGGTATTTTCTTGAGTCAAGTCAAGTATGCCAACGAGATCATTCATCGGGCCGGCTTGTCCGACTCGAAATCAGCTGCCACACCGTTATCACCTTCGATCTCCCTCGTTCGAGATGGGGTCCCATTTGATGATCCTACCAAGTAACGTTCCATCGTCGGTGCCCTTCAATATTTAACTATCACACGCCCTGACATTGCGTATGCGGTTAACCAGGTGAGTCAATTCCTTCACTCCCCTACGGTTGAACATTATCAGGCTGTAAAACGGCTTTTGCGGTATGTTAAGGGTACTCTCTCCTTTGGGCTTACGTTCTCGAGGCCCACAACCACCAATCTTGTGGGTTATTCGGATGCTGATTGGGCTCGTTGTCTTGATACGCGCCGTTCCACGTTTGGATACTCGATATTCATGGGGGGTAACTTAGTGTCATGGAGCGCAAAGAAACAACCTACGGTCTCTCGCTCGAGTTGTGAGTCCGAATATCGAGCTATGGCAAATACGGCCGCAAAGATCATTTGGCTTACTCATCTTCTTCGGGAACTTCATGCTTTACCACATGGTCGACCGACTCTCTTATGTGACAATCAAAGTGCGCTGTTTCTCACACAAAATCCGGTTTCTCACAAGCGTGGCAAACACATGGAACTCGATTACCACTTCATTCGTGAACTTGTGTCAAGTGGCAAACTCCATACCATGTTCGTACCATCCAAGCTTCAAGTAGCGGACATTTTTACGAAAAGCTTACCGCGCCAACAATTTGAAATATTCCGAAGTATGCTACGTTTGGGTCCGCCACCGTTTCGCTTGAGGGAGGATATTAGACAATAAGTTTTGTAATACTTGTGTATTTATAAGGGTGTATTATGTAACTTATTTGTATATATATAGTTGTCTCCTCTCCTATTGGAGAATGCAGGGGATCTTAATTGTTTCAGTTATATATAGATGTTGCGGTTTATTTTATTTCAACGTATAATAGTGTTATAAATAGATAAAGTACGGTTTATTTTATTTCAACGTATAATAGTGTTATATATAGAGGTTGCGGTTTATTTTATTTCAACGTATAATAGTGTTATATATACATGTTGCGGTTTATTTTATTTAAACGTATCATATTATTATATATACATGTTGCGGTTTATTTTATTTCAACGTATCATATTGTTATATATACATGTTGCGGTTTATTTTATTTCAACGTATCATATTGTTATATATACACACTTTTAAGAATTATTTTTATAAAAACACACTCTTAACAAATATTTTTATAAAAAAACACATTCTTAACATTTTTTTATAAAAACACTCTTTAGAATTATTTTTATAAAAACAATCTCTTAACAATTTTTTTATAAAAAACATTCTTAACAATGTTTTTTTTATAAAAATACAACGTATCAATTTTTATAAAAACACACTTTTAAGAATTATTTTTATAAAAACACACTCTTAACAAATTTTTTTAAAAAAACACATTTTTAACATCTTTTTATAAAAACACATTCTTAACAATTTTTTATAAAAAATACATTCTTAACAAATTTTTTTATAAAAACACACCCTTAACATTTTTTTATAAAAAACACATTTTTAACAATTTTTATAAAAACACACTCTTAACAATTTTTTATAAAAAAACTGTTTTTATAAAAAATTGTTAAGAGTGTGTTTTTATAAAAAAATTGTTAAGAGTGTGTTTTTATAAAAAAAACACATTTTTAACAATTTTTTTATAAAAACACACCCTTAACAATTTTATTATAAAAAACACGTTTTAATTTTTTTTTATAAAAACACATTGTTAACATTTTTTTTATAAAAAACACACTCTTAACAATTTTTTATAAAAGAACACTCTTAACAATTTTTTATGAAAAAACACACTATAACAACATACACATTATAACATACAAATATCAAATTCAAACATAAAACCATAAAACTATAACAATTTTTTATAAAAACACACTCTTAACAATTTTTTATAAAAAAACACATTTTTAACAATTTTTTATAAAAATTGTTTTTATAAAAAAAATTAACAATTTTTTTATAAAAAAACACATTATAAAAACCATAAAACTATAACATTTTTTTATAAAAACACACTCTTAACAATTTTTTATAAAAAAACTATTTTTATAAAAAATTGTTAAGGGTGTGTTTTTATAAAAAAAACACATTTTTAACAATTTTTTTATAAAAACACACTTTTAACAATTTTTTTATAAAAAACACGTTTTTATTTTTTATTTTTATAAAAACACATTGTTGTTAACAATTTTTTTATAAAAACACACTCTTAACAATTTTTTTATAAAAACACACTCTTAACAATTTTTTTATGAAAAAACACACTATAACAACATACACATTATAACATACAAATATCACATTCAAACATAAAACCATACATATCATGTTAAACATACAACATATTCAAACATAAGTTATAAACACTCTAACAACCTACAAATCATATATCTTAACTTAAAATAACATACAAAAAATAAAAATAAAAAACATAAAAGAAACATACCATAGAGGTAATACGAGACATCTTCACAAAACGCGAACGTGTTCCACACGACACAATTGAGAGAGTGAGAGAAAATTGAGAGAGAGTGGGAGTAAAAAATTGAGAGTGTTATAAAAAAATGAGATGGAGCCGAATTGGTCCCCCCCTCCCCATTTATAGTGCGGTCGAAGAAAAGAATTAGGGTTTTGGTTCTCAAAGTCATTTTAGGGTTAACCCTGTGCCGACACGTGGCACTTTAGCCCGCGATCGCGGGGGTCAAAGGAAGTCAAACGCGGGCAGGGACCAAAACTGCCAACACGGGCATTCTTGAGGGGGGACACGTGGCACTTTAGCCCGCGATCGCGGGGGTCAAAGGAAGTCAAACGCGGGCAGAGACCAAAACTGCCAACACGGGCATTCTTGAGGGGGGAAAGCTGGACCGCGGGCATTCTTGAGGGGGGACACGTGGCACTTTAGCCCGCGATCGCGGGGTTAAAGGAAGTCAAACACGGGCAGGGACCAAAACTGCCAACACAGGCATTCTTGAGGGGGCAAAGTTTGGTGACATGTGGCCTGGGGCCCGCGATCGCGGGCTCCATCGCGGATTTTTGGGGCATTTTTGTAAGATGAGAGAGATTTGTGGCATTTTGGTAACTCGAAGTTGGACTTTTGGCATTTTAATTAATTTCCCAAAAAAAAATTATAAAGGTCATTTTTATATAATATCATAATCGGATAATAAAACAATTGTCAATAGTCAAGATTCATTTTATGTATATTAATGATATGAAGAAATTTAAGTCATGTTTTGTTTTTTCATTTTAAAATCCTAATCATCATTTATACCTTATTCAATCAGACACTTTTATAATTCAGAACGTTTTTTTTTATTTTCAGAGCATTTTATCTCTTGATATGGTTTTGACAAAAAGTGGTAACTGTATATCTTTTAAATCTTTTTTTATTTCCGTTCAACACAATTCTTTCAATTTCAACGTTGGTTTTAGCGTACATGCACCCCGAATTTGCAAAAAATACAATGCACAAAGATTGTAGATTTGTGTGTTGGTTTTCCACAACATCTTGAATATCTTAAATCGAAATTTTGATGTGTGGGATATGATTAAAACTTCATAATCTTGCAAATCTGCCATCATCCTTCTTTTATTTCGTCATTCGATCATCGATTCTCACTTTAACTGGCATATAAGTTGAATTCTTGAGAAATAAAATAGACAATTATACATATTCAGACGTTTGTCAGTTTATAGAAAACAAACAGTCTTATTGATTCAGATTTCAGATTTCAACACCACCTCTTAAAAATCAGAAATGAAATCAAATTTCAAACTTTAACACCATTAAAAAAAACGTCATTGTATTGTTCTGTTTTAAAGACGTCAAACACTTTTGATTAGTAATGCATGAAACATTTTGTTTCGTGTTTTAATACATATAATTTTGATGGTTAGTATTCTTTAAAAGTTTCATTTTTAAAATAGAGTGAATTACATTTTTCGTTCTTGTGGTTTGGTATTCTTATCGGACATCGTCTCTATTTTGTAAAATTAATGAGACGGTTCCTGTGGTTGCTTTCTTTAACGAGTTGGATCTCTTACGCAACCACATGACCTAGTTCTTCACTTTATTAAGGAACCCACCTCACTAAAAACTACAATCAGAAGGACCAATTTGTTAAAATGCAATGATAGTGACTAAACTCGTTAAAACATGCAACCACACGAGTAAATTTGTACCAACTTTTCAAAATAGGAACAATGGAGCATGGTTCGTTATAAACACCCAACCACACGAGCAAAAAAATGTAGTTCACTCTTTTAAGATATGTATTTTGAAAGAAAATGGTCTTTTGCATTTTGGAGGGATTAAAAGAATATTTTGAACCACAAGGCTTGTGGCGCACTGGTTAAGGCTTGTGGGGGATGTGGCTAGTAACCCATCTACCCCAAGTTCGAATCCAGACGCTTCCAACTTGTGGCCACTGGGGATAAACTCAGGGTTGCATGCTTTAGCAGCTTGGGCAATTGTCTCACCTTGCCGGGATTAGTCGGGGCAATGTCCTCGGATACACTTCCAAAAAAATATATATATTTTGAAAACGAAGGGACAAAAATGAACTGAGAAGGGCTGACGACGCAATTAGACATTTAATTTGGTCGGTTATTCTATGTTTTAGACAATATTACTCAAATAAGACATGTATTAAAATTGTATTTGAATATTTTGTATGTTCTAAGATTATATTTATAATTACTCATTACTAAACGAAAGACTTTTAACTACGAACTTACCCTTGAGAAAAATATGTCGTTAAAGGGTGATTCGTCACAAAACTGTCATAAAAGTTGGTTGATAAATTTTTTGTGGGTAATACAAATCAGTGACAGATTACCCAGAGATTTTCCGGGTGATCCATGAGTATTTTCTCGAAAAAGATCGGATTCTACCGAACCAATGATATTTTCTGGGTGATCCGTAGGTAATCACCGACGAAAATTTTCACTAAGTAAATTTTATGGATAAAAGTCATTGTTTTGTACTGACTTTTATGTAATTGTTGGCTTGTTCATTACACTTTTTGAATTGTTGACCTTTCAAACTATCATATTTAATAAACATTTATTCTTAGAAAATATATTAAAACATCCATATAAACTGGGTGTTCTAAAAAAAGTTATTAAAAAGTAAATATATTTAAATGCTATAATATTTTTTTGGTATTTTTGTAACAGAGTGCTTAATCCATAAAAAAATATATATATATTTAAATGCTATGGTGTAAAAAGTCAAATCATTTTTCTTAGAACTTTTATTGTTTTATTCTCAACAATTATATGTTGAATTTGAAAACCTCTTTCCCATCATCTTTTCTCTCTCTCTCTCTCTCTCTCTCTCTCTCTATATATATATATATATATATATATATATATATATATAGCCATTGGAGAAGTTCAATTGGTTAATGGAAATTAGTCTCTTGAGGTTTCTTGGTGGTGGTTTCTTCATGGCTAAATTCAACTCATTTTCACAAACCCTCTTCTTTCTTCTTTGTGCCATCTTCTTGATCATGGCTTCCATGGCACCTCCATCCCTTTCAAGAACCTTACCTTCAACTTCTTCAATGGATCTTAATCATCCCAACAAAACCCATGTTCCGGATTCGACAACTGCAACAACACATTCAAGAACGGGGGTCGAATTCGAAGCCGGTGCTCATGAAGTTCCAAGTGGACCAAACCCTATTTCAAACAAGTGATGGTTGGTTGAATCCAAGAAAAAAAATGGAGAAATCATGAAGTATTGGTAAAGGTTTATGAAATGAATAGCCCATATGGTATATGATTATTTTAGCAAATTGTTATAGTGATAACAATCAATATACAATTATAGTTTTGGTTGGTAGTGATACTATAAATGATGCATATATGATTACTGGTTTTAATAGTTTCGTTTAATTCGGTTTTTATGTTTCTCTCTTGACCATTATTGTCACCCTTCATATATAATAGTTATTAAACTAAATTTAATCAACATATCTTTTTGAGCCATAAGTTATAAGGCCATGAGTACCGCCTACCCAATGAATCCACTGAACCCAATTGTCACCTCAGCGTCACATCAGCTTTTCTCTTTCCTACCCTTCTTATCCAAAAGTGGAGTACCGCCAACCCACTGAACCCAATTGTCACCTCAGCTTTTTTAATTCTTTTATTTATACATTTAATTATTTAACAAAATAAAAATATTTATATATTTTTTAATAAATAAAAATAAGATAAATAATAAAAATAAAAATTCATAACATTCATTAAAAATTTAAAAATTACAAAATAAATTTAAAAATTACAAAACATTAAAAATCTAGTCGTCGTCGTTGTTGGGAACTTGGATACGCCAAATATGTTCGACCAAATCCGACCGAAGGTTATTATGAGTCTCCCGGTTTTTGACTTCTCGAACATTTGCCGCGCGTTGTTCCTCACTGATTTGTGTTTCGATATCATCCGCTACAAGGTCGTTTTCATCGGCACCACAAATGGCATGGTCTTCGTGTTCGAGTATCATATTGTGTAATATGACACAAGCGTACATAATGTTTCCCAATCTTGTCGGATGCCATCCGCGTGCCGGGTTATGAAGTATATGCCAACGTTGTTTAAGCACGCCAAAAGCTCGTTCAACATCTTTACGTGCCGATTCTTGCGCGGACTTGAACTTTTTTCGTTTATGACCATGTGCGCACGTAAATGATTTTACGAAAGTAGCCCATTCCGGATATATCTCATCCGCTAGATAATATCCGTGGTTGTAGGTGACTTTATTCACCTCAAAAGGGCACTCGGATGCTTTTCCATCATATGGATCGTTGAAGATGGGCGACTGATTGAGAACATTGATGTCGTTGTTGGAACCGGCAACACCAAAGTATGCGTGCCAGATCCATAGATCATGGGAGGCCACTGCTTCTAGCATGATTGTCGGGTGCTCATGATCACCTCTCATGAATTGACCTCGCCATGCTACCAGACAATTTGCCCACGCCCAATGAGTACAGTCTATGCTGCCGAGCATGTCGGGAAATCCGTGTTTAGCTTCATGCGCGGTGTACAACTTCTGAATATCAACATAAGTAGGCTTGCGTAAATATTTTTTACCATAGAGTTCAATAATACCTGTGCAGAATTTGTGCAGACAATCTCGTGACGTTTTGTCTCCCATCCTCAAGTACTCGTCAAGTGAGTCGGCAGCTACTCCATACGCCAATTGCCGAATAGCGGAAGTACACTTTTGTATCGGAGAAAAACCTTGTTTGTGTCTGTCGTCCAACCGAAGTGTAAAATACGGATACTCTCCTTCTAAATCTTCAACTATTCGTTCGAATAGTTGTCTGCTCATCCTGAACCGCCGTCTAAACATATCCGGTGTATAAACCGGGTTGTTGCCAAAGTAGTCCCGCAAAAGCCGCTCGTTTGCAGCTACCCGACCTCTTTCTATGTTCCCGGCACTCGGTTCTCTTCTTGACGATGAGGCGATGCTACCATAAATTAATTGTGCAGCTTCTCGAACCAACCCTACAAAAATTTCCCTTTGATGCTGCAAGTACTCGTCGGTGTCTATGGATGATGATGATGCGGTCGATGAAGCGGGTTGTGGCGAATCCATATTGTCTAAAATTGAAGAAATAATGGAAAAAAGTATAGAGTTTTTTGGTGTGAAAAAATGAAGGTAGTATAGGTTAATATATATAGTGTGTATAATTTGAAAAAAAAATTATAAAAAAATTATAAAATAGCCGTTGGTAAACGGTATTGTTTAAAAAAATTTAAAAAAAATAAAAAAATTTAAAGTTGCAACGGGTATCATCGGGTTCATGAACCCGGTACCCTAACCCGATCGCTATCCGCTCCCCCCCCCCCCCCCCCCGTACCGCCTACCCGATGAACCCGCTATGCCACCTCGTCGAACCCGAGGGCGGTACGGGTGGTCTAACTATTATATTTAAGTTTAGCTCTTTAAAAAAGCTATTATATTTGTAAATATCTTACAAAACTATGCTAATCTTTTTTAAGAAATAGCAGGTGTGATTTGGGTGAGGTTTAGTCTTGTAACTTGACTTTTTTATGCCTTTTCAAAAGGGAAATTAATTAAAATACCCCAACTTTGAAGTTGACTTACCAAAATACCCAAAAAAATTCAAAGTTTACCCAAATGCCCTAAATTTCCGCGGCGAGTGCCCGTGATCGCGGTCAGGGACTGAAAGTGAAAAATTTTGCAACATTATTTACACTTCCAGTCCCCACCGCGGGCCATCGCGGGCCTCGATCGCAGGCCATCGCGGGCCGCGGAGGGCCATCGCGGGCATCATCGCGGAAATTTAGGGCATTTGGGTAAACTTTAATTTTTTTTGGATATTTTGGTAAGTCGACTTCAAAGTTAGGGTATTTTAATTAATTTCCCTTTTCAAAATCCAATAAAGTTGATACTCTACCCATCCATCATGGCTAAATCATTTATTTAGGTGTATTTTATTGATATTTTGGATCATCCTTAGATGCACTATTTTTGGGAAATTAATTAAAATGCCACAAGTCAAACATCGTGTTACCAAAATGCCATAAATCTCTCTCAGATTGCAAAAATGTCACAAATACCCGCGATCGCGGTCATTGGCATTTTTGTAATTTTTTATCCCGCGATCGCGGGGTTTGTCCCGCGGTGGACCCAAATTCTTTGTATTTGATGATTTTCAATTGAAATTTTACACTTTCACCCCGATACTTATTTATAAACTTTACTTTATACCTTTTACTTTCATAATTTAATTTTACATTTAACACATATAATCGTTTATTAACTAAAACACGTTAAAAAATACGTTTTAATTTTAACAAGTTACACCATTATAATCGTCTATTTGATAAGTTCGAAATGAGTCCAATCTTGAATTTTTTTGGATTTATATATTTTAATATATATCATATACACTACATAAAAATATTTTTTATATTAAAAAATTCATATCCTTATAGTTAATTATTTAATTTATGGTACTCTTATAGTTAAAATACGTTTTATTTATTTTATTATCGATGGTCCAAGTGTAAGTATTAAAAATTGGCGGAGGCTTTGTGATGGACAGACATCGATCCTTTTGTGCATACTCTGTAACTGCAAATACTTCAGCTCCAAACACACATGAATCATCATTCGCCAAATACCCATTTTCACAATTCTTAAATGAGTCCAGTGATACCAACTTGTTAAAACCTCAATTCATATTCTTCTCGTGAAAGTTTGTCCTATTGCCATTCACGATATCTATAAACACATATAAATAATAATAATTTAAAACGATTTAATGAATTAGTTAATATATGATTATTATGTTAATGCGATAGGAGTGTAAAACAAAATTGAAAATACGTTAAAAATGAATATTTTTTATGTAATGTATATGATATATATTAAAATATATAAATCCAAAAAAATTCAAGATTTGGCTCATTTCGAACGTATCGAAGAGACGATTATAATGGTGTAACTTGTTAAAATTAAAACGTATTTTTTTAACGTATTTTAGTTAATAAACAATTATATGTGTTAAATGTAAAATTTAAATTATGAAAGTAAAAGGTATAAAGTAAAATAAGTAAATAAGTATAGGGGTTGAAAGTGTAAATTTCAATTCGAAATTGTGATTTTGATTTGATATTTACACTTTCAACCTCTATACTTATTTACTTACTTTACTTTATACCTTTTACTTTCATAATTTAAATTTTACATTTAACACATATAATCGTTTATTAACTAAAATACGTTAAAAAATACGTTTTAATTTTAACAAGTTACACCATTATAATCGTTTCTTCAATACGTTCGAAATGAGCCCAATCTTGAATATTTTTGGATTTATATATTTTAATATATATCATATAAACTACATACAAAATATTTTTTATATTTAAAATTCATACATATATAGTTAATTATTTAATTTATGGTACATCTTTTTTTTTTTTCAATTTTGTTTTACACTCCTATCGCATTAATATAATAATCATATATTAACTAATTCATTAAATCGTTTTAAATTATTATTATTTGAATGTGTTTATAGATATCGTGAATGGCAATAGGAGAAGGTTTCACGAGAAGAATATGAAATGGGGTTTTGACAAGTTGGTATCACTGGACTCATTTAAGAATTGTGAAAATGGGTATTTGGCGAACGATGATTAAATGAGCCCAGTGATACCAACTTGTCAAAACCCCATTTCATATTCTTCTCGTGAAACATTCTCCTATTACCATTCACGATATCTATAAACACATTCAAATAATAATAATTTAAAACGATTTAATGAATTAGTTAATATATGATTATTATGTTAATGCGATAGGAGTCTAAAACAAAATTGAAAATACGTTAAAAAATGAATTTTAAATATAAAAAATATTTTTATGTAGTGTATATGATATATATTAAAATATATATATCCAAAAAAATTCAAGATTGGACTCATTTCGAACGTATCGAATAGACGATTATAATGGTGTAACTTGTTAAAATTAAAACGTATTTTTTAACGTGTTTTAGTTAATAAACGATTATATGTGTTAAATGTAAAATTAAATTATGAAAGTAAAAGGTATAAAGTAAAGTTTATAAATAAGTATAGGGGGTGAGAGTGTAAAATTTCAATTGTAAATCATCAAATACAAAGAATTTGGGTCCACCGCGGGACAAACCCCCGCGATCGCGGGGTAAAAAATTACAAAAATGCCACTGCCCGTGATCGCGGGTATTTGTAGCATTTTTGCAAAATAGGATAGTTTTGTGGCATTTTGATAACACGATGTTTGACTTGTGTCATTTTAATTAATTTCCCACTATTTTTTATATCAAATCAAGTTAAATTATACGTTAAAAATATAAAAAATGAGTATTTATATTGATAGGTATGAGGAGTAAATTAGCGGTTAAGGATGCATTTAACAATATATAGAGGTGCATCTAATTCACCCATTCTCCTATAAATAGGGCCGACAATGGGTAAGGGTAAACCCGTTACCCGTTATGTTTCGATCCGTTTGATAAAGGTATGGATAAAAAAATTATTCATTTATCCACTTATCCATTACCCGTTTAACCGAAATTTTAGTGGGTAGGGTATGGATAAACGTTTTTTTCGTTATCCATTACCCGTTACTATATATAATATATATATATATATAATTAAATATTAGTGTCTATACATATACATAATTATATATTATTAATGTTCTTTATAATGTTGTCGTATATTAATATGTACTTTAATTTATTTTTTATATCTATCGAGTAAAAGATTTCATGATGATTAAACGATAAACAAGACGGATTCAAAAAAATAAATATAATAAAAGGTGTTGGTCTTATAATTTTTATATTTTTTTAATATTATACTATGATTACTCTTTGAAAATAATAAAATGTTTAGTATACATATTAGATATAAAATAGTAACTATATTTATGAGCTTATGTTTTACTTATATATTTGAGATTTATCGATATCGGTTATAGTTTAAAATAAAATTTTGTTTTACCATTTATCCATTACCCGATATTTTTTAATGGGTAGGGTAGGGTAGGATATGGATAAATGTTTTATGAAATGGATAATTACCCGTTTTGTTACCCGCTATTTTAAATGAATTGGATAACTGATTAATCCTTACCCTAACCATATCCTACCCGTTGTCAGCCCTACTTATAAAGGATATCTAACTAAGGGGCCGTTTACAAAACGCTTATCCGGGTAAGTGCTTACCAAGTCACGTTAGCTTACCGGATGAATATGGCAAGGACCAAGAATCTTACCCGGTAAGAGCGGAAGCAAGGACCGAGAGTCAAAAACAAGGACCGAGAGTCTTACCCGGTAAGTGAGTGCGACGACTCTTACCACGGTTAACGCGTACCGGCTAAATTGTTGCATACGATGCCATTTTGGTGGACTAAAATTTTACCTAGGAAGTAAATGATAATATTGAATTTTACCGATAAGCACTTATCTGGATAAGTGATTATGTAAACGGCCCCTAAGAAAGAAGGTAAGAAATATGGGAGTATATGAGTAAGAAGGGGAAATATCAACCTCCATGTAATTTATTAATGAAAAATTAATATAATTTCTTATGTAAAAGTTTTGAAATTAATATTTGAATTTAAAAAATTTAATAAATATTTGTTGAACATGTCTTGTTAATTTAAACTCGATGAAAAAAGAGTGAATTTTTTTAGTTAATATATGTGTCAAATTAAATTACAAAATTCTTGTATTTTTCACATAATTTACATGATTGAACTTTTCTTATAGTTTTAAATAATTTAGATTAAAAAAATATGATATATTAGAAATAATGATGAAGTGTTTTGTCTAATTAACAGACAATAATGTTGTCTTGTATTTGAACATTTTTATTAGTTAGGTATTAGACCATGAGTACCGCCAACCCACGAACCCACTGAACCATGATGTCACCTCAGCACCACATCAGCTTTTCTCTTTCCTACCCTTCTTACCCTAAAGTGGAGTACCGCTTCCTATCGAACCCACTGAACCCTGATGCCACATCAGCGCCACACCAACTTTTTTAATTCTTTTATTTATACATTTAATTATTTAACAAAATAAATGTAACAACCCAAAACACTTAACATGGAATATAAGTCCAAAAAGCCCATAAGGGTCCCAATTTACATCACAATACTTGATAACATACTCAAAGCTTAAAGTTCCCAAACGATTACAACCGAGATGTTTAAACTAACAACAGCTGGATCATGACGGTCTCTATTCTCGCACATCCGCCTTAAGCCTTCTCTTTCCCTTTGAACGAAGCACCTAAGCCTCCCTTTCCTGAAAATGGTTTTTAAGTTTTGAAAGCGAGGGTTAGACCATAAGGTCTAGTGAATTCCCTCCTAAAAACGCGACCACAAAACATTTTAAGAAAACACGTTTCCTTGCAAACAGCACGTAACAAGTTTGAGCTCAAACATGGGTGTACACAGTGTCATGGACCAATAACACCTTACAAAGCCAGGCACGGCAACTCGACACCTTACAAAGCCAGGCACGGCAACTCGACACCTAACAAAGCCAGGCACGACAACTCGGAGGTCCTCCAATGTGCAACCCGACTCTACCACAGGCATAAACATTAAAACATGTTTTAAAACTTACTCGAGGATAGTCCTCCTTCCACTTGTAAGATAACACTTTTCATGCATGAGAAGACATAAATTCATGATGATCAAGTAAACTCATTTTCAGTCATATCAATTCTTCGCAATTCATTTTAAAAGATAGAATTAATGCATAAGGGAACTCACCTGGTATTCGGCTATACGACACTCTAATCGGAGCTCACTTAAACACCAAACGATCACCTGAATTGGGGTTAACAAAGGAAGTATTAGACTCCCCAATTATACTCTAAAACATTCCCCATAGTGTCTTAAGACAAACCCCTAAACCACGCCTCGAATCCAAGCCCGAACGACCAACGAAGCAGAAACAAGAATTTCCCAACAGAGACTTACGCGGTTTGCAAACCGCGTGAAAAGTCGCGTAACTCTCTGGTCGAGCATTATCAGTTCTGCATCCCAGGGTCAGCTCGAAAACCCACTTAACTCCTCCAAAAATGATTCCAATCGATTGATAACTTCCCAAAACAAACTCTAAAACTATTTATACATTAAGGAAACAATCCTCATTACTTAAATCAATCAATTCCTCAATCAACCATCATGAACTACTCTTTTGAAAACACAAATCCTTTCTAAAATGAATCAACTTAAGAACCTCCATTGGAAAGGTGGAATAACACCAAGAGTTCACAAACTCCTCAAGGGAATCATCCAACACACCCTTCCAATTGGTTTTGTCTCAAAATACTTGAAGAAGAAGAGAAATCAATAAGAATCATACATCTAAACTCCATTTCCAAGACAAATCCAAGAGACGAAGATGAAGGTATACCTTGGTAGCAAATTCCTTCAATCCCTCACTGAACCACCTTCTCCAAACCTTCCATTGTGGATTTCTTGAGCTCCTTCTCCCTTCTTGAACTCTCCAGCCGACAAATGAGGACCAAATAGGGTTTTAGGAGAGTTTTAACTTAGCTAGCTTTTCTTTTTTCACAACTCAGCCACAGAATTTTGAGTTTTTCTCAAAAGAGCCCCAGAATTTCTTATTTCTGCACTAATACCACAAGAGTTGAAATATGGGGTGTTACATCACCTCCCCCTTAACAGGATTCCGTCCTCGGAATTCCATTGCCGGACATATGCTGCAATTTGGAGTTAACTTCTGACTTCCAATAATCACATTACCCACAGAATTTCTTAAGGAGTTGCAGATACAATTCTAGAAGATCAACTTCTTTGTCCCTCAAATTCTCGACCATCCGGCGCCAATATTTGGTTCTAACGGTACTACAAAATCCGGCCCCTCAATCATTCGCATTACTTGCGAAGACGCACCAAAAGTTTCATACTTCCCCGAGTACCTTTAATTCATTCATTATCTCCCCCAATTCCTTCTATAACTGCCATTACTTCATTACAATATAGCCCGATTCAATCTCCTGTTGAAACACACTTGCAATCCCTTCGTCCGAACATACTACTCATCCAAATTACTCTCCTTAATAGAAAACGACTCTACTCGAGTTAACACCGCAATAACCCGAATCTCTAAACGGAGACTAATCACTCCCTTCATCGACATTACACACTATCACTCTCATATCATTACCGCATTCTCACCACCATATAACATTCATATCAAAGGATGAACGCCCTCCTACCAAAATAGCGTTCACCTGGCACAGTTGCGTTTCCTCAAAGTCACACTGATCACACGTGTCTCAACAACTACAAATCAACGGTCCAAACTCACAACAATCGCTAAGCCATAATTATATTCTATACACAATTATGTCCTTCGCCCTAATCCACCGAATGGTTCCACTAACTAGGAACTGCCTCCAACGTTCACTTGCCCTCCCACACGGAGGAGTGACCAAGCTCATTCAAACTATCTCAATTAATTGAATGTTGAACGACACGCTCATGCGAAACATTCTTCCCGACAATACTGAATCTAATCCCAAGGTCTCTCGACCACGACACCACATTTGACCACTTGTTTCCATCCTAACTTGATACATTAAAGATCCCTCAAAAGAATGACTCACCCACAAGAACCAACTTTTAGACCGGTCGCATGAACTTAGCTTTCTCAACTCATTAACCATGACATAAACAACAATCCCTTATCTTATGCCTTAAAAAGAACAGTTCTTCAACTATAGTCCGCCCATTCAATGTCTCATGACATCTTCTTACCGCGAGTCTGTCTATACTTGATCTTTCATACCGTCATCATCTTCTCTCATGCTTACACAAACTTTCCATCGCACACCGCTACAGCCTAACAGAACAACTTCTCCATACTTATCAGTCAAGACCTTTAGCCAAGTTCTCATGAGGTACTTAACACCAAGAACTACCAAGAGTTCCTAACTCTCCAACACCGCCGACCCGCTCATTCTAATTCATTACATCCACGAAATACTCCAACGCTCTTGACTAAACTTCACGACGAAGCACTACAACTTAACGGGTACAATATCCTGCTCGACAATCAAGTGAAGCATGAAAACTCACCCAAAATCCAATGGGATCGAGAAGGACAAGGGTTCTCCTGTCATCCCGTTACCAACCGCAACTTAATATCTTGATCTCAACCTAGTATTAACGTATACCGCCCGCAAAACCACACACTTCAACCAGGCATACTCATTACCTTTGACTACTCCATTATTACATCTGAGACATACACGCTTCTTTGGTACCAAGTGCTACCACTTCCCCACGCCACTATCGCACCCCGCGACTACATTGCAACAAGTTAACGTGATGCCTTTACATACGCAGAAGATGTTACTTCCTTTATGCCGCCCATAACACAATTTCAAACGAAGCCAAAACGTTGCTCGACTTTGCCCTTCCCGGGTCTAAACGAACCACATGACAAAGTCAATTACTCAAGGTACACCCGTTTCGATTACCCTAACCTTTCGTTCTTATATGGATCATCATACCCCATAAGAAAATCACTTAAGCAATCACGATCTCTTACTTTTGTACACTCACACAAGGTGGTCAAACGTCACGTCGGATACCTACCTTTCTCCAAACAACTTCTTACCTCTTTGTAAGAAAACTCAACAAGATAGCCACACTATAGTTACTTCTCCAATACCAACCTCCCGACAACTATCCAACAAAACGGTCACTGATTCGACATCGACAATCGACATGCAATTGTCCAGTCGCCTCACGACGAACAAGGATTCTCGAAAGAATCTATTTCTCCTAACTCCCGAACCAGTTCTCGTTCCTCGTTAACTCCTCGCAATCTATCTTCGCTGTGCTAGACACCTTACACATAAGCTAATCATCCAAACCTCAATGGACATTACATTCACATTGGTGGTCTTCCGTTCTCCCAATGCCCTCACAAGGTGTTCCTATACCATATCCTTAACACATTCTCGAACAACCTCACTCGTTCGCCCGCAACGGGTTCATTCTCACGTTTCAATCTCATGACAAAACCTCCACATTAATGGACTACATGATGATTTCATTCTTTCCTGACAATCTAGGATTCCTAACATAACCCACTTCGTCCTACGCCTTATAACCAACTTATACCCCACCGTTCTCCCTCGAGAGAGACTAAACACAAGATCTTTCTTTGCAAGATCTAATTATCAAACCATCTCAGTACTCCAACTCGAAACCGAAAACATTACATTAGGTAACGTAACGCTACTGATTTCTATTCCACCAACAGAAACACTTTGGCCATTTCAACTTTACCGCGATTAAAACTATTCTCACATATCCCGACAATAGTTCAAACTACACTCATACCAACATTCCAGATTCACTGCCCAAGACTCCATGTATTCACCTACTTACTCTAACGGAACACTATGGTCATAACTTGACCACATCCTATACAACTAGCAATTTAACTCCCAAAGCCCTTTCCTTGGCTTAAATCGTAACATCCTCCCCCGACCTAGCGAGTTCATAGCCTTCATGCACAATGACACAACGATTGAAATCATTTTGCGCACTTTTAAGAAACACGATAGATGCAAAAGTATAAAGCGAGTTTGAGTATGCATGAAACAACATTACTCAAGATGAATAGTAAAACACAACGATCGCAAGGATCACTTACAGGCACTCTTACGATAATTCGTAACCCTGTCCATCCAAATCGATGCCGACACTACGATTGTCTTCAATGAAACCCTTTCGCATATGACCGGAAAATTTTCGAACGAAATTACTTACCCAAAGTGGGTCTGTCAACTCCAATACTCGTTCTTATAATAATAACAAGTCAATACTCATTTTGTTTATAAACAAAACCTCTCAATAAAACGTTTTCAATATTTTCATAACGAAGATTCTCTCCCCAAATAAAAGTGTGAAGTAATTCGTAGATTTCTAAGTTCAAAGCTTTATCGTATAGTGAAAACAAATTTATCCTTTACCAATAAAAAAACACACACTTGCGAGTGTCAACTCATTTCTCAAAACAAGGAAAGTTTGTTATGCACGTACATGCCTTTAACATGAAAGAACTTGTGTAATAAGTTTAATGACACAATGCATGAAATTTAATATGCAATTGAAGGCTATTCACTCTAACCAAGTCAACCGTTGCACTCACTTCAACTCTTCACTGATACCTCACTAAGACCAACAACCGCTTTCTTACTTATGCTACAACTTGTGGCACAAGTGCTCCACAATCCACTTGATCGACCGCTCAACATGGTTTACCAAACTAACCAGTTATCTCACCTCCTACTCTTATGCATACTTCAAAACAACACTGATCTCCTTCATTCAATAACCTTGCCACCCCAACCGTTTGACTAAGGAATCCAGAACTAAATTCCCTCCCTCAATCTTGAATTGAAGGTTTTCAAGATGCCAACATAATTCTCGCTTCCTATCCCAGAGAGTTTACCTCTAGACAGCTCATCAACATTCTAGACAACACTTCTTCTAGAAGTTACAAACACCACATCACAAGGGATCTCCCATGACACATCAACTATTTGCTATCAAACACAAGGTTAGAACCTTCTACATACTTCCACACTCACCACCCATCCTGACAATAGCGATTGATTACACCCATGCACCTGTAAGTCCATAATAGCATTGGCCAGATGCTATTTGAATTTACCTTACATGAGGGTTCTCACTACCATTGTCAAGACATCCTACGATTAAGGTCTTTCCTAATGGCTTCCTATATCTCGGTTGTGTCCCTATTCTCAAGTTTAAGTTTAGGCCCATTCGGTCACCTAAATCCCTTAAACTACGGCTCTGATACCATTTGTAACAACCCAAAACACTTAACATGGAATATAAGTCCAAAAAGCCCATAAGGGTCCCAATTTACATCACAATACTTGATAACATACTCAAAGCTTAAAGTTCCCAAACGATTACAACCGAGATGTTTAAACTAACAACAGCTGGATCATGACGGTCTCTATTCTCGTACATCCGCCTTAAGCCTTCTCTTTCCCTTTGAACGAAGCACCTAAGCCTCCCTTTCCTGAAAATGGTTTTAAGTTTTGAAAGCGAGGGTTAGACCATAAGGTCTAGTGAATTCCCTCCTAAAAACGCGACCACAAAACATTTTAAGAAAACACGTTTCCTTGCAAACAACACGTAACAAGTTTGAGCTCAAACATGGGTGTACACAGTGGCATGGACCAATAACACCTTATAAAGCCAGGCACAGCAACTCAACACCTTACAAAGCCAGGCACGACAACTCAACACCTTACAAAGCCAGGCACGGCAACTCGACACCTTACAAAGCCAGGCACGTCAACTCGACACCTTACAAAGCCAGGCACGGCAACTCGACACCTAACAAAGCCAGGCACGGCAACTCGGGGGTCCTCCACTGTGCAACCCGACTCTACCACAGGCATAAACATTAAAACATGTTTTAAAACTTACTCGAGGATAATCCTCCTTCCACTTGTAAGATAACACTTTTCATGCATGAGAAGACATAAATTCATGATGATCAAGTAAACTCATTTTCAGTCATATCAATTCTTCGCAATTCATTTTAAAAGATAGAATTAATGCATAAGGGAACTCACCTGGTATTCGGCTATACGACACTCTAATCGGATCTCACTTAAACACCAAACGATCACCTGAATTGGGGTTAACAAAGGAAGTATTAGACTCCCCAATTATACTCTAAAACATTCCCCATAGTGTCTTAAGACAAACCCCTAAACCACGCCTCGAATCCAAGCCCGAACGACCAACGAAGCAGAAACAAGAATTTCCCAACAGAGACTTACGCGGTTTGCTACGCGGTTTGCAAACCGCGTGAAAAGCCGCGTAACTCTCTGGTCGAGCATTCTCAGTTCTGCATCCCAGGGTCAGCTCGAAAACCCACTTAACTCCTCCAAAAATGATTCCAATCGATTGATAACTTCCCAAAACAAACTCTAAAACTATTTATACATTAAGGAAACAATCCTCATTACTTAAATCAATCAATTCCTCAATCAACCATCATGAACTACTCTTTTGAAAACACAAATCCTTTCTAAAATTAATCAACTTAAGAACCTCCATTGGAAAGGTGGAATAACACCAAGAGTTCACAAACTCCTCAAGGGAATCATCCAACACACCCTTCCAATTGGTTTTGTCTCAAAATACTTGAAGAAGAAGAGAAATCAATAAGAATCATACATCTAAACTCCATTTCCAAGACAAATCCAAGAGATGAAGATGAAGGTATACCTTGGTAGCAAATTCCTTCAATCCCTCACTGAACCACCTTCTCCAAACCTTCCATTGTGGATTTCTTGAGCTCCTTCTCCCTTCTTGAACTCTCCAGCCGACAAATGAGGACCAAATAGGGTTTTAGGAGAGTTTTAACTTAGCTAGCTTTTCTTTTTCACAACTCAGCCACAGAATTTTGAGTTTTTCTCAAAAGAGCCCCAGAATTTCTTATTTCTGCACTAATACCACAAGAGTTGAAATATGGGGTGTTACAATAAAAATATTCATATATTTTTTAATAAATAAAAATAAGATAAATAGTAAAAATAAAAATTCATAACATTCATTAAAAATTTAAAAATTACAAAATACAAAACACTAAAAACTAATATTAAAAGTTATGTAATTTTTTAATTCTCTCTTTCTTCGCCAAGGTCCGGGTCTTGTTGCGGTGTATTCGAACTCCTCGATCGGTTACGACGGGATGTAGGTGTGGTGTTTGAATTCATGATGGAAGAAAGTATTGAAAGTATTGAATTTGAAAGAAATGGAAGAAAATATTGAATTTGAGATATTTTTTGGTGTGAAAAAATGAAGGTGGTAGAAGTTAATATATATAGTGTGTATAATTTGAAAAAAATATTAAAAAAAATAGCCGTTGGTAAACGGTTATATTTAAAAATAATAATAAAAAAATAAAATTTCGCCGGGTTTAGCCGGGTTCCCGAACCCACTCCTACCCGCTACCCCCAACCCGATGTGAACCCGCCCTACCCGCATGAACCCGGCCGTGGTACCCGATGGCGGTACGCACGGCCTTAGAAATTACAAACTAGACCTACCCATTACCCATCATGCCACATATAATTGACAATCAACCTATAAGTAGACCTTGCAAAAATTGACACGACACGTTAACTCGACACGAAATAAACGGGTTTGGTTAATACATTTCAAGCTGTTTAAGTAAACGGGTTGACGCGACACAAAAACTAAACGGGTAAGGTCAGGGTAAAAAATTTCAACTCAAAAATGACCCGAATAACCCGTTTATATATATAGTTATATTTTTATGCTATGGATTTTTAATGTTTTGGATTTTTTTGTGAATTTTCGATATTTAATTTTTAGTTTTATAAATGTTAAACGGGTTAGGCGGATCGTGTCGGGTTAGACGAGTCGGGATTTTCTGACCCGTTTATTAAACGGGTCGGTTTAGGGTTAGCCACTCTCAACCCATTTATCTTTGGAACCGACACGACACGTTTGCCAGGTCTACCTACAAGAACCACTTTCTCCAAAACTATTTTTTTCTTTGGTATATGTTCTAAATTTTCTTTAAAATGGAGAAAATAGGCAGAATAAGAGAAGAAAAATATCTCCAAATTTGAAGAATTTTACAAAATTAAATGTCGAATGTAATTTTTTATTGTTTCCTATTACCTTTATAAAGTTTATTTAAAATTTTGTTAAGTTATTAAATTTAATAAATATTTTAATAATATAGTAATTATTAAAGTTTTAAAAAAAACTTATTTGAGTTAAATATATTTTTTTAAAGATTTTAATATTTAATTTTTAATTTTAAAATTACATAGGTCATTAAGTCTATTGAAGATGCTTTTAGAGGAATCAAGATTTGACGTATTTTAATTAATTTCTCTTTTTTAAATTATTATTAATATGGCAATATGTTACAATAATAACATTTATAAGCAATTCAACTTTAACTTTAATGAAAAATAAAGGGAAAAGTTCAAAAAAAAACTAACGAAATATATCATTTTGCATGATTAAGTCTCTAAACTATTTTTTGAACGAAAAAACCACTAAACTTTCTTATTTTGAATGATTAAGTCCCTAAACTATTTTTTGGATGAAAAAACCATAAGACTTTCTTATTTTGAATGATAAAGTCCCTGAACATTTTTCTTAAAAATATAGATCACCAAACATTTAAAAATTGTCTGTAACTGACTAAAAATGTTTTAAAGTTACAAAAAATCAATTTTACCGTTCCCAAACTATACGTCATTCAAACCTCAAGCAAACACCAGAGTCAACAACTTGATTGATGATATGGAGAACAAACAACGATGGGGCGACGGGGAGTGGCGAGGGAGCGATATTGTTGTTTGCGAGGGTTTTGTATGGCGTAGGGTTTGGGAACGGTAACACCGATTTATATTTTTTTTACTTTAAAATCTTCATAGTCCGTTACATGTAGTTTTTTTTTGTTAAAATGATGCACGTAACCAATTTTAAAAGTTCGATGATTTATTTATTCAAAAAAAATGTTCAAGGTTTTAATCATTCGAAAAGAGAAAGTTCAATGGTTTTTTCATTCAAAGTGATAACTTTTAATTGTTTTTTCATTCAAAGTGATAAATTTTAATGGTTTTTTTATTTAAAAAAATAGTTTAGGGACTTAATCATTCAAAATAAGAAAGTTTAATGATTTTTTCGTTCTAAAAAATAGTTTAGGGACTTAACCATTCAAAATGGAATAGTCCGTTGGATTTTTTTGAACTTTTCCCAAAAATAAACACATAAAAATCTAGAGACAAAATTCAAGTATAGATTTTTATGGAAGTTGATCATGACTTATTTATTATATTGAGATTGTGAAAAATGATTATTATAGTTATTTTATTATAAATATTGTTTTAGATTAGAAAAACATCAAAATATTTAAAAATTTAAATATTCATTAAATTATATTGATGGTAAAAATTGATTTGTATGGTTACTAATAGACAATAATAGACACACACAGGGGCGTAGCCAGAATTTTAAATTAAGGGGGCTTGAAGATCTTAAATTTAGGTTGTCGATAGAAGTTATCCAAACTAGAACTTAATATGAGGTCTGCAAATAATGTTGGTTCTCTTCATTCTCGTGAGGTTTTGACTAGAAATTTGATCCGTAATGTGTGTAGTAAAAAAACCCAACAAATATTATGAATTTTGTTCGTGAAATAATAGAAGAGACAAGAATATTTTATATTTTAGCCCGAAACATATTATTTTTATCATTAAGTGAGTCATTACTTACTATAGTTTATTAATATATCATAAATAGATGATCGTATGTATAAATATCTATACTATATGTATGCGAGTGGAAAGTAGAATTGATAATTTGGGTGAAAGAAAACAAAATTATAAAAATCTATGATACAAAATAAATTTATTAAAATCTTGATTTTGTTAAAGGAAAAGCTAAATAGAACACAATAGAATGGAGAGCAAAAGTCGTTTTATTCTCATTAACAATGAACCCTTTAAATAGGGATAAGCTTACAACGAAAAGGAAACATACAATATGGTAACTCTCAATACATGGTAATTATCTCTTCAATCACTTCCTTATTGATGAAGGCACAATATTCTTCAACACTCCCCCTTGTGCCGAGTCAGAGGGATGATGGTGTATAACTCTTGCCTCATTAAAACCTTACACCGAAAAAACGAAAACCCATTGGGAAAAATGAAAACCTTAGACGAAGGAAAGAGTACAAGGCACCACTAAACAATTTCTTTAGTTTAGTATCATACTTGATTTATACATCAATCAAATAGGTTTTGAAAAACGAGATGGTTTAAGACTGTTGCCTCACTAAAACCTTGCACCAAGGAACAAAACTCAGTGGAAAAAATAAAACCTTGGGCAAAGGAAAGAGCACAACCCATCAATCGTACATGTGTAATAGACGCCTTCTTTAGTCCATTACTCCCCCTGATTCATACATTAATCAAGGGAGTTTGGAAAGTCTCCGCATTCCAATGTTTTCCACATGACTTCTCAAATGTGGCCTTAGGCAGTGATTTGGTGAACAAATCAACCACATTCTCCTCAGACGTTACTTGATTCACTTGAATCTTAAGGAGAGTCTGTTGTTGCTGATTATAGAAAAACTTTGGTGATATATGGTATATAAACCGTTGCCTCACTAAAACCTTACACCAAGGAACAAAACCCAATGGGAAAAATAAAACCTTAGTTGAAGGAAAGAGCACAACATACCAATATTACATATACAGTAGACTCCCCCTTTTGTCTACCACTCCCCCTGATTCGTGCATTAATCAAAGGAGGTTTAAAACGTTTTCGTTTTAATACTTTCTACATGTTTCCCAAATATGGTTTTACGTATTGATTTGGTAAACAAACATGTCACATTTTCCTCGCATCTTATTCAATTCACTTGAATCTTGAGGATAATTGATTATATGAAAACTTAAGCAAAATATGCTTTGTGTTATAACCCTTGATATATCTTACTTTCATTTCTTCAATACATGATGCACTATTTCCATACATGCAAGTTGTATAGTGGTTAAACTCAAAATTACTAGCTCCTCTTATATGTGTAATGATAGTCCTTAACCATATACACTCTTGAATAGTCTCATGGAGAGTAAGATTGTTGATAATATAAGAAGATAGCTATTAAGGGTTTGCTTAGTTTACTTCCAAGCAATCGACATGTTTCATATGATAATTCCTTATCCAGTTTGGGAACACCCTTTATATGAGTCAAACATATACTTAATATTAGCAAATATATACCAAGGCATTGTTTGGTGTTTTTCTGTAAGAGCCAGTACTTTTGCTGCTCACAATCTAAGTAGGTATTGAAGTTACATTATCAATCCATTTTTATCCGTAGGGAAATTATAAGCCCACGTCAATGGTGCCAAAAGATTAATTTGAAATCATTCCAATGACGTTGCGTTGGCGCTGAGCTAAATCTAGCTGACAATTTTAGTGAGAAGTACAATATACGGTCAAGTGTATTATGTTGAGTTCAATAATGCGCCTATTGTACTTAGGTATGGAATTCCAGCTCCTAACACCTCTTCGTCCTCATCCTTTAGACGGAATGGATCTTTCCTTATATCCAACACTTTGACCGATCATGGGAGTGCTAATCGGATGCGCTTTGTCCATATTAGGTCGCCTGATCATTTTCTAGACATATGCGGATCGGTGGATTAATATTCCACAAACTCGGTGTTGTAGCTCAAGTATATAGATAAAACCAAGTTTTCCCACGATCTTTCATCTCAAATTCAGATTTCAAGTAGCTTATGTTTTCTCTTATTTCATCAAGAGTGTCTATTATGTTCATAACATCGACATATAGAGCTACTATGAAAATCCGGGACTTGTTTTCTTATATAAATACGCAAGGGCACAGTTCATCGTTCTTATTTATCGTTTCCCAATCAAGTATTCACTCAGGCGGGTATACCACATCCGCATAGATTGCTTTAATCTATAAAGTGAGTGTTTCAATTTTATTGTAAACGCATTTCATGGTTTATAGTTACTTGATATTGGTATAATGCCATCAAGCACTTGTATATCTCTGAATTTAGATCCCCATAGAGATATGTAGTAACTACATCGTTGAGCTGCAATTTCCAGTCCTTCGGAAACTACTTGGCTAATTAATAGCAGAACGTTCTCCATCACGAGAGAGTAAGTCTTATTGTGGTCAATCCAGTGCGTTGTGAGAAACCTTGCGCCAAAGGAGAGCCTTATGCATTAGGACTTTATTGTTCTCGTTACGCTTTCTGACAAAGACTCAGTTATGTCCTACGGGCTTTACACTTGGTGGGTTAGCACTACCGAACCAAATACCCGATCCTTTGTCAAAGAATATAATTCTTTCTGGATTGTTCTTTAGGTCAATATGCTTTGTTGATATTATTCAACCAAGCGTGGTTCGATGTCGTCGTGCTCTATCGTCTTATGAGCAATAGTAAATGTGAATAAATCATCAATGAATATATATGATCTGTCTATTGACTCATATGTACTCTCATAGTTCATTTAAGATTTTATTTATCTCTAGAATCAATATTAACTTCGGAGCATCCTCCAGTGATGATTCATGGACATAATTAGAGATAATCTCATGAGAGTTTTATGTATTGATGATAAATGGATGTGCCTCACTATTCTCTTCCTTTAGAATAGTATTCATCGAACCGGGTAGCTTCCACCACTTCCATTTGGTAGCTACGACCTCAACCACACCTCCACTATGTGTGATTGCAACGCACTTTCCAACGGCGTTGTGCCCCTGTTGGGGACTTTTAACCTTACGGGTATATTAGCAGCTCGTATGTGTGATCTTGTCACTTTTGAAATAGTATTTAACGTATCATGTATCGAGTCTGATTCGTTTGACTTCAACTTTCCGTTGTGAAGTTTGGGGAGAAGAGAAGCCATGGGAGACATTGTGTTTTTCGTGAGAGAGAAAGAAGAAAGAAAGAGAGTTGGCCATGGGAGAGTGTTTTGGGTGCAGCCGGCAGAGGAGAGAGAGAGGCGAGAGAGAGAGACTGTCGTGTGAGAGAGACCGCCGGCGAGAGAGAGAGACGCCGGCGAGGAGAGAGAGAGAGAGACGACGAGAAGAGAGAGAGCCGGCGAGAGTGAAAGAGAAACAGTCGAGAGTGAGAGAGAGATACAGCCGGAGAGAGAGAGAGAGAGAGCAGCGAGAGGGAGAGAGAGGGTCGTGTGAGAGAGAGAGCATCGAGGAGGAAGATGGAGGCTGCGAGAGAGAGAGATTGACGATGAGAGAGAAAAGGTGGCGGTGGCCGGCGGTGGTGGTCGCCGGAGTCCTAGGCAGCAGTTTCTTTTCCATTTCGTGAGGTTTTATTCCGGTAAGAAACCCTTCCATTTGCATTGCTCTCTTTTTCAAGTAATGTTAGACTTGTTAGGTCTCTAGTTGCACTTGGCTATGTGAAATGAGAAATCAAATAAGGGTATTAATGTCGAGTTTTGTTTATAATTCGTGTTGTCATAGTTAAATCAAGTGTTTATGTGGATTCTTGGTTAGAGAATGGCGTGTGTCAATTAAAAAGAAGAATTGTGGTCAATATGGAGTAGAGTTTGAATAATGGCGAATTATGTGGGTTTTGTTTTGAACCGTGTGTATCGGAAGTCGGTATGTTCCGGGAGTGGGCCCGTAACTCAAGTTTGGGCCGGGATTGGTTTATTGGGCCGAATTGGTTGTTGGGCCGAGAGAATTATTAAGTCCTTGTGGGCTTAATTATTAAGATTGGGCTTAGTTTATTATTAAAGTCTATAATTATTTAAAGGGGCCTAGTACATAATCGATAGTCTAATTATTAAATTTGGTCATATTATTATTATTATGATCCGGTTTTGTTATCTAGAATCAAATGTTATAATTTTATGTTGAGATCCTAGAGCCGGGTAAATTAATGGATCCGGTATAGTGTGTCAATTGGATGGGTGAGCAAAGACCATTAATTATGATTTTTGGACTAGAAGGTAATCTACCAATTTAGATAAGTTAGGGTTGAGTTCGGGGTTTAACTCGAGTAATAAGTGAACGGATTATGACGTACGTTATTAATATAATAGGTGTTCCACCTAGAGATCGGAAGTGTAAGTGGGGAGCTTTGGAGCAAGCAAGCCAGGTGAGTTTTCTAAACTAAAATGTGTGGCTTTTAAAGTGTTTTCAAAATGCGTTATGAATGTTGAGAATTACCATGCTTTATTATTATGCTTTAATTGCATGACAGTTGTTTAAAGTTTTATGTAGAATGTATGCATACATCAAGGAGACGTAAACTGGCAAAGACGGGAGAGTCGTTCCGCCAGCTCTCGTGCGGGAAGGGAGGTCCCTATATGCCAGGAGCGAGGCTCCGCAAGGCAGCATGAGGCTGACTCGTTGTCACCTTCGGGTGGCTTCAGGGTGTCAGATTACGAGGAGGCGGACTTTAGTCCGTATACGATTTATTTACTGTGTTGAGTATAAATGTTTTATGCTGAAAAGATGAACTGTATTTAAATGCTTTGATAACTGTTAGGAGGGACTCACTAGACCTCAAGGTCTAACCCTCGCATTTTCAAATAAAACCCTTTTCAGGTAAGCAGGTACAGAAAGGCTCTAGCAAGTAAGCAGGGCGTTAGCAAGAGAAAGATGGATAGTGTAGCGACACTATAGCTTTTCTTAGTTTACTTCTCAGTTGTGTAGGTTGTTTCCGCCAACCATTTTTGGATATTATGTAAGAAATTTTAGAGATGCGATTTTGGGATATTTATTTTATATGAAATGTATTGTTTAAAATTGTTGGGTTGTTACAAATGGTATCAGAGCCATAGTTTAAGAGATTTAGGTGACCGGACGGGCCTAAACTTAAACTTGGGAGTAGAAATCACAACTGATAATCAGGAAATGCGTTAGGAGGGCACTATTGTAAATACAGAAGATGCGTTAGGATGACACTATTGTAGAAATAGGACTAATAGGGTACTGAGGACTGTCATGTAAGGTAAGTTTGAGATTCCACCTGGCCAGTGTAATTGCAAACTTACAGGTACATGTACGTGCTTAACCTACCTTATTAACCTACCCAGTATTTATGCCGTGTTTCAGTACGTTAGAATATCAACGAGATCTCTAAGGTGTAGACGGAGACCCCTTGTTGGGGAAGTTTCATGGGAAATTATTATGAAGTGAATAATGTATACATTGTAGAGGCGAAGTGTGTTTAGAATGTTATAAATCGTATAGAGATGGATCTTCGTGGGTTCGAAGAGATAAAATAATTGATTTTGAGTAAGACTCTTGTTCTAGAAAGTCCCAGTTCTAGAAATAGTGGGATGAGATCAGTTAGAATGATAAGGAATATCGGTGTTGAAATTTTGAGCGTATCAATAGAACCCTGACTTCTTAGTCGAGCTTTTCAATGGCAGTGTAAATGAAATAAGATACCTATTGTGAGATGAAAGCATGTAGAAGTAGAAAATGAGATAGTGATTAAAACGAAACAGTGTGAAAGGGATTGAGTAAGTGGAATGTGGAAAGTGTGTTTAGCAAGTTGTTGCGTGACCAAGAGGGCGATCGTTGGTCGTAGGTAGAATGTCAAGGATAAGCTAAGCGAGTAAAGCAGTTGACCTTGTTAGAGTGAGTAGCCTTCAAATGCAAGTAGAGTCTCATGCATGGTGTCCTTTTATGTAACATGAAATTTTCACGATTTAAGTTAAACGTGTAAAGATAAATTTTGATCGAAAATGAGTCAGAATGTGCACGCGTATGTTTAAAGAAAAAGGTGATTTCATTTACATGGCACCATGAAGCTTCGAGTTTTATAATTTGTAAAGTATTTCACTCTTTTCGTGATGAGCTAAATTATTGCAAAAGTCAAGAAAACGATTGAATGCAAAACTTTTATAACCAAAGTGAGTAATGACATGTCGGAGTTAGTTATGAGTACGAAAACCGACTGGTTTACTTTGTGTCGGAAATTTCTTTCAGGATGTGGTCGTATGAAAAGATGTTCACTTAATATATTTCCGCCATAACGACATATTTTGGGTGGAGTGAGATTAAGTTTATGGAAAGTTGCATGCGAACGGTTCTCGAGATCGTTGTGCAGGGCGTTGAATTTATGAGAGTAATAGGGACATGTGTACCCAAGATGTTTTCGAGTGTTGTTGATTTAAAATGATAAAGTGTGCGAAATGAGTTAATTAATGTGTTGTCATGCATGAGGGCTATGAACTCACTAGGTCATAGAGTATCACATTTTAAGCCGAGGAAGAACTCCGAGAGTGAAGAGATATTGGTAAAATCAGGAAAGAATGATATAACTTTAGTAAGAGTGCCCAAGAGGAGGGGTGGACAGTGATAGAGTCAGTAGTGAATTATAGTATCGGACGAATGAGGGGTTGCACCCTTGTTCGGTAGCTAGATGCACGGTTGTCAGCAGGCAGTTGTGTCCGGAGGGAGGGTTTGAAGTCTTCAAGGTGATGGTCTTAGTTACTCGTTAAAGATTAGTGTGGTAAGGAAGAATGAAATGTATGTGGTGTAGGAATGTGAGTCTCGAGGTGAACTTATAACGGTAATGTTACCTGAGTAGGTTACGAAAGGAGGGAGGCGGATCATGAAGATGATTCAATATGTTGGTAGGAGTAAGTTCCGTAAGGGAACCAGGTTTAAGAATAAGTTAAGAAAGTAGTTCCAGGTTGTCGGTTGCTGTAGAATTCGATAACTACATAAGATGGCCGAGGCCGAAGACGTGAAGCGGAAGGTTAGAAATTGATAGGACACCTTGTAGGGGTGTTAAGAGGATGGGAAGTGATCATGTTGAGTAATCGTCCTATTTACGAGGTATGGAGGGATACGTAGAATGATGAGGTATGTAGTACAATCGAAGCGGGTGTGTAGACTTTATCATTCAGTAAGAAAAGTGTGGGGTCTTCGTAAGGGCTCGAATCGTAACGAGCTAGTTAGAAAGTTCGTGTCGGAATTAATTGAGAACTCGTGAGTTATAGTTCAACAAGTTGGGAAAGGACTACGTAGTGGGATAGACTCGATTGTAGTATACGTGAGAGTATGAAGGAAAGCGTGGTTGTGTATGAATGACCATGAGAGATTTGGTTTGCAGTGCGATGTTATGGGTGGGGGATGTACAGTTATGCAATGGCATTAATCGCCAAGGTAAATGTACCAACTAGTGTCGTAGTGATGTAATGATAGAGAGGAAGAAAGCATCAAATAGAAGCATCTTGGGGGTTTCGTGTGAGATGAATGATTATTAAACAGAATGTTGGAGCACGTAGGTGTAAGTTGACGTTGTGGTATGTTTATGTTCGGGATGAAATGACAGAGTGATGGAGGGTAGTTACCCAATTGAGAAATCAAGTGTTATGATTGTAAGAGTCGCTTAGTAAGCATGTTTTGGAATCATTGGAGGTTTAAAGGTAGATAAGTGATGAGTTAGCCAACAGGTGTTATAGTAAATGCTAAATCTCTAAAGAGCATGATTCGTTCTTATGTGTGAGGGAATGATCCTAGAAGGAAACAGTTGGAAGTTTGGTTATGTTTAAAGAATGACATGATGATGTTGATTATGAGTCGGAATGGGAGTATGATCATTAGTTGATTTGAAACGTCATGATAGAGGTATAAGCCTTTGGTTGATGGATTAAAAATTTTATGGATTTGTTAAGTAATGACATTTATTTGTTATTACAGAATGCGTTATGGTTTTACTGAAATTCTTGCTAAGAGTTTATAAGGGAAAATCGTTATGTTAAAGTGAGGAGTTGATGATAGTATGATGGAATAAGTAATTCTCAAATTATTTTTGAAAAGTGTAAATTGTTGGGTTACTCAGGGGAGTTGTTAGCTAAGAAGTCAGTTTTGACTGACGAGTTTTGTGAATACCAGCATATCGAGATGTGATGCTAAGTTATGACATTAAGTGATCAAATATGATAACTTATGGGTGTTAGAACGAAATGAATTGCAACTAAATTGGAGTTTATCAGTTGAAATGAGTGGGTCGAGTTAAAGTTGCTTGTGATAAAGAGAAGGATTGTTTTGTTTCGTGCGGTAAGGATCGGTGGTTAGCTTGCACTAGCCGAGAAAGGCAGTTGAGCGCGGAAACTGATAATGGGGTCATAAATCAGACAAGGATACTTAGGGGGTGGTAAGCATTGAGATACTTATAACCTTTGTCCGCATGTTATAATTTATAAGTTGGATCACGAGAGTTCGTGAGGAAGTGCTAGTGAGATTTAAGTCTTGATAAACAAGTTTGTCGGTTGTTTTGGAGTGAATTCCGGGACGGAATTCTGTTAAGGAGGGGAGATTGTAATAACCCAAATTAAGTGTTTTAATTTAAAAATAAAAGATAAGGGTTGATTGGTTATTTGTGAGAAAGTTTGAGGGCCAAATGGGAAAAAGGTAGGAAATCAATTTCCTTTCTTTTGGGAATATGCAGTATTTTAGTATTAGGATAATATAGGGTTTCTTTCATTTTGGGTGAGGGAGGCGGCTGCACATCGAGAGAGAGAGAGAGAAGCTGGAAAAAAAAGAGAAGAAGAAAAACAAAGAAGAAGAAGAAGAGAAGCCATGGGAGACATTGTGTTTTTCGTGAGAGAGAAAGAATAGAGAAAGAGAGTTGGCCATGGGAGAGTGTTTTGGGTGCAGCCGGCAGAGGAGAGAGAGAGGCGAGAGAGAGAGACTGTCGTGTGAGAGAGACCGCCGGCGAGAGAGAGAGACGCCGGCGAGGAGAGAGAGAGAGACGACGAGAAGAGAGAGAGTCGGCGAGAGTGAAAGAGAAACAGTCGAGAGTGAGAGAGAGATACAGCCGGAGAGAGAGAGATACAGCCGGAGAGAGAGAGAGCAGCGAGAGGGAGAGAGAGGGTCGTGTGAGAGAGAGAGCATCGAGGAGGAAGATGGAGGCTGCGAGAGAGAGATTGACGATGAGAGAGAAAAGGTGGCGGTGGCCGGCGACGGCCGACGGTGGCCGGCGGTGGTGGTCGCCGGAGTCCTAGGCAGCAGTTTCTTTTCCATTTCGTGAGGTTTTATTCCGGTAAGAAACCCTTCCATTTGCATTGCTCTCTTTTTCAAGTAATGTTAGACTTGTTAGGTCTCTAGTTGCACTTGGCTATGTGAAATGAGAAATCAAATAAGGGTATTAATGTCGAGTTTTGTTTATAATTCGTGTTGTCATAGTTAAATCAAGTGTTTATGTGGATTCTTGGTTAG
This sequence comes from Saussurea involucrata, assembly GCA_033807775.1. Lineage (NCBI taxonomy): Eukaryota > Viridiplantae > Streptophyta > Magnoliopsida > Asterales > Asteraceae > Saussurea > Saussurea involucrata. The sequence continues at coordinate 227,370,493 of CM066314.1, forward strand.
AGAATGGCGTGTGTCAATTAAAAAGAAGAATTGTGGTCAATATGGAGTAGAGTTTGAATAATGGCGAATTATGTGGGTTTTGTTTTGAACCGTGTGTATCGGAAGTCGGTATGTTCCGGGAGTGGGCCCGTAACTCAAGTTTGGGCCGGGATTGGTTTATTGGGCCGAATTGGTTGTTGGGCCGAGAGAATTATTAAGTCCTTGTGGGCTTAATTATTAAGATTGGGCTTAGTTTATTATTAAAGTCTATAATTATTTAAAGGGGCCTAGTACATAATCGATAGTCTAATTATTAAATTTGGTCATATTATTATTATTATGATCCGGTTTTGTTATCTAGAATCAAATGTTATAATTTTATGTTGAGATCCTAGAGCCGGGTAAATTAATGGATCCGGTATAGTGTGTCAATTGGATGGGTGAGCAAAGACCATTAATTATGATTTTTGGACTAGAAGGTAATCTACCAATTTAGATAAGTTAGGGTTGAGTTCGGGGTTTAACTCGAGTAATAAGTGAACGGATTATGACGTACGTTATTAATATAATAGGTGTTCCACCTAGAGATCGGAAGTGTAAGTGGGGAGCTTTGGAGCAAGCAAGCCAGGTGAGTTTTCTAAACTAAAATGTGTGGCTTTTAAAGTGTTTTCAAAATGCGTTATGAATGTTGAGAATTACCATGCTTTATTATTATGCTTTAATTGCATGACAGTTGTTTAAAGTTTTATGTAGAATGTATGCATACATCAAGGAGACGTAAACTGGCAAAGACGGGAGAGTCGTTCCGCCAGCTCTCGTGCGGGAAGGGAGGTCCCTATATGCCAGGAGCGAGGCTCCGCAAGGCAGCATGAGGCTGACTCGTTGTCACCTTCGGGTGGCTTCAGGGTGTCAGATTACGAGGAGGCGGACTTTAGTCCGTATACGATTTATTTACTGTGTTGAGTATAAATGTTTTATGCTGAAAAGATGAACTGTATTTAAATGCTTTGATAACTGTTAGGAGGGACTCACTAGACCTCAAGGTCTAACCCTCGCATTTTCAAATAAAACCCTTTTCAGGTAAGCAGGTACAGAAAGGCTCTAGCAAGTAAGCAGGGCGTTAGCAAGAGAAAGATGGATAGTGTAGCGACACTATAGCTTTTCTTAGTTTACTTCTCAGTTGTGTAGGTTGTTTCCGCCAACCATTTTTGGATATTATGTAAGAAATTTTAGAGATGCGATTTTGGGATATTTATTTTATATGAAATGTATTGTTTAAAATTGTTGGGTTGTTACAACTAAAGTGGGAACATTCCATGACAGTTCATGTCGTTCCCTTGGAAAATACTTTTCCCTATCTCCCCCTAACGACAAGAAGACTGTCATCAAAGTGACTATCCGTAAATCATGCGATATTAGGATCACCCGTCAAAGGTTCTAAATAGCGGATAATTGTTGGAGATTCATATCCAACATATATACTTAATCGTTTTAAGGGACCCATTTTGGTGTGCTGTGGGGGCGCAATTGGCACATATACTACACAACCAGACATGCGTAAATGTTAAATATCAGGCTTATATCCAGTTACCAACTGGTACGCATAAGGTTAGTTGGTTGGTTGTGGGTCTAAAAACGAATAAGTAAAGTTGCATGTAATATTGCATAACCCCATGTAGATTTGGATAAATTGGTGCGCATAACCAATGCCCTAGCTACCATCTATATTCTTTTGATGGTCAACTTTTATCATTCTACGAGACCATTATATATACACATGGGGTATAGGTAACTTTACATTAATCTCTATACACATGCAATAATCATCAAATCCTTATGATGTAAATTCTCCAGCATTCTAAGTCAGGGTGGTGAGTCCTTAAATGTATAACTAGTGCTAGGAGTGCAACATTTCATGTGGACAATAATATTACACGTGTTCATTGTGTCAAAACCAGAACCATAAAGTACTTTAATGGTCCGCATTTTGGATGTTATTGTCTATAAATATCACCTTGTATTAGTTGTAAGAATGGAATTTATTGGTATTATCTCCTTAGATTTAGGATGGTCTCATTTCTGTCTTGGCTAAGAATCAGGGTATACAAAAGTTCAGGGTATTGGAGAGGGCATATTATGATGGTGGTGTTGCTTCTTGTGCAGTAGAAGTCAACAGTTACAATTTGGTTAATTCCCTCGTTTTATCTTTCACTCGAAAGAGAATGTGTCAATGTGTATTTTCCAATACATAGATCACTATGTCATGACCATGGTGTCCCACGTGGTCATGCCGAAATATATATGTGTCATTGTCCCAAAGTTCTTTATTGGTGACAAAATATGATTTAATGACATAGATAATCCATTAATTTGATACATTAATTTCTCTAATGTATGTTTACTTTCATATCATTAGAGTTGATGTACATATACCCATTTCCATTCTTATAATATGATTTCTCATTGGTACGAATATCTTAACAAGGTTTCTATTAATATAGTGCTTTAGTGATTGATCTTGTGTCATTAAGCAACAAGTGACAGTCCATCGTCTAAGTGTTTGGAGGAATTAAAAATTATTAATTCAATGAATAACAATCTATTTCTTATGATTGTATGATATGTCACAAAAACAATCAAGTTCTCCTCGATACATTCCTACATGGAACAGAGAACATTGAGAGTTTTGCATTTGTTATTTTATGTGTTCATTTACACCTCTAATGGTTATAAACGCATGTGTATATATACACAAATGCAATTAATTTGATAGTTAAAGTGTATTCAAATAAACTTATACTTAACCAATCTTAGATATGACATAGTTCATTTATAACTTGTCCCATTTTCTATTAGGAGTTCGTTCCCGACTTTTGCCATGATCAATTTGACCCTTTCCATAACCTTGTCCATATGGTACATATTTAGCATATGTGTGTGGATTAATATGTTCAACTCACTATCCTTTGGAGTTCTTTCCACCTTCAACGCTTGCCTTATTAACCCCAAGAATTTTCTTTATCCGGGTATGTCTAGCGTTTGTTAAAAAAACATTGCTATAACTCTTAACCACTTGCATTAAGTTAATGAGTTTGTTAATGGTTATATTACAGCTTATACTGTTTCATTAGTATGATTGGTGATATAGGAAAGATGAAAAGATGTTATGATTCGCATAATCTTTTGTGAGTTCCTTGCCACAAAGATTGAGATGCATTTTGAGACATGACATTTCTTTGTCAAAATCAGTTACCTTCTTGTAATCAAGTAAGTAGGTTTCTTTCCACTGTATGATTAGTTTGAGCAGTATATGGTACTGAATATTCCCGAATTTCCTTTTTGGGACTACCCACGGTTCTTGGGGGTTTCTAGTTATTCTCTCTGAAGGTTGTGACTGATTTATCGTCTCAAAAGTTTTAAAATATTTACTTATATCTTAACATCTAGTGTTTTTTGTTTAGGGTCAAAATTGTTCGATGACTTTTGAGTATTATCTTGTGTTTTTCCGAACCTATCTTATGGTAATCAAGTACTTTTGATTCAAAGATGTCTAAGAGAACGGATAACATATTATTTTCTAAAATAGTGAATTATGGTTTATACTTATTATGAAATTTCATTATCATAATAATATTGGATTTTTGTATTCTTATATTTTGTTGATAATACTTCATCAATATTTCAATTTGCAACAAGAAATCACTCAATCTATTGGATTTGCAGGTAGCAGGGGAATCACATGGATTACTTGAATCCCTACAAACCTTAGGGCTATTTACACCCGTTTGACAAAATCCAAATCGATATCTTGCGATTTAATTAATTTGAATATAACATTGTTAATTATAGAGCTTTTGACAAGATGCCAAAATGAATATGATTTTGGCTTATGAAGCCAATTTCAATGGTTCAATACCTTAATACTATTTTAAGAGATTTTGTCATTAAACAAATCAATATTAGTTTTTTTTCTTTTTTGACATAAAGTCACATTCAAACTTTTAACATCTTAGTAGTATTTATAAAGCTTTTGGTAAAAGACCAAAATATATGGGTATTGAAAGTGTAACTTTTAAAAATTAATTATAAAGATTGAAATTATAAGTAGGAACTTATAATTAAGGTATTCATTTGAATATATTATGTGGAAGATCAAATTCAAATGCTAAATCCTAAAAAATCAACATTTAAATAAACATAAGGTAAAACATCTAAAATCAATTACAATATAGGCCTTAAAATAAAAAGTTAATACTTATCCAAATAAAAAAAATAACGACGACTAATTAAAATAATCAACTAAACAATCTAATGTGCATTTGCATGACAATTTATAAAATAAAAGATTATAATTAAAATATATATCCGTATGTTATTGTGGAGATCAATTGGTTATAAAGCATTATCATATTATGGTATTGTCTTTATGGAAATAAAATTTATTTCATAAAAAAACGATTATAAACTAATACTCAATTAATTCATACCATACTAATAAAATATAAAATAGTTATTATATTAATAAGTAGATATTCACATAATCAATAATCAATAATCAATAATCAATAATCAAAGCAATTAGATAATTAATATTCATGAACTTAATAATTTATTTAAATAATTTAACCTTAAAGTATATGTAAATTATTAAAATATACATCTCAAAAGGAAAACCAAAATTCCAAAAGCAAAAAATACGCTTTCACTTTAGTGATGATTTCTTTTCTTTTACAAAATATGATACTAATAAACATAATCATCATATACGTCTACAAATTTAAGAGTAAACACGATACCCACTTCAAAGTTCGAACCATTAATCTAACTTTATAATCAATAAGTCCCACGAAAAAGAAGATCCACTACAATTTTTTTTTTTAATTTTGATCTTATATATGTTTAACAACCATTATATAAGGTCAAATAAAAATTAAGTGATCTCAACAAAAGAAAAATATGACAATGGGTTCTAAATATAGTTAATTTATAAAACAAAAGAAACATATGAGATCAAAAAGTGTACCTTTTTTTAGATGATGGTTTTTCGATGCCTCCGCATACATGCTTCTTCTTCATTTATATTGTAATAATTAACGTTATCAATTGCAAGCTTTAAAGTAAAAAAGAACATACCTCAAATCTATGTCAATACTGAAAAACAAACTCTTATCTTCACGTCTACACCAAATTCTTTCTCAACGGAGCAACGTGCTGATAACGTGTTAAAAGAAAAGCTAAATAGAACACAATAGAATGGAGAGCAAAAGTCGTTTATTCTCATTAACAATGAACCCTTTAAATAGGGATAAGCTTACAACGAAAAGGAAACATACAATATGGTAACTCTCAATACATGGTAATTATCTCTTCAATCACTTCCTTATTGATGAAGGCACAATATTCTTCAACAAATTTATGTATTTATGAACATTTTACACTGATATATGAATACTAAATATAACTTATTGGGAAATTAATTAAAATACCCTAAGTCAAACCAAGTGTTACCAAAATGCCCTAAATCTCTCCCACTTTGCAAAAATACCCTTTTTTCCGCGATGGGAGCCCGCGATCGCGGGCCAGGGACCATTTCTGACACTTTTTTAAACTTGCAGGGACCATTTTTGAAAAATGGAATCCCGCGATCGCGGGCTCATTCCGTGATGGGATTATTTTTGTGACTTTTCAATTGCAATGGACCATTTTTGAAAAATTCCAGGGACCATTTTTGAAAATTTGACCCGCGTTTGACACTGTTCACCCCCGCTTTTACTGTTCACCCCCCGCTTTCGTCCAATTTTACGAATTTAAAATGAAATGTTACACTTTCAACCCCTATACTTATTTACTAAATTTACTTTATACCTTTTACTTTCATTATTTTAATTTTACATTTAACACATATAACCGTTTATTAACTAAAATACGTTAAAAAATACGTTTTAATTTTAACAAATTACACCATTATAATCGTCTCTTCGATACGTTCGAAATGAGCCCAATCTTGAATTTTTTTGGATTTATATATTTTAATATATATCATATACAGTTATACACTACATAAAAAAAATAATTTTTATATTTAAAATTCATACCCTTATAGTTAATTATTTAATTTGTGGTACATCTCTTATTTTTTTTCAATTTTTTTTACACTCTTATCGCATTAACATAATAATCATATATTAACTAATTCATTAAATCGTTTTAAATTATTATTATTTGAATGTGTTTATAGATACCGTGAATGGCAATAGGAGAAGGTTTCACGAGAAGAATATTAAATGGGGTTTTGACAAGTCGGTATCACTGGACTCATTTAAGAATTGTGAAAATGGGTATTTGGCGAATGATGATTCATGTGTGTTTGGAGCTGAAGTATTTGCAGTTACAGAGTATGCACAAAATGATTGATGTATTTCCAACGTAACTTAGATTAAAATTATCTCCTTCAGTTCAGTCTCGTCCCGTCCCATCCAGTTTAGTCCCATCCAGTTCTGTCCCGTCCCATCTAGTATGCGTACCAAACGCTACCTAAGAGTACCGTAAATTAAATAATTAACTATAAAGGTATAAATTGTAAATATTAAAAATATTTTGATGTAGTGTATATGATATATATTAAAATATATAAATTCAAAAAAATTCAAGATTGGGCTCATTTCGAACGTATCGAAGAGACGATTACAATGGTGTAACTTGTTAAAATTAAAACGTATTTTTTTAACGTATTTTAGTTGATAAACGATTATATGTGTTAAATGTAAATTTAAATTATGAAAGTAAAAGGTATAAAGTAAAATAAGTAAATAAGTATAGGGGGTGAAATTGTAAATTGAAATTTACACTTTCAACCCCTATACTTATTTACTAACTTTAATTTATACCTTTTACTTTCATAATTTTAATTTTACATTTAACACATATAATCGTTTATTAACTAAAATACGTTAAAAAAAATACGTTTTAATTTTAACAAGTTACACCATTGTAATCGTCTCTTCGATACGTTCGAAATGAGCCCAATCTTGAATTTTTTTGATTTATATATTTTAATATATATCATATACACTACATCAAAATATTTTTAATATTTACAGTTTATACCTTTATAGTTAATTATTTAATTTACGGTACTCTTAGGTAGCGTTTGGTACGCATACTAGATGGGACGGGACGGAACTAGATGTGACGGGACGGGACTGAACTGAAGGAGATAATTTTAATCTAAGTTACGTTGAAAATACATCGATCATTTTGTGCATACTCTGTAACTGCAAATACTTCAGCTCCAAACACACATGAATCATCATTCGCCAAATACCCATTTTCACAATTCTTAAATGAATCCAGTGATACCAACTTGTCAAAACCCCATTTAATATTCTTCTCGTGAAACCTTCTCCTATTGCCATTCACGATATCTATAAACACATTTAAATAATAATAATTTAAAACGATTTAATGAATTAGTTAATATATGATTATTATGTTAATGCGATAGGAGTGTAAAACAAAATTGAAAAAAAAATAAGAGATGTACCATAAATTAAATAATTAACTATAAGGATATGAATTTTAAATATAAAAAATATTTTTTTATGTAGTGTATAAATGTATATGATATATATTAAAATATATAAATCAAAAAAATTCAAGATTGAGCTAATTTCGAACGTATCGAAAAGACGATTATAATGGTGTAACTTGTTAAAATTAAAACGTATTTTTTTAACGTATTTTAGTTAATAAACGATTATATGTGTTAAATGTAAAATTAAAATAATGAAAGTAAAAGGTATAAAGTAAATTTAGTAAATAAGTATAGGGGTTGAAAGTGTAACATTTCATTTTAAATTCGTAAAATTGGACGAAAGCGGGGGGTGAACAGTGAAAGCGGGGGTGAACAGTGTCAAACGCGGGTCAAATTTTCAAAAATGGTCCCTGGAATTTTTCAAAAATGGTCCCTTGCAATTGAAAAGTCACAAAAATAATCCCATCGCGGGATGAGCCCGCGATCGCGGGATTCCATTTTTCAAAAATAGTCTCTGCAAGTTTAAAAAAGTGTCAGAAATGGTTTCTGGCCCGCGATCGCGGGCTCCCATCGCGGAAAAAGGGTATTTTTGCAAAGTGGGAGAGATTTAGGGCATTTTGGTAACACTTGGTCAAACTTAGGGTATTTTAATTAATTTCCCTAACTTATTTTATAATAATATTTTTTTATAAAATTACCAAATGAAAAACAATTTAATAAATTGTAGCTGATAATATCTATTCTCCTTTATAAAAAGAATAAGGAAACCGTTTTTCAACAATTTCACTTTCTAAACGTTCAGTTGTTTTAGCTTGTTGTACAACTTTTATAGCATAGGATTGAATACGGTTATCACATTTATCCTCCGGTCTCTTCTCCACGACCTTTCCCCACGTCTGCACCATTTTCTCACACTGATCCATCTCCCTCTCAAATTTGATGCTCCATTTCTCAAATTTCATGCTCCCTGATTGATGCTCTCTCTCAAATCCCGCCTGCTTCAAGTTTTGATTTCACGAGTTGTGTTCATCGATTTCACGATCTCATCTTCTCCGGTGGTCTTCTTCCCCACTTCTGCTCCTCCACGATCTCCTCTTCCCACGACGGTCCGTTCAATCCTGGTATATATCTCGGCCGTCGATTTATTCTACATTATCCTGCTGAAAGAAAACCCTACCGCCCAAAGCTAAAAATCCCCAAAACTTTCCCCCTTAATATACCCCAACAATCCCATAAACCATCAAACAAATTCAAAAAACCTAAACGTTTTCAGTTCGAGAAGCGATTTTTTAAATGATTTCAGACCGTGGAAAGGGCGGAAACGGGCTCGAAAAGGGAGGAGCAAATCAGGAGGCTGGCGAGGAGAGGTGGACTAAAGAGGATCAGCGTTTTGATCTATGAAGAAACCAGAGGTGTACTGAAGATATTTTTGGAGAATGTGATTCGCGATGCGGTTACATACACCGAGCATGCTAGGAGGAAGACCGTAACTGCAATGGATGTTGTCTACGCCCTAAAGAGACAAGGCAGGACTCTGTACGGGTTTGGCGGATGAGATCCACAATCGGTTCTTGCTGTTTCTGTTGAATCATGCTAGGTTTTCTCTTCGGATCTTCTTTTTGTTTTGGTAGTGATTTTCTACATGAAATTGTGGTCATTGATCTACGAATTTCTGATGATCTAGATTTGGTATGGTATGCTTTATGTGAATTGAAACTTCATATCTTTAAAGGCACCATGAATCCGATATGCTGATTTTGTTGTGATTCTAGCCTTTTATTATGCCCGAATTAAATTCTCAATCCGTCTGGATTGTTTCGTTTTTGCAATTTCATGTTAAGAACAAAACATATCAAAGTGGTCATACTTGTGACGTTTCTTCATAGATTATTGCCTTGAATTCTTGGAATCTATTTAAAAATTCATCTATATGTGGTTTCCTTGTCATAGATTATTGCCTTGAAATCTCATTTTTATGCTGATGCGTCTTTTTTGACCACGATGCACCTTTTTGCAGTGGGTGAGGAGATTAGATTTGTTTGTTGTCCCTGGTCTGATTTATTCACGTTGATTGTTGAAATTAGATTAAGGGGTCAGTAAGCATTGCCTGGTTATCGCTTACCAAGTTAACGGTAATAGTCTAACACTTTCATATAACTTATCTGTCCATTACATGTTTCAATTTGTTTCAATTTCATCTCAATTTTGCTTTTCTTTTCTCAGGTGCAGCGGCTTATTCTGCTCCAGGTAAGATTTCTGGGGTTTTTTCCTCTTAACTGGTTTAATTTCATCCTTCAATTGGTGATGTGGTCGATTTCATGTTTCTATTGCATCTCAATTTTAGTTTTGTTTTGTTTGGGCGATTCCATCTTTTATCTTCAAATTTAAAGTGTGCACTATTGCTATTTGCTTCATTCACAATTTCACCATAACTTTAGTCACTATGGGAAATTAATCAAGAAATTGATTCTTCTACGATTCAATTTCATCATTTTTTGGAAAAATAAACTTATCCATGGTTGTTTCCTCGAAGGCTTTATTGTGCAATTGAAGAACTAAGAGAATCACACACGTCTTCCGGTAGATCTTATATTTGGTAGATCTTTATCCAAGTTATTAATTCTATTTCATTTTAGGAAAATTTCAAAGTTCCTCTTATGCGTAATAGTTATTTGTCATTTTGTAGCTTTTGTGTTGATAGCGTAGGTAGAGTGCTATTGAAGGACAACTATTTTTTGTTTGTTTGTTTAGATTTCATATGTTATTTTTGGTTGTTGACTTTGTATTGGAGATCAGATGCAATATGTAGGACAAATTTATGAATATACATATATTGTAAATAACAAAGAATAGAAGCATACTTTTGTGGAGGCTATTTGCTACCTATGCTTGCTGATCAGGAATTTCTTATATTTATGACAAACAGAGCAATAGGTCTAGTTCTAACTTTGTTGAGGATCAAGGTTTCTTCTTTAACATTGCTTCTGATCACTTTCTAATTCAAGAAACATGTTATTTATAAAGATTTCAAATGTTGTTGTTAATAACAGGAGACAACAGGAATGGAAAAAACATCAAGATTGGAATGTCATCAGCTTCTTAACTTAACTGGGAGACGACATCTTATAATGGTATAATTAGATTATGGTGTTGGATGCAACTTCTACATACACATTCATAAACAAAAATGAATGAGATCCCCATTCACCGGCCTTTAAAAAAAATTATTTGGTTATTTACATGTTACTAAAGGAATGTAGCGAGGGTAATCTTACATGAACATTGAGCCAAAGAATGAGGTAATCTTACAGGTTCCTTAATTAAATATTCTCCTTTCCTTTCGGATCAAATAAATGCTAGAATATAAAATAAAATAAAAAGTAACTATAAGATTAATATCATATAAAGCTTGCAATAGCCAATTATGTAAATTTAGCATGAAATTTTTCAAAAGGATTGGAGGCACTGAATTTGGGATTGATTCAAATGGATAAGAAATATATGATTCAAATTAATGTTTGATACTTCTTGTTTTATTTTTGTTTCTTGTGGGCTTTGTTCAAATGTTATGTTGCTACATGCCAAGTTGAGGATTCCTCTTTGTTTGTGCTAATATAATATGTTTTGGAAATCTCGGGAGATGCAGGTTCACCTCTTCATTCAAAGTATTTCAAGATCTTGAATTCTACATTTATATTGATTTTGTTCCTAGATTTATTTTTGGTTTTATTTTGATATAATAAATCCGCTATTTAAAATATTAAATGTCTTTATTTATTATGATTTGTTTTATTTTGATGCCAACAACATTAAGAAAAATGATAAAACCCATTTGAGCCTTCATGGAGTGTGGTTGATTTCTCTCTTTATAGACATGAATAGTTGTGTACGTTTTGCTATGCATACGAAAGGAATAAATCACATCTCAGGCGATCACATATACTCAAGTTGTTAGCATACACTTTTTCATGTTCAGGGAAATGTTGGTGGTGCTATTTTGTTACTTGATGATGCGCCATTGAGTGTTTTTCCAACGTTCTTGTAAGCATTTCAGAAAGGCTCCAAGTTGTGCACAGACAGATTATGGTGATGTAGTCTCTCACTCACAAACTCCTTCTCTATATTTTCCTCAGTTTTTTAACCCCCAGTTTTTTAACCCTCAGTTTTTTAACTACAGACTTTTAATGATTTTTTGGCATTTATGTTATTTACCATCCAAGTAATAACAGTCTCTACATATGGAATACACAGGTAGATTGGCATATCATGTGCTCTAGAATCTAGCTAAAGCAACAAACACATTATGGGGTAGAGTAATACTTCACATGTCCCTCAAGATTAATAGTGGTTAAGAGGATTTTTCTTAGACAACATTAAAGCCTAGGGAGGGTTGTTTTATTTTTTTAATGTGAACATGTTGGTTGCTATTTGCTAATGAGTTGTATATATTGCAGGATTGGGATAGTTCTCAAGACTCGATACTGCAAAATGCAGATGAGAGGTCAGTTCAAAGTTTTAATGGATGTAGAGTTACTGACCAGATCCTCCGTTTACCGCTCAGTTCAAAGTCTTAATGGATGTAGAGTTACTGACCATATCCTCCGTTTAGTGCCTAATATTCAGGTTTGGCAATTGCTTCTTTGTTTCTATTTGATTTTGTGCATTTTCATAATTGTTAATTAGTTAGATAGTATAGTTAGCCTGGCAGATAAGTAAGTCGATTTAGGACATCAGTTGGTTTTAGTTCTATTTCATTTATGTGATGTTTGCTACTCGTAAATGTGCATTTTGTTGTAATTTGATTATGTATTGTTTTTTCTGTTGTAGAATTTTCGCACAACGTTAAGATGTATGAGGTTTGGGGCCAAGCGACGTGGCGTTGATTCAAATGTATGGCCACGTTTTTCAATGATCAAGATTCCATGTTTGATCGGTAAATAGGATTTGGTAGTTAAATGCATCTCCTCCTCTTTTGCAGGATATCTAGGTGGCATAAACTGGGCTTTGCTTGTTGCACGTATATGCCACCAGCTATCAATTGATGCATTGAATTGCTCTTATTTTGTGAAGATTATATACAATGTTTCATGGTTCATGAAACTATATACGTGGTGAAAAACACGGCCTGACTAATTAAGTTTAGTGAGATTGATGTTCCAGATTTTTTCCATCTTATTAAGCATTTTGTAAAAACTATGTTAATCTAATTGAATCCATTTATGCTCTACTTTTACGTTTTCATATTTAATATGATTCGACAGTGTTTCATATTTCATAACTTTCTAAATTATAGTATATCACCTTGATTTTTCTACATAGTTATATATGAATTTTATCTTAACCTTAGGTTAATTTACTTCGCCGCAAAATTGTTCGAACCGTTCTTAAAGAAAGTCATTAGACTTTCCAATTTATTTATCCCGTCTATTATTTTGGAATTTTGTGTAACTCAATATTTCATTACATAAGACATTGTTTTTGTACATTCTTACCATATTTTTCTTATAAGCCTTTTACGTTCGAGTATGTATAAATATAAGTTTCTAATTTTCCTTTTCTAATTACAACTTGCAAAAATTAAAAACTATTAATGCATAAATCGGGCGTTAAAAGCTAAAAAAACCCAATGTTTGAGTTTGAAAACCTCATTATCTATCAATTCCATTTCAAAATCTTTAATCAATCAATTATATTAACCTTTAATTTATATACAATGAAAATTTGCGATATAAAACTACATAGATCCATATAAGTAACATCGAGAAAGAAAGAAATAGAACAAGAAAATGATTGCCGTTCGAATTCTCTATTTTGATTTCGAGATGCGTCGCTATTGTTAGTGGAACGAATCCTGGACTTTGTTTAAAATACAGTGTAACTTTTGTTTTTTAAGAGACCTTTATGGAAAAATTATCATGTATAACTCTTTTTTGGGAATTAGCAAATATCAATTTTTTTGGATGTTGATTAATTTTTGATTAGTGGAACGGGTTTGATGCTAACTATGTTTGTTTGCATGTTTTTTATTATTCCCTTCTAATCACATGTAAAGAGTATTGATGTGATGGGTTCAAGTTTTGGAATTGTAGAAGAAAGAAGAAACAAGGAGTCGAGTTGGCTGAGTTGGTCTAAGGTGCCAAAAATGACATTGTTTTTCAAAGGTTTCTAATATTTGTGTTATTAGTATGACTGCTTACATTTATTCAAATTTCACATCCCGCCGCATCGCGCGGGTATACTGACTAGTAAACATAAACATCAAAAGAGTATTTTGAAAATAATAATAACTTAATTAAGGGAATGAAAGATTGAAAAAAACCGTCAATTAAAAAAGAGGTCCCGAGAATCGAACCTTGGTCTTCTAATGTAAAAAGCACTAGTTTGGAATATTTTCACAAAATACAGTATTAATACAGACAGTTAGGGGGGCTCAGCACCAGCCTGTCCCCCTGCTGGCTCCGCCCCTGGACACACACATATGTGTGTGTACGCGCGAGCACACATACACGTTATGTTTTTCCTTTTCTGAAGAACGAATAATAGGGGGTATTTGGGAGTGCTTATATTTTTGACTTATTTGCTTATAGCTTCTCCCCAACGCAAATAAGCAGTTTGAAGTGTTTGGATAGAAAAAATCAAAAGTGCTTATTTGCTTCTCCTCACCACAAATAAGTTGTTTTTGATAAGTCAATCCATACCTACTTATTTACTTCTCCTTATTTCATTATCTATCCAAATTACCTTTTTACCCTCAATTTTTAACAAACACTTTTTAAAAACTGCTTTTCCTCACCAAATAAGCAAATAAGCATAAGTTGAAAATATAAGCACTCCCAAACACCCCCAAGAAAAATAATGTATTATGTTGACAATAACTTTATAACGTATAAAGGTGAGTTAGATGTTGAAAACGGGACAACTCCCACCCCTTCTATTTGTAGGCATGCCAATAAATCGACTCTATAGCAACAAAGGCTATAACGACGACATGGAAATCGTCGCTGAAGATATTAAAATATCTTTTTCTCCACATAATTGAAGACTTCAAATTCTTTTAAAAAAAAGTCATGTTGATGCAGTAGGTGTTCAAATAATAAATAAAATTCAAATTATGTACAACAACATGTCATCGCTAAAGCTGATTAATAATTTTTTTATTAAATAAAAATATGTTTTCTAAAAAATAAAAATCATGGCATCAACAGCTACGACTTTGTCGTTGCTGTAGAATAAAATACTATTTATTTATATAAATTAAATTAAATTTTGTTTATGTTTTTATAGAAAATGGGATTTTTAATTAAAATGTATGTAAAGACTGAGTATGAACAACGAACCCACTCTCAATAGTTTTCTCAATTTGAACGCAACGATTTTGAAAGCAACGCAGCGATTGATTACAGTTTGTCAAATTTCTCATCAACTGCTACAGAGATTGATTACGCAGGGTTTTTTTAGAACAACAACACCTTTATTATTAAAAAACAAAACCAAGCATACAACCAAGTTACCACGAAGAAACAGAAGGAAGCAAACCCAATATACAACAGCTACAAACAAACCGAGAACAAATAAAGTAACTTCACAATTTGCTACTCTCAATACTTCTCTCAATACGTTTCACTCAATCCGTTTGATTACAACGATTGATTACACAGAGATTGATTACGCAGTGATTTTATGTCTCAATACTTCCCTCAATCTGAACGAATTTCTCATACTCATAGAGATTTATTATTGTTCGATAATTCTAACATAATCCTCCACAACCTATCGTTCCCCACTGCAACCCTAATCGCGGCATCACTCCTCTACAAGGATTAGGCATGTAGTTCTCAATTTTTGCTACTACTTTCTAATAATTTGGTGCTTTCTAATTTTGGTCGCAGTTTGTACATTCTATTTTTTTGCTACTGGTTTCAATATCTGATTTCTGATTATGTTTATTGCTACTAATCTTAATTTATGAATCTGATTTTGGTCTCAGTTTTGCATTTTGATTTCTGATTTTGTTTATTGCTACTAATCTCAATTTATGATTCTAGTTTTGGTATCAGTTTGTGCATTTTGATTTATGATTTTGTTTATTACTTTTTGCTACTGGATGGTAGCATAAGTTTTTGTGATATACAATCTAATGTAATACATAAGAATGTGTTTGGTACGCAGACGGGATGAAACGAGACGATACAAAAAAAATAGTCTTATGTTTGGTGAGCCATGAAACAAGATTAAGTGGGAAACCATGGGACAAAATGTTAATTTCATTAGACAAAACTTGTAATTTTTTGTACAACCAAAATAGATAGGAAGTTAGGAACAACATCGAACTAAGATTAGAGATTACCATTTTGCCCCTTTTACACACATAACCCTAATCCAAAACGTGAGCCTCCATCTCGTTCTTTCCATCAGACGACTTCATCCCATCCATCTCTCCATCTCGTCGACTTCTACACAGGTACGATTTCCACTTCTTCGATTTCTCGTTAATTTCATGGTAGATTTCTCCATCTTACTCGATTTCATGGTCGATTTGCTACTGTGATGTTGCTATTGTCGAATTTGGTACTGTCGATGTTGCTACCTTCGATTCTCCATCTTACTCGATTTTTTATGATTAGTCGATTTCCTTGCTACTGTGAGTTGCTACTGTCGATTTTTCCATCTTACTCGATTTTCAAGGTCGATTTCTCCATCTTAGTCGATGTCCTTGCTACTGTGCTTTGCTATTGTCGATTTTTTCTCGATGTTGCTACTGTGATTGTTAGAAAAAATGGATTTCAACTGTAATGTTGCTAATGTGATTGTTTAAATTGTTTAAATTGCTACTGTGATGTCCTTGCTATTGTTTAAATTGTTTAAATTCTTTCTTGATGAGATCAACTGTGATGTTAGTCGATTTCATGGTCTAATTTCTTGCTATAAAATTGTTTAAATTCTTTCTTTCTTGCTAATGTGATGGAATGGCATCTAATTTCTTGCTATAAAATGGAATGGCATCTAATTTATAAGAGTAGTGTGTTGGATGATCTATTAGCATAACGAGTGTTGGATGATCTATTAGCATAACGTGTGATGTTCTTGTTGCTCTTTAATTTTTCTCCCTTTTTTAGTAAATTATAATATGCCCTTTAAAATTCAGAATACTGATTTTGTTCTTTTTAGTCACATTGTAAGTTTTTTGGAGCTTTCCCATTTCAGTATCATTTTCTATGTTGAAGTGGTCCTGTAAGTAATTTTCATCTGCTGGGGTGGGTATCAATTAAAAGATAAACAACAAATGGATTGTTTGAGCATCTGCGCATGTTTTTATAAGGGGAGGGTAAGGGAGATAGCAGATTGGTTTTCAGAGGATGTGTGATTTTCCTTGCCTTCTCTATGTTTCAATGTGCCTTACATTCTTTATGTTTCATTCCTTTCTTCCTTCTTTTCTGCTCCTTGTAACTAGTTTTAGTTTGTATTTCCCTTTTGCTCACATTTTTGCCAAGCCGGAGGTCTTAGGGACTATGCAGGGTAGAGGTCAAGTCTTTATACACCCCCTACTTTCAAGTGGGATGGATATACTTGGTTTGGTTTGGTTAAATCATGTGCATATGGTGGTTGTTGATCTGAAAAAGGTTCATGACAGCAAGAAAATGAGGTAGTGGAGTTTAAAGAAGTTTGAATGTTGTATGTGAATGTTATTGAAGAAATGCATGATGTCATTTTTTTGGGTTTTTTCGTTTTGGATGAGCTCATAAGTTTATTCTTCCATGTGTTGATTGACAGGACTAAGAAATGGTTTATACAAAATCTATCTATTAATTGTAAATTAAGCCAAGCTAAAATAGATAAGAAACAATGCAAACTTAAGCAAGACTGAAAGGGAAGTGGAATATGTGTATCTGATAGGAAACATTTACCAAGGATATAATCGTCATCTGGGATGTTGGTTTCGTCACAAGATAAGAGGAGAATGGTTTATGTGATAAGAAATAAAGGTAGGCTTTATTAGACTAGATGGCAGTAATTTTTATTTTTATTATTGATCCAGTTAGATGTTCATCCAGTTATTAACCTATTATATGATCATTCTCTTACACCATTTGTTGCCAACTTCGGCATTGATTTGTGTAAATGAATATTAAAGATGGTTGCTTTTGAATGTCTACATATTCTAACAAGTGACTTTTCTGTCCTCAAAGAAAATTTGTCAAACGAGAAGATATATGTTATTCTGATTCTAATTGTTTGCTATCCTACTGACTAAGTCAACTTTTCTATAAGCTTATTCGTAACTTATGCTTGCTGCCAATTTTCTCATCTGCTATTTTTTTTACTTATTTGCAGGGTTTAGGTGATATATTGCCAAAAGACGCTCTTATTTGCCGATTGAAACTACTTCAATCAGTTGCCGCTTCAGCTCATTACAGCTGAAGTATTGGTGTTGGCCAGGTTCTGTTTCACTCTGTGCAAATGTTTCTTCAAATCACCATGCATAATCATTAAATAAATGGTTTTAACCAATGGCCAGGTAATTTCTGCCAATGGCCTTGGGCCATTTCCCTCACATCCATTGAATGTCAACCGATGAACACCCCTAGTTAGGGCATCAAATAGTAGTCACACACACTGCCACCACTTTCCTCTCGTCGCTTCTCATTATCACATCGCCACCGTTCAACGACCCTCGATCTGACACGAGTCTCATTGATCACTTTGTTAAACGAACCAACGACTTCGTCCTCATTATCATCAAGGTTTGATTCTCCGGTTGCCAAAACCCTAGGGTTTGGTTCCATCGATCTGCTTTTCTTACTATTAGATTTTCTTTTGGGGTTTTCCGGAAGTAATGATTTCCCTATTCATGTTTACTTCACTAGGTGGTTGCTATGTTAAGTAATGAAATATTTTTACTCGCTGATCGTCCGTCGCGATCATTATATTCCCCTTTTACTGCTGAAATCCGATGGTTTTATTTTATAGTTTCGTTCAGTTTCTTGGTTATCTGAGATAAAATGACTCCTCGTTCATAATTTCCTTCGACTAAATTTACCAGAGCATTTTGGTGTGTTTGGAAATGGAACTCTAAACATAAAAACGCAATATCTTTAAGACAGCAGAAAAACGTTCTTTATGTCTATTTTGCTACATAGAGTAGAAAAGATTGTGATGGCAGTGTTTTTGATGACCAAGTTGGGATGCAACACTATTTCACAAGCATATTAGAAGATATAAGTTTGGCTTATTGGTGATGTTTCAGGGTAATGTGATATGTTTGTTGCTGTCATTTAAGATGGACGGGCAGGGCTCTAAAACTTGATGATGTGCTAGTTTGTCCATGTATTACCGTAAAGAATCTACAATTTGTTACTGTGTTAGGGAAGTATTTGAATAGAAAAGCTAAAAGATACCGTTAGATGTTACTTCTAATATATGATTAACGAGTAGATACTTTATCACACTAAACATGTTACATGGTAATTCGAAGGGAGAGAGGAGGGAAAACATCCATGCATATATAAATACACATGTGCACACACACATTTGCTGAGATATATCATATATATATATAGTCATTGAGATGGAGAGATTGCTGTGAGAAGATGGTAGTTGGCGGGTAGTCAGTTAGGCTGCGGCATTGTAACTAAGCCAGACCTACACGTGTGCCTCGGTATATGATTAGGTGTGGGTGGTTGAGGTTCTTGTGTTGCTTTCAAGGAGGCCCATGTTTCACCGGACAATTTTGGTTATTTTCTTGGGACAATATTAAAGATTACTTGAGATGATAAAGTATTCTCCAACTATCATAACATTATCTTGTCGATAAATAAATTGATCTATGCACTTGTCCAGTGTCCTTTATATTTTTTGAAACTCCTATGCTATTTTATGTTATTTGCTTATCCATTACACTATTGTCTATTTGTTCTATTTCTTTTTATAATACTAAAAAATCATTCTCGTTGATTCACAATCATCTATTCATTGTTACACTGTGGTGAATGTGTTTTATTATTGATGTCTCGGAGAGAGAGTAGTTTGGAAATTTTAATTAACTTTGCAAATCCACTGGGATTTGTCTTGCTCTCATGTGCTTTTTAGTTTATTTTATTGACTATCTGGTTAGGTAAAATTTTGAATTGACTCTTTGTTATTTGGAAGCTTAAAAATAAGCCTTCTGGTAGCGTAACCTTAGTGTCTTGTTTCATGTTAAACAGTCGAAGGGTTACAAAACCTGTGCAAAAATGCTACACCTAAAACCATAAGTCACTTGGTTCAACCGTGTGAAGTAGATCATGTTTTATACAAGTAGTTGTATAAAATTGCTACACCTAAAACCATAAGTCACTTGGCTCTTTTATTTGATTTTTTGATCTGGTATCAACCGTTTTTTAAGTTACTCTTTCTCATAGAAAAGACGATCCGTGGTACAGCAATCTAACGGATTAATTTTTTCGTGCAGCTTAAATTGGTCTTTTTCAGGTTTGCGTTGAATGCCTGAGAGTAATCTGACGCAACATGGGTTTTGACAATGAGTGTATAATAAACATCCAATCTCTTGCTGGCGAGTACTTTTGTCCTGTTTGTCGAACCCTTGTCTATCCACATGAAGCACTCCAGACACAGTGTACTCATCTATACTGCAAACCTTGCCTGACATATGTTGTAAGCAGTACTCAGGCTTGCCCGTATGATGGATACCTGGTAACGGAAGCTGGTTCAAAGGTAAAATTTTCATTATTATTCTTGTTAGTATTTTGGTAAATTATTATTATTATTATTATTAATTTATGTTAATTCTTGTTTCAGCCACTCATGGAATCCAACAAGGCTCTAGGAGAAACCATTGGGAAAACCACTGTACATTGTCTGTATCACAGGAGTGGTTGCATGTGGCAAGGTCCTTTATCTGATTGCACAACTCACTGTTCGGGATGTGCCTTTGGCAATTCTCCAGTTGTATGCAACCGATGTGGAATTCAAATTGTGCATCGTGAAGTGCAGGAGCATGCTCAGACCTGTAATGTGAATGTAATACTAAAACACTTTTTAGTCTTTATGCATAAAAAGAGTATTTTTGGTCACCGTAACTTGTGTTTTTTGGTATTGTTTGCAACAGGGTACAAATACTCAACCACAACAAGGGTCTGAGACTGCACAGGATCCTGCAGTTTCTGGAGCTGCTGTGTCCATTGATCAAAGCAAGATTGCTAATCAAGTAGCAGCACCTGCTTCCCAGCCACATGCATCTCATACTGCTACTGCACCGGCTTCTGCTCAGAATCCCAATCAGCCAGCAACAGCAAATCCTGTTGTACCCCCTGCAACTGCTGTGCCAACACCTGAACAGTGGTATCAGCAGCAGTATCAACAATATTACCAACAGTACCCTGGCTATGATCCATACCAGCAGCAGGCTTATCAACAATACTACCCGTATCAACAGCAGCCTGCTCAGCAATTCCAGCAGCCACCTCTACAGGGTCAGCCACAAAACCAGCCTCAGCCTCAATCTCAACCACAACTTCAGCAGCAAATCCAAGCCCCTATGCAACTTCAACCACAAGTCCAACCGCAGCCAGTTCAGCCCCAGACCCAAAACTACCAAGCCCAGGGCCATAGTCAACCACAACAACAGACACACTCTCAAGCCCAGCAACAAATTCCATCCAACGGACAACCTCAACCTTTGTATCCTCAGGCTGCGGTGGTGGTTGGCTCAAATCAAAGCCAGGGTCAAGTGAATTCACAACAGCAAGCTCACCCAGGAGGTCAGCAACATGTGCCACTTCAGTCACAGAATCAGCCCCTTGCTCGTGGCCAGATGCCTCTGCAGTCATACTCACAAACCCAGCCACATCCGGTTCAAAATCATCCCCAACCACATATGCAAGTGCCTCAATATCAGCAACCTCATCCACAGATGCATCATTCTCAGCCTCCTCAGGTGCACCCTTATCCTCAAACTCAATCGCAACCTCAACCTCAACCTCAACCTCAACCTCACCCACAAGCACATCCACATTTCCAACCACATCCCCAGCCTCAGCCCCAACCTATTAACCCTCAGCATCCTCCAGTTCAATCTATGGCTGGTCATCCTTCTTATCCCCCACAACCTCACCAGCAAATCCAGCATGCCCCACCACAGCAACATCCTATGCAAGTGCAGCCATCAACTGGGTCTTTACCGCCAGGTCAAATGCCTATTCAGTTTCCACAACCACCTCCTCATATGCGTCCTACTCAACCACCTCCTCATATGTTGCCTTCACAAGGCCAAACTCCAGGAATCCCACCTACACAACACATCTATCCTCATAATCAGCCAGCTCAGCAGCGTCCTGTTGTTGTGCCTCAGGTTCAGCAACCAATGCCTCAGCAATATGTGCAGCAGCCTCAAGCATTTGCAGGACAAGCATCTGCTGGTCCTTTTGCACAGCAGCCTTCTCAGGTACGTCCACCTCAACCAATGCAGCAACCTCCTCTTGGCTTTGTTCAACCGCAGCAGGGTACTACATTGCCACATGGCATGCTACCTCATTCATCTCAAAGCTACGGGGGAAGACCCGCAATGTTGAATCAGTCACAGCAATTCCCCCAATCTTCTGGCATTGGACCACATGGCAGACCGCCACAATTTGTCCCGAGCCAGCCTTCTGTGAATCAGAATAATGTAAACATGACCAATCAACCACATGTATACTCAGAGCAGCAGCACAACCAATATATGCCACCACCTTTGGGTGGTGCAGTGGTGGACAGGAAAGGTGATCAAACATTTGAAAGAAGGGCTGAACAACAAGAAGATAAATCTCCCTCTCTGAAGAAGTCTGAGCCAGTGGCTAATGATTTTGGATCTAATTTCAATGAAGTAAAACCTGATACAGGCATGAATGATGAACGTAAGCCTGGAGGCGGGGGTGAAGATGACCACAGAAAAGATGAAGCATTGAGCAAGGATGCTGTCCCTGAGTTGCATCAGGTCCAGGGTGATTCTGTTAATGCGCAAAGAGTGAAAGAAGAGAGCAAGGATGGTGTTGTAGTTCATTCTCCTGATTCCCATTTCCCTGGAAATTTAGACCGGGGGCCTTATTCGCAGCCTTTTGGTGTTGAATCAAATTCAATGACAATGAATGGCGCACCCGCTCAAGGTCATGATTTGACATCAGTACCTGTTGTTTTTCGTGATGAAAAATTTAGAACTCCTGCAGGGATGCATCCTGATAGTTTTTCCATGGGACCATCTCGTCACCCTGAGCAAGGTGAGTTTAAGGGAGCTCTCAAGCAGTTTTCTGGCCCCCCTCACTTGGGCAACGGGGAATCTCCAAAGTTTTCATCAAGGCCATTGGGTGGATATGGAATGGATGGACCATCAAGGTTTTTTGATAAAGACCCCCATGGATATGGCTATGATGCTGGGCAGAGAGTGGATCCTGGCACTGGGGGACCTCCTTCAGCATTTTTGCCCCCCTATCATTCTGCTGGTAGTTTGCATCCCAATGAGTCTGGTGGAAGGCCACTTCCTGCAAGTATGCATGATGAGAACAGAGGGAGGTTTGATAATAATTGCCAGAATCCTGATTTTCTTGCACCAATGCATGGTTTTAGTCGACATGGTAGAGAGATGGAAAGGCATCATTTTGGTGAAAGATTCCCAATGGTGCCTCCGGGTCACATGCACAGAGGGGAGTTTGATGGCCCAGGAAAGCTGAGGAGTGGCGAAAGGGGTGAACCTTTTAGCCTGAGGAATCTATCAGGTCATCCCCATGTGGGCGAGTCTGGTTTTGGCTCTTTCCAAGATTATGGTCGTTCAGGGGAATCAAATGGGCCTCGGGGATTCTCTCATCAACAGCCTTTTGGAGAGCCATTTGGCGCCAAGTCAACTCGCCCACATCTGGGCGAGCCAGGTTTTAGAAGTAGTTATTCGCGTCAGGGATTCCCAAGTGATGGTGGATTTTATGCAGTAAGTATTTTATCATTCTTGTTCAGATGAATATCATATTACTGTTCCTGCAAATGTAGGTGTTGAGTGTTTGTATTGGGTTTTCAGGGTGGGTCTGATTCATTTGATCCGTTAAGGAAAAGAAAGTCATTCAGCATGGGTTGGTGTCGCATTTGCAAAGTTGACTGTGAAAGCGTGGAAGGCCTGGATATACATGGTCAGACACGTGAGCACCAGAGGATGGCTATGGATATGGTTATTAGCATTAAGCAGAAGAGTGCTAAGAAACAAAAGTATGTTGAATTTTGGTTCTCTTTTAATACTTATACTTGTTGATCTGTAAACCCTTAATTTCTTTTAATAACTTATTGTAGAACATCTATTGACCATTCTGCACGTGAGGAGGCAAGCAAGTTGAGAAATGCTGAGATTCATGCTCGTGCCATATAGCTTAGGTGATGATTGTAAAATCTTTACATTTAGCAATTGGTTATGCTCCTTTTGTTTTTCAGGTTGGGTTATGCTCCTTTTGTTTTTCAGGTTGCTGCTTTGTTGTTCAAGATGGTTTTTTGGAACTGGGAGTTTCTTTGGAAGTTAGGTTGGTTTTGTTTCATGATCTTGAGGTTTGATGGCTTTATGTTGAGCTGGTGTTTTGTTAGATAAGTGATTTCTTTATGAGCTTTTAGTATGATCTAGTACTTTCTGTCTGAATTTCTGGTTTTTATTTATTATGCTATATATGTATTCTAGTTCGATGTGGCTATCATAAAAATTATGAGAATTTACCTTTGTGGACTATCAGGGACTAGGACGGGCCAACTCCTTTTATTCTTATATAGGGACTTATGGTAGCTGAGACTATTGCACTTTCTAATTAATTATTGGTTCAGTCACTGTTAACGAGCATAAAGGTTCATGAATGATGAGCTTTGTAGGATCAGGTTTAGGCTGAAATAGATGAATGTCAATCAATTAAAACTACAAATTGATTGATGTTTAACTGCATTCTACTCTTGTTCTCTTTTGATTTTTGCTTTGTGTTCTTTTTTATATACCAATTATTATTCTTATGCTCATTGAAATTTATCTTTGTAGTTAGGGCTATGATCGGAAGTGAATCCTTTCCCTTTGTTATTTCTAGGATGATCTATAGCTGGCGTGAAACAGATAATCAATTAAGGAACTGTCAAATGATAAAGGGGGAAGACCACCAGATATAACCGGGATATGATCATCTTGTTGCAGCTTTGCATAGAAGCACCAATATGTTTCCTTTAAGTTATTCTTATCATGTTATTTTTCCTTAATGCATTCATACATCTCCAAGGCACATACACTGTTGGCTTACCATCTTTTGGGACAATTAGGTTACCAAGTATTAGCTTAATCTGGATACTGCTTTTAGCTTAAAAGGTTCTATTGAGGATTAGTGGAAGGTTCTATTTGAAGCTGCTAACACTTCAAATATTTAGAGAAACTAATTTTTAGTACACCACTCCGAACTTGGGTGACCTAGAGAGCTTGATTTAGGACTATTTGCTTCAGAATTGGGATTCTATTGTATTGATTTTTAAAATGGAGCTTTAATGTCTTCTTGAATATGTTTTTCTTAATGTGGCACTTAACACTACGTTATCAAGGTCATCTGAGATTTGATGTCGATTATGGAATCCCGAAACTTGAAAAACATTGGGACAATAGGTTGTAGAAAACTTTTCAGCAGAAGGAGACATACAATACAAGTTAATCTATGTTGTAACTGAATTATTAAGCTGGTTTGCAGTGTATTTGTTTTTACCTTGAAGAGAGATGTAAGAAAAGCTCTTGGTGCCTTGTGATAAATGAGCACTTTACCTTCTAGACTTTCTTCTAGTTGTATATTGCTTTTGACCTTGCTAAATCATAGTAGGTGCGAAGCTTAGGTAATCATATTCAAATATTACATATTCTTTTAGCTAGCAGAAATGTTGGTTTACATTTTTAGGTTAGCTTGTAGTTGAAATAGAGGGTCTATGCAAAATTGAGATTATTGAAATGGTAGATGGATCTTGGTTAAAGACGATGATCTTCTGACTAGATGGAGACAGAGTGTTCCAAATCCTGATTTCGTTGTCGTTTTCCATTTCAAACACTCGCAAGAAGCTACCGTGCCAAAACAATCTTGTGGGTTTAGTGTATGTTGTGTTGGGACTCTAGAGGGTTGAGTTTTAGAGAAGCTTGTAGCAGAGTAAATTATGTTCAGATTGAATTTGCGTGTTCATTGTCACTTCATAACCGCAATCTTTGATCTATCAGTAGTTTGGGCAAAATTTTGAAGCACAATATCATTCTAGTGTTGCTCCAACACTTTCAAATCTAAGTGATGTTATCAGGCACGTTCGTGACATTTTTTAGGCCCTGGGCGAGATGTAAAAATGGGCTCTCGATAAGTACGATTTTTTTCTCAATATATTGCTTATATTATAAAAAAACATTGAATTCATGAAATACTAATTTATATAAAATCGTTTTTCCTGCTATTCCTAGCGCAAGATCAATCAACAATTATTTCTACATTAATATTATTTACCATATCATTTTTACATAATATCGTCAATCCGTTCCACCATCAAAGACATCTTATGATATACCTTTAATATATTGATTGAAATGATTTGAGGTCACTATGTAGGCTATTCCAGGTAACACTTTAAGTGAATTAACATAAATCAGTTGTGTTTCTACATGTTACCTGATGTTAATGGTTTTCATCACCATTTTAAACTTTTAGAGTTGAAACAAATTTTTTAAGAACCATCGATGCTAGAATCAAAAGTCCATGTTGGTTATAGTTTGACATCTTATTCTTGTTTTAGAGACAAGAGAGTAGTTAAGATTCATGCACTCAATATTAGGTAATAAGAAGTCAATAATCTATACTATATTATAAAACATTTATGAAAAACTTAGGGGGTGTTTGGTTGGCCTCAAGGAATGAAAATGGGAATAGCAATGAAAATTATTAGGAATGATAATGAGTAGGATTCATTATAATGTATTATATTATATTACATATATTCCTTTTGTTGCTGTTTGGAAAAAGGAGGACGTACTTTACCTTTCCTATACAAATCACAGGAACCATCTCCCCTTCTCTGGTAAAACCCTCCACCTCTGCAAATTCTCTAGACCTCATCTTCAGAAAAGCTAAACCAAACCCTTTTCAAATCTTCAGAAAAGTGAGAAATCCTTTCTAGCTCATCTTCTGAAATGGTAATGGAAAACCGATTTCTGAAACTGAACTCATCTTCCAAAATCGTGAATAGAAACCGTATTCTGAAATTATGAACAGCTTCTGAAATCGTTAATGTTTTCTGATATCCCCCTCTCCTCTTCTTCTTGTTCTTTTTCCTTGGTCTCGCTTATCAATCTAGGTTTTTAGAGGATTACAACAAAATACCCCCCATTAATTGATGCTAAAATTGCAGAGAACAGACCTATGGTTTTAAGAGGAAGAGATAGGTTAATGACGATGAAGGTAGTGAATTACATTGATGGTGTTAGGGAGGGACGGTACGAGGGTTGGGGGCTGACTGCTGAGGGCTGATTAATTTCTCTATTCCCACCGATTTTGGGAGGAATGGATTTTAACCCCATCTATTATAATGACTGATTATATTCCTTGGAACCAAACACAATTAATACTTTCATTCCTATTCCTTATTTGAACCAAACATGATCAATGATTATCATTCCCATTGATTACCTCTCAATACCCCCAACCAAACGCCCCCTTATAAAAACAACCCTGAAGCTTCATGTACCGTTATTTAATGCTAATACTTAAAATCTTATAAAAACAACTAATGAAGCTTTATGTACCGCTTTTAATGCTAATTACTTGATTAATACTTATCTCTAACGACCTTCAAATCCTTAAATCGTGGACTCTTATTAATTAATTCTTATCTCTAACTAGGGGTGCTCAAAAACCCGATCAACCCAACCTAACCCGACGTGAAATAACCCAACCCGAAGCAATCCGATGTGCAATCGAGTTGTAAAATCTTCAAACCGTATGTATTGGGTTGATATCGGGTTACGATAATTTGAACTCAACCCAACCCGATGAACCCGATATATTTATATATATATATATTCAATCTCTTATCCATCTCTATATAACTCCTTCACACACATACACACATGTGTGTATATATATATATATGCAAATTGAGAAAAATAGTTGATTACGATATGTTTAAGATTTAAGAAATATGCAAATTGGAGACGTCAAGTTATTTGATCATATTTGGTTTAGACATTTTTATATGTAGTATCTAAATATTGTCTGAATTATCGGTTGTATTTTAAAGACATGTTTCATTTATTTTTTATGTTTCTAATTTGGATTTTACCTTGTATAAATACAACCCGATCAACCCGAACGGGTTGGGTTGGGTTGGGTTGGGTTGTACCTTTTGGTTGGGTTGAAATTTTTTCAAACCGCCAACATTGGGTTGATGTGTCGAAATGCCTTCAACCCGATCAACCCAACCCGTGAGCACCCCTATCTCTAACCACTTTCAAATCCTCAAATCATGAACTCCTTAAAAAGTGTCATTCTTTAAACAAATTTATAAAAAAACATGACCGTTTTATCAAAACCACACATTAAAATAAACTAGAACATTAAAATTGAGATATATCGGGTTGTATTGCGCGAGTAGACTTCTAGTGTATCAAAAGGAAGAAGATGGTTTTGAAATCATAAATATAGATATAAGTTAGGTCATCTCATATAGTTGGTAATTTTTTTTAAAACGTGGGAGTTTTATTAGTTAATAACAAGAAATCTATTATATTCTAATACAAAAATAAAATTCATGTTGATGGAATAATCAAAAGAGTATGTGGAAGATGAGTAATGGAGTATATATCAGGTTTCTAGGCAAAAATTGTTTTTAGATATTAGTACTAGATTAAAAAAAACTTAGAGAAATAATAAGTAATACTATAAAATGAAAGACCAATTTACTTTCTATAAATTTTATTGTCTAATGTAAATAATTAATACCTATTTGGGCCCATAATATAATGCTAAATTCTTTTTGGATCCAATTATATACTAATCTATTTTGTTTTTTCGTTTTCAATTTTTTTAACCACTACTATATAATATATATACTTAAAAAAATTGGGCCCCTATTTCCTTTGGGCCCTGGGCGTACGCCCGGCCCGCCCTCCCTCCCCCAGGGACGGCACTGGATGTTATGCTGCTCCTTTTGTAGCGTTGGTGCTGCTTCTTCCTCTTCAGTTTCAGCTTTTACAGAAGTTGCTATTCATTATGCTGTGGGTTATACTAGTAATCATGAGCTTATCAACCTTTCAGCCAAGACTGGATAGCTACTTTGTCTTGTAGAGCATTGTGCTAATCTCCATTTAATATCTGAGCTGGTCAGAGCCTTTAATGTGAACATTTGCATCGTTGATAGCATATGGTGAGATCTTTTTTTTTTATTGCCGGAGTTTGGAATAATGTTGCATTTTTTTTAGCGGCTGAGAAGTGAACTTTTAGAAACTTGATTCCTTACGAGACCTAGAATGCAACTGCAGAACTCCAATCTTCTTCCAAGAGTATGTTCACTTTAGGTTCATTGGACTTCATTTATGTATAGTTTTAGTAATGCAAGACTGCAAAGTGATCACATGACAAGCTAGCATTATTTGGTGATCAACTTGAATAGACAACTGAAACTGGTATCCATTTAAAGCAGACAATAATGCATTATGACTGATAATTTTTTACCATTCTGTAATATGCTTGTCATCATGAGACAAACAAATCTATAAATCATTACACATTATTACCCATTGGCATAACTGATCTGATTCCAGTAAAAACATAAGAGATTGCTGAACAAGAAGAAGTGTAATGTTGGTACAAAACATACGTTCTTTCCTTAGTTTCCAGTTCTGCTGTTGGCCTGATTATGACCCAAATCCCATCATTTTTTAGTGTTAGATGAATAGATAGATTACACCCCTTGCATGCTAGCTATCTCATATGGAATCCTGCACAAGTTTAGATTTTTGTTGAAACTACGTACATTGCTGAGAAAAGATTTTGAAGGGTAATTTTGTAGGTTTGTTTTTATTTGCTGAATTGATGATATATGTATGTATGTATGTATGTATGAGATATGTGATAACAATATCTAATTCAACAATGAGTGTCTTCTGGTTGCTTGTGTGAAGCACCGTTGGTGAGAACCGCAAAATGGCATCTCAATTAAATGTGGAATTACGACTCCTTCCATTTCAGGTATTATAGGGATTTTTTTTTGTTTTGTAATTGTTACATATATATTGTAACGCCCCGTTTTCCAAAATTGGGTGTCGTTACTTTCTTTACTCTTTCGTATTATCAATGCTTTCATATGAACTAAATTGAACTTTATTCTTTCAAATCGAACTATTACATCAGAGTTGAAAGATTAGCGGAAACGAAACTTAATAGCTTAGAATACAACAAACATTGATGTTGACTAGAATAGTACTAGATGTACTACTTCATGCTTACCCTCTTTACTCCTTACGTGAGATACATACATGTAATACTTAAGCTTTAAGCTTAGTAAGTAGTCATGGTTTCATGAATAAACAACTTTCATAAATCATAATACTTATCAATTTATGAATAATAATTCATAAAATACTTGTCATGCTCATGCATATAAAACATTCTTTTGAGATCTCACTTGTCACATGTAAGTATGCCATACTTGCCTTGAGGTTCAATAACCCCGGGGTCCATAAAAGGCTGCCTCATAAGGTCCGTTTGCAAGTTGTCATATATCCCGTACGTTGGATATTACGGTCATACATAACATGTATAAAAACTTTTCATGCCTTGAATGCAAAAATGCATATACTTGTATCATAACATGCCATCATATGTCTTGATAAAAAATGTATCATAATCTCATGTACAATAATCATAACAAATATTTTATCAAAACCATCATAGTGCATAAAATAGTTTCACATAGCATGTACGTATCTCATTAAATCTCATAACATACTTACCTTGGTTACACTTAGCTTTCCTTTGATATCTTACTTTAAGCTTTAGTAGTGTATAGAGAGAGAGTGAGCGAGTGAATGATTTTGGTATGAACCTAATAGCCTCACTTTATTCTCTATTTATAGATAAACACAATGCATTAACTACTTGTACTTCTTGCTTTCAAAATCGTACTTTTATAAGAGTTTGACACCTCGTGCTTCTAGTTTTGCTTTGTCGTGCTTCTTTGCTTTGTCGTGCTTCTTAGGTTCGCTTTGTCGTGCTTATAGGTTTTGACTTGTCGTGCTTATTCGCTTTGTCCTGCTTATAGGTTTTGACTTGTTGTGCTTATTAGCTTTGCATGGTCGCGCATATTAGCTTTGCATGGTCGTGCTTATTTAGCTTTGCATCATCGTGCTTATTAGCTTGCCATATCATGCATCTTAGGAAGTACTTGATATTACTTAGCTTTGCCATCTCATACTTCTTAGGGTGTACTTGTTATCACTTATCTTTGCCATATCATCACTAGTCTTGCCAACACATTAATTTAGCCCTCCCAACTAATCACTAGATTGCTTAATCGTGTTTATTAGGCTTTCTTTGTCACCTATGTAGGTTTGCTTCCTCATGCTTTGGCTTGTAGGTCACTTGTAAGCCATTTATCATTGATAATATGTGTAATTAATGAAGGCTACAGCTGCTGGAACTTTTAGTGCTCTTAATCGAATCATTATTCTTGTTTTTAAAGCTTAAAACATTAAATTCTAACAAAAGTAAAAGTAGGGTGTTACATATATAGAGGTTTGTAATTAAGAGCTTTCGTCACTATCATATTTTGGTGGTTTGTTGTTAACTATAATCGCTGGCTGTACCATAATTGCTTAAATTACAAGGGAACAATTGTATTTGGTCAAATTCTGAGTAGAAATGTAAATGTTCTGTTGCAATTTATGGTTATGTAAAATAATAATCCAAAAAGAATATCCAGTTCCCCTTTTGTCATATGTTTCTTACACTCTCAAGGCGTCTTCTGAATTTTCAACTGGTCATGATGTTACATGTTTGATAGGATGGCGGTGAGGAAAGGAATGAATTGATTTATCTTGAACTGCCAACTTTAGGTCAATTATACTAATTGCTTGTTGGTATGGGATCTGTTTGCCAATCCATCAAAGCACTTTAAATTGTATAACCCAGATCTTATGCTTTCCAACATTATAGTCTCAAAAATAGGATATTTTTTGGAGTTGACAAGATGGTTGATGAGGAGCACTGATGTTTATAATCTATTTAGTCACTTGGGGGTATCGACATTTATGTATGTAATTTAGTGCTGAATTTGTATAATATGCACATACTACGCATTTGCAGGAACCTAAGTAGGCCATAGATGTCGTGTTATCTGCATTTTTCATAGCTTTTTTTAATCGTGTTTTCCTAGCTCAGTTGCTTAAATGTTCCAACTAAAGTCAATTCTGCTTAAAAAGTTTTATGGCCTGGAAATGGGGAATAAAACAGATTAGGATAGCTGCATGAACTTACATGCTTTGTGGAAGTTAAAGAGTAATTGATGACCACATTTTGAGTTAATTTTTGTTGCTTCTACTGCTCTATCACCAGCCATAAGTGATTACTTATTTCAGGAATAAATGGAACTAAATTTGTCTTTATGGGTGAAGAGGTTGGGGCACCGAGGCTGTAAGACATAGGAAAACAACAATCTGACCCACCTTAGGACCCTTGTATGTAAGTTCTTTTGTTTGGTCTTCTATTATATTATTCTTTATAAGTGATACTTATTTCAGGAATAAATGGAACTAGATTTAACATATGGGGAAGAGGTTGGGGCACTGAGGCCTTAAGATATAGGAACATAAGAACCTGACCCACCATAAGACCCTTGTATGTAAGTTTTTTTCTTTGGTCTTCTATCATTGTCGTATTGAAATCACAATTGATCGAATGTAGAGATACATACTACCTAAATCATTTTGACACTTCATCGCCCTTGGTTAGCCGTCATCACTAATTCCCCCATGTAATATGGACCAAATTGCCCTGTGCATATTCAGGTGGCATTTGTCTCAGCAGAACCCGGTGGAATTGGAATGCCATCCCATTGACCCAATCTTGTCGGCTTCTTTGGTTTGCAAAATAGAGCGAATCGAATTCTTTCGGAATTGGCAATTTCTTTTGCCAAGGGATTTCATCATACCTTTGTACGTAACATGGAATGCAATTCCATTTTTTCGTTATTTTGTTATAAAACATTAATACCATGGTCCTTCAATATTATAACTATCACTATTGTTCTATTTTTGAAACAAAGTAGTTCATTAATAATGAGGAAGATTACATCGAGAGCTTTCGGTATTCCGCAAACAGCTGGGAATACCAAACAAAGTGGTGTGGCTAGGTAAAGTTCGAGTGTTTCTAGCTATAGAATGAGCAAAAACATTCGCCTTTCTTTTAACAAACTTTAACGAGAAACCGTTGCGTTGGAGTAGAAGGAATCTGCATTTTGCGGTAATGGTACCGAATTCAGTAAGATCTTCTCTGTTCGAAAGAATAGCATCGACCACCACTTTAGCGTCGGACTCGAAAATGACGTGAGTGTAACCCATTTGGAGAACCCAATCTATGGAGTTCGCGAGGGCCATAGCCTCGCATTCTTTAACAGGAGGGGTGCCGTGGTTAACAGTGGACCTGGCCGCGATGAAGGAACCTGAGTCATCACGAAGAACCGCCCCGGTGCCTCAAAGGTTGGAATCATTGAAGATGGCAGCGTCGATGTTGCATTTAAGAAAGCCCGCCGGGGGAACGTGCCACAAATCGCACTTCGAGATGGCAGCGGGAACGCTATATTGTGGACGCAGGTTGTTAGCCGTACTCCAATTCGAAAAAGACGTATGTGCATGGCGGATAACCAACGAAGGAATCTTCACCGCTCCATTAACCCAAACCTCGTTTCGGTGATTCCAAATGCTCCATAGAATCATTAAGAAATTGTTTCTTTCGAGTGTGGTGGCATCGACAAGAAGGGAAGCGAAAAAACTGCAAAAATCAACGGACAAGTCCGCTGCCGAATTAATCCGATCCCATAATTTCGCTTCTTTCCAGACCTTGATAGAGGCCGGGCAATCAATGAAAAGATGCCAATTATTTTCCGGGTTTACACCGCAGAAAACGCAAAGGCAAGAGGTGTTTATCCCGCGCTTTTGGAGGTTCTCTCTATGTGGAAGTACATCTTTGCTCAATCGCCAAGCGAAACTTCTAACCTTGAAGGGAACGTTGGCTTTCCAAAGGAGTTGCCAACTTTGAGCCATGCGCTGCTCGGGGTCCAACCGGGGTTGTCCGGTGTTCATTAATAAACGGTACACACTCTTGACCGAGTACGAACCGTCTATACTCCAGTGCCAAATCAGCTTATCCGGTCCATCCCTAAAGCTTTGTAACTCAAGGATCTCCATCTGGTCCCGTCGGGAGAAGTCTGTTGATAATCGAGATTGGTTCCACCCGCTAGAGTGGGAGGAGAACAGGTCACAAACCCGAAGCGCGTGCTCGTTTGGCTTAGGAGGACTTTCAATATGAAAGTTTGTGTCGTCTCGAATCCATGGGTCCCTCCAAACAGAAATTGATTCACCATTGCCAACTTTCCATCTATAGCCTTTTTTAAGCAACATATGAGCACTCCAGATACTGCGCCAAATAAAACTTGGATTGTGACCCAGTTTAGCGTCGAAGAAGTTTCCGTTAGGATAATATTTGGCTTTGAAAACTCTACTAACTAGAGAATTTGGGCAGGATAGAAGCCTCCAGCCTTGCTTCCCCAACAGGGCAATGTTGAAGGCCGAGAAGTCCCAAAATCCAAGCCCACCGAGTTTTTGAGGAACGCATAACTTATCCCAAGAAAGGCAGTTAATCGATCGTGATCCATCCTTCTTGGAACTCCACCAAAAGTTGTTTAGTTGTTGTTGGATCTCCTGCAAAAGAGTATTAGGAAAAAAATACACTCATAAAGTAAACCGGAATGGCTTGGGCCGCCGCCTTGATAAGAGTGATTCTACCCGCCTCGGAGATCGGTTTATGCCGCCACTTGGTTAATCGCTGCCATATTTTGTCTTTTAGGTGTTGAAAGATGGCTCTTTTATTTCTTCCAATCAGAGACGGGAGGCCCAAGTATTTTCCGGTGTTGAGAGGGTTAGAAACCCCGAGAACATTACAGATCCTTTCCTTTAAAGCCCGGTCAACGTTATTACTGCACATTATGCTCGATTTATCTAAATTGACCGCTAAACCCGAGGCAACCTCGAAAGTTTCGAGAATAGTTTTTATGGTCGAGCATTCATCCACACTTGCTCGACAAAAGAGGAAGGCATCGTCTGCAAAAAGAAGGTGCGAGATCGCTAGAGCCCGTCGCGTAACTTGGCATCCGTGAATGCGGTTGTGGGAAGAAGCTTCCTCCATAAGCGTGGAAAGACCCTCCGTTAATAAAATAAAAATGTACGGGGAAAGCGGGTCACCTTGGCGAAGTCCCCGTTTAGGCGTTATCGGGCCCATGATATCATTATTTAACCTGATAAAGTATTTGACCGAAGTAATGCATAACATTACCATCTCGACCCATTGACGAGAGAATCCCATCTTAGTTAAGATGAGTCGAATATAGTCCCAATCGAGCCTGTCGTAAGCCTTGCTGATATCGATCTTCAGAGCCACATCCCCATACTTTTTCCTTTTGGTGCGTTTCATGCTGTGAAGAAGCTCAAAGGCAAGAACATTATCTGTTATGAGTCTTCCCTTTATGAAAGCCGATTGATGCTCCGAAACCACTCTAGGAATGATTTTCTTGAGGCGGTTAGCGAGGACCTTGGTTATGATTTTAAGCACTACGTTACAAAGAGCAATGGGTCGGAGATCCTTCAAAGTGGTTGGGACCGCACACTTTGGGATGAGAGTAATAATAGCGTCATTTATACCATCCGGGAAGCGTCGGTTGTGAAGCCAAGAAACTCCATCCGAGAAAATTGAGTCTCCTAACAGATTCCAATAGTGTTGGAAAAATTGAGGGTTAAAACCGTCGGGTCCCGGAGCTTTGTCGGGATGCATTTGAAAAAGAGCGTCTTTAAATTCCTGTTTCGAGAATGGGGCATCCAGAATTCTGTTGTCATCATCAGCAATGCGCGGCTTAACTTTGTCGGTGACAAGAGAAGTTGATCTGCAACTTTCCGAAAAGATGTTCTTGAAATAAGCAATGGTCAAAGATCGAAGACCATTTGGGTCAGACACCCAAGATCCTTCGTTATTTTTGAGACGGCGAATAAAATTCTTTTTCCTTCTCCCATTGGCATGGGCATGGAAAAACTTTGTGTTGGAGTCCCCTTCCTTAAGCCAAAATAATTTAGCTTTGCTTCCAATGATCCTCCTCCTTGATGAGTAGAGATATCATTTTTTTGTTTATGAGGTCAGTGGCACGCACACTATCCGGAGAGGAAAGCTCTCTAAGGGAAGCAAGTTTACGACGGCAGTCCTTTAGCTCCTCTCGTTGAGCCGCATGAAGGTTACGGCCCCAACTAGATAATTTACTTGCAATCATGGAAAGGCACGTAGGCAAATTGTGAAACGCATCATTATTCCACCAATCCAAGATTTGGCTGTCCAAGTCCTCCTCTTGAAACCACTTGTTCTCAAAACGGAATAATTTGTAGGAATGGTATCGTGTCGTGGAACCGTCATCCGTGTGAAGAAGGATGGGGGAGTGGTCGGAGATAGGGCTAATGAGATTCTCCACCCAAGCATTTGGGAAGAGATTAAGCCAAGAAAAAGACCCAACCGCACGATCAAGCCTTTCCCAAACTTCGTTTGGTTTGCCTTTGTGCCTGCACCAAGTAAAAGGGAAGCCCTGCATGGTAAAAAGACCCAATCACTATTGTTCTAATTGCTATTATTATTGTAAATTTTAATAATAATATTCTTTTAATTTGAATAATAAAATGGTTATGTAAGTAGTTCTATTAGTATCTATAATATATCTTTGAATATTTTAAACTAAAAATCACAATCGTATCATTAAAAGGTATTTTTGTCATCTAACACAATTTATGATCCAGTTTTGAAGCTACATTAACCATACAGAAAGTTCAAAGGAATCGAATTGATTTTCATTCTATTCCGTGTGGTCAAACCAAATTCAGTTTCATCCAAATCTTTCATATTCTAATTTTGTTTTGACGGAGTTAATTCCTTTGCCAACCAAATGCCACCTCAGTTTCAAGCTTCTAATCCTTCCAGGCCAATTTTTCGTCCACAAAAAACTCTCACATAGGTGTCTCACTTGCATTGGTCAAGGGAAGCAGAAAGGAGGCTCAGGAACAGTTGGCCTCCTTTGTCTAGTTGGTGCAGATTGTGCTAGTCATCTGAAGGACTCACTAAATGTATAACACCATTCATTACAACTCTCAACAATGTCTTTATATGCTGTTCAGTTATCTTGCAAATTGTCACGATAAATAATAAATCCATAACTATTTTGTAGTTGTAACTTGTAAGAAATCATGTAAACTATACAATTCGAGGCTCAAGTATTTTTGTGAGTTCTTGGATGGTGAAAGTTCTAAGATAATGATTTTTGTGATGAAAAGGTAGGGCTGTTGATGCATAGCGAAATAGGGTTATGTCTGAGAAGGGGTGTTTTTGGGCAAGCATACATCATCTTGAGAGATGGATTTCTTTAAGCCCGATGGCTTTGCTCAACTTTATCTAACCCTTGACTAGACAAGTGAAATTGGAATGAGAGGGTAATGTAGAGCGTCTAAATGTGGATGTATGTTTGAGTATGCACACCATCTCTCTGTTTCACCCATAACAAGGAAGAAAGCAAAAGGTTTGTGCACATTGGGATGGGTTGTGTTTACCCACCAACGTTTTGTGGTTTACTTTTTTGAAGTTTCTATGTAATTAATGTTTCAAATACAATGCAATTATCTATTTTTGTTAATTTCAAGAGTACTAATTTTTAAGCTTAACGTACAAATTCCAAAGCGTATACCCTCATTTTTAAGCCTAATTTTTAATCTCTCTTCTTCTTTGTACGTACAACGAACATCTGCGGGAATTGTTACCCTCGCAATTCAATTTCTCTCTATCTCCATGTCTTCCAACTTAATCGTCCTCCGATGTTGCTGTTTATAACCCACAATTCGGAATCCACGTTCAAAAGAACGTGTCTTCATGTACCGGTGTAGCCTCTGTTTACGAACTCAAAGATTCAAACTTTTGGGTCATATGAATCAATCCTATAAATACCCAATTCTGATTACTTATTCATCTTAAATCTCAACCATAAACACACCCAATTGATTTCTTTTAAAGATTACAGTTTCATCGATCAGATAACAGGAAGCAGCAAGAATTCGACTAATATTGGTCAATTCATTCTTTGGTAAATATGTCTTGTGTATATTATGTAATTGGCAGAATACAAGGGTATATATAAGAAGCACATTTACAAACTACACCCTCTAAGTATACAAAGTTTGTCTAATATTCCCCCTCAAGTTAAGGCCGGGAATCGACTCTTAGCTTGGACTTCAAAAAGAGAAAACGCTCAGATGACAATGGCTTTGTGAAGACATCGGCTATTTGATCATGTGTTGAAATGAATTGAACCGACAGTTTTCCTTGCGCAACTTTTTCTCGAACGAAGTGAAAATCAACTTCTACGTGCTTTGTTCGCGCGTGAAAGACAGGATTAGCAGACAGATATGTGGCTCCCAAGTTATCACACCATAGAGTGGGAACCGATTTCATTGGAACACGAAGTTCGCGTAACAAGGTTTCAAGCCAAGTTAATTCAGCCACTGTATCTGCTAGTGCCTTGTATTCCGATTCTGTAGATGACCGAGATACAGTCTTTTGTTTTCTAGCAGCCCACGAAACAAGATTAGATCCAAGGTATATCGCATATCCGCCCGTGGATCGACGGTCATCGGGGGCAGCCAGCCCAATCTGCATCAGAAAAGGCACTCAAGGAGTTGAACGCAGCATCAGTGTAAGCATGCAACACGGAGGACGATGAACGAGAGATTAGGAGGCCATGACTCGCCGTACCGTGGAGGTATCGTAAGATACGTTTGACCGCAGACCAATGATTCGTAGTGGGTGAGTGCATAAATTGACATACTTTGTTTACTGCGAAGGTAATGTCAGGCCTTGATAGCGTAACATACTGCAAAGCACCCACCATCTGTCTATATTTCACCGGATCATCAAACGGAGCACTATCACCAAGAGACAAGTTTGCGCTGGTGGTGCACGGCGACGGAACGGGTGTTGATCGAGAGAGGTTTGCTCGAGCCAACAACTCGTGTATGTATTTCCGTTGAGAGAGAATGATATCAGAATCCCGACGTGCAACCTCAATGCCCAAGAAGTACGATAAGGGCCCCATGTCTTGGACTGCAAATGACTTCCTCAGGCTATGAACAATGTGGTTGATGGCTTTGTTGTTGTTTCCTGTCAAAATAATGTCATCGACATACACAAGCATATACATAAGAGTACCATGAGACGAGTAAATAAATAATGAAGGATCGGTTTTGGAACCCCGAAAACCAAGAGAGATCAGAGCCGAAGAAAGTCGTTGAAACCAAGCTCTCGGGGCTTGTTTGAGGCCGTATAGAGACTTGTGAAGCAGGCACACATGATCCGGCCGACGTGGATCAACGAAACCTTGGGGCTGTTGTAGATACACGGTTTCCTTCAGATTGCCATGTAAAAAGGCATTTTGGACATCAAGCTGTCTGAGAGACCATTGGTTGGTAACCGCGAGTGAAAGAACAACTCGGATAGTGGTGGACTTTACCACTGGACTGAAGGTTTCGGTATAATCAATGCCTGCTGGTTAAAACCTTTTGCAACAAGACACGCTTTGTAGCGCTGAATCACCCCATGCTGATCTCTCTTAATCTTATAAACCCATTTGCAAGCTATCACATTGGCTTTGGGAACACGAGGAACAAGCGTCCAAGTGCCATTTCGGATTAAAGCCGAGAATTCATCCGCCATAGCTTTACGCCAGTTCTGATCTTTGTTGGCAGCGGCAAAGGTGGTGGGTTCTTTGAATGAGTTATTGGTGGATGTGTGAAAGGCTGATGGGTCGTATGGTTTCGTCTTTTTTGGATTTTGCCGAAGATGGGCTGGTCTTGAGGGCTGTGAATGAGGGATGGTAGTAGAGGTGGAGGACTGTTGTTGGTCGGGTATTGGATGAATAGGTGTTGGAGGAGGGAGTGGATGGGTAGGGGCTGCTGGAGTGGTGGTGGTGTACTTGTCAAAGGCAGAAGTTGTGGTGGTATGAGGTTCGGTGGAGGTGCGATGTGAGTATGTTTGAGTTGGTAAGGGGGTGGTCGATTGCGGAGGAGGAGTATGTAGGGGAAAGTTAGGTGGAGAAGAGGAGTTCGGTGAGTAAGTTGTAGGAGTAGGTGTAGTGGTTTGTGTGGCAGGTATGGACGTAGGATAGGAGGAGATATAAGGGTTGTTGGGAGAGAATGTGGAGGGTTCGGGAGGAGGTGTAAAAAAAGGGAAAGAATTTTCGTTGAACCGAACGTGACGGGCAATGTACAAGCGTTCGGTGTTGGGATCAAAACATCGATATCCATGATGTGCGGTGCTATAGCCAAGAAAGATACAAGAAGTGGATCGTAGATCCATCTTGTGGTGATTATATGGGCGAAGATGGGGGT
Source organism: Saussurea involucrata (assembly GCA_033807775.1). Taxonomy (NCBI): domain Eukaryota; kingdom Viridiplantae; phylum Streptophyta; class Magnoliopsida; order Asterales; family Asteraceae; genus Saussurea; species Saussurea involucrata. The sequence goes on from CM066314.1 coordinate 227,410,725, forward strand.
AACATTGGCATCCAAAGACTCGAAGAAACGAGAAATCGGGTTTGTGTTTAAAGAGATGTTCAAAAGGAGAAATGGTGGAGTTTGTTCGTGACGGCATTCGGTTGATAAGATAAACCGCGGTTTCAAAGGCAAAGTGCCAAAAACGGTTTGGGACATGAGATTGAGTCATGAGAGTGAGTCCGGTTTCGACAACATGACGATGACGTCTCTCAACAACCCCATTTTGTTCGCTGGTGTGAGGGCAAGAGAGACGATGAATTATGCCAATAGAGGAGAAGAACTGTGATAAATTTCGAAATTCACCCCCCCAATCGGTTTGGACTGTTTTAATGGTGGTGGAGAATTGACGTTCAGCCATGGTGACAAAACGTTTAAACACATCAAACACATCCGATTTTCGTTTTAAAGGAAAGAACCACATGAATTTGGAAAAATGATCAACACATAAGAGAAAGTAGTGATGACCGTCAAACGAGGTTACCGGTGCGGGACCCCAAACATCACAAAAGATTAAATCTAGAACATGAGAACTTTTATAATCAGCAGGCAATAGATTGAGTTTGGAAGATTTCCCAATCAAACAGGAATTACAATGAAAATCAAAAGTCTTATTGGAAATAGGTAAACAATATTTGGAAAGCATGGTCTGAAACAGCTGGGAATGTGGATGCCCGAGTCTTTGGTGCCAGGTGGTTGTGGTGGCGCGGGCTGTTGAGAAAGCTACTTTTGGAAGAGGTTGAGTTGTGGGAAGGTTGATTGAGTAGAGTCCACCGTCACTTGGACCCATGAGGAGGGTAGTGTGTGTTGACTTGTCCTTAACAGCAAAAAAGGCGGAGTGAAATTCAAAATAGACATGATTATCGTGACAAAATTTTTGGACAGACAAAAGGTGTTTCTTGATTTCAGGGACGTGAAGAACATTGTTTAGGTAAAAGGTTTTGTTTGGTGAAGAAAGACGTGAGGAACCAATATGTAGGATAGGGAGGGCCTTACCGTTACCAACATGCAGACTGTCATCCCCGTAGTAGGATTCGACAGAATCAAAACTCGTCATATCCGGTGCAACATGGTTGTTTGAACCTGTGTCCGGAAGCCAAGAGGTGGACGCATGTGAGCGAGAATCGGCATAATAGGCGGTCGGTTGTCTCGTCCGTAAGGTAGTTGGGTCGCGGTTCGGGCATTGGGATGGAACATGTCCAATTCCACACCTGTTACACGTGCCATAAACTGTGTTTTGGTTAGAAGCCCAACTAAACTGACCTGGATTGCGATTTCCTCCTGATCGGTTTCGATTAAAGTTGTTACCACGACCTCCACGACCACGGCCACGGCTGCTATTAGAAGGACCAGATCGGTTTGTGTAAAAAACCTGAGAAGCCGGTGTGGATGATATAGTGGAACCCGACTGTAGTTGGAAGCCAATGCGTGAAACAAGTTGTTGCAAGGCTTGAACCGTATCAGTTTGGAGAGAGGAACCGGCTGCTGTAGCAGCCGTGAACGCTTGAACAGGGGTAACGTCTGGAACCGGTTTCCGTATCAAAAACTCATGATCGGCCAGAAGTCCAGAAAGTTCTGAAAACACAGCCGTGAATTGTCTTGCAAGGAGACTTTGTTTGACTCCGTTGTATTCATCCCGAAGACCTGCAACCACAAGCATAACGATGTCTTTTTCCGACATAGGCTGTCCGATATTAGCAAGAGCAGTGGCATACTCTTGTGCCCTAGCAAGATAGGCTGAAGAGGTTTCGTCACCCTTCATTTGTATTTTTAACAACTGAGTTTTCAACGTGAACTCTCTTGAAGAGGTATGAGGTGCGTAAGCACGTTCAAGAGTCAACCAAAGATCACGAGAAGTAGTACCTTGAACATGTTGAAAAGATGCCTCCGAGATGGTTGACATGAGTAGCATACGGACGTGGGCGTCATTGGATATCCAAATCGCGTGACTAGGGTTTGGCGTAGCGGCTGCTCCTTTTTCAGATGATGCGATCAGCGGCATAGGGCATGGGATGGTGCCATCAACGTATCCAAATAAATCGTTTGTAATGAGGAACGGTTGGATCATAGCCTTCCAATATCCATAATTTGTAGGGGACAACGTGAAACCAAACTTGTGAGAGTTGTGTGTAGTTTTCTCAGCAGAAGAAAAGGCTACGAGAGGGGCTGCCATTAGGACTGACTGCTGCTGCTATCAGTTTGAGAAGATGGGGAGGTGAGAGAGATTGAGGACGGCTGTTGGTTTCCCTGGCTCTGATACCAAGATAAACTTGGTAAATATGTCTTGTGTATATTATGTAATTGGCAGAATACAAGGGTATATATAAGAAGCACATTTACAAACTACACCCTCTAAGTATACAAAGTTTGTCTAATACTATATCTATTCCAAATCGAATTTGGTTCTGTTTGTTCCAACATCTATATTGCATTTTTTTATGTTCTTTAATATATCTAGATAAATTTTCTTTGTGATCATATTCTATCATCATGAACAGGACATCACCAAATATGGAGGTCCCTTTGACATTTTACCATTTTTCTGGCTGTTACATAGGGCGTTTGGAGTGATTTGCACGGTAAACATGGAGTTTTACCGGTCGGTTGGAGATCTACTTATACGTAGCAGCAGATGCTGCAAGTCCAAACCGGTAATTTCATGGTTTCTTTACATGTTGCCTACCTGTTTGTTTCATGTCGTCTCTTAGATACTTTGTTATCTTAACAAAAACAATGCAGTTAAGTGGAAAGACTTTCACGACCCATTTTTAGTTTGATTTTTTTGCAATATTATATGATGTATTGTATTGAACAAAAAATGTTATCATTATAGTTAATATTTATATTTATAATGTTAAGATTAACGTTACACACACAATACGCACACAACCGAAAGCGAGAAAAGAACACGGGAATTTACGTGGTTCACACGATCAGGGTGATCATGCTAATCCACGTGGGCAACTAGGGTTTTCTTTATTTCTGCTACAACGTTTACAAGTACAATGGGATCAATATATAGACAAACATAATTACGGTAAACACCTAATTAAGGAAACTAGGGTAGAGGGCCTAGGGCCGGCTGCGCCTCTCCCTTTTCCTGACCAGTGGGCCGAAGCCTACATCCCAACAATCTCCCACTTGGAGGCTTCGAAACACGAACACCTGCACTCCTTTGTACTTCTGTAAACACCAACTGAGCTTGAGCTCCCCCTTAGTTGCCACCTGCCTTCTCAACACTATTCCTAAAGGCCAGCTGAAGTCATACAGAACATCAGCTTATCCAGCGTCACAGATTTGGTGAACATATCTGCTGGATTCTTTGCATCTGAGATATTCGTCAAATTTATCGTACCATCACGGATCAAATTTCTGACAAAATGATATTTCCTCCCAATGTGCTTTGTTTTCCCATGATAGACTGGATTCTTAGCTAGTTTCACTGCACTCTCATTGTCACAGTATAACGAGTAATCAGCTTGCTTTTTCCCAAGTTCTTCAAGAAAGTCCTGTAACCACACTAGCTCTTTACTGGCTTCAGCAACTGCCATGTATTCAGCTTCTGTTGTTGATAAGGCTACACTTTTCTGAAGTCTGGACATCCAACTAACTGCTGTTCCTCCCATTGTAAAGACGTACCCTGTAGTGCTTTTAAATGTCTCTTTGCATCCACTCAAATCAGCATCAGTATATCCTCTGAGAACTGAATCTTTACCTTTGAAACATAATCCCAACTTTGAAGTACCCTTCAAATACCTGAGCAACCATTTGACTGCTTGCCAATGTTCTCTTCCCGGATCTGACATAAAACGACTAACAACCCCGACGGCATGGGCTATGTCTGGTCTCGTGCAAACCATGGCGTACATGAGACTACCAATAGCAGATGCGTAAGGAACTTTAGCCATATCTGCTTCCTCATCTTCTGATCTAGGAGACTGATCTTTGGTAAGCCTGAAATGACTTCCCAAAGGTGTGTTTCTAGGTTTTGTCTTCTCATCATTCATCTTGAATCTTTCTAACACTTTCCCGATGTATTTCTCTTGGGATAGTGTCAAAGATCCATCTTTCTTGTTTCGAGTAATGCTCATACCGAGTATCTGTTTGGCTGGACCCAAGTCTTTCATCTCGAATTCTTCAGACATTTGTTTCTTTAACTTGCTGATCTCTTTTATATCAGCACCTGCAATCAGCATATCATCTACATAGAGAAGTAGAATGATATAGGAGCCCTTGAATTTCTTCACATAACAGCAATGGTCCGTCTCACATTTTCTGTACCCGGTCCTCTCCATGAAGTCATCAAACTTCAAGTACCACTGCCTGGGTGCTTGTTTTAGACCATACAAGCTCCTTTTCAGTTTGCAGACCCAGTCTTCTTTACCAGCAACCTGAAACCCCTCAGGTTGTGCCATGTAGATATCCTCATCAAGGTCACCATGTAGAAATGCTGTCTTGACATCTAGCTGCTCTAGATGTAAGCCCTCTGCAGCTACAATACTCAGGATCAATCTGATGGTGGTCATTTTCACCACTGGAGAGAAAGTTTCATTGAAATCAATCCTCTTTTTCTGTTGAAAACCCTTGACCACTAAACGGGCTTTGTACCGTTTAGACCCATCATGCTCTTCCTTGATTCTGAATACCCATTTATTCTGCAACGCTCTTTTGTCTTGCGGAAGCTTGGTTAAAACCCAAGTTTGGTTCTTGTTTAGAGATCCCATTTCTTCTTTCATTGCATGCTCCCACTGCAACGAATCTTTCAGCTTAACTGCTTCAGAGTAACTTTCTGGTTCACCATTCTCAGTCAAAAGAAGATAATTGACTGATGGATTGTATTTTTCAGGAGGCTTAGAGACTCTGGTGGATCTCCTGACCCAGTGTGATTCAACTGGCTGAGGCTGTTCTGGAGAAGATGTTTCTTCTTCATCCTCTGAGCTTTCACTGTTGACAGTGTCTTCATGAACATCTTCAGACTCATCATTATTCTGAAAATCAGGCTCAATGCTCCCACTATCCTGAGTATCTTCTGGCCCTCTGATTCTGATGTCATCACTTTCAAACTCAGCTTGTTCTTTCTGATCATTTGAGTTTACTGTGCTCCTGTCTTTATAAAGTTCAGCCTCGTTGAACGTTGCATGTTTGCTTCTGACTACCTTTCTGCTTTCAAAGTCCCAAAGCCTGTAGCCCATGCTATCTGAGCCATATCCAATGAAGGTGTATTTCTTGGCTTTTGCATCCAACTTGTCACCATCTTTCTTCAGATCATAGGCACTGCATCCGAACACCTTCAAGTGTTCATACTTTACTGCTTCACCTTTCCACTCTTCCTCTGGTATCTTGAAGCCCAATGGTACTGATATTCCTCGGTTGATAAGATAAGTTGCAGTGTTAACTGCATCAGCCCGGAACGTCTTTGGAAGCCCGTCATTAAGTCTCATACTTCTAGCCCTTTCATTCAAAGTTCTGTTCATCCTTTCTGCCACTCCATTCTGTTGAGGAGTGCCTGGAACTGTCTTTATCATCCGAATGCCATGTTCAGCACAATATTTAGTAAACTCTGTGCTGATGTATTCCCCACCATTATCCGACTTCAAGCACTTTACCTTCAGGTTAGTTTCCAATTCAACAGCAGTTTTCCATTTCTTAAAAGTATTGAAAACATCAAACTTATTCTTAAGAAAGTAAACCCATACCTTGCGTGTTGAATCATCCATGAAGGTCACATAGTAGTTCGATCCTCCCAAGGAAGAGACTGGTGTCGGTCCATAAACGTCTGTGTGAACAAGCTCTAATTTCTGAGCTTTCGGCGTCCGACCCGTCTTCACAAAGGATATCTTCTTTTTCTTGCCAAGTACACAGGGTTCACAGAACTCTGTATCCAGCTTTTTCAAATCAGGAAGCTTTCCTTTGGCAAAGAGCATCTTCATTCCTTTTTCACTCATGTGGCCGAGACGTTGATGCCACAATCTGGAAGGATTCAGCTCGGTGGTCACTGCATTCACCTCGTCGTCAGGAACCTCAACCATGTATAAGGTGCCTCGCTTTTTACCCCTGGCAATTACAAGGTTTTCTTTGACAACCTTCCATTGCCCATCACCAAAGGTAGTTCTAAATCCTTGGTCGTCCAACTGCCCAGTAGAAATCAACATTTTCTTAAGGCTAGGAACGACCCGAACGTCCTTCAATGTCCAAATGGTACCCAATGAAGTCTTTATGTCTGTGTCACCTATTCCTGTGATATCAAGAGTGCGATGGTCAGCCAAACGGACTTTACCAAAGTTACCTGTCCGTAGATTCTTCATCATCTTCGTGCTGAAGGTAGCATGAAAAGATGCATCGGAATCCATGATCCAAGACTCTGCTGTATTCTCAACACAACAGATAAGGGCATCTTCTGAATCATCAGTTGCTGCGTTCACCTCTCTGTTTCCATCTGATTGTTTAGGGCACTGGTTTCTGAAGTGCCCAGTTTCTTTGCACTTCCAACATTGGATGTCTTTCCTTGGTTTTGACTGGCTCCTCTTTCTAGACTTTGATCTACCTCTGCCATTACCCCTTTCTGTCTTTCTACCTCTCCCTTCAGTGCTTAGCAAAGCACTAGATGATTCTCCAGAACTTCGTCTCCTTATGTCCTCTCCTAGGATGAAGTCACGTATGCCCTCAAAGGTGAGTTTAGAGGTTCCAGCTGAACCACTAATGGCAGTGACCGTTCCTGACCAACTTTCCGGTAACGAGGATAACAAGAGTAAAGCTTGGAATTCATCTTCAAACTTAATATCAACAGATAACAAGCGGGATATAATGGTATTGAAATCATTAATGTGTGAGGTAACAGACATACCTTCTCTCATTCTGGTGTTTACTAACTGTCTTATCAGAAATACCTTGTTAGAAGCAGAAGGTTTCTCATACATGTTTGACAAAGCTTTCATCAATCCACATGCGGTAGTCTCCTTCACAATGTTAAAGGCCACATTCTTGGCCAGTGTAAATCTGATAACAGCTATGGCTTTTCTGTCTAGAGCAGCCCATGCAGCGTCTTCCATCTTCTCGGGTTTTATTCCTGTCAAGGCTTGATCCAAGTCCTTCTGACACAGCAGATCCTCAATTTGCATCTTCCACCATCCAAAATCTTGTCCATCAAATTTCTCAATTTTGGTTTTTCCGTCCTCAGCCATTATCCCAAAACTGTTAGGGTTTACAAATCGAGTCAAGACTGAAAATAGTGTCCAAACACAGCAGTGGCCGGCTGCCTGAACTTGACGGCTGTTCTATTGAACACTACCTTTGCAATCAGTCTTATCGATAATGTAAAGTTGTTGGCGATAAAGGAACAGAAACAAAAAACCTTTTGAGCAGCAGTGCCGGCGAACAGCGGCGGCAAACAGCGGCAACTGCAAACAGCAGTAGCGGCGGCGGCAGCGGCGGTTGACAGACAGCGGCGGCGGCGGGCAGCGGTGGTTGACAGACAGCCGCGGCGGGCAGCGGCGACGGTGGCGGCGGACAGCGGCGGCTGGCAGCGGTGAGGATTTCAGCGATGTGTAACAGATCACGAGCCTAAAGCTCTGATACCAGTTGTTAAGATTAACGTTACACACACACAATACGCACACAACCGAAAGCGAGAAAAGAACACGGGAATTTACGTGGTTCACACGATCAGGGTGATCATGCTAATCCACGGGGGCAACTAGGGTTTTCTTTATTTCTGCTACAACGTTTACAAGTACAATGGGATCAATATATAGACAAACATAATTAGGGTAAACACCTAATTATGGAAACTAGGGTAGAGGGCCTAGGGCCGGCTGCGCCTCTCCCTTTTCCTGACCAGTGGGCCGAAGCCTACATCCCAACATATAATCCTCTTTATTTGTAATTATCATTTGTAAAGTAATTTATCAAATCAAAAAACTTATCAAACAATTATTTGTGCATTACATTAATACCGAAGGATTAAATGGCTATTTTGTATTATCCATCTAGATGATTTCTCAAATGATCATTCTCGATTATGCACTAAATTATACACAACCCATTACAAGAAAACTTTACACACCGCTGTTACGCATGTCTACACTTTTCTGTTTTTGTACCTGTTAAATCACTTCCATATACAGAGCTTTGAAGATTGAAAGAGCCCACTGATCAAGGACTTAAAGAGATAGCTATAAAGAACATAACAGACAGCGACTTGAACCGACCAAGGCTGCACCAGGTGTCCTTCTCTCTCTCTCTCTCTCTCTCTCTCTCTCTCTCTCACACACACACACACACACAGAACGCACGATGCTGGAAATATGATTTGAAGCCCACTGCCCCTGCATCGACTCGATAGCATAGTGGGTGAACGGAGTATTTCTAGGTACAGATAGAGCTTCACGAGGGATCAGCAGTAAGTCCATTCATTTGTTGTATATTAGTCTTAGTTTGTCTTTTTTTAATTTTAGTTGTCTGCTATGCTTTGAGTTTCATGTTCCCTTGTTATATGGATCTTTAATGAAGTTTGTGTTACAAACAGACATTACAATCTTTTCTTGAATCTCCAGGTTACTAGGTATCCTTCTCTCTCTCTCTCTCTCTCTCTCTCTATATATATATATATATATATATATATATATATATATATATATATATATATCTCACTCACACACACAAGATAAACTTTGTAGGATGGTACTGTTAAGTGTCAAACAAGTGGTTTTAAACTCTTAATAATTTTATACAATCAATCATAAAGTAAACCATGAAGATGCACAACAAATTTAAATAACATATATAGTGTAATTAAGCCATCTATATATATATATATATTGAACTTTTGAAGTACCGGCTTGACATCTAAAGATAGAAAATGGAGGCTTAATATGAATCAGAGCTAGACTACTGGCATCTCACGTCCTGACCATCATTTCATATAATAATCTCAAGGGTTTACTGGGATTGATAATCTTTACAAACCACCTTTGAACTGTGAGGTTTGTAAAATCTGCCATTTGATTTGCGTTTCTTCTTCATATTTTTGTGAGTAAGCCCCAATCTGTGTATGCTTTTTTGCAGATCAATATCGAACAGAGGATGGATTTTTGTCCGACACCATCCGAAATGGCTGGGCAAGTAGTTTCTTACTTGGATAAAAATGGTTTTCTTCATGCTTGAGATTGAATCGATTTCAACTTGTGATTTCTCATTGGTTTCTTACTTGGATGAATGGTATGAACTCAAATTCATTCTCTAACTGTTGTGGGAATGGAATATTTTAGTATATTACAAAACAGTCTTGTTGATTGAATATTCTATTTGTCTTTTTCGAGGGAGGCGGGCAAAGCCGCTGCACGACTCGAACCAAACCGAATCAAGTTGACAAAGAAGTTAGTTGTGTAATGTGGTCTGGTTTTGGTTTGGGAAACTTGATCATGTAGTCTGGTTTGGTTTGGTTTGGCACTAAGAAAGATGGTTATCGGATTGTTTACATATTGTTTCAAAAATGTAGTAATAAAACATTTTGAAACGCTAATTAAAAATTAAGGATTGTTCTGGAATCAATAGACAGACCATCCAACAACTTGACCCATTTCTTCTCATGCAAATGAGCTGAATCGGGTATAGGTTATTTGAATTCGGCTCGAAAATATCGAGCTTGAGCTCAAATAAGTTTTTTCAAGGTTGGGCTCGAGTTTGATGCTCGTTTATTGGCTCGACCTCGATAGTTTTCATATTTATATTGTATGATTTATGAACATATGAGTGTGTTTGACTTGAAAAAGTGTATTCTTAAATGGCTTGGTTTTACTCTACTCTTGAGAATTTAATCGACAAGCCGAGTCGAAAATTGGTGTTATGAAGCTTGGTTTGTTAAAGTTGAACAAGTTTTATTATATGTTCGAGATCGACTAAATTTATATACCATCCAATTTACGATATGAAGCCATATAGATTCATAAAATTAACATGTTTAACTGCATTCTACTCTTGTTCTGTTTTGATTTTTGCTTTTTGTTCTTTTTTATATACCAATTATTAATTATTCTTATGCTTATTGAAATTTATCTTTGTAGTTAGGGCTATGATCCTTTCCCTTTGTTATTTTTAGGATGATCAATTAAGGAACTGTCAAATGATCATCTTGTTGCAGCTTTGCATAGAAGCACCAATATGTTTCCTTGTAAGTTATTCTTATCATGTTATTTTTCCTTAATGCATTCATACATCTCCAAGGCACATACATACACTGTTGGCTTACCATCTTTTGGGACCAAGCATTAGCTTAATGTGGCACTTGACACTACGTACGTTATCAAGGTCATCTGAGATTTGATGTCGATTATGGAAACCCGAAACTTGAATAACATTGTAGAAAACTTTTCAGCAGAAGGAGACATACAATACAAATTAATCTATGTTGTAGCTGAATTATTAAGCTGTTTTTACCCTGAAGAGAAGAGAGATGTAAGAAAAGCTCTTGGTGCCTTAACTGAATTATTAAGCTGTTTTTACCTTCTGGACTTTCTTCTAGTTGTATATTGCTTTTGACCTTGCTAAATCATATTCAAATATTACATATTCTTTTAGCTAGCAGAAATGTTTTCTGGTTTACATTTTTAGGTTAGCTTGTTGAAATATATAGAGATTATTGAAATGGTAGATGGATATTGGTTAAAGAAGATGATGGTGATGATCTGCTGACTAGATGGAGACAGAGTGTTCCAAATACTTGCAAGAAGCTACCTTGCCAAAACAATCTTGTGGGTTTAGTGTATGCTGTGTTGGGACTCTAGAGGGTTGAGTTTTAGAGAAGCTTGTAGCAAAGTAAAATTTGAATTGATAGAAGCTATGTTTTTGCTTTACCATCTTATAACTTTATCATTTAATCGTTTGTTCTCACTAGGCGTCAAGCCTAACATTTTTTCTTAAAATGACATGTATATCAGGTTCTCTTAGTGGCAAGGCTCCAAAGTCTTTAGTGGAGAGCGAATACCGCTAGATAGCATTTTTGGAATAGACAGCTTGTGGGTTGAATTGGTGTACATGCTTTAGGTTGAACCTTTTGGGAAGTTGAGAGTGACAACCGTGTTTAATCTTAAGCTTAATGTAGTTTAGATTAGCAGGTTGTTATTTATCATTCCATTATTCGAGATGTAAACGTTATTGCTATTTCCCCCTTTTGGGTGATTCCTTATATATAGATGATATGTTTACGTCATTATTCAGGTTTTAGTTACCTCTATTTTTAAGGGTGTTACAGTTTCTAATTTAAAAAAGTATACCCTACAATTTCTTATAATATTCATTGTCACATCAGCAAAAAGTATTAATGTAACATTAGCAATTATCAAAAACAATTTCCTATTAAAATCATACTCATATTTTTGGAGTATTGATGTGACATTAACAATTATTACATTTATTTAGTCATTATACATTGTGGTTGAGTTCGTCTATCTTGTTCTTTGTTTTGTAAGATTGGTCATGATACTAATCATATGGTTGTATTTTCTTTTGAGAAATTGGTTGTATAGTTTGATAAAAGATAGATAAACCTATGGTTATTCTGGTAAGAAAAAAAATAACTGAAAACCAAATTGGATAAGGATTTTTATTTGGGTAACCGAACCGTTTAGGCGTCGTTTTGCAAAAATAAGATAGCTTATAAGTTAACTTATTTTTTGGGTACATGTTTAGATGGACATAAACTAACTTATGAGAAACTTTTTGAAGCTTTTTCAATTATACTCTCGTTAATATATTATTATTTATTAACTATTAATTATAAAAAAATATTAATTGAAAATTATTAATCATACATTGATACAAATATTTAAGAGTAAATTACAATTTTGGTCCTTGTGGTTGACACCTGTTATTAAGTTTGGTCTCTCTTTCAAACTAATTACAATTTTGGTCATTATAGTTGTCATTTTATTTCATTTTTGGTCCCTCTGACAAACTTTAATTAAAAAGCTTAGTTAAATTAAGGGTATTTTGGTCCATTCATCTTTTCTTTGTCTTTTTCATTTTTTGTTTTATTAGATTATATAGTAATTACACTTATAGTCCCTATGGTTTGTCTTTTTCTTCTTTTCTTTTCTTTTCTACCTTTTTTTCATTTTTCACTTTATATTCTTATTTATATCAATTAATGATAATTGTAACTAACAATAAATTAAAAGTATGTATTATATTTAAATTACACCATTAATTTTTTTTATCGATACATTTAAAATAAGTTATGTATTAAATATTTTTTATACTTTTATGCAATATATTTGATATATATCTACAAATCCGTCTATATTAATCCCAAAAAAAACTTTTCTATTTTAAGTGCTATTTAAGAAACTTATCATTTTTTGTTATTTATGTAAGAAAAAACCAAAATTTATCTATGTCTATTAATTAAAAAAATGTATCGATGCATCTTTTTGAGATAATTTAGTTAATTAAATGCGGATGAAATAGAAAAACTCTATAATATAATTATTACTTTTTTCAAATTATAAACTTAGATTTATTATAACGAAATGGTTATTTATTTCTCGTTAATTAAATGTGAATGAGCCCTTATTGCTTTGTTTGATCTGAAATGGTTATTTATTTTTCGTTATAATAAATTTAAGTTTATAATATGAGAAAAAGTAATAATTATATTATAGAGGTTTTTCTATTTCATCCACACTATATTATCTCAAAACGACACATCAATACATTTTTTTAATTAATAGACAAATAAATTCCGGTTTTTTCTTACATAAATAACAAAAAATGATAAGTTTCTTAAATATCACTTAAAATAGAAAAGTTTTTTTGGATTAGTATAGACGGATTTGTAGATATATATCAAATATATTGCATAAAAGTATAAAAAATATTTAATACATAACTTATTTTAAATGTATCGATAAGATTTTTCTAATGGTGTAATTTATAATACATATTTTTAATGTATTGTTAGTTATAATTATCATTAATTAATATAAATAAGAATACAAAGTGAAAAATGAAAAAAGGTAGGAAAGAATAAAAAGACAACCCATAGGGACTATAAGTGTAATTTACTATATAATCTAATAAAACAAAAATTGAAAAGGATAAAGAAAAGTTGGTTAGAGGGACCAAAAATGAAATAAAATGACAACCACAATGACCAAAATTGTAATTAGTTTGAAAGAGAGACCAAACTTGATAATGAGTATCAACCACAAGGACCAAAAATGTAATTTACTCAATATTTAATTATTGTTAATCATATCAATTATTTTTATATTATTGTTTTGAGTTAATTACACCCCAGGTCCTATGATTTGGTCAGAATCTAGATTTGAACCTTATTTTGAAATAGTTACACCCTGTGGTTAACTTTTCGTTTCATGACGGGTCCCTATCCCTAACTCCATCTATTACATCTTCGTTAACTCAGGGTACTTTGGTCAATTTATTCATTAACTAAAAAGTCTTTTTTACACACCAGTGATATGGTGCCACATGTCCCACTTATTCTCTCCCTCTTGACCACCCCATTCCCTCACCTTCCCCCAAGCCACCTACACACACAATATATATATATATATGATATATATATATATATATATATGACGATAATCACATGAGAACCACAAATATGTTAGAAACCTATGAGAATCAATATAAAATTATATGTTTACATGATTTTTTTTTCATCAAAATCTAGATTTAAGATATTGTTACACATATGTTCGTGTTCACCTTGTAAAAAGATTACATATGAAAAACGAATTTTGTTTCACCTAGTGAAATGAAAAATACTCGTAAAAAATATTCACTTGATGAAACAAATCCATGTGAAACTATCATATTATGAAACAAATATATGTGAAGCAAAATATAATAAATCCTAGCATTTGATGAAAAAATATTATGTAAAAAACTATTTTTTATATCGGTTCTCACGGTTTCTAACATATTTATGGTTCTCATTTAATTTATCCTCTCTCTCTCTCTCTATATATATATATATATATATATATATATATAAAATAGAGAGAGAAAGAACATCTTCATCATCTCCCCACACACACACATATAGGGAAATTAATTAAAATATCCATTATTTAACTTTGACTTATAAAAATACCCATAATCTCGCTCATTTTACAAAAATACCCAAAAAATCCGCGGTGGGCCCCACGATTGCGGGTCAGGGCCCACGTGTCATCTAACTTTGGCGAAAACTTCCGCGGAGGCCCCTCAAGAATGCCCGCGACACCCCTTTTGACCCCCCAACTATTCCCGCGGTAGCACTTTCGGCCCCTGTCCCGCGGTGGGACCCACGATCGCGGGATTGCCGCGCCAGGTGTCATTAATGGCAATCCCAACCCCCACCCTCCTAATCCGCGGGCCGCGGCTATAAGAGGAGAGGGTGGGGACCCCAATCCGGCCACCACTTCTCTTTGAAATTTTCTCTCCCAAACTCTCTCAATTTGTAGTGTGGAATACACGCTCGGTTTGAAGATGGCACGTGTTACTAGTTTGGTAAGTTTTTCTTAAGTTTGTTGTAGTTTTCCTTTATGTTGTTATTTTAAAATATATGATATGTATGTTGTTAGAGTTTTTTTTAACTTTGTTGTATGTTTGAATGTGTTATTTGTATGTTATAATGTTGTGTTTATTATAGATGTTAGAGTGTTTTTTATAAAAAAACATGTTAGTGTTTTTTGTATAAACAGATGAGTGTTTTTTATAAAAATAAATGTTAGAGTGTTTTTTATAATAAAAAAATATGTTAGTGTTTTTTATAAAAATAAATGTTAAGTGTTTTTTATAAAAAAAATATATTAGTGTTTTTTTTATATAAAAAGATGAGTTTTTTTATAAAAATAAATGTTAGTGTTTTTTATAAAAAAAATATGTTAATGTTTTTTTTTATAAAAAGATGAGTGTTTTTTTATAAAAATAAATGTTGTGTTTTTTATAAAAAAAATATGTTAGTGTTTTTTTATAAAAAGATGAGTGTTTTTTATAAAAATAATGTTTGTGTTTTTTATAAAAAAAATTGTTATTTTTAGTGTTAACTTATTTTGTTAAAGTATTTAACTTGAAGTTATAATTTTGTTTATTATTTTGTTAAAGTATTGCACATATGAATACTTGAAGCCTAAAAACTATAAGTTAGAGGAGCCAAATTTGTAAAAAGTGTGACAAAAACAGTAAAAACATGCAACAACACTTTAAAAATCACAACTACATAAAATGATAACCTAAAAACTAGAGGGACCAAAAATATAATTTTTTGATTAATTTCCCATATATATATATATATATATCAAGAAAACACTTAAAAAGATAAAGGGTGTAGAAAAGAAAATAAAAGAAATGATCATGAACCTACAACTTTGCCGAGGTTTTACCATGATCATGAACCTACAACTTTTGCCGAGGTTTTACAATGATCATCAACCTGCAACTTTATCGAGGTTTTACCATGATCATCAACCTGCAACAACTTTGGCAATGGTGAATATGTATCAGCAAAGCCATCCAGTGTCATTGATGATGAAGAGGAATCATGTGCAGAAGATGCATGGTAGTATGGGGAATCATGTGATGGTGCATGATAACATGTACATGCATCATGATGATCATGCTCCTACCATGTTTCACCATGCTCACTATTACTAAATACCATGCTACCATAATTTGATCTTTCTAGTACCTAGTAAGTAGGTTTATGAAACTTGCGGTAATCCTAATACAGAGATTATTGGATGCACAAGCATTTATTTCTTGATTCACATGTGCATTAATCCTTAGACTACTTAAAGACTACTTTTCAGCCTAATGAAAGACCTTTATTGATGAGCAAACTTCAACATGAAACATCAACATAAAAACTTCAGGCGAATCTTGCAAACTTCCTTTTGCAGACGAATCTTGCAGTTACTTTTTCAGTCGAATCTTACAGGCTCTTTTCAGACGAATCATGCAGGCAACTTTTCAGACGAAATCTTTGACCATATCCACATCCCTGATGAAGAACATACATTTTCACGACTATAAGTAGATTGCATGAAGAAGTAGTAATTCACAACTTGCTATCTATCTTTTATACCCTCTACACCGTTTACAAACATTATCTTGCTTTTCTTAACACTATGGCCGGAGGTTCAAGATAAAGGAGGAACAGGTCGGCGAATGGGACTGAAACTTCACGTTCGGCAGCCTACCAACCACTGAACGATGGAGCTCGCCGGAGTACCTGGAAGGTACCGGAAACAGACGAGGAGTGGAGAAACTATGGGCGAACTGCGACCGATTATCCATTCACGGCTGAGGAGGCAGAAGACTTGGAGATGGCATGGGAGAATTACCACTTCGATAATGACAAGAAAAGCCCACCAATGTTTTATTGTACCCAGCCGACGGGTCTTCCACAAAGTCAACGAATTACTCCCTTAGTGCAAAAATCCATTGATGAGGCGAACGCCATTATCGAAAAGGTAAAAGTTATGTGGAACCATAACAGGGGGATTCAACAAGGGAAAATGGAGTATCTAGCGGAGAAGAAACGAGAACTGGCCATGACTAGGGCTCACGTTCAGGAGGTGCAACGACAGATTAAGGAATTAGAAGAGGAACTAAAAGAAATCGAAGAGGACTACACGAGAATGGAGGACGTGATCAAAGAAAAGGTTAACTTCATCACTGAAATCCAGGACGCCTTCCAGTAATAGATTTCTTTGTTTACCTGCACTGTATTCGTTTCGGTTGGGAAGATGATTTGCAATAATACATCTTTTAATTAATTTCCCTGTTAAATAACTTAAAATGGGGAAAATATTTTCTTTAATTAATTTCTATATTAAATACATTAAAATGGAAAGGAAACAATACATTATAAACCTCAACTACATAAAATGATAACCTAAAAACTAGAGGGACCAAAAATGTAATTTTTTTGCCCCAAACTGGAGGGGCCAAAAGTGTACCGCGACCATAGTGGGGGGGGGGGCTCCGCGGCTACCGCGGGCAATCTTGAGGGGCCTCCGCGGGACTTTTGGCCAAACAGGGGTGCCACGTGGGCACTGACCCTCGATCGCGGGCCCCACCGCGGAATTTTTGGGTATTTCTGCAAAATGAACGAGATTATGGGTATTTTGGCAAGTCAAAGTCAAACTTTGGGTATTTTAATGATTTTCCCATATATATATATAGGGGTGAGTTCAAATGAAAACTCATTTTCAATCGTGAACAAGAGGACCGTCAGCCCACTTAAACAGCCAAAAATGGTTCGGTTTGACGTAGTTCAACCTGTTTGAGCATTCCAATGGTTTTTTGAACACCCCAAATTTTAGCCAATTCCACCGTTTTAAAAGAATTTTTAAGTTTTGTGATTGATTTCAAGGGACTTTTAAGGTTTTTTGGTCGATTTTGAGGGAGTTTTTTTTTTCCGTTTTTTGGTTAATTTCGAGAGATTTATTTGTTTTTTTGTCGATTTTTGAACGATTTTTTCCGATTTTTCATAAATGTTTATTGTATTTCTAACATCCTAGAGCACCTTTCAAAGTTTAGTGGGTGCATCTTTCATCTGCAAAAAAAAGTTACTTACAAAAATAAGTTGGGACTTAATAGGTCCGCCCCTAACCTTGACGATACTAAACCACTCATAGGGGTTTCAAGTGTGGGTTGAACGTATTTTATAAAAAAAAATGAGTATATTACTTCATACAAAAAAATTCAAATATCAGTGGTTGATATTTATTCATTCAAAAATATTACAGTAGTACAAGTTTATGTTTGATTGTCTAAACTTAAGTGTTAAGAGACATGTTATGACCAAACATCGACTAAGATGGCACTATCAATCATCAACACAATTTCTAACCTTTTCGACTCTGATGTTTTCTTATCTTTGAGTTTGTTCATGTTATCTACAGTTAAAATACTAAACATTAGACTCGTTAGAATTGGATTAGTAGGAGTATGGACATTTATAATATAATATTAATTCATTAATTGTTATAATTTTGGCAGGTTGGTTTAGTTTGACGTGTATCTATCCCATAACAGACCTTATTTTCATCGGTTTGTGGATTTTATAATTAAATATGGGTTTAAATTGGGTTGAGTTAGTCGGTCTTTTTTTCGTGTTGGCCTAGACAGATTGGCAGTTTAGACGGTTTTTTGTGCACCTCTACTCAGTGGCTCTGTGCCTTCTACTCAAACTCTACAAAATGCTATGCAGTTTGGAACTATACCATGCCCCTTATTGTTTCATTTTGCTTATATCATTTGTCTCTTTCACCAATATGCTTTTAAGTCTACCTGTTATGATACCTTCTGATCATTTTGCTTTTTTTTTTTTAATTTTAAAAAAATGTACAAGTATGTAAAGGTTAGATACAAACATTTAAAACGTTATGCGAAATCTTGAAACTCTGAGGGATAAGAGCATCTCCAATGGTATTTAAAGATAGCTTGAAGAAGACTTGACCATTGGAGACAAAGACTTGAATGATTTTACTTATCAAAGACTTGATGTTCCTCAAGCCTTTGAAAAAAATGAATGTAAGAGGCAAAAGAGAGAGAAAGTATATGTTGGTGGGACCAACATATTTTTTATATATTTTTATTGTTTTCAAGTTTTTCTTAAAAACTTTACCATTGTGGATGTCCTAAGCATCCATCTTGAGACAAGAGCCCAAAAACCCGACAACTTTAAACGGGTTGAAATATCGTATTATGAAAAATAGGTAGAACAGTTTGAAATTATGCAAAGTATAATTAAACGCTGACACCATTATAAACTGTTTTATTCAAAAAATTAGAATATAGTTTTCATAGTCATATTTAATGCATTAATTATTAATAAACTTTTAAAAAAATAGATAAATATATATTAAAAAATGTGTACTAAAAGTTATTCGCTTTGACTTGTAACTTTACCTGAATGACGTGTCTTAAAGATCAACCCATCCCAAGCCATTACAATAATAACTTGTTTGAAGAAAATTCATTATGAGTCGTTACTCGACTTGTAATTTGTTAACTTTTGCATTAGGAATTCCTCCCGGAATGACGAATAGTCAGATATAATCGATTAGGTCATAAACGAGTCGAAGTCAAAGTCAAACTCCATGTAACAAAGTCTATATGAAAATGCATAAATATCTTTGATAACCATGTTTGATATAACAAAAAAAACGTTGATTCAAATTTGATCCAAAAGATTTAAAACATTAAGATGAGAATTTGAGTCAAATAACTCTTTAGAATTTTTAACGTTCATATACATATCAAGCTCGTTTATTTTCTTCTGAAAATGCGATAAAAACACAATTCAATCAAACAAAAATTGATCGATAAAAATACTAGGAACATCTCCGGTAAGTTCTCTAGAATAAGGAAAATATAGATTATAGGAATTTTAAATACGTTTTTTGCTCCAATCGATTCTCCAATCTCCAAATATAATATATTATCAGAGAAATATTTTTTTATTATATTCCACCAATAAAAAAAGTTTGAAATTAAATGTTTATAAAGCAGAAACAATATTTTATTAAAAATCTAGAATATTTTTTATAAGCATAATCAAAGTATCTACAACAGATCTTCCAAAAATTCTCCAAAATAAAGAATTAAAACTCATAATCTTCAGCAACAAATTACATTCAACTCCAACATATTCATTTTTAGAGAGAATACATCAACTAAAATTTTAAAAGATATTATATACAATAAAATATTATTGTCCGCTCATAAACATTTAATAGTAATGTTTCTTATTGGTGAAAATATCATAAAAATCTCTCTAATAGTGATCATTTTTGATTTTTTTTATATTTGAACAATTTCACACTTTCTCGTGTTCTTCATTTTGGAGAATAGGTTGAATCAAATATTTGCCCTAAATCTCTATTTTCTCCAATTCCAAGAATCTATTCGAAATGTTGTCAATGTTGCAATCTTCAAAATAAACAGAAAATATTGAAATTGATTGTAATTTTTTTTGTAGATTCTGAATCAAAATCCATTTCGAAGGAGTTGTCGAAAATATTCTAATAAACACAACAAAATTGACTTTATTTGACGCTTAAAACGTCTATTTATAATAAAATATATTCTAAGACTTAAGTTTTGATGACCAACCCAAAAAACGTCATTTCTAAAGTGTCATATTAGGTTTATAAGATGCTATTAAGAGTTTCAACAAGTAGAATGTTTTTAAAATAAAGTGTCGTATATGACATTATTTGGAAAAAAAAGTATCGTATAAACATAAATATCTTATTAAATAGTTAATACGACACTTTATTTTTAAAAAGTCTTAAAAACTTGCTAAAACGCCCAAAAGCATCATATAAGCCAATTGTAAAACTTTTAGATATGCCGTTTTATATTTGGTCCTATAAACTTAACTTGTATATAAAGTAGGGGTGTGCAAAACCCAAATAGTCTTAAATCCGAACCCGAAACCGAAACTAAGTTGTTTGTGCAAAATCCGAAACCCGACTTCTGGGGAGATATTTGGGTTCGGGTTGGGTTTGATCGTTAGTCACCTGATCCGTCCGAAAACCCAAAATAATATACACTATATTTTAATTATTACATAATGTATTTATTTATCTATCTTTTGAAAATCGTAAATTCTAGTCGGTCCAAATCTTTATATATATAAAAGGGAAAACCTTGGATTATTAAGGTGGCACCATGAGGATTGAGTATTCTCAAATGGTGAATTGTGGTTGATTAGGAGTTGTCCCACATTGATGAGAAGTTGAAAGATTGAAACAAAGTGACATGTATAAGAAATGTGGATGGGATGCCTTTGTGTACATTCATGTGTTTTAACTCATATGGTTGTCTATTTTGGATGACCTCTATGCAAAAAGAAAATAGTTTGATTCAAGGGGTTTGTCTTATTTTGGATGACCATCTTTTGCAAAAGAATATATTGGTAATTACTATAATCTTTATATCTTCTTTATAAGATAATAAGAAAATTCTAGAGTATTGAGATGACATCTTGAGGATTGAGTATTATCAAATCTATATCAAAAGGGTTGTTTGGTCATTTTTAACCTCTAATTTTTAATAAAATAGTTATTTTTAATCTACATATTGAAACATTAATATATCAAATCAATCAATTAGTATATCATTATATATATATATATATATATATAACCATTAGCACCTCCTACACTTTAAAAAATAGAAATTATATCTTCTTTTACCTCATGTTTGCATCACACATTAGATGAAATAGTGAAATAGGCATGAGGGAGGTGGATACATAAAGAAAAGGGTCAACTCTTTTTTTTAATATTGTTTGCATCCACATCTGATGATGGAATGAAAGTGGAAAGAGGGAGACAAGTACAAAATAAAATGCCTAACATGGAAGTTGGAACAAACATATCTTTCTCTAATCTCAATGTTTTGGTCAAGATCAATTATAGTATATGTTTTTCATAGTGTAACATGTATTTCCCAATTCTTGGCCTTTTGGTTAAGATCAAGTATAATATATATTCTTTTAGTTTCTCACATCATTGTTTGCATCCTAAATTGGATGAAAGAATGAAAGAGTTACGAGGGATGTGGATACAAAAAGAAAGAGACCATGTTTTTTTTCTCAATATTGTTTGCATCCCAGATAGGATGATAAAATAAAAGTGGCAAAAGGGAGGTGACAAACATATCTTTCTCTAATCTCAGCGTTTTGGTCAAGATCAACTATAGTATATGCTTTTCATAGTTTAACATGCATTTTCCAATTCTTGGCCTTTTGGTTAAGATCAAGTATTGTACATATTCTTTTAGTTTCTCATATCATTGCTTGCATCCTAAATTGGATGAAAGAATAAAAGAGTCACGATGGATGTGGATACAAAAAGAAAGAGACCATGTTTTTTTTCTTAATATTGTTTGCATCCCAAATAGGATGATGAAATGAAAGTGGCAAAAGTGAGGTGAGTACAAAAAGAAATGACTAACAATAGACCAAACATATCTTTCCCAAATCTCGATCATTTGGTTTAGATCAAGAATAATATGTGTTTAGTTTAATATCAAATATTTTGGTCATCGGCCTACTTGGTATTTTATTTTTTATGAGGGAATGTCCATTATATGAGCTTGATGACGTGATTCTTTATACGTCGGCTTGGTCTTAAGCTACTACCAAGGTTTGGCGCAACTCTCTAATTTACAAATCAAATATTGTAGAATGGTTTTTCATAAAGATGAACTTTCACTTTAGAAATATCTTCATATTGTCTATTCTCTCACATTATTATTTGCATCCCACATTGGATGAGATAATGAAAAGGGCATGAGAGAGGTGGATACAAAAAGAAAAAGTCATTTTTTTCTCAATTTATTCTTTGCATCCCACATCGGATGACGAAATGAAAGTGACAAGAGGGTGATGGGTACAAAAATAAAGGGCCACCAATGGGATAAACTTCATTTTCTTGAATCTCGACATTTTCTTGAATCGTCGACTCCACTTGATATTAATTTTAGTCGACTCCACTTTATATTAATTTTATTTTCTATGTGGGAATGTCCATAATCCTAGCTTGGCGACGTGGTTCTTAATTGCGTCGTTTGAGTTTACACTACTAGCATAATTACCCTTCTAATTTTCACTATAATAGAATGTTCTTTTTTTAATAGCTATAAATGAGATTTCAATTAAATTTGTTACAAAATTAAAATCGTCACTTTGTCACCTTAAATAAGATTTCTATTATTGCGACTTCTACAAAAACAAGTTACTAACATTGTAGAGTAACTTGCATGACCGTTGGCGGGCATAGTCACGGAACCAAATTTAGCATTTGATTTTAAGATTGTTGCCAACTTCTCTTAAGTTTTTTTAATGTTGATGAGTAATTGCAGCACGAATTTGCCTAAAATTTGTTTAGATTAAGAGGGCATCAAACCTAGGATTCTAAATTCATCCATAAGAATAACATAAATAGTTTTTAATAATTTGTATTGTAATAAAGTAATATCATTAGTTTTTAATAATTTTCGTCAATATATGTTTAGTTTCTTCTAAGATGTATTAATTTCATGTCTTAGTTGATTGAATGTCTAAACACATGATTGAAGTTTATGCATATGACCATCACATCTTTAGTATGAAAATAATAAGATTAGACTAAGGGGCTGTTTGGTTGGTTTTTCATTAAGTCCTGTGTGGATATAGATGTCTGTCTGGATTTGTCTGTCTGTCTGGATTCTGATATCTTGCTGTTTGTTTGGCGTGCTGAACAAACGAACTGAACGTCAGAAATGACTATTTTACCCTCATTGTGTATTAAGCACTGATTAACATAACTGTTTGGTAAATGTGTTGAATGGTTTATTCTTAACAATAAATAGTATCAATTAAACAATTTTTAAAATAAAAAAACTTCATCAAACTTCCTCTGACCTCGATCAAATTCTAGACCAATTGATTGGCACCGGATGATCAAACACAGAGGTATAGAAAAAATCAATACCTTCTCCGGCAATTGGTTGTCACATGACGAAGATCATTGACGGAAGAAGAGGAAGAAGAAGGCAAAATCCCCAAATCTCTGGTGACAACTCTCCCGACGATGACGATTCCGGTAATGGTAATGTCTTCTTCGCCGGCTCGATCGGAGCCGCAGGTGACATAATTTCACAAAACCCTTGAAATCTCAATCAACACCTACAATCCCCAATTCGCTAAACCATATCTATCACAACGTTCGAGAAATTTGAACAGATGAAAAATGTCGGATGTGTATATATATACAAATAATATAATGCACAATCACCCGATGCCTTCTAACAAAGAAGAAACCAGCACAAAAATTCCGAATTTAGAGAAAAAGACCTACGTAGACGTTATGAATCGTTAGGGTTTGTGAAGATTTCGTGATGAACAATAAAAGAGATGTGATCGAGGTGAGAGGAAATCCAAAAACACATAGTTATTTGTATCTAAATGTTGAGAAAGAAAAACAAGAATGGAGAATTACCAGATGGAAAATTGGGAGTGCAAGAACATTTGAGAAGATGAAGTGGTGAGATTTGAGGTCACTAGAAAACAATGATTCAGATATTCTCATATTGGGGGTAAAATTGGAATTCTGATGGCCGACCACATAAAGGGAACTTCTAATAACTTATTCGCTAAGACACTCTTTTTTTCATTAAGCCACTACCAAACACCCCTGTATGGCTGACCGAATAAGCCATACAACCATTAAGCTCATTAAGCCAAAAACAAACAGGCCCTAAATTTTATATACAACCTAGGTTTTGATTACTTTATAATCTTAATACGTTGTTATCATCTCATGTCGTCACTTAGGATAATTTTTTAGTTTATGTTTTGTAGGTTATTAGATACACTTAACATATCCTTAAATAATCAACATAAGGTGTTATCGAAAAAAATAAAATACAACAAGGATGGTACATACACATATACCCATAATGGATATTAATCAACTAATTTGCATATATATATATATATATATATATATATATATATATATGTTGGTGTGTGTGTGTATGTCTTAAACTCTTTGTAGCAAAACACTATTGTCGATATATGCAAACTAATCAATTTTACATTGCATTCCTTTAAAACAATTATCGCCACCGCGCAATGCGCGGTGACCAACACTAGTGTTTTCTAATTTCTAAACTTACTATTGATTTCACCAATCTCTCAATCAATTGAATACATCATCAAAATCGATCGATTTTATATATAATTTTTGCATTATAGTAATGCCCAAACTCAACCGACATCAACCCGAAACCCGATCAATCGGAACCCGAAGCAATCCGGAATCCGAAACCTAAAATATGGGTCTTGATTTTCATATCCGAAATCTGGTCGGGTTTTCGGTTTGTCCACCCGAACCTAGGGCTGTAAACAAACCGAACGTTCAGTGAACCGTTCGGCGGGAAGTTCGTTTATGTTCGTTTATTTAATAAACGAACGAACATGAACAAGTTTTTTCGTTCGTTTAACTAAACGAACGAACATGAACAAAGGTCTCGTTCGTTCATTTATGTTCTTTAAGGTCGTTTACATTCAATTAACCGTGTTCGTTTACTAATAGTAAATAATAAATTAATAAATATAATAAATTGACAACTAAATACTAGAGAAATTAACATTAGATTTATAATTAACAATATCTACTAAAGATTTACTTATTTATGAAAAGAAAATATTAAAGAACACTAATGAAGATGACAATGTTTGTATATATAGTGTCTGCGGTCTTAAAAATTTGCTTACTCTAGCAATATGGGAGGCTGGGAGCCACCACTTTCTTTGAGAGAATTTGTCCCACATCGATGGTTTTAATAAAATCTTGCCTCATCTCCGGTGTATGTATAACCCCTCATCTCCTTTCCTTCTATTGCATGTAAGGCTGTAAACGAACCGAACGAACACGAACAGAGGCTTGTTCATGTTCGTTCGTTTAACTTAACCGAACAAACGAACGAACACGAACGGTAAACGAACGAGAATTTTTGTGTTCATGTTGTTAAGAATTTTTGTTTGTTCGTGTTCGTTTATGTTCGTTCATTATGAACGTAAACGAACGTAAACGAACGTAAACGAACGACTTTAAATGAACATAAACGAACGACGTTAAATGAACATAAACGAACGAACTTAAATGAACATAAACACACGAACTCAAATGAACAAAAAACAACCACCATACTCATCATTTCGTTCGTAAAAAATACCTTAACAAAATGAAAAACCGGGTTAACTTAGGAGGTATAAAAAATAAATTCTAAAAGATTAATTTACTTGATGATTATACATATTAATTTCATATTATATAAATATGTTTATATATATAAACAGACATAAACGAACATAAACGAACTCTAACGAACATAAATGAACGAACGAGACCATTGTTCATGTTCGTTCATTTAACTAAACGAACAAAAAAACGTGTTCAGGTTCGTTCATTTATTAAATAAACGAACATAAACGAACTTCCCACCGAACGGTTCACGAACGATTCACTGAACGTTCGGTTCGTTTACAACCCTAATTGCATGACTCCAGCTTGGCTTTAGCATTTGGCTCGAGCCCTTTCCATTTCCCTTGAGCCCTTTGGCTTGAGTCTAATTTAAAAGTTAATGGAGCACCCCATGAAAGTGGGTGCACCGTTTGTTTATTCAAGTATGTTCGTTTAGGTTCATTCATTTATGTTCGTTTAATATTTTAATGAACGAACATAAACGAACACGAACAAACCTATTTTTTAAACGAACGAACATGAGCACCAAATTTTTTGTTCGTGTTCGTTCGTTTGTTCGTTTAAGCTAAACGAACAAACATGAACAAGCCCTTGTTCTTGTTCGTGTTCGTTCGGTTCGTTTACAGCCCTACCCGAACCCGTTCGATGCAAACACCTACTATAAAGCTTTCTATTAGAATGTTTATACATTCTAGTCGCCCTATAAAACCAATTTGTTGCAGTGGATAGGGCTGGCAAAAGGTAAAGTATGTGTAGGTCATGGTTTATTATGTTACTTTATCCATTTAAAATAGCGGGTAACAGAACCTCCCCATTGAAATAACGAGTAACGAAACGAATAATGGTAAACTTTTAAAAAGATCATTTCGAACTACAAACAATATTGTTTTAACATTAAACATATATATAAAA
This sequence comes from Saussurea involucrata, assembly GCA_033807775.1. Lineage (NCBI taxonomy): Eukaryota > Viridiplantae > Streptophyta > Magnoliopsida > Asterales > Asteraceae > Saussurea > Saussurea involucrata. The sequence goes on from CM066314.1 coordinate 227,437,409, forward strand.
CATAAATTTATAAATATAGTAGTTATCTTATATTTAATATGTTTTTATAAAAAACAGTAATATTATTCTAAATATAACTATAATACAATATTTCAAAAACAACAAAATAAAATTTGAATAGTATACTACAAATTTGGTCCATGTGGTTTGTCGGTTACAATATTTTTCGTCCCTATAGTTTCGAAATTACAATATTTATATAATTATGTGTATATATGTATTAAATATTTATTTTTAAATAATTATATATGGATATATATATATATATTAGACTTGAGATCATGTGAGACCAAGCTATTTCCGTGAAATCGTGAGACCAAAAAATTAACATTAAACCTTCACAGCAAAAGACTGTAAAGGTACTGTGATGGTAAACCTTCACAGTGTTTTTGCTGTGAAGGTTTGTTGTTTTTCTTACCTTCACAATGAATCACTGTGAAGGTTTAGTGTTAATTTCTTGGTCTCACGAAAACAGGTTAGTCTCACATGAACCCAACCCTATATATATATATATATATATATGTGTGTGTGTGTGTGTGTATGTATGTATATCGTAACAGGTAAATGGATAACGAAAAATCGTTTATCCATACCTACCCACTAAAACTGTTAGGTAAACGGTAATATATAGGTGCATAAATGAATAAATTTTTCTTTAAATATATCCTTATCCAATGCTTCGAAAGTCGATACATAACACGTAAGAGCATCTCCAACAGCTTCCTCATTTTGGAGAAAATGGGGAATATGGAGATTTTGACCCTAAAATCAGCTCCAACAGCTTCCCCATCTCCACCCCCATTTTGGAGAAAGTATGAGAGAGAATGCCATTTTCTCTAAATTTGAAGATTACCCCAAAAATCCCCAAAATCATTATCAAGAGAGAGAGAAACAATATTTTATTATTTTCTTTTTAAAAATTTGTTGGAGATAATAATGTTTTGAATTTTTTAATAATATATTTAATGTTGAATTCTCTAAAATGGGGAATCTGTTGGAGATGGATGTAATTTTTTTAGGGATTTTGACTTTTGCTTCCCCATTTTGGAAATTTTTTGAGGAAGTTGTTGGAGATGCTCTAACAAGCTTACCATTATCAAAAACCATCAACACCATATCCTCCAATCCTCCTCTATTTATGCACTCCTTCAAATCCTTCATTTCATTTCAATTCCACTCTCTTTTTGGAACATTCTCACCAAAAATCTTCTCTCTCCTCTATCTCTTTCTCTCTCTCTCCCCCATTTGTCTCCCAACAATGGGAGACAAATGAAATGAAATTTTGTAGGGATCCAAAGATCAACCAAAAGGGTCATCAACACTTCTGGAAATGACCCCCAAATGGGGTTCTTCTCCCAAAAATATTGAATCTTGAGTCAAAATCTTGAAAATTTTCTTGAATAATTTCATATTTATCTAAAGATTATGATTTTGGGGAGATTTAACACGAAAGGGGTCGATCGAAAGGCCACACGAGTGGTTTCGTGTTATTTCCGTCAAGGAAACATGGGTTGTTTTTCGAGTCCTCCGACACAAGGGAAGAGGTGAAACACGAATTGGTTTTCGGTAGAAAGTTCCAACACAAGGGAAGAGACGGAACGCGGTGTGGTGTGTTTTTCGTTGAAAGGAAACTATTTTCTGTGTTTTAGGAGGCGGGCAAAGGAAGAATCGACGCAAGAAAAGACGTGGAAAGTGAATTGTTTTCCGTGTTTTACGACACATAAAATGAACTGTTTTCCGTGTTTTCGGGTAGGAAAGATGAATTGTTTTCTGGGTTTTGTGAAACGAGATTCGACCCAAGCAAAGATGGACCCCACACACGGAAAGAAACGAAAAATGAATTTCTTTTCATGTTTTCCAACACAAGATTCGGCACACAGAAAGAAACAAAAGATGAGTTATTTTTCATGTTTTCGAACAAAAAATCCAACACAAGGAGAAATAGGGAAGACAAATCGTGTGTCGTGTTTTCCAACACGAGCAAAGCTAGATTCAACACAAGGAAAGATACGAAAAACAAATTGTTTCTCGTGTTTTCCTACACGAGCAAAGAAAGATCCAACACAAGGAAAGAAACGAAAGATGAAATGGTTTTCGTGTTTTCGAACACAAACAAAGAAAGATTCGACGCAAGGAAAGACACGAACCACAAAACGCTTTTCGTGTTTCCCGGCACAAGGGAAGAGACTGCGTAAGAGGTTGAGAATAAGAGTGAAATGCCGTTTAATACCCGCTTTTCCAAGTAGTAAGAACCGTTTTCCTTTCTCGAATCATATTAAATATTGTGTCCCCACATTTCTATAGAGCGGTTGACTTTTCGTAGTCTGAAAAAAGACGTAAAGCGCTCATTATCGTTTATTGTGCAGAGAACAAGAGAAGAGTTCAAGCGGAAATCCAAAACCATGTCGTTGTTCCCCTTAAAAGGGCCCGTAAGGGCGCTACAAAAAACAAGACCGGTATTATACATGAACCCAACAACAATATCGCCGTGAAAACTTTCCCATTGGATGAGCTATCGACAGCAACAAAGAACTTCAATGAAGACTATCTGCTAGGGGAAGGTGGGTTCGGGCGAGTCTACAAGGGAAAACTTGAGGAAACCGACCAGGTAATCTTTCAAGTGACTTTCGGTATGCAAAATGTAAGGACATGTGGAACTCATTTGAATCAAGTCTAAAAGAGATGAGAGATATATATACGTATATATTGGTCTGATGGGTTGTGTCTAGTTAATGTGGGATTCCAACAAGCCCCTCAAAACGGAGGGGAAAGAGTGTGTCGAGTCCTTAGATTTGGTGGACCCCATATCTGCTAGGCTTAGACCATCTTATCTTAATATATGTTGGGTCTTCTCTCCTCTGGGGCTCTTTTGGAAAGTCATCACACGAGGTTCAATATATTCTTACATGGTATCAAAGCCTGTATCAAAGCCTAGGTCTACCATCCTAGGAAGTCAAAACACTCTTGAACATTTTGTAATCATCTAGCCTCTTGCTTGACACTCTTGAGACAATCTGTACCCATGTAGCATATATGTAGGGTTCCGGTGAGAATGAGAGTTAATAGTTATGTTAAAAAGGGTAAGAAGGGATCTCCGCCCTTGGATACACTTCACTCTTGAGATACACGGAGATGAGATGCACCTAAGACGCACCAGATCAATTCTCATGAGAAGCGCAATTTATGGGTGGGGTGAGATTAAAAGTGATCAAGGGTCCAGATATTTTCTTACCTTCTCACCTTAACTCTTATTCTCACATGATCTTTCGTGTATATATAAACACACATACATACATATACATATTTGATGATCCATATATCCGATGTGAGACTCCTAACCCAAAGAACTCTTGTTTTTGGGTCCATGGTATTGATATAATCACTCGGGGTATCGTTCTTTTTGGTTCAGATTGTAGCAGTAAAGCAACTAAAACTCGACGGGTCGCAAGGAAACAAAGAGTTTCAAGTAGAGGTTTTGATGCTAAGCCATCTTCATCATCCACACTTGGTAAACCTAATCGGCTATTGCACGGATAAAGACCAACGATTGCTCGTTTACGAGTATATGTCGGCTGGTTCTCTAGAAAACCATCTACTCGGTAAGCTATACCCCGTCATTACACATGCATCACATACAATACTTCTCCATGTGATATGTTCTCGATATTCGCAGATCTCCCACATGGGAAACCTCCGATTGAGTGGTCAAAACGGATGAAAGTAGCGTTGCACACTGCAAGAGGTTTAGAATATCTACACGAGAAGACCAATCCACCGATTATCCATTGCGACTTAAAGCCCTCCAACATATTGCTCGATAAGGATTTTAATGCGAAACTCTCGGATTTCGGGCTAGCCAAGCTTGCTCCGGTTGGGGATAAGTCACATTTGCCGACGAGAGTTATGGGAACGGCCGGTTATTGTGCACCCGAGTATCAAAAAACAGGTAAGTTAACTGTGAAGTCGGATGTTTACAGTTACGGAGTCGTGTTGTTGGAGCTCATTACAGGAAGGAGAGCCGTTGATTTGACGAGGAAAAGTGAGGAGCTGCATCTTGTCCGTTGGGTAAGTTCATGGATTCCTTCTTATAGCATCCACATCCATCTTGCTAGAGACCTTGCAAGATAACATGGCTTGCCATGTGGATAGCAAGATATTGCAAGATACTCTTCTTACACTTGCTAAATAGCAAGGTCTTGCAAGATGTGAGACCCATTAAATTTAATAAATTAATACTATTACTTTTATAATATTGGTTTATAATATACTTTTCTTTCATTAGTTTATTACATTATATTACAATATTGGTATTGGGGACCACTTTAGAAAAGAGCGGGGTCTATGTATGAGATGTTATTGCAATACTGATGTGACACTTTAAAAATGAGTTTAGTCTTGCCCCGATGTGGATGGTCTTAATTTCATTTTGTTATAGGTTAGCCCACATAAACAACGGGTCTACTATTTGGGGTAGAGGTTAGATATGCATACATCTCACCCTCCAGACCCTACTTTAGCTTACAGAAACAACTGCTCTACTCTTTGGTTTGTATTAAGTTATAGACGACATTAACTTTTCTTGTTAAACAGGTTGAACCAAGGATCAAGGACCCACAAAAATACTCGGAACTGGTTGACCCACTTCTTGAAGGAAATTACCCACGGGCCGATTTAAGCCAAGTACTAGCCATAGCAGCCATGTGTCTCAGTGTCGATGCAGCGGTCCGACCATCAATCAGCGACGTGGTCACAGCTCTTGCTTTCCTGGTGCAAGATCCAGTACAATAAAATGACGGGTTTGCACATCGGACCACGGCCTTCGTAGCCACCAGGTAATCAGAACAAGGGTGCTGCCACAGGGGTCAAATGGTCATGGGAACCAACATGTTAGGTGTTGAAATGGGGAGTTGATGAAGTGATTGTAGGATGTTTTGAACACATAGTAAAAGGTTAAGTGTGTGTGAAACAATCTCTAACCCTTGCTCAGCTGCATACCATCAACTAGGACGAAAACGCATTTTTCTCTGTCCCACCAAATCATCGGGAAGGTTGGTAAATTACTATACTACACATGTCAAATTGAAACCCTAAAACCTTAAACATATATTTTAACCCGCATACATCAAACACGCCCCGACAGATCAAACATCATTAAACAGGAATACTTGATTTTTTTTTCTAAAATTACAAGAACATGGATCTTATAATCCGATCATATGCACGAAAATAGATCATATAATCCAATTATATGCAGTCACAATAATGATTTCGGAACTTTATGCCGTCCAATGGAATAATCTGAAAAAATAAACTAGAAGAGAACGCGAAACCTGTTTTAGCTTTGTGCCGCTTTCATGTGCCCGTATTTCTGCATCACTTTCTTGGTTGCGAGAGCCGCAGCCTCGCTTGCACGGAGCGTTCCGCTTGCCATGATTGCAGCAAACTCTTTCCCGATTTCTGCTTGCACTTTGCTCCTCGCGTCCCCAAGAGGGTCGGCTATTGGCTTCTCACCTTGTGGTTTTCCAGCCGGCACAACCGCAGGTGGGACCGTGGTTGACTTGACATCACCGTTGCTAGCACTAGCGTTTTCCTGTGGTCGAATTTGGATGTTCTCTGATGATCCATTGGCTTTCTTTAAAACTTCTGGAATTGAATGCACTGGAGATGGCCGAAACTGAGGAGCTTGTGGGACCGCACCCGCCCTCAATGTGGTCTCCAGATTCTGTATCATAGGCACTGCAACATGGAGCAATTTGGTACAACGTTTGTAAGAGCATTTCCAACGGATTTTTTTCTATAATTTCTCCGAAATACAGAAGCGATAGTCAAAATCTCCAAATAAAAGTACACTTAACATATAAAGTTCGTTCATTTAGGAGATTCTAGCACTAGTTATAGTACTAAAATATTCAATACATTTAATATCCCGACGAACTTTTTATAAAATGATAAGTGAGGTAGGCAGATGAACAAATTGTGAAAGGTTTTAAGGTTTTAATTTGACATGGATAGTTTAGTGATTTACACATCTTGTCCCATCTGAGCCAACTTTAAAAAATAAACCCTCCAAAATCTTTGTCCTCTTGGAGATTCTATTGGAGATGCTCAGATGCTCTAAGAATCCCTATGCATATAGAAACAAAGGGACTGTTTGTTTACCTCTTAATAGTTCCATTAAGAGGCAACCTCTGAATCGCTAATAGGTAAAATCTTGTTTGGCAAAAAATAATCCGCCTCTTAATGGTTCTAAAACCCTCTGAATGATTTTGTATCGTGGGCCTTCCTTAACCATTCAGCGCCCCGATTTCATTATGAACAATTACCAAACAACCATATTTCATTTTGCACTATATCAGAAGAGCCTCTTAATCATCCTGACCACTTAATCATTTTGCACCAAACCATTCAGCAACTGTCAAACAGCCCCAAAGGCTTACAAGGAAAGAAAAAGAGAAAAGAAATTGATGACTTACTTATAAGAGCTCCCATTGGACTATTCATGACTTCATTCGGGAGGTTGACGATGTACTCCGGGATGGAGGCACCGACCAAAAACTGTGCAATTTCATTGCTAAAATTATTGCAGTTATGTTTCAATAAACTGTAAGTTTCTGCTGTGTAGCGTGGACTTATCTCCTGTAAATACATCTCAAACACATCCTTCGGGACATGGGTAACACCGAGATCAATCACTCGAAGTGGGGCCCCATATGGTGCGGTTCCAGCCGGAATGTGTTGGATTCCAGCCCCAAAATAGTACTCAGTCCCATATACCACCACACCTGTGTGCCTGTTTTTTTTAAAAGATGGTCAATTGACCCTGTAACGGTTAACTGCGAGAAGGAAAGATTGTGAAAAAAAGGAAGAAATCAGATGGTTACCAACTTACCATATGGCTTCGATAGCCTTCCCGAGGAAGGACATGGAGAGCTGGCGAGCTAGGCCTCCGCTTAAATCATATGCATGCAAGCTCACCTTGTAACCCTCCTGTGGATGGAATTTTCAAGTCATTATTTGTAGGGCCCCACAAAAACCGGACCAACTCGACAAAAACACCCAACTCAACCCGATGCCTAATCGCGTTGAGTTGTTGAATGTATAAAGTTACTTAGACAATGAATAACGATTGAATAAGCAGGTAAAGCCTTGTACCTCAGCCATCTTTCGACTTTAAAATATAAATAGAAGTTGTGGATGCTAGAAAAAATGCCCAGTTTCTGAGGTTTCACTAAATTGACAGATAGCAAGCTCTGTTCAGAGAAAGAGAAACACTGGGTTAAAGACACAAAAAAGACATAATTAACAAAAGAAGTAAGAATCATCATTCTGGAGAGGTAGATCGTGCAAAAAGGTTATAGAATCATCATTCTGGAGAGGTAGATCGTGCAAAAAGGTTATTCCTTTGTGACCACAATGTCAAGGGTCAGGATCACAGAAACAACCTAGATGCAAATGTAAGAGAAATAGAGAACAACTACAAACAATTGCAAGCAATGAGCATTGATACACTGGGATCACCGTTTTTCAAGTTGGAGGCGTGCTAATAAACAATGCTAATGTTCTATTGTCTATGCTACATAAATGTAGGACATTTTCATGTGGAGTAAAACTCGGATTTACATGAGAACACGACTATCTGCAAAAATTCCTGTTGTATCCCTGCTGTTTTCACGAGTTATGTGTATCTCCAAATAGCGTGTTGGATCCACCCATGAATCCTAGCTTCTTAGGAAATAAGATTTCTTTCTACTATATGGCTTATCTTCAAAATATAGGAAATTATTTGCAGAATTAAACATCAACCCCATGCAAAACTCTATTTCCACATGGTGTCCGAGAAATAGACTATGATAAAAATCCAATCAAGTACACACATAACATTTATTTGTCCACATAGATATATGGAAAGCCGCAGATGGGAATATAATGTCACGATACAGTAAGGCTGCTATTCTATGATTAGGCTATACCTTATTAACACAGCGGTCAGTAACACCCCCTGTGGCATCGTAGACACTATTTGAATGTATACCAAGATTGAAGTATGCAGGTGTTAGGATTAAGGGTTATTTATGTTGATTAACTTATAAACCAGAAAACAACAAAAGAATACCCAACAAGAATACAAGGTTATCTGCCCAGGGTTCGAATCCAGGCGTACACAACTTGTGGCCACTGAGGTTTATCTCAAGGCTGATGTCTTACGGTCATAATTTGCCAAGGGATTAGTCTAGGCATAGCCTAGGACACCCTTTCCAAAAAAAAAAGAATGCAAGGTTAGTTTGTAACTTCAAATACAAGCGTTCATTGATTTACTTTCTTGGTTTACAATGTCTAGTTTATTCAAATAAGTATAGATGATCATAGTTTATATATAAAGTTAATCTAAATTCATATTCTTGAAGTTTGTTTCAGAATTAAGCAAGCAGTCCCGAAAGAGGAAAAACTTCAAATACATAGACATCTTATGGACAAGACAATTTCATAGATTCTTTGGTTAAAGATTAACTGCATAGCAGGAGAAACTGCCAAAGTACAAATTTCCATCTAAAACATAATTCCCAACAAATGGATCGTTCAAAATTAGGGTGAGCAACTTAATTAATCCAATGTAAAACCATCAACGCATAATATGTTAAATTGTTAATGCTAAAACACCGCAAGAGAAGATCCTATGTAAATTGATACATTTTCTAACATCACAACACTTCATCACACTTAGATCGGTGAAAATCCAAAAACCCTAAGAATTACGTAGATTGGACAAACACGATGAAATTATACTAAAAATCTCTCACATGTAAGTCGCAATTGATGCACGAATCACGGAGATTTGTTCAAAAATTTGGGGAAAACTTCGATCAAACATACATAAAAGGAATGTATATAACAAAATTCACATTCGAGAAATGAGAAATGAGAAATAGAGAGAGGGTTCCATACCTGAGATTCAACAGTCAAAGAAGAGGAGCGCAAAGAGGATCAAAAACCCTGGCTTTGAATTTATAGGGGGGACTGGGGAGGGGGAGAAGGCGCAACGAACACCTCGGTGGATCTTTCTTGTCTATCACGTTCTAGAATCTACCAATCTAGGGAGACCATTACGTTAACGTTTTTTAATTAAAAACTAAAATGCTTTTATTTTTAATTTTTTTAATTATAAGTTACTTTTTTTTTTTTTTTTTTTACATGTTCGGATGACTATAAGCTAGTTTTTTGAAACGCTATTTGGAGTAACTTTTCAGTAACTTTTTGTAAGAACATCTTCAACAGTTTTTCCAAAATTTCTCCAAAATGAAAAATCAAAAGCCAAAATCCCCCAAAAAATTACATTCATCTCCAACAAATTCCTCATTTTAGAGAAAAAAAATTGATTTTAACCTTAAAATATTTCATTCATATATTAAAATATTATTTTTCTCTGTACATATTTATTTTCAAAGTTTCATATGGGTCCTCTCACTTGGTAATCATTTTTGGAGTCATCGTCATATTTGGAGAAAAACTCATTCTCTCTCCTACTTTCTCCATTTTGAAGATAGTTTTGAGGAAGCTGTTGAAACAAAAATAGAGCCCAAAATCCTCATATTCTTCATTTTCTTCAAAATGAGGAAGCTGTTGAAGATGCTCTAAATATTCCAATATTGGTCTTATTAATATTAATTATTATTTATTAACTACTATTAGAAATAAATATTAATTTTTAAAAATAATTATTATTAACTAATTAATATTAACTGAAAATTATTAAGTTAAGTTATAATTATACATTGATATTAATCTTTAATTATTTAGAGTTATTGTTAATCATATAAATTAATTTTATTATTTTTTAATATTAATCAATATATTTTAATTATCAATTACTATTTATTTTTTTTAATTATTATTTAACTAATTTTTTTTATATTGTATGTAACAGTTATTTAAAATCATAAATTAATATATATATTTTTTTCTAAAACTTGTTTTAACAAATTCAAAATTTATAGTATAAAATTTATTGTATATATGTAATAGTAAATTTTAATTTTTTTTTATTAACATGTTATATTATTTAATATTTTTACTACATTGGTTGTATTAATTAACATATTAAATTGCTATAAATTTGTTTTAATTATATAATTAAATATTGTAATTGATACTTTTTTGAAGATGTTTTTTTGGTCATTTTACATGTTTATAAGCTAGTTTTTGCCAAACGTGACTACTTCATTAGCTAGTTTATCAGTCAACAACTAACTTATTAGTTAGTTTGCCAAACATAGCCTATATCTTCTTTGACTATTTTATATATTTTTTTACTTCAAAATAATACGATATACTTATTTTAATCGACTTAGGAACATGTGGTTTTTTTTAATATATTTTTGATCTCTAGTTATTTTTTCCTGTTATTGGATTTTTTATCTCGTAATTCGTAAATTATATTGGTAGTTTAAACTTTGTGTTTAAAGCCCAAATGTCCCTTTAATTTAACACCGTTAATGTTGATTTTGGTTCACGTGACATTCTGTTAGGGTCAATTTATGTTGATTTAAAGTTCAGGGTTTAAATTGTAATTGTTTAATTTGAGCCTTATTAGTGAACGGGTCGTGGCTTTGTTAACCACGGGCCCGCCATATAAATAGATTGCTTAGCCTTAGAAAATAGGCTAGTTGTCTCATTTGCTTTCTAGTTCTATATTGTAAACACTCTGATTGAAAGCATAATACAGGGATGACCAGTTGAAATCATTGTTCTTATCGTTCATATTACTGATTTCATAATTGTTGCACGGATCTGGATTTAACAATTGGTATCAGAGCAGACGGACGGATTTGATTCAAAGTGCAAAAATCGATCTCTAGTAAGTTTCTTGAAAAACTCGTCTGTGTTCTTATTTGAATGTCAAAATTTTGATTTCTGTCAAAATTAATCGAATTCGTTTATTGAGTTGTGTTAGTATTAGTATCATTAGAGTTTCTGCAAATTTTCGCGTCCTAATTCGATCGTTTCAGTGGTTAATTTTGCAAATCAAACTCAAAAGTTTTGGTAGTGTTCATCTTCAAAAATCAAATTTTTACCATCAAAACTTGTTGTTTTTGCTCTAAAATCGATTGGGTTAGTGTTATTTCTGTGTTTGGTAGTGTTTCTAATCTTTCAGGAACATTTTTGAGCAACCCTAATCGAGTTTCACCGAAATTGAGAAGTCAGCCGCAGAATCTGGATAGAACAGCCGAGCTTTCCGGACAAGACGAATTGTCCGGACATTTGTGTGAAATTCCATCCGGATACGTCTTCTTTCCGGGTAAGTCTTCTTTCCGGGTAAGTTTTTACTATTTCAATCAATCCGGGTGATTTGTTCCGGAAACCCTGATCTTTCCGGTAAACTAATTTATCCGGACAGGCCAAGGTTTCCGGTAATCATTTTCATCCGGAATTTTTGTCTATCCGGTAAGTTTTGTGTTTGCCAATTCTATCCGGACATATCATCATCCGGTAAGTAGTACGTTTATTTGCCTTATCCGGACAGTTTTGTCATCCGGTAACCTTCCTCTATCCGGACACTCTAAGCTGTCCGGACTCTCCTACTTTATCCGGATACTGTGTGATTTTTGAACTGTGTTGTCTATTGATCTGATTCGGACACTTCCTGATCAGACTCTTATTTGGATTCCTATCCAGTAAGATCACTCTTAGTTCATATTAGTCGTAGAACCTGCGTTAGGACCACTCTTAGTGCCTTGCGTTAGGTTTACTCTTTGAATCAATTTACACGTCTGACGATCACTCCGTTGCAACCTACGATGACTTCACGTGACGCACTTGCTATTGGGACCGACTCCAAACCACCTTGTCTCTATCAAGGTGAGTATAGCCAATGGCGAGATAGATTCATGATCTTCATTGAATCTAAGGACAACTATGTGTACATCAAGAAAGCTCTTGAAGATGGTCCGATTCCTTGGCCGAAGAAGACCATTGCACCAACTGCAGCAAATCCTGTGACTAGTTATGAGGACAAGACTGAAGCCGACCTGACCGCAGAGGAAAGTGGCAGAATAGAAGGCGAAAAACATGCCAAGAGATATATTATCCAAGCACTTCCCAACTCAATCTACCAAGCTATCGACAGCTACAAAGGTACGGCAAAAGGCATGTGGGATCAAGTGGCTAGAATGATGCGTGGGAGTGTTGTTGGCAATCAACTGAAAATCAACAGCGCAATAACCAAGTTCGATGGTTTCAAGCAGCGCAACGGCGAGACTCTCACTCAAGCATATGAACGTTTCTGCTCACTTCTCAATGAACTGAACAAGAACCGGATCGTCCGTTCCAACACGGAAAATGCGCTCAAATTTCTCAACAATCTGCTACCAGAATGGAAGGTGTTTGCTTCTCATGTCAAGCATAACAACTTGATAGAGAACCTCAGTATCAACGAACTGTATGAGACGCTTCTTCAAGACGAAGATGAAGTAAATGAACTTCTGGGCGAGAAGAAGACTGAAGCAAAGCCAACTGCTGATCCTATAGCACTCATATCCTCAAAGAAAGGGAAATCTTCGGGCCATCATTCTAAACGTGCTCAAAGGCAAAGCTCTTCCGAATCTGAAAAGGAAGACAGTGACTCGAATGATGAAGTAGCTGACTTCAAGAAAGTTGTTGCTCTACTCACTAAATCTTTCCAACAACAGTGATTTTATAAGAAGCCAACGTCTAATAATCAGCGCTACTCCACCGCCTCCAACAAGCGCCATGATTATCAAGACAAGCACGAGGGAAAGAAGAAAGTTGATGAGCAGGACACGTCTGAGAAGAAGGAGAAGAAGGAGAAAGATGACAGAAAGAGGAGAGATGAACCAGTGACCTGCTACAACTGTGGAAAGCTTGGTCATTTTGCTAAAGACTGCAAAAGGCCTGTAGTAAAGAATTCTCACTACTACAAGGCAAAACTGGCACTGACTGAGCAGAAGGAAGCTGGAGAAGCTATGTTCGTGGAAAACGACTACTGGTTGGGTCGTTCCGATGATGAAAGCGATTCTGATGGTGCAAATGCTTTCATGGGCTATCACTCTCCAGCTGATGAAGAGAAGACAAGTCAGGTATGTGAATTTTCTCAACAAGAGCTTATGAATGATATGCAATCCCTTATTGATCAGGCAAATTCCTTTAAGGCCACCACTAAAGAACAACAACTTGAGATTAGTTCACTAACCGAAAAGCTAGATGTTCAAACGCGATTAACTGATAAACATAAGCCTGAAAATGCTATGTTAAAGGAAAAATGCAAAATCCTTTCAATTGCACCCAAAGACTTAAGGGCCAAATTATCTGATCTTCAGTCTCAGTTTGATCAGTGCATGAATGAGAAAGAAGAACTTGTTTATCAATGTTCCTCTCTTCAAATTCAGCACAAGGAGTTTGTTACTAAAATTCTTGATCTTGAAACCAAACTCCACAAAAGGGGTCAAACTGATCAAACCATCTTTCTAAATAAACTCAAAGAGTTCACGTACTTTAACAAAGAATGGGGTATCGGATAAGATAACCCGCATTATTTGAAAAAGGGAAGATGGCATACACCAATTTTGTATGATTTTGCATGTTTTGGGTTAGATAAAAAGTATCCGGAATATGCCATTCAATGGACTGGTCCTCTTAAACCTGAAAAGGAAGAGGACACCGAGGAATATAAGCGCACACACAAACGAGGAATTCAGCTTCCGTTTTGTTATGAACCTTTGAATAATTCCTATAAAAAGAACAAAAAGTATCTCTCAAATGACTACTTCGACCCTTACAAGGTTGCTAAGCCCAAGGATTCCTCCAAAAAGGATGAGGACCAAGCACCAGCAACCAAGACTGAGACGGACGAGTTTAAACTCTATGTTCCCCCTCTCATCTTGGAAGCAAAGATTGTCGAGTTGGAGGAGTCGTTTGAGAAAGAAAGGTCTATTTTTCAAAACGAAAAGAAAGCGCTAATCTCTGAGACTGAGAAACTCAATTTTGAGAAACTTGAGAATCTACAACCGGTCAAAACTGAATCTATGTCTGATGAAGGACAGGAAATCCTTCGAGGTGAAATTAATATGCTCACATCGAAACTGGCTGCTTTGGCAACAGAAAAGATGGAGGAGTATGCAAGAAATGGTCAGCTCCAAGAGCAAATTGACCAACTCAGATCTGAAAAACAGATTTCACCTGAATCTTCCTCTAATTCATCAGAAACGTCTTAGTGTAAAGCTTTTATTGGTAAAATTTCCACTTCACAAGATGGTAAAGATTCTCAAGACGAGAGTGTTTTAAGGAACTTAAACTCTGATTTTTTCTTAGCTTCCGCACCAAGTTCCCCAAAGCACACAAGCACAAAGTGTTCCTCGCCTTCCTCGACCGGTCCAAGTCCAGTAATTCCGGATGTCGATTTTTCAGCATTCATGAACTCTGAAGGAAATTCTAATTGAGAGTTTGAGTCGTTCCCTTTCAACAAACCTCTCCCGTGTCACACTGATTTTTTGTCTCCAGTAGTCAATCATCCGGTCAATTTTCTAAAGGGTAGCAGTTCTCAAACAAAGGCCACAGCTGTGATCAAGATTTCTCAATCAAAACCAACTTCTAAACCTGTTTCTAAAAAAGCAATCACAGCCGAGGCAGGAGACCGGACCATTGCCTACCAAAAATCTTGTTCCTTCAAAAGTCACTAATCGTTCTGTCCCTGTTATTTCAGATAATAATGGTCGAGCAAAACCAGAAAAACCAAAGTGGCTAAACAAGGAATCTGTCAAGGATGCAGCGTCAAAGTCGTTCCCTACTGCTTTCAATTCTAGAATAAACAAAGACAATTGTGTTTGGAATAATTGGAATCATTTTGAAGTTTCTTTCCCGATTAAACTTAATTCAGTTCATCAATTGATTCAATTATCGCGTGATTGTTTAGTTTGTTCTAGATGTGGTTGGAATGATTTTGATCAAATTAACTTAAATGATTGGTATGGGTCAAATCACAAGTTTAATCACACACCCAAGCGAAACCCTCGTAAAAACAACAAGAAACACCATACTCAACGAGGGTACCAATCAGAGGCTAAACCGCAGCAGGAGACCAAACCCAATGCAAAGCGGGCTGCTCCTACTGAGGTTAAACCGGCACCAAAGAGGAAACCTGCTGCCAAACCTGTTCCTCCAAAGGGTGTAAAATCTACACCTAGGAGGCAACCTGTGCCTAAACCAGTTCCCACAAACGGTGTAAAACCTACACCTAAGGGGAAAGCGGTGTCAAAGCAAGTTCCTCAAAGAGGTACCAAACCTAACCCTCCCGGACCCAGGCAAATCTGGGTACCGAAGGTCCGCTAAATTTGTTTTGCAGGACGGTCATGTGTGGTCCTTAGACACTGGATGCTCCACACACATGACCGCAAGGAGGGAGCTGCTCACGATCTACAAGGAACAACATTAAGAAGACGTGAGATTTTTCTATACATGTAATTTCACGACTGCTCATGTGTTTAGGGGGAGCATGATCAGCCATCAGGTAAGTATACTCTACTATTGAGGGGGAGCGTCACACACAATTTGTTAAATGCTGAAAAGTTTTTTTTGTGTGTGGATACTCCCGTGTGCATTTCACACTACGCGCACATTCTGATGGGGAGCATCCAACTGGATGTTCATTAGTTGAGGGGGAGCGACACAATGTTTTTCTTTAAACGTTCAAAAGTTTTTTTCTGTGTGTCGGACTCTCCATTGCACAAGTTTGCAATATTCGAGGGGGAGCAAGGTAATCCCCACGCTCAATTTGAGGGGGAGCGAGAGAAGGTTCATTTCTTAAATCCACATAGTCCTATTTCTGCAAAATCAACAAGGACATGATTTTTTTTAAAAATCCAGAGTTTCCGGACAGGTATCCGGAAACCCAATCTGTCCGGATGAGTTTCCGGACCGGGTCCCTATCCGGAAAAATTCAATTCATCCGGAATCCTTCGTTGTCCGGATAGTTGGGTTTGTCCGGAAAGCTTTGCACTTCTAGTGTGTTGTCCGAACACCCCTGTTCTGTCTCTCCAGTACCTGTTTTCCTACTGCCAGTCCTCAATCTGTCTCAGATTGATCCATTTACAGCAAAGGTACGCGCCGGAACTTGTTTATCCATCTTGTTTACTAACTTTGGGTCTTTTACAGATATTCCATGGCGGATCAACAACCTCAACAAAATCCGAGGGGGAGCATCATACTATTTTCTTAAAATTCTAAATGTTTCTTTTGTGTTGATCACTCCCAAGTAAGTAACACTCTCACTCTGAGGGGAAGCAAGTCAATCCCCATGTATGTTTTGAGGGGGAGCAGGATAATATCAGTGCTTTGCATATGCCTGAAGCCCTACCTGTGATAGCATATAGACGAGAGTTAGGGAATCCCATGGTCCAGCCAGCGCCGGAGGGACCTTCCCCGGGACATAGAACATGTGAGAAGGAGGGAGTTAAGGTCGAAAGCGAACCAAGAAAGATCGAGCCGTAAAGATAAAGAGGCTCATGATCGAACCCAACCGAGTGATATCCGGGTCGCCACATCTGCTATCCCGCCTCATACGTTGGGATGAGGTATTGCAGAAGCCTCCGTGGACCCAGCGGAGCAATTGCATGACCCCCTCATCCACTCATCCGTCTCTCAAAAGACGGATGTTTCAGTACATCACGGGGATATAGCACAACTTCCACCGGCCTCTCACTCGGAGAGTGCTGGTGTTGAAATAAGCGACCAGCAGCCCCCGGTCGCGACTTCTTTTCGTGCACAATCGAGTCTAGAGCCATTTGCTATTGAAAACCCTTTGGCTAGGACACAAGAGGAGCAACACCAAGTCGAGAATCTTCGTGACTCGACCGAAACCACCGTAGTGTCTTCACCTCTAGGTGGAACACAAGGATCGGAGGGAAATCCTACCACAGCTACCGATATGCCAACTGTGAACGTATGTGGCTCTACCCCCGCGGTAGAAGCCTCAACGGGTAATCTAAGTGAACCCGGAGTTACTTACCCGACTTTGTGTCACCAGGGTCACTGGACAACACCCTTAAGGCTGTCCGCGAGGCAATGGAGCAAAACATGCAGCAACATGTAGCCGCTGAACTTGCCAAAGTTATGCGCGCAATCAAGGGCAAAGACAAGGTCGTCGAAGCTGAATCCGCACATGTACCTACACCGATCTCAACTCAACCTATCTATTCGGTGGACACTCTAAAGACGATGCTACTGCCCAACTGCTCCAAGAATCCGAAACAAACGCCTCTACCGAAGCAGACCTGATCACCGTTCTGAAATCACAGGTCACTGCTCCTTCATCATCTATTACATCTCGCCTGGACTCTATCGACTCAACTCTCAAGGAATTCAACCGAGCTCTTACTTTGATGTCCGAGAGAGTCAGTTCCCTAGAAGAAATCTGCAAGAGTCAAGCAGGCGGTCTGAAGCGGAAACACGATGACCAGGATGATCCTGACCACCGTGAGGGGGAGAAAAGACCCAGATTATCCAAGACCGAGACCGCCGCCCTGATCCAGACTGAAGCTACAACAGTGGTTCAACAGGAACCCCCAACTGCGGCAGCTACTACAGAAGCACCTGAAGCCGAGTTGCCATTAGCCGAGATGGTAATCGACATGGAGATTTCAGATGATGAAGACCCGGCGTTTGAAAAGCCCGAGGGTTTAACACAGGAACTGGTCGACTTTGATTCATCAGACAGACCGCTATTGGACATGATAGATCCAGATTGTGAAGCCAACCCGGAGACCGAAGATGCATGGTATGAAAAAGCCGCCAGTGCCGTAAATCTCCAAGTAAATTTGGTTTTCCCTACTGATGAAGACGACAACATCGACTATGATCAGTTCCTGCTCCAGAATTTTTATGGTACTTCTCCCGTTCACTATGCTCAACCCACTGGAACTTCAACAAGACCTGAACCTACTACTGTCAACATTCCGACAACTCCTCTGCAAACGACAGTTTCTGATCTTCCTCCCCCTCCTCAGCAACTAATCCGTTGGGAGAAGATCATGGTACTTATCCCTCATCTGGAGGAATCTTTGAAGAAGTTGTTCGTCCACAAGCTACGCCCAATCGAGCCGACCTTTTGCCTTGGTATTTACAACCTCGACCCTTAATACCAACGACGTTATATCAGCGCAATGCAGCGGTGTCTTCCAGTCAGCCAAGTCAGAACCAAGCATCAGATCACAGAGGTACTTAACATCCATTCACGCCGCATCATGAGGATCGTCTATCCAGTCTTCACTGTCCGACGTGAAGATGGGAATGAATGGAAATTCTCTGAAGCCGACTTCCAGTACCTCCGACCGTTCGACTTCCTGGCTATTCTGAAAGACCTTCGTACAAGAACCATCCGACCGCTTGAAGTTACAAAGGCGCTCGAAGCTGTTCGTCGATACCTGGTCCGTACCATTATGATGTCATATCTAACGGATTTTCAAATGGCTGTCGAGAACAGGGCGAAGAAGGTAAATTTGATAAAGCCGAATCTGAAAGCTCCTGAATTGAATATGTATCCCGAGAACGCTATGCTTCTAGAACCAGAATTTGGGATCGTCTTATTTAATGAACAGAAAGAGAAAAGATTTCTACGGTTCAGTTAGGTAGAAAGATTCTGCGACGGCACACTCCTCAAAGTTCGAGATGCTCTTCGAAGGATCATTCAGCACGAGTCCGAAAATCCAAGGTTTTCGTATGTTCCTAATCCGAATGAAATAACTGCTCGGAATGCCTTGGAATTGGTTGAAGATCGCATCGACTACCGCCGTGCTATCAGATGGTTCGAAATTCACTTCGCGCTTCGCAAAAGATATGTCTACAACTGGCGAGAGCTAGCGCGCGAACTCGAACTTCAAATCAAAGGGGGAGATTGTTAGGGTCAATTTATGTTGATTTAAAGTTCAGAGTTTAAATTGTAATTGTTTAATTTGAGCCTTATTAGTGAACGGGCTGTGGGCTTGTTAACCACGGGCCCGCCATATAAATAGATTGCTTAGCCTTAGAAAATAGGCTAGTTGTCTCATTTGCTTTCTAGTTCTATATTGTAAACACTCTGATTGAAAGCATAATACAGGGATGACCAGTTGAAATCATTGTTCTTATCGTTCATATTACCGATTTCATAATTGTTGCACGGATCTGGATTTAACACATTCAATTTATTTGGACTATAATTTCTCTTACTAACATAATTAAGATAAGTTTGTTAACTCAATTAAGGCTATGTTTGGCAAACTAGCTGATAAGCTAGCTGGTAGCTGATAAGTTAGCTGATGAAGAAGTCACGTTTGGCAAAACTAACTTATAAACATATAAAATGACCAAAAATGACATCTTTAAAAAATTATCAATTATAATATTAATTATATAATTAAAATAATATAACATGTTAATTAAAAGAATTTAAAATTAAATAATATAACATGTTAATTAAAAGAATTTAAAAATTATTATTACATATACACTATAAATTTTGAATTTGATAAAACAAGTTTTAGAAAAAAGAATATTTATTAACTTGTGATTTTAAATAACCATTACATATAATATGAAAAAAAATCAAATAATAATAAATAAAAAATAGTAATTGATGATTAAAATGTATTGATTAATATTAAAAATATATAAAAATAATTTATATAATCAACAATGACTCTAAATAATTAAAAATTAATATCATTGTATAATTAAAAGTTAATTTAATAATTTTCAGTTAATATTAATTAATATTTATTAATTAATAATAATTAAATTTAAAAAATTAATATTTATTTATAATAATAGTTAACTAATAATAATAAGAGCAATATTGGAATATTCACAAAAAACTGCTCAAAAGCTACTCCAAGTAGCGTTTCAAAAAGCTAGATTTTGGTCATCCAAACATGTACTAAGTCGTATGCCACTTTAGTTTTTTGCCTATCTTTTTCTTACCAAAAAGGGAGTATATATATATATATAGAGAGAGAGAGACGGGTTCAAACGAGAATAATACTGTTAGGTCACTTAGGATTTGAAGATGACCTCCAGTCTTTCATTTTACACATTTCATACTTAGAATACTTTTTAGGTTCTTTACAAGCAGTTTAATTATATAAAAATGTTCGGTGAAGTCGAAGATCAACCGAAGAAACAAAGCAGAAGTGTATCTTCAAAGCGGATTGAAGATGGACTTCTCAACCAAAGGTTAAGCTGCTACTTGAAGACTTCCTAAAGTCTTAGCCATTACACTTGAAGAGCAAGGAAAATGTTGAAGACATGATCGGCAGGATCACTTGAAGATTCAACAAGAAAATGTTGAAGCAAAGAAAAGGTTGAAGACATGATCGGCATATCACTTGAAGAATTCTTGAAAAAGAATTCTTGAAGATATCTTTTGAAAACATCTTCGGTCAAACAGCAGGTATATTCTACTTTATCTCTTGCAATGATAGAGACATCATCCAAGGATCAGAAAAAGGTTATTTGTATTTCTTATCTCTTTTAAAAAAGATCAACTTCAACAAGCAGGTCAACGCTTCAAGACAAAAGTGCATATCAGTACTTTTTTAGAAGACCTGTTGCTCTCTTATCTCTGCTTGACAAGTGTCCATGCATTTAATGCATGATGCACTATATAAAGAGATCATCTTCAACCTTGCAAAGATAACCAGTTTACAAGATCCTCAAGATTCCAAGTACTGGCATTTTCTCTTCTCTCTAAAAGAAGTTCATTGTTTATCTAAGTGTATTTTCAATTGTTCTTCATTCTCTTTGTGTCTGTGTGTAAGATTGTTTGAACTGATTTATCTGTTCTGTTCCGCAACAATCAATAGTTTCTGTGTGTAATTCTTATTTGAAGTTTTTCAATAAAAGAATTAAATTAATTGAAAATTTTTGTGTATTGTATTCAACCCCCCCTTCTACAATACTTGTTTATCTTTGCTACTCCATAGCTGGGACCAACAAGTGGTATCAGAGCAGGTCAGTTTAATCTAATAAACTTGATCTGTAATGGCTTCATCTTCTTCTTTAAACAATGTTTCTTCTCAAAACTCTAATGCTGGATCATACGACAATGGCTCCATAGCCAAACCACCAAAGTTTAACCCTAATAACTTCTCTTTGTGGAAAAGTCGTATGATGCTCTTCCTAGAAGGAGTTGACAGCAGATATCCCACCATACTCCATGAAGGACCTCTTGTCCCTAGAGTTTGGGATCGTTTTAATGCCAAAAATAAAGATGAGGAAGAACGAACACCTGCTACTGGGAGATACATTGTAAAGGACCCCAGTAAGTATAATGATGAAGATAAACGTCTTGTAGATCTTGAAACTAAAGTCAGAGCCATCATTTCCCTCTCTCTGCCTGATGAGGTTTATCATTCTCTTGTAAACTTTTCTACTGCTAAGGAAATGTGGTCCACTCTGTGTGTTATTTATGAAGGTACGTCTGAAGTGAAAAAGAGCAGAAAGATTGCTCTTGTTAGAAAATATAAACTCTTCTCTTATGAGAAAGGAGAATCTCTTTCAGACTACTATATCCGTGTAACGTCCCAAAAACATAGTCATGCAATACCATAAAATAAACATTCGAATTACATAATGATCGTGTCTTTACACCATCCATAAATCATACTAAACAAAATTGACAACGGAAGTCTCTAAATTCCACAGCCGAGAGCTATTCTATAGTCATCATAGCCAAAACTTGAAGTTACTCTCTAAGCTTCAAGTCCTTCTTATCGCCTCCTAGTTCTTACTTGAAGAACCCTTAACATGCTTACCTGAAAAATGGTTTAGTTTTGAAAGCGAGGGTTAGACCAAAAGGTCTAGTGAATCCCCTCCGAAAACAACATGTACACAGTATAAAATCGTTTATAAAAATATCATCGTAAACCTTAACATAACATCAGGCATTGTACTACACTGTATATAGGATCACATAAACATTCCGCGATCGGGGCCCAAAGGGTTACCCTCTCGCCCTCAACCGGAGCCTACGCAAACTCCCCTTCCCGGAGCTTACGCATACCCCCTTTCTACTCGAAATAGGAGGAAACGAATTACAACCTACCAGTCTGTCATACATATCCAAGGGATCATCAGATCCCGAGGATCTATCTCTGATCCCACAGTGTAGACCGACTCCACATAGCATATCATTCATTTCATAAAACATGCAACCTTAAATCCTTTAAATCATCATTCTCATTTCATTATATCAATAATAAACTTTCTTAAGTAAAACATGTAGTTCATGGAGAAACATGCGTGACGGTTACAAACAGTTCATGCTCGTACATAAAACCATAATCAGTTAAAACATTTAACACTTTACGTCGTAAAAAGGTTTAGGGAACTTATCTGATTGCAAATTCTTCCTTAACTCCGAGCCTCGTATAGTCCGTAAACCTAATAATTAATTTATAAAATAGTTAGGTTTAACTCAATTTCTGACTCTAAGTCCTCCTTTTAATCCTAACTTAAATAAGTAATTAGGATTATCTTCTTCACACTAGGCCTTGAATCTTTTAACTCAAAACAAACCTAAACCCAAGGGACTTAAGACATCTTCTGGCCCAGCTAAACCATTCGGCCCAACTATCAGATCGGTCCATCACTGAAACAGCCTAGGTTCGCGCGACCCAAAGGTTTGCGCCATCTGCCTATGGCGCAAACTGGACTGTGCGCCAGCGCCTATGGCGCAAACGGGACTTTGCGCCACTGCCTGCTTTGCACCAAGGCAGGTTTGCGCCAAACCTGATTCCAGTGTTCTACTTGGCAGCGACGAAAACCCACAAAAACCCATACTCTCAGTTTCTTAATACCCACACGATTAGCAAAGTTATTACTACAATAAATAACTTATTCACAAATTTCATTTCCTTTCTTAACCAATAAAATCCCTTAATCATTCAATTCCAATCCTCTTCTTTAAGCCGAAATCCTAAACAGTGCTCTTAAATATCAACCCAGTTTTAAACAAAATAACACAGTAGGAATTTTAGCTTGTCTAGAAGTTTGTCATCAAGAATTTTACAAAAACCTCGAAGGGATGATCATAAGAAACAAAGGAGAAGAATTAATTGGGTTTACCTTTAATGCTTCCTTTCCAAAAATCGTTTTCTCTCAAGCTCCTTTCTCTCTTCTCCTTTACTTCCTCCAGCCGCCAACCTCAAGAAGAAACACTGATTTCTCCCTTAAACCCTAGGGAGATGTGCCTTTTTATACTTCCTAAAATTACAAATAGGTCCTTTACTTAAAACTTCCATTTCTTACATAATGGCCACTGAACTTTCCATCTTACTAGGAACTAGGGTTGTTACAATCCGCTTTAACAGTCTTCTTAATGATCTTAAACTGTTGGGTCGCATGTATGATGATGAGGAAGTCCTGTGCAAGTTTATGGATTGTCTTCCTGATTTTTGGGAAAACATCTGTACTTGTATAAAGACAATCAAGGATCTTGATCACATGCCTCTCACTGCTCTTTATGGAACTCTCTTCAACTATGAGCAGACTAAGCTGCAAAGGAAGTCTGTCATCACAGATATAAAGGGCTCTTCTATAGCTCTCTTAAGTGGCTCTTCCAAAAGAATTATGTGTACTCCAAGAATCACCTACCCATCTGAATCTGACCATGATAGTCAAGAAGATCCCAATGAGCATTCAGAAGCATATCTTAGTGATGTTGATGATGAATGTGAGGAAACTTCAGTTGACAAATTATCAGATGATAAGGCCAGGATGGATGTGTATTCTAAATCCAAATCTCACTTTTCTTCTGCAAAATCTAAGTTTAGTCGACAACCCTCCTCTTCTCTCTCCAAACACTCTTCTTCGAACAAATCAAATGAAGAATGTTTTAACTGTGGTAAAAAGGGTCATTTTTATTCTGAGTGTAGAAGTAAACGTTTTGAAAAACCCAGAACTTCTTCCTTAGGCCAATTCTCCTCAAAACCGGGAAGATCCAAATATGATTCTAACTGGGCTGAAAGATACAAAGAAAAATACAAGAGAGAAAGGGAAAGAAACGAAAGACTAGTCAGAAAAGGAAAGGGTCTGCCTGCTAAAACTCATGATTTGGCAGATGAACCCACATCTGAAAGCGAGAAGGACATTTCAAATGTGTGCTTCATGGCCCAGATAAACGATATGGATGATCCAGAAGGTCACACCCTCTCAACTGCTCTTGTATCAGCTAAGTGTTTCTCCTCCTCTTCACAGAATTGATAGGTATTCTACCAAAGATGTCTCTACTTCTAATCCTCACCCTTCTTTTTCCATTCAAGCAAACACTTCCACATATTTCTCTATTAATCCCCTCCTTTCTCCTTTTACCTCTCCCAACAAAAATACTTACCCTCTAAACACACAACATATTTCCCTCTATATATTTCGGCCCCATTATCTTCTTCAAGACATATCTCAAACACCCTTCCCATTATTACCTAGTTCAATCTCTATCACCCTCACAAACATTTATAAATACCTCACCTTCTGTCAACCCTTATCACTACCCCTCTTAACTATACACTCTAAACCTCTCACCCTACCTCCCTCCTCCATCCTACTATAAATATTCACACTCACCAAATATTCCCTTCTCCTCCACTCATACCAACTTGCCTTCTTCCCTGAAGATTTTCTTGTGCCTCTCAACCTCAACATTCTCTTCCCTTAGCACAACATCCTGGATTTGAAGATCCCTCGCTTCATAACTATGTATGGAGCTTGAAGATTGAAGATCTTGAAGATTTCTCCCAACTCTTAAGATGACTTGAAGATCTTC
Source organism: Saussurea involucrata (assembly GCA_033807775.1). NCBI lineage: Eukaryota > Viridiplantae > Streptophyta > Magnoliopsida > Asterales > Asteraceae > Saussurea > Saussurea involucrata. The sequence continues at coordinate 227,462,211 of CM066314.1, forward strand.
CAAAGATGCTTACATATCTTCTTCTGAAGATCCCTTCCACAAATCTTCTAAAGATTTTTCCCACAATTCTTTTCACAATCTTCCAAAGACTTGTTCTAACAATCTTCTGAAGATTATTGCCAACGAAATTCAAAAAAAAAAGAGAAAAGAAAAAAAAAGAAAAGAATAATAAAAAAGGAGAAAAGAAAAATAAAAAAAGAGAAAAGAAAGATAAAAAAATCAAAAAAAAAGAGAGAAAAGAAAATTAAAAAAAGAAAGATATTATTGTAATAACCCCCCCCCCCCTCTCCTTTCCTTTCTGTCGCCGAATCAACCCCCCCTCCCTTTTTTTGTTGTTGCCAAATGTCCCCTATTTTTTCTGCCGAAAACCTTCCCCTCTTGTTCTTTTTGTTGCTGCCGAAACACACCCTCTCCCTCCTATTTTTTTGGTAAGATTTTTTTCACCACCCATCCACCTTTATTATTTTTACGGTTCCTAATTTTTTTTCTTCTAAACCATCTCTCTTCTACTTTTCCTTTTTCCCATACCTCTCTCACATTTCCCTACACACTCAACCTCTCCCATCACTCTCAATACCTACATCTTAATACCCTCAATACACTTCCCCTTTTCCTTTTTACCGTCTCTTACCCAACTATAAATACCCCATCTTACCCTCTCATTTATTCACACTTCTCATCTTCCATCTTTCTCTCATCCCGACTTTATATAAAGCTTCAAAAAAAATCAACTACCGATTTTGGCTGCCGATTTTGGAACCTTTTAGCAACAAAAAAAAACTCCCGCTGCCGATTTTCCGACACCATGGCCATTTTTTCAACATTTATCAGTGTTTTTCCTTCGTCGGCCGCTGAGAGGGAGAATTCATCTGAGGGGGAGCAACATCAACCCTCAGTACTCATATACAGCGTCCAACTCGAAAAAATGAGGAAATCGGCGGACCGGTCAAGGGGGAGCACATCAGTCAGGGCGGATATAATTGAGGGGGAGAAACACAAAGACCGGCTGATCTAACTGAGGGGGAGAAACACAAAGCGGCTGATCTAACTGAGGGGGAGCAAAACAAAGACAAAGGATGATGATGCTGAACAGGAAGAGTTGAAGATGCCAAGAGAAAGAAAGAAGATGCAAGAGATGGCCAGAAGCATCCTGAGGTTGATTCACTCAATCTCAAACCTCCCTCAAAGATTGTCACCATAATGGGGTTGTTTCCTACCTAAAACCACAAACTCATTTAGTTGAAATCTGTTGGGGTAAGTGAATGGCTTGAAGATTTGGAACATCTGAAGACAAGCAAAAGTGCCTGAAAGATAAAGTTCTCCAACACATCAACGGGCTGCTGATCAAAATGAAGAATCCTCAAGCCAGACACAAGTTTCAACTCGCTCCTCCAATGATGCAAGTAATATTTGTTTTGTTCATATTATTTATACTTCTTTCCTTTTTCTTTCATTTGTTTGTACATATATACCTTTTTATTTTATTTCACTTGTAAATGTCAGATACAAAAACAAAACAAAAAAAAACAAAAAAATGGACTATGTGAAAAGAACCCAAAAAGAGTAAACAAGGGTCAAAATGAATTATTCAGTATTTACTCTTCAGTTTCTAAGTATGGATGTCATCATCAAATAGGGGGAGATTGTTGGGTCACTTAGGATTTGAAGATTACCTCCAATATTTCATTTTACACATTTCATACTTAGAATACTTGTTAGGTTCTTTACAAGCAGTTTAATTATATAAAAATGTTCGGTGAAGTCGAAGATCAACCGAAGAAACAAAGCAGAAGTGTATCTTCAAAGCGGATTGAAGATGGACTTCTCAACCAAAGGTTAAGCTGCTACTTGAAGACTTCCTAAAGTATTAGGCCAGTACACTTGAAGAGCAAGGAAAATGTTGAAGACATGATCAACAAGATCACTTGAAGATTCAACAAGAAAATGTTGAAGCAAAGAAAAAGTTGAAGACATGATCGGCAAATCACTTGAAGAATTCTTGAAAAAGAATTCTTGAATATATCTTTTGAAAACATCTTCGATCAAATAGCAGGTATATTCTACTTTATCTGCAAAATATATTTGGGATATCTTGCAATGATAGAGACATCATCCGAGGATCAGAAAAAGGTTATTTGGGTTTCTTATCTCTTTCAAGAAAGATCAACTTCAACAAGCAGGTCAACGCTTCAAGACAAAAGTGCATATCAGTACTTTTTTAGAAGACATGCTGCTCTCTTATCTCTGCTTGACAAGTGTCCATGCATTTAATGCATGAGGCACTATATAAAGAGATCATCTTCTACCTTGCAAAGATAACCAGTTTACAAGATCCTCAAGATTCCAAGTGCTGGCATTTTCTCTTCTCTCTAAAAGAAGTTCATTGTTTATCTAAGTGTATTTTCAATTGTTCTTCATTCTCTTTGTGTCTGTGTGTAAGATTGTTTGAACTGATTTATCTGTTCTGTTTCGCAACAATCAATAGTTTCTGTGTGTAATTCTTATTTGAAGTTTTTCAATAAAAGAATTAAATTAAGTGAAATTTTTTGTGTATTGTATTCAACCCCCCTTCTACAATACTTGTTTATCTTTGCTACTCCATAGCTGGGACCAACAAATACATATTTAAAAGAACACGAGAACGAACAAAATCATTAATGATTTTATATTAACGCACGAAAAAGGGACTTTGGTCGCGGCTTCAAATATGTGTGGCTTTTTGCGCGTTAATGTAAAATCACTAATGATTTTGTCCGTTCTCGTGTTCTTTTAAATAGTTACTGTTATCGTTTGATCTTCTCTCTCTCTCTATATATATATATATATATATATATATAGTTGGGTTTATGTAAGAAGTTGAGTTAACATGAGAAATGGTTATCGACCGTGGGGTACACATTAAGATAAAGTGCATCGAGAAGCACCAGATCAGCACCATATCAAATATGATTCATGGATGAGCTTGAAATTAAAAGTGATCAACGTTAGATCCACTTCTCATGTTAACTCCACTTCTCACACAATCATTCGTCTATATATAGCAATAAAAATTAAATCATCTTTTAGATAATTAATTATTTAATTTAAAAAAATCAAATAATGAAATGATATGTTATTTATTTTGATATGTTTATTAATATATATATAAATATATATATATATATAGAGAGGCGGGTTCAAACGAGAACGCTAACTATTTACGAGAACACGAGAACGGCCGCTCATATACAAATCACATGTGATTCACGTACAAAATCACATGTGATTTTGCACTACCTGGAAATCTGGACGTGAATCACATGTGATTTTGTACAAAATCCAGGTAGTGTAAAATCACATGTGATTTTGTACGTGAATCACATGTGATTTTGTACATGGGCGATCGTTCTCGTGTTCTTGTAAATAGTTAGCGTTCTCGTTTGAACCTTTCTCTCTCTCTCTCTCTCTCTCTCTCTATATATATATATATATATATGTGTGTGTGTGTGTGTTTCTCTCTCTCGAGGTGGGTTCAAACGATAACGCTAACTATTTACGAGAACACGAGAACGACTGCTCATATACAAAATCACATGTGATTTTACACTACCTGGAAATCTGGACGTGAATCACATGTGATTTTGTACATGGGTGACCGTTCTCGTGTTCTCGTAAATAGTTAGCGTTCTCGTTTGAACCTTTCTCTCTCTCTCTCTATATATATATATATGTGTGTGTGTGTGTGTATGAGAGAGAGAGAGAGTGTGTGTGTGTGCGCCCACACATGTGTGTATTGTTTTTACCTTTTTAATAAGAAAAAAGACCCAAAAAAATGACCCCTGATTTAATTATGTTAGGGGACTAATTTTTAACGATGTTACTTAGAAAGGTCATGGACAAAACAAATTAAATACCAGAGAAACCAAAACCCTAATAAATATACCATTTGGACCTTAGTAAAAAAAATCAAAACACCGGGATGAAATCCATAATTCACTCTTTAAATTATATCAAGTGTTTGTTGCAAAGTAATTTTTAAACTGTAATTAGAAAAGTTTGATATTATGCTATTTATATTTGACTCGTTTTTATCAGACTAATAATTTAACTGTTTATTTAATCAAAAAACCGAATCAATATATATATATATATATATATATATATATATATATATATATATATATAAAGAAGAATGTAAGAAAGAGTTAAGAAAAGTGCTTCTTTCATATTTATCTTTTTTTTTCTTCATAATTTTGAATTATTTTTAAATCATTTCAACACGTTAAATGCTAAAGCTTTTTATTTTCTTTTTTAATTTAAATTAGAAATCATTTGTTCTTTCATGTCTAATAGAGAGTAAAATAGAGTGTGTTAAATCTCCTCCAATGTATTACTCTATTTTACTCTCTAAAAGAAAATATTCCAAGTATATTCTTTTTTATTTTGATTACATATATTTTCAATAATACCCTTATATATTTATTAATTTTATAAATTACATCCTTATATTTTTTATTTTCACAATACCCTTATATTTATTAACTTTATCATATTAGTTTAACAACGTTATAATTCATATTTAATTTCGCATTAAATTATCAAAAACCAAATTTCACTAAATAAGAATGTTACATTTTCAACAAACATCCAAAATTAAAATACATAACAACTAACGCATTTAATCTGAATTAGAAAATCTTTCCCATAAATGATCAACTAATGCATCCTGAAGTGCAAAGTGAGTTTCTTTATCCATAATTTGTCTATATCGAGCAATATATTGTTGGAATGTATCATTATCATTTGTCATCATTTCAACATTTATTGGTGGTACTTCTCTCATAACTTCAATCGGTGCATCGAGATCACGTTCGTCGTCGATTATCATATTATGTAAAATAATACATGTAGCCATTATGTCATCATGTATTTTATTACGGTCGTCGTTATGTATTTTTATTTTTATTATTTGTAATGCTTTTATGTTAAAATATGTGTTAATTGCGTGTTTTAATTAAATATGTATGTTGTAAATTGTTAAAGTTTATTAATTTTTAAAATTAGTTGGGTAAATTTAAATTAATTTAAAACTTAAAGATAAATATAATTCTAGTTTATTAAAATTGGTATTAGACAACAAATAAAATAAAAATACTAGAATCTAAAAAGTAGAAGGGTCATTTTGTAATTATCAAAAGTTAGAAAAAAATAGAGAGTAGTGAATAGTAACTCTCTATATATAGAGAGTTACTATTCAATTCTCTATTTTAGAGAGTAAAATAGAGAGTTCATTGGAGAGGAAATAGAGAGTAAAATAGAGATAGAGAGTAAAATAGAGAGGTCATTGGAGATAGTCTTATAAATCAAAAAATTTATTAATTGAGTCTATTTAAACAACCAATATATAAATCTAACTATTTTTGTTTTTTTGGTAAACTAACATCAATATATATATATATATATATATATATAAAGGAAATGTAAGAGAGAGATTTAAGAAAACTGCTTCTTTCATATTTATCTTTTTTCTCATAATTTTGAATTATTTTTAAATCATTTCAACACATTAAATGCTAACGCTTTTCATTTTCTTTTTTAATTTAAATTAGAAATCATTTGTACTTTCATTTCTAAGCTAACAATGCTTATAAATCAAAAAATTATTAATTGAGTCTATTTAAACAACCAATATATAAATCTAACTATTTTTCTTTTTTTGGTAAACTAACAATGCTTATAAATCAATTTTTTATTAATATTAATTTTTATTGTTTATGAACTTTACTTTTTTAGTAAGGTAACAAATGTTGTAAATCAGTACCTTTTATTTTTATTTATTTTTCTATAATCAATAACTTATGCAAAGTATTTCATTTCTTGATAAGTTAAACTTTTGCAAAAAGGTCAGGAAAATGGTTACCTGCATTCTTTTATAACCAAAATGCTTCTTGACCTGTTGATATCATACAAATGAGTGTGAGAACCGACTGGTTTACTTTGTGTTGGGAATTCTTTCAAAATTGTGTCATATGAGAAGATTTTCATGTAATATATCACTGGCATACTAACATCGTTCGGATGGAGTAAGATTAAGGTTCACGGAAGATGCTTGCACGCGATTCTCGAATCGTTGTGCAGGGCATTGAAGTTATAAGAGTGATGGGGTCGGGTGTACCCAAAATGTTCTCAAGTGTTGTTTATTTAAAATGATAAAATGTACGAAATAATTTATCTATTGCGTTGTCATGCATGAAGGCTATGAACTCACTAGGTCGTAGGATGTTGCATGTTAAGCTAAGGAAGAACTTCAAGAATGGAGAAGTGTCGGACAAATCAGGAAAGAATGTTGTAGCCTTAGTATTTGTGTTCAAGAGGAAAGGTGAACAGGGGTAGAGTCGAAAGTGGATTATAGTGTCGGTTGTATGAGGGTTTGCACCCTTGTTCGGTAACTGGAAGTACGGTTGTCAAGGGACGGTTGTGTCCGGAGGAAGGACTCGAAGCCTTCAAGGTGATGGGTTTTGCAACTCGTTATGAGTAGTGTGGTGAGGAAGAATGAAATGTCTATGGCGTGGGAGTATGAGTTTCGAGGTGAGCTTGTAATGTTGATGTTACATGAGTAGGTTTCGAAAAGAGGGAGGCAGATCATGAAGTTGATTATGATATGTTGGAAGGATTAGGTTCCGTAAGGAACCCCTGTTATAGAATAAGTTAAGAAGGTAGTTACAGGTTATCAGTTGATGTAGAAGTCGACGGTTGTGTAAGATGGGCGAGGCCGAAGACTTGAACTAGAAGGTTGAAAGTTGATAGAACACCTTGTAGGGGTGCTAAGAGGATGAGAATTTATTGTTTTGATTAAGCGTTCTATTTACGAAGTATGGAGGGTTCGTAGAATGATGAGGTATGTAACACGAGCGAAGCAAGTGTGTAGATTCTATTGTCCAGTGAGGAACTGCGTCCAGCTTATGTAAGGTCTCAGATCGTAAAGAGCGAGCAAGAACGATTACATTTGAGCTAATTGGGAACTAGGGAGTTATAGTTCAGCTAGAGTGAGAAAGGACAAAGTAGCGAGATAGACTCGATCGTGTATGCGAGAAAATGTGAAGGCAAGTTCTAATTGTGTGAATGATCATGAGAGATCTGGTCTGCAGTGTGACGTTATGGGCAAAGAGTATGCGGAGGTGTAATGATAGTAATTGTCAAGTTAAATGTGCTAGCTAGTGTCGTAGTGATGTGATGATTAGAGAGAGAGAAAGCATCAGATGGAAGCCTTTTGGGGGTTCGAATAAGGTGTGCGATTTGTTAACCAGAACGTTGGAGCACGTAGAGTGTAAGTTGACGTTGTGGTATGATTATGTTCGGGATAGAATGACGAAGTGGTGGTGGGTGGTTATCCGAAGGAGAAGCCAAATGTTTTTGGTTGTAAGAATCGCTAAGTAAGCATATTTTGAGATCATTGGAAGTTTAGAGAAGATGATGGGTGTGTTAGTCAAAATGTGGTGGAATAGATGTGAAATCCGTAAGGAGTGTGAGCTATTGTTTATGGGTGAAAGAATTGTATGAGAAGGTAAAAGTTGGAGATTAAAAGAATGTGTAGTGACGTCGAACACTGGTGTCGTTTCAAGACGACCTAGTGAAATGCCTTAACTTAGGACCTTGGTGCAACTGTTTGGTTATGTAAGTAATGAGAAAGTGATATCATCATGTGGAAAGGTCGAAAGAGAGGGGCAAGTAATGTTTGGTGAGCAGTGCTCCACGCTAATGTAGGGAGGTGAAGATAGTATGTCGGATTAAGTGAGTAAGGTGGAAGTAGTAAACGTGACAGTTATGCCAAAAGGTGCAGTGTTGTGTAGATTGTCTTTGGTAAGTGTGCGAACTTTTGGAAAGAGTATTGAGGAAGGGATTTGTGTATGATTTTGTGCAGGAAAGAAGGGGATAAGACAGCTAAATGAGTTAAGTTAGTAACTTTGTGAGAAAAGGTTTAAACGAATTGGTCGGGTAGTGATTAAGCTAGTATGGTGTGACCATGGTTACTCCTCCCAGTTGGGTGGGGATGATCGGGGTTATGTTTTCATGATTGGACGAACGTGGCAATAAGCGAGGAATGGTAGTGTTTTAGGATAAGTTTAATTCGAGTAGGTGGACACTTTAGTAATGGGTTGGAAGTTCCTACTCTTAGTTACGTATAAGTGTGGAGTGGTGAAGTGATGAGGATATGAGAGATGGCTGACGAACTGTGGTCTGGGTGGTCTGAGAAAGGGAAATGTTATCTGCATAGACGATTGTTGGGTGGTACAGGGTTAATAGTTGTGATACGATGAAGGAACTCTGGGTTGTGAGTTGTCGAAGTGTACAGGGTAGGCCAGGTGCCAAGCTGTCAAGTGTGTGTTTGTCTTTTGGTAAATGAATCTCGTGTGGTGGCGGAGGATTTAGCCAAAGAAAGTATAGATGCATGAGAAGCTTTAGTTAATCTTCTGTTGTCAAGTTCGATCGAGTAGGAACAGTAGCATACGAGTTAGAGTACCGTAAGAAATGAAGGAGATGCACCCAATGTTCCATGTTTCGAAATTTATAAGGTGGTTGACTGAGTCAGAAGTGGCATTACCTTGGGGAAGTGTCAGTTTCGGTGTGGGCAAGATACCCGCATCTTTTCCAATGAGGAATTCCGGGGACGAAATTCTTTTAAGGGGGGGAGTGTTGTAACAACCGGGTTTTCTTTGTAAATATGAAAGTCTAGTGGTCTTGGTGCAAGAAATGAAAGTTAAAGTGAGGGGCTTATTTGCAATTTGTGAAAGATACTTAAAGGCACTTTTCCCTAGGGTTTGTGTTATTTTAGAAAATCAATATTTGGTTTTGTCTTGGTGGTGTTGGCGGCTAGAGAAGAGAAGAAAGGAAGAATATAAGGTTGTGAGAAAAGAGATCATAGAAGAAAAGATTCAGCAAGGTAAACCCCTCAACTCTTTTACTACTGATTGTTTAATGCTCTTCTTCGTTGTGGTCTAAGTTTGTTAATGAGAAACCTTTGATTTCAATGGGCTTTTTCACCTAAATGCTTTTAAGGGTGTTTTTGGGGTTTTGGCTTGTAAGTATCGATTTGTTGATAAGAACATGGATTAAGTGGATCTTTAGGATTGGTGGATGAACCCTTAGGTTTATCTAAGCAAAGTAATAGCAGAAAATGGGTCTATTGGTCATTTTCAGACTTCTGCTTTCGGACAGACGTAGTTTCCGGACGAGGGAGTTCTTGTGGTTTCAGTAGTTTCCGGACAGGATGCAGGTTTCCGGATAGCGTTGCCTTGGTAGTTTCCGGACGTATAACTCTCCAGATAAAAGGTTTCCGGGTGTCAGTGTCCGGTAAGAGGCGTGTCCGGAAAGTCCTTGTATCCGGAATGTTGGGGTATCCGGGCAGTGGGTCATCTGGACAGTTAGAACATCCGGATTATGTAATGGCCGGAAAGTGTTCACTGGTCAGTAAGAATGAACCATTTAATCTGATTCGAATCTAATGCCTTAGGTGTTCGATTGGATTAGCTTGGAGGTAGTCAAGGAGTGCGTACAGCGTTATCAAGGTGAGTTTTTCTAACTAAAATACGTGATCTTACGTGTTTTCCAAAGAAAGTGATTATGTGGAAATGCCGGTTATTTTACATGACTTTTACGTAAATGAAAGCTTAATATTTTACTGATCAGGGTATGTTTATGAGCATGATTTATTACAAGCTTTTACGAACGTCATTCCCATGAAAAGTATGTTCTACTGAAAAGATTGTTCAACAAGATGAAACGAATTGTAAAGGGTATTATAAATCTCATGTTTTATGACTATGATGGTTTATGTGAATGCTATGTGGAGTCGGTCTGCACTGTGGGATCAGAGATAGATCATCGGGTTCTGATGATCCCTTGGATATGTATGACAGATTGGTAGGTTGGAATCCGTTTCCTCCTATCCGGTAGAGGGGAGTCCGTGTGGGCTCCGGAAAGGGGAGTCTGCGTAGGCTCCGGGAAGGGGAGTATGCGTAGGCTCCGGAAGAGGCGAGAAGGGAACCTACTGGGACCCCGATCGCGGAATGTTTATGTGATCCATTACACAGTGCAGTACCATGAATGATATTTATGTGAAGAATGTGAATTGTTTTATAAATGATTTTTATAATGTTGATGTACACTGTATATGTAGGGAGCTCACTAGACCTCATGGTCTAACCCTCGCTTTTCAAAACTAAAACCTTTTCAGGTAAGCAAACAGTAGAAGGCTCAGGTAAGTGAGCAAGAGCAAGATAGGGAACATATGCAACTAGAGACAGTGCATGTGCCACTCGTAGCAGTTAGATTATTCTCAGTTGTGTATGGGTTGTTTCCGCCAACCTAAGTGTAGATGGATGTAATGAGAAATTTTGGGACCTAGTTTGGTAAATCTTATGTTTAAATGCTATGTTTGTTCTATTGTGGATTTTGGGATGTTACAGCAGCATACGAAACAGTCCTCCATACCGAAGCATACGAATTTTTCCGACGAATTTTCAGGCAAGTGGTCATATCCGACAGTGCTTCTGCTCACGCTGTTGTACCCTGGGAACAGACGGCGAATCTGTTTAAGGGAATCATGTGTAACACGAGCCTCGGCAAAATAACGACTTATCTAAGAATCTGTTTCCTAATTATGTTTCATCTTTCTTCTATTCGATTTCTTGAACTGATATTTAATCAATTTGTGTGATTAAAATATATGTATTAAAACCAACAATACTAAGGTATATCGTCTCTTGAGGTGTAACTTGATTGGTGTTTTGGGTCTCCCCCATTGATTCCGATTTGTGAATGACCATTTATATGAATCGTGCTTATGAAATATTGCAAGTTATATTATTTGTTCATCTCACTAGACTTTTTGGCCTAACACTTGTTTGGTGTTTGTGTGTATCTCAGATCTTAGTGGAGCTGCCTCTAAGAAGGATTAGGCGGGAATGTGTGAGCTTGGGGGTACACTTTTGGGATGTCGTTGTTAGAAGGCTATATCGGACTAGGGATGACACCCTTTTTGTAATCTTATTTCTACGTTAGAAAATAGATTAGTCGGTTGTCATTTACTTTTCGGTATTATACATTTGTAATTAAACAGGCATTTATATACTCCCCTTTTTGGGAAGCTCGTGTTATGGCATTATGTACCGCTCTTTCGTTTTATGGAAGTTTTTGTTTACCCCTATTTCTAGGGTGTTACAAAGTATGTACAACAACTAAGTTAATTTTATAACAAACTAGTGATAATTATAGAAAATCGGACGTTATGGTACATATAGATACAATCCCGAAAGTAACAATACAAAAGTAAGTTTGTTTGGTAAGTTAGTCTCCAAAAATCCACTCATGGTCTGTAACGTCCCATAACATAGCATGCATTAAATCATAAGTTAAACATCCAAATTACATAAATAGCTTGTCTTTAACATCAACAGTGAACTATACTAAACAAAACTTGCTAGCGGAAGTCTCTAAGCTCACAGCCGAGCACTATCTATATTCTTCAAAGCAAAACTGGGAGCCTCACACGCTCCATCACCTCCTTGTTACCTCTCGATTCTACTTGGAAGAACTCGAAGGTCGCTTACCTGAAAATGGTTTAGTTTTTGAAAAGCGAGGGTTAGACCAGAAGGTCTAGTGAATTCCCTCCATAAAACAACATGTATAAATAATATGAAATCATTTTATAAAAAGGATGATCATTTATCGTAAAGCATCACATATGGTACTGCACTATGTGGTGGATCGCTTAACCAATCGCGATCGGGGCCCAAGCAGACTCCCCTTTCGCCCTCTCGTATCGGGGCCCAAGCAGACTCCCCGATACCCGCCTAGGAGGAAACGAATTCCAACCTACCGTCTCTTCGTACATAGCCAAGGGACCATCAGATCCCGAGGCTCATTGATCCCACAGTGCAGACCGACATCACATAACATGCACAAACAGTTTATAAAAGCATTTGACAGTTTATAAATCATGCGCATCAATACAACATATAAAACATTCCTTTCCTTGCATTCAAATCAGATCGTAAACATTTCATGCGCGTAGTTGAAACCATAATCAGTTCAAATCATTTAACACTTTAAGTCGTAAAAATTGGTTTAGGGAACTCACCTGATAGCAAATTATCTTCCCAACCTCTTGCCTTGATCCGACCGTACGCCTAGTAATTAAATTTAGAATTTAATTAGATGCATTTAAGTTTTCTTAGCGGGTCTCTTCTAAAGCTTGCTAAGTTCAAGGTCTGCCCCTACCTTAGCCCAACAGGGACCCGAAGTCATTTGGTCCAACTCAATGCGTCGGTCCACTAGACTACATGGCCCACCACCGAGTTAAGCCCGGGACTGAATCTAGTCCCGATAGTCTCCGACTCCCGGTACCCAAGACTCCCGGTACCCCGACTCCCGGTACCCGACTCCCGGTACCACCGACTCCCGGTACCACCGACTCCCGGTACCACCGACTACCGGTACCACCGACTCCCGGTACCACCGATTACGAGCAGAAGACAATCTCCACTCGTTTTCAACACCAATCCTTCCTATTCGGTCCAATATACGAGTTTTATCTCAACATTCTTACCCAATTTATTCCATAAATTCCTTAATCAAGCAACTTCCTAATCGATCGATTCATTGGATTATCAACCCAATCGTAAGATAACTTCCCTACAGTGCTCTGATACAATAACCCAACTACAACATGAATTCTAGACTGGAAAAATAACTTATCTATCTATTTCATTAAGTATCAATAAACAAGGAATGAAAGATTACTCACCAATTAAAGCCTCTTCCCCGAGAATCGCAGTCCAATTCCTTCTTTCGCTATTTTCTCTTCTTCCAGTGCTCAGCCGCCAACAATACTAAAATGGTTAGCAGCCCTAGGGATCCGGTTATCTATATAGTTCCCAACAGTTACGAAAATGGCCCCTCAAGTAAAACTTTCATTTCATACACTTTGGCCACTAAACTATACACTTGACAAAACGGGTTGTTACAACACTCCCCTCCTTAAAAGAATTCCGTCGCCGGAATTCCTCATTGAAAGAGTTGTGGGTATCTCCCCCTCATCTCCGACTCCAACTCCCACGTGGCCTCCGGGCCTTTATGGTGTCGCCACTGAACCTTTACTAGCTTAGTCTCTTTGTTCCGTGACTTCCTCATCTTAAAATCTGTTTTAATGTCGTTCAACGGCACTACTTTAGTCACGTCGGCTAAGCATTTCCTCAAATTAGACACGTGAAACGCGTTGTGAATGCCTTGCAACTCCTCCGGTAGATCCAGTCTATATGCCACCTCCCCAATTCGTTCAGTAATTTCAAACGGTCCGATGTAACGTGGGCTTAGTTTCCCACGCTTTACAAACCGTACTACACCTTTCCACGGGGAGACCTTTAACAACACGAAGTCTCCGACTTGAAATTCTATGTCCTTTCTCCTCTTATCCGCATAACTCTTTTGTCGGTCGCGGGCGACCTTCAGTCTTTCCCGCACTTGATCTATCTTGTCCGAAGTTAGTTGCACCAACTCCGGTCCGGCTAGTTGTCTTTCCCCCACCTCGTTCCAACACAGAGGTGTCCGACATTTTCTACCGTAGAGTGCCTCGAATGGCGCTGCCTTGATGCTCGAGTGATAGCTATTATTGTAAGCGAACTCGATTAACGGTAGGTGCTTCTCCCAAGATCCTTGTAAGTCTAAAGCACACACTCTTAACATATCTTCTAATGTCTGGATTGTTCTCTCACTCCGACCATCGGTCTGAGGATGATATGCAGTACTCATCTTTACCTGCGACCCCATTTCTCTTTGGAAACTCCTCCAAAATGTAGAGGTAAATCTGCTATCTCGGTCAGATACTATTGCTGAAGGCACCCCATGCCGGGTTACAATCTCATCGACATACAACTTGGCTAACTGCTCCATCGAGTAAGACTCACGAATAGGTAAAAAGTGTGCCGACTTCGTGAGGCGGTCCACAATCACCCATATGGAGTCATAACCCTTTGGAGTCTTAGGCAAATGGGTCACGAAGTTCATCGTAATTTGATCCCACTTCCACATAGGTATCTCTAAAGGCTGAAGTTTCCCGTATGGTTGTTGGTGCTCAATTTTAACCCTCGAACACGTTGCACAGGTCTCCACGAAGTGAGCTACGTCCTTTTTCATTCCAGGCCACCAGTAGTCCCGGCGTAGATCTCCATATATTTTGTTAGTTCCGGGGTGAATCGAGTACTTGGACTTGTGAGCCTCTTCTAGTATCTGCTTTCGGAGCCCTCCGAGTTTCGGAACCCAGATCCTCCCGCTAAGACACTTCACCCCTCGATTGTCTTCCTCCAGCGAGGACACTTGCCCTACCATCCTTTCCTCCTTAAGATTTCCGGCTTCGAGTGCTTCAACTTGACATTTCTTTATTTCAGCAATTAAATTAAACGTCACGTCGGCTCTCATAGCCACGATGCTGGGAATCTCACTTCTTTCCTTACGACTCAAGGCGTCCGCCACTACGTTCGCCTTACCCGGATGGTATTCGATCTTACAATCGTAATCGGTCAGTAACTCAATCCACCTTCTCTGGCGCATATTCAACTCTTTCTGGTCAAAGAGATGACACAAGCTTTTGTGGTCCGTGAAGATCTGACACTTGGTACCATAAAGATAATGTCGCCAAATCTTCAAGGCAAAAACTACGGCCGCCAGTTCTAAATCATGCGTGGGATAGCGAGCCTCGTGATCCTTCAATTGCCGGGAAGCATAAACGATCACCTTCCCACGTTGCATCAACACACATCCTAGACCAAGCTTCGATGCGTCACTGTATACCACGAAATCATCCGAGCCGTCCGGTAAGGACAATATCGGGGCACTGCTCAACATATCCTTCAACTTTTGAAAAGCTTCTTCTTGTTTCTCCAACCAGGCGAACTTGACGTTCTTCTTCGTTAACGAAGTCAGTGGCGTGGCAATACGCGAAAAGTCCTTGATGAACTTTCGGTAATACCCCGCTAGTCCGAGAAAACTTCGAACTTCCGCCGGGTTCTTAGGTTGTTCTCAATCTTTGATGGCTTCCACCTTAGCTGGATCAACCATGATTCCCTTCTCAGACACCACGTGCCCGAGAAACTGCACTTCTCTCAACCAAAATTCGCATTTGAAAAACTTTGCGTACAACTTCTCCTGTTTTAACAGATCGAGGATTGTTCGAAGGTGACTCTCGTGCTCCCCTTTCGATTTTGAGAATATCAGGATATCATCTATGAACACTATCACGAACTGATCTAGATAGGGTTGGCACACCCTATTCATCAAATCCATGAATGCTGCCGGGGCGTTAGGTAACCCGAACGGCATCACCAAGAATTTGTAGTGTCCATATCTGGTCCTAAAAGCAGTCTTCGGCACATCCTCCTTCCTTACCTTGAGTTGGTGATAACTCGACCTCAAATCTATCTTGGAGATGTAACTAGCTCCTTGTAATTGATCGAACAGGTCGTCGATCCTCGGTATCGGATATTTGTTATTGATCGTGACCTTGTTGAGTTCTCGGTAATCTATGCACATTCGCATAGTACCGTCCTTCTTCACGAAGAGCATGTTCGCTCCCCATGGAGACGTACTTGGTCTAACGAACCCCTTGTCTAACAACTCCTGTAACTGCGTCATCATCTCTTTTGTTTCAGACGGTGCCAATCTATACGGTGCGCGAGCAATAGGTGCAGCTCCGGGCACCAAATCGATTCTAAACTCGATCTGACGATCCGGAGGTAGACTTGTCAAGTCATCCGGAAATACTTGCGGGTACTCACTTACCACCCGCACATCTCCCACCCCACGCTTCTCCTTCTTGGCATCCACCACGTATGCCAGGAATCCTCGACACCCTTTCCTCAAACACTTAGTAGCCTTAATCATAGAGATAAGGCTATTCTTCCTATCACGGCGGTCCCCATAAATCACTATGGGATCCCCATTCGGTGACTGAATCCGGATTAGCTTTTTGTTGCAAACAATATTCGCATCGTTCGCGGCTAACCAATCCATACCCAACACCACATCAAACTCTCCCATTGCCATGGGATATAACTTCATAGGCAATAACCTTCCCTCTATCCCTATTACACAACCTTCTAGTACCTCCTTAACGTACACCAAACTATCATTAGCAGTTTCCACCTCTAGTGCCCTCTCCAACCGTTTAGGCTTTACCCCCAAACATTTCATAAAAGCAATTGATATAAAGGAGCGGTTTGCTCCCGAATCAAACAACACCTCAGCGCATTGAGAATTTACTAGAAACGTACCTGCCACAACATCCGGCACTTCTTCCGCCTCCTCCGCAGTCATGCGGAAGGCACGCCCCTTTGGACGCGCCGGTTCTGCTCCTTTACCACTGTCTCTTCCACCCTGTCGATCCCTAAATTGAGCTGATCCACCTCTTTTCAGCTGTGGACAGTCATACCGAGTGTGACCAGTAGCTCCACATTGGAAACACGATTTCCCTTTGGGGCAATCCCTTGACAGATGACCGGGCAACCCACACCTGTAACATGAATTAGAGCCTACCAAGCACTCCCCACGATGCATCTTGTTACACTTCGAACACGGTTTCCCAACGGTATCCTTACTAGCGCGATTGTGTGGTCGAACTACTTTCCCTTTTCTGGAGTCATTACTCGACCCATCCCATTTGCGTTTATCCCCGCTCTTCTCGGTCGTTTGGCGAACCTTTTCTCTTTCGATCATTTCAGCCGCGTCAATGGCCGCCTGGAAAGTGGTGGGGTTTCTTGTCATCACTAGTTCTCGAATACTACTCTTCAACCCGTGAACGAAACGTTCCACCCGTCGTCCCTCCGTGGGTACATACAGATCGGCGAACCGAGACTTTTCGATGAATTTGGTAGTATACTCGCGTACTGTCATACTTCCTTGCTCCAATCCCAAGAACTCTTCTTCCAACCTTTTCACTGCCGCCAACGGGCAGAACTGAGCCCTAAACCTGTCGACAAAAGCTTCCCACAACATCCCCTTGGCCATTGCCGAACCCTTTCCCTCGGTCTCGGCATCCCACCAGTAAACTGCCTCGGCCTTCAACATGGATAGGGCAAACATTACCCGATCCCCATCAGCACACTTGCACGTATCAAACACTAACTCCATTTCTTTCACCCATCTCATTGCCAGAACCGGATCACACTCACCTTTGAAAGTAGGGGGCTTGCATGAGGCAAAGGCCTTGTAGCTACACCCCTTAGCTACTGACTCATTCACCACTAACGAGATCGCTTTAGAGTGACTCCCAGTACCAGTCTCTACTGGGCTCGACAACTCCGTACTCTCCTTGTTTTCATTAGCGTCCTTGCTTCCCGAAGCTGACCCGTTCTGCTTGGTGAGAAGAGCTTGTAGAGTCTCTTGAATCTTACCAAGATCCGCTGCCAGATTCTCTCGGGTGACGAATGCAGTGCCACGACCCCGACTGCGTCCCCTCGTCGAATTTGCCCGCCTGACCGAAGCCGAACTCTCCTGATGAGAGCTCTCTTTATGTGCGGGCTCCGCACTCCGTACCCTTCGAGTTACTCGGGTTGTTCTTTGAGTCGGATGGTCCCCATCCCCGGCCACCTGAGTGGCGGCACGGCGTGGCGTTCTTCCCCGACCACGTCCACGGCCTCTACCTCTTCCCCTTCCACGGTTAGCTGTCGCCCTTGCCGGCTCCACCGGCCCATTCTCCAGAATTTCATCATCTTGGTTTCTCGGTACCGCAGGTACTGACCTACTTCTCAGAGTTCTTCCAGCCATTTCGCACACGCTGAAAGAAGACAATCGTTAACCTTTGCTAGACATGACACCACAAGAGTTTGCTATATAAGGTAATTTAAGCACGCACCTGTACCTGTAAGTTTGTAATTACACTGGCCAGATGCAATCTCAAACTTACCTTACACGTTTGTCCTTGACACCTTATTCCTAGCGCGTTTAGTGATCGTTCCTAGAGGCAATCCTATGTCTCGGTTGTGTTCCTCATCTTACAGTTTAAGTTTAGGCCCTACCGGTCACCTAAATCCCTTAAACTAAGGCTCTGATACCATTTGTAAAGTCCCATAACATAGCATGCATTAAATCATAAGTTAAACATCCAAATTACATAAATATCTTGTCTTTAACATCAGCAGTGAACTATACTAAACAAAACTTGCTAGCGGAAGTCTCTAAGCTCACTGCCGAGCACTATCTATATTCTTCAAAGCAAAACTGGGAGCCTCACACGCTCCATCACCTCCTTGCTACCTCTCGATTCTACTTGGAAGAACTCGAAGGTCGCTTGCCTGAAAATGGTTTAGTTTTTGAAAAGCGAGGGTTAGACCAGAAGGTCTAGTGAATTCCCTCCATAAAACAACATGTATAAATAATATGAAATCATTTTATAAAAAGGATGATCATTTATCGTAAAGCATCACATATGGTACTGCACTATGTGGTGGATCGCTTAACCAATCGCGATCGGGGCCCAAGCAGACTCCCCTTTCGCCCTCTCGTATCGGGGCCCAAGCAGACTCCCCGATACCCGCCTAGGAGGAAACGAATTCCAACCTACCGTCTCTTCGTACATAGCCAAGGGACCATCAGATCCCGAGGCTCATTGATCCCACAGTGCAGACCGACATCACATAACATGCACAAACAGTTTATAAAAGCATTTGACAGTTCATAAATCATGCGCATCAATACAACATATAAAACATTCCTTTCCTTCCATGCAAATCAGATCGTAAACATTTCATTCGCGTAGTTGAAACCATAATTAGTTCAAATCATGTAACACTTTAAGTCGTAAAAAGGGGTTTAGGGAACTCACCTGATAGCAAATTATCTTCCTAACCTCTTGCCTCGATCCGACCGTACGCCTAGTAATTAAATTTAGAATTTAATTAGATGCATTTAAGTTTTCTTAGCGGGTCTCTTCTAAAGCTTGCTAAGTTCAAGGTCTGCCCCTACCTTAGCCCAACAGGGACCCGAAGTCATTTGGTCCAACTCAATGCGTCGGTCCACTAGACTACATGGCCCACCACCGAGTTAAGCCCGGGACTGAATCTAGTCCCGATAGTCTCCGACTCCCGGTACCCAAGACTCCCGGTACCCCGACTCCCGGTACCCGACTCCCGGTACCACCGACTCCCGGTACCACCGACTACCGGTACCACCGACTCCCGGTACCACCGACTCCCGGTACCACCGACTACCGGTACCACCGACTCCCGGTACCACCGATTACGAGCAGAAGACAAGCTCCACTCGTTTTCAACACCAATCCTTCCTATTCGGTCCAATATACGAGGTTTTATCTCAACATTCTTACCCAATTTATTCCATAAATTCCTTAATCAAGCAACTTCCTAATCGATCGATTCATTGGATTATCAACCCAATCGTAAGATAACTTCCCTACAGTGCTCTGATACAATAACCCAACTACAACATGAATTCTAGACTGGAAAAATAATTTATCTATCTATTTCATTAAGTATCAATAAACAAGGAATGAAAGATTACTCACCAATTAAAGCCTCTTCCCCGAGAATCGCAGTCCAATTCCTTCTTTCGCTATTTTCTCTTCTTCCAGTGCTCAGCCGCCAACAATACTAAAATGGTTAGCAGCCCTAGGGATCCGGTTATCTATATAGTTCCCAACAGTTACGAAAATGGCCCCTCAAGTAAAACTTTCATTTCATACACTTTGGCCACTAAACTATACACTTGACAAAACGGGTTGTTACATGGTCTCTCAACCCGGATAATTCCCCAACATGTCTCTAGAACCTGCCACATAATAACAAATGTGGCTAAGCAATAACTCAGTGAACAAATCAACAATATCAATAATAAACAATCTAGGATAAGAACAAATTATCCCTATAACAATGAAATGATAAAATTCAATCGAATATCACAAATATATAACAAGGGAGTTCAGTAATCACCCCATTCTATGTTTCGTGTTATTCAAGTTCACATAAATCACCTGAATACACCAAACCTGTTGTTCATAGTGGATGTACGTTCCTATGGGCATAAGTGAGAACTAGTAGTGTGTGTACGACACCTAATATCCCTCGAATACTATTAAAGTGGTCCTAGTTATGTTTCATTTCTATGATATTTATTCGCCTCATGGTCGGATTGAGGCCAACACACTCTCTACGTATACACAAGGACGCCATATTGATTATAGCCACCATGAAAACATCATAAGTCGGTGCCCCCAACAAAACGTCTGGGTAAAAGATCACAACTAATGTGATGTAAACGAATCACAAAGACAGATAAAAAATCAATGAACAACTCAATATGGATCGACTCTATCTAGTCATGTCATTCTTAATTCGATCACTTTTCTATCATTGGATCGAGTCAAGAAATCATCTACATCACATTCTATTCGCGTCTCATCATTCAAAGTAAAAGGTCAACGGTACCTAATAGGGGCAACAAACGTTAGAACGCTCCAAAGTCGTGCTTAACTAATGGGACACCAAATGGATTACAACGAAGAAATGATATAATGAAAATCCAAGAATCAACATCATTGAGGTCTCGTATCTCAAGTTTACCATTAGATAAATCCAATTCGAATGGATTGACCCTCAACAGTAGATCACTTCCGTTTCCAAATTAATAGGAGATCCACACCTTATCGTCGAGATATTCAAAGCAAAGATGTATGTATACCATCGTTTTCAACTTTTGATAGTCGGATTTCATATCACAAGTAATAGTGCGAAAAAAGAGGGTAGGTTCGTCTAAATCTTTTTCCTAAAACTATTTTCCATTTATAATATTTTTAATTAATGAATTATATGATCCATATTTCTTGTCGTCTTCTTACAAATTAGTTTGTTTTTCTTATAATACTCGATATATGTATATATATATATAGAGAGAGGGGGGGGGTCATGCGAGAAGTAAACTAATTTGCGAGGAGGCTAGTTCATTAATTAAATAACAATAAATAAAAAATGAAAAATAATTTTAAAAATTAAGATAATTATCATTTTAAATTGAATAAAATCCTTAAAATTCTCATTATATTTTTTAGATTTTTTTAACTTCAATTAACTTATAAATTTTTTATTAATTTTTAAATAAAAAAAATTAGATACACTTTTAATACACTAGATTTCTACTCGCGCAATGCAGCGCGATATATCTCGATTTTAATGTTCTAATCTATTTTAATGCATGGTTTTAAGAAAACGTTCATGTTTTTTTTTATAAATTTGTTTAAAGAATGACACTTTTTAAGGAGTTCATGATTTGAGGATTTGAAAGAGGTTAGAGATAATGATTAATTAATAAGAGTCCACGATTTAAGGATTTGAAGGTTGTTAGAGATAAATATTAATAAAATAATTAGCATTAAAAGCGGGACATAAAGCTTCATTAGTTGTTTTAAGAAATTTTAAGTAATTAACATTAAATAGCGGTACATTAAGCTTTATGAGTTATTTTTAAAAGTTTCTCATAAATGCTTTATAATATAGTGTAGATAAATAAAATCACAATTTTTATCAAACATCCATGTGATATCAATAATCAATTCATTATTTTTTGAGTAAACTACAATTTTCGTCCCTGATGTATACCAAAATCACCGAAAGTGGTCCCATATCTTCAATAAGTGCAAGAATAGTCCCTGGTGTCCTTATTTTGCTCTGAAAATGGTCCCTAGCTACAGTAACTCCGTTAAACACCCAGTTAAATCAGGGGTAAAATGGTCTTTTTACACATTTTTGTCTTTTTATATCAAAATAAAATAAAAATAAAATATATTATATATTATATTATATATATATAGATGGTCATCGTCTTCATCATCATCCTCCTAAAATATACTCTATATTATATTTATATTATATATATACATATACATACATATACATATACATATGAAAGCGGTCTTCTCCACCCAACCCATTTCGATTTCTTCTTCAGTCCATCATCATCTTCATCAGTTCGTGACCTCTGTTTTCGACTTGGGGTTGGTGTAGGTGGTGGTGGGTGGTGGGGTGAAGGATTTATGATGGAATCACACTGATTTCTTGCTGGAATTCAATAAAAGTTGTTGTTTTATGATGGAATCAAACTCACGAATCGATGTATGAAGGATTTATGTCAAAACCAAGGTCACAACTCGATTTTCTGGTGAAACTCGGTTTTCCGGCGAAAGCTCCGGCGAGAATGAAACTCGTTGATTTCTCAACCAAACTTGATTCTGAAAATTGATTTGTGTTCCCAAATGCACATAAAATAATAAAAATATTAGTGTAGCAGCTATTTCTAAAGCTTCTTGTTGTTGTTGTTGTTGTTGGTGGTGGTGGGTGGCCGAAGAAGTTTCCGGTTGAGATCTGTGGGGGTAGAAGTTGAAAGATTTGAGACGGTAGAGGATGGATGGAGATCTGGCGAGTTTGGATTCGTTTTGATTGTGGGTTTTATCGTTGTGATCTTCTTGTTTTAGAGATGGTGGAGGAAAAAGGGTGGTGTGAGTAGAGAGAGAGAAACTGTGTGGAGAGAGGGAGAAGATGGATTTGTGTTTTAAGAATACAGTCTAGCATCGGACGGTGGTGTGGTCGCCGGAGATGACGATCGGAGGTGGTGTGGTCGCCGAAGATGACGATCGGAGGTGGTGTGGTCGCCGGATGTAAAGCCCGTGTCCCGGTATGGTTTAATTTAAGCATTTAATTATTAAGTTACTTATTTTAATATCTTTTCCTAAGTGATTTATTATTAACGGTATTTAACGGGGAGGACCATATCTGATAAGTTATTGTCTATAAGGGGCTAAATAGTAATATCCTAATCTAGTTGGGATTAAAATGAAATAGTTTAAAAATACTAGGGGCTAATTGGGTTTGTTTGGCAAAGATTTGTGCATGGGGTCGGCCCATGTGGGGAACCGACCCCCTCCCTTTTTGTTCTTGTTTTTCCCCGCGTCAAACACAAACAACACAATATATAAAAAAAAAATTTAAACCCTACATCTTGCTTTCTTCCTGCGTCGCACACACACATCAAGGGCAAAACCCTAATCCCTTTCCCCTACCTGCTATCACCGCCGAGCACACCCTCCCCTTTTCCTCTTGCCGCTGCTGTTCCACCCAAAACCACCGACACTGTCGCCGGGGTTCGCTGCCGGAGAGAGAGTGATATGTGTTATAAAAAACTGGAAGTAGATGGACCTTGTTAGTTAAAAATTTCTTCGAGAGACCTTAGTCGTTAATTTTTGTAAACCACAAGGACCAAAGTTGCACTTAACTCTTTTATTTATGATATTTTTTAAATTATTGGATTATATGACTCATATTCCTTCCCGATTTCTCACAAATTATTTTGCTTTTCTCTCTCTCTTTCTCTCTCTCTCTCTCTCTCTCTCTATATATATATATATATATATATGGTTTTCCTAAAATAATGAAATCAATGAGTTTCCTAAAATAATAAAACAATTAATGTAATTAAATGTTTTGGTGAGTTGACATAAAAATTACTAAATTATTTTTCTATTTATTTAATAAACAATATTAACTATCTTAGGGGCTGTTTACCAAAAATTTCATTAAGTCCTGTATGGATAAATGTGTCTGTCCGGTTAAATTTATCTGTTTGGATAAATTGTTGCTGCCATTTACTTTTTTATCTGAATCAACAGTCTGAATAACAGAAATGACTGATTTACCCCTTAGTATGAATTATAAGCTATTTTATATATTCTGTTTATTTTTTAAGCCAAATTATATTTCTGAAACACAAAATTATTTAAACATCAAAATATAAATTCAATCAACAATCAACAAAAAATGGAGAAAATCTGTTTGCAACAATCAACATACAAAGAATGGAGAAAATCTGTTTACAACAATCAACAATCAACATACAATCAAACAATCAACATACAATCAACAATCAAAGAACAAATTAGCAACAATCACTACAATGATCGAAGCAAAAAGGGAGAAAACGATAACAATTTTCAACTGGAGAAAACGATAAGATACAAAATCAGCATGGAGAAAACGATAACATACAAAAAACGAGTGGAGAAAAGTGTAAAAGACGAAGCAAAAAGGGGGAAAATCGAAGCAAAAAAGGAGAAAAAAGTACCTGTGTCGATGGAGATATCTCGCCGGAGAAATAGAGCAGCAAGGTCGCCGGAGAAAAGGCTCGCCGGACTTGTCGCTGGAGGGAGAGAGGCTAGGGTTTACCAATCTTTTGTCTGTTCTTTTTTTGCAAGGGGTAAAAAGGTCAAGATTTTCATCTTAATGGGGACAACACCCCTAAACCAACTGTGCGAATAAGCCAAAGACTGTGCGATTAAGTCATAAGTAAACATCCAAGAATGTCTGTGCGAATAAGCCGGTTTCCTCATTAAGCCCAATAAGTCACAAGTAAACACACCCTTAATTGATTATTTTACATTTGATACCTCTCAAATTACATGGTTCTCATTTAATTATACCTGCATATATCTACATAAATTCAAAAAATTTAATCCGATTTTCAAAAATTCTCACAAGATATATGTATAAACGAGTACATTCGTATATTATTTTTACTATAATACATAAAAACGAACTAAAAATAACTGATAAATATATTTAAATACATAACATATACTAAACACTATTAATATGGTAAAATACTCTCAAAACTAAGAGCATCTCCAACAACATTGTTAAAATAGAAAAAATTGGGTTTTTGTTTGCTATTCTTCTTCAACAGCATTGTTATCTTGTTTGCTAAAATAGAGATTCATGGAGAAATCTCTAAATATAGAGAATTCTCTATAATTCTCTAAATAGAAAAGAAAAATAATTATTTTATTCAACTCACCAATAACATAATTCTTTTATCATTTTATATTAATTTTTTTTAAAGTGTATCGAGAATATAAATTAGAGAATATCATATAATATAACTTGTGTTAAAATCTCTAAAATAGCAAAGTTGTTTGAGATGAATGTAACTCTTTTTAGAGATTTTAACTTTTGATTCTCTATTCTAAAAAAATTATAGCAAACCTGTTGGAGATGCTCTCATGGAAAAATATCTAAATATAGAGAACTCTCTATAATTCTCTAAATAGGAGAGAGAAATAATTATTTTATTCAATTCACCAATAACATAAATCTTTTATCATTTTATATTAAGTTTTTCTTTTAAAGTGTATTGGGAATATAAATTCAAGAATATTATATTAATATAATTTATGTTAAAATCTTTAAAATAGCAAAACTGTTGAATATGAATGTAACTTTTTTAGAGATCTTAACATTTGATTCTCTATTTTAGAAAAATTACAGAAAACCTGTTGGAGATGCTATAATAACCCATAAAAAACTTACATTTTTTTCATTCTATCTTGACACTTACACAAATTTATAAAATAAAACTGAAATACAAGATAGAGATGTATTATGCCACAATACATAAGTACATTTCTAATTTATTATAAAATAATAACAACACTGAGTATTATTTTATTAAATCACATAATTTAGGGGTCATTTACAAAACACTTACTCGGGTAAGTGCTTACCAAGTCACATTAACTTACCGGATGAATACGACAAGGACTAAGAATCTTACCCGGTAAAAGCGAAAGCAAGGATCGAAAGTCTTACCCGGTAAATGAGTGCGACGACTCTTACCACAATTAGCGTTTACCGGCTAAATTGTTGCATACGATGCCATTTTGGTGTACTAAAATCTTACCCAGAAGGTAAGTGATAGTGTTAATGTTACCGGTAAGCACTTATCCGAGTAAGTGATTAGGCGAACACAAATTTTAATATTTATTTTAAAGCAAAATACTATGAAAAAGAAATTAAAAATAAAAAATAAAACAAAAGGGGCAAACTTTTATTTCCACTAGGAATATTATATTCTAAGTTACAACCAAACACTCGTTAAACACCTTACACGTCCTCCCACTTTCATCCCACTCAACCTGGGCCACGCCTTAGGCCTTCCGTAGCGGAGGCGGGATGGGCTCGGGATAGGGCTCGGGGTCAGCGGGGATGGGCTACGGCTCGGGGAAGGGATGCGGGAAGGGATGGAATTCGGGGATGGGATCCCGATCCATCCCGAAGGTTTTTTAAAAAAAAAATTTAATTAAATCTTTTAAAATTCATGCCGTTGAACGGCTATATTACTAAAAAAAAATTTATTTTTCTCAATTTAATCCCACTATATATTTAATCCTCAACCTCTTATTTCTCACACCTCTCAACCTCTTATTCTCTCAACCTCTTATTTCTCACACCTCTCAAACTCTCTCAAATTCTCTCAACCTCTATATATAAATAAAAGAATTAAAATAAATGAGGTGGCAAAAGGGTTTGAGGGAATGGGGTACGGGTGTTTAGGGATCGAGTGAGGGATGGGAGAAAAGCTGATGTGGCGCTGATGTGGACATGGAATCTTTGAAAGATGCCTTCCTGGGGTACTGATGGCCTTATATTAACCAGTTCGTTTTTTTGGTTGATTAATTTGTTTTTATTATTATTAAATAAATCATTTTTTATATTATTAAGTAACTATTAAGCAATTATGTATAATTAAGTGAGGAAATTATAAAGTTCGTTAAATTTATTAAGCTATTAACAAACGAACCCTTGATCAAGCCTTAAAGGCTTAAACTACACTTAGACCGCAACCTCCTTCCGTAGTCCGTACCTCTCTACCGCACTTAACTCTAAAAGTACATATGTTTTGTAATCGACCATATAATAGTTTACGGGTAATTTACCAAATACATATCGGTAAGAGTTATCACCTTCATTTACCTTGTCGAGTAAAATTCTCAGCTCTTAAAAGGGATTGTTGGTAGCTTTATTTACCTAGTAAGCAGATAGAGCATCCACAACAATGATTTCATTAGGATTTCATTTGGATTGCAAAAGTGCCATGTATGATTGCTAAATTAGAAATTGTAGTGGTTGTGAGTATGATTGCTAAATTAGAAATTGGTTTTGGTAATTTGCAAATGTCAAATCAGTACTTTTTGCTGATGTGACAGTGAATAGTATAAGAAATTGTAGGGAATAATTTCTAAATTAGAAATTGCTTTATGTCAAATCATGTTTTGTGATGTTTTGTAGAGAGTATTTAATTATAGTTATTTAATTAATAAAATATTTCATATTAAATTATAGTAAAGAGTATTTAATTGTAGTTTTGTTGTTATTTAATTAAAATATAGTTTTTAATGATGATGTGTCACTTTAGAAAGTGGGTGAAATTTCATTGTATGTTGGACAACCTAAGGGGGGGGTAAGGTTGTATTTAAAATCTTTTGCTTTCAAAAATTCTTTTATAAATAAATACAGTAAAAATAAAGCAGAGTATAAACAAGTAAATATACAACAATTATATAAACAGATATAATTTAAGTGCACAGCGGAAATGTAAAGAGATAAGGGAAAGAGAATACTTGACAACGAGATTTTTAAAGTGGTTCACCAAACACAAAGTTGGCTAGTCCACCTCGAGAAAATAACACTTCTCGGAGATCCAATACGAAACGTGTTCTTTACGGTAGAAACACAAACCTTAATACAACAAACGCGAATCACTCTACTTTGAGAGATTAAGGTGGATCACTCACTCTAATTCAAACACTTACAAGAGGGTATAAATTTTAATATGAATAATCACTCTTGAATAAGGTTTATCACTTGGATATTTTTAGAGAGTTTGATCACTTGAGTTGTGTTGCTGATTCAACTAATCGAGAGATTTTAATCTGCTATCAACTCAAGATTTCTTGCTCAAAAATTAATTTTATCAGTTTAAGTGATTTAGTGTGAGTAAGAAGGCAGCAGAATAATAATCAAATGCTGAGGGAGAAATTATTGCAGAAGTTGGTGTATTCTTGAATGCTGCTGGAAGCTTGTATTTATACTGGAAGATCAACAGGCTTGAGGCATTCGCGGTATACCGCCAAACCATCGCGGTATACCTGCGTCAGAAAAAGGTACTGTAAGGAGAAGGTCAACCTGCAAAAGATCAACGGCTACAAGGTACCCGCGGTATACCGCGTTGCACATGGCGGTATACCGCCTGACATATTTCCTGACAGACGAAGCTTCATATGCAGAACAGTTGATGGTGAACAGTGACGCGGTATACCGCGTGAACCTTGGCGGTATACCGCCTAAAGATTTGTCCAATGAGAGCATGGCAACGCAGGGTTACTTCGGCTGAAACTCTTTTTGCAGTTTGATGAACAGTAGCAGACAGTATATTAATATATATATATCATGTGATTTAATAAAAAAGAAATATATATATTTGATTCAAATATATTTATATAGATACGAAATATCCAAGTGATAAAATATTTTAGGGTGTTTATCATTTTAAAATAAAATGACGAAACTCTTCAGACTTGGATTCTTCAGATAATAATTTATCGAGATCATTTAAATATCTGCGCACTCAGATAAAATATTAGATAACAAATAATGCGGTGTGTTTTGTAATCATCAAAATAAATATGGAGATGTGATTTTATGTGTACCAAAAATATATCACAATATTTAAAGCTGGGTACACTTGCACCAACAATCTCCCCCTTTTTGATGATGACAAACACAACGCTAAACACGAGAGCATACTCGGTTTCTCTCCCCCTTTTGTCGAAGCAAAAAGGGTTTAAGAAAATCGCTTATGCTCCCCCTCGAAAGATGCTCCCCCTCAAAATATGAAATATTTGAGAGTTAGTATTTATCAAGGGTTATACTCAAGCATGCCTAAACCAAGTCTTAATTTAAAGAACGCTTTCTTGTTTAGAGCTTTAGTGAAAATATCGGCCAAATTATCTTCCGAATCAACTTTTTCAAGCACGATTTTGCCTTTTTGAACATTATCTCGTAAAAAGTGATGTCTCAATTCAATATGTTTGGTACGAGAGTGTAAAACGGGATTTTTACTTAAGTTTATGGCACTTGAGTTATCACACATAATTGGAATTTTGGTTAGGTGTACCTCAAAATCGGTAAGTGTGTGTTTCATCCATAGGACTTGAGCACATGCTCTTGCGGCGGCTACATATTCCGCTTCGGTGGTAGACAAAGCTACGGATTGTTGTTTCTTAGAGAACCAAGATACAAGTGAGAGACCTATAAAGGCACATACCCCACTAGTACTTTTTCGGTCAACAATAGATCCACCAAGATCGGAATCGGCGAAACATGTTACTTCTAACTCGGGTTTCTTTGCGTACCATAAGCCAAGATTAGTAGTACCTCGTAAATATCGAAAAATACGCTTGACAGCTTCATAGTGAGATTGTTTAGGTGAAGATTGAAAACGAGCACATAAACATACACTAAACATAATATCAGGTCTACTAGCAGTTAAATATAACAAGCTACCAATCATACCACGATAAATCTTTTCATTAAAATCGTTTCCCTCCTCGTCACGAGATAATTGCAAATTTGTGGTCATTGGAGTTTCAACGGGTTTGACATTTTCAAAGTTAAACTTTTTCAACATATCTTTACAATATTTAGATTGACTAATAAAAATACCAGTTTCACATTGTTTTATTTGCAATCCTAAGAAGTATTTTAACTCTCCCATCATGCTCATTTCAAACTCGCTAGTCATTTTCGCAGAAAATTCATTACACAGTTTTTCATTAGTGGAACCAAAAATAATATCATCAACATATACTTGCACAACCACAATATCATTTTGAACATATTTCACAAATAAAGTATTATCTATTTTACCCATAATATAACCACTAACAATTAAAAAAGTTTTTAATCTATCATACCACGCACGCGGAGCCTGCTTTAAACCATAAAGCGCCTTTTTTAATTTATAAACATGTGTCGGGTTTTCAAAACTTTCAAAACCGGGAGGTTGAGAAACGTATACCTCCTCATTTATAATACCATTTAAGAAAGCACTTTTAACATCCATTTGAAATAATTTAAAATCTTTAGCATTTGCAAAAGCGAGAAGCATTCGAATAGACTCCAACCTTGCAACCGGTGCAAAGGTTTCGTCATAATCTATACCTTCTTGTTGACTGTACCCCTTGGCAACTAAACGTGCCTTGTTTCGTGTGACTCCACCGTTCTCGTCTACCTTGTTACGGAAGACCCATCTTGTGCCAATAATGGTTTGACTACTAGGGCTAGGCACTAAGTCCCACACATCATTCCTAGTAAATTGGTTTAACTCATCTTGCATGGCCAAAATCCAATCCTCATCGCCTAAAGCTTCATCTATGGTTTTAGGTTCTATGGTTGAGATAAAGGCATGGAAAGCACAATGGGTATGGATTTGTGATCTAGTTGTTCTTTGGTTTAGGTCACCTATAATTTGATCTACGGGATGGCCTCGAGCGGTTCTAAGGTTAGGATCATCTATACCTTGTGGAATAAAGCACGGAGGGGCATCACTAGATTCAATATTATTTGTGGAAGGTTGGGTACCTAAATCCAAGGTACTAAGTTGTTGGGCTAAGACGTCTCCTTCACGGAAATTATCATTTGCTAAGGGTGCACTCGGTTTGGGAGGACTTTCGTCAAAGCTAACATTAAGGGATTCTTCTACTACCATGGTCTCCTTATTTAGGATTCTATAGGCTTTGCTATTCCAAGAATAACCTAGGAAAACTCCTTCATAGGCTTTGGGGTCAAATTTGGTTAGGTAGGATTTGGTGTTTAAAATGAAACATTTACAACCAAAAACTTTTAGGTGAGCTAGGGAAGGTTTTCTACCTCGGTAAAGTTCATAGGGTGTCTTATTTAGGATACCTCTAATTAGGACACGGTTAAGCACATAGGTCGCGGTAGCAACGGCATCACACCAAAACTTTTGGGGAACTTGATGTTCGTTTAGCATAGTTCTACTCATTTCTTGCAACGTTCGATTTTTCCTTTCAACAACCCCGTTTGACTGAGGAGTTCGAGGAGCCGAAAAGTTATGAGTTATACCATGTTTATCACAAAAGGCACCAAATTGTACATCATTATCGAATTCTCGTCCATGGTCCGTACGTATGGAAACAATCGTACAACCTTGTTGGTTTTGAATTCGTTTTCCCAAAATTTTAAACTTTTCAAAAGCCTCATTTTTATGTCTCAAAAATAAAGTCCAAGTATAACGGGAATAATCATCCACAATAACCAAAGTATAAAAATTTCCTCCAAAACTTTGAACAGCCATCGGGCCAAAAAGATCCATATGTAAAAGTTCTAAAACTCTTTGAGTAGAAATAACATTTTTTGATTTATGAGAAACGTGATGTTGTTTGCCGACACGACAAGCATCACAAAAATGATTATCAAACTTTAATTTTGGCAGGTCACTCACAAGCTCCTTATTTTTTAAGTTTTGCATTAATCTTAGATTAGCGTGACCTAAACGCCTATGCCATAAAGTAGAAACATCATTAATAGAAGATAAGCATATATTATCAGATACAACAGTTTTACAAATATATAAATTTCCTTTTACAAAACCATTTAAAAGAACTTTGCCATTTTTTATGATTTTACAAGAATCTTCTTCGAAGACAACAGTTGTATTATTTTTACACAATTGACGAACACTTAACAAATTAAAATGTAAATTATCAACATGATTAACATTAAGAAATTGAACATTATTGCAAGAGACTGTACCTCTACCAATTATATTTCCTTTGGAGTTTCCTCCAAAAATTACCTGTCCACCATCACATGACTTATATGATGAAAAGAGATTATTGTTTCCGGTCATGTGACGTGTGCAACCACTATCGAGTATCCAGTCCATATCAAGGTCAATCTACAATAATGAAGATGTAACTTTTATGGTCCCCATTTCTTATGGGTCCTTGACAATTAGTTTCAAATGTCAACCAACATACATTTATATAAAGTCAAAAACAGAATATATATATATATAATATATTACATAATATTAATATATATATATATAAAACACAAATATATATATATAACACATGTTAAGACAAACAACATATATATATATATAAGAATTAAAAAATTAAATAGAATATATATATATATGTGCAGTACGTATGTATATATATATATGAATAGAATTAAAGGTACAAAAAAAAATTTACTTATATATATAACACATTTAAACAAACACTATATATATATATATATGTAGTACGTATATATATATATAAACAAACAGTACATAGTAATATATATTACTTATATATATAATATATACAATAAAATATATTTAAACTATATATATATACATAACACATTTAAAACCATAAACGCATACCACCGGGATTATCATTACTAAACATTCCTTTTGGAATCCATTTATTTACCATTTTAATTTTGCGATTATATTTATCATACACATAAAAACAAGTATTTACATTCGCATTATTATTAGGTTTAGAATATTTATCATGGTACATGCGAGCATACGGTTTTCTCGTATTATAATTTACATTATTTATTTTACGCACATACGGAGGTTTTTGCACATACTGATTTCTTGTATTTACTTTAGGTGATTCATAAAATCTTTTGATGGGTATACAAGAACATTTATCAACACAAGTATTGGAACCAATGCCTTTTCTACATTTTATACGGTTAGGCATATTAAGCATGTTAAGAACCTTTTTATTACTACTTTCAAAAGCTTTAGCTAGCATGTTATCTTTTTCATATGAAGCACATTTAGCCTTTAAGCATGTAATCTCATTCTCAAGAATATCACATTTTGTACAAATAATATTTTCATGTGATTTTTTATTTAAGCATGCAATTTCTCTATTTAAAACATCACAAGATTTACAAAAATCTTTTTCTCCTAATTTAGTTTCTAATTTAGCAATTATATCCATATCATTTTCAGATTTTTGTTTAACATTTTTTATTTCCTTCTTACATGCATTTACAGTTTCTTTTAACATAGCATTCTCATCTTGGTAACGATTTGCAAGAGCGGCCATTTTATGAAAAGATTCATACAGTTCTTCAAGATTATTTTCATTATCACTTTCATAATCACTATCGTAATCCGAGTAAGAAGATTTTACCTCGTCGTCGCTATCGGCCATAAGACAAATGGCTTGATAGTCATCTTCTTCTTCACTCTCGCTCCACGCTCCTCCAATGAAGGCTTTCTCCTTCTTCTTTTGGAATTTGTTCTTTTTCGGACATTCATTGGCGTAGTGGTCTTTGTCACCACATGAGTAGCAAAAGCCTCTCTTTGGCTTAGCTTTATCGTCTTCACTCGAGTCGCCATTTTTCTTAACTTTTTCGTCTCGTTTATGGAACTTACGACTTCGATTATCACCACCACGACGGTAGTTACCGTTTCTTTGAAATCTGCCATTGTTAGAAAATTTATTATTATTATTAAGAAATTTGGAAAAGTTTCTTACCAACATGGCGACTTCATCGAGAGTTTCGGAAGGATCTTTCGAGGAGCTAGCTTTCTCCTTTTTCTTCTCATCTTTTGGTGTTGAGACATTGAGAGCGATTGATTTCTTTTTAACTTGCTCCCGATCTTTGTTTCTTTTAAGTGCAATTTCATGCACTTTAAGATTACCGATTAAGTCATCTATCTTCATTATGGAGAGGTCACGGGAGTCTTCTAAAGATGTTATCTTTTGCATCCACTCCGAAGGAAGAGCTCTTAGGATTTTCCTTATATAGTCCTCGTTAGGATAAGTGCGATCCAAACCTTTCAAAGTAGTCACAATAAGGTTAAATCTTTTAAACATTGAGTCAATTGACTCATCTTGTTTCATTTCGAATAGTTCATAATCGTGAACTAAAATATTTACTTTACTAGATTTAACCTCCGTGTTTCCACGATGAGTATTATTTAAACTTTCCCATATTTGATTTGCAGTTTTATATGTATATACTCTTTCGATTTCGTCAGTTGTTAAAGCAGCATATAATATATTCTTAGCTTCAAAGTTTAAACAAAAATGGGCTTCATCAGAAGTAGTCCAGTCATCTAGGGGTTTATCAATATAAACATCATCTTTCACAATGGTGGGTTTAAAATTCCCTTTTTCTATGATGTTCCAAATCTTTTGATTTTTGCCACGCACGTGACATTCAAATAGCTCGGCCCAAATGCCAAACTTTTCAGTATCTATCAAAGGAGGTTTTGAAAACACGATATTAGTTTGTTGAGCCATTTAGAAGAGTAAGAGAAAAAAATATGCAGAATATTTTTGAAAGACCTGCTCTGATACCAAATGTTGGACAACCTAAGGGGGGGGTAAGGTTGTATTTAAAATCTTTTGCTTTCAAAAATTCTTTTATAAATAAATACAGTAAAAATAAAGCAGAGTATAAACAAGTAAATATACAACAATTATATAAACAGATATAATTTAAGTGCACAGCGGAAATGTAAAGAGATAAGGGAAAGAGAATACTTGACAACGAGATTTTTAAAGTGGTTCACCAAACACAAAGTTGGCTAGTCCACCTCGAGAAAATAACACTTCTCGGAGATCCAATACGAAACGTGTTCTTTACGGTAGAAACACAAACCTTAATACAACAAACGCGAATCACTCTACTTTGAGAGATTAAGGTGGATCACTCACTCTAATTCAAACACTTACAAGAGGGTATAAATTTTAATATGAATAATCACTCTTGAATAAGGTTTATCACTTGGATATTTTTAGAGAGTTTGATCACTTGAGTTGTGTTGCTGATTCAACTAATCGAGAGATTTTAATCTGCTATCAACTCAAGATTTCTTGCTCAAAAATTAATTTTATCAGTTTAAGTGATTTAGTGTGAGTAAGAAGGCAGCAGAATAATAATCAAATGCTGAGGGAGAAATTATTGCAGAAGTTGGTGTATTCTTGAATGCTGCTGGAAGCTTGTATTTATACTGGAAGATCAACAGGCTTGAGGCATTCGCGGTATACCGCCAAACCATCGCGGTATACCTGCGTCAGAAAAAGGTACTGTAAGGAGAAGGTCAACCTGCAAAAGATCAACGGCTACAAGGTACCCGCGGTATACCGCGTTGCACATGGCGGTATACCGCCTGACATATTTCCTGACAGACGAAGCTTCATATGCAGAACAGTTGATGGTGAACAGTGACGCGGTATACCGCGTGAACCTTGGCGGTATACCGCCTAAAGATTTGTCCAATGAGAGCATGGCAACGCAGGGTTACTTCGGCTGAAACTCTTTTTGCAGTTTGATGAACAGTAGCAGACAGTATATTAATATATATATCATGTGATTTAATAAAAAAGAAATATATATATTTGATTCAAATATATTTATATAGATACGAAATATCCAAGTGATAAAATATTTTAGGGTGTTTATCATTTTAAAATAAAATGACGAAACTCTTCAGACTTGGATTCTTCAGATAATAATTTATCGAGATCATTTAAATATCTGCGCACTCAGATAAAATATTAGATAACAAATAATGCGGTGTGTTTTGTAATCATCAAAATAAATATGGAGATGTGATTTTATGTGTACCAAAAATATATCACAATATTTAAAGCTGGGTACACTTGCACCAACAGTTGTGGGGGATAATTTCAAGATAATTGCAAAGTTGATGTGGCGCTGATGTAACCCATTTACAATTGGAATGAAATTTCATTGTTGTAGATGCTCTTACCAAAATACCAATCATAGATAAAAGGCGTTGTGGACTTATATGTATTTTTCGGTTTTATAATTTGTTAGATGATAGTGTTAGGATTTTTTTTATTGTACTGTAAGGCTTCCCACTGGAAATTGGAATGAGATAGTTGATCATTTCACATTTTCCTTTTCTCGTTTTATATTGGCTAAGAGTCTTCTCCATCACTTACTAGATAAGATTCTTGATCATTATTACTATGCCTATTACTGGGAA
This sequence comes from Saussurea involucrata, assembly GCA_033807775.1. NCBI lineage: Eukaryota > Viridiplantae > Streptophyta > Magnoliopsida > Asterales > Asteraceae > Saussurea > Saussurea involucrata. Next base: position 227,498,142 of record CM066314.1, read on the forward strand.
AGATTATCAATTCTTGCTACACTTACCTGATAAGGTAAGTGAGTCCCGTACACTTTCGGCGAACGACTCCTTCATTCCTTTAATTCAACTTAAAATCATGATGAAAATAATTTGTAACAGCATAATAATCCATTAGGGTTTTTGATTTCATGTGGTGTAACACTGGAGTTAGCGCGTTGGGTGTATTTTTCTTGACACCAGATTACTAATTGAACGCTAACCTTGCATCTTTCAGATCCATTAGCAAGGACGACAGATTTTGGTACCATATGGATCAAAATCATCGTAACCTTTTCGTAAACGATCACATACCACTTTTCCTTGTAACCTTCAATTAACCGTAACCCTCTACCATAACCCAAATCAAAATGATTTCTTTCTTGTTTAATTTTCAAGATCCACAACATGATAAAATTTTACAGTACAAATTATCGTAATCGTTTAGTAACTACGTGGAAAAATAAATACACGAAGAAAGTTACTTTGATATACATAAAGTAAACAAAACCTAAAAAAATATTTTAGACAATAGACTAAAATCTATTTTTCAATATAAGCGTTTATGCATTTCTTTTCCCAGATTTTTATTACGGTTTTATAAGAACCTCTACCGTAAAACAAATATTCGTATCCCATCATGTGTTGTTATAAAAACCCAGATATTTCATTTCCCTTAGAACCGAAATAAAAATATTTTTTGAATATACGAGTAATTAATTACAAATATATATATAGAGAGAGAGGTGGGTTCAAACGAGAACGATAACTATTTACGAGAACTACGAGAACGGCCGACCATGTACAAAATCACTGGTGATTCACAGTACAAACCGCGCGCTTTGCAAACCGCGGGACAAACCGCGCGTCTCCAGAATTTTAATCACCAGTGATTTTGTACGTGAATCACCAGTGATTTTGTACATGGTCGGCCGTTCTCGTAGTTCTCGTAAATAGTTATCGTTCTCGTTTGAACCTTCTTCTCTCTCTCTCTCTCTCTATATATATATATATATATATATATATATATAGGGGTGGGTTCAAATAAAAACTCAAATTAAATTGTAAACGTGAGGACAAACCACAACCGTTGATTAATAATCCGGTGAAGAGATCAGTGGCAAAAAAACACGGTGGCAATTTTGTAAATAAGTTGAAAACTCTGTCCATAGCTTAATGAATATTTAGCGCGCGGGGGTAAAATTGGAAAAAAAATTATTCAGTCTGAATAAAAGGTAATTATTCAGACTGAATAAAGATAATTATTTTCGTCAGATTAGAATCAGCGCCTCCTTTGTTGACTTTTTATTTTCTTTTTTAATTAAAAAACTTTTACCCCCTTAAATTTTAAAATAAATTATCTCAAAAATTACTAACATTTTAATCAAACAAATTACATAAAAAAACGAGAATTTCGTGCTCCTCGATATGGCATCCATCATGATATAGTTTTTTTTCGTTTTAACCGTTTTTACGTGAAATCGTGTATATGTGTTATATTCAGAGTGAATAATACAACATTCGGGATGAATAATATCTATATTTATTCGGACTGAGTATATAGAATTATTCAGACTGGATATATGGAATTATTCAGTCTGAATAATTTACCTTTATTCAGTCTGAATAATTATATTCGTTTGAATATCTACCTTTATTCAGTCTGAATAGTTCTATATATTCAGACTGAATAAAGATAGATATTCAAAACGAATAAATGTTTAAGTTTTGTTCTTTTTTCATATGTACCTTTATTCAGTCTGAATAATTCTATATATTCAGATTGAATAAAGGTAGATATTCAAAACGAATAAATGTTTAAATTTTGTTCTTTTTCATATCTACCTTTATTCAGTCTGAATAATTCTATATATTCAGTCTGAATAAATGTAGATATTATTCATCCAGAATGTTATATTATTCATTCTGAATATAACACATGTACACGATTTCACGTAAAAACGGTTAAAACGAAAAAAAAACTATATCAAGCATGAATAAGTTTTATTCTTTTTTAATATCTACCTTTATTCAGTCTGAATAATTCCATATATTCAATCTGAATAATTCTATATACCCGGTCCGAATAAATATAGATATTATTCATCCCGAATGTTGTATTATTCACTCTGAATATAACACATATACACGATTTCACGGAAAAAACGGTTAAAACGAAAAAAAAAACTATATCATGATGGATGTCATATCGAAGAGCACGAAATTCTCGTTTTTTTGATGTAATTTGTTTGATTAAAATGTTAGTAATTTTTGAGATAATTTATTTTAAAATTTAAGGGGGTAAAAGTTTTTAATTAAAAAAGAAAATAAAAAGTCAACAAAGGAGGCGCTGATTCTAATCTTGACGAAAATACCCCTAAAGCTGAATTTTAGGAATGGCTTAAATATGGCTGCGATCAATGGACGAGATTTGTACTCACGTTTACAACTGAATTTGAGTTTTTAGATGAACTTTCCTCTCTCTCTCTCTCTCTCTCTCTATATATATATATATGGTGCGTTTCATTTACAAACCAAATAGATTGTACAAACCCTGCAAACCACTATATTAAGAAACAACAGATATGTGATATATATGGAAGATAATAACGTTCATTAATTATGATCATGAATTTAGATTAAGAAACATAATAAAATCAGATATTGATTTGAGTTGATGAACGACTAAGATTGGTTTGCAGGGTTTGTACAATCTATTTGGTTTGTAACGAAAACGGACCCTATATATATGTGTGAATTTAAACGAGAACGCTAACTATTTACGAGAACACGAGAACGACCGTCCATGTACAAAATCACATGTGATTCACGTGCAAAATCACATGTGATTTTACACTACCTGGAAATCTGGACGTGAATCACATGTGGTTTTGTACAAAATCCATGTAGTGTAAAATCACATGTGATTTTGTACAAATCACGTACAAAATCCAGGTAGTGTAAAATCACATGTGATTTTGTACATGGACGACCGTTCTCGTGTTCTCGTAAATAGTTAGCGTTATCGTTTGAACCTTTCTCTCTCTCTATATAGTTAGGAAAAGTGCAAAAAACGTGATATATTATTATATTGAGTAAATTACATGATTGGTCCATGTGGTTTACACAAAATTGCATTGTACGTCCCTAATTTAAAATAATTATGGAAAACGTCTCTGTGGTTTACAATTTCACACTCCTTTGGTCCCTGTGGTTTATAATTTCACACTCCTCTGGTCCCTGTGTCCTAACACCGTTAAAAGGATCTGTTATCTCATGGGTAGTTTGGTCTTTTTACCATTAATTCATTTCCTTTTAAAAATAAACAATATAAAAAATATATAATATATATAACTAAATACAGAGTATACAACAAGATACCCCATCTGAGTTCGTGAACCCCCTCCCTAACTTGTCATCTCCAGCTAAATAACTTGTCATCTCCGGCTAAAGACAACCATTTCCGATGACACAGGGGCAGATCCCTTCTCCGGCGACACATGGCCAACTTCGTGAAGCCTCCTCCTCCATCTGACTTTTAAAGCCTCATCTCCCCATCTGACTTTGTGAATCCACCCCCACCATTCAAGGCTTTTTGTAGTTTGGCATGTGTGTTATGTGTTCTTTCACCATCACATTATAGGGTTTTCAATTTAAAGTTTCTATCTTTACGTGACCTAGGTGATGAAGGCACACTTCTAAACGCATCAACCATCAAGAACACAACAAAGAATTTCATATAAATTCATTCAAATGTTTGGGATACAAAATAGTATAAATCAAAAACACCAAATCTAAGTAAAAGAAAAAAAAACTAATAAATCTTACGAGATGTACAAACATGAATTTAAATAGTAAATGTTCGTGTTCTTCTTCCTGTTGCTCGAAATGCAGAAGCAGAAACGGGGGTTCCCATATGAACCAGCACCACCAAATCAACTAATCTCTCGTTGTTCCTCCTCCAAAACCACCACCTCCCCAAACCCATGTTGTGCGATTCTGTAATACAGAATACCAATTGTTGATCTGGATGAAGACGAACATATATAAACTTAGGATTTACCTTGGGCTGTTTTTGCGTCATCGTGTTTGGTACCAGAAGCCGAAGTTGGTGAAATCCAGATCGAAAACATAAACTCAGATCTCAATATACAAAAACATTGCATCAAAAAATAGATCTTCATAATCATCTAAATATGTTGTTCAAAAACTAGAAATCAGTCGATCCAGAAACCAATCGATCTTCAAGAACGAGATCTTCATGAACCCAGATCTCAACGGAGTGGGGATGATGCGAAAGGGGGCGGAGTAACGATGGAGTCACAGTGGGGCTTTGGTCGTTAACGGAGATGAGTTAGAAAATGGGTAAGGGATCCGGTCGTGGGTTTCACATTCTTTTGAATCTGGATTACAGTCTTTCGGTGATGAGGGTGGGGATTTCTCCGGCACAGGAGGAAAGAAGATGAAGAGGAAGAATGGTGGTCGGAACTCGGAAGAGATGGAGGGAATAGAGATAGGCGGAAAGGGGGGAGGTGTCAACCGACTGCACAGATCATGGAGGTAGGCGGCGATCTTGCTCTTCTCTCTGTGTTTGATGCATATATCTATATTCTATACAGACTATATAACATATAAGATTAGATTATTAATATAATATTTAACATAATACATAATTAAATTTTTAATAAAAATTAGAAAAATATGTAAAATGACCGAAATACCCTTAAAGTAAACCTATTTAACAGATGCTCTAAACGGCGTTAGGGCACAAGGACCAAAGACGTGTAAAAATGTAAACCACAGGGACGTTTTCCATAATTATTTTGATTTAGGGACGCACAGTGCAATTTTGTGTAAACCACAGGGACCAATCATGTAATTTACTCTATTATATTTTACATAAATGGTAATTTCATAAATTCAATAATAATTAAATAGTAATTAATTAAATGCTTTTTGGCCCATAAATGCCTGACCGAACCTTGGCTTTCCAGGTTCAGTCCTCCTCGAGCTTTTCCATATAATATTTTCACATTTTTGTGCTGCTATCAAACAGTAAACCTGAATCTTCACAAAATTCCTTCAGTTTTCTTCGATTTTGTGCTCGAGTTCTTCGCGTGTTGATCTTGATCGGACAGTGTGTGATGAATTGTACGAAATTGAAGTTCAATTTTACTTCAATTGCGTTATCGGAAGTTCGAAGAAAATTGAATTGAAGATATCGAAATTCGGAAGTATTTCACTGTTTCTAGTAGCGGAGAGTACGTGATTTCGTAATATTTTAGTTTATTGATTTATAGCATCTACTTTTCGTTGAATTTAGCTAATTTTCGGTTGTTTAATTGGAATTAAGGTGTTAATTCGTAATCCTCGTTGGTGATTTTGATCAGTCTGCAATGCAGGGTTTGTTCTACTGGATTACTGGTATGGAACGAGGCGGTTTTGTGGAAAAATGTGGAATTAAGAATTATAACATTTTTATTGTTATTTTGGTTTGAATTCAGAATTGACCTGTGTTGATTTGTTTTTGTATGTTTGTGTATAGATTATCGCAGGGAAGAATATTGATTCATAGTTATAATTGGGAGTTCTGGACCTAACCATGGCGCAGAATTGGGAAGCTGATAAGATGTATGCATTGGTTAAAATTTTGTTTGTTTGTTAATTTTGTTCCTTTCCGTTATTTATATCTGAGAAGCTACCATTGAATTTAATTATTGAATCTTTGAAACTGGTTTGATTTATCAGGATAGTAATGGTTTTGTTCATTATACTAAGTCAACTCAATTTCGCTGTAGTTACGCCCTAACTTCCCGATCTTAGAAGATTAGGGTTTTTATCAATGACCATGAATCTGTCAGGAGTTCACAGCTCCAAAACCCTGTTTCAAATAAATTTATCAAAACAGGATGCTTTTACTACTTGTATATGAATGACCATGAATATGTTATTATCTCTACTAGTCCCCCAGCCTCCAAGTGGGAGTTAAGTACTTATGATTTTGTAAATCCAGACTAGAAGTTTCAAACTTTAAAAACTGGAGAAGTTTTTCTCTAGCTGCATTTCTAATGGTTTTTAGGTATGTTTTAGATTTTAATGCAGTTACCAATTTTGTCCTAACAACCACAAAAATCTTATCAATTGTGAAGTTGAAAAGCAATTCGTAGAATATGCTCTTATCTTTTGGGTTGGGGGAGCATTGATACTATTGTAATTCCAACTTTGATTACACAAATTTGTTTAAACATTTTCAGGCTACAATAACTTTTATGATGACAATGGGATTTAAAGCTTACAAATACCCTTCATCTAATACCGTTCCTATTACCTTAAAAGAATATAATTTCTTCATAATGCACTAAATTTGGGACAAAGGGATATTAATTTTGTCCATTTGTGGTAATTTTCTGAGTTGAATCAACTTTTATCGTATTCCTATTTGCTAGGCTGGATGTTTACATCCATGACTATTTGTTAAAACGGAAGATGCACACATCTGCCAAAGCTTTCATGACCGAAGGGAAGGTTGCTACAGATCCTGTAGGTAAGTTTTTCTCATGTCATAATCGATTTCCATAAAAGGGTGATTGAAACATAGAATGAAATTTAATGAAGATTTCCTATACATAAAGGGGCAGCGGCGCACGTATAAATTTTATATGCACGATGCATGCAATGTGAAATATATAATATATTACATCAGCTGAGTAAATAATTGATTCTTCAATTTCATCGAGTTGACAGCTATTGATGCTCCTGGTGGATTTCTCTTGGAATGGTGGTCTGTCTTCTGGGATATATTTATTGCAAGGACAAATGAAAAACATTCCGAGGCTGCCGCAGCTTACATAGAGGTTATTACTTTTTATTATCTCTGTGATTTTTGTTGGTCATAACGTCACATGTTCAATTTTTTTTGTTTTTTTTTATATTCACTTCTTCTGTTTTTTCTTTCTTTGTGTTTTGAAAACCAACACCAGACACAACAAATGAAAGCAAAAGAGCATCAACAGCAGCTGCAAATGCAGCAGTTGCATCTGATGCAGCAACGTAATGTTCATTTACAAAGGAGGGATCCTAATCATCCACCACTTGGCGGCTCCGTAAACCCTATGAATACCGATGGAATGATGGGAAAGCCATCAGCCAGTACACTGGGTATGAAGATGATGCAAGAGGAACCCATGAAACATTCTCATTCTATGGTTTCAGAAACCTCTCCAGCTCTTCTTGATGCCAATAGGATGACCATGCTGAAATCAGCCCCTAATCATCAAGGGTAAATCAGTGATTCTTCAATACAAATTCTCCTTCTATTTTTCTTTCCCTTAGATTGGTTGGGTCTTTATGTTTTGTTGGTCTTTGTTGTTGATTCAGCCTATTGATACCAGGCAATTCTCCAAATGTCTCTTCAACTTTGCAGCAAATTCAAGGGAGATCTCAGTTGAATACGGTATATTATTCCTAATGCTTTGCATGCACCTTTAGGGTGCGTTTGGTATGCAAACAAGATAGAACAACTGTTCAGCGTTTGGTAAGACATAACTGGACAGAACGGAACAGATAACATGACCAATTTACCCCTAATAAGTTGTTTATATATTTTGATTAATTATGTAATTTATTAAATTATAATGAAATAAATATTTTATTATAAAAAATATATTATTTAGAAAGTTTTCTTCAAGACGATTAATGTTGAAGTGACACCAAAATAAAAAGCTTATGTAGTTTCCAATTTTTATTTTCTAACCTTTTCTATATTTTTTTCACTATTAGTATCTAATAATTTACATAAATTAGTCAAAATATATAAACTATATTAGAATAATATTTTGAGGGCGGTAAAGTGAAAGTTTAAAAAGCATAAAATACAATAAATAAAGTTTAAAGAATGAATAAAAATATAAAACAGAAGACATATTTGATGTTTTAGAAGAGAATTAGATTTTATTTTGAGGTTATATTGGTAAAACATATGTATGGTCCACCTTGTTCCATGGGATGCGAGTGGAACAGGCCTGTTCCACTTTGTTCCACTCTGATCCTGTCTGTTCTACATAAAATCCTGCCAAACGTGGAACAGTAATCCTAGTTCTGTCCTTGTCCTGTCCAGTGTACCAAACACACCCTTATGTCTTTTGCTTATTCTCTGTTCCAACTTTTTTGGCTCATGAGCTTCTACAAATCCTAGGAAACTAAACAAGAAGTTAACTTGGGTAATACACAGAAATCCTTGCCTACAGATCCTTCATCAATTTATGGACATGCAATTTTGCAGTCGAAGTCTGGACTAGGTGGTGGAGGTAATCTTTCTACAACTCCCAAAGACTAGGAAATAAGTTAGTAATCCTAATTTATGATATATTACCAACACTACCCCTCAAGGTGGCATGTATATATTAATCATGCATGCCCAACTTTCTGGTAATTTCTTCAAATAGCTTGTTAGTGAGGCTTTTGGTCAGTATGTCTCTTATTGCTTTGTGGGTAAGTAGACCATGCACACCATGTGCTTAGTTCAATCACATCCATTGTTATTTCTTATTTTTGGTAAAGTTTCGTGAAAGCCAACTCATTATTATATTTTATAAATATATGTCTCATATATCATTCTTTTCAGGATTGAATCAAGGTGTTACTGGTCTTCCATTGAAGGGTTGGCCTCTAACTGTAAGTTATTGTGGTTTTTGTTCTTGCTTCTTATGTTTATTATTTAGTTTGAAGGTAAAGTTGATGATTGGTATTAACGTAGGGAATCGACAATTTACGGCCCAATATGGGCTTGCAAGGACAAAAACCCAATATGCAGAACCAAAATCAATTCTATTTGGCATCACAGCAGCAGCAACAGGCCTTAGCACATGCGCAGGCCCAAGCCAACCTTGGAGCCTCACCAAATTATGGGCTTGTTGGATTACCTAGAGGCAATCTAAGTATAAAAGATGGTCAAACGACTAGAAATGATGGATCCGTAAGCTCCCCTGGACAAATGAATTCACCCAAGGTTCACATTTTCTATAAATTGCCTCTTTTTTACTCTTTCTTTGAAGTATATAAAATTGATGTTGAATATTCATGTAACAGATGAAGATGCCTCAGATGCAACAATCTACTTCTCAACAACAGGACCAGTTGCAGCAACAGGTTCCCCTATTTATTGCACAATTTATTTAATAAGACATTATCATTGTAAACACTTAAAGTTCAACTCTTAAGTATTGAGATATATCATTTTAAACGCTTAAAGTTCAACTCTTAAGTATTGAGATATGTAGAGTTTATTTGTTTTCTATAGGCTCGATGTATTTTGGGTTCATTTAGTTACCGATGTTTTCAAACTTTTTAGCAGAGTAACAGAAAAAGGAAACAGCATTCTTCTTCTGGACCAGCCAACAGCACGGGTACAGGGAATACAGTGGGCCCTTCCCCAAGCTCCCCAGCATCAACTCATACGCCTGGTGATGGAATAACCACAGCTAGCAGTCTGCAGCATGTGAACAGTGTACCGAAAAGCATGATGGTGTATGGTTCAGAAGGAACGGGTGGGCTTGCCTCGTCAACCAATCAGCTGGTAACACCTATTGCTCATGATCAAAAGCATTCAACTTCATTTTCATAAGTCACCTTCTAGGTTTTAGATCTCTGTTAAAGAGTCCCACATTGGCTAGACTTGAATTATATATATATATATATATATATATATATATAGGGTCAGGTTTTGGGGGAAAACCGCAAAAAAATGAAAAACTGAGGAAAACCCTGATAGTCGTTCATCTGGATGGTATGCACTGTTACCATGGTGTTCCTCAGTTTTTCGTTTTTTTAGGTTTTCCCCTCAACCTCCCCCTATATATATGTATATTGAAACCTCTCTTCTCTCCTCAAGGGCTCTTTTGGAGAGTAATTTAATGGGGTTCTACATATTCTCATAATCTCTATTCAATTGGGTATGAGATGATGATACTTTTCTTTTGTTTCATATTGCAGGATGACATTGAGCATTTTGGGGACGTTTCCCTGGATGATAATGTGGAATCTTTTCTGCAACATGAAGGAGGAGACGGAAGAGAACTTTATGGTACTACAATGAAGCAGCAGACGCTTACTGAGCACAAGACAGAGTCTTCCAAGGGTATTCAATCCTCTATCACTTCATGTACAAATACAACTTTCTAGAAAGTTCTGCTCAGGTCATAGCTGAACTCTCTCTTTAACAGGTTTTTCGTTTGGGGAAGTTGGTTGTATACGGGCTAGAAAGAAGGTCTTGTGCTGTCATTTTTCTTCAGATGGAAAGTTACTAGCTAGTGCTGGCCATGACAAAAAGGTAAACTGCAATATAACTCGCTTTTCAAATTTTAGCTGTGTGTCTAGTTTGTTAATTGTTTTGTTTTTTTATTACGCTCCTTGCTGTTATTTTTAAAGTACGTGGTGCAAGTATTAAGCATCAAGTGAGATTTAATAATTGGTTGGTATGTTTCAGGCTGTTCTGTGGAACATGGATACCCTACAAACCGAGAGCACCCCTGAAGAACATCAGTTATTAATTACTGATGTTCGGTTTAGACCAAATTCGACCCAGTTTGGAACTGCTTCCTATGATAAGTCTGTACGAATATGGGATGCTGCAAATGTAAGATTTTTCTCTCCTCGTATATTTATTACTAAGAAGTACCTAATGCTTAATAAGTTGTTTTTAAGACTTTTACTTGAATGCTTTATTATATGATATAATATAATATTGAATTTATAATTGGGTTGGTTACATGCAGCCAAGCTATTGTCTGCATGCACACACGCGGCATACTGCACATGTTATATCCCTAGATTTTCATCCCAAGAAGAACGATCTGTTTTGCTTCTGCGACAGTAACAACGAAATTCGTTACTGGAATATGAATCCATTCCAATGCACTCGTGTTTCTAAGGTTGGTCACACTTTTAATCTTGTTGCTTGGTCTTTTTGTGTCGTTTGTAGTTTCAAACTCCAGTTTTCAGATGTCAAAGTTTTTTTTTTACTTTTTTTTATAACTATGTATTTGTGGGTGTAGCAGGGAGGTAGTGCACAAGTGCGATTCCAGCCTGTAAGTGGACAACTACTGGCAACGGCATCCGAAAAAATGGTGTCCATCTTTGATGTTGAAACCGATAGGCAAACTCATTCTTTCCAGGTATGTATGTGATCACATAAACCCACAACAAAAGTCTGTTGGAGTCCAACAACGGCTACACTTGGACCATTTCTCTTCAATATAATATATGTTAGAACCTGCCTTCTCTCCCCAAGGGCTCTTTTGGACCGACGGAATTCCATATAAAGTCTATTATATTTAGAATTGATATTGAATTTTGAGAAAATGGTTATTAATTGTCAGGCACATATGGGAAACGTAAACTACTTGTGCTGGGACTCGAACGGGGAATATTTGGCTTCTGTAAGCGAGGACATCGTGAGAGTGTGGTCCGTGGCGTCTGGGGAGTGCATTCATGAGCTCAGTTCCAACGGAAGCCTCTTCTATTCCTGTGTCTTCCATCCAAGTTATTCCGCTCTTTTGGTCATTGGCGGAATGCAGGTAATAATAAACGCTAGCCTTTCATTCTGTTTCATGTTTTTCCCGCTCAAAAGTACGCAATTCTAACCTCTACCCCAAGGGTAAAACGGCTGTTTCCATTAAGACACCGGTTCTGAGATTAGTATATGGTTTTTTATTTGTGTTGAGCAGTCTTTGGAGCTATGGAACATGGCGGAAAACAAGAGCATGACGGTTCCAGCTCACGAAGACATAATTGCGGCTTTGGCACAGTCGCCCGTTACCGGAATGGTTGCGTCTGCAGGCCATGACAGTTCCGTTAAGTTATGGAAATAAGCAATTATATATAATATATAATATATAATATATATATATATATAAATGAGTATGATATTTCAAAATATATATGGTTTTGGTAGCAAAGCTAAGTATTAGGAGTCGAATGTATTAGCCACCATGGTCTTTACTGAGTTGACTCATAATAAGACATATTATTTGGTGTATTTTCGGATTTTTTTTTAAAACCAAGTGGGGTAGGTTTTGCTCTCTAATCCATTTTGAGAAATTAGCCAACATTATTCTTCTGTCTCATTCAGATGCACTTATAATTTGAATGTTCAATCAATGATACATAAAAAGGGGTTGTTTGTCTAACTGGTTGTTGATCTAATAAGCTAGCTGATAAATTAATTGTGTTTTTTTGGTAAAACTGATTGATAAAATGACATATTTAGAAGTTAATTGGAAATATTAAGGTGTAACGGGATAAAATGACATACCAATTTCCGAAAATGACTCAGGGGCCGTTTACCTAATCACTTACCCGGGTAAGTGCTTACCGGTAACATAACACTATCACTTACTCCCAGTAAGATTTTAGTCCATCAAAATGGCATCATATGCAACAATTTAGCCGGTAAGCGCTAACCGTGGTAAGAGCCGTCACACTCACTTAGCGGATAAGACTCTCGGTCTTTGCTTCCTTGCCATATTTATCCAGTAAGTTAATGTGACTTGGTAAGCACTTACCCGGGTAAGCGTTTTGTAATCGGTGATGTGGGCAGGATTTGCCTAATGTGTTACAAACGCCTCCACTTGGGGACTTTTTTGTAATGCTCCAAACCTAAAGCAATATGCTGGCCAAATAATTTCATATTCAACTTAGAGCATCTCCAACATCTATGTTATATTTTTTCTAAAATAAAACATCAAAAGTTAAAATCTCTAAAAAAAAACTACTTCCAACTCTAACAACTATTCAATTTTAAAGAGTGTAGCATTGATTATATTATAAAACAATCAATACATCAATAAAATATTATTTCTTTCTTCTAAACATTTTGCTTCAATACCTTTATTGATGTAAACATTAAAATATTATTTCTCTTTCTTAAGAAGTGCGTTTTAAAAAATTCTCCAAATCTGGAGATTTTTATCTTCTTTCTTCTATTTTTTCTATTTTAGCATGCAAGATAACATAGCTGTTGAGGTAACTTCCGATCACCTGTAACGTCTCAGAAATCCTTTATCTTGTTCGCTGTACTTTTATAATCACAACTGTTTCCGCTCTGTTTGTGTGTACAAGTAATAATCGAGTTTATATATGTTTCATCTACTAACCAACCTACTTGCTACGATTATGCCATAAATGATTTGATTTTACGATACAATGGTGATTGGTAATTTGATTTCTAGTTATTTTGTTGTTCATGATGTGTATTATCAAAACCTACATATAAATGAGGTCGTAGAATCGTATAAATACGATTGAAATTGAGGATATATGATGGATATAAGATGATTAAGACATTTTATTAGTAAACACTTGCTACAAAACACTTGGTAAACAACCATTTTTTTATTTAACGCTTATCCAGACCGAACATCTCACCCAAACCACACGTTACCCAATTTGTCTTCGTAAACGGCCACTAAGGGGCTGTTTGTTTACCTCTTAATAGTTCCATTAAGAGGCAACCTCTGAATCGTTCAGAGGTGAATCTTGTTTGGCAAAAAAAAGTCTGCCTCTTAATGGTTCCAAAACCCTCTTAATGATTTAGCATCTTGGGTCACCCTTAACCATTCAGCACCCTGATTTCATTCTAAACAAATACCAAACAACCATATTTCATTTTGCACTATATCATAAAAGCCTCTTAACCATTCTGACCTCTTAATCATTCTGCACTAAACCATTCAGCAACTGCCAAACAGCCCCTAAGAGTAATAACAAAATGGAAGAGGAGTGAGGGTGGGCATTTAGAGGTCAATTTTATTTGTAGAATTCAATGATGGAATAAAAACTAACTCCACAAACAATTTTTGAAGAAGCAAATCCAGATTTTGTAGCCAAGGCTTCATATTCTTTGGCTGTCCTCTCTTTGCCACCAGGGTTTATAGCCAACATCACCATATCACCATCAATGTTACTCATAACATCACTTTTACTTGGTTGCTCTTCTGGGACAATACTTTCTAGCACCACCACTTTCCCGTTCTCCGACAACGCCTTCCGACAATTCTTTAATAGCTTGATGCAGTACTCGTCACCCCAATCGTGTAGTATCCACTGTAGTTTCTCATGAATAGTCATTTATTCTGAAAGCGTTAAAGAAACCCAACAAACCCAGTATATCCCACTCGAAGCAGGGTCTTTGAAGAGGGGGGGGGGGGGGGGGGGTTGAGTTGTATGCAGACCTAACCTCTACCTCAAGAGTAGAGGGGCTGTTTCTGTGAAGACCCCGAATTGTGCAAAGTATTTGGTACTTGAAGCACATAATAAGTTGTATGTACCAACCTTCATAAAGATAACATCTCCTTTTGGAACACTCTCAAACATATCTCCTCCAACATGGTCCACTCCTATTTACATCAAGAAACCTTCATCAATCCATTATTTTTAGATACTCAATTATATATAGTGTCGGGTTCACGAGAAAACCGTAATTTTTTTTTGAGGAACACCCTAGTAATTGTTCATTTTACCGTATGCACATGTGCATACACGTAAATTGTAAGTAAATTTTCTGCTATGCACACGCATAGAAACCATGAAACATCTTCAAATTACTTATATGAATATGTGCATATCGTACAGATGAACGATTATTAAGGTATTCCTCATTTTATTTTTATTTTTTTAGGGTTTTCCCCTAAACATCTCTATATATATAGGGCTAGATTCAATCGAGAAGACTGTCAATTTGCGAGAGGGCGAGAAGTTTCAAGATCACATATGGTTACATGTGATACGAACTCATAATCATATATGATACAACACATGTTGTGTTGACTGGCATATAGCAGACGACCTTTCCTGCAATCAAAGTCGCGTTCACCAAGTTGCCCGCTTCCCTCTTGGACGTGTTGTATCATATATAACTACGTGTTCTTATCACATGTAATTATATGTGATCTTGGAACTTCTCGCCTTCTCACATAATCCTCACCCTCTCTCTATATATATGTGTGTATGTATATATCACACAAGTGTCACTTTCGCTGGTGACTTTATAGCCGAGGTCGTACCGAAAGTTGTTTTGGCCATAACTTCTTCGTTTTTGCTCCGAAAAGGCTCGTTGGGTTAGTATTTGAATTCCCCATCTAACAAGACTATAAAATCTATGATTTAGTCCAAAATCCTATTTTTCATATTTATCTTAAAATGTTGATACCTTCCAAAGGTCGGGGTGTTACAGTAATAATTACACAATCTTAAAACTGTGTGCATTTTTCATTGTGGACATTTATTTTGGGACGGAGGGTGTATTTGGACAAATTAATTACTCTACAATGTTAATGGTGAAATTGTCATTTAGTTAACTAAAAAGTACAATAATTACACGTGCTTTTTTACACTGTGGACATTTATTTTTGGAACAAAGAGAGTATTATATAATAAAACAGAACTAATATCGCCTTTTTTTGGTTTTGGGATTGTTATATACAAAAGTCATATGAAAATATATGGTATCCTTTCATATTAATTCATAGAAGAGCATTTAAACAAAAAAATAGAGGTGACATATATATATATATATATATAAAGCACAAATAGACCATGTATGAGATACATAATCACTAACAAGTCAAATATTCTTGTAGAACTCCATGACGGAAAAAGTAGAAACCCAACAAACAATTTTGGAAGAAGTGAATCCAGCTTCTTTAGCCAAGGCGTCGAATTCGTTTTCCGTCCGCTCTTTGCCGCCAGGGTTCGCAATCAACATGATCATATCACTATTGACTGCAGCCTGAGAAGAAGCAAAATCGGTGGCACTGATTGGTTGATGTTCAAGGTTGGGCATGATGACTTCGACCACCACCGCCTTTCCGTACTCCGGCAAAGCCGCCCAACAGTTCTTTAGAAGCTTAATGCAGTAATCGTCCCCCCAATCATGTAGTATCCACTAGAAACGAATTAAATTCGTCGTCGTTATTTAACAGACATAAACTGACAACTGTAATTTGAAACAATTAAAGATTGCATACGAAACCTTCATGAAAATAACATCTCCTTTAGGAACACTTTCGAACATATCTCCTCCCACATGCTCCACACCTGGTAAATAATTAACCAAATAATAAAGACGATAATGAAGTGGTCGTTTTTTTGGTGAAATTTATTTCGCTCCAATTTTTATTATAATTCGTTGATTTTTGATTAAAAGTGGGTTCTTTGGTCTTTTTTTTCAAGGTCCTCTCTGGTCTTTTCCCTATATATATATATATATATATATATATGCGCTGTGTAACACCATAACAAAATTGATCATATAGGATGACAAATATGTCTAAACGTTCTAACCGACTGCTTTATAGAGCCAAACAATCATGCGTCATGTGTAAAAATGTTGCAACAAGTTGATAAGTCGTTTTTGGGTGTCATAACAATTTTTTTATATCAATTTTGAAATAAAGTATTGTATTAGTCTTTTTTATGAGATTATTTGAAAAAGTGTTTTATTAGTCTTTGTTATGAGATTATCTGAAAAAGTGTTTTATAGAAACAAGTGTCATATAAAAAATCTATTCATGTAACACTTCTCAAAAGCGTCCTATAAAAAAACTAATTGGAAACTTTATTTCAAAAGTGTCCTAAAAACTTGTTAGAATGTCAAAATACATGGTAACATTATGACTTTTAAAGTCTTATAAAGTAGTCCATTATGACTTTTAGACATATCTATATAACCGATTTTCTTCTATAAGGCTAATAGGACGCCGATTTTTGATCCTATAAACTTAAAGTCCCATGAAATACTCTACTAAGGGGCTGTTTGGTTGGTTTTTCAAAAAGTCATGTATGGAAAAAGTTGTCTATGTGGATTAATCTGTCTGTATAGATTAGGAAAGTTTTTGTTTTCATAGATGGAATGAGCATGTTTTTTAATTAGAAATGTAGGTTTGGAAAAAACTTGGTTTTGTTCATAAAGCTTCCCCTGGAAGTTTACTGAAATAACCACTTATATCATTAAGCCACTACCAAATAGTCATGTATAGTTGTAAGTCCCATTAAGCTCATTAAATTACTAACATGCAGAACCTAAAACACATATATGATTAAGTTTGTGCATGTGTTTTATCAACGTCTGTTTGTTGTCAATGCAACATGTGTTTGATCATATATGATTAAGCTTGTGCATCATGCATGTAATTATATATATGATACTGAGGCTTTTCGCCTTTACGTAAAGAGTTTAACTTCTTGTTTTAATCTGATCTTTATATATATATATATATGTGTGTGTGTGTGTGTGTGTGTGTGTGTATGTAGGTGAAGAATCGTATGAGAAGTTGATGTTAACGTGAGAAGTGGATCTGAATCGTTGATCACTTTTAATCATATGTTCTTCCATGAATTGCGGCTTAGAAGAGAATTGATCTGGTGCATCTCGGTGCATCTGATAAAGGCCCAATTAAAGTATATACGAGAAGAAGGAAACAGGCCACAACTGCCGATATGGGCCAGCTGAATTCTGTTCTTGGGCCTAAGCTGGATCCACTTGGTCAAAAAGTTAGTGGTAATTTGAAAGAGTGGGGAGCAGTTACTATGCCTAATTATTAGCAGGAAGAGGAAGGGATGAGGAGCTATTCCTCTGCCTATTTTCAGGGGCAGCCTTTAACTGTCGTGGATTATTAAAAGCAGGCTTTCTACTCTCGTATTTTCTCATTCTTGTTTTTCATTACCAAAGTATTATGTAATTGGAGACATTGCCCCTCTCGAATCGGGCCATTTATCTCAGTTTCAATCAAAGTTGCCTGTTTGAATTTTTGATCTTATCATTTGGTTCCATTGCCGGGAAACGAAGATGGTTCAAACCCGGACCGGTTCTGAGAACAGCAGCTCAAACCCAGACCAAATCACTGCTCAATTGGCAGCCATTGCTTCAAAATCGGAGTCCATCGATTCAATGAAGGAAGACATTGCAGCCTTGAAAGGAGACCTATCTAAAGGCCGTAAGGGTGACGAGGGGGATAGCTCGTGGAAGGGACGAACTGGTTACAGACCCTACAACAAAATTGATTTTCCTATTTTTAATGGAGGGGATCCAAGGGGGTGGATTCTAAAGGCGGAAAAGTATTTTCGGTATTATCAGAAACCTGATGCAGAGAAGGTAGAAATCGCCTCCATGCACCTAGAGGGAGACGCCTTGGACCTCTATTCTTGGCTTTCGGATGATCAACCTTTGACTTTTTGGGAAGAGTTAGTGCAGGCCTTCACCAAAAACTTCGGTCCAGCCGAGTTTCAAAATCCAGATGAATACCTCTGCAGTATCAAACAGACTGCATCGGTACAGGAATACCGTCAAGAATTCGTCAAGCGATCTTCGCGGGTTTCGAACTGGCCAAACCACTGTTTGTTAGGGGTTTTCCTCAACGGGTTAAAGGAGGAATTAAAAGCTGATGTGAGAATACACAAACCCCGAACCGTTTACAACGCTATGAGTCTTGCCTTGGAATTTGAGTCCAAATCCAACCAACACCGACCCGGAAAGAGTCCTACCGGGGCGCCAAATTTCAAACCACCGCCACCACTTGATTCCAAAACCGTTACCCCTTACGTCCCTCAATCCTCTAACCAAATAAAAACTCCGTTCAGAATTTCAGACACCGAAAAACAAAACCGTTATTTAAGGGGTGAGTGCTTTAAATGTGGGGAGAAATATGGTCCGGGGCATAGATGTAAAGCGGGTACCTTGAAACTATTAGAAGCCGATGAGGACTTAGTGGAGCAACAGGAAACTGAAATTCAAAATTCTGATGAGACACAAGAGGAGACAGCAGGGATCAGTTTGCATGCTATTCTCGGGAAATCGCTTTCGCATCCCACAACGATGAAAGTCCATGGTATGTTGAATTCTACTGAGGTTTTAATTTTAATTGATGGGGGGTCCACCCATAATTTTATCTCAGATTGTTTGGTGAAAGAGCTTAAACTTGAGACCCAACCTATACCACCTTTCGGGGTTCAAATCGGTAATGGAGATATAATCCGGTGTGACCAGATTTGCAAAAATCTCTCTGTGCAAATTAATGAATTGAAGATCATTCAAGACTTCCACCTTTTTTCGATTGGAGGGGCTGACTTAGTTCTGGGTATTCAGTGGCTAGCCACCTTAAATACAGTCCAAGCAAATTGGAAAGAATTATTTATGATTTTCACTATCTATGGGAAGAGATACAAGCTGAAAGGAATTGAGACGGGACCCCAAAAATCATCTAGCTTCCAACACTTGGCTATCGAATCAGTGAGCAATCCACAAATTCCAACTCCTCTACAACCTATTATCTATCAGTACTCCACTGTTTTTGAGGAACCCAATACCCTCCCACCTGTTAGAACCCGAACCCACTCCATCCCCCTAATTCCCAACACACCACCACCAAATATCCGACCCTACCGATACCCCCATTCACAAAAAACAGAAATCGAGAAACAAGTTGACCAACTGTTGGCAACCGGGTTTATTCAAGCAAGTACTAGTCCATTTTCGAGTCCGGTATTACTAGTAAAAAAGAAAGATAATACTTGGAGAATGTGTGTCGATTATCGATCCCTTAACAAAGTAACGGTAGCCGACAAGTACCCCATTCCGAATATCGACGAGTTAATGGATGAATTGTATGGTGCAACGATATTCTCTAAGCTTGATTTACGATCTGGGTATTACCAAATCAGAGTGACTGCTCAGGATGTTGCAAAAACGGCTTTTCGTACTCATTCGGGGCACTACGAGTTCAAGGTTATGCCATTCGGGTTGACAAATGCGCCTTCCACCTTTCAAGCTATTATGAATGATTTATTTCGTCCCTTTTTACGCCGTTTCATACTTGTATTCTTTGACGATATCTTGATTTACAGCCATACCATGGAGCAGCACCAATCTCATTTGGAGCAAGCCTTAAAGTTACTCTGCGAAAATCAATTTTTCGCTAAGATGTCGAAGTGTTGTTTCGGGCAGCCACAGGTGGTGTTTCTCGGGCATGTGGTCAATTCGGAAGGTGTTAAAGTTGAAGAAGAAAAAATTTCAGCAGTGCAGTCTTGGCCAATACCTTCAACAGTCAAGGAAGTGAGAGGGTTCCTTGGTCTAACGGGATATTATAGACGTTTTGTTCGGAACTATGGGTGGATAGCACGACCTCTCATAGCATTGACTAAGAAAGACGGATTTGTATGGTCGGAGGAAGCCCTAAACGCCTTTACGAAATTGAAACAAGCGCTGCTGTCCACTCCTGTTTTGAGGTTACCCGACTTCTCACAGCCATTTGTCGTCGAATGTGATGCTTCATCTGATGGTGTAGGGGCTATATTGTCTCAAGCAGATCACCCCGTGGCCTATTTTAGCAAGGGATTCTCCCCTTCTAATCGGTTTAAATCAGCTTATGACCGGGAACTGCTGGCTTTAGTATTGGCAGTACAAAAGTGGAGTCATTACCTACTTGGCCGACATTTTCTCGTCCGTACCGACCATTACACCTTGAAATTCTTACTTGATCAGCGAATTACAACTACCGAGCAGCAGCGTTTACTATTGAAACTTATGCCTTATGACTTCTCTATTGTTCACAAAGCAGGGAAAGAGAATAGAGGAGCAGATGCCTTATCTCGACGACCCCATTCGGGTGAGTTATTGGTACTCATGGTACCCTATTGTGTAGAGGTGGCTGACATCAAACTGGGACTTCAAAATGACCCAGTTACCCACAATATAGTAAACAAATTACAAGTGATCCATCGTCAGTTGCTGGCTTTTCCATCATTGATCAATTTTTATTATATAAAGGACGTTTAGTGATACCGGAGGTACCTGATCTCAAGCATAAGTTGTTACAGGAGGCACATGACACCCCAACTGGAGGTCATGGGGGATTTTTAAAGACTCTTAAACGTCTTTCAGCCAGGTACTTTTGGCCTAAACTGAAACAAGATGTTCGACTTTTTGTGCAACAGTGCGTAATCTGCCAACAACAGAAATACCAAACATTGTCTCCGGCCGGTCTACTTCAGCCCTTACCCATACCCAATCAGATTTGGGAGGACCTCTCAATGGACTTTATAGTCGGTTTACCTCCTTCAGGTCGTTATGATACTATTTTAGTGGTGGTCGATCGTTTGAGCAAATATGCTCATTTTCTTTGCCTCTCGCATCCTTTCACGGCAAAAGGGGTGGCTGCAATCTTTTGTAAGGAGGTGATTCGGTTACACGGAGTTCCACGATCCATCTTATCGGACCGGGACGTGGTTTTTCTCAGCCATTTTTGGCAGGAATTATTTCGTTTAAGCCAAACGAAGCTCCAATTAAGTACAAGCTACCATCCCCAAACGGATGGGCAAACCGAAGTCCTTAACCGTTGTCTTGAAGCCTATTTACGGTGTTTTGCTAGTGAACAACCTACAAAGTGGAGTACTTATTTACCATGGGCTGAATATTCGTATAACACGGGGTATCATACGGCAACAAGCACCACTCCCTTCACCGTCGTCTATGGCAGGGAGCCCCCCTCTCTATTCCCTTATGTCATGGGAGAAACAAAAAATGCAGAATTAGAGCAACAGTTAGTAGACCGGGATGATATGCTAAAGCTTTTTAGAAACAATCTCAAAAGGGCCCAAGACCGAATGAAGAATCAAGCTAATCACAAACGACGGGATCTGACATTTCGAGTTGGGGATCTTGTTTTTTTAAAAATTCAACCCTACCGACAGAAGAGTTTAGCCAAACGTCGCTATGAGAAACTTTCTCCCCGCTTTTTCGGTCCATACCGTATTAAACGGGCGGTGGGTCCAGTTGCATATGAATTGGAGCTACCACCCACTGCTAGAATTCATCCGGTGTTCCATGTATCAATGCTTAAACCCGCCCATGGCTCTTTTTCTTCTGACCATCAACATCCATTACCCATTACTAAAGATTGGGAAATTGACTTGCAACCAAGTTCTATTATAGCTCATCGTTGGGTTTCTGAGACTGATCAGTGGGTTCTGGAATTGGTGGTCTCTTGGTGTAATCGCCCAGTAGAGGAAGCTACCTGGGAAGCCTATGATCTGTTGGCAGAACAATTTCCTGCATTCCGCCTTGAGGACAAGTCGTTTTACCGGGAGGGAAGTAATGATAAAGGCCCAATTAAAGTATATACGAGAAGAAGGAAACAGGCCACAGCTGCCGATATGGGCCAGCTGAATTCTGTTCTTGGGCCTAAGCTGGATCCACTTGGTCAAAAAGTTAGTGGTAATTTGAAAGAGTGGGGAGCAGTTACTATGCCTAATTATTAGCAGGAAGAGGAAGGGATGAGGAGCTATTCCTCTGCCTATTTTCAGGGGCAGCCTTTAACTGTCGTGGATTATTAAAAGCAGGCTTTCTACTCTCGTATTTTCTCATTCTTGTTTTTCATTACCAAAGTATTATGTAATTGGAGACATTGCCCCTCTCGAATCGGGCCATTTATCTCAGTTTCAATCAAAGTTGCCTGTTTGAATTTTTGATCTTATCAGCATCTCATTCTAATGTGCATTCATTTCTCACATTAGCGTCAACTTCTCACCGGAACCCAACCCTATATGTGTATATATATATGTATATATATATAGGACGATAATCAAATGAGAACCACAAATATGTACAAACCCGTGATAACCAATATAATAATATTTTTTTACATGATCTTTTTTCATCAAAACCTGTGATTTAAGATATTGTTTCACATATATTCGTGTTCATCTTGTGAAAGGTTACATGTGGAATTTTTTTTATTCACCTAGTGAAATGAAAAATATACGGAAAAAATATTCACTTGGTGAAACAAATTCATGTGAAACTATCATATTATGGAACACATATATTTGAAGCAAAATATCTTAAATCCTAGCGTTTGATGAAAAAATATCATGTAAAATTTCTATATCGGTTCTCACGGATTTATAACATATTTGTGATTCTTATTTAATTTAACCCTATATATGTATATATAATGTATATATGTGTATGTATATATATATATATATATACCTGGAGAAGGAGTTGCATCCTTTATAACATGGGGCAAATCAAAGTTGATCCCTTTAATATTTGGGTATTTGGAAATAATAAGTTGAAGTGTGGCACCTAAACCACCACCCACATCAACCAACTCTTTTACCCCTTCAAATCCTTTTTACTTTTCAAGAATCAACTTCATCACTATTCTTGTGTTATCATACATGGCTTTGTTGAACACTTGATTGAATCTGTTGTCTTTTGCAGGGTATTCAAATGCATTCACCCCATGGGCCTTGTCAAAGGATCCCTCCATCAACCACTGCATCTTTCAGGCGATGCCTGCATATACATACATACATATACATCCATCCATCCATCCATACATATATATAATCTCATAAACAAATCAATAGTAAACGAAACACTTTTACCTACGAACCTTTTCCTGGGAAATCTGTCACTAAAGGGTGATTCGTAACAAAACCGTCACAAAAATGGTGGGTAAATTTTTTGTGGGTAATGCAAATCAGTGACAGATTATCCAGAGAATGGTGATCCATGGGTATTTTCTTGAAAAATATCGAATTCTACCGAACCATTGGTATTTTATGGGTGATCCCTGGGTAATCACCGACGGAAATTTCCATGGATAAGTTTTGTGGGTAAAAGTCATTTGTTTTATAGTGAATAACATGGTTATTATCGATCGTTTAAGATTCAAACTTAGGATCTCGTGTCGTTCCATTTGAATGATCGAGTCGGGATGAATTCATTGTAACAAAATCGGGCTTATAAGTCGTCACAAATATCTTAAGTGTCCTAATATACTACATTATAGGACTTAAATTTATAGGACCAAACATTTATGTGCATTGTGTAAGAGTGTTACAATAGGTTTATATGACGCTTTTGGGAGTCTTTAAGTAGTTTTTAAGAACAATTTTGAAATAAAGCATCATATATTATTGAAAAATATGAATACAACTGTCCTATAAAATAATGTGTTTATAGGAGACTTCTCAAAAGTGTTTCATAAAAAAGCTAACATTACACTTTATTTTAAAAGTGTTAATTAAGACACCAAAAAGTGTCATATAAATCTATTGCAACGCTCTTACAGTGGACACATTTGTTTGGTCCTATATAACGGATTATTAGGACACTTAGATATTTGTGGCGCTATCAGGGGCGGAACACAAGCTTTCCATCCGCAGGGGCTGCCTAATATATTATATATTTTAAAAAATACAAATAAAAATACACTATTCAAAGTCATAACGTAGTAAAACTCTAAACTTGACATTAAATATGAAAGGGTCAAACATCGCTCATCAAAGTGGAACCCGTCATTTTTTTCGCCTTGAAGTCTTCTACAATTTCCTCCAAGCTAATCTTTTCAGTAACTTTTCTTTCGATAAAGAAAACCAGCGAGTCGTTTAGAAACTTATCGTCCATTTTATTTCGTGGTCTTGTTTTCGTAATATTCGATGTTGAAAATGATCTCTCGATTGTCGTGGTAGAAACTATTAGTGTAAGCAATAGAACTAGCATGTTTTCTTTAAAAAAACCCATGAATAGTAGATTGAGTTTTTCATCTTCATTTTTTTTTGAGAAGGGTGTCCTAGGCAATGCCTAGACTAATCCATTGGCAAATTATGACTGTAATACATTAGCCCTGATTAAACCTCAATGGCCACAATTGTTGTGTACGTCTGGATTAGAATCCTGGGCAGATGGGATATTCCACCACATCTCCCAGGGCCTTAACCAGTACGCCACAACCGTTGTGGTTATTTCATCTTCATCTTAGTTGACAAACTACTTGAATTATGTAATTATTAACAGGTTAATAAGTTACAATCGGCTTTTTGTACCTTAGAGTTACAATCGGCTTTTTGTACCTTTGATTTTATCTTTTTATTTATTTATTTATTACATGTATATGTATATTTCCTAGTTAAAGCATCAAAAAACGCAGGGGCCTTAGCCCCTATAAGCCCCATGGGGCATCCGGCTCTGGGCGCTATAAACCCGATTATGTCGTAGTATGGATTCATTATAAAAAACAATAGCTATATATGAAGTCAAATGTGTCTTAATTAATGTTCTAATAATCTACTTTAAATGACTTAGTTTTATAGGATCAACGTCTTATGTAAATGTGTTACAATAGAATGTTACGATGTATCTGGACATAATAACAAGTTTTTTTTAGATATTTTTGAAATAAAGTGTCCAATTAGTTTTTTTATAAGAAACTTTTAAGATGTGTTCAATGAACACATCTATTTACAAGACATTTATTTTTTAAGACATTTTTTCTAATAATATCATATTAAAAACCGACATCAGGTTTTATTCCAAAGTTGTCATAAAAAACTTGTTAGAATGTCCAAAAGCGTTCTATCAACTTATTATATGATGCGACACATTTTTTTACATACGACGCACAAATGTTCGGTTCTAAAAAAGACTAATAAAAATGTTTTATAAAACTTGTTAGAACGCCCAAAAGCGTCCTATTTACTTCCATCTCTGTTGGGTTTTTTATCTCGCTTTTTTCATGATTTTGGTCTGTACGATTTTAATCGATTTTTGAGGGAAGGAAAAGAGCAGTTTTTGTTGTGTTCGATTTTGATTTTTGATTTCCATGGCAACACCACCACTAAACTGATAGATCTCCAAACACAGATCTCCACCAAGGAACAAGAAGACCATTTCTCAGTCAGTTTTTTTTTTTGAAGTAAAGACGTAAATTTTCATTAATGAACCAGATTACAAGGAGAGTTTAAATGATCAAACAACAAGCTAGGACAATTTAACATGGTAGTATGACTAGGGAAATTTAGAGCATTCCTAGCGAGAGTGTGTGCCGTATTGTTTGCAATTCTACGAACAAAGTTTAAGGAGAACCCACTTGATTGGGAGAGTAAAGATCTGCAACGGTCAATAATGGACCCGAATTCCGAGAGGTCTTCGAAGTCATTTCGGATCGCATCGACTACTAGTTTTGCATCGGTTTCGAACACGACCCTTTGAAAACCCTGGCAAAGAGCCCAATTTATCGCGTACTCAAGGGCCATGGCCTCGCATTCCTTAACGGGGGGGGGGGGGGGGGGGGTGCCCATGTCGGTTGTGGAATGGCATTCGATAAAGGTACCGGTGTGGTCTCGGATAATCTCACCCGAGCCCCATTTGTTGGAAGCGAAGAAGATCGCGGCATCGATGTTGCATTTAAGAACACCCGGCGAGGGGGCGTGCCATAAGTTGCAATCTTCATGGGGGTTTGGTGTAAGACCATTTGGTTGAAACTCATTTGCCGAGAGCCATTTCGAACGAGTTGCGACGGCGAGCCGGGTCGCCCACCTCGGGTTTTTAACCGCGTCATTAATCCAAGCCTCATTTCGGGTTTTCCAAATACTCCACAGTATCATCAAAAACTCGTCGCGAAAACACCCCCTGCTGTCGTTGATGCACGTCGTGAAAAAAGAGGAGAAGTCTTCCACCGAGTTTGCTATCGAGTCGATGTGGTTCCATAGTTTTGCCTCTTTCCAAACTTTGATAGATACCGGGCAACCAATAAAAAGGTGCCAATTGTTTTCCGGATTGGACCCACAAAGTGTGCAAAGACAAGAGACGTTGATTCCTCTTTTTTGGAGATTCACTCTATGGGGAAGGACGTCTTTGCCCACTCTCCAAGCGAAATTTCTAACTTTATGGGGTATGGAGGGTTTCCAAATATGTTTCCAATTGATACCCACGGGCGAAGGGGGTTGGTTGTGGTTGTTCTTCATCAAGAAGTTATACCCACTTTTAACCGAGAAGGTACCGTTTTGGTTAGCATGCCAAATCAAGCGATCGCGACCACCGTACGAACGGGGGATCATTTTAATCTCCCTTTGGTCACGGGTAGAGAAAGTGCGGTTAAGGCGATCATGATCCCAATCATTCGAATTTGGAGAGAACAAATGGCAAACACGAAGGTCTTCTTCACCCGGTGGAGGCGAGCTTTCCGTCCAAAAATTGTTGTCATCACGGAGCCAAGGATCTTTCCATACGGAGATAGAATCCCCGTTCCCAACTTTCCATCTATACCCCTTTTTTAGCACGTTGTGGGCTGTCCAAATGCTTCACCAAATGTAACTTGGATTATGGCCCAATTTTGCGTCGAAAAAGTCCCCTTTGGGGTAGTATTTTGCCTTGAAAACGCGACTAACCAAAGAATCCGAGTGATGGAGGAGTCTCCACCCTTGCTTGCCCAACAAAGCTATGTTAAAAGCCGAGAAGTTACGAAAGCCAAGGCCTCCAAGATTTTGAGGAGAACAAAGTTTTTCCCAAGTAAACCAATTAATGGAGCGTGAGCCATCTTTTTTAGCACTCCACCAAAAGGAATTAAGGAGGCGATGAATATCTTTCAAGAGAGACTTGGGAAGTAAGAAGACACTCATGAAAAAAACCGGGATTGCTTGCGCCGCCGCCTTGATAAGGGTGAGTCTCCCGGCACTCGAAATCGGTTTGTGTCTCTATTTGGAAAGACGTTGCCACAATTTATCCTTTATATGTCGGAAGATGGCCTTCTTGTTTCGCCCAATTAAGGACGGAAGACCCAAATACTTCCCGGTGTTTAGCGAATTTGTCACCCCGAAAATATGAGAAATATTATCTTTAGAAGTAGGATCGAGGTTCTTACTACACATAATACCCGATTTATTATAGTTAATCGCCAACCCGGAAGCTTGCTCAAAGAGATCGAGGATCGACTTGAGGGCCGTGCATTCCTCCACGTTTGCTTGGCAAAAAAGGAAAGCATCGTCCGCAAAAAGGAGGTGCGAGACGGCCGGGGCGTGGCTAGTAACTCGGCAACCAAGGATGAGGTTTCTACTGTTTGCGTCCGCCATAAGGGTAGAAAGACCCTCCATGCAAATGATAAAGATGTACGGGGAAAGAGGATCGCCTTGACGGAGGCCCCGTTTGGGGTAAATCGGTCCCAAGATATCATTGTTAAAACGGATGAAGTATCGGACCGAGGTGATGCACAACATGGTCATTTCCACCCATCGAACGGAGAAACCCATTTTTGTGAGGATAAGGCGGATGTAGTTCCAATCAAGACGATCGTAGGCTTTGCTAATGTCGATCTTGAGGGCAACCGCACACGATTTTTTCTGGGTGTTACGGTTCATGCTATGGATGAGTTCAAAAGCAAGGAGGATATTATCCGTAATGAGTCTTCCTTGAATGAAGGCCGATTGGTTCTCCGAGATCACCTTTGGGAGAAATTTCTTGAGTCGATTAGCGAGGACTTTTGTAATGATTTTAAGCGTGACGTTACAAAGAGCAATGGGTCGTAGGTCCTTCATGGTGGTCGGTGAGGCACACTTTGGAATGAGGGTGATTAAGGCGTCGTTAGTGCCTTCGGGAAAAAAGCCGTTGTTGAGCCATGAGACACCCGACGTGAAAATGGAGTCCCCAACCACATCCTAAAAGTGTTGGAAGAAACGGGGATTAAAACCATCGGGGCCCGGAGCTTTGTCGGGCTGTGTTAATGCCAAAAATCGCACCAAAGGGACAACTTAAGGTCGATGTGGACTTAAACAACTAAAGAAAGAATCTTTCGACGAGACGTGCGACGATAAATAAAATAAAGAAACAAGGGATTTGATGACGCAGGAAAAACCTCAAACGAGGAAAAAACCTGCGGACGACAGGGGGTGTCGTCGCTGCACTATGGTCGCCAATCAGGGGCGATGTCCTTCGGTACTGGTGTCGATCGTACAGATATTACAATACAAATGAAGGAAACGCTTCGAAATGTAAAGTACAAGTGTTTGGAATGTAAAACAAGTGTTTGTCGTGTGTGAAAATAAGGTGTAAACTGCTGGTCGAGGGCGGATGTCGTGCGTCGAGAGCGATTCTTCGAGAGAAAGTTCTTTGCTTCTGTTGTTCTTGAATTCGTTGTAGTATTCTGGAAGTTGATGCTAAATATAGCTTTCAGTAGATGATTTCTTGGATTCGATAGCAGATGTCCCCGAAATGAGGCTTGAGCTTGATCTTTTATAGTCTTCAGGAGCTTTAACTACATCATTAAAGGCTTTGATGACTTGTTGTAACAGTCGTTGTCTTCAATGTGGGATTAAATGCTTGTTAATGACTTCGTCGGTTATAGCCTTTGCCCATTAATGACTTTGACTCCTGCATTAACCACTTAACAAACGTAACAGTTATAGTATGTGTTAGCTTGGTTGAGGTCGCATGGTCCATATGCGACGGTCGTGCGGAGCGGGCGACGTCGAGGTCGAGTGTCGCGATGAACTCTCGACTTACCTTTTGGGAGGGACGACGGATGTTTTTTGGGTCTTTGTCGGGACCTTATCTTAATACAAGATATGGTTCATAACGAGTGTCTTACCTTTTCTGTTTGTGGTCAAGACCTGCATTAATAAACAAAAAAAACGGATGTTTGACTGTTAACGGTTATTATAATCGTACGACCGTCTTAAGTCTCGGATGTCGGTCTTATGGAACATACGACTATTGCCAAAATATAAGACCATTTGGTCGTAGGACCAGGATGTCAGGACGATGTTGTCGTAGGACCAGAGCGATATAACACCGATGACAGGAGACTGTCGACGTAAGACCGACGAGCCGTAACTGGCGACATAAGACTAGTGACGTAGGACTAGTGATGTGCGAAGTGCGATACGTGACGTGCGATCATGAGATGTAATATGACTATTGACCCAATATGTCAATTATCGTGGTTATTTAACGTATGTCGGGGATATGATAATAATGGGTATTATCATTGTCGGTCGGGGGTAACCAATGTCCATGGGTCATGTCGAGGGGATTTCCCAAGTCGATCGAGGGTGTGATTTTTTACCCTAACAGGGTGCATTTGAAAGAGGGCATCTTTAAATTCCTTCTTGGTGAAGGGAGCATCGAGGTGGGTATTGACACTTGTCGAGATACAAGTCCTCACTTTATCGGTAATGAGTTTTGCCGACCCATTACTATCCGAGAAGAGTTGTTTGAAATAGTCCATGGCAAGGGAGCAAAGTTCCCCATGGTCCGTTACCCAAGACCCATCGGGGTTTTTTAGACGACGGATAAGGTTCTTTTTCCTTCTCCCATTGGCGTGGGCGTGAAAGAATTTTGTGTTTAAGTCTCCTTCTCGAAGCCAAAATAATTTTGCTCGTTGCTTCCAATGTTCCTCCTTCTTAACAAGGAGCGAAAGTAGGTTTTTCTTGGTAACATCGAAGTCGCAAGCGTTAGCGGGTGATGCATGCTCTCTTAAAAAAGTGAGCTTTTGGCGACAGTTTGTAAGCTCCGTTTTTTGGGCGACATGAAGATTTTGCCCCCACTTGCGGAGTTTGCCAGCAACCGAAGAGAGCCGGTTGGGAAGGTCACGATCGGAGCCGCAATTCCAAGCATTTAAAACCATAGGGTCGAGGCCCTCCTCATGGAACCATTTGTTTTCAAAACGAAATAAATTAGCTTTCGTGCGACCGGTGTTAAGATGCTCATGGGTGTGGAGAAGAATAGGGGAGTGATCAGAAATAGGACTGACCAAGTTCTCCACCCAAGCGTTGGGAAAGATATGAAGCCAATTCGAAGACCCCACGGCACGGTCGAGACGTTCCCACACTTCGTTGGGTTTTCCTTTGTGTCTACACCAAGTGAAAGGGAAGCCATGCATGGGTATGTTGATGAGATTACAATCCGAAAGGGCGTCGCGAAATCCGTTAATGCACCAATCCGGATGCTCAAGGAGACCCCTTTTTTCACATTGAGCGGTGAGATCATTAAAATCCCCGATGACCGCCCATGGGGAAGAGGAGTGGGTGGCGAGGGAGCGGAGGAGATTCCACGAGTCTCTCCGCCGACTCCTATCGGGGAAACCATAGAAACCCGTAATCCTCCAAATCCCATAGATATGATCATTAAGCTGAAGATCGATGAAATTTTGCTAGTAAGACAAAAGCGAAACATTTGAAGTGTCATTCCACAAAACACAAATACCGCCACTGCGGCCATTACAATCAACGACAATACAATTATCAAAACCCAACTTAACTTTGATAACATCGATCCTAGACTACGCAACAAGCGTTTCAAATAGAAAAATAACGTCGGGACGGTAGCTGCGAAGCAGGTCCTTTAAGACCGAAACTGCACGCGGGTTGCCCAAGCCCCGACAGTTCCAAGCCATAATCTTCATTGATCTAGGCAGGCCCGTTGAAACGGACCCGCCTCTGGTTCGTTGAGGAGAGATTGTGAAGTCATAGAGAGCGCAACCGTGGGTTCAATCACAACATTTTCGGACGAGGGTTCGAACTTCGATTTCTTGCCACCCGTAGATCTTGCCCTATATTTGATGGAGATGCGTTTACGACTCGCAACGACCTCCGACTGGTTTGACGGGGCCCCAGAAAAATCAGGTGTGCGACTTGGTTGTAGTGGGTGATGGTTTTGGGTAGTGGGAATAGGATGAGGGTGGAAGGATTTGCAATAGTGGCGGAGCCAGGATTTTGGTCTAGGAGGAGCAGAAATTATAAATAAAACAAATTAAATAAAGCAAGTATTAATTTTATTTTTTGAAAATAGCAAGCAAAAGTAACGATCGTATATTGTTGAAACACCAACTTATACAGTTTTAATAGTGAGCTCGATGAGCTTTCATTTTCTAAAACTTATTTGTGATGTCTTTATTATCTATCTTAATAAAACATCTTTTTTAATATAAGAAGTCAAGCAATCATTCATCCATTGATCATCCATTCTATTGTGCAGCCTATTATTCACAACGTTCATAGTTAAAAATGCTATATCGACGAGAGGAGCTCTGTCTGCTTAAAGTTGGGAATTTGGAAGACTTTCTTTTTCTTGGTTGCGACTTTAAACAAATTCACATGGATGGTCTATGCTGTAGTTGTGTATCCATTTTAAAAAATTTAGCCCATGAATTATTAGTATTAAGTTAATGGGTCCAAAGAGGGATTTAAACAGAAGTAAATTGAGTCCATAAATTCTTAAGTATTAAAAAATTAATATATCAATTTTTTTTCATAAGTTGAGGGTTAGCGGTTGCTAACCCTTGTTACAAGGTAGCTCCGCTCCTGATTTGCATGGCTCAGTTTGCATGGGAAAGACCATGCAAGTCGTAGGTTGGTTTTGGGTGGGGGAGGGGATAATGCTCGTAGGTGGACAAGTATTTCGAGTTGGAGCCGCAAAGTATTTAATTTATTAATGGTATTTGGAGATAGTTTAAAATTAGGAATGCTACAAGGATTATTTTATATAACTTAAGTTTATATATTAAAATAATTATATATTTTATAAAAAATTGTTATAATATATTTATAAATTACTTTATAAGTTTTAGAATAATTTTGAAATAAAACGTGTTATTAATTTTGTTATATCGACATTATTTGAAAAAAGTAGTTACTCATATAGAAAGATGTATCAATAAAAATTGTCTATTAGATAACAAATATTCTATAAAAATATGTGTTTACAGGACACTTTTAAAAATTGTCTATGTAAAAAAATAATATGACACTTTATTTTAAACGTGTTTTAAAAAAACTTGATGAAATACAAAAACAAAAAATCGCTTTTTTGAACTTATTGCAATGTTTTTACATACGACACATAGCTAAGACACTTAGGGGTGTTTGGTTCATATAATAGAATTTGGTGGCCGGATTTGACTTAAACGTTATGTTCTCTAAGGGTGCGTTTGGTTGCAGGACAGGACAGGACAGAACAGGACAGGACAGAACAGAACAGAACAGCTGTCCAGCGTTTGGTAGAACATAACTAAATTGGACAGAACAGAACAGGACTGACAAAATGACCAATTTACCCCCAGTGAGTTATTTAGTGGTGGCGGTGGTGGTGGCGGTGTTGGTGGTGGTGGTGGTGGCGGTGTTGGTGGTAATGGTGGTGGTGGTGGTGGAGGCGACGGTGGTGGTGGTGGTGGTGGTGGTGGTGGTGGCGGTGATGGTGGTGGTGGCGACGGTGGTGGCGGCGGTGGCGGTGGCGAGTTATTTAGCGGTGGCGGTGGCAGTGGTGGTGGTGGTAGTGGTGGTGGCGGCGACGGTGGTGGTGGTGGCGGTGGTGGGAAACAAAGAAGAAGAAGAAGGGGGTATTTTTGTCAAAAAGCTCCTTGTTCCACTTAGTTCCATGGTTTTTGGTGGAACACATGTGTTCCATGTTTGTTCTACTTAGTTCTGTTCTGTTCTATCTTAAGTCACGCCAAACATGGGACAAGAGTCATTGTTCTGTTCTGTTCCTGTCCTGTCCCACAACCAAACGCAGCCTAATCGGGAGAGAAAAAAAGAAAAAAATCGATGGAAAGGGAGGGAAAAGAAATGAAAGAAGCATAATTTTTTATGTTCTTAAATAGAAGAGAAGGGAAAGAAAAAATGTCATTTCCATTAAAAATATTTCCTTATAATGAAAAGTTGAGTAGCTTCATAGCTTCGTAAGGTATCAACAAGTGGAAAAGATTTTGTGGTGGAAAAAATGGTGATTGTCTTTCTCTTTCTCTCTTTTGGATGAACCAATTCAAAAGACTCTTCTTTGATTAGTTTTTTTTTTCTTTTTCTTTCAAACAACATTAATACAATGGAATATAATGTAATCTAATGGAAATAATTGTTCCCATTCTATCCTACTTTCATTATTATTATTATTATTATCATTTTCATTCCTTTAAATGAACCAAACACCCCTCAAGTAAATGTAAAAGTCCTATTAGAACATTTAGACACATTTAACATCATATAATGCCGATTTTATTGCGGTATATATATATATATATATATATATATATAGAGAGAGAGAGAGAGGAAAGAAGGATCAAATGAGAACAATAACTATTTAAAAGAACACGAGAACGAACAAAATCATTAGTGATTTTACATTAACGCGCAAAAAAGCCATGCAGACCTGAAACCGCGGCCAAAGTCTTTTTCTGGTTCGTTAAAGTAAAATCACTAATGATTTTCATTCTCGTGTTCTTTTAAATATGTATTGTTCTCGTTTGAACCCGACTCTCTCTCTCTTTCTCTCTATATATATATGTGTGTGTGTGAAGTTAGAGAAGTAAATATTACCAACAATCGACCAATACTTTATCGCAGAAATAGAGAATCATTGAAGCGGAAGAAGTCCTGTCTTGATGGCGGACAAAGTGATTGGACACGGGCGTCATGCTGTATAAGTTGTTGGAATTTCCGTGTTCATCGGTTAAGAGGGTTGATTTGAGAATGGATTGGGTGGCGAGAAAGCAAAGAATGCGTTCGAGTAAAGGTCGGGTTTGGGGGGTTTGTGAAGGAAGATTAGAAGCAAGATCATAAGAAGAGAAATGGGCACCAGGAGTCTTGGCCATGGTCTCAAAGATATCGAGTTCGATGGCGGTTTTGATGACCATTGGAAGAACCATGCCGGATATTATTTGCATCAGCTTTTGTAGCCCTTCTTCTTCATTCAACATCTTGTGGGTTTCTTCTGAAGACCCCATGATTGAACTCAAGTGATGCTGCTCAACCTTTCTTATGACAAATCTCATATATATATATATATATATATATATATATATATATATATATATATATATATATATATATATATATCTTTCTCTCTCTCTCTCTATAGGGTTGGGTTCCGGTGAGAAGTGTCAAATTTGATGAGAAGCGTGAGAAGTGGTTATCAACCGTTGGATGCATGAGAAATGGACGAACATTAGGATGAGATGCACAAGATAAATTCCCCTTTAAGCCGTAATTCATGGAAGGGTATTTGATTAAAAGTGATCAACGCTTTAAAAGTAATTCTCACATTTCTGATTTCTTACATGATCTCATACCTATATATATAGGGGTGTAATGTAATGAGAAATTTTTATATTGTGATAACATCGAGAACTTTTATTTTAAGGTGTTGTTCACATTATTATTTTTTTCTCACCTAAGGTTGTCATTTAATGCAGTGGTGAACATATATTTGTTTCACAATGTGTCTGATTCATATGTATTATGTTCATGATGTGAAACTCTTTTTACGTGTAGCTTTTGTTTCTCAAACGGGTTTAAAAGGTTCACATTGTGAAGTAAATACACGTGAAACAAATATATGTTAATTAATATTCTAAATCGTAGTTTTGGATGATAAAGATCGTATGAAATAACACATGATACACTAGTTCTCAGGGTTATCACAATTTCAGGTGTTTTCAAAAATATAAAGAGAGAAGGGGGATAGAGGTTGAAATGAGAACACTTTTAATTTACGAAAATGTGAGATCAAATCTCAACCGTAAGATGAGATGGTCACCAATCAATTGAGATACACAATTTTTTAGTGGTTAAATTAAAAAATCAACTTACCCAATGGCTTAAAAGTTTTTTTGAAAGTGTGGAATTTGGCAAGATTGAAGGTATTAGGTAAAAATCCACTTAAAGTGTGAAGGGGCCCTTTTGCCGTAAAGCTAAGACAGAACTCAGCTAGGACCAAAGAGAGGATTGCCAATCGGATGACAATTCTCATAATAACTCTTATTTTCATCGGAATTCAATACTATACACACATAAACTAACATTAACCTTTTAGGGTTCCTCCTCAGAGGTCACTAATTCAAGTCCTATAAAGCCATTAGCGATTTTCCTAACTATTTTAAAAATATCCAATATTAATCAAGGTGAGTACAAAATAACTTCAATGTATAAAAAGAAAATTTATACCTACCAATAGTGGGTGACGTTATGATGAAAGAAAATATATACCTACCAATAGTGGGTGTCATGGTCATTGAAAAAGAATTGATACTTTCGTAAGTATTTTTGAGTCCAATGACTCCTTATCCAAAACTACTCCAAATAAGGGAATCAATAATAATATAGAGCAAATTGCAATTTTGGTCCATGTGGTTTGTTGTTTTTCTCATTTTTAGTCCCTACAAAATTTTTATTGCAAGAAAAACTTTGTGGTATGCAAAAATGCTTGGTTTTGATCCTTGAGGACTAACACCGTTAGGTTGCCTCCGTTAGAGCTCCTCATGTGACTTGCACATGAGGGCATTTTAGTCCTTTTACAAACATCAGACCACAGGACCAAAATTGCAATTTACTTTTTTATTCTTATACCATTTATTTAAAATATAGTAATTATATTATATAGTTAATAAATAAATATCACATGATTTAAAAATAACAAATTTAATAAAATGATAAAATTTTAATTAAGTAATAATTTGTTTACGTTTTGTGAACCAAAACTAATAAATTTGTTACTCTTAAATAATTAATTAATAATTTATTTACTCTAAAATAACCAAAATTGCATAGTTATATAAATAATCAAAATTGCATGCCAAAGTCGAAACTGAATTTCAATTATTTATATAAATATGCAATTTTGATTATTTTTATAAAATAATATGTAATATAAACAATCTAGCGCATATAAACCTATTTATGAAATTATATTTAAAAAAAGTAATTATAACTAAATTTACATATTATTGAACTCAAGTTTCTTTTAGATTTTTTAAATAAATTAAAGCATGTGAATTTTGTTTGGGGTGTTTTAGAAAGAAAAAGTGATCAACCCATTCTTGTGTTTTTATTGTTGATCATCTTTCTCAAATATTTATAACAAAATTCTTATAAAAAAACTTCATTTTTTTATAATATTTCTATTGAATAATTTATTTTATATTAAAAGTGAAATTTAGTAAAAACAAAAATATAAATTTTTTTAGAATAAATTTACAGTTAATTAATTAATATTACTTGAGAGTAAACAAATTATTAATTAACTAATAGTTATTTTAGATTAAAATTATTAATTAATTATTTTAGAGTAACAAATTTATTAGTTTTGGTTGACGACGTAAACAAATTATTACTTAATTAAAATTTTTCCATTTTATTAAATATGTTAATTTTAAATTATGTGATATTTATTTATTAATTATATAATATAATAACTATATTATAATTAAATGATATAAGAATAAAAAAGTAAATTGCAATTTTGGTCCTTGTGGTCTGATGTTTGTAGAAGGACTAAAATGCCCTCATGTGCAAGTCACATGAGGGGCTCTAACGGAGGCAACCTAAGGTGTTAGTCCTTAGGGACTAAAACCAAACACTTTTGCATACCACAGAGTTTCTTGCAATAAAAATTTTGTAGGGACCAAAAGTGAGAAAAACAACAAACCACAGGGACCAAAATTGCAATTTACTCAATAGTATATTATCCGTAACAAAATTATAATTTTTAGAGTAAACTACGATTTTCGTCCCTGTGGTTTGGGCTTTATAACGATTTTCGTCCCTATGATTTTTGTCCCTTAGACTAACTTTATTTAAAAAGTCAGTTAAATTAAAGGTATTATTGTCTTTTTTTTTTGCCATTTCTATATTTTTTATTAAATAATTTCTATGAATAATTCCACCTCGAAGTTTTGTCACGATTCAGACAATGGTGTTAATGGGGGTATGACTGTGGAAAGGGGTATGCTTCCTGAGTTTTTCGCCAAAAGGTCTCGTCGTTATGGTACTCCATTGATTGGGATCTTGTTCTCGGCTTCAGGTGGGATCTTGCTTTCGTGGCTGAGTTTTCAAGAGATTGTGGCGGCAGAAAACTTTCTTTATTGTTTTGGGATGATTTTGGAGTTCATAGCTTTTGTGAGGTTAAGAATGAAGTACCTGGCTGCATCTAGGTCGTACAAGATACCAGTCGACACAGTTGGATCAGTTCTTTTGTGTGTTCCTCCAACGATCTTGATTTCTGTCGTGTTGGCTCTTTCTTCACTTAAGGTGATGATCGTTAGCCATTTTAGAATGGGTCGCAGCCATTTCAGAATGGATCGCAGCCATTTCAGAATGGGTCGCAGCCGTTTCAGAATGGGTCGCAGCCGTATTTTGTTCCTTTCAACGGAGACGCCAATGGCTCGTCGCATGGCAATGGCACCAGTTCAGGAATCAATCCGCAAGCAGGGGCAAATCTCGACCCCAATGACCCCGTCGCCCAGCGATTGAAAATGCTAGAAGATCAGAACGAGGGCGTCCTATCTTTGCTCGCCAAGCTACCTGGGGCAGCCGTGCCCGTTGATGTCGAACCTCGATCAAGATTTCAGGCGTCACCCTTCGTCGATGAGATCGCGACCGTTGAGGTCCCGAAGAAGTACAACGTCCCCGCCTTTACGCCCAAGTATTCGGGAGTGACCGATCCAACAGAGCACGTCGCGCAATATAAGCAGCTCATATGGACGATCTCGATCCCACACATGTATCAGGAGGTCTGTATGTGCAAAAGTTTCGGTGCGACTCTCACCGGTCATGCTCTCCAATGGTTGATCAATCTCAAACCCATGTCCATCGGGTCGTTCGCTGAATTGGTCAACCAATTCTCCCAGCAATTCGCCAGCAGTCGCAAGATGGAGAAGCAGACCAGTGACCTGTATTACGTCGTGCAGAAGACTAGCGAGTCTATCCGCAGTTATTTCAATCGATTCAATGCGGAGATGATCAGCATTCGCAATTGTAACGTCAAGACTGCAATTGAAGCTTATAAGCGTGGTCTGGACGACATCTCAGGGTTATACACTGACCTGACCAAATATCCTCCGGAGAATTTTGAAGACGTCCGAGCTCGAACCCTAGCGTACATGAGAGTAGAGGACGACGCTACCTTTCGTCGCAAGCATACCGACGACAAAAGATCGTTAGGTGTGAAAAAGCCCGAGTTCAAGACAAAAGCAATTTCCAAAATAGAGCCCGCGCGCCAGATCTTGAACGCCCGATTCAAGACGAAAGCAGAGGCTAAGACCGCGACCAAGTTTCCTCAGTACCCCAAGATATCCTCTTATGGATTCAAAGGATCCACTAAAGATTTGGTCGAAGCTCTGAAGACCACCCAGGAGACTATTCGATGGCCAAAGAAGTCTGATCAGGACGGCGCTAAGAAAGATAAATCTAAATGGTGCGACTTTCATGTCGACCATGGTCACGCGACAGATGATTGCATAGCTCTCAAAAAGGAGCTGGCGTATCACGTCCCGAAGGGCAATTTAAAAGACATCATCGACGACGTCGCTACCCCAGCTAACGACGTTCGACCGTCAACCCCCGAGCATGCGAAAGTCGTCAATTGTATCACCGGTGGTTCCGACGTATGTGGTTCCGACGTACTCTGCGGCCCAACGTCACGCCAGTCAAGCACCTGACGATCGGCCTGTCCCGCGTTCATCAAGGCCTAAAGGAGATCTGGAGTTGGAAGCTATGAAGATCGTATTCGACCAAGACGACCTCGGCGACTCGTACCAGAAACATCATGACGGGTTGATCATTCAACTCACGGTTGGTAATTGTTTAACTCGACGAGTCTGGTCGATGGGGGCAGTTCAGCGAACGTCATCTTCCTTGGCACCATCAAGGCCATGGGAATCGATCGTTCGGAAATCACCCGACGTTCGACAACTTTGGTCGGTTTCAATGGAGAAGCGACGAGCACCTATGGAAATATCATCTTGCCAGTCTACGCCGGAGGAATCAACAAGCAAACCAAGTTCAACGTCATCGACTGTGCGTCGGCTTATAACATCATCTTAGGTCGACCATGGATCCATGAGATGAAGGCCGTTCCCTCGACGTATCATCAGACTCTGAAGTTCCCTACGCCGTGGGGGATCCAGGAGATAAAAAGTGAGCCGAAAGTCGCTCGTGATTGCTATAAAACCACTCTGAAGCCGCGAAAATAGACCTTCTATTGTGGCGACTCACGACGACATTTA
This sequence comes from Saussurea involucrata, assembly GCA_033807775.1. Lineage (NCBI taxonomy): Eukaryota > Viridiplantae > Streptophyta > Magnoliopsida > Asterales > Asteraceae > Saussurea > Saussurea involucrata. Next base: position 227,537,963 of record CM066314.1, read on the forward strand.
GTGTATCGTCTTAAAATCACCACAAGGGGGTAAGATGGTAGCAATAATCAAGACGTCCCACGTAGTTGGGTACGACGCGTCAGAAAAGGTACTTCTTCTAAACCCTTTTCTATTTTTTCATACGATTTTTTAAACAACGATGATTACTGACTTAAGCATCGGAGGGTCGTTGGTTAGCCAACGACCAACCTCTGACATTGTTTATTCCGCAGAATCGCACGACAATAATCAAACGACTCTAGTTTCGCAAGGTCGCACAACATAAACAATCAGATCTTTGACACACCATCCTTCTACAGGGGCACACGATTCAAATTAATCGCACGACTTAGTCGTACAATCGCGAAGTCTAACGACCTCATGATCTAAGTTTCTTAACTTAGAAAAATTTCATACTCCGAATGTATGCTTTAGTCGCATGTGCTTATGTTTATATATACGATTTAAAAGTCTTATGGCTTACGTTTCAGTTATTGTGTTACAATAAATGCCTAAGTCGCATGACTCCTTGTATTTTATGAATTTGACAGTCGATGTGATATTTTATAAAACGCAAGTTCAAAAGAAGTCCGAATTTCATTCATCGAATAAACTGTCATTTACAAAAAGCTCGACCATCAACGGTCGAGCAACAAAGAAACAGAAATAAACGAAGATATATTTCTAAGGTTGGGGAGGGACGTCGGTCGCATCTTTGTCCAACACGTCACCCTTGAAATCCTCCTCCTCCTCCTCCTCGACCTCCTTCTCATCATCCGAGTCGAGCTTTCTCTCGGTCCCGACCTCCTTGAAGAACAGATCCAATTCGTCCGACGCTGAGGCCACGGGATTCTTGCCTAGCAAGTGATTTCGTATGATAGCCGCTCGAGCAGTGAGTCGAGCGAAGGAAAAGATGGACTTATTCTCATCCCTCAACTTCTCTAACTCCTTCTCTAAATCCACGGCTTTGGATTGAGAATCCTCAACTTCTTTCTCCTTCATAACCAGGGATTCCTTCATCCCCTCCAGTTTCTCCCTTTGATTGTGCATCACAGACAGGGACTCCATTAGACGCGAATTCATATCATCCCTCGCGTGGTCGAGAGACTCCAGCTTGTTCAAGGCATCGTCGAGTTTCACCGATGCCGCCTCTTCGCGTTCTAAAGTGGACCTTTCCCTTTCTAACGCCGCATCTTCTTTCTCGATGGCAGAAGCCACTAAGCCTTCTACCTTTGTCGATTTAGCGTACAACGCCAAAGACGACTGAAACATCTGAAAACATATGAAAAACACATTAGCAAAGAATACGACGTCGACAACAGATAAACAAAAGTCTTGAAAGATAGACTTACCATGAACGCTAGTCCAGCAACATGGGCCTCAGTATCCTCGAGAGAAACTCCGTCAAAACACTCTCTGAAAGAAGGGAGCTGATACTTTCCCAAATGAGGGAACAGTTTCGTCCTGTCTAGGAAATTATCATCCAAAAAATCCGACGGCAACGTAAAGTTCACCGTCGTTTCAGAGCCCGTTTTCGCGCCTTTGCCCCTGTCGACGAAAGAAGGGCCTAACGCGGCAAGAGAAGACATCGTCGCCGGTCGCGCCGTATCAACGGACCTTGTATCAGAAACCTTCTCGATAAACACGGTCGATACCTTAGCCCTCTCAGGCGGGACGACTCTCGACGAACCACCCGTCCTTGACGATGGTTCACTTAAAACGGACATCCTCGTCCTCTTGAGGAGACCCGACCCAGATGTCGGGACTTCTTTTCTCTTTAAGACCCCCGACCCAACTGTCGAGGTATCCTTCCCCCTGTCTACACTCGCCTTGCGAGTTAGCTCGACTTGAGCCATTTTCTCGACGACTGCAGGCGCCCAAGATTCTCCTGTATGGTAAAAGAAAGAATTAGACGATTGAGAACAAAGATAGATTAGGACGAGCAGAAGCAAAGAGATACTTACCAGTTATCTCTACTTCCTCCTCCTCTCTCTCCTCGGTCGCCTCAGAATCCTCTCTCTCATCTTCTTCTTTCTCCTCTCGACCCATCCTCACTCTGTCGCTCAAGAAAACGGTGTCATCATCCTCGTCTACCAAATGACGCATGACGTACGACCGGTCTTCAGTACTAAACTCTAGGAACTTTTTGACCTTAGCCCGGGAAACATCGTCCGGCTCTACCTTGTCGAAATCAATATCTACGCATAAAAAAGAAGATCAGTCGAAAAAACAACCGAGCAACAGAATAACAGAATAACATACAATCAAAGGCTCACCCGTCATATTCCAACCCTCCCTAATCCAGTCACTATCAGTGTCCAGCGTCGACACCCGTACGAATACATACCTCTTCTTCCACCCACGGTCGTTGACCGCAGTATTTAAAATCAGGGTACGATCACCCTTGTACCTTCAAAACAAACTATAGCGACGGTACCGGTCACTTTTGACCTTATACGCCATCAGTAGATCCCTCACATTCATCGGTGGATTCCAGTTGGAGGTAAGTCGTTCGATGATCAGGATAACTCTCCAGAACTGGGGCATCAGTTGCCCCGGTGAAAGATCGAATTCACACATGAACTCTTTGACCAGAGGCGAATATGGCCAATGAAAGCCTATCTTGAACGGGTATTCGTATATAACGACGTACCCTTTGGGGCATATTTACGGTGATCCCCATGGGAATACTCCCTAGACTTCTAAAGTCGTCGAGATCTTCATCGTTTTTAATGGTGCTTCTAGGCTCTGTCGACATTGCCAACCCCGTTAAATTGACTTGCACTTCTGAAAGGCCCCAGATATCCCAGTTTTTTCTAGGCTTTCTAACAATAGACTTGCGACGCATACGCAAACTAGAGGGTCGTATCTTATATGATCTCAGAAAATCCTAATTAGGTCAAAGATTCTTGCAGGTTTAGAAATAATCGAACGAAAATCGACAAAAAAACCCTTAAAGAAATCTTTGCTTAAAACCCTCTGAAATCGTAAACAAGAAAAGATCCATAGTAATCTTTATTTATGCAGTCGATCATGTCAGGTCGAGTCCTTTGATGATCACCGCGTGCCCTCGTCCCTTCGTATGACCACACGGATCGTCGACACCTGTCAAAGACAGCTGGTAAGCACAATCGTTCATCAGTATGACGTCACGACCTCGTTTTCTCTTCGACCTCTCGTTCAGTTAAAATTGAACCAATCCGGTTCCGAGACAACCAAGGTATTTTCCAGCACAAGACCCTGAACACCCGACAAGCAAAATTTAAAATTCCAATTTGCCATCCTACTTTCAAATTTTAGGGGCAAACTGTTTGGGCAAAATTTCACAGGTCTCGACCACGACCAGAAAAGGTAAGACACATGTTATGAGCTATATCTTGTATTAAGATAAGGTCTCGACAAAGACCCAAAAAACCTCCGTCGTCCCTCCTAACAGGTAAGTCGAGAGTTCCTCACGACACTCGACCTCGACGTCGTCCGTTCTGCACGACCGTCGCACAAGACCGTACGACCTTGACTAACGCGTTATACGACTGTTATATTTGTTCAGTGATTAATGCAGGAGTCAAAGTCATTAATGGGCAACGGTCATAACCGACGAAGAGCAATTATGAAGAGTTACAACTGACAACCGTTACAACAATCATCAAAGATCTTAATAATTCAATTAACATCATCCGAAGACTATAAATCCCAAGTTCAATCCTCAGTTTCATGACATCGAATAATACAGGAAATCGAACAACAGAAGCAAACGCAAACACTCGAAGAATATTCATTCGAAACAAAGAACTTTCTCTCAAGTGATCGCTCTCGACGCACGACTTTCACTCTCGACCAACAGTTCACACATTGTTTTCACACACGACGCACATTGTTTTTACATTTCAAACACTTGTACTTTACATTTTGAAGTCTTTCCCTTCATTTGTATTGTAATCTCTATACGATCGACACCCGGAACACCACGGACATCGCCCCTGATTGGTGATCATAATGCAGCGACGACATCCATTGTCGTCCGCAGGTTTTTTCCTCGTTGAGGTTTTTCCTACGTCATCAAATCCTCTGTCTCATTTACATTTTTGTCTTTGTCGCACGCCTTTGTCGAATGATTCCTTTCTTTAGTTGTTAAAGTCCACATCGACCTTAAGTTGTCCCTTTGGTGCGCTTTTTGGCATTAACACCTATCACCTCTTAGTGGCAAGGAATCCTGCTATATGGTCTCCTAGGTTTTACCGTGTGTGATTTTTGCCTAAAGTTATCATGACTGCTGGAGAGTCTTCCAAAAATCAAGAAGAGCAATCTCTGATTGCTAAGCTTGATTTTGGAGATCCTTTATATCTCCACCCGAGTGATACTTCTGGTGTTTCTATCATGAGTATGAAGTTGAGTGGTACAGAAAATTACAAGGTATGGTCATGCGCTATGATTTTGGCTCTTGAAACTCAAAATAAGTTAGGCTTCATAAATTGTTTTGCGCCTCGTCCCACTAATAATGAAATTCTAGGAAAATAGTGGGACAGGTGTAACTCAGTTGTGTTGTCTTGGATTTTAAGTTCTATATCTGATGAGTTGTTTGTTAGTCAAGTGTTCTCCAGAGTTGCTTATGAAGTTTGGGAAGAACTCAAGGAGACGTATGATAAAATTAATGGATCTGTGACTTTTAATTTGCATCAGAAAATTAACTCGCTAAGTCAAAATAGAACCCCCGTATCTGAATATTATCACAAATTGAACTCTCTTTGGAAACAATTTGATGCTTTAATAAAATTGTCTTCATGTTCGTGTAATGTTGCTCATGATTTTTCAAAGCATAATCAGCTTTTAAAACTTATGCAATTCTTAATGGGTCTTGATGATATGTACATTAATGTAAGAAGTAATATTTTAATGTCTGACCCTCTTCCCTTTGTTAAGACTTGTAACAACCGGGTTTTTATAGAAAAGGTGAAAGTTTGGGGGTCGAAGTCTAAGCAATGAAAGTTGGACTTGAGGGACCTATTGGCAATTTCTGAGAAGTATATATAGCTACAATTCCCTAGGTTTGCTGATTTTTGCTCCTTGTTTGTGATTGTTGGCGGCTGAAAGAGAAGAAAGAAGAGAGAAAGGAGTTTTTGGAAGGAGTCTTGTTCAAGGAAGGATTTGTTCAGGTAATCTTCCCTAAATTCGTTTTCCTGATCAGTGCAAACTTTCTTTTCTCGTTTGTTTAAGAATTTGGGGATGAAATCGTGAGGGATTGCTGAGTTTTCACCTAAACATCCCTTTAGTGGGTATTTTGGGTTTTTGTTATTAATGTATCGATTTGGTAGTTTAAAGATGGAATGTTTAAGTGTTTTATGGTTGGGGTTTGAATCCAGTTGATTTTCTAACCAAACCCTTAGCAGAAAAACCTGTTTTAATCGCTTTTAGAAAAACAAGTTTCGTCCAGTTCATAGTTTCCGGATACTGGAAGTTCTTGATGTATCAGTGGTTTCCGGATAGGTTGTAAGTGTCCGGGTAGAGTTATCGTGGGAGTTACCGGATGTGTGTTTTTACCGGATAAGTTGGGTTACCGGGTGTTTAGTACCCGGTAAAGGATGTGTGTCCGGAAAGTACGGGTATCCGGAAAGTTCGGGTATCCGGAAAGTGATGCGTACCCGGTAAGTTCTGGATCATTATTACTGATTAAGGAATTGCCGATCTTTTAGGTGTCAAGTTGGGTTAACTCGAGAGTAGAACAAGTGTGCGTTCAGTATCGTCAAGGTGAGTTCTCTCAACCCTTTTTATGACGTACTATGTTTTACTGATTATGGTTTCGATTTCGAGCATGAACTGTTTTATAAATGTCTTGCTTGCTTTCCATGAACTGCATGTTTATTCAGCAAATGAAATGATGCTTAAAGTTTTCTTAAATGAGATTTCAAAACGTTATGTGTATGCTATGTGGAGTCGGTTTACACAGTGGGGTCAGGGTACCTTGGGATTTGATAATTCCTTGGGCATATGTGGTCAGCTTGTGGGTTGGAATTTGTTTCCTTCCTACTCGGATAACAGGGGGTCCACTTGGAATCCGGTGTAGCCGAGAGGGTGTCCGTTAGGCCCCGATCGTGGTAGCTTATGTGATTCCTGAACCGTGTGTTGAACCTTGAATGATGCTTATGTGAAGAATGTGAACTGTTTTCAATGAAAGGATTTTATACTGTGAAAAATATTTATGGAGGGAATTCACTAGACCTTTTGGTCTAACCCTCCCTTTTCAAAAACTTAACCATTTTCAGGTAAGCGTGTTACGGGTTCTTCTAGTAAGAACTAAGAGATGGCAAGAAGGATTTGGAGCTTAGAGCGACTCCAAGATTTTGATTATGATGATTATAGATAGAGCTATCGGCTGTGGATTAGAGACTTCCGCTGTCAAGTTTTGTTTAGTATAGGTTGATGATGTTTTAAAGACAAGTTATTTATGTAATTCAAATGCTTATTCTATGTTAATGCATGTTATGAATTTTGGGACGTTACAAATGGTATCAGAGCCTTAGTTTAAGGGATTTAGGTGACCAGTCGGGCCTAAACTTAAACTGTAAGATGAGGAACACAACCGAGACATAGGATTGCCTCTAGGAACGATCACTATAAATGCGCTTAGGAATAAGGTGCCAAGGACAAACGTGTAAGGTAAGTTTGGGATTACACCTGGCCAGTGTAATTACGAACTTACAGGTACATGTGCGTGCTTACAATACCTTACTTATAGCAAATTTGTTGTGTCATGTCTAGCAAGGATTAATTATCGTTTTCTTTCAGTTTAGCGCTATGGCTGGGAGAACTTTGAGGAGCAGGTCGGTACTATTAATGCCAAAAATCGCACAAAAGTACAACTTAAGGTCGATGTGGACTTTTAACAACTAAAGAAACGTATCTCAAGCCAAATAACACAATTGCGGGAAAAAGTAAATAAGACGAGAGATTTGGTGACGCGGAAAACCCCAAAACAAGGGAAAAAACCGCGGTCGACCGTGTTAGAGTCGACGGTGCACTATGGTCGCCAATCAGGGGCGACAATCCTTTGGAAACAAGTATTTTATGTACAATAAGTTACAATTATAGAAAAAGTAAACTTAGTCGTGTGCAAACGACGTATGTCGTGTGCAAACGACGTATGTCGTGTGCAAACGACGTATGTCGTGTGCAAACGACGTATGTCGTGTTTAAATCATGCGAAAAAGTATGCTTGTCGTGCGGTTTGAACTGTCGTCGTCGGGTGGTTCGAACTGCCGTCGTGCGAAACTTTGCATCAGTGAAGTATGTTCGAATGCCTTAAAAGAAATGTATTTTTGAGTGTTCAGATGAATGTATACTGATGTCCCCTAAATTGATCACCGGGGGCCTTTATATAGCTTCCGTTGGTAATAAATGAGCTTTAATGGTTGGTCTTGTAACTGCTGTCGGACATTAAATGCGCTTTGATGATTTGGTTTTGTAACTGCTGTCGAGTCTTTAATGTCATTAAGAGCTCGTCCGTTACTGTCCGTTATGTCATGAATGCCCATAGACCTGCATTAATGAATAAGAAAAACGGCTGTTGACCATTAATGGTTAGTATAATCGTAAGACCGTCTTAAGTTCGGAACGTCGGTCTTATGGAACATACGACTGTCGCCAAAATATAAGACCATGTATATGCCCGTAAATGTCCTGTAAGACCTTATCTTAGTATAGGAATGGTCTTATGCAAATTTCGAAGGATTAGGTCGGACGATGTTGTCGCAGGACCAGAGCGATATAAGACCGATGAGAGGAGACTGTCGACGTAAGACCGACGAGTCGTAACTGACGACACGTAACTGGCGACGTGAGACTAGTGACGTAGGACTAATAACGTAAGACTAGTAACATAAGACTAGTGACGTAGGACTAGTGACATGCGACATGCGACATGTCGTTAGCGATATGTGACGTGTGACATGTGACATATGACGTGCGACATGTGATGTGCGATCATTAGATGTAAAATGACTATTGACCCAAGATGTCACTTAATAACCAACTATCGTGTGTCGGGGATATGGCAATAATGGGTATTACCTTTGTCGGTCGGGGGTATGTCCGTCGTAGATATCCTTGGAAATGGGTCATGTCGGGGGATTTCCCAAGTCGGTCGAGGGTGTGAGTTTTTACCCAAACAGTTAGCCCCCCGAGATCTGAATTTCAAAGCCATTTGAGTTTCAGATCTCGCACCAAAGTAAAATGTGTTTCTACGGAGACGTGTCACTTTTGCTAATTGGATCATTTAGAAGAAAATCGACTTGGTCAACTAGAATTGTGAGACCGTTCGACAATGTACAAATGACACATCTGTTAAGAAAAAATGTTTTCTAAGTAAGTTGCGATGATCGAAAGATGATCTTTAATGCGCAAGTTACTTGTGGCATTCATCCACTAATGTGAAGGATGAAAAACTAACGACGATCGTAAGACGATCTTAAAACACAAGGAACTGATGATGATCGATCAAAATGAGACGTATGGATCGAGAGTCAATCGTAAGACGATTGGGCCGAAATAAAGCTTGGCGACGATCATAAGATGATCGAACCAAGATAAAATTTAAGAATCTTGTGATACAGTCGTTAAAGACTTATGTTCTGGCGTTCCGAGCCAATACGTTCGTTATAGACTTTTGATCTGGCGTTTAGAGCCGATATGGTCGTTAGAGACCTATGATTTGGCGTTCCGAGCCGATACGGTCGTTATAGACTTGTGATCTGGCGTTTAGAGTCGATATGGTCGCTAGAGACCTATGATCTGGCGTTCCGAGCCGATACGGTCGTTAAAAACCTATGATCTGGCGTTCTAAGCCGATACGGTCGCTAGAGACCTATGATCTGGCGTTTACAGCCGATACGGTCGTTAGAGACCTATGTTACATTGTGTAAGTTTTGCTTTAGCGATAATCGGTAAAAAATTTACCTTACTCGTGATTATACGGTTAATCTTGCGACTTGCCTTTATTGGCAATCCTGAGATTAAAATGTGCGAGTCGCACTTATTGGCGACTTTTGCGTTTTGACATGCGTCTTACCATGACTGGTGATTGTGAGATTCAAGTCGTCTTTATTGACGACATATGTCATGACTAGCGATCGTGCGAGTCGCTTTTATTAGCGACCAAGAATTTTTAACATGCGTTTGTCGTGGCTGGCGATCATAAGAAAAAATGTGAGTCGTCTTTTATTGACGACTATAAATTGCAACCTGCGTTTGCCATCATTGGCGATCATAAGAAAAAATGCGAGTCATCTTTTATTGACGACTATAAATTGCAACATGCGTTTGCCATTACTGGCGATCATAAGAAAAAATGTGAGTCGTCTTTTATTGACGACTATAAATTGCAACCTGCGTTTTAAGCAGGGGCGGATGTATGGTTTAACAAAGGGGGTCATTTGACCCCCATAATTTTCCAAACAAAACTATTTTTATGTAATAAATATTATTATTTTTAAATATGCTTAAAATTTTGACTCCTAATAAAAATTAAGTTTGACCCCACAAGATATTTTCACATAGTTTTATACTTCTATAAAAAAAAATTAGTCAAATAATTAAGAGCTTATTTTATGATCATCGATTAACCTTCGTACTTTTTATTGTTTATTGTGAGATGTTAATGGCTACTTGTTAAGGATACGGTATAACTTTTATACGAATCATGTAACTTGAAATGTTGTGGCTTGTCACTCAACGAGTGAAATGTGAGTGAGGCAATCATCGTAAAACCATGAGTGAGATTAGTGGAGTTAGGGGTGTCGAGAAAAACCAAAATAAACTACCTGAAATGAAGTTCGATTTATTCAGTTCTCGATGTATTTAGTCTGGTTATGTGCCCTTAGTCGGTTTATCCAATTCGGTTATGTTTTTTCGGTTCAAATTATTTTTATATTTTTGAATAGTTAACCCTGGGTTCAATGGTTCTGGTTTTTTCCGTTTGGTTATGTCTTAATTCGGTTCAGTTTTTGGTTATGTGTAGTTTGAAAAATGTCGAAAACCGAATAACACCCTTTAAGTGAGGTAATATGAGAAGTTATGGGACTTAATGTGGCGTTGGAGGCACGTCTTGCGCCACGACGCATGACACGCCTTTTAGAACTCTTCCGACCCCCAACTACAAAATTCCTGGATCCGCCACAGGTCATTAGTTGAGATTTTAAAATAAAATTGTTGGATAGGGGATTTCCAAAGCCATAACATTTGTTGTTCTTATATTTTAAACACCAACTTATGCCTTAGTAGTTTGTACTTTGCAACTTGTAATTTACAAAATAGAATTCAATTTTTTTGTTTAAATAAACTAAAAAGTAAAATCATTAATAAGCAATAAGGCATATAAGGTAGTGCTGAAAATATCCATTTGCACAAATGTAATGCAAGAAATACACAGTGACAGTGCATTGAAGGAGCAGTATAGTTTAGAAGTGTTTTTTAGGCAGAGGCAGTGCATTGAAAGAGCAGAGTGTTATCTAAAAAAGGGGAAACCTCAGCCTAGGAGGCGAACGACAATGGGGGATGTAAATGACTTTAAAGACTTTGTTTCTTTGCCTTTGTGATTAAAAATAAAGGATTTTAAAGCTTTTATTACTTAGAGGCGGTTTACCAAACACTTACCTAGGTAATCACTTACCAAGTCACGTTACCTTACCGGATGAATATGGTAAGGACCAATAATCTTAATCGGTAAGAACGAGGCAAGGACCAAGAGTTTCACCCGGTAAGTGAAGGCGACGACTCTTATTATGGTTAGCGTTTACCGGGTAAATTGTTGCATACGACACCGTTTTGGTGAGTTAAAATCTTACTCGATAAGTAAATGATAGTGTTTAATCTTACCGATAAGCATTTACCAGGTAAGTGTTTGGTAAACGGCCCCTTAGTTGTAAGTCAAATTTCACACATAGCATCAAAAGTACATAGCTACATCGAGAAACAAAGTGAAGTAAGCGTAATGAAAAAATCAACAAATGAATAGAATCAAATGGACACAAATAACTGCAAAAGAGAACAATCAACCAAATAGTTCTAGATATGCTAACATGCAGCATCTTGTCAACATCAAAATCATTCCATTGGTTTAGCATATATATAAATAAACAACAACAATTGAGAACATTTACATTGCAAGCCAATAGTTTACATGCAGAACTTTCAACACAAAACTCAAAATTTGGCACACTCTGCCTGTTTCTATCGCTAACCACAAGCTTTAACTAACCAGCCATTCAAACCAAAATGCATTCAAATGAGAGCATGGTCATAGTAGTCCGCCAAATGCACAAATGGATAAAAACAAAAACCAAACCCACTGATCCCAGACCGCTATGGTGATCATGAGCAAACATATTACTATCTTTCAGGCCATGGAGCATCATTTTAACGAACAAATCCATCCTAAAAAAGTCACAACCCACATCAGATCAATCCTCACCGGCAAAAATTAGAGAAGTCTCATCAGAGAATGAAGTAGCCTCTCCACTTAAAGAATTCAAGCCCATTGTAAACATCAAAAAAGACATAATGGAGTCAAAATGCTGCAAACGGAGACTGTCAGAAAAACCAATAAACTGGGTTAAATGGAACGGAAGAAAAGGTCCACTATAGAACCGTTAAACTTTACAAAGTAATTGAAAACCCATGTGGATTTTGTAGCAAATTGGGAATGAAGTGAACTCTGGTCAGTTAAACTCGAGATGCAAAAATATACTCCAATTTTTTCCTATTTCTTTGAAAACAAAAAGTCCATTATCAACTCAAGCCCTTCAGTATAATGTCCCTTGGCCCAATTGTTTCTGGCGCCAACTGGCTGAACACAAAGTTATCCGGCCTGAAGATCTGCCCATTGGGACCAGATCTGATAATGTCCATGGTCCCAGGCTCAAGATCCATAAGCAGAGCACGAAGAACATAGATGTAACTTATCGTCAATATTTGAAAAAATGATCCCTACACTACAACAGTTACAAAATAGGTTCAAGTACATATTATGTCATATCTTCGTAGGTGACTATTATGGTAAATAAAGATTAAAAAAAAAGATGAATGCTTTAATACAAGTAACCCTGACAAAAAAACAATTTTTAAGGCCTAAACAGAGGGAATAAAAATTCGTTTACATGGAAATAACAAATAAACATGTATAGAAGCAAGAAATCAATAAATAACACAATGAACCAACATGTATATTTTTTATCCAAATGCTTACCCGGTAAACACTTCTTACCATTTGAGATTCTAGTCAATTGGAATGGCATCATATGCAATAGTTTATCTAGTAGGTGCTAAGCGGGTAAGACTTGTTCCTTGTCATTGTTCTTACCAGGTAAGATTTTAGGTCCTTACGAAGAGCATGTGAACATTACTAAAAACGATGTCACATAGCAACACACGGTTCTTAATCTATTATTATTATCTAGATATGGAATTCTAAATTCATCGACTGGAAAAACCAAGGTTTACTTATGTTTCCATGATATGACACAAGGTTTACTTATTTTAACCTTGTAATATCTTGAGCGCTGCTGAGCAGAACTTGAAGCACTGCTCTACTACGAGGATGAATGAGAGTGAGTGAAAGTATTTTCCTAAGAATTTAAATAAAGTATAAAATGTCATACAATTTTCATAAGCACATAACCAAACCAGCTATAACGACCAACGAAAATGACAAACATGTTTTATCCATCATAAGTAGAATTTTTAATCTTATCTGAATAATGTAGATGTTCACGTAACCTCGATGTGTTCCGGAAAACAAATGGTTTTTGTAAATGAGCAAATGAGTAGACAGACAACTCAAGGATTTTGAATAAAAAACTTAATAATACCTTAGAACCATATAATAGAGCTTTCTGTACATATCTGGATCTGACAAGTACAGGTGTTCCTCAGTGTTGCTTTGCCGGTATGCTTTTGAAGGCCAATGGCAATTTTCCGGAGGTATATTTCTTGAAAATCTCTCCAACACTGTATACACTCAAGTTACAACATTTATTAGTTTCATGATATAAGAAAATCTCCAAAAATCAAAGAATAAACTTGTATAGCACCTCTTGTATAGTTCTATCCAGTTTTGGCAGATGTTGCATTCCTGCAGATAAACCTATATACCAAGCTCATAACTTCAGATATAAGCAAAAACTAATCATAAGAGAATAATGAAAAAAACCACAAAAAGACTTAAAATAGATTAGTAAAGCATAAGCTACAAGATACAGATTGTTGAAGAATAAATAATTTCGTCAAAAGATTTTGGTAATTATATACATGAATGTAATCATTGTATTGAGAACAGTAATTACCAAAATCTTGATTACAATGATTACACTCATGTTGGTAATCATCGTATTGAGAACATTAATTACCCATCCAACGGAAGTATGCCTCTTTCTGATTCATCTTGATCCATTTTAATAGCATGGATGTTCTGAAATACCCCTTCAATGGAACATCCTACTATACCATCTTCATCTCCTTTCCTGCCTTCCATGTTGGCAGAATTCAATAATACCTCACTGTTGACATCATCATCAACCTCAAAATCCAATGCAACACAAGCAACAATTTTTGGAATCAAAAGTTGGTCAAACAAAAGAAAGAAAATAAAATAAAATTATAACACCCATACATACAAAGGCTATCAATGTAATTTTAAGTAGCACATTCATGTTAGAGATCACATATGAGATCTAGTTGTCAATTTTTCCATTGCTATGACCTGTTTTCCGTTCTCAAGATAATATCACACCGAAAGAATTGCCTCAATTATGGTGGCAAGTCTTTGACATTAAAGTAAAACAAAGACTCTTCTGCACCAAGTCACCAACAAGGATCAAGTGACGCCATATTTATTTTAAATGGACGATTTGGGTAATCCCTACCTTCGGTGTGCAAAATAAAAAATTAGAAAAAAAAAGAATATGAACTCCATCTTTATTACACAATTCAACTTTAAGCACGTTTGTATTTTGCTTCCTTATTTGTCTTTCCACTTGTTTGGCATTAGAACAATGCAATTGATAAAACACCAAACTTCTATTAGATATCCAATCATAATTAGCCAACAAAAAAAATCAAAAACCAACAGAAATAGATATGAATTAATAATTAAAGAGAACATCTTGCATTATACGTGGAATAATATGTAATATAAAGGAATTGATGTCTTCATTCTTTAAGTCCTTTGTCCCCCTCATCTCTATGGATGAAATAATCTGCGATTTTCACTCTCTACAAAACCAAAACCAAAACCAAAACCAAAAGTGAGTGGGAGGGTTGAGCAGATAACCAAAAACAAAAACAAAAACAAAATTGGTAACCCAAACCAAAACCAAAATCAAAATCAAAATCAAAATCAAAATCGGTAACCCAAACCAAAACCAATGCCACCGAAAAGAAAATCAATAACCATAACCAAAATCGGTTACCTGTCATTTGTTGTTACAAACCAATCAAATGTTACAAACCAATCTTAGCCATTCATCTAATCATAAAAATATTATATTTCACAAATACATCAATTGTTTCCTAACACAAAGTAAAGAAATATAATTAATAAGGTGCAGTTATATTTTACCCATTTTCACCACATATCTAAATTAAAACCATTTCACATATATTATTTTTGTCTAAACTTAATCAGCTTACCTAGCTAACACAAATAATTAACTTTAAATAAAGCAACCAACATTAGAAAATTTGTTGAAAATTAATCTCATTTGACTGCTAATGATTATTTAAGTTACACATTTTGTCTCAAAAAAACAATTCAAACTCTTGCTTGCTATATAACTAATTGATACAAATATTTAATTGATCATTATATACATATATACATATATATATATATATATATATATATATATATATATTAATAACTTGAGGTATTAGTGTAGAGTGCCTGATTTCTTCCACTTCTTTTTTTGAGCGGTTTTTCTCATGTCTTGGTATAAATACGACTTGGAACCGTCATTTTTGGGGAAATCATCATTCAGAACTCGATTTTGAGAAGGGGAGAAGCAAAGAGGTCGATTGGGGAGCAATTCCTTCATCAATTTCATTTTAACTTTTGGTATTTTCTTCTCTTGTAACCCTAGTTTTCATTCCAACAATAGTTAAATTTTAGGTTTGATGCATTTTCAGTTGAGATTCCTATGTAAGATGTTGTGAACAAGTTTAATTGCTTGATTTCTATATAAATGTCAATTTCATTTGAATTATCGATTAACTTGATCAATTAGTTGATTTTCTTTTGGAAAATAGCTAGTTAGAAACCTAAGATACGTAATTGTCTTGGGATTTTGATAAAGTAGCACAAGAACCCACTTGATTGCGGTAAGGTTTTCGAAATGGGTTTTTGAAATCTTGCAATCGAAGCTCTAGTAAGCCGAGCTTATGAGCTTATTGCTTTGAATTGGATTTTCCTCAATCGATACAGCTAATTGCATCTAGGGGTTTAAGAACTTATTTAAACTCTTATTTGTAATCAAGATTTGGTTAAGAGCTTGTTTAATCAATGTTTAATAAGGGAAAATCGAGGTTATCAGAGCTTGTTGATAACCATGGCCAATTTGGGCTTGTTTTACCATTTTACACCGTTAGGAATCGATGATAATGTTTTTACATCATTACTTGAAGTGGACTATTGTTGAGTTTCTTTTTATTCTTCGTTTTAAATTACTTTAATCGCATGTTTAGTTTAGTTAATCAAATCCCCCCCCCTTTTTAGTTAACGTGTAGAAGTAAGATAATTGTCATGACCAATCCCTATGGATTCGACCTGACTTACCACTATTACAATTTATATTGTAAATTGGGACAGTTAGACCTACTTATTATTTGACGGTCTCGACACCCGTCAACCATAAATGCCATGCGTGGTGTCTCACGTGCAAACCAAAGCCATTCAATTTTCATATATATATATATATATATATATATATATATATATATAAGGAGAGGTTCAAATGAGAAGTGCTAAATATTTAAGAAATAAAGAAGTGATCTTAGCCATTCATTCGGTCAAGATCGATGGCTTTGACCGAGAATCAACGGATAATTCCTCGCGTGGTCTGCGCGTGGTCTGCACAAGATAGAGGGGCAGTTTCGTAAAAAATACGCCTGACGGGTTCATATATGAATCTGTGTGATTCATATATGAACATTTGTGTTCATATATGAACCTTTGTAATTCACATATAAACTCTTTTTAAGTAATTCATATATGAACCTTATGATTCATATATGAATCAGTTAATTTGTTCATATGAGAATTAGTTAAAAAAAATTCATATATGAATCACAAAGGTTCATATATGAACACAAAGGTTCATATATGAATCAGTTAATTAGTTTCATATATGAATCACAAAAGTTCATATATGAACACAAAAGTTCATATATGAATCAGTTAATTGGTTCAACTGATTCATATATGAACCTACAGTTAATTAGTTTCATATATGAAACACAAAGGTTCATATATGAATCACAAGATTCACATATGAATTAGTTATAAAGAGTTCATATGTGAATTACAAAGGTTCATATATGAACGTATAGTTCATATGTGAATCACACAGATTCATATATGAACTCGTCCCGTGTTTTTTGTAAAAGTTACGAAATTGCCCTTCTATTTTTGGAACAGACGCAACTTTTGACCAATTATAACCGATCTTGACCGAATAAATGGCCAAGATTACTTATCTACTTCACAAATATTTAGCACTTCTCATTTGAACCTAAGGCTATATATATATATATATATATATATATATATATATATATATATATATATATATATATATATATATATATAGAGAGAGAGAGAGAGAGAGAGAGACCTGAGATCATGTGAGACCGTGTTATTTTCGTGAGACCATGAGACCACAAAATTAACACTAAATCTTCACAGCAAAAGACTGTGAAGGTACTGCGAAGGTAAACCTTCATAGTGTTTTTGTTGTGAATGTTCGTTGTTTTTCTTACCTTCACAATGAATCACTGTGAAGTTTTAGTGTTATTTTGTGGTCTTACGGGTCTCACGAAAACAGGTTGGTCTCACGTGAACCCAACACAATATATATATATATATATATATATATATATATATATATATATATATATATATATATATAGAGAGAGAGAGAGAGAGAGAGAGAGAGAGAGAGAAAGAGAGACTCCGTAAAATGCAAATCTTGCATTTGTTGCACATCTTACAAACCACAGTGTGCATATGTGAACAATGTGCATATACATATGCATATGCATACGTGCAAAAATATACATATAATGGATATACATTCATATGGAATAATGCATATATGCATCTCAGATTATGCACACATTGTTCACATATGCACATTGGTTTGTAAGGGGTGCAACAAATACATGGTTTGTATTTGATTTGTATCATATATATATATATATATAATACACAAATATGTATGTATACATCCAACCAGGTATTTTTCTAAACGGTGGCACCATTTGATTATAAGAAACAAATATAGAGATATTTTTCATAAAATCAATATTGGTTTGGTGGTTAGTCCCTTGCTTTTCAAACTGGAGGTCTCAAATTTGAGTCCTACTATTGCAATTTTTTTAGAAACATGATAAATATGAAATTGAAAGCTAAAAACAACAAAAATGACTCTAACAAGACTCGAACCTAGGTCTAAAGTAGAATAAAAGCCTTTCAAACCAATTCTACCAAGGGAAACTCATGTTCTTATTGCAGTTTCAAAATATATATTGTGGCACAAAACAAACTGATACGGTTGCACATTTCACGAGCCTAATTTTTTTTACCTTACGACGGATAAACAATACGATGGTACGTGCCACCTATATCCATTAACTAGGTCCGCCCATGCATCCAACTTTAGAAAAACACGCAATATATAGCTAGTAATAAAACCATACGTTTCTTGAAATATGTGGTTGCAAACTTGCAAGTTGCAATGTCCGTGTCAAGTTCCATGAAATATGTGTTTTATGCATACATGCCTAAACGAAAACCATAGAAAATAATAAATTTTATACCATCAAAAGAAAATCAAAATTTCGTAGAAAGCGTAACAAGTATTTTGGGGCGGATCTAGTGTTGAAGGAGTGGGAGGATGAGGCGATGCCCCCCATTAAAAGGGAAAAAATGTGAAATTTCATAGGTAAAAACACATCTTTTTTAGCTTTCTACCTAGGGGTGTTCAAAAAAACCGTTGGACCGCTTAAACCGATCGAAGCAAGTTAAATCGGACCGTTTTTGGCGGTTTGAGCGGTTTGGCGGTCCGGTTTGGTTTGAAAATTTGTCAAACCGGGCGATTCGGTCCGGTCTGCGATTTGAAGGTTTTTTAAGCGGTTTGGACCAAACCGACCGCCATACATATATATATAATTTTTTTAATTTATATATATATATATTATTTAGAGTTTTAAACATTTTCTTATGGCCCAATTTTCTCATACACCCAAACCCAAATATTTTGAAAGCCCTAGTCATCTTCAACATTCTAAATCGAATAATATATTTAATTGTTAATCAGTTGAACCAATTCGGTGGAACAAATGTTAAGAATGCAAAAAATTACAAATGACATAAAATTCAAAATACCAAGTTACCAACACACACACACACACACACACACACACACACACACATATATATATATATATATATATATATATATATATATATAATAACAATAATAATAATATCCCATTTTTTAGCTCTAAGAAGATTTAGAGGGAAACATTACTAGTAGACTTTTTAGCAAGTTTAATCGAGATGTCTATTAACTTATGTGCTTAACAATATGAGTGTTTATGTTTTAGAGCCCATAAAAGGCCTAAATCGCCTAAACCGGCCGGACCAAACCGCCTAAACCGCGGTCCGGTTTGACCGGTCTGGGCACTTGATGTCAAACCGCTCGGTTTGAGAATTTACCAAACGCCACTTGTGGTTTGGTTTGTGGTTTGAGGGGTTAAACCGCCCAAACCGGACCTCGAACACCCCTATTTCTACCTTAGTTTCTCCCAGTAAATTTTCGTTTGGAACCCCATCAACCAAAAATGTGTATCAAAACCAACCAAATAAACAAAAAACACTTTTGAAATCAACAAAAAAACCAAAAAAGTCTTTCGAAATAGACAAAAAAAATCCTAAAGTTCCTTAAAATCACCAAGAAAAAACTTAACATCCTTTGAAACAGTGAATTTAGGCTACAAATACATCGAACAATTTTACGGACATTTAATCTACCTTAAAAAGTGCCCCCACTAGGAAACAAAATCCTGGATCCACCACTGGTGAACCGTCATTTGCTCAAATATAGAACCCCTTACTAATTTTCTTTGCTCTGTTTTTTTTGTATGTTTAAGCATGGAATTAAAATAGTTTTGAATGAATAAGTTATAATTTTGGATGAATAAGATAAACAAATATATGTTGTAGGATAAATGTATCATCGTCTAAAGGATATGACGATATAGATAAATATGGAGATAGATATAGAGATAGAGATATATATAGATTATTAGAGTTATTTATGGAGTAAATCTCCTTCCATGATTATCACGATCTCTATGTAATCCTCCCTATATAAAGAGCTTATGATTAATGAGAATTACGCGACTCCATTCTCTCTATTATCGTTGTTCTGTTTCTCTTTTCCTTCAACACGTTATCAGCACGTAGCTCGTTTGCGTTATCGCTCACTCGAATCGTGTGCTGCTACTGAACGGTTGTTCTATTCGCAATCTGCCACCATTAGAAGATTTGTTTTTCTAATATTACAATTCAAGTAAGTCTACCAAAACTTATAATTTTTTTTATCTATGAATCATCATTAATAGTGATTTAACTCTTTTATCCATGAAGACATCACGCTTATATGCTTCAGTTTTTATTTTTCTTTCTTATTCTTATTAGTTTGTGGTCGTCGATAAATTTTAATAAACTGGTTCTGGCAATTCCCAAAGTTGTAACAAATTACTTTCAAAATCCTTCTATTTTTTTTCTAATGGTGATATGATTTTTTTTAATAGTAATTGACCATTATTTAATTTGATTTTAAATTTTTAATAACTTTTTGTGGACTATGCATCTCTAGAATTGTTAAAAAAAAAACAATTAGTAAAAAAAATCATATTCTTCACTTAATTTTTCACGGATGTAGCTCACTGTTGTACTTGAAGTGTGGTTTGTATTTAGCTTTTATTAAATTGGTTTTATTTATCTATTTTATTAAATATTTATTATATTAGGTTGATATAAATTTAATTAATCTTGGTTTCAACATATATTAATTTTAATGGGCCGTATGATAGCTTCTATGTATATGATAGCTTTATAATTTTGAATTTGTTTTTGTTTTCCATTTATAATTATTTAATTTAATTAGTTTACAATATTGACATGTTTAAATGGTTAATTTAATTATATAATGTTATTTACTTATCTATGTCTATAATTTGATGGTATCTTTTAAATTAGACTAATATAGTGTTGTGACATATGCTAATCAATTATTATTTAAATGTAATAGTTACTTTATTTAACTTGGCTCTGCCATTTTTTTAATTTAATTATATAGGGCAATTAATATTTATAATCTTGATTATAGATTTAGTATTTAATTGTTTTCCCCACATAATATTTAAATTTTCTATCGTAATCATATATCATAATCTTATAATTAAATTTTTGGAAGTTACACTTTCACCCTCATATATTTTGGTCTTTTACCGAAAGGTATAAAAATACTATTAAGATGTTAAATGTTTGAATTTGATTTTATGTCAAAACCAAAATTTATTTGTCTAATGGCAAAATCTCTTTAAATACTATTAAGGTATTAAAAGATTGAAACTGGCTTCATATGCCAAACTCATATTCATTTCGGCCTCCTGCCAAAAACTTTATAATTAACAATGTTATATTCAAATTTAATTAAATCGCAAGATATCGATTGGATTTTGTCAAACGGGTGTAAATTGCCCTAAGGTTTGTAGGGACTTATGAAATCCATGTGATTCCCCTACTACCTGGAAATCCAAAAGATTGAGTGATTTCTTGTCGCAGATTGAAATATTGATGAAGTACTATCAACAAAATGTAAGCATACAAAAATCAAATATTCTTATGATAATGAAATTTCATACATAATATAATAAATATAACCATAATCCATTGTTTTATCAAACAGAAAATCATATATTATCCCTTATATATGTAAATGGTTGAAACAACTCGTCTCGAAATCAACATTGTAAACTCAAAAGAACTTGAGTACCATAAATTGAGTGGTTTTTATTCGCAAACTGAAATATTGATAAAGTATTATCAATAAAATGTAAGAATACAAAAATCCAATACTATTATGATAATGAAATTTCATGCATAACATAATAAGTATAAACCATAATTCACCTTTTTAGAAAATAACATGTTCTCCATTTTCTACGACATCTTTGAATCAAAAGTACTTGATTACCATAAGATAGGTTTGGAAAAACACAAGAAAATACGCAAAAGTCATCGAACCATTTTGACCCTAAAGAAAAAAAAACACTAGATGTTAAGATACAATTAAATACTTTAAAATTTTTGAGACGATACATCAGTCACAACCTTCAGGGAGAATAACTAGAAACCCTCAAGAACCGTGGGTAGTCCCAAAAAGGATTCGGGAATATTCAGTACCATATCCTTCTCAAACTAATCATACAGTGGAAAAAAACCTACTTACTTGATTACAAGAAGGTAACTGATTTTGACAAAGAAATGTCATGTCTCAAAAATGCATCTCAATCTTTGTGTCAAGGAACTCACAAAAGATTATGTGAATCATAACATCTTTTCATCTTTTCATCTTTCCTATATCACCAATCATACTAATGAAACAGTATAAGCTGTGATATGCATTATTTATTAATGCATATTATATCTTTTTCTTCTCCTTTTTAGTTATGATTTGCTATTTTATCCCAACATTTGAGTCCTTTTAATTACTTATTTTCACCCTTTGTTTAATGGAGCTAAGATTATGATTTACCTGTCATTTACTGCTTTAAGAAGGCTTATTGTGTTTATTTATATAGTGCAGCCCTGCCCAATGCTACAGCATTGAAAACTGGACAATTGGAATGAAGAGACCACTTCTAGAAGACTTTTTGGTGCTGATTTTTTGCTATGACTCAGCCATGTTCTAGAAGACTAAAATCAATGCTTGGTGAAGTTTTATTCAGCTCTAAAAAGACCATCATGGGAGGCATGGGTGCTATAGTATTTTGTACCTAGTTGAATAGTGCTTAAATAGTGTAGTAGATGTCCTTTGGTATGGCTTAGTTTCTACTCCATTTAGTATAAATAGGAGGCTTGTGATTTGTATTTTGTAGAGACTTTTGGATCAGTTGACAACTGATTGGGAACCTCTCAACTTTAATTTTATGCATTTTTACTTTAAGTTCTTCATCTTGTTCTTCATGTTCTTATTATTAGTTATGAGTTGCTGCAGCATTGGTACAGCATTGCTGCACTAACTTATAGTCTTTTAATACTTACATTTTACTTTCTTGTCATTTACATTTAAGTCTTTACTTTATGTATTTCATTTATGTAATTTATATTTCATGTCTTTTACATTCAAGTATGAGTAGCTAGATTTAAATAGCTTGGGTGTGAGATTAAAGGGTGAGGTTTTAAACACAATGAAAAGTGGGCATCGTTTCTCAATAATGATGTTCACCATTTCATGTTAAGTTTTATAAAATATCAAGTTACTTCAGGACGGTTGATCACTTTGAAAGTGTTAAAGTGCCATGGTATCAGAGATGAACCATTGATATGCACGTCAATCCGAATGACAAAGAAAGTAAGCTTGAGAGAGCTACTGACAAAGAGATTTGTCACCTCTGTTCTTTCTGGTTGATTTTGCCCGATAAGTTGATCATCTGTTTTGATGGTAATAATGTAGAGTGCGAGTCAGAGATGACCCACTTAGAACATGTCAACTTAACTGATATGGGAATCGGCTCGAGAGAGTGATTTTTAACAAAGAGATTTGTTTATCCGTATACTTGGAAGGACTCCTTTTGCTATCGATAGTTCTGACACATGACACCAGAGATGGGTCGAGTGGCTGCTAGATCAGTAGTGAATGGCAGAAAACCCGAGAGGGCAACCTGAAAAGTAGATGGTGAACTTAATTGTTGAACGACACAATGCTGTAGCATTGCCACAGCATTGGTCTGCTGGAAGTTTTGTTTAAATCTCACCCCAACATCTTACACCCTTGCTATCCTTTATTAATTGTTATATAATCTGTGATAATTCCAACCACCAACAGAAAATCATTAATCTTCGACTTGATCCTTGGAAACCATTTCTTTTACTAAACTTTTATGACACTTTTACTCCAATCTCTGTGGGAACGATATCTGGTATTTTACCACTTTATTACTTGAAAGACGATATTAGATCTCGATGTATACTTGCGTTGAGGTTTGATTAGCACACGTCTATCGGTGTATTCAAAGCACTGTCAAGTTTTTGGCGCCGTTGCCGGGGATTGGCACGCTAAAAGTCTATAAAAGTATTTTAAAAGATTTGGTTTTTCTACCACCTTTGTTGCTTGTCATACGTCTTTATGTGTGTACAAGTAACAAGCTTTGAGTTTATCTTTCTGTGAATATGGATTCAATGGGATATTCGTTTGGGCCATATGAAACTGTTTTCTGTGACTTCTGTGGCGGAAATCATTTCACATATTATTGTCCTTCGAACCCTGATTCCAGTTATTTCATGGGAGATAGTAATTGGGATACCTCACACTTCAATGGTTATACTCAATCATGGGAGGATCATCCTAATTTTTTTTAAATAATCAAAATCATGGCACTTTCACATCACCAACACCACCCTACCAAGATTGGAGTAACACTCACACAAATACTTTTGACCAATCTTGGGAGGAACAAGTTGATTTTTCTGAGAGTTTTCAAGGGGATGACTTTAATAACTCATTTTTACCCCCTACAAGCTCTTTAGAACAAGTTGAAAACTCCGAATCTCTTAAAACTATGATGAATGATTTCACACAAAATCTAAATGAGTGCGCACAAAGTATATTGACATCTGTTGCCCTCATGTCAACTCGTTTTGAAGAGATCAATAGACAAAACCAAATTCCTATACCAAGTGAGATTGAAAATTTTGAATGTATTGGTAAGGATGAGGTTGAGGTCGATACTTTGGAAAATAGTCAAGAGATGGAGAGTTATGAGGAAGAACCTGAGCATTTAAGCAATCCCTCTTCACTTCAAAATAGTGAAGAGGTGCAACACGATGCCAAGATTTTCATTAACCCCTACTTTGAATCTGTGCAGAAAAAACATATTGTTGCGGATGCTGCAGCATTCGTGCAACAATGTTGTGCAGAAAATCTTCAAGTTATTTCTGAAAGGGACGTGATGATCAATCCATGGACTCGGGAATCTTCATAAAATCAAGTTCTATTGTTGGTGAGGTGGTGTGGAAAAATCTTTGGGGGATGACCTGTTCCCCCATTTGTTCCATTAAAATCTTGTGCCATGATCAAATAGAGAAACACGTGATGAGAAACGTGTACAGACATAAGTGGAAAGAGAAACACCAATTTAAGTTGGTGAATACCGTTTGGGTTGAGGAGCATACTAATGTGCTCCAGCAAATTCCACAACTCCTTAATAAGTTGTCAACAAGAGATCTAGTTGTTGAAAAAGAAGAACATCTTGCTAAAAGAAGAAAATGCGGATTCTTGTGCCGAAACATTCACTCCAACCACTTGGTTCATACATGTTTGTAAATATTCTTTAGTTCTAATTTTCTAGATTAAATTTACTGCTTTGTAGGAAGATATCTCTTTAGGCACAAAAGATAAGCATTGGATGCTGTAGCATCATTTCAGCATCCAGTCTGTGGCTTTGTGAAAGGGAAAAGTTGTGAAAAATCTGAAAGTGGGCCCTGTCAATTTTGCTGGAAAGATGTCTAAAAATAATGGGTGTTGAATTCAGAAGCATGCTAAACAAAGACCCATATTCTCTTTTTGATAACTTGCTAGCTTTTATAAAGATAGTACCTTGAATAGTAGAAGTTGGTGAGCCTTTGTCAAACATAAGACACCCTGGTGGTGCTTTTGCCCACCAAACACTCCAGCCCTATTTTAGGCAACCACACTTCTCAGCAAAATAGTGACAAAAGGACAAGAGGCATGGTTTTTAAATAAACATTTTCCCATACTTGTACTTTATGCCAACTAGCATGGTAATTTCCTTTCCATTTCCAACCAAAGTGGTCCATTTTTTAGGATAAAACCAAAAGGTTAGTTCCATTTTCCAACCCAATAAATCAACCTTTTAACTTCTATTTCTCCTAAAAACCATCTTTGTCCCTTTCTCTCTAAAAAATGATTTCTTCCACCTCTTTCTTCTTCCCTCTGTTTTTCAAACCATCTTGCCATTGTTCATCAAGAAAATCAATCACCATGGCGAGGGTGAAAATACCCGCGGTTCGAGATGATGTGTTGAGATTTTTTTTTGAAAGAGATGAAGAAAGATCTGAAAGCCGAGTTCAAAACATGGAGAACAGATCAAGAAGGTTTTGATCAGGTTGATTGAGAACATGAGGCTGACCACAGAAAATGAGAAGCTGAAAGCTGAAATGGACAGTCTGCTGGAGGAAAAGAAGCAGCAGATGGATGCTACAGCATTGGCAGGAGCATCCAAGGATTCACAACCTACTCTTAAGGAGTAGGGCAGGTTCAAATCATCTTCCTTAGCCTCCATTTTTATTTTTATTTTGAGTATGGGATAATGTTTTCATAAAAAAAAATTAGGTTTATTTTCTCTTGCTAAATGATACATCAGTTACGTCATGTTTCTTTGATTCCATAGCCCAAATAATTCTTTTTAAATCATAAGTTTGCCAAAAGTTGTGTGTTCATGTTAGAACTAGCCACTCTCTTCTTGGGACTGAATTTGACTCACACATCCTAAACACAGTTAGAGGATGATTTAGGCCTTCTTCTCACATGTAAAAAGCCACTTGTAGCCTTTATACACCTATACACTTCAATGTTACAATGAGGACATTGTAAAGCAAATTTGAGGGTGGGAAGGTTACACCTTAAAAAGAATGAAAAGATCAACCAAAAGAGCAAAGCTCTAATTTGATATGCATGAGAAAAAGATACCAAAAATGTCCCATAGGGGCAAGGTACAAAAATTCAACAAGAAAAGAGCACAAAGTGCCAAATTTTTTATTTTTTTGTTGAGAGAAAAGGCTTGGTGAGAAAAGATATGCCAAAGAGAAACCCTAAAAAGCCCTATTGACTTTAATTGAAGGATGTGTTTGAGTCTAACAAAGGGAAGATTGGTGCTAGCCTATGACACACACACACACACACACACACACACACACACTTGGGGTTAAATGAATGATAAGGGATTTATAAAAGGCTATTTAGTTCATGGGATATGATGTACATGATGTAGGCACTTAATGCCATATTCTAGCAAGAAATTTCAAAATTGAGTCATTTTCTTTTTAGGTCTTTTAGTTGTTTGGGGACAAACAACACTTTAAATTTGAGGGTGTGATATGCATTATTTATTAATGCATATTATATCTTTTTCTTCTCCTTTTTAGTTATGATTTGCTATTTTATCCCAACATTTGAGTCCTTTTAATTACTTATTTTCACCCTTTGTTTAATGGAGCTAAGATTATGATTTACCTGTCATTTACTGCTTTAAGAAGGCTTATTGTGTTTATTTATATAGTGCAGCCCTGCCCAATGCTACAGCATTGAAAACTGGACAATTGGAATGAAGAGACCACTTCTAGAAGACTTTTTGGTGCTGATTTTTTGCTATGACTCAGCCATGTTCTAGAAGACTAAAATCAATGCTTGGTGAAGTTTTATTCAGCTCTAAAAAGACCATCATGGGAGGCATGGGTGCTATAGTATTTTGTACCTAGTTGAATAGTGCTTAAATAGTGTAGTAGATGTCCTTTGGTATGGCTTAGTTTATACTCCATTTAGTATAAATAGGAGGCTTGTGATTTGTATTTTGTAGAGACTTTTGGATCAGTTGACAACTGATTGGGAACCTCTCAACTTTAATTTTATGCATTTTTACTTTAAGTTCTTCATCTTGTTCTTCATGTTCTTATTATTAGTTATGAGTTGCTGCAGCATTGGTACAGCATTGCTGCACTAACTTATAGTCTTTTAATACTTACATTTTACTTTCTTGTCATTTACATTTAAGTCTTTACTTTATGTATTTCATTTATGTAATTTATATTTCATGTCTTTTACATTCAAGTATGAGTAGCTAGATTTAAATAGCTTGGGTGTGAGATTAAAGGGTGAGGTTTTAAACACAATGAAAAGTGGGCATCGTTTCTCAATAATGATGTTCACCATTTCATGTTAAGTTTTATAAAATATCAAGTTACTTCAGGACGGTTGATCACTTTGAAAGTGTTAAAGTGCCATGGTATCAGAGATGAACCATTGATATGCACGTCAATCCGAATGACAAAGAAAGTAAGCTTGAGAGAGCTACTGACAAAGAGATTTGTCACCTCTGTTCTTTCTGGTTGATTTTGCCCAATAAGTTGATCATCTGTTTTGATGGTAATAATGTAGAGTGCGAGTCAGAGATGACCCACTTAGAACATGTCAACTTAACTGATATGGGAATCGGCTCGAGAGAGTGATTTTTAACAAAGAGATTTGTTTATCCGTATACTTGGAAGGACTCCTTTTGCTATCGATAGTTCTGACACATGACACCAGAGATGGGTCGAGTGGCTGCTAGATCAGTAGTGAATGGCAGAAAACCCGAGAGGGCAACCTGAAAAGTAGATGGTGAACTTAATTGTTGAACGACACAATGCTGTAGCATTGCCACAACATTGGTCTGCTGGAAGTTTTGTTTAAATCTCACCCCAACATCTTACACCCTTGCTATCCTTTATTAATTGTTATATAATCTGTGATAATTCCAACCACCAACAGAAAATCATTAATCTTCGACTTGATCCTTGGAAACCATTTCTTTTACTAAACTTTTATGACACTTTTACTCCAATCTCTGTGGGAACGATATCTGGTATTTTACCACTTTATTACTTGAAAGACGATATTAGATCTCGATGTATACTTGCGTTGAGGTTTGATTAGCACACGTCTATCGGTGTATTCAAAGCACTGTCAAGCTGCAATATAACCTTTAACAAACTCATTAACTTAATGCAAGTGGTTAAGAGTTGTAACAATGTTTTTTTAACAACGCTAGACATACCCGGATAAAGAAAATTCTTGGGGTTAATAAGGCAAGCGTTGGAGGTGGAAAGAACTCCAAAGGATAGTGAGTTGAACATATTAATCCACACACATATGCTAAATATGTACCATATGGACAAGGTTGTGGAAAGGGTCAAATTCATGGAAAGAGTCGGGAACGAACTCCTAATAGAAAATGGAACAAATTAACTATGTCATATCTAAGATTGATTAAGTATAAGTTTATTTGAATACACTTTAACTATCAAATTAATCGCATTTGCGTATATATACACATGCGTTTATAACCATTAGAGATGTAAATGATCACATAAAAGATGTAACGTCCCAAATTTCATCGCAAGCAAACAACCATAAATAAGCATTTGAATTACATAAAACCTTGTCTTTACAATATTAATAATTCATACTAAACAAAATTGACGGCGGAAGTCTCTAAATTCCACAACCGAGAGCTATTCTATAGTCATCGCAGCCAAAACTTGAAATTACTCTATGCTTCCAGTTCTTCCTATCGCCTCCTAGTTCTTACTTGAAGAACCCTTAACATGCTTACCTGAAAATGGTTTAGTTTTGAAAAGCGAGGGTTAGACCAAAAGGTCTAGTGAATTCCCTCAGAAAGCAACATGTAACCAATATCAAAGCATTTATGAAAACATTATCGTAAACCTTAACATACTTCAAGTATGGTACTACACTGTGTATGGATCACATATCATCTTACGATCAGGGTTCCGTTAGGTTCCCCTCTCGTCCTCTTTGGAGCCCCCACGGACTCCCCTCTACCGAATAGGAGGGAAACAAATTCCAACCTACCAGTCTATCTTACATATCCAAGGGACCCTCAGATCCCGAGGATCCATCCTTGATCCCACAGTGCAGACCGACTCCACATAGCACGTCATTCATTTCACAAACATGCATCTTTAAAAACCCTTGTAAATCGCCATTCTCAGTTCATCAAGTACAATACATTTTCCTTAAGTAAAAATAGGTATTTCATGGAAAACATGCGTAACAGTTATAAACGTTTCATGCTCGTAAATGAAACCAAAATCAGTCAAAATCATTCAACACTTTAAGTCGTAAAAGGTTTAGGGAACTCACCTTGCTTGACGTATAACGCACTCCTAAAATACTTCCAAGCTAACCCCGACGAACGCCTAAAGGAAATAAATTCACATCAGATTAACCGATCAAGAACTGCTATCCGGACACCACTGACTATCCGGACACAATCACTTTTCCGGACAACAGTCCGGACACTCCACTTCTCCGGACAAGAAATCCGGACACTAGTCCTATCCGGACAAACTACCCGGATACTGATTTCCTATCCGGACAAACTACCCGGACACTAATTCCACCCGGAGACCCCGGTCACCCGGATGCGAAGAAGCACCCGGACACTCTCACAGGGTACTTACCCGGACACTAGCAACAATCGTCCGGACACTACCGAATACGACGTCCGGACTCTACGGCTGTTCGAACTTAGGATTCTTAAAAGTGATTTACAACTCGCTTGCAGCCACTGGTTCGATTAGATAACCACAAAGGTTCATCCACCAACCCCAAAAACTCATTTAATACACTTATAGCCTCTTAAATCGGTTCATTAGGACAACACCACAAAAACCCATTTCAAAGGGAAAAGGATGAAAACTCTAAGAATCTCCACCTTCAGGCTTAGAAATCAGCTTATAGAAGAAAGGAAACACTAACACAACAAGGAAAACGAAGTTGAAGAGGTTTACCTTGCTGATTTCTTCTTCGATTTCTCCTTTCCTCTTGAATCTCCTCTCAAACTTAGCTTTCCTTCTTCCTTTCTCTCTTCTTTCCTTAGCCGCCAAACACAAATGCCAAATACTGATTTGTTGCAAAATAAAGCTGACCTAGGGTTTTGTGCCCTACCTCTCTATCACCAAATGACAACTTAGTCCCTCAAGTTAACTTCCAATTATTTCACTTTGACCACCAACTTTAAAACTCACTAGAATTTTGGGTTGTTACAACACTCCCCCCTTAAAAGAATTCCGTCCCCGGAATTCCTCATTGGGAAAAGATGCGGGTATCTTGCCCACACCAAATCTGACACTTCCCCCAAGGCAAAATTATTTCTGACTCAGTCAACCATCTCATTAAATTCGAAACAAGAAACCTTGTGTGCACTTCCTTCAGTTCTTACGGTACTTCTAACTCGAAGGCTACTGTTCCTACTCGGTTGGTCTAGACAACAGAAGATTAACCAAGACTTCTCAAGCATCTATACTTCCTTTAAGAAGGAAGTTGGCTAAATCCTCCGCCACCACACGAGGTTCATTTACCAAGAGACAAACACCCACTTGACAGCTTGGCACCTGACCAACCCTGTACACCTCGACCACAGTTCGTCAACCATTTCTTACATCCTCACCACTTTATCACTCCATCCTTGTACGTAACCCAGGGTAGGAACCTTCAAACCTAACGTTGAGGTGTTCCCCTACTCGAATTAAACTTATCCTGAAACACATCAAATCCTCGCTGATTACCACGTTCGTTCGATCATAAAACATAACTCCGGTTACCCTCACCCAACTGGGAGGAATAACCATGGTCACACCATACTATTCTCACTAGCTTAAACACTGCACGACCAAATCGTTTACACCTTTCTCACAAAGTCACTAACTTAACTCATTTAGTTGTCTCATCCACTTCTTCCCTGCACAAAAACTTACACAATTTCCTTCCTCAATATTCTTTCCAACGGTTCGCACACTAATCAAAGACAATCTACACAATACTGTACCTTTCGGCAATACTGTAAAGTTTACTACTTCCAACTTACTCACTTGCTCCGACATACTATCTACACCTTCCCCACGTTAGCGTGGAGCACTACTCACCAAACATTACTTGCCCCTCTCTCCCGACCTTTCCACATGTTGATATCGCTTTCTCATTCTTACATAACCAAACAGTTGCACCAAAATCTTATCTTAAGGCATTCAACCAAGCCGTCTTGAAACAAGACCAGTGTTCGACGTCGCTACACATTCTTTAATCTCCAACTTTTACCTTCTCAGACATTTCTATCACACAAAAGCAACAATCCACATTCTTTAAGGATTTCACATCTATCCCACCACATTTTGGCTAACACAACCCTCATCCTCTTTAAACTTTCAATGACCCCAAAGTATGTTTCTTAGTAACGTCCCCTATTCACTCTAATAATCCACCCCCTTGGATTCCCTATTACAAACGGATCTATTAATTCAGGAACACCTCGGAACTCGGGTTCCACAATTCTTTCGACTAACCACTATGATCATAAAATCAGACAGACATATATATATATGTACCGTCATCCCGGCTTTCTTACTTTGATTTACCTTAAATAATTCTTTAACACTCAGTGTGCTAATCCCAAAAACACTTCCCCAAGAATTGTAACACACCCTGTAATAACAAATGAACGTCATTACTTAACAAATCTATAAAATTTTAATCAACCATCCAAAGGCTTATACCTCTATCATGACGTTTCAAATCACTAAAGATCATACTACCACTCCGACCCACAATCATCATCATGTCATTCCTTAAACATAACCAAAGTTCCAACTATTTCCTTCTAGGATCATTCCCTCACGCACAAGGAACAATTTTCATCTCACCTACTATACTACAGCTTGACTAATCTATTCATCATCTTCTTTAAACTTACTCTGCCTTCAAGAATATACTTAACAACATACATGACCACAAAGCTTGGTCTCACAACTGGGCAATCACCCAATTCTGTCCCGGCATTCCATTCCGATAACAGTCAAAATAAACACCAACTTCCAAACCACGTACTTTAACAACTGAGATTGCAAAACGTACACTCTACCCGAAATCCCATAAGGGTTTCCTTCTAATCCTTCATTTTTCTAACATCGCCTTACTACATCGTCGGCCGACACAGATATCTTGGCAATTGAAGCTACTATTCATTCGTACATTCACCACTCCTATCATCACACTACCGACCAAGTCTCTCATGGTCATCCGTACACAATTCACACTTTCCTTCATATTCTCCCGTATACTACAATCGAGTCTGTCTCGCTACTTAGTTCTCTCCCAACTTGTTGAACTATGACTCACGAGTTCACACTTAGCTCCAACACAAACATCCTAGCTAGCTCTTTATGATTCGAGCTTTTACGTAAGCTGGACACAGTCCCTCACTAAGCGATAAAGTCTACACACTTGCTTCGCTCGTGCTACTTACCTCATCTTTCTATGAACCCTCCATACTTCGCAAATAGAATGCTTACTCAAAACAATAACTTCTCCTCCTCTTAACACCCCTACAAGGTGTTCTATCAACTTCCAACTTTCTGGTTCGAGACTTCGGTCTCGGCCACCTTACACAACTGTCGGCTTCTACCACAACAGATAACTTGTAACTACTTTCTTAGTTTATTCTCTAATAAGGCTCCTTTACGGAACCTAATCCTACCAACATATCATAATCACCTCATAATACGCCTCTCTCTTTTCTGAACTTACTCCTGTAACATCAACATTACAAGCTTACCTCGGAACTCGTATTCCCACGCCATAGACATTTCATTCTTCCTCACCACACTACTCAGAACGAGTTGCTAAAACCATCACCTTGAAGGCTTCAAATCCTTCCTTCGGACACGGCCGTCCCTTGACAACCGTACTTCCCGCTACCGCATAAGGGTGCAGACCCTCACACAACCGATACTATAACCCACTTCCGATTCTACCACTGTTCACCTTTTCCTCTAGAACACATATACTGCAACCACATACGTTCTCCCCTGATTTGTCTAACACCTTTCCACTCTCGGAGTCCCTTCTTAACTTATAACGTAATATTCTACGACCTAGTAGGTTCATAGCCTTCATGCATGACAATACAGTAAATAAATCTTTTCGCACATTTGATCATTTTAAATAAGCAATGTTTGGAAAACGCCTGGGTACACATGACCCCATCTTTCTCATAACTTCAACGCCCTGCACAACGATTCGAGAATCGTTTGCATGCATCTTTCCGTGAACTATAATCTTACTCAATTCCGAACGATGTTATTACGACAGTATTACGTTGAATGAAAATCCTTTCATACGACACAATTTCGAAAGAGATTACAGACACCAAGTAAACCAGTCGGTTCTCACACTCTTTTATATGATATCATTCGGTTAAAATTCATTTGATTGTAAAAGTTTTGCTGGCACACGTCTTCTCGCCTTTTTGTAATAATTTAACTTATCATGAAAAGTGTGAAATACTTTGCAATCGTTAGGCTCAAAGTTTCATAGTGCAATGTGAATGAAATCACCTTTTCTTTAAACATACACTTGCACATTCTGACTCCTTTTCGATCAAAATTGATATTTACACATTTAATTTAAATCGTGAAAATTTCTATGTTATATTTAAGAAAGCTATGCATGATACTCTACTTGCAATTGAAGGCTACTCACCCTAGCAAGGTCAACCGCTTTACCCACGCAACTTATCCTTGACACTCTTCCTTCGACCAGGGTCGCCCTCTCGGTCAAGCACTAACTAGATGTACATGCGTTCCACATCTCACTTACTCAACCAATTCTCACTATTTTTGCTTTGATCGACTATCTCACTTTCTACTTCTACATGCTTTCAGTTCACTATAAGTATCTTATTCCATTTGTCCTGCCAATGAAAAGCTCGACTAAAAAGTCAGGGCTCCACTGATACTTCCAAGGTTTTTATACTGTTCTATCTTACCATTCCAACTGATCTACCCCATGATTTCCAAAACTAGGACTCTCCCGAAACTGGAGTCTTATTCAAACTCACACATTCATCCTCTCCGAATCCACGAAGAGCTACCTCTAGACGACTCATAACATCCTTTACAACGTTGCTTCTCTACGATGTCTACATACCTCACATCATAATGACTCTTACACGACACTTCCCCAGACAATGGAGCTCGGTCTATCCCTCAGGGATCTTGCTGACCTATTCCTCAACGCTCTCCCAACCATATCGCTAAACTGAAAGAAACCGACAGTTAGTCCTTACTAGACGTGACACAACAAATTTGCTATAAGAAGGTATTGTAAGCACGCACATGTACCTGTAAGTTCGTAATTACACTGGCCAGGTGTAATCCCAAACTTACCTTACACGTTTGTCCTTGGCACCTTATTCCTAATCGCATTTATAGTGATCGTTCCTAGAGGCAATCCTATGTCTCGGCTGTGTTCCTCATCTTACAGTTTAAGTTTAGGCCCGAATGGTCACCTAAATCCCTTAAACTAAGGCTCTGATACCATTTGTAACGTCCCAAATTTCATCGCAAGCAAACAACCATAAATAAGCATTTGAATTACATAAAACCTTGTCTTTACAATATCAATAATTCATACTAAAAAAATTGACGGCGGAAGTCTCTAAATTCCACAACCGAGAGCTATTCTATAGTCATCGCAGCCAAAACTTGAAATTACTCTATGCTTCCAGTTCTTCCTATCGCCTCCTAGTTCTTACTTGAAGAACCCTTAACATGCTTACCTGAAAATGGTTTAGTTTTGAAAAGCGAGGGTTAGACCAAAAGGTCTAGTGAATTCCCTCAGAAAGCAACATGTAACCAATATCAAAGCATTTATGAAAACATTATCGTAAACCTTAACATACTTCAAGTATGGTACTACACTGTGTATGGATCACATATCATCTTACGATCAGGGTTCCGTTAGGTTCCCCTCTCGTCCTCTTTGGAGCCCCCACGGACTCCCCTCTACCGAATAGGAGGGAAACAAATTCCAACCTACCAGTCTATCTTACATATCCAAGGGACCCTCAGATCCCGAGGATCCATCCTTGATCCCACAGTGCAGACCGACTCCACATAGCACGTCATTCATTTCACAAACATGCATCTTTAAAAACCCTTGTAAATCGCCATTCTCAGTTCATCAAGTACAATACATTTTCCTTAAGTAAAAATAGGTATTTCATGGAAAACATGCGTAACAGTTATAAACATTTCATGCTCGTAAATGAAACCAAAATCAGTCAAAATCATTCAACACTTTAAGTCGTAAAAGGTTTAGGGAACTCACCTTGCTTGACGTATAACGCACTCCTAAAATACTTCCAAGCTAACCCCGACGAACGCCTAAAGGAAATAAATTCACATCAGATTAACCGATCAAGAACTGCTATCCGGACACCACTGACTATCCGGACACAATCACTTTTCCGGACAACAGTCCGGACACTCCACTTCTCCGGACAAGAAATCCGGACACTAGTCCTATCCGGACAAACTACCCGGACACTGATTTCCTATCCGGACAAACTACCCGGACACTAATTCCACCTGGAGACCCCGGTCACCCGGATGCGAAGAAGCACCCGGACACTCTCACAGGGTACTTACCCGGACACTAGCAACAATCGTCCGGACACTACCGAATACGACGTCCGGACTCTACGGCTGTTCGAACTTAGGATTCTTAAAAGTGATTTACAACTCGCTTGCAGCCACTGGTTCGATTAGATAACCACAAGGGTTCATCCACCAACCCCAAAAACTCATTTAATACACTTATAGCCTCTTAAATCGGTTCATTAGGACAACACCACAAAAACCCATTTCAAAGGGAAAAGGATGAAAACTCTAAGAATCTCCACCTTCAGGCTTAGAAATCAGCTTATAGAAGAAAGGAAACACTAACACAACAAGGAAAACGAAGTTGAAGAGGTTTACCTTGCTGATTTCTTCTTCGATTTCTCCTTTCCTCTTGAATCTCCTCTCAAACTTAGCTTTCCTTCTTCCTTTCTCTCTTCTTTCCTTAGCCGCCAAACACAAATGCCAAATACTGATTTGTTGCAAAATAGAGCTGACCTAGGGTTTTGTGCCCTACCTCTCTATCACCAAATGACAACTTAGTCCCTCAAGTTAACTTCCAATTATTTCACTTTGACCACCAACTTTAAAACTCACTAGAATTTTGGGTTGTTACAAAAGAACAAATGCAAAACTCTCAATGTTCTTCGTTCCATGTAGGAATGTATCAAGGAGAACTTGATTGTTTTTGTGACATATCATACAATCATAAGAAACAGATTGTTATTCATTGAATTAATAATTTTTAATTCCTCCAAATACGTAGACGATGGACTGTCATTTTCTTGTTTATACAAGATTAATAGTTACCAATGCACTATATTAATAAGAACCTTGTTAAGATATTTATACCAATGTGAAATTATATTATAAGAATGAAAATGGGTATATCAACTCTAATGATATGAAAGCAACATACGTTAGAGAAATTAATGGATTATCTATGTCGTTAAAACATATTTTGTCACCAATAAAGAACTTTGGGACAATGACACATATATGTTTCGGCATGACCACGTGGGACACCATGGTCATGACATAGTGGTCTATCTATTGGAAAATACACATAGGCACATTCTCTTTCAAGTGAAAGACAAAACGAGGGAATTAACCAAACTGCAACTGTTGACTTCTACTGCACAAGAAGCAACACACCATCATAATATGCCCTCTCCAATACCTCGAACTTTTGTATACCCTGATTCTTAGCCAAGACAGGAATGAGACCATCCTAAAGCTAAGGACATAATATAAAAATATTTCATTCTTACAACGAATACAAGGTGATATTTATGGACATAAACATCCAGAATGCGGGCCATTAAAGTGCTTTATGGTTATGGTTTTGACACGATGAACACGTGTCGTATTATAGTCCATATGAAATGTTGCACTCCTACATTAATTATACGTTTAAGGACTCACCACCCTGATTTTTTTTCTCATCAAGTCTACATGACTTAGAATGATGGAGAATTTTCATCATAAGGATCTGATGATTATTGCATTTGTACCGCATGCGTATATATAAAATGGTCTCGTAGAATGACAAAAGTTGTCATCAAAAGAATTTAGATGGTAGCTAGGGCATTGGTTATGCGCACCAATTTATCCACATCTGCATGGGGTAATGCAATATTACATGCAACTTTACTTATTCGTGTTTAGACCTACAACCAGCCAACCAATCTTGTGCGTACCAGTTGGTAACTAGATATAAGCCTGATGTTTTACATTTACGTATGTTTGGTTGTGTTGTATATGTGCCGATTACGCCCCCACAGCGTACCAAAATGGGTCTTAAAGACGAGTCATCAAATGTTGGATATGAACCCCCAACAACTATCCGCTAATTAGAACCATTGACGAGTGATCCCTTTACCGCTAGATTTGCGGGTTGTCACTTTGATGAGACAACCTTCCTGTCGTTAGGGGGAGATAGGAAAAAGGATTTTCCATGGGAACGACAGGAAGTGCCATTGAATATTTCAATTGTGTCTCATTTTGATCCCCAAAAAACTTCACAATGTAAAGTTGAAGTCAAACGAATCAGACTCGATACCTGATATGTTTAATATTATCTAGAGTGACAAGATCACATATACGAGCTGCAAACATACTCGTAAGGTCAAAAGTCCCCAAACAAGGGCACAACGTCGCTGGAAGTACGTTGCAATCACACATGGTGGAGGTGTGGTTGAGGTCGTAGCTCCCAAAAGGAAATGGGGGAAGCTACTTGGTTCGATAGATACTCATCTAAAGGAAGAGAAGAGTAAGGCACAACCATATATCATCAATACATGAGATTATCTCTAATTAAATCTATGTCTATGAATCATTACTGGAGGACGCTCCGAAGTTATACTGATTCCAGAGATCAAAGAAATCTCAAATGAATATGAGTCGATGGACATATCATAAATACTAAATGATGATATATTTGCATATATCGTTGCTTATGAGATAATAGAGCACGATGTCATCGAACCATGCTCAGTTGAAGAATGTCAACAAAGAGAAAATTGGCCTAAATGAAAAGAAGCAATCCAGGATAATTATTTGACAAATAAACAGGTATTTGGTTCGGTAGTGCTAACCGACCAAGTGTAAAGCCTGTAGGACATAGATAAATCATTTGTTAGGGAAGCGTAATGAGAATAATTAAGTCATAATATATAAGGCTCTCCTTTGGCACAAGGTTTCTCACAACGCACTGGATTGACCACAATAAGACTTACTCTCTTGTGATAGACAACATTCTGCTAATTAAATTAGCCAAGTAGTTTCCGAAGGACTGGAAATTGCAGCTCGACGATGTAGTTACTACATATCTCTATGGGGATCTAAATTCAGAGATATATAAAATTTCTTGATGGCATTATACCAATATCAAGTAACTCTAAACCATGAAATGCGTTTACAATAAAATTGAAACACTCACTTTATAGATTAAACCAATCTATGCGGATGTGGTATACCCACCTGAGTGAATACTTGATTGGGAAACGATAAATAAGAACGATGAACTGTGCCCTTGCGTATTTATATAAGAAAACAAGTCCCAGATTTTCATAGTAGCTCTATATGTCGATAATAGACACTCTTGATGAAATAAGAGAAAGCACAAGCTACTTGAAATCTGAATTTGAGATGAAAGATTGTGGGAAAACTTGGTTTTGTCTAGATACTTGAGCTACGACACCGAGTTTGTGGAATATTAATCCACCAATCCGCATATGTCTAGAAAATGATCAGGCGACCTAATATGGACAAAGCGCATCCGATTAGCACTCCCATGATCGGTCAAAGTGTTGGATATAAGGAAAGATCCATTTCGTCTAAAGGATGAGGACGAAGAGGTGCTAGGAGCTGGAATTCCATACCTAAGTACAGTAGGCGCATTATTGTACTCAACGTAATACACTTGACCGTATATTGTACTTCTCACTGAACTTGTCAGCTAGATTTAGCTCAGTGCCAACGCAACGTCATTGGAATGATTTTAAATTAATCTTTTGGCACCATTGACGTGGGCTTATAATTTCCCTACGAAGATAAATGGATTGATAATGAAACTTCAATACCTACTTAGATTGTGAGCGGCAAAAGTACTGGCTTTATAGAAAAACACCAAACAATGCCTTGGTATATATTTGCTGATATTAGGTATATGTTTGACTGATATAAAGGTTGTTCCCAAACTGGATAAGGAATTATCATATGGAACATGCCGATTGCTTGGAAGTAAACTAAGCAAACCCTTAATAGCTATCTTCTTATATTATCAACAATCTTACTCTCCATGAGACTATTCAAGAGTGTATATGGTTAAGGACTATCATTACACATATAAGAGGAGCTGTAATTTTGAGTTTAACCACTATACAACTTGCATGTATGGAAATAATGCATCATGTATTGAAGAAATGAAAGTAAGATATATCAAGGGTTATAACACAAAGCATACTTTGCTTAAGTTTTCATATACTCAATTATCCTCAAGATTCAAGTGAACTGAATAAGATGCGAGGAAAATGTGGCATGTTTGTTTACCAAATCAATACATAAAATCATATTTGGGAAACATGTAGAAAATATTAAAATGGAAATGTTTTAAACCTCCTTTGATTAATGCACGAATCAGGGGGTGTGGTAGACAAAAGAGGGAGTCTACTATATATGTAATATTGGTATGTTGTGCTCTTTCCTTCAACCAAGGTTTTATTTTGCCATTGGGTTTTGTTCCTTGGTGTAAGATTTTAGTGAGGCAACATTTTATATACCATCATGTTTTATTAACTCTCATGATTAATGTACGAATCTAAGAGAAAACTAGACTAAAGGAAAAGTCTATGTATTGGAAATAAGCTAGTGCATTGTACTCTTTCCTTCGTCATATTTTTATTTTTTCCCACTGGGTTTTTATTTTGGCGTAAGGTTTTAACGAGACAACAATTGTGCACCACCACTCCTTTGACTCGGCACAAGGGGGAGTGTTGTAGGATAAATGTGCCATCGTCTAAAGGATATGACGATATAGATAAATATGGAGATAAATATAGAGATAGAGATAGATATAGATTATTAGAGTTATTTATGGAGTAAATCTCCTTCCATGATTATCACTCCTCCCTATATAAAGGGCTTATGATTAATGAGAATTACGCGACTTCATTCTCTCTATTATCGTTGTTCTGTTTCTCTTTCCCTTCAACAATATAGAGTTTTTTTTGGTAAAGCCGTTAACTCCTAATCGAACTAGAAGTCATTACAACAAAATTGAGTTTATAGGATGCCTAAAATAAATAAGCGTTCTAATAGGGTGTTTTATAGGACCAAACAAAAAGTCACTACAGGAAAAATGACTTTTAGCGACAAAACGTTTCATTTACAAGTTATAGCGACGACAAGTCGTTTCGGTAAATCGATTTCTGGGATATATTAACTTTTAGCGACAAAAAAAGTCGTTGCTAAAACCCCTATTTCTTGTGGTGAGTGTTCTATCTAAAAGTGTTACAAAAAGTTTATAGGACGTCTTTGAGCGTCGTAACAAGTTTATAGAACATTTTTCAAATAAAACGTCCTAATAACTATTTTATAGGACACTATTTGAAAAAGTGTCCGATAAACACAAGTGTCCTCTAAAAAGATGGGTTTATAGGACTTTTCAAAAGCCTCCTTTAAAATTAGCTAACACGACACTTTATTTTGAAAATGTCCTAAAACCTTGTTACGACGCTCTAAAGCGTCATATAACTTATTGTAACACTTTCATATATGATTTTTTTTGTTTAGTCCTATAAACAAATGTCTTATAAAACACTCTATTAGAACGTTTATTTATTTTAAGCGTCCTATAAACTAAATTTATTGTAGTGAGCTCACCATAAATCTTTTATATCTATAAAAGCAATAACCTCAACACATGAGGTGGCAGCTTCTTTGATTAGGAATACTCAAAAGAAATTTTCTAACTTTTTTGATTTTTTTATCTCTTTAATATCTGAAAGACATTTATGTCCCTATATAGAAAATATGCGTTTCATTATGAGAGGGGTTTGTTTGTAATTTTGCTTCTTTAAGCGTAACCTCCAACTCCAACTCTAAAGTCTAGACTATCCATCTTCTATACCAAAACGGCTCCCATTTACTTCTTCTCCATTATATTCCTATAGATCTTGGTTTCTCTTTGTACGCCTTCACCAAGATCTGATTTTAGGGCCATGTAAATGCAATCTAACCTTTACCAATTTGAATCGGATTATGTTGGTGGGGTTCTATGTATATGAGGTAATCATATGTTTTTTATTTGTTTAATTTTTGAACTATGAATTTGAATCGGATTATATTGGCATGGTTCCATATATATATATGAGGCAATCCAATTTATATTCATGCTTTTTGCAATTACTTGATCTATTTTTATTTGTTTAATTTTGTATCCATATTATTTTTTGATTTGGGTTTTGTATATGTGTGTTGATGTGTATGGCAGTATGGGTGTTCATGGGTATGGTTCTCATATGGACCAATAAAATTTGAAGCAAACTCAGATAGTTTGTATGCATATAACAAAGGAAGGGATTTTAATATGACAATCCAACACATGCAAATTAGGTGTTTGATAAAATGCCTCAATGACATTAAGGTTCATTGTCTTGCATATTATATGTAGTCAGGTCCATCACCATATCTATTGCCATTACAATTCGAGATGCCTGCAAGAAATACACAGAGATTATTTATATTGATGAATAAAATTATTAGACAATTTGAGATGTCACACTATTTGAAATAAATATGCTTATTTACACATAGGGCTTTTTACTTCTCTTTTCTCAATCTCCATCTATCTAATAGGTGGAACCAAGTAAGTATTTATTTTGTTTTACATTAGACCTCGACATCGGAAGCAGGTGAGTGTTTTATCGCTCAATTGGTGAGTATCAACCTGTTGTTTTCTATTTTCTCAATGTAGATGATGCTAATAGCTATTGGGTATGCTTATGTTGTTTACATGATTACCTTATATGTTCACATATTGATTTTTAGTTCTGTAACTTAATCATGGAGTTGTTTATGATCGTTCATTAATCTATAGAAATCATATTAATTCATGGGATCTCAAAAGTCAAGTTTCTTTAGAGATGGTTCGGTTACGTGAAGAGGGGAGTAATAAACATACTATATAGAATCATTTTCTTGATAATCTAAAGATCTTAGTGCAGCTTTGAGGTTGCTAGAAGAAACTTAAATCCAATCTGGGTTATAGGATTTTTGGATCTT
Source organism: Saussurea involucrata (assembly GCA_033807775.1). Lineage (NCBI taxonomy): Eukaryota > Viridiplantae > Streptophyta > Magnoliopsida > Asterales > Asteraceae > Saussurea > Saussurea involucrata. Next base: position 227,580,537 of record CM066314.1, read on the forward strand.
GTATTCCATTCTTCAAAACTAAGCAACTACATGAACAATCAAAATCTCATGGAACACTATAAGGATCTCCATCTCTGCAAGTTTTTCTTTCAATTTACCTTTGAGATATCAATAAGAATTTGGTGATTCTGTGTTTTTTAATTGGATCATGATCAACTGGTCCAGTTTATACTTATCCAAATCCTCTTTAGTGTAATTATCAACGTAGTGTCATCAATTTACGAACGAATTTTTGAGGAATAAGAGAAAATGGAAGGCAAAAGGAAACCCATACAAAACTAGGAGTAGTCAAGATTAGTTCATCTGAATCATGGGATTCCCACGTTGAACAGTCAAAATCTCATGTAACATAAACTATTTAACTGCAAGTCCTTTTTTGCATGTGTAGTTGCCGAACTACCGGACCCAAATGAGATGGAGTGTTTTTTACAATGGATGTGGCACACTGTAAAGTACTTGCTATACTGGAGCTTCAACAACATTGTTCAAGAGCAACGATACTGTCTGATCTTCATTTCTTTTACTTTTTTAGATTTCATGAATTGGGTTTTGTACATTTGATGAATTACAAACTTGAGTTTGTCTAATTGATGACTCACAAATTGGGTTTTGTTCTATTTGCTGAACTTTGAAATGTTTTTCCTATTAATTTTGTGCCTCTTAGTTGGATTATGAACCGGTCCCAATCTTTGTATACGGTAAGTCTCTTTAGTGTACTTATAAACTTAATTTCATCACATTACCCGTGGATCTTCAGAAAGATGAAGAGTTGAAATTTTGTCAATGAGCGAACTTTTACTTTTTATTTTGTCAGCAAACTATATTAGATTTCAACATTAAGAGCCAATGTGCTTCTTTTGGATTTCATGAATTGGGATTTGTTTGTTTGATGAATTATAAATTGTGTAGTAAAAAACTGAATTTGTATTGAATTTTGGTCATAATTCTTTACCTCGATCTTCTGTCAGGATCGATTCTTAACAAGAATTAAACTTCTTAGAAACAGAATTTAGAGAATCTTGCGGAATAGAACTCTAAATCAATTAAAGAACAATCAATAGAAATTCAATAAACTGTATATATATCAAACAGTTATAACTCACAAGTTTTACACCAAAACCTCAATCTTGTTGAACAGGCTCAACAAGACGATTTCTACTTCTCTAGAAATAGGATCTATGATCTTGAGGTTAATTCACTCTTGAATATCGAATTCTGTATGCTATCTATCTTCTGTTTTTCTTCTATCTCTAATAGCTATCTATCAATACTATTTATACAAAAGTAATTACAAGATAACTATAAAAAGTAAATTGATCTTCTGAATCTTCGTTAAACATATCTTGATCAATTCCTTATTTGTCTCCAAAAGCATCGCATTCCAAACTTATCAACTCAGCAGTATTAATGATGATTTGGCTCAGCAGCATTAACAACCTTCAGCAGTATTAACCTTCACAGTCTTCAAGCAGTAGTAACTCAGCTCAGCAGTACTAACCATGTCTAGCAGTAGTAAATTGGTCTAGCAGCACTAACTTCGTCTAGCAGCATTAACTTCATCTAGCAGCATTAACTTCATCTAGCAGCAGTAACCTTGCCCAGCAGTAGTAACGAAGAACTGGCAGTAGTAATGAAGACTTAGCAGTACTAACCATACTTAGCATATCTTCAGTTCCCAACAATCTCCCCCTAACTTGACTTTTAGGAAAAGAAGTCAAGTTCTTCAGATGATGCTTCCAAAACTTAGTCATCATGTACACACAGATTAGGACTTAGACCTAGACTTTGATTTAGAATCCTCTTTACCAAGAATCTACCCATTGCTGAATCCTTGTTGCAGGTCAGCTTAGTGTGTAACATTCCTTGCAGCCTCTTCATGCTGTGATTGTATATTTCATCTACAAGATAGTATTCTTGAGTTGCAGAGTCAAGGGAGATGACATATACTCCACAGTTTTCATAGAGCATCCAGTTGGTAATGACTTGAAACTGTGTGTTTAACCTATGCTGAACTGCTTCAGGTTTGAACATTTGGCACAAGAATTCAAGTACCATTTTAGAAATTGACATCCCTGGCTCAGTCAGCATGTTTCCATATATCTTCATCCCAACTTTGAACATCTCTTCTAAGTCTGATCTTGAGCAGGTTCTGACAATTTTTCCCCAAGTAGAAAAGACTTCAAATTTACCATCTGCTCTTTTTATCCTAATGAACTCCTTTCTACCATCTTTCAAAGTGTCCCAAAAGATGATTTCAGGAGCCTTAGATGATATTGGTTCAGCCTGAAGTGGAATTGGGTTAGAGTCAACACTAGTAATGTACAAATCACATTGGGCATCCGTTTGTGATTGCACATTGCCTGATTGCCCTGATGGAGTTCCCACTTCTTCTTCAGCAACTTTTCCATCAGATTTCACTGTTTCCTCCTGGGCCTCTTCTGCAGATGACTCCACCCTTGGCTTCTTTTCATTTTTCTTCTTTGAAGTTATGGGCTGGGTTCTTGGTCTTTTCTTGGACATCATCTTGGTTCTTTTAAGAGTTTTGACAGCCTCAGGAGTTGGTTCAGCTGCTTTAAGTTTTTCAGCAGCAATAACCATTTCTGCTGCTATGGCTGTTACTGCTTCTCTTAGTACATGTAGTGATGCTGCTTCAATACAGTTCTTTACAATCCAGTAAATTTCTTCATCTATTTCAGCTTGAGATGTAGTTACTGCTTCCTGCTCAGTTTCTGCTGCTTTGACTGTTTGGCCTTCAGCAGCATTAACTGTTTCTGCTGCTTGTTCAAACTCAGCAGCATTAACAGTTTCTGCTGCTGTGGTTTCTGCTGCTGTGGTTTCTGCTGCTTTAACACACTCTTCCCCCTTTTCTGTCTCACTGGTCTCCCCCTTAACCTGTGCATACTCCATTTCCATCTCAGTCTCTATGTGAACAGTCTCCCCCTCACTATGTTGACCCTTCAGTTTCAGTTCTGCTTCTGACTCTGACTCCCCCTTTTTGGGAGCATCATCAGTTGAAGTTCTTCTTCTTAGCACAAATCTTGCCTTTTTCTTTCTGTTCAGCAACCTGGTGACCAGCTTTTTGAGCTTCTCAATTTGAGACTGTTGGTAGGTGACCACAGTCTTAAGTTGCTCTATCTCTGTCTTTTGTGCCATTACATCCAAGTTGATATTCCCTATGGTTTCCATCAATTCCTCATAGTTATATCTATCCTCACCTTGTTTAGAAGTGTTTACCTTCTTTAAAGGATCCTTGGAAGCCTCAGCAGAAGCCTTCTGCCTAGCAGAAGCACTACCTGCCCCCTTGGTTTCTTGGCACCTGGGTCCTCCTAATGATTTCTCATTTAGAGTTGCCATGGGGAAGGTCTTATTTATGTTACCACTGTCCTTCTCTGTGCTAGCAGAAGTAGTGGCAGCCTTAGCACCCATATGGTCATCCTTCTCCTTAGAGACCACCTTCTTGGGGTTGGGCGACACCCCTGTGGTTTCCCTGTTGATATTCTCAATTGGAGAATGCTCCAATTGAGGGCTTAAAGGCTTAGGGCTTTGAGTAGGTACATCAAGGGAAGGAGCCTTGTGCACCTTTCTTCTTTGAAACCTTTTGGTGATTGTGGGAGTGGGCTGTTCAAGAATGGACTGTGGGATGTCTTTTGAGATGGAAGGTTGGGATTGGTCATCAGTGGGTTGATCTAATGAGGGCCTTGATCCTGATGCCATACCTTCAGAGGGGTGGGACACAACCATCATTGTAGAGAACAATGGTGTGTCAACTCCTTCCGAGTCCCTAGGAAGTCTTTTCATATTTGAAAAAACCTTCCCTTTAGGGGATTTGGGTACATATACCTCAGTGAACTGAGGTAAGTCCATCAACTCCTTGTTAAGAACTTCTTGCACAAACCTTGGATACATGAAAAAGGTCTTTTTGGATTCCAAGTTTGATACAAGATCATTAAAGATCATTGCTGAAAAATTGTACTTTCTGGCAGTGGATAAGCAGACCAAGGCATATGCAATGGGACTGCTGAACTCACTCCATCCAGTAGTTTTTTTGGAAATACAGTGCATCAGGGTATGAACAAGAAATCTCCATTGGTTGAAAAATTTTGACTTGTAGAATTTAAAAACACCAATGGGACCTTCATACCCCATTCTTTGTAAAGTAGAAAAGAGTTCTTCATTAGGAATAGAAGATATACCTGAAGCATCATTCAACTGAAGGGAGATGCGAATAACCTCTTCAGTGACTTTCAAGGGTTTATCACAAACCCTTGTTCGAATGGTTTTCTGCCCTTCTTCAACACTAACAGTGGCATTCTCCCAAAATTGTTTCTGATGTTCGATATAGATTGTTGGGCTCACCGTGAGTGCATAGGAGATGTGCGAGGATTTGAGAAAATCGACTATATCGTGGAATCCCGCAGCTTGTTTCGGCTTCTGAAGCATGGCTATTTCATTGTGCTCATCCACAAACTCCATGATGCCTAAGGATTCTTGAAAGAAAAGCACAGAGATTCTGGGAGGCTAGGTTAGAACGAGAGAGAAGAAGTAAATGCGAAGAGTCGTTATGAACATGGGCGGGCAAACAGGGGTATTTATATGCCCTAGATTATCAGAAGCAGTATTAACTACCTCGCAGTATTAACTACCGAGCAGTATTAACTGCCAAGCAGTATTAACTACCTAGCAGTAGTAACTACTCTAGCAGTATTAACTGCACTAGCAGTATTAACTACCGAGCAGTATTAACTACTGAGCAGTATTAACTACCAAGCAGTATTAACTACCAAGCAGTATTAACTACCAAGCAGTATTAACTACCAAGCAGTATTAACTACCTAGCAGTATTAACTGCCAAGCAGTATTAACTACCTAGCAGTATTAACGACCAAGCAGTAGTAACTACACTAGCAGTATTAACTGCACTAGCAGTATTAACTACCGAGCAGTATTAACTACTGAGCAGTATTAACTACCAAGCAGTATTAACTACCAAGCAGTATTAACTACCAAGCAGTATTAACTACTTAGCAGTATTAACTACTGAGCAGTATTAACTAGCAGTATTAACTGCACTAGCAGTATTAACTACTAGAACACAGGCAGTAGAAACTCTGCACTGTGCATCACTTGTCAAAACCTCAAATGTCATCTTACACATCACTTTTACCACTTCTTTTACCTTCTGCAGGATTATTTTCAAGAGTAACATGTCCTCCATCAATTCATTTGGAATATTGAAGGCAGGCCATGTTACCTGTCAAGTGCCTAGAGCAACCACTGTCAACATGCCAAATGCTTCTTCCCTTAAGCTGTTGGCTGCCCTGCACATCTGAGAAATCAATTAGTTTTTGTTGGGGACCCAAGCCATAGTGGTCTTGGGTCTCCCTTGATCATCAAAATACTTACATTCTGTTTTGATGAGCTTGTCAAAGTGAGGAACATCAGTGCTTGAGTACTTTGTTTTGATGATAGGTCTAGAAGCAGTACTAACTGATGTAGAAGTGCTAACTTTGGCAGCACTAACATTGCTTCCAGAAGTACTAGCCTTCTCAGCAGTATTAACCAACTTAGCCGTACTAACACTAGAAGCAGTATTAATTGTAGAAGAAGTACTAACTGTGTTAGCAGTACTAACACTGCTAGTGACATTATTGCTTCCTGCAGTACTAACATTGTTAGCAGTACTAACTGAGTTGGCAGTATTATCATTAGTACCTTTAGGCATCCATACTCTAACACTTTCTGTTTCTGCCTTTTTCATATGGTTTATGGTTTTAACTTGTTTCTTTTCCACAACTTTCCTCACAGACTTTTTATATCCCCCACTCTTTCTGTAACCAGCAGGTTTTTGAAAATATCTTTGAGCATTAAACCTTTGGTTAACTGGATTGAAATAACAGTGTTTGGCTAAGTGATTTAGCTTACCACAGATGAAGCAAGGTTTTGGCCTGTTGATTCTGTTCAGGTCAACTCCTTGTCTCATAGCCCACTGGTTATTCCAGTTCCTTTGATTTCCCCTCTGATTATCATGTTTTTGGGGCTTGAGCTCTTGAGATTTCTTACAGGAACAATGTTTACAGGTATTGGGAGCCACAACTGTGGTCTGTTTGTAATGGACTCCCTTTTTCTCTTCATTCCTTTTGATCTCAGTGTTCTTGACACATGGACTCTCACATTCCTCATCAGAGTCTACTTTGTCAGTCTCATCCTCAACAACTATTTCTTTTTCACAAGGATCTAGATTAATCTTTAATTCAGGTTCCTTTCTATCCTTGGTCTCTAACAAATCAGACTTAGGAGGTATGTAGTTGTTATTGTAGGGTGGAGGTGTGGCATTGTACCCTATCCCTACTTTCATCTTGTCATGGATTTGAGCCTTAATGATGGTGTCCATGGTTTTAGAAGCACAGGTAAACTTTTCAACATCAAGTTTAACCTTCTCAAGCTCTTCTTTTAATTTCTCATTCTCCTCCCCAGACACTTTCAGCTTAATCTCATACTCATTCTTCTCCCACTTCCAATAGTTAGTATCATAGTGGTGTTGAAGTTCATTAGCTTGAAAAGCTCTAATCTGTTCCTCAAACCTTTCTACAATCCTAACATAATCTTTCACATCTTTCTCTAGCCTCTTAAGGTCATCACACATACCCTGATTGTGATCCCTATATCTTTTAACAGCATCAATGCAAGCTTGAGAGCAGAGTTTAGATTGTACCTCAGTGGGAATATCAGATACTTCTGCCATAAGAGCTTGATTCTGACAGGCTTCCTCAGCTTGATCACTCCAATCAAATCCCATTCCTTGTTGAGAAACATGGGCTTGAGAGGAGCTTCTGTTTTGATTTCCATTTGGAGCCTGTTGATGTGATCCTCCATAACACTCATCCTTGGATTGGTCAAAGCCTTCACCATCTTCTCCAATCTTTCCTTCATTACATGGGCCATTTTCTATGATGTCCCATATTGCATAATTAGTAAGAAGAATGTACTGCTTGATTCTCAGTTTCCACATGTTCAATTTATTGGATTTGAGCATGGGAACTTTTGAAACAGGAGTACTGTGAGTATCCATTGAATTGTCCATAGTTTCTAAGATACCAATGCTCTGATACCACTTGTCAGGATCGATTCTTAACAAGAATTAAACTTCTTAGAAACAGAATTTAGAGAATCTTGCGGAATAGAACTCTAAATCAATTAAAGAACAATCAATAGAAATTCAATAAACTGTATATATATCAAACAGTTATAACTCACAAGTTTTACACCAAAACCTCAATCTTGTTGAACAGGCTCAACAAGACGATTTCTACTTCTCTAGAAATAGGATCTATGATCTTGAGGTTAATTCACTCTTGAATATCGAATTCTGTATGCTATCTATCTTCTGTTTTTCTTCTATCTCTAATAGCTATCTATCAATACTATTTATACAAAAGTAATTACAAGATAACTATAAAAAGTAAATTGATCTTCTGAATCTTCGTTAAACATATCTTGATCAATTCCTTATTTGTCTCCAAAAGCATCGCATTCCAAACTTATCAACTCAGCAGTATTAATGATGATTTGGCTCAGCAGCATTAACAACCTTCAGCAGTATTAACCTTCACAGTCTTCAAGCAGTAGTAACTCAGCTCAGCAGTACTAACCATGTCTAGCAGTAGTAAATTGGTCTAGCAGCACTAACTTCGTCTAGCAGCATTAACTTCATCTAGCAGCATTAACTTCATCTAGCAGCAGTAACCTTGCCCAGCAGTAGTAACGAAGAACTGGCAGTAGTAATGAAGACTTAGCATATCTTCAGTTCCCAACATCTTCTTTATAAACATTTGCCCCATGTTCTTCATCAATATTTGGGCCCCCTTTGTTGATGATCGATTATAAATAGACCAATATTAACTGCGTAATTATTATAAATTACTATCCTTAAATCCTCCTGCAATTTCATTGATGATTCTTCTAGATACTTGAGATTATTCTATATACTTGAACTGTTTAACAAGTTTGTGCCCCTATATTTGGTTATCTTTATATCAATCACATATCTCACTCTTCACAACATAAATCATTTACCGTGCTCATTGGGGTAAGGAGGTTTATAAGTTGTCAATTAATGACTTGGATTTTTCCTAACGTAGTTACATATTTCCTACCAAATGATTTCGTCACCACGCAACGCGTGGTGCCACACACTAGTTGAGATTAAATGAAAAAAGGTTAATTAATGTAAGATTTGATCAGGTTTAGGATTGATTTTTTGGTCTAACTGCATTTGAGGTTAGATATTTTTCAAGGTTTCTCAAAATTTTAAGGATAGGCGAATAACTAACAATGAAGTAGAGCGTGTTGCATGTGATGCATAAGGGGCCGTTTACAAAACGTTTACCCGGTTAAGTGCTTACTAAGTCACGTTAGCTTATCGGATGAATATGGCAAGGACTAAGAATCTTATCCGGTAAGAGCGGAAGCAAGGATCGAGAGTCGAAAGCAAGGACCGAGAGTCTTACCCGGTAAGTGAGTGCGACGGCTATTACCACGGTTAGCGCTTACCGGCTAAGGGTCCGTTTACCAAACGCTTACCCTAGTAAGCGCTTACGAGTAAAACTTAACACTATCACTTACTTATCGGGTAAGATTTTAGTCCGCCAAATCGGTTTCATATGCAACAATTCACCCGGTAAGCGTTAACTGTGTTAAGAGCCGCCGCCCTCACTTACCGGGTAAGACTCTCGGTTCTTTTATTCGTTCTTACTGGGTAAGATTTTTGGTTCTTGTAAATATCAATCCGGTAGGTAATGTGACTTGGTAATCGCTTACTCGGGTAAGTGTTTGGTAAACGACCCCTAAATTGTTGCATACGATACCATTTTGGTGGACTAAAATCTTACCCGAGAAGTAAGTGATAGTGTTGAATTTTTATTTTGTAGAGTTCAAATAATCAGATTTATGTAAATAGTTAACGTAGTATTATAAAACATCCACATATGTTGTAGTTCATTAGTTACGTCACAAAGAAGGAACTCCAACCATTTATAAGAAAGATCTATATATAGCTCAAACGATTGCCAATTTTACCACTTAATGATATACAAACAAGTATTATGTGGATTGTCGATCTGGCCAATTAACAAATTCATTCGTGAGGGATCTAAACATTGGGTTCAAAAACGTTATCTTATTTCTATCTATCTATCTATATATATATATATATATATATATATATATATATATATATATATATATATATATATATATATATATATATAGGGTAAAGATCAAGGGAGAACCTTGAAAAAATAAAGAACCAGAGAACCATGAAAAAACGGATGAAAAAATATATCAAAATGGATGTCAAATTAAAGATAATAAAGTGATGAATATTTTGGTGTAATTTGTTTCGCTTCAATTTTTGTTATATTTCGCCAATTTTGGATTTAAAAAATAGAGGGTAAATACTTTTTTAATTAAAAAAATTAGTTATAACTACCTTTTAATCCATAACCATTGGATCATTTTAATTTAACGGATTGGATGGGTTCTTCGGTTCTTTCGTTTTTCATGGTTCTCTCCCGATCTCATCCCTATATATATATATATATATATATAGAGAGAGAGAGAGAGAGAGAGAGAGAGGGAGGTTTAGGTAAAACCTCAAAAAACTGAAAACCTAGTCTTTCATCGAACGGAAGTGCATGCAACTAAATTAATTTGTTTTTTGGTTTTTATGCACATGTACATTATGTATTGTGCATATGCACTTGGGCATGTTACAAATTACTTGTATGCATAAGAGCATTAAGGCTACCAAGATATATATATATATATATATATATATATATATATATATATATATATATAGAGGGGTGAGTTTAAATGAAAACTCATTTTCAGTTGTACACACGAGGACAAGTCACAACCATTGATCAACATTTGGAAAGCTAAGCAATGGTTAAAACAAAATAAGATTAACTAAGAAGTGATTAGGGACAAAATTGCTTAGTTAATTAAAAAAGAAAATAAATTGCTTAGTGACGCGCCCTCTTTTGTTCCCCGGTTCACAACCGAAACTCAATGGGTGTTGGGTTACGGTGATGAATAATTTCTTACGACGTTGAAGAAAGTGTTGAAAAATGTGATGTCGAGTTACGGACTCACGATGTCAAGGTGTGGTACACATTTGAACTTGCATTAATATTCATAATGAATATAGAACATATATAAGAATTGATGTAAAACACGGTTAAAACAAAAAAAAACTATATCGAGATGAATGTCATATCGAAGAGCACGAAATTCTCGTTTTTTGATGTAATTTGTTTGATTAAAATATTAGTAATTTTTAAGATAAATTGTTTTAAAATTTAAGGTGGTAAAATTTTTTAATTAAAAAAGAAAATAAAAAGTCAAATATGGTAGGCGTGAGATTGAAATTATCTTTCTTTTTACCCCTAATCACCTTAATTAGTAATTTCAATTAAAAACTCTATTTAATATGAGTCATTGATGGAATGGCCAAGATCCATCCTCATGTGCACAATTGAAAATGAGTTTTCATTTGAACTTTCTTTTCTCTCTCTCTCTCTCTCTCTCTCTCTATATATATATATATATATATATATATATATATATATATAGAGGGATAATAAATTGTAAACCGCTAAATGTGTGTAAACTTGTAAACTTTTGGATTTCATAGGTTTTCTTGATGAAATTATTTTATGAAATTGTTTATTTTGATAAAAATGTTTCATATCATTCATTTCTTGATGAAATTGTTTCATATATTTGTGTTTTTTTATGTAAAACGAAAAAGTTTCATCAAGTTTCATATGAATGAAAAATAAATAAATGAAACTACATAAAAACACAAATATATGAAACAATTTCATCAAGAAATGAATGATATGAAACAATTTCATCAAAATAAACAATTTCATGAACAAAATTCATTAAAAAACCTATGAAATCCAAAGTTTATACGAAAAAAAGTTTACAAAATAGTGAACCTCTATATATATATATATATATATATGGTTCGCCATAACTAATTGAGCAGCATCACCTGAGTTCAATCATGGGGTCTTCAGAAGAAACCCACAAGATATCGAACGAAGAAGAAGGGCTACAAAAGGTGAAGCAAATGATATCCAGCATGGTTCTTCCGATGGTCATCAAAACCGCCATCGAACTCGATATCTTTGAGATCATGGCCAAGACTCCTGCTGCCCATTTCTCTTCTTATGATCTTGCTTCTAATCTTCCTTCACAAACCCCCCAAACCCAACCTTTACTCGAACGCATTCTTCGCTTTCTCGCCACCCAATCCATTCTTAAATCAACCCTCATAACCGATGAACACGGAAATTCCAACAACTTATACAGCATGACGCCCGTGTCCAATCACTTTGTCCGCAATCAAGATGGGACTTCTCCCGCTTCAATGATTCTCTTGGCCTGCGATAAAATAATGATCGATTGTTGGTAATATTTACTTCCCTAACTTCACATCTTCCATCTAGCTTAATTAGTGAACTTACATATATATTGAACCGCTGCAATAAAATCGGAGTTATATGATAAATGTATATATGTATAGCGGCAAGTTCAAACATAAGCTAAACATTTTGCAAGAAGACGAGAAGTGTGATATCATATATGATAGTATGATACACAAGTTTAATCATATGTGATTAACCACATGTTACATTGGCAATACATAGACGTTTATTCATATATAATTAAACACACCCACATGTCATATAATCATATATGATATCACATTTTTCGCGTTCTCGCAAAATATTTAACTTCTCTCATGATCCTTCCCCCCTCTCTCTCTATATATGTATATATATGCAGGCATCACATGAAAGATGCAGTGGTTGATGGAGGGATCCCATTTGACAAGGCCCATGGGGTGAATGCATTTGAATACTCTGCAAAAGACAAGAAATTTAATCAAGTGTTCAACAAAGCCATGTATGATAACACAAGAATAGGGATGAAGTTGATTCTTGAAAAATACAAAGGATTTGAAGGGGTAAAAGAGTTGGTTGATGTGGGTGGTGGTTTAGGTGCCACACTTCAACTTATTATTTCCAAATACCCAAACATTAAAGGCATCAACTTTGATCTCCCACATGTTATAAAGGATGCAACTCCTTTTCCAGGTATACATATACATATATATACATATACATACATATATATATAGGTGCATGTTTAAATGGGAACTTAAAACATTTTGTGAGAAGGTAAAAGGTCTTATTGTCATATATGATTACACGTATCATGCATAAGTTTAGGGGGCGTTTGGTTCATTTAAGGAATCAGAGTGAAAATGAAAATGAGAATGCATGAGAATAGGAATAAGAATGAGCATTCCATTGATGCTGTTTGGTTAAACAAATATATTTAATAAAAAAAATTATTTAAATTTTTTAATACAAATATATGACATCCAACGTGAAAAAAAAATATTTTCCATTAAATATCGAGAAATGTAGGGATGCATGAGAAAAAATGATTGAGCCGGAATAAAGTTTCCATTCCCCCCAATTTGGTCAAGAATGGAAATTAATGAGTTTGGGGTAATGGGCCTATTATATTATATCAAACCAAACAACAGTTTTCATTATCATTCTCATTTCTTACCACTCAATACCCTCAACCAAACACCCCGTTAATCATATATGATTAAATACATGTTTCAGTGACAACATATAGACGCTTACACATATATGATTAAACATGCCCAAAGAAGTGTAACCATATGCGATATTGAGACTTCTCGCAAAATATTTAACTTTTTGCATGATGCTTCCTCTCTCTCTCTCTCTCTCTCTCTCTCTCTCTATATATATATATATATATATATATATATATATATATATGTATGTATATTTTATGGCGAAAGATCGTGTGAGAAGTTGAGGTTAACATGAGAAGTGGATTTGAATCGTTGATCACTTTTAATCTCATGCCCTCTCATGAATTGTCTTTAGAAGAGAATTGATCTGATATATCTCGGTGTATCTCATCCTAATGTGCATTTATTTATCATCCAACGATTGATAACCACTTTTCATGTTTCTCACGAGAACCCAACCCGATAATATATATATATATATATATATATATATATTATTTATATATATAGGCTCATGTTCAAACAAGAAAACAGTCAATTTGCAAGAATGCGAGAAGTAATATGGATCAAATAATCCATTATTTAATAAATCCCTTAGAAAATGAAAACATATTGAAAGTTAAGATAATTACTATTTTAAAATGAATAAGTCCTTAAAATCTCATTATATATTTTAAATTTATTTATTTTTAAATTTTAATAAGTTCAAAAATTATTTATTAAGTTTATATAATTTTTTTTTCTAGATACACTTTTAATAAAAAAATCACGGTTTTGATCTAATATCATATGTGATATCCACAATCAATTCATTATCTCTTTCACCAATTTATCTCTAATTTTTTGATCCATGTTTTTATCACATGTGATTAATTTCGTTTAACATATGATTTACTATGTATCACATATGATCCACTATGTTAATTTTTATACATATCACATATAATAATATACGTCCGAATATAAAAAACACATAATCACATATGATAATATATAAATCACAAAAATATCTATTAATATCACGTATGATTAACTAAAAAATCTACAATTATCACATGTGATATATGATATGTACAAAAATTCACATATAGTGGATCATATGTGATACATAATAAATCATTTGTTAAATGAATCTAATCACATGTAATTTAAAATGTGAATCCAAAAAATAAAGAAAATTTTATGAAAAAATAATTTAATTATTAGGGATATCAAAGATGGTATTGATCAAAACTACTCTAAAACTTATTTTTATAAAGTTTGAGAAAGTGTAGGTAACTTATATGCAATTATTGAACACACCTACAATTTCTTAAATTTTATTAAAATAAAGTTTTAGGTTTTCACATGTTATCATCGATCTGTATGTGAAAGAAATTAAGCACACAAGTTTTAGAGTTCTTCATATGTTACCTCATAACATTACCTTCTCTTATCTCTTGTTCCAAATTAAATTAAATTAAATTAAATGGGTGAAAAATAGGTGGATTTTTTTATAAAGAAAAAAAGGCAAATTAAGTTAGATAAAAAAAATAATAGATAGATTTAAAAAAAAGGAAAAAAATGAAAGACCGGTCAACACTAGGGGTTGACCTAGCGCCGACTGGCGCTACTCTTCACATCCGGTGCGAAGTGGTCTTCCCGAGGTGTGCTTTTTGTTTTTTCATTGTCAGGTCATGTTACAACACCTTTTTAGGAATCTTAGGGGCTGTTTGGTTTACAGAAAGTGAAGGAATTTGATGGAATTGGAATCTCAAATTCCTTTGATCAGATTCAATTCCATTGTTTGGTTCAAGGTTTTTAAAGGAATTGGAATCTCAAATTCCAACCAATTCCATTAAATAGCCATTTAAACATTCCATCCTAAATACAAAGGATTTCAAAGGAATGGAATTGAGCCGATTTAGCATCTGTGTCTCGCTTTCTTCTCCAATCTCCACCGCATCTGTTCTTCTCCATCGACATCACTGTTGTTCTTCTCCATCGCATCTGCTGGTTAGGGTTTAGGTAATGCTTTCGATTTATGCTTTGGATTACCATATGATTTCGATTTAGCATATGATTTCGATTTTGCATCTGAGTTCCATTTTAGCATCTAATTTCGATTTTAGCATCTGATTTCGATTTTGCATCTGAGTTCCATTTCGCATCTGATTTAGCATCTGCAACTGATTTCGATTTATAATGGTTCGATTTTGCAACTGATTTTGAATCTTGTTATCATCTGCTTTCGATTTATGGAATTTACAATCTGTTTTTGATTTATGGAATTTACAATCTGATTGGTATTTTGGTCATTTACCCAAATTTCATTCAAATTCCAAAACTACATTCTGTGAACCAAACAGACAGATTCCAATTCTTTTAACAGATTCCATTCCAATTCTGTCAACCAAACAGCTGGTCAAACCTGACAACATTCCATTCCAATTCCTTCAAAGTCAAATTCCTTTGACAGATTCCATTTCATTCAAAAACATTCTGTGAACCAAACGCCCCTTAGATTTTCTAAGATTTTGTACATAATTTTTGGTATCGAAGTGGGCCATCTTTCTTCAACCAAAACTAAATGAGAGATTGGTGGTTAAATATGTAACTTTTTAAAAAGTGGGTTATTTTTGTAGTTTTGTTTTTACAAAGGGTTAGTTAGGTCAAGATCCCCCAAACCGTGATTGTGTTGATCCTATGTATATGATTAAAAGGGTGGTTATACCACTTTTAATAAAAAAAAATTGACGAAATATAAAAAAATTTAGAGCAAAACAAATTTCAATGGAAAAAACGATCACTTCATTATCTTAATTATTTGGTTAATCATTTACCAGCGGTGGAGCATATGGGAGGAGATATGTTCGAAAGTGTTCCTAAAGGAGATGTTATTTTCATGAAGGTTTCATACGCAATCTTCCATTGTTTCATATTACACTTCTCAGTTTGTGTCTGTTAGGGTGCGTTTGGTACACTAGACATGACAGGACATAACAGAACAGAGATCATTGTCCCATGTTTGGCAGGACTTTTATGTGGAACAGACAGGAACAGAGTGGAACAAGCTGGAACAGGCTTGTTCCACCCCCACCCCCATGGAACAAGCTGGAACAAGGTGGAACGGACTTATGTTTTACCAATATAACCTCAAAATGAAATATAATTCTTTTCTAAAACATCAAATACACGTTCTATTTTATATTTTATTCATTCTTTAAAGTTTATTTATTTGTATTTTATCTAATGTTATATGTTCTGTTCTGTCTAGTTCTGTCTACTAAACGCTAAACAACTGTTTTGTCCTGTTCTGTCCCGTCCTGTCCAGTTCAATCCTGTCTGCGTACCAAACGCACTAAATAACAACGATAAATTTAATTTTTTCTAGTGGATACTACATGATTGGGGGGACGATTATTGCATTAAGCTTCTAAAGAACTGTTGGGCAGCATTGCCGAAATACGGAAAGGTGGTGGTGGCGGAAGTCATCATGCCCGACCCTGAACATCAACCAATCAGTGCCACCGATTCTGCTTCTTCTCTGGCTGCCGTCTGTAGTGATATGTCCATGTTGATTGCAAGCCCTAGCGGAAAAGAACGGACGGTAAACGAATTCGACGCCTTGGCTAAAGAAGCTGGATTCATTTCTTCTAAAATCGTTTGTGGGGTTTCTACTTTTTCCATCATGGAGTTCTACAAGAATATTTGACTTGTAGAGTTTGTGTATCTGATACATGGTCTATTTCTACTTTAGATATGTTGGAACCTTTATTTTCAATTGGAGTCATGTAATTTAGACGGTAATGCATTTGATCAATATGCATATGTGAAACACCCTGAAGTTCTCAATGAATTTAAACCTTAAGTTTATCAGAATTTACCATCACAAATCCAAAAGCACCACTCTGGTATTCCTCGACACTCATCCCTTTGTATCCCATCCCGAGCTAGCACTTGGTAAGAAAATTGAACTTGAAACGATTAGGCTTACGCCTAGCGAGAACATCCAAAATTTCAAATCAAACTCTTTAAAAGCTTTGAACCCAACATTATAGCAAAGCAATTTCATTAATCTGATCCCAACTTTCTTATCGTATACATAACATCCTTCGATAACAGGAATCGTATCGGATTTCTTAAATATGACAACACTCAGTATGTCACAGTATCATATTCGAGAGCGCCCCTACGAATCACCATGGACTCTAGTTTACGGCTCATGTCCAAGAACTTACATTTAAGCGCCATGCCTTTTCTTGGAATGGAAGTAGAAATAACAACTATATCTTACCTATTTCTAATCTACCAATAGAAAATGGAAACAACAATTATACTTTGCCTATTCCTCCTTTTCAAGGATACACGGGAATAGCAATTATACCTTCCATATTCCTCCTTTTCAAGGATTCACGGGAATAGCAATTATACCTTGCCTATTCCTTCTTTTCAAGGATACACGAGAATAGCAATTATACCTTGCCTATTCTTCCTTTTCAAGGATTCACGGGAATAGTAATTATACCTTGCTTATTCCTCCTTTTCAAGGATACACGGGAATAGCAATTATGCCTTGCCTATTCCTCTTTTTCAAAGATTCACAGGAATAGCAATTATACCTTGTCTATTCCTCCTTTTCAATAATACACGGGAATAGCAATTATACCTTGCCTATTCCTTCTTGAAGTGGAAGTAGGAATTACCATTAAGCGCCCGGTTTATCCCTTACCTTCCAATAGAAATCGGGAATTACGATTAGCGCCCCGCCTATTCCACAATTCCACATCACAATACGAAATGGGAATTACCATTAAGCGCCCGACCTATTCCTCATTTCAATCAACGGGAATTACGATTAGCGCCACGCCTATTCCACGTTTATCAAATCACAACACTAAATGGGAATTACCATTAGAGCCAGACCTATTCCTCATTTATCAAATTCACGGGAATTACGATTAGCGCCACGCCTATTCCACGTGTTCACATAATACTAGTGCATATGGATCCATTACACTTACTAGCATACGTGCATATTAACTCAATCACATACCGTCTCATCTCATACTATAAACTGAGTTATAATGATATTCGTACTGTTAAATGATTAAGATACTTTTCCTATCAAACTGAGAAAACACTTAATCATAAAACTTCGTTTAGTAAGTTATCCGGAACACCTATCCGGTAAACTAATCCGGGACTCAAAGAATCCGGTAACTTCCGGAAATAGTATTTCGGACTCAAATCCGGTATCCGGTATCCCAATCCGGAAATCTCAATTCCGGAAACCTCAATTCCGGAACCTATCCGAAATCCGGTAAAACATCCGGACTCTCATCCGAAATCCGATACATTCCGGATCCGGTACATTCCGAACAACAATCCTGAATCCAGAACTGTCCTGAAATTCATCTTCCGGACTATTCAATTTTACCCAGTTTGATTTACAGTTTCCATTCCAAATCTTTCCAATAAGCTTCTATTGATCATTCACATAGATATCAATTTAATAATTTGCTTATTTAACTCAAAATAGATAGATGAACTCACCTGGGATTTGGAATCGAACACAGACTGCAATTCAAATTGATTCATCTTCAACTTCTCACACTAATAATCAGAACCGTAGCAATTTAGGATTCTGCAAACCCTTTCTTTCTCTACTTTATTAGACCGACTTCACGAAACCCAATTGAGATCATTTCTCAATTTTAGTCGACTCAAACTTTTTATATAAAATCAACTATCAACAAATGACCAATTCAACCCTGAAATTTTACATTCACAATTAGTCCAAAACTTTGACTAATTACTCTTTCGACCCCTTCATATTAAATATAACATATCTTTGATCATGGAAATTCGGAGTGTTACAATATGTGTCAGTTGTATATGTCAAGAGAAGACTTTTGATGTTATTGTCTTGGATCCATGGGGTTTAGTCAAGTGAGGGGTTTTGATGTTCTCAACTTGACCCCTTTTTGGTTTGTGACAAGAGAGAAAATTTTCGGTTCACTTAAAAGGTTTGGGACAAAGTGAGGAGGTTTGATATTCTCACTTTAGAACCTTGATTTTAGCAAAGTGAGGAGTTTTGATGTTCTCATCTTGAAACAGTGGACTGACTAAGTAAGGAGTTCTTATGTTCTTATCTTAGCCCCAATAAGAGTAATTACCAAGGCTTGTATGTTGGGGGTGATTTACTCGTCAACATCTCGATGTCGCTTACTTAGTGTTCCGCCACTTGATGGAAACGGGTCACCCTCTTCACCGAAATGTGTTATTTTTGGATAGCGTATTATCCATGTTTTCGATATTATTTTGGGTATGGAGTGTATTCGTACTTCATGGTCTTGGTATCTTGGAATTTATCCATGCTTGTTGCTTTGGGCATTAAACCTTTTCCATGTCCTTTGGATGTGCTGAATAATAGAGTTTTCTCTATGTTTTTAATGTTAGAATCTTAAATCTTGTTCTCGTATTGGGTGAGTATTGAGTTTTGACTTCATGTTAAAATGGGTGCTCTAGTCACCAATTTTTCATCACGAAAATGATGGTTTTGAGAAAATGTTTCTTTTATACTAAATACTTTTCATTTTGGAGTAATTTAAATAACATATTTTCCAGTTTTACTATTCTACAGTAAAGATGAAAAATGTTTGAACTCACTACGCATTAAGCCCAACTATTTTTATTTGTCGTCATCTGCATTAGGTCATCGTTGGGGTGGTACTAGCGACACTGTGATAAGATGGGTTAGTTACAGACACAAGAAGTAGCTAGCTATCCAGGGACATTTTTCATATGTTGGAGATAGCGATAGTTGTTGGGTTTTAGTAACACCCGACCTTTACCTAATCCTTATTTAAGGGCTTGGTTTATCTATTGTTGATGTTAAATCTAGTTTTGCTATTCAAAGTAACTCAAGTATTGATTTATAGAGAAAGATTTATCCTTTGTTTGATGTATTATTGAAAATTTTAATTTTGTCGCCCTTTCTAGATTTGATGGTGTTACACTCACCTAAAATTTCCAAGACTTACAGAAGGTGTTGGTGGTAGTGGTGGTGGCGGTTGTGGTGATGGTGGTCGATTCACCTATTCAGATATTGTTCCACATCTTCCTATACAAGACTGTGAAACCCTAATCATAATAGAAAGAATTCTTCGGTATTTTCTTATAAAAACTATTCTTACTTGTGAGGTCCTGACCCTTGAAAATTGAGAGATACAGAAATATATGGCATGGCACCCATATGATAGTATTTTGTCCGTAACGTAGAAGGGGTTTCTTTGCCAACTTATTTCCCTTCCAATATGACAAAGCATTCATTTATTTGTGGTTAGTTATCATCTACCTATCATCTAGTATTTTGTTGGTCTTCAAAGTTGGTCAAACACAAGTAGAATGATTTTGCAAGTATCATGACACCCGAGATTCACAACACCGAAATTGGTTGATAGAGGGATCCCATCTGAAACGATTGACGATAACCATGTTATTTGTTTTTGGGAAAGAAAAAAGACCCCGGGTAAGATCTTAACCGGTCCTTGGCCAAAAATTTAGGACCAAATCCAGACCCAGACCGCTGGTTCTAAATGGTCATATAAAGGGATGAAGTGGACAATTATGTTAAAATATATCTCGAATTTCATTTAATTGTAAACTAATTAATCGTAAGATATAAAAATTTGTTAAAGTGTGACATCATAAACCAATTAATTCTTGTTATGGGTCTTGACTAGGTTTTTTCAGGTTTTGACCGGACTTTTTTGGGCTTTTTTTAGTTCTTTTAACCGGTTAACGATCGGTCTTAAGTTCAAAATTTAGGACCAAAACCGGCTTTCGCTTATTATTGGTCCTTGGACCGGGCCTTTTTTAACCGACACTTTGGACATTTTGACCGGGCTTTTTTCGGCTTTAGCTGGACCGGTTTTCGGGATTTATCTAAGTTCTTTTAACCGGTTAAGGACTAGTCCTAGATTTAAAATTTAGGATCAAAATGCGCTTTCGCTTATAACTGGGCCTTTTTCAACCGATGCTTTTTAGGCATATCCTCAATTCTTACCGGTCCAAAATCAATCGACGAGTCCTTTGTGCATCTATAGTTATCACTAATATGTTGATTTTATATTAAGAATAAATCAAAACAAGCTATTGAATATATAGATTCATAAAATGAAGATTATACAGGTTGAGGGGGCCTCACCCTGGCTTCTCCCGTGAACCCCTTTACCATTTCATCTTCTTTACCATTTTCTTTCCCAACTAGGTTTCCAAACTGTTGGTGCAAGTGTACCACATCTCTATATATTTATATATATTTATTTTGATGATTACAAACACACCGTATTATTGTTTATCTAACAATCCTATCCAAGTGTACAGTTCTTGAAGAACACGAAGATTTTATCTGAAGAGTTCAAGACGGAAGATTTACGTTGTCATTAGTGTTTATAATTTATAATGATAAACACCCTAAAATAATATACCACTTGGATATTTCTAAAAACCCAATAAATAATTTATTTAAATAAAGTTTTTTTTAGAAGATCTAGCAAGATTTTGCTTTTTCTGACGCAGGTATACCGCGAGGTTCAGCAGGTATACCGCGGCGGCTTGATGTTACCTCTGATTGATTGGTCGTACTTTTTTCTGACGCAGGTATACCGCGGTGTTTAGCAGGTATACCGCGGGTACAGTTGGGCGGTATACCGCGATGTTTAGCCGGTATACCGCGGGTACAAGTTTACGTTTGTTTTGCAGGGTTGACTTTCTCTTCTGACAGTGTACTTTTTACTGCACGGTATACCGCGTGCATTTGGCGGTATACCGCGAATGCATGTATCCGTTGGAAGAGCTGCTATATAAATGCATGCGGTGGTGGAGAAAAAAAAGACAATACAGATACAACCAACACCATCACTGCTCATCTGATCTCTCTCTTTTATATATATATATTTTATAAAACATTTTTTATAAAATATCCAAGTGTGAGATATTATACAAGAGTGATTACCCATTGTGAGTTATACTCCTCTTGTAAGTATTTGAATAACGGGTGTGTGATCCTGTACATCTCAATAAGCTGAGGCTTAGAGAACCGTTTACTTTGCTCTGTATTTGGTTTGTATTCTACCGTAAAGAATACATTTATTGGATCGTGTCGGGAAGTGTCTCGGCTGCTGGTTTATCACAGTTGGTGGTAAATCAGTAAATCTCCGTGTCAAGTATCTCTAACCTTTATCTCTTTATTTATTCCGTTGTGCATTTAAATTATATCTGTTTATATAATTGTTGTTTATTTATTATTTCTATACTCTGATTTATTTATACTGTTTCTATACTGTATTTATTTATAAAAGAATTTTTGAAAGTAAAAGATTTTAAATACAACCTTACCCCCCCTTAGGTTGCCTAACATTTGGTATCAGAGCGGGGCTTTCAAAAATTTTCTGTTTAAATTTTTAAAGTTATATCTTTTATATAATGGCTCAACAAACCTTTTTGTTTTCAAAACCTCCTATTATAGATACTGAAAAGTTTGGCATTTGGGCCGAGCTTTTTGAATGTCACGTTCGTGGCAAAAGTCAAAAAATTTGGGATATTATAGAAAATGGGAATTTTAGACCAACCAAAGTTGAAAATGATCTTATTGTTGATAAACCCATAAAAGATTGGACTCCCGCTGAAGAATCTCATTATTGTTTAAATTTTGAAGCTAAAAATATATTATATGCTGCTTTAACCTCTGATGAAATTGAAAGAGTTTATACTTATAAAACTGCTAATCAAATCTGGCAAAGCTTGAGCGACACTCATCGTGGAAATACTCAAGTTAAAAGCTCTAAAATAAATATTCTTGTTCATGATTATGAATTGTTCGAAATGTCAAAAGATGAGTCAATCGACTCAATGTTTAAACGTTTTAACCTCATTATGACTACTTTGAAAGGACTAGGTCGCACTTATCCTAACGAAGACTATGTAAGGAAAATTCTTCGAGCACTTCCTTCGGAGTGGATGGCAAAAATCACATCCTTGGAAGACTCCCGAGATCTCGCAACTATGAAGCTCGATGATCTCATCGGCAATCTTAAAGTGCACGAAATTGCACTAAAAAGAAATCAGGTCCGGGAGCAAGTCAAAAAGAAATCCATAGCTTTAGAAGCCGTTGCCTCTAAAGATGAGAAAGAAAAAGAAGAGGAGGAAGATGCAAGTTCCTCGGATGACGAACCCGAAAATCTTGACGATTTAGTCAAGTTGGTAAGAAAACTTTCTAAACTTTTATCTAACAAAAAGTTTGCCAAAAATGATAGGTTTCAAGAAAATGGAGACTACCGTCGTGGTGGTAAAAACCAAAGTCGCAACGTCCATAAAAGTGAAGACAAATATGACGAATCTAGCGACGATGAAAAAGCCAATAAAAAGAAAGGCTTTTGCTATGTGTGTGGTGACAAGGATCACTATGCAAGTGTGTGTCCAAAACGAGCAAAACAAATCAACACACCAAAAGCTCTCGTTGGAGGCGCGTTGAGCGCAAGCATAAATGAGGCCCAAAATTTTTGTTTCATGGCCGACCATGATAATGAGGTATCTTCATCATATTCTTCTAAAAATAATTGTGATAGTAATTATAGTGATAATTATTATAGTGACGATGAAAATAATCTTGACGAATTATATAAATCATTTCATGATATGGCCGCTCTTGCAAATAGGTATAAAGATGAAATCTCTAATTTAAAAGAAACCGTATCCGCATATAAAAAGGAAATAAATGACAGTAAACAAAAATCTGCTTATGATTTAGATATTATCACTAAATTAGAAAATAAATTAAGTGAAAAAGATATTTGCAAATCTTGTGATATTTTAAAAAATAAAATTGCATGCTTAAATAAAAAGACACATGAAAATGTTGTATGTACAAAATGTGAGATTCTTGAAAATGAAATTGCATGTTTAAATGCTAAATGTAAATCGCATGAGAAAAATGACTTATTAGCAAATGCTTTTCAAAATAGCAATGATAAAGTGCTTAAAATGCTTAATATATCAAATCGTATAAATTGCCGAAAAGGCATTGGTTCAAATACGTGTATTGAAAAATGTGATTGTATGCCAATTAAAAAGGTTTTTGAAAAACCTAAATTTGTTGTTAAAAATAAAACGCAAAAACCTCCGTATGTTCCTAAAATGAATTATGTGAATTATATGTCGAGAAAATCACATGCGTTTATGTATAATAATAAGTTTGCGAATCCTAAGAAAAATGTTAATCCGCATACTTCTTTTTACGTCTATGATGAATACGATTGTAAAATTAAAATGGTTAGAAAATGGATTCCGAAAGGAATGTTTAATGTTGATAATCCCGGTGGGATGCGTTTGTGGTTTTAAACCATTTATATGGCTTTGTATGTTTGTCGTGTTTGTTTTATGTCGACAACATATTTTTTTTCAGTTTATGTTTTATACTAACTGTTAAAAGGACCCATAAGAAAAGGGTACCACGAAATATTTTCTTTGCCTTTTGTAGGTGTTTCCTGGCGAGGATATAATACGTGTTTCCTGGCGAGGATATAATACGTGTTTCCTGACGAGGATATAATACGTGTTTCCTGACGAGGATATAATACGTGTTTCCTGGCGAGGATATAATACGTGTTTCCTGACGAGGATATAATACGTGTTTCCTGACGAGGATACAATACGTGTTTCCTGGCGAGGATATAATACGTGTTTCCTGGCGAGGATACAATACGTGTTTCCTGACGAGGATATAATACGTGTTACCTGCCGAGGTTATAATACGTGGTTACCTGCCGAGGTTATAATACGTGTTTCCTGACGAGGTTATAATACGTGGTTACCTGCCGAGGTTATAATACGTGGTTACCTGCCGAGGTTATAATACGTGGTTACCTGACGAGGTCATAATACGTGGTGATTTTTTTATCACATAAAATTAACCGAAAATTGAAGCCTTAAGATCCGTTTTGGTGCAAGTGTTTCGTATTGGTTTGTATATCTTTGTCTCTATTGCTTTTTGCATTTTATTTTATCCCTCAAATTTTATAAAATCAAATTGATATCGTTATTAATTTGAGGGGGAGCGTTTTATTATCTTTACCCATGAGTTTATGCTCTCTCAATTATATGCATATTTTGAGGGGGAGCATCTCTCGAGGGGGAGCATACCGTCTTTCTTAACCCTTTTTGCTTCGACAAACGGGGGAGAGAAACCGCATATGCTCTTGCTTAGCGGTTGTGTTTGTCATCATCAAAAAGGGGGAGATTGTTGGTGCAAGTGTACCACATCTCTATATATTTATATATATTTATTTTGATGATTACAAACACACCGTATTATTGTTTATCTAACAATCCTATCCAAGTGTACAGTTCTTGAAGAACACGAAGATTTTATCTGAAGAGTTCAAGACGGAAGATTTACGTTGTCATTAGTGTTTATAATTTATAATGATAAACACCCTAAAATAATATACCACTTGGATATTTCTAAAAACCCAATAAATAATTTATTTAAATAAAGTTTTTTTTAGAAGATCTAGCAAGATTTTGCTTTTTCTGACGCAGGTATACCGCGAGGTTCAGCAGGTATACCGCGGCGGCTTGATGTTACCTCTGATTGATTGGTCGTACTTTTTTCTGACGCAGGTATACCGCGGTGTTTAGCAGGTATACCGCGGGTACAGTTGGGCGGTATACCGCGATGTTTAGCCGGTATACCGCGGGTACAAGTTTACGTTTGTTTTGCAGGGTTGACTTTCTCTTCTGACAGTGTACTTTTTACTGCACGGTATACCGCGTGCATTTGGCGGTATACCGCGAATGCATGTATCCGTTGGAAGAGCTGCTATATAAATGCATGCGGTGGTGGAGAAAAAAAAGACAATACAGATACAACCAACACCATCACTGCTCATCTGATCTCTCTCTTTTATATATATATATTTTATAAAACATTTTTTATAAAATATCCAAGTGTGAGATATTATACAAGAGTGATTACCCATTGTGAGTTATACTCCTCTTGTAAGTATTTGAATAACGGGTGTGTGATCCTGTACATCTCAATAAGCTGAGGCTTAGAGAACCGTTTACTTTGCTCTGTATTTGGTTTGTATTCTACCGTAAAGAATACATTTATTGGATCGTGTCGGGAAGTGTCTCGGCTGCTGGTTTATCACAGTTGGTGGTAAATCAGTAAATCTCCGTGTCAAGTATCTCTAACCTTTATCTCTTTATTTATTCCGCTGTGCATTTAAATTATATCTGTTTATATAATTGTTGTTTATTTATTATTTCTATACTCTGATTTATTTATACTGTTTCTATACTGTATTTATTTATAAAAGAATTTTTGAAAGTAAAAGATTTTAAATACAACCTTACCCCCCCTTAGGTTGCCTAACACAAACCTCAAACCTCTCATGGATGGTCAGCTTCATCTTCGGTGTTAATCCTCTGCATTTGGGGTTCATCTCTCGATTGATCCGTGCAAGTAACGACATCGTCAACGCTCACTCAGTTCCACAAACCTTTGTTCCCAAATTTCAAGTTTGAATCTATCGCTCTAAAATCAAACTAACCCCCAAATACAGTTTTGAAACTGTAGACAGATGAACTATTCCATAAACCTGGGTGGTTCATGGTGTAGGTGGTGTGGCTGGGAGGCAGAGGTAATGAGAAGCATAGATGGAGACATTGGGGGTCTGTTTAATGCGTATAATCATATTATATATATATATATACTATTTTTAAAGAAAAGTGAGATAAGATAGAAAAAAACTGGAGTAAACTACACTTTTGGTCCCTGTGGTTTGGTGTTTATAACACATTTGGTTCCTATAGTTTAAAAATTATATTTTAGCCACTACAATATGCCATTCGGTCCGGATTTGGTCCCTCGTCGTTAACTCCATTAAAAAACTCAGTTAAATGAGGGGTACTTTAGTCTTTTTACATTTTTTTGTCTTTTTCTGTTAAAAAAATAAAATAATTTATATATATATTATATATATATATATATATACATAATACATATATAACCAATATACACTTCGTACACACACACAGAGTGAATCGTCGCCCCCCCCAATCGTGCTTCATCGTCCCTCCCCTCCCCCCAACTGTCCCTCGTCGTCCCCTATCTTCCCTCACCTTCCATACAAACACAATCATATATATATATATATATATATATATATATATATATATCCATCGTGAACCAACCCCTCCCCCCTGAACGGCTGAACCACCTCATCGGCCCACTCCAGCCCTTGTCGATTCCGACAGCTCAACTTTCACGGTGTTGCTGTCATTAGCAGTTGCGATCCCAATCTTTGTTTTGGAGAGTGAAACAGAGGCAACCTTACAACATCTCAGATCACGTTTGGAAACAGAGGCAACCTTACAACTATTTGATTAGTTGTTTGCTCCAAAACTTTCTCTCAAACCCACCGATTTAGGTAAACCATATACACAGAGATCTCATATTAGGGTAAACCCACCGATCTCAGTTCTGGGTAAACCCACCGATTTGGGTAACCTCGCCGGAAACTCACGATCGCGGTCTCCCTCTCCCTCTTCTATCTCACCACCAGTTCAATTGGAATTCAGGTTGGAGACGAAATCAACATGGATTCGATTTCTCTTTCTTCACCACGAACCAAAAATAATGGTTTATGGGTTCAATTGGAGATTGAAGATGAAATCAACATGGATTTTTTGGGTTCGATTGAAGATTGAAGATTTCATGGAAACCAGATTAGAGATTGAAGATGAAATCAGCATGAATTTTCACCGACCCATAACCACGGCCTCCATTATTTATGGGGTTTTTGTTTGTTTTAATTTATGGTTTTTTATTTGGGTATTAGGGTTTTCATTGATATTCTTGATGAAAGATATGGAGAACATAGTTGATTGTTAAGTATTTTGGATTCTGGTTTTGGATATTGAGAAAGAAATTGTAGCAATTGTAGCAAGTTGTAACAGATGATTTTTTGGCTTCGATTTCAGGTTGCTTTGTTCTTGGATGAATTGATTTAGGGTTTTGGATAATTGGATTGTTGCTGATTTGTACTTATGGAAGTGGTCTGTTTATATGGAGGAAGAGGGGGGTGTCGGTGTCTGGTCGCCGGAGATGGCGTCTTATGATGTCGTGGGTGTATGTATGTATATATGGATATAATAAAAGAAATTAGAGTAAATTACAATTTGTTCCTTTTAGTTTAAATTAGAGTAAATTACAATTTGGTCCCTCTGATTTTAACAAAAGTGTACAACTCATCCTTCTAAAGAAAAATGACGAAAATACCCCTTAATTTAACTGAGTTTTTCAACGGAGATAACGACGAGGGCCAAATCCAGACCGAATGGCATATTGTAGTGGCTAAAGTGTAATTTTTAAACTGTAAGGACCAAATGTGTAACACCTCGAATTTCCATTGTTATGTATTTATATTTGAATGGGGTCGATTTGTATTTTAGTCTAAATTTTGGACCTTTCGTGAAATGTGAACTCCAGGGTCGAAATGGTATTTTGACCAAAGTTTAAGTTATGTATGAAAATTGAATTTAGGGGGTGATTCTGTCATTAGTTGAAAGTTGAGTATAGATAAAGGAGGGTTATCTGAATTGAGAAATATCTTAATTCACTTTTGCTGGAGTCGGTCAAATACAGAGAGAAAGAAGAAAAGAAAGAGAGGAGAAGAGTTGGAACTGTGGCTTCTTGTGGTAAGGGTTTTGAATCACCTTACTTATTTTCTTAATCAGTTTGGTAACATCAAGTTGGAATCATCTTTCAATAGGCTGTTGAATCAAGGAAAGAAGAATTCTGATTCTGGATTTTGGTTTGTGCTAGGTTGAGAAGTTCAAGGTGAGTTCATCTTCTTCCAAACGATTTTAATTAAAATTGAGTAAGATATTTGTAGCTAATTGTCTGAATGATTTGGTAAATGTGTATTGAGACTGAATCGACCAGTAATTTGAACATAGAAGAGTGTTTATAGGTAAAATCGATGTACAGTTCGACGTTCCGGTTTCATAGGATCCGGTATAGGTTTCGGATTGGGTGAAATCCAGAATGGATCCAGAATTGGGTGAAATCCGGAATGGATCCGGAATTGGGTGGATCCGGAATTGGGTGGACCCGGAATTGGGTGGATCCGGTTTCAATTGGGTCCCGGTTCTGGATAGTTTCGGACTTTGAGTTCGGAATACTTTTCCGGATATAGTTTCCGGATATAGCGAAACCCCCGTGCTAACTCGCTGAAGGGGAACAATTGAGGATGAGGATACGATAGGTTATCTAGTATTCTTAGAGTTGAGAATATGATACGAGATGTGGCGTGATATGTTGTTATGCATATACGCTAGTAAAGTGTAATGGATCCATAGGCACCGGTAGTGTTGTAACGTGGAATAGGCATAAAGTAACTTGTAATTCCTGTTGACCTGAAATGTGGAATAGGCATAAAGTAAATTGTAATTCCCATTTCGTAAAGGTGATGTGAAATGAGGAATAGGCATAAAGGAAATTGTAATTCCTATTTCATAGTGAAATGTGAGATGTGGAATAGGCATAAAGGAAATTGTAATTTCCATTTCATATTGTGAGTAGAAATCTGAGAATAGGCATAAAGTAACTTGTAATTCTGATTTCTATGGGAAGGTCAGAGATAGGCATAAAGTAAATTGTAATCTTTACTTCCACTCCAAGAAATATGCATAAAGTAACTTGTAATTTCTTGGATATGAACGATGATCTAGAATCTGAAATGATTCGTAGTAGGCTCTCGAATGTGATGATATGACTTTCTGAATGTTAGTCATACTCATGGAATCGGGTATGTTCCCGTCATCACAATATGAGTATGTGTACGGTAAGAATGGTGGCAAACCAGGTTTGTTTATATGTTTTGAATATCTGAGTTTCCAAAGCTGTTAAAGTTTTAATTTGAAATTGGATGTTCTCACTAGGCGTAAGCCTAATCGTTTCAAATTAAATTTTCTTACCAGGTACGAGCTCGGGGAGGTAAAGGGAAGAGGGACGAGTGCTTTTGGGTATTCAACTTTTGATGTTAAGTGGAGAAGTTAGCTTGTGCGAGGATGCTTTTGATGGATTGCTTAGATAACCAATTTAATCTAATTGTAGTTGACAGGATTAGATTAATAGGTTACATGGAGACATGGGCGGACCTAGCCTTTGGCAATAGGTGGCACGTGCCACCTATTCGTTCGTCCGACGAAGGGTAAATTTTTTTAGTCGTGTGAAGAGTGCAACCGTATCGTTTTAAATGGTGCAACCGTGTAAAAAAAACTCTAAAATCAACCAAAAATCCCAAAAAAACTCTTAAAATCAATAAAAAAACCCGAAAAGTTCTTTCGAAATTGATTTTTTTTTAAAGTTCCTCGAAATCGAGAATTTTTTTTCTCAAAACAGTGGAATTAGGCTAAAACAACATCGGGCGATGTAGAAAATTTTTAGATTCGTCAAAGTTGCCACCGTAAGAATTTTTTTTGGGTCCGCCTATACATGGAGAATTCAAAATGGGTATATATGAACCCTCATAGTTAATTCTATGCTTATGTATAAAAGTTTGGATGATTTTATGATTAACCTTGTTAAATTTTAAGGTTGAAATTGGCCCTGATTTTTAGGTGTTACAAAATGTGTTATAAGCACCAAACCACAGGGACCAAAAGTGTAGTTTACTCAAAAAACTAAAATACCACCCACTCTAACGGTTTTTAGTGATGTTAGAAAGAGGAACCAAAAATGGAAAATCTTCAATGAAAAGATTATAGGGACCAAAACCAATAAAATACAAAAAGCACAATGACCAAAAATGTATTTTACTCTAACTATAATATAGTAAATATTTAAGGTAAAATATGTATTTATAAAACTTAAAAACAACAAAAATATAAAAAAAGACATATTACTAATAATTGAATGCTTTGTGGAAAAATTTTGCTAAAATTCAATACAAGTCATTATTGATTATAAATAATATATTAAATACATCATTAAAAATATGGAAAATTAATAAAAATGTCATAAGTCAAACATTACATTACCAAAATGTCACAAACCTCTCCCATTGTGCAAAAATACCACAAATACCCGCGATTGAAGCCCAAAATCGCGGGCAGTGGGTAATTAATTTCACTCGCGTGGTAATTAATTTCACCCGCGGTGGGTACGAATTCTTCAAAGTTTGTGAATTTTGATTTTATATTTACATTTTCACCCCCTATACTTATTTACTAAATTTACTTTATACCTTTTACTTTCATAATTTAATTTTACATTTAACACATATAATCGTTTATTAACTAAAATACGTTTTAATTTTAATAAATTACACCATTATAATCGTCTCTTCGATACGTTCGAAATGAGCCCAATCTTGAATTTTTTTGGATTTATATATTTTAATATATATCATATACACTACATAAAAAATATTTTTTATATTTAAAATACATACCCTTATAGTTAATTATTTAATTTATGGTACATCTTTTTTTTCAATTTTGTTTTACACTCCTATCGCATTATCATAATAATCATATATTAACTAATTCATTAAATCGTTTTAAATTATTATTATTTGTATGTGTTTATAGATATCGTGAATGGCAATAGGACAAGCTTTCACGAGAAATGTATGAATTTTAAATATAAAAAATATTTTTTATGTAGTGTATATGATATATATTAAAATATATAAATCCAAAAAAATTCAAGATTGGGCTCATTTCGAACGTATCGAAGAGACGATTATAATGATGTAACTTGTTAAAAGTAAAACGTAATAATCATAATAATCATATATTAACTAATTCACTCCTATCGCATTAACATAATAATCATATATTAACTAATTCATTAAATCGTTTTAAATTATTATTATTTGAATGTGTTTATAGATATCGTGAATGGCAATAGGAGATGACAATAGAAGAAGATTTCACGAGAAGAATATGAAATGGGGTTTTGACAAGTTGGTATCACTAGACTCATCTAAGAATTGTGAAAATGGGTATTTGGCGAATGATGATTCATGTGTGTTTGGAGCTGAAGTATTTGCAGTTACAGTGTATGCACAAAATGATCGATGTATTTCCAACGTAACTTAGATTAAAATTATCTTCTCCAGTTCAGTCCCGTCCCGTCCCATCCAGTTCTGTCCCGTCCCATCTAGTATGCGTACCAAACGCTACCTAAGAGTACCATAAATTAAATAATTAACTATAAGGGTATGAATTTTAAATATAAATTTTTTATGTAGTGTATATGGTATATATTAAAATATATAAATCCAAAAAAATTCAAAATTGGGCTCATTTCGAACGTATCGAAGAGACGATTATAAGGGTGTAATTTGTTAAAATTAAAACGTATTTTAGTTAATAAACGATTATATGTGTTAAATGTAAAATTAAATTATGAAAGTAAAAAGTAAAAAGTAAATTTAGTAAATAAGTATAGGGGGTGAAAATGTAAATATAAAATCAAAATTCACAAACTTTGAAGAATTCGTACCCACCGCGGGGGGCTCCTCCCCGTGATCGCGGGTGAAATTAATTACCAAAATTCCACTGCCCGCGATCGCGGGCTCCCATCGCAGGTATTTGTGGCATTTTTGCAAAATATGAGAGATTTGTGGCATTTTGGTAATGCAATGTTTGACTTGTGGCATTTTAATTAATTTCCCTTAAAAATATTGGTTTTCATCATTATGTGATCATAGCCAATGGACTTAATTGCCTTATCGTTAGGACGGTTATCCTCCTCCCTATAACATCCCCCACCTAGTGGTTAAAACCGTAAATTTGTAGTATTTTCAACTGTGAATCGAAGGACGAAAGAAAGACTGACACGTGTCTACGAGTGTCCACATTCTGTATGGATAACAAAGGTAAACGCTTCAGACACTATTCATGATGAATAACACAACATTCATGATGGATAATACATGAATTCATGAATTGTGTATTATTTATCTTGCATGATTCATTGTTTATGATGAATAATACAGGTATTATTCATCTTGAATAATACACAATTCATGATGAAGAATACATGTATCATGAATTCATGTATTATTCATCTTGAATGTTGTATCATTCAGGATACATGTTTTATTCATCATGAATATTGTGTATTATTCATCTTGAATGATACATTATTTATGATGAATAATACAAGAATGGTCCGTAAAGGTATGGACACGTGACACACTCTTCTTTTTCTTCCAGTTCACAACTGAAACTCGGTTTTCATATGAACCTGCCCTTATCTATATATCTATATATATATACCATAGTTAAGGTTCACAAATAAACATCACATAAGTTCAATCATGGAAGAAGACCACAAGATGTCTAATGAAGAAGAAGAGCTACTAAGGGTGATGCAAATAAGTGACGCAGCGGGGGTTTGCGGAAGGATCGACAAGCGTCTAAACCCTTTTGATAGACGAGAATTACGACACGTAAAACTCAAAAACTAGAGAATCCACTCTAAAAACTAGAGAATCCACTCTTCGGATTCGGAACTCGACGGATCGACCCGGTTAAGGTTGCCATTACATGGAATCCCAACCGGTCCTTCAAACCTGTCTCTTCTCCGACGGTTGTCGTTGACGATGTTGGGTTGAAGCCTATTAACAACCGCTGTCAGATTCGCGAGCGTTGTGGATACGGCCACATCCGACTCAACAAAGTCTGCTTTGGTAGCGGGTTGTTGATCTGCCATGATGGTGAAAAGACAGGCGAATCCTGCTCTGATACCACTTGACGCAGCGGGGGTTTGCGGAAGGATCGACAAGCGTCTAAACCCTTTTGATAGACGAGAATTACGACACGTAAAACTCAAAAACTAGAGAATCCACTCTAAAAGAAACAAACTTTATTAATTGATAAACTGCTTAACAAAGAAACCTAATACCCTATTTATAATCTAAACTAGGGAAAACGATAAGTACTAATTAAAGGATAATTAAGAAACAAACTTATTCTAATCTTATTAGGAAATCTTAACTAATTGGAAACTAAGGAAATAAAGAAAGAAGTAGTAAAAGAGGACACGTGAGGTAAAACAATGAAAACCGTGTGGGTGGGAAGGCACGTGACTATGGCTGAGTGTGGCGCTAGTTTGGCGCTAGCCAACTAGCGGGGATATGTGCGCCAACCTTCAAAACAGAAGGTGGCGCTAGTTTGGTGCTACCCAGCTGGCGTCGGCGCTAGCGCCGACGTTGTCTTGCGTTTCCGCTTTCTTCCTTGTCGTTCGAACCGACTCTCGATCTTGATCGCTACTTCCTCTATATTTGGTGCTTTACGTTTGATCCTTTTTCGACCCCAAATTCCAAGCCTCCTTTGGGCTCGTTTACCTTTTCGAGTTCGTTTATTATTATTTGTAAAACACTTAATTATCTCCCGAATTCTTCGAATTCTCCCTGTATCAGTCACCCTCACTTGAAAAGAACTCGTCCTCGAGTTCACTTGAAAAACAGCTTTACTCGGCTCGTAGAACATGTGTTTTGTCAAACCGCTTCGATGCACAACTCGGTCTTCAAAATTTAAAATTTTCGATCGGTCCTTAAATTCCAACGGCGGTCGTTGCGATTCCTTCCATACGAGTAATAATTTTTTAAACTCGGAAGGGTATGAAACGTGAGTGACATTACCGGGAATTGTTTCGGTTCGAACCGAAGCCTTCGGTGCTTGAGTAACGAAAACATCATCCTTGGGTTCATCGTTCTTGACATCTCGTGACAACAGTTTCGTCGGCTCAAGAATATCTTCCATTAGCTTGTCTTCGGTTTCTTTGACAGTTGCCCCGGAATCTGTTGTCGACTTTTTAGGATCGATACCGGTCTCGTGTTGTGTTTCAACGGTAATGATTTCTTCTTCCATTTTGTTCGGTAAGACTTCCTCTTTTTCCGGTGGGTTTTCCGGAATGGGCGGTTGGTTGACTAGGGGCGAAATCGAGTCCATAATACGGCTATTGTGGTGGCTCTTCTTGTTGGTGCTTTTGTCGAAGCTATCAACTGGTCTCATGGCAATCTTTTGGCCGCCCTAATGAAATAGTACGATGTCGTGTCGACGCTTGTAAGTGGCGTTAGTGTCGAATTGCCACGGTTGGCCCAAAAGAATGTGACATGCATCCATATCAAGAACGTCGCATAAAACTTCTTCTTGGTAGTGTTTCCCGATCGATATGGGTACCCGACAGGTTTGCGTGACTCTAACTTGAAAACCATACTTGATCCACCCAAGAGAATATGGAGCTTCATGGGGTTGAGTGGGTAGATTAAAGTAATCGACTAGCTTTTGGGACACGAGGTTCACACAACTTCCATTGTCAATGATGAGATTACATACCTTTTTCTGTACCGAACAATGGGACCGAAAAAGATCTTCGTGTTGGCATTCTTCTTTTGACGAAAGAAGTATTCGTTGAAGTGCAATATCGATCTTTTCTTGGAAATCTTCCTCCTCCTCTTCGGATTCGGAACTCGACGGATCGACCCGGTTAAGGTTGCCATTACATGGAATCCCAACCGGTCCTTCAAACCTGTCTCTTCTCCGACGGTTGTCGTTGACGATGTTGGGTTGAAGCCTATTAACAACCGCTGTCAGATTCGCGAGCGTTGTGGATACGGCCACATCCGACTCAACAAAGTCTGCTTTGGTAGCGGGTTGTTGATCTGCCATGATGGTGAAAAGACAGGCGAATCCTGCTCTGATACCACTTGACGCAGCGGGGGTTTGCGGAAGGATCGACAAGCGTCTAAACCCTTTTGATAGACGAGAATTACGACACGTAAAACTCAAAAACTAGAGAATCCACTCTAAAAGAAACAAACTTTATTAATTGATAAACTGCTTAACAAAGAAACCTAATACCCTATTTATAATCTAAACTAGGGAAAACGATAAGTTCTAATTAAAGGATAATTAAGAAACAAACCTATTCTAATCTTATTAGGAAATCTTAACTAATTGGAAACTAAAGAAATAAAGAAAGAAGTAGTAAAAGAGGACACGTGAGGTAAAACAATGAAAACCATGTGGGTGGGAAGGCAAGTGACTATGGTTGAGTGTGGCGCTAGTTTGGCGCTAGCCAACTAGCGGGGATATGTGCGCCAACCTTCAAAACAGAAGGTGGCGCTAGTTTGGTGCTACCCAGCTGGCGTCGGCGCTAGCGCCGACGTTGTCTTGCGTTTCCGCTTTCTTCCTTGTCGTTCGAACCGACTCTCGATCTTGATCGCTACTTCCTCTATATTTGGTGCTTTACGTTTGATCCTTTTTCGACCCCAAATTCCAAGCCTCCTTTGGGCTCGTTTACCTTTTCGAGTTCGTTTATTATTATTTGTAAAACACTTAATTATCTCCCGAATTCTTCGAATTCTCCCTGTATCAGTAATAAGTCAGGAAATAGTTCTTCCCATGGTCATCAAAACTGCTATAGAACTTGATCCCTTTGAGATAATGACAAAGGCTAATGGTGTTGGATTCTCTTCTTATGAGCTTGCTTCTAATCTTCCTACATAAACCCCACAAACCATCGGTTTAATCGAACGGATTCTTCGGTTTCTCGCTAGCCAATCCATTCTTACATCGTCCATTGCAACAAATGAATGTGGAAATTTTGAGAAGTTATACAGCATGACATAAGCGTCCAATCAATTTGTCTGCAATCAGGATGGGACTTCTTATGCTTCATCACTTATCTTTCTCTACGATAAAGTACTTATTGATTGTTGGTCACTTCTCTAACTTCACATTTTATATCTGGCTTAGTAAACTTAGAGTATACATAACAGAGTGACTAATATAGAACCTCAATTTTTCAAAAATCCTTCCAAATATGATCAACAAAATAGAACTTTATTAAAACCTTGTTATAAAAAAAATCCCACAATTTCTTTGTTGCTTCTCGTGTATTTTTCACCATCATTTGTTATTATTTCTTTTTAATCCTATTTTTACTACCTAAGTACCAATTTTTATTTGATGTATTTCAAATAATAAAATGAGATACATGTGTACTTTATGTATACATATTTATCTATGGATAATCATATAAAATACTTATTTATTACTTATAGATGTATTTTTTTACTTTTTAAAACAAAATACATAAACTTGTATTAAAAACTATAAGAAAGAAAAGGGAAAAACTAATAAATATATTTTAGGGAAAGTCTAAAAAACCCAACAAATTTTCTTATTTTGAGCGATTAAATTTATGAGTTTTTTTTTTCTACAAATAAATCCTTGCACGTACTAAAACTGAACAAATTGATAACTTTGACCTATAAAACCGATTATTACGGTAAATTATAGGAAAATTTCAAAAAAAAACTCAATGCACTTTCATATTTTAAACGATTAAATCATTGTACTTGTTGAAACTATCAGTGTGACCTATAAAACCGGTTATTATGGTAAAATCATGGAAAAAAACCCAACAAGTTTTCACATTTTGAGCGATTAAATGTATGGACATTTTTATATGAACAAATAAACCATTGCACTTAATGAAACTAAACAAACTGATCATTTTGATCTATAAAACCAGTTGTTATGGTAAAATCATGAGAAAAAACCCAACAGACTTTCATAGTTTGAAAGATTAATCCGATGGACATTATAAATCTTTACACTTATAAAATGAAAGGGGGAGGAGAAGTTGCACTCAGATAGAAAGGGGACACAGAGGAGGCTATATATCATGATCGATGAGAGTGGGACCGGTCGTCTGGGAGCATGACAACCGGTTCTCAAGGGTGAGCCAACTGCTTCCATGCCATTTTTTCTTTTTTTTAACTTTAAAAAACACGTAATAATGGTTTTACCACAGTAACCGGCTTTCGATCATTTTTATACTTCAGAATGACATTTTTTTCGATTTCAATAAGTACATGTGTTTATATGTTGAAAAAACAATATTTAGGGACTTAATCACTGAAAATATGAAAGTCTGTTGGGATTTTTCGGTTTTTTTATTCTCCCAATAATTTTACCACAATAAGCAACCTTTCATTTCAATAGATTAGAAGGACAATTTAGTTTGATTTATTATGTGAGTGTATTTATTTGTTTAAAAAATGTCTAATAATTTAATCACTCCAAATATGAAAGTCCCTTAGATTTTTCTCTTCAAATTTACACTTTTTAACCCAGTTTTATTTTAATTTATTTTATATTAGTCTTATATACTTATTAAAACAAAATACAATAATCTTGTAAAAAAATTTCACTAGAAACTCTACACAACACAAGAAAAGAAACAAAAACCTAAGTTCTTATAAAAATATGTAATTAGATAACAACCTATGATCAGAATAAAGTTACACATAAAATAAATCTGTTTTTTGTTTTGGGAGTGTAGGTAGCACTTGAAAGATGCAATGCTTGAAGGAGGGGTCTCATTTAACAAGGCCCATGGGGTGAATGCATTTGAATACCCTTCAAAAGACAACAGATTCAATATCAAGTGTTCAACAAAGCCATGTATGATAACACAAGAATAGTGATGAAGTTGATTCTTGAAAAGTACAAAGGATTTGAAGGGGTAAATGAGTTGGTTGATGTGGGTGGTGGTTTAGGTGCCACACTTGAACTTATTATTTCCAAATATCCAACTATTAAAGGCATCAACTTTGATTTGCAACATGTTATAAAGGATGCAACTCCTTTTCCTGTTATATAACAAGACATGTTCATTTGAAAGCCGTAAATATTTTAAAACTGTGAAAACCAATTATTCATGTTGAACGACTTCATGAGCGGCAGACTTATGAATGTTGCCGAATAGGTGCACCTATATATTGGATCAGAGGTTCACAAAGTCACCCTATGTGTTTTTAGCTAAACTTCATTGATTCGAGAGAATTTTTAAATATTTTGGTTTATTTTGAGGGATTTTTTTTAAAGTTTGTTGGTTGATTTTGAGGTATTTTTAGGTTTTTGGGTTGATTCTGATTTCTGAGGGCTTTTTCTGTTTTTTGGTTGATCTCGAGTGACCTTTTCGGTTTTTTGGTTGATATCCCTTGTATTTTCTAATACCGTGGAGCATCACTCAAAGTTTAGTATGTACACCTTTTATACCCACAAAATTTCTACTTGCAAGAATCAATTGAGTGGATGCACGAGACCTCATTGGGGCCTTCATACGCCCCCTGAGTATGATAATGAACATCATGAATGAAAATTTATGATGAATAGGTGCATGCTATTCATGATGAATAAGTATTTATGTATATTAAACATGAATAGTTGGTTCTCATGCATGCATGGTTCTCAAAAAGTTTATGATTTCTAAAAGGGCTTTCCTTATAAACTGCAAATTAACTTTTGTAATTTACGGTCAACTGGAAAAAGATCAGTGATGAATACCTTAGGCCGAAGTAGTTAACATTGGTTAATTACTAGGTTATTTATTAGGTGTGGAGCACGAGATCATATGTTCGAAAGTGTTCCTAAAGTAGATGTTATTTTCATGAAGGTTGGCATTTATATCAATGTTTTATATGCAATATTCTTTTCAAATTACAGTTATCAGTTTATGTTTGTTAAATAACGATGATGAATTTAATTTGGTCTTAGTGGATACTTCATGATTGGGGAGACGATCATTGCATCAAACTGTAGAAGTGATCATGCCCAACCCTGAACATCAACCAATCAGTGCCACGAATTTTGCTTCTGCTCAGGCTGTTAGTGATATATATGATCATGTTGATTGCGAATCCTGGCGGCAAAGAGCGGACGGAAAAAGAATTCGACGCCTTAGCTAAAGAAGCCAGATTCACTTCTGTCAAAACTGTTTATGGGGTTTCTACCTTTTCCATCATGGAATTTTGCAAGGATTGTATGATCGTTTAGGTGTTTACATGCTCAATGTATTTTGTCTATTTACTTGGAAATCAGTTTGTTTAATAAAGCCCAAATATGGTGTTAGGATTTGATCAATCATAAACCACAATTATGTATATATTTATGAATCAAATATAACAAAACAAAATATTGTTATACAAATTAATCTGAAAACATAAAACAATAAAGAAATACATAAACCTTACTTGAATCGAAGATTCTTGTTTCTACGAATCAAATTGAGGCCCGCGTAAACGCAGTGTCCTAAGACAAAAATTCGCCGGGTGTATCGGCATTGTCTTAAGGATACAACAATCTATTCAAGTTCTACACTTGAATCTATCGAAATAAATCATGTTTAGTGATGGAAGATTGGAGAGAAAACCCAAAAATATGTGTCTATGATCGTCCAATCATTGAATCTCGACCACATCGAGTCCCAAGGCCCAAACCCAATCTTTGACATTTAATATATATATATATATACATATATATATATATATAGAGAGAGAGAGAGAGGAAGAGGAGAAGGATATTTTGCAACCCACAAAAAGGTTACAACTTGTGCAACCTTTATTATCACCGTCCGTTTAATCTTGGTAGTTTTTTTTAATTCTTTTTAACTAAATAATCAAAAGGGTAGTTATGTCAATACATAATTAATTTATTTTTATATTTCATAATAATCATTAATTGATCCATGTAATATGGAAAGTATTCCCAAATCTTAATCTTTTCATCTTTGGTAGTTATCCCTTTCCTTGTTTTTAGGTTACATTATCACTTAGGTTTTATATGTTTTATGGGGTTTGAAAAATCCTGCAACAGAAACTCCATTAAAACCTGTACGCAAAGAACACGTTTTACCCATAGTTTTGAAGTAGTGTTGTTAAATAATGTCGTTGACAATGATGAGATTTGCAACCAACAAGTCGATGAATATGTAGTCTTGTTGTGTTCGTTGCCGGATAAGAGTAAGGATGTTGGTGTTTCATTTGATTCATTGCGGTATTACACTAAAGATTTTGGTGAAGGAGGTTCGTATTGTAATGAAATATCATGTGTCGCGGAGTGTTGTGAATCCGATGATGTAACTGGTGATGAATGTAGGGTTATCGATGCAACAACGTTTGTTTTTATATTTGGTTTGTGATTTTTATATTTAATGCGGTTGATTTGGATATTTAGGTGTTGTTTATTTTTTAAGAGGTCTGAAGTCTGAAGTCTTATATATTTCACTTCTGTTTTATAAGAGGTGGTGCTGAAATCTGAATCATAAGATTGTTTGTTTTTTGTAACGTCTGAAGTCTGAATCTGAATCAACAAGACTGTTTGAAAAAAATAATTAAGATAACAATTATATATATTGTATATTATATTAAATACGTGATTTTGGTGGATATTTTGGTACATTTTAATTATCTATAGAGTTATTCTAGTTGAGATGTCAACTAGCATTATGAAATAATTTTGGTCGTTTATATCTTGTATAAGATTGAATTATGACTTGTGAACATTGATATTATGAGACTTTGGGTGATGAACTTGGAAGACGAAATTCTTTTAGTGGGTGGATTGTAATAACCTTACCGCTTGCATATTTGAAGATTAAGATATTGTTAATGCTATAATATGTTGTAATCAAGGCTTTTTATATATTAGCTTATTTTCCTATAGTTTGACTTTGTAATAGTCAAGGGTATATAAACCCTTTGTAAGCTTT
Source organism: Saussurea involucrata (assembly GCA_033807775.1). NCBI lineage: Eukaryota > Viridiplantae > Streptophyta > Magnoliopsida > Asterales > Asteraceae > Saussurea > Saussurea involucrata. The sequence continues at coordinate 227,621,822 of CM066314.1, forward strand.
TGCAACTTAACAGTTCGTAATACAGATGACAAACTTTCTCTCACTAGAATTTCTCTCTCTATCTTGAAAGATCTTGGATTTACAATTGGTATCAGAGTTGGATTCGAGATTTAGAGGAGATTTTCAGTGATCAATCATGAAAATTTTGGTGAATTCTACAAGAAAATTCGATCGATTTTCTTGATTTATCAAGAAAATCTCATTTTCTTGAAATTTGATCAAATTTTTCTGATTTTTGATCGAATTATTCTGCGATTTGGTTCTCTAGATTCGTTTTTCTGAGAAGATCATCTTTTGTTCAAGGATCGAAGACTAATTCGAAGGTTTTAAGCATCAATTTTGAGTTTTTCAAGAAATTTGATCTGTGCGATTTTGTTCTCTGGTCGATCTGTTCAGACTCAAATTCAGAGGTTTTCAGACATTGTTTGTTGAAGAAAAAGTGTCAGAATCTTGTTTTCGAGCATTTCTATACAAGTTTGGTTCGGTATTTTTGGATTTCAGAGGATTTTTGAAGATTTTGATCGTATCTCGCTAGATCTGAACTTTTCGCAACATTCATCATCACTTTGCGCTAAACTTTGCGCAACCTTCAGTGTTTCTAGCATTTTTCATCATCCAAGTATACTTTCCGCTAAGTATCTCGCTACCTTCTGTTGCGAAAGTCTACTTTTCGCAACCATCTGACCCGAATAGCCAAACTTTTCGCAACCTTCTTTTGCGAAAAGTGAACTTTCAGATTCCCTCATTTTGTCCAAGTCTACTTTTCGCAACCTTTGTTTGCGAAATTCTTACTTCTCGCTACCTTTGCTTGCGAGTTTCTTACTTCTCGCTACTACCTGTTGCGAGTTTCTGACTTGGTTATTTTCAGACGATTTCCAGTGTTGACTTTTTGTTGACCATGGCTAACCAAGAGAGTTTATATAAGAACGATATCATGATGTCTTTGGGGTCTAACACGAGGCATCCGGTTCTTATTAACGAAAACGAATTCTCTCAATGGCAAGACCGATTTATTAACTTTGTTGAGACGCAAAACAATGGAGAAAACATCATGCGTTCTCTTTTGGAAGGTCCGTTTGTCAAACCATATGTGAATGTTCCGGCAACCGCAACCACTCCGGCTTCAAGATCTCTTAAGAAACCCGAAGATTATACGCCGGAAGAAAATTTGCGATCTCAAGGAGATAGGGAGGCAAAGTCATTCCTCATTCTAGCTCTCCCAATTCACATCTACAATAGAATCGATTGTTATAAGAATAATATAACAATGATGTGGTCTCAACTTGAGAAGATTATGCTAGGATCCGCGGTTGCTACATAACTTAGACAAACACGGTTCATGAATAATTTTGAAGGTTTTAAAGCCAAAGAGAATGAGTCTTTGAAGAGCGTCTTTGATAGATTTTGGGCGGTAATGAATGATCTTTAGAAGATCAAAGTTACCAAGACTGAGTTAGAGGCGAACTTGAAGTTCTTAAATGCTCTTCAACCGGAGTGGAACAAATCTTGTCATAGGCTTCGAAATGATGTGAGGATTTCAACAATGCAGATTCAAGAGTTATACGAGATTCTAATGACTGATGAAGAGATGGTCAAGGGAAAGAAGGCTAAGATGGATAAGAAAAACAAAGGAAAAACGATTGACCCGATTGCTTTACTAGCGAGTCAGTTAGCCGAAAAGAGTTTGATGGAAAGTGATTATGATGGGAATGTCGAAGATGATGGTGAAGAGCTAGAGAAAGCCATGATACTTCTTACTCAACACTTTCAGAAGAAGTATCAAAATAGATCGGGATCGAACAATCTGAGATATACTTCGGGTTCAAGGAAGTTTGGTCAAGAGAATGGTGGTGGAAAACCTTATGTCCCAAAATTCGATACTACCAATCAGTTTGAGAAAAAGAAGGAAGATGAGAAAAAGGTAGTTACTTGCTTTAAATGTGGCAAAACGGGGCATATGGCTAGAGATTGCAAAATCAAAGTGGCTCGTGACTCATCTTATTATAAGAAGAAGTTGGAATTGGCCGAGAAGAAGGAGAATGGAACAACCTTGCTTGTTGAAGAAGAATACTTCTTGGATTATTCTGATGATGAAACCCAAAATGAGGAAACGGCCGATTTGTGCTTTATTGGAGATGATGCAAGTGATGATGAGGTGGATGGTCAAGAGAGCTCAAGCGATGAATCTGAGGTACCTTCTAAGTTTGATTATGACTTTCTTTTATCTCAAATGAACATGATCGTAAATGCTATTCGTACGCTTCGTTCAAAACTTATTTCTGAAAAAGAAATTAATAATGATCAATCAAAATCAATTAAAAAGCTTAATGAAAATCTTCAAGATGAAAAGATGATTTTGGTTGACACAAAAGATAAAATGCAAAAGAAAATAGAAGAATTAGAAGAGACAAACAGATCGTGTATTGAATCTTTGAAGACTATGACCGAAATGAAAGATACTTTTTCTGACAAAATTTCAGAATTAGAAGAGAAATTGTATGTAAGAAGTCAATCGGAACAAACAGTTTATTTAAATAAACCAAGGAGTTATACGTCTATAAAGGAGAAATGGGGACTCGGATTTGAAAATCCTCATTTTTTAGATGAGGCTAAAACGAAAGTTCCCACTTTATATGAATTTGATTTTTTACATCTTGCTGGATATGCTCCTCAATTTAAGATTAATTGGACAAATGATGAGGAAGTTTCAAAAATAGAAGAGAAAAGGAAACTTACTACTAAAATGCAACTTCCATTTGTTTATACTCGAGAAAATGCGAAGTACAATTCTAAGTCTAAAAATTCTAACAAAGATTCTTTATCAAACGATTATTTTGATATATATGCTATTAATACTAATAAGGAGAATAAATCCGAAGTATTGTATGATACTAAAAGATATATTCCTCCTTTAGTATTAGAAGCTAAAATCGTTAGTCTTGAAAATAAAATCGTTGATCTTGAATCTAAGCTAGAAAGTTTAAATAAAAGAAATGTACAAGCAGATTCTAAAGATGATAAAATGGATGTTGATCAAAACCAAAAATTTTCCTCTTCTAATATTGAAACAGAATCTGAGACCAATAAATCTGAAATTGAGAAAGAAGATAACTCTAAGGAAAAAGAGAAGGAAACTGTTTCAAAGATTGATTTTTTAAATAAAATTCTTTCTTCTGAATCTGTAACTAAATCGGAGAAAATAGATGATTCTTTTACGATAAATACAAATTTTTATAATTCTAATTGTCGTAAAAGAAGAAAGTCAACGAAGTCAAAGAATCAAACCCCTATTTCTGAAAATGTCTCTGATTCTTCTTCTTCTACCTTTTCAGATAGAGTTGTGAACAAGCGGCAAAAGCAAATCTGAAAAATCAAAAGCATACCTCCAGAATGTTCAACTACTGACTCGAGTGACATAGATGACAATGTTTGTAATAAGAATTCATTTGCTTGTAATAATAAGAATTGTAATAATTCTTTGCGTTATTCAATAAAGCAAATGATTCAAATTGCAAATGATGGTTTGTGTTACTCATCAAGTTGTGATTCTGGTGGTAATTTTTATAATTCCGATTCCGATTCTGTTCACGATTCGTTTTATAATTCACATGCATATTATAAAAATAAAGACTTTAAAAAGAAAAGAACTAACAAGAAAGGACCCAAATCTATATGGGTACCTAAATCTGTTTGATGTGCTTAATTGCAGCCAAGTCGTTTGTGGTATCTTGATTCTGGATGCACCAAACATATGACTGGCAATAAGTCTTTATTATCTAACTTTAAAGAAAAGTCATGTGGACGTGTCAAGTTTGGTAATTGCGCAACATCACCCATTCTTGGATATGGAGATCTCGTTCAAGGAAACATCATTGTGAAAAGAGTGAGCTATGTTGAAGGTCTAAGCCACAATTTATTCAGCATTGGACAGTTTTGCGACAAAGATTTAGAAGTTAGCTTCAAGTCCAAAAGAGTTACTGTGAAGAATGACAATGGAAAAGAGTTATTAGTTGGAAAAAGGAAATCCAATTTATACACCATTGATTTCTCAACTATTAACACCCCCTCCGATATCTGTCTTTTGTCAAAAGCTACAACTCAACAAAGCTGGCTATGGCATCGAAGACTGGCTCATCTCAATTTTCGATACATGGATAAGTTAGCCAAGAATGAATTGGTTCGAGGTCTTCCATCACTGAGATTTGAAAAAGATCATCTCTGTCAAGATTGTGAAAAGGGCAAAATGAAGAAAGTTCCTCATAAGCCGAAACCTGATTTTTGCACGAAGGATATTCTTGATATTTTACATGTTGATTTGTGTGGGCCAATGAAGACTAAAAGTATTGGGAAGAAAAGGTACGTGTTGGTGGTGATTGATGATTACTCACGATATACTTGGGTGAAGTTTCTGAAGTCAAAAGATGAAACTCCAACAATCCTTATCAATCTCATCAAGACCATCCAGACTAATAAGCAAAAGGCAGTGAAAGTCGTCAGATCCGACAACGGTACTGAATTCAAGAACAGTGTTCTAAAAGCGTTCTATGAAGAAAATGGTATTTCTCAACAGTTTTCTGCTTCAAGAACCCCTCAACAGAACGGTATTGTGGAGAGACGAAATAGAACCTTGGTTGAAGCTGCTCGTACTATGCTTGCTTATTCCGGTCTTCCTTTATCTCATTGGGCTGAGGCAGTATCTACAGCATGTCACACACAAAACAGATCTATCCTTCATCGACGATTCAACAAAACTCCTTATGAGCTTATGAACGGCATCAAACCGAATGTCAAATATTTCCGAGCTTTTTGGTGCAAATGTTTTGTGTTGAATGATCAGGAAAATCTGAACAAGTTCAGTCCGAAAGCAGATGAAGGAATTTTTCTTGGTTATGCTCTTACTTCAGCCGCATACAGAGTGTATCTAACTTCAGCTAGAAAGGTGGTGGAAAGCGTAAATGTCAAATTTGATGAATCTGAAGAGATGGTTTCCGGCCAAACAGGACCAGAACCCGACTTAACAGGAATTTTAGCTTCTGGACAAATCGGTTCAGAACCTGTTTCACCATCAACAACTCAAGATCCGAAATTGGTTTCTAATACACTTTCTGATCTTGATTTGTTATTTGAGTGTTTTTATAATGATGTGCCTCCTACTAATACTGATGTTATTTCTAATGTGTCAAATCTTGAAACTGTGAATGCATCTACTTCTAATTCCGCTGCAACTAACTCTGTAAATGATGTAGTTCCAGTCGTTCCTGAACAAGAGGCAATTGTTCCTGAAAATCAAACAGTGGTTACTGAAGAACCACAAGTGACTCCTGAAGTTGTGGAGCTAGTGACAAACGATGAAATCAATTCACCACAGACTCAAGAAGAAACTGATGTTGTTCAACCTAATGAAGGAGTGATCCAAAATCCGATTGTTGATCATCCGTCAGTTCCAGAATCTGAATTTGAGAGTGTCGTTGAGTTATCTCCTCCAACTCCATAAGTGATACTTGTTTCTTCAAGCGAAGCAGAAATACCTGAACCTCATTCTCAAGTTTTGGAAAGTGTTCAAGAGACAGTTGATCCTCTCCCTCACACAGCAAAATGGACACAAGCACATCCAATTCATAAAATCATTGGTGATCCATCTTCAAGTGTTTCTACAAGATCCAAGTCCGCGACTCCAAATGAATGCTTATTCGCTTGTTTTTAAGCAATGTTGAACCTTCGAAGGTATCTGAAGCATTGAATGATCCGGATTGGATTATTGCCATGCAGGAAGAGCTAAATCAGTTTGAAGCATTGAAGGTGTGGAGACTTGTTCCAAGGCCGAAAGGAAAAATCATAATTGGCACTAAGTGGATTTTCAAGAACAAAAAGGATAAAGATGGCATTGTTGTGAGAAATAAAGCTCGTTTGGTAGCGAAGGGTTATCGACAACAAGAAGATATAGATTACGATGAGACATACGCGCCGGTTGCAAGATTAGAAGCTATCAGAATGTTTCTTGCGTTTGCAGCTTATCGAGACTTTACCGTATATCAGATGGATGTCAAGACAGCTTTTCTGTATGGGGGACTTAAAGAAGAAGTTTATGTATCTCAACCAGAGGGGTTTATTGATCAAGATAAACCTGATTTTGTGTATCGTCTTGATAAGGCATTGTATGGTCTGAAACAAGCACCGCGCGCGTGGTACGACGAATTGTCAACATTTTTGCTAAAATCCGGATTTATCAAGGGAGCTATTGACACAACTTTATTCATTTATCGTGAAAATCATGATATCTGCTTAGTACAAATTTATGTAGATGATATTATATTTGGTGCTACTAACAAATCTTTGAGTACATGGTTTTCTGATCTTATGACTTCCAGGTTTAAAATGAGCATGATGGGGGAAATTAATTTCTTCCTTGGACTTCAAGTCAAGCAATTACCTGATGGAATCTTTATCAACCAGTCAAAGTATGTCTTTGATATTTTGAAGAAATTCAAAATGGATAAGAGCACTACAATTCGCACTCCGATGGCTCATGGTGCAAAGCTTGGTTTAGATCCAGATGGTAAAGAAGTTGATGTTCGAGAATACCGAGGAATGATTGGATCGTTAATGTACTTAACAGCTAGTAGGCCAGACATCATGTTTGTGTGCCAGATTTCAAGCAAAACCCAAAGAATCTCATCGGATGGCAGTCAAGCGAATTTTCAGATATCTGAAAGGAACTCCATATTTAGGTTTGTGGTATCAAAGAGTTCAAATTATAAACTAACTGCTTATTCTGATGCAGATTATGGTGGAAGTCAACTGGACCGGAAAAGTACATCGGGTCATGTACAATTACTAGGAGATAGGCTGATTAGTTGGGCGTCAAAGAAACGGAACTGTGTATCAATTTCAACGGCCGAAGCTGAATACGTGGCCGCCGCCAGTTGCTGTTCTCAGGTTCTTTAGATGAAGACACAGTTACAAGATTATGGGTTGCTGTACAAGACAATTCCGATATATTGTGATAGCAAATCCGCAATCGCCATCTCAGTCAATCCGGTTCAGCACACAAAGACTAAACACATCGACATGCGATATCATTTCATAAAACATCATGTGGAGAGCGGTACAATCGAATTATATTTCGTACCTACTGACTATCAACTTGCCGATATTTTCACCAAGGCATTGGATGAAAAACGCTTTAATTTTCTTTTATCAAAACTCGACATGTTGAACTTGAAAGTTTGAACCTTCACAAATTTAATTCAATGAAGTGAAAATATTTCTATTTTCATTCAATGAATAAAATGTGTGTCAAGGGTGATTTTACAAGTAGTTTTGTGATATCTGAGTTTTATTTGCTTCCACTTTCGCTTCTGAAATAAATCGAAAGGTCAGCAAAACATGAATGGAAGTTTGATACATGCACAAAACTGTATAAATCTAGACTTATAGAATACGATGCTCACAAAGCCTATTTGTCAGGATGAAGAATGGAAATGAAAATATGAGGGAAGCACAAAGTTTTATAACCAAGTGATTGAGATGCAATAAAAAAATCATTAGGTTTGAAAGTCTGTGCCTGTGGCCTATCTGGTTTTGGAGATTAAGTCCCAAGGGGTACTCGTTACCTAGCCCCTAAGATCAACTGGTCTGGGATTGGCTGACCCAAATCCTGCTATAGAATCAGATAGAAAGCCATGTTCTACTGGTACAGATGGGATTAGGATATATCGATGTAGCCTTTCTGGTTTAGGAGAGTAAGTTCCAAGGGGTGCTCGACACCTAGCCCCTAAGGCCAACTGGTCTGGGATTGGCTGACCCAAATCCTGCTATAGAACCAGATAGAAAGTTACGTTTACGGTGTATCTTAGTCTTAATAAATCTTTTGATAAAAAATGCCAATGTGCACAAAATAAAAGATGCCAAAGAGCACACATCTCTTAAATCTTGGGGAAATTACAATGTCGCGATAAACTTATAAATTTGTGGAAATTCTGATTTCAGTCATATAGTGTGAGTAAGAGCAAAGTATTCTTATAAGTTGAAGATGTGCATTTGATTGTTGCTAATCATATATCACATGCTAGCACACCAAATAGATTTAATAAGTGGTTGAAACTGAACAAATTGTAACTTGATATGCAAGCATGACTTGTTTCTGAATCCGAAAGCATACATTTGATGTCATTTGTTTGAAAAACATGTCTACTTTCACTAAGTTGAATTTTATTTGTTCGGTGTTCAAACATTCTATAGTTAGTAGTTATGTTATATAATTTAATGTATTTCAATTTCCGTTACTGATCTTTTCGTGAAATTTTTCATACTGTCATGTGTGGAGTTAATGCTGTTTTTGAGGGGGAGTGGGTTCGAAAGCTAAGCAAATTTTGAGGGGGAGAAAATTCATGGATTATTATTTTGAAGGGGAGAATTTCATAGGTTCTCATTTTGAGGGGGAGAAATTTTCTGATGATTGGTTCATATCTGACAGTGCTAGAATTTCAAATCAGATAAATTGTTCAGGTATGAATTTCTGAGATATTTTTCAGGTATGTCCTCCAAATGCTATTTTTTTAATTTGAAAATATCTAATGCATTTGTGTAGGGGGAATGAAATGAATCTAAAATTCGAAAAATCATTTTTTTTAAAATCCATATTTTTGAAGATTCAGTTCAAGAAGTAACGAATACAGTTCAAGGAACGTCAGGTACTATGACAGGTGATGAGTTTTTAAGGTAGATGCGAGAACGAATGGATGCTCAAAGAGATGAACAGTTACTTAGAACGAAGGTGATGCTGAAAGGCAAAGGGAAGATGTCAGAAATTCCTGAAATTCCTTTTGAGATTCCTTTAAGAAGACCGACTGGAGTTGTTATTCAGGAACCGTCATCTCAACCGTCGGGTCGTCCAGTTTCTCAACCGCCTATCATTCCTTTTGTTCAAGTTCCACCTTCTTCTCATCAAAATCTTGCGGATATTTCGTTGACGGAACTTTCGGATGCTTTCTATGCACGTTTATTGTCGGTTTCACCTCCGGAGCATCAAGACAAGGACTTGATTACTCTGCTTCGGAATTTCCAATCGAATCAGCCTCGGCCTTCTTCTACAACTCAAACATCAGTACTTGAAACTCGAGTTTCTTCCTTGGCAGAAGAATTTCACTCATTCAGATCTGAAGTCCATACTAGCTTATCCGGTATTAAGACAGGTATAAATTTGATGATGGAAGCACTTTCTACACTTTCTAATCGTGTAGCAAAGCATGAAGAAACCTGTCAGACTGCCGCTCTTTCGTCTCTTAAACGAAGACATGACCAAGATGATCCGGACCATCAAGGTCATGAGGGGGAGAGTTCAAAGAGACAAAGAGTAGAAGAAATTGTACATGTTGAATCTGCTGAAAAAGTTGTTGAAGATACGGCAAACGAGGATAGAGTAAACGAAGAAAGAGATAAAGAAGCTCATCCAGAAAGTATTGTTGATGAGTTGTTAGATGAAATAGATTTGACGGCAATGGCTTCCGAGATTAATTATGTTGAGCCAGAAATTGTGAATAATTTGCAACTCGTGGTTTATGTAGATCCAGATTCTGCACCGGTGTCTATAGAAAATCCGGAAACTTCTCACGTGCATGAGTCTGAAGATTATGATGATATGCGCAACTTCTTCTCCAACTATGTCGAGATAGATTCTGATGATGACGTTCAGAGAAAGTTTGATAAGTTCTGGAAGATAAAAGAAGAAGATCAAGATGATATAATCGTCATCTCAGATACTGAAGTGGATGTAGAAGTTGATGAAAAAGACATTAACATTGTTAATATGCTATATGGAGATCTTTCTGATAATGAAGATGTGAGTCATCAATCTCCTATAGTACAGTCACCAGTTCAAGGTCCCAAAGTTTCTGTTTAACCAATTCCTTCAGTTGTTTCTGATTCTCCAGCTCCGACCACCACTATTCCGGAAAGTACTTTTGTTCAGGGTGAGTCGTCTAGAGCAAATCAAGAGGTTCCTGATCCGTTTCTGAATGTTCCACCTAGCATTCTTCAACCAGGTCCAGCTTTGAATAGACAACAACGTTTCCAAAGACTTGAAGAAAAATTTCAAGTCACCAGAATGAGATCTGTTTTTCTTGAAGACTTAGAACGCAACTTTTATGTCAAGAAAAGAAGGAGAGTTAATGTTCATGCCATTCTGGGGATTGAGAAGGAACCAGCCTGGTATCAATACGAATATCTGATGTTTATCAAATGTATTCGTAAAGGAAGACTTCTGGTGTTCTCAAAGCATGGAATTGTAAGGGTTCTTAAAGTGGAGATAGCTAGCTTTGTCAGAATTTGGTATCCTATATTTTACGTTGAACGTCAAGACTGTCAGAGATATTAGTTTTCTAAAGCAGACTTCAATGATCTTTCTATTGATGACTTTGAGGTAATGTATCATCAATTTCGAGATATGCCGGTTCGCACTGATGATATCCTCAGGGCTTTGGAAGCAGTCAAACGTTTCTTACGAAGACAAGTTAGATTCTATAGATCTTTGACTTCCAACTTGCTATCGAAAGCTTCCAGCCAGTTGTCAATGTAAGAAGACCTGATAGAGATTTACCAAATATTGACAGCTATCCACTATTCACTATTCTTGAAGATCCTTACGGAGTCGTGTATAGAGATCAATCTGGTGTTAGACGCTTTCTCAGATTTGATGAAATTGGTAAGTATTCAGATGGTACTTTGAAGATTATCCGATTACAGCTAGATCAAAGATTGAAGGAAGCTATGAAGAAGTTTTGGGAGACAAGAAGAAATTTGTACCAGGTTGATAATGCTGAGATCAGACTTTTGAGGAGAGCAATAGAGACGATTGATACAAGATTGAACTTTCGGTTGACTCTAAGACGCTTGGAGATTTTGATTGGCAAGAATCGCCAACACAGAAGATTCGAGCGCCCTTGATTACAAAGGGGGAGATTGTTAATGCTATAATATGTTGTAATCAAGGCTTTTTATATATTAGCTTACTTTCCTATAGTTTGACTTTGTAATAGTCAAGGGTATATAAACCCTTTGTAAGCTTTTGCAACATAACAGTTCGTAATACAGATGACAAACTTTCTCTCACTAGAATTTCTCTCTCTATCTTGAAAGATCTTGGATTTACAGATATGTTAACTAAGTATCTATTGACCGATATCTTGATTCAATTTTGAGAACTCGCAAGGTAAGGTAGTCTACATTTGTGCTCGAATCTTGAAGACCGGTATTTGATTGTTTGTTTGATAATAAGGTTTACTTAAATTCCGAGGACGGAATTTCCTTAAGGATGGTAGATTGTAATATCCCGTATTTTTTTGTAAGAATTCCAATAAATAAATGTTTTGGCTCAAGTTTGAATCCTTATGAAACTAGAGGGAGTAAATATGCCATTAAGCAAAGGTCTAACATATTATTTTGGATAACCTATTCGTGAATGGAAGCTATGGATATGTATATATAATATATTATACTAAAAAGAAAATAAAAGTTATTTGATATTATTTTTGGGTTTGGTAGCCGTAGTTACATAGTTATATTAGGATTCAAATTTTCATGATCATGTTCATGTATAATGGGTGAAGAAATCCGGAGAAAAAAAAAGATTGAGAGTTAAGGTTGAAATTCTTGGAGTTTCAAGCAACAAAACATGATTTGAGGTGGGGTTCGTGTTTGAAGTTTTGATTGTGATTTTGAAGACTCATTGAAGATATATGATGGAGATTTACTAGCGATCTTGGATGTTAGCTAAGGTACGGATTCCTTGTTTTCCCCCTCTTTGCGGTTATTCGGTTCATTATATATGTGTTAATCCATTTACGTTTATTTGATTTGTTGTATATATGTACGGATTCTTTACGTTCCCCTCTTTGTGTTTATTAGATCGGTTATTTATGTATACAATTCCTAATTCCAATTGTATTTATTTGATTTGTTGAATGTGTACGGTTTCTTTGATGTTCCTTTGAGTCGCTCCGTTCGGTTTAGTAAATAATGTGTTTTTACTTCCACCAAAGTATTTTGCATTCTCGTTCGATTAGTTGATTGGTTGATCATGTGTTAGTCGATCGTTTGATCATGTAAATTCTCGGGTGAGTCTTCTTTTGGTTTTACGTATGATCAATCGATATTTGAATATGATAAAAACAGCAAATTCTATTTATAAAGCTGCTGAATGTTATTCTGAAAAATTCGTATTATTTGTAAAAATCATAACAAATCGCTCGTTTATCGGATTAATTCATATAATATGTTTTTGAAAACCTGGAGATGTCTACAACGATTTATTGTCACACGAGCAAACTGTGATTTTTGTTCTAAGACGTCTAAAATCTGTGTTTTCCGAATCTGGTCTCGGTTTAGACCCAAAACCATGCGACTGTTTTCAAAAATTCGTATATAATTCTTTTTAAATCCGATTCAGTTCATTCTTGATTCTATGGAATCACAAGACTTTTATGTAAAACTTCTGTTTAGATATAATTTTCAAAAACCTATCGAAATTATGATATAATTTGGGATTTCTAAACGTGTAAAGTGCTAAAACATGTATTACTCGATTTAGAAAAGTTGTAAGTGTGAAACTCCTATTCTACTTATGGTTTTGGCTTTCCATATGTTTTTGTTTTTAAGTCTTTTGTAAGATTTCATTAAAGAATTTATGTTAATGGTTTACTAAGACTCATGCCATTTAAAATCCTTTTCGATTCGTAAGTCGTCGAATAAAATGTGTGTTTGGAATTATAAAGCTTTTAAGGTGAGTGGTCAATATTTTTGGTACATTAAAATACCTTTTTGATTTGTTTTGTAATGAGTATGATTTGTTATGCATCTAGTGTGATCACATGTTTTGTGACATGCTTTTGAAGTTTATGTATTATGGCATACCGAGCTACTAACCACCTATGGGGGTACCATAGGCACGTCATTGTGGCTCCGATGGCGTGACACCACCGTGGCGGTGTGATTAGTCCACGGCGTCTCCTTTCGATTTATTTTTGTGCTCTGGTGAGAGCTGGCCATGGTGTGATGGGTGATTTTGTTCAGGAGGCGTATGGGTCGGCCCTAGTTTATGTGATATGTTTGTAGGGTGGATGTTGGTGTAGTGCCCAACGCCGCATCTCACATTTAGTACGTGTGGATTTGCTACCCAACGTACGGGCCTTTGTGGCCAGATGTCTGACACTTGTCACGTTGGTTGATATGCAAGCGTATGCGTTTTTCGAGCTCGGTATACAATCGTATGATATGATTTAGAGATAAGTTTCTAAAATTCGTTTGATATTTAGTTGACAATATTGTTGTGATTTGACAATTTTGATCTTCGACAAGATTTACTGATTTTGATATTATGAATTTGTAAATATTCATTTGTTTACGGTTCGATTAAACATGTTAAAATCGATTTGTTCGGTCCAACGTTTTTAATTTTGTTTCTTGGTTCTGAGTATTTCCATATGTTGTTGTTGAATCTACATCTTGTGTCTCTTATGTTCAATCTACTTTTGATGAACATTTAGAACTTCGAGTTTCGTCTTTAGAGTATGTTCGTTAAAACCTGGTTTTTATTATTTTTCGGTGTTTAGTTCGATTATTCTTTTGTTATCTATTGTATCTGTGCACTGAGCGTTTGGCTCAGCCGCATTTCTTTCTTCGCGACAGGTATTCGAAGGGAATCTAAGGAGTAAGGGGTCTGAAGTATTCTCAGATCTAAGAGGTTTGTTGGTAAGAAATCGTAAGTTTAGTTGATGTTGTAAAACAAGTTTGGAAGAAAGAAAATATGTCGTTCGAGGCAATTGTTATATTTTATGGTGTTTATTTTATATATGGTTTAATAGTGCTCTGTATGTTTCTGTTAGCAGTTGTTTTAGGTTTGAATGTAACCTCTTTTTTCCTTCTCGGGATGGGGGTGTTACAAATGGTATCAGAGCTCTAGGTTCTATCCGGTAGAAAACCAAATAGGTTTGACCTGTGAGTATGGGTAGAGTAAAAGAGGATATATGAATTGTGTAGCGGAAGCGTGGTGGTAGAATTATTATTATTATTTTAATTCTAAATATATCCTTAGTTAGCTCTAGGATTGATGAATTGTTGTTTGGGATTATTAGTTAGATTGATGAAGTTCGTCGATAAAAAAAATGTAATTGAAGGTATGTTATTTAAGTCTTTGCATGATTTGTTCATGGTTAAAATATCTTGATGTTAGCGTAATGTAATAGGCGATCCAATTTTCAAGGAGACTATATAAATTAAGTGGATGAGTTTGTTAAGCCAATAGTCTTAAGAGTTTATGTTTTAGGACCTTCGAATGGATGATATAGTTGTAATTGTCGACTTTGATTATCCATAAGGAAAGTTGTGATTTGGTAAACTTAGAATGTAGAAGTATTGATGAAATAATTATGTGTTCTCTAAGGAATATGGAAGTTAACTAGAAGGTCTTATAAGGATTAGTTGAAATGTTGGATGACATATTATTGACGCTAATATGTGGTTTTGGGTAAATTGTTATAGGATACTTAACGTTTCTCGATATCAGCTTTATATATGATCAGGGATGGAAGTATGGGTTGCGATCTTTATAATTTAAGATGTTTATTTGGAGATACTTGAATGCTCAAGTCAAATGATTAGAGTTAGAAATTGATTTCTAAAGCGACATTAGTTGTGCAATTTTGTATCTAGAATTAAGATGTATGGTACTTATAAATACGTGATTTTGGTGGATATTTTGGTACATTTTAATTATTTATAGAGTTATTCTAGTTGAGATGTCAACTAGCATTATGAAATAATTTTGGTCGTTTATATCTTGTATAAGATTGAATTGTGACTTGTGAACATTGATATTTTGAGACTTTGGGTGATGAACTTGGAAGACGAAATTCTTTTAGTGGGTGGATTGTAATAACCTTACCACTTCCATATTTGAAGATTAAGATATGTTAACTAAGTATCTATTGACCGATATCTTGATTCAATTTTGAGAACTCGCAAGGTAAGGTAGTCTACATTTGTGCTCGAATCTTGAAGACCGGTATTTGATTGTTTGTTTGATAATAAGGTTTACTTAAATTCCGAGGACGGAATTTCCTTAAGGAGGGTAGATTGTAATATCCCGTATTTTTTTGTAAGAATTCCAATAAACAAATGTTTTGGCTCAAGTTTGAATCCTTATGAAACTAGAGGGGCTAAATATGCCATTAAGCAAAGGTCTAACATATTGTTTTGGATAACCTATTCGTGAATGGAAGCTATGGATATGTATATATAATATATATATATATTATACTAAAAAGAAAATAAAAGTTATTTGATATTATTTTAGGGTTTGATAGCCGTAGTTACATAGTTATATTAGGATTCAAATTTTCATGATCATGTTCATGTATAATGGGTGAAGAAATCCGGAGAAAAATAAAAGATTGAGAGTTAAGGTTGAAATCCTTGGAGTTTCAAGCAACAAAACATGATTTGAGGTGGGGTTCGTGTTTGAAGTTTTGATTGTGATTTTGAAGACTCATTGAAGATATATGATGGAGATTTACTAGCGATCTTGGATGTTAGATAAGGTACGGATTCCTTGTTTTCCCCCTCTTTGCGGTTATTCGGTTCATTATATATGTGTTAATCCATTTACGTTTATTTGATTCGTTGTATATATGTACGGATTCTTTACGTTCCCCTCTTTGTGTTTATTAGATCGGTTATTTATGTATACAATTCCTAATCTTTACCTTTATATATATAAAAGGAAAACCCAATAGGAATGAGGTGGCACCATGAGAATTGAGTATTCTCAAATGGTGGATTGTGGTTGAGTTATAGCCATCCCACATTGGTGATGAGTTGAAATATCAGAACAAATATGTGTGTATAAGAAAGTTGGATGTGATGACTTTGTTTTCATTCTCATAGAGTTGTCTTATTTTAGATAACCTTTATTTTGCATCATGAGAGTATTCTCAAATGATAGATTGTGATTGAGCTTTAGCTCTTCCACATTCGTGAAAAGTTGAAATTTTTGAATAAAGAGGTGTATAAAAAGGTGGATGTGACGCTTTTGTGTCCATTGTCATAGGGTTGTCTTATTTTAGATGACCTTTTTTTTGCATCATGAAAATTGAGTATTCTCGAATGCTCAATTGTAGTTTACTTTTAGCTATTTCACATTGGTGACAAGTTGAAAAATAGAATAAAGATGTGTAAGAAAGGTGAATGTAATGCATTTGTATTCATCAGTTTTGACACATAAGATTGTATTATTTTAGATGACATTTTTTTACAAAAAATATCATCAATTATCAATATTATATATATATATATATATATATGTATATATTAAAAAAACCAAAAGGTTATGAGATTACACCATGAGATATGAGTATTCTCAAGTGGTGAATTGTGTGGTTGAGTTATTGTTTATCCCACGTTGGTAAAAAGTTGAAAAGTTAGAATAAAGTTGTGAATAGAAAATGTGAATGTAGTACATTTGTGTCGGTGAATGTAGTACCTTTGTGTCGATCCATGATCCATAGGGCCATGATTCATAGATTGTTTTATTTTGGATGAATTTTTTGAAAAACAAATAAAAATTATTATTATATAAAAAATCAATCGATTATATCAATCAATAAAAATGATAAAAAACCAATAATTGAACTAAAGATCATGACGTTCTTTGTGTTTATTAGATCGGTTATTTATGTATACAATTCCTAATTCCAATTGTATTTATTTGATTTGTTGAATGCGTACGGTTTCTTTGATGTTCCTTTGAGTCGCTCCGTTCGGTTTAGTAAATAATGTGTTTTTACTTCCACCAAAGTATTTTGCATTCTCGTTCGATTAGTTGATTGGTTGATCATGTGTTAGTCGATCGTTTGATCATGTAAATTCTCGGGTGAGTCTTCTTTTGGTTTTACGTATGATCAATCGATATTTGAATATGATAAAAACAGCAAATTCTATTTATAAAGCTGCTGAATTTTATTCTGAAAAATTCGTATTATTTGTAAAAATCATAACAAATCGCTCGTTTATCGGATTACTTCATATAATATGTTTTTGAAAACCTGGAGATGTCTACAACGATTTATTGTCACACGAGCAAACTTTGATTTTTGTTCTAAGACGTCTAAAATCTGTGTTTTCCGAATCTGGTCTCGGTTTAGACAAAAACCACGCGACTGTTTTCAAAAATTCGTATATAATTCTTTTTAAATCCGATTCAGTTCATTCTTGATTCTATGGAATCACAAGAATTTTATGTAAAACTTCTGTTTAGATATATTTTTCAAAAACCTATCGAAATTATGATATAATTTGGGATTTCTAAACGTGTAAAGTGCTAAAACATGTATTACTCGATTTAGAAAAGTTGTGAGTAGAAATTCCTATTCTACTTATGGTTTTGGCTTTCCATATGTTTTTGTTTTTAAGTCTTTTGTAAGATTTCATTAAAGAATTTATGTTAATGGTTTACTAAGACTCATGCCATGTTCCTGTTCAACAGTGGCTTCAACGGCAATGTTTGGTTCCGCTGCAACATCCTCTCGAGTATCCAAATCTATCAGAATCGGAGTAGATGCGGTGTTCTTGAATCATGAGAAGGAATATTTCAGCATTATTCTCTCGCTCTTCTTTCTCACTGAAATCAGAACACACCGAAACCCTAGCGATTTAACATTCTTCTGTGAATGCGGTTAAGATGTAATACATTTGTAAAGGTTACCTCAATTTGGTTGATTCATGGAAGTTTGCCAATGATTTGCCTAAGCAATCGTGTCTTAGTTCTTGATGAAGACGAATTGGAAGCCGAATGAACACGGCGCGAGACTTTTACGGGATTTGACAATCAAGAACAATAGTTTACTTAATTACGTGGGTTTTCTTTTCTTTTTCCAAACTGCCCAAAATACCTTTAACGGGTATTTAATACGGTTTTAAAATAATTAAAAACTTGAAATTCATAAAGAAACACTTATCTTAATTGTAACCGTTGATTACTATTTTAATGGTCATGATAAGGGTTGCTACCTTTTCATCGGGTGTAAATTAAAGGACACCACACACCAAACTCAAGCAATTAAATGATTCATTTAATGCTCATTGATTGGTGTTTATTAATTGTTCTAAACGTTGGCTTCGTTGTGTTCTCGAGTTTTGGGAGGAAAGAAAAGCAAAGAAGGGGAAGAAAAAGAAGAGAAAAGAAAGGGAAGGAAAAGAAAGAAATATTTATTTTTGTGTTCTTGAGATTGTAGGAAAAGAAAGGAAATGGAAGGAAAGAAAATAAATTTTCATGTTCTTGAGTATGAGAGAAAGGAAAGGAAAGTTATCTGTAACAACCCAAAAATCTACATACAAGCTAAAAGCTACAACTTTAATTTAAAACGCCAAAAATGGCTCAACGTGATCACACTATCAAGATTTACAACACAGGGTTCGCGGAAATAGCCCTAACTACAGCTGAGAAATCTAACTAGGCATAAAAATGAAGTTCTTCTACTCCTTCTAAACGCAAGCTCCGACCCACATCTTGCCAAACCTCTAAACGTGCTCTCGGCTACCTGCTTACCTGAAAATGTTTTAGTTTTTGAAAAGCGAGGGTTAGACCATGAGGTCTAGTGAGTTCCCTCCACACCAAGTCACACCAAAATATTTCAGTTTATAAAATCAGTTATGAAAGCATTTACACCAATCATAACAAGCACACTAAGATGATATGCACACATTGACACATGCTACTGGCATACGCTATAGTCACACACACCGTGACAGCGCAATAGGGCACACATCGCCCATATATGAAACAAATTCATATATATGATTATTATGGGACACACCCCAATTTCACACCAAAGCCAGAGCATGGTCACACACATATAAATCACACATTTAATCTTTGCTTTGAAATAGAAGCAGTTGAAAAGCACACTGTTAGAAAATAACCATGCCACACACTTATTCCTTACTCGAAATAAAAACAGTTGAAAAGCGCATTGTTTGATAACAACCATTAAACACACTTGTATAAAATTTAGGTTTAGAAAGACTCACCTGACGTCTTGCTTAGAAGTTCTTACTCGCACCGATCATCTCTACACGAACCTACAAATTAAACCCAACGCCCATACCCGGCTTAAGTAATAAACCACTTTTAGACTTAATTAATAAACCACTACTAGACTTATTTAATAATCCGGTGAATAATAAACATGGTAAATAATAAACTCAAACTACAAACATTATAGACTCCACGGTCCAATTAACAAAAAGGGAGAATCCATGGCCCAAAGGGAACTAACTCTACGGCCCAATTAAAACTTCTGGATTACAATGTTCAAAAATAGTGCTTGGGCTAGCTATTGCAATTTTCTGGTCCACCACACTTAATTAAATTCCGGAACTCACTTTATTTACAAATTCCGGATCCGGTTCCGATCTTGGGGTTTTTCTTATCGAACCACAATAATCTTAAGCATTAAAATTAACCTTTACACACTATCCCAATTAAAGCTAAACCATTAGAATTAAGGGGACACCAATTACCAATCGATTTCTTTAGCTTAAACATCAGATTCTTTATTAATTCATGGTTTGCAACACACAAACCCCATTCTTACCGGGTGATAGCAACTCCAACACCAATACTCTAGATTCTTATTACAATCCAAATCAACAAAAGATGGAGGTTACCTTGCAAGATGATTCCACACTCCCAACTTTGAAGAATTCTGAACTGATTGATTTCACTCTTCAGCACCCACCTTCGCACCATAGCCGCACACAGTAACCTTGAGAACAAAGAGAATTCCTAGGGTTTTGAGCCTAATTAGTTGTTTAAATACCTTCTACTCAAATACAATTTTGACCCTCCAACTTTAGTCTTCACACTTTCACCCCAAAATTAAATCTTTGTTCTCAATCAGAACACGGTTATTACATCATCACTTTTACCAATATACCCTTATTTATTTCAATGTGGAATGTAATTAATGGGTATATGTGTAATTTTATAAATAATTTCAATAATTTTTAAATTCCTTTCTTTCTTTCCTTCCGTTTCCTCCCATTTTTGGACGGAAAGTTTTGGGAGGAAAATCAACAATATTTTCCTTCCTTTTCATTTTCTTTCACTCCTTAAAAAAACTCGAGAACTCAACATTTTTTATTTTTCTCCTACTTTCCTTCCTAAAAAAAACTCGAGAACACAGCGTAAGTTCCAACATATGGAATAAAAATCGGTTGTCCCCAACTTTATATCTCATCCGTGTCTACCATTTGTGTAAAGCCACATAATCATTTTGGTGCGGAGGGAGAATAAAAGGAGGAATAATATAAATTAATACATTAAATAAAGTAATGATATGTATTAACGTGATTAATTGGTGGGATAGGGATCGATTAACTTGTTTATTTGCTCAAGCTTGATGATTTTATTTATATTTTGATTATAGATTTTATAAACATATAAATATGTCTGGCTCGAAAAAATGTATGCTTGAAGGGCTCGGTTTGACTCGACTCGTAAAGTTTGATCGAGCTTTCAGTCGCGCTGATTCAAACATTGGTTTTACGAAGATCGACTTGTTAAGTTATTCGGAATTTATTTTGTGTTTGAGATTGACTCGAGTTCAAGAAAATTATTAAGCTCAAGCTCAAGATAAACGAGCTCAAACTCAGATAGCTCGTTAAAAGCTCGAATCGTCTACACCCCTAGGGATACATGTTAAGACATGTTTGCTAAGTTTTAAAAAGTGTTTAACTACAAAAGGTTGACTGGCGGACTTTTAGCAACGAATTGTTGATGGATGTTACGTTCGTTGACGTATTCCCGAAGAATATGTCCTTGTGATTCATAAGATTCTATGGTAGAACCAGTATATTATTTCACTTAGCCGGCCTCTCCCATGACTTTTTGGACCAACCGACCAACTATTCAACAATTATACATTAACAATGTTTACAAACTACAAATCTCAAAACATTTATTTATATGAACAGAAACAAAAAGATTACAAAACCCTAAAATTAGAACAAGATGTTCAACTAATTCTAGAGTGAGAAAATGAGAGAGAATTGTAGACAATGTAAAAGAGAAAAATGAATCGTAATTATGAAAATACTGAAGAGTAAAACGTGTTTATATATTCTCAGCCAAAGTTCCACTTGTAGTCCTTCCACTTTGAGTAATTGCTCCGCTAACGCTGTACTATCACAAGAAGTGAGGCACAACCCTTTGTATCCTGAAGTATCATCCTTTTGTCACAAATGGTGCCTTAACTTCCAGAACTTCATCGTTATTAAATCAACACCCTTAACAACTGAAATATTTCATACAAACCACAATAAGTTAAATAGATGACAAGATTGATCAAGTTACTTACCTGTTTTAGCACCCTCCCTCAATCTTGACATCTAAATAAATCCAACATATGTAACTTATCACAAAGATACTTATGTTGATTTATTCCAAGGGATTTAGTGAAAATATCTGCAGGATTCTAAGTTGAAGGTACTTTAACAGTTTTCAACAATCCTGAAGATATCTTTTATCGTACTTGATGAATATCTATTATAATATGCTTAGTACGTTCATGGAAAACTGGTTATTAGCAATCTGAATTGCCGAATTATTGTCACAATGAAGATTTACCGGAAGCAAATCATTTAATTTTAATTCCTGTAAAATACTAATTACCCATATAATTTCACATAGAGCCGAAGCCATGGCTCTATATTCTGATTCCGCAGAAGAACGAGAAACAGTGGTTTGTTTCTTGCTCTTCCAAGAAATCATACAATTACCCAGAAATAAGCAATAACCAGTTACTGACCTTCTAGTGGACAAACACTTGCCCCAATCAACATCGACATATACATTTAGTTTGAATTCAGATGACACAGAAAAATTTACACCTCTACCTAGAGATGCTTTCAGATAACGTAACACTCTAAGAGCCAGTTTCAAATGAGACAATCTTGGTGAATGCATGAATTGGCTTAAATAGTGAACTGCAAAAGCTATATCAGGTCTAGTAGCTAGTAAATAAATCAACTTACCAACTAATTTTTGAAAACCAGAAAAATTCTTTAAAGGGAGGATCTTTTGAATCAGATCCACAAGAATCTGTTACAATCAAGCTCATATACATTGGAGTACCAATGGGTTTAACACCCAAATACCCAAATTCACTTAAAAGTTCAAGACAATACTTACGTTGTGACATACAAATTCCTTGTTCATTTCTTAAAATTTCTATTCCCAGAAAAAAAATTAAGTCACCCAAATCTTTGATTTTGAAATTGGATTGTAAATGTTCTTTAACCTTTTTTATTTCGTTTATACAATTTCCGGTTAAAATTATGTCATCAACATAAACCAATAAAACAAGAAAAACAGAACCTTTACTTTTATTGAACAATGAGTAATCACTTGAACTTTGTATGAAATCATTTTCAATTAAACAGGATGATAACTTCTCATACCATTGCCTAGGAGCCTGTTTTAAACCATATAAAGATTTAACCAATTTACAAACTCTTTTATCATTAGCAGAAAAGTATCCAGGAGGTAAGGACATATAAACTTCTTCAGACAAGTCACCATATAAAAATGCATTGTTAACATCTAATTGACACAGAGACCAGTTATTTTGAACTGCCAAAGCAATTACACAACGCACAGTAACCATTTTAACTACTAGAGAAAAAGTTTCTTCATAATCCAATCCCTCCCTTTGAGAATACCCCTTAGCTACTAACCTAGCCTTATATCTTTCCACTTCACCAGTGGATTTATATTTTATTTTATAAATCCACCTACAACCAATGACCAGGGGGTAAGTCGGACAAAATCCAAGTTCTATTTATATACAAAGCTTCTATCTCTTCATTCATAGCTGAAACCTAGTGTTGGACCTTACAGGCCTCAAAATAACTACTAGGTTCTACAGCCTTATTTAAGGTGGAAACAAAACAAAAATTATCCTTATTAAGAAAAGAGTAATTAACTACTTTTTCTATTCCATACTTGACATTTCCTTCAACAACATAATCAATAAAACGTTTAGGTAAATTTGAAGGACGACTCGACTTCCTAATAGAACATGTATTAGGATCATTAGAAGGAGCACCCTCAGAAGGGGAACTCAACCTATCATCATTATTTTGAACACTTAGGGTGCGTTTGGTACGCAGACATGATAGGACAGGACAAGGTGGGACAGGACAGAACAGAACAGCTGTTCCACGTTTGGTATGACCGACTTGGACAGAACATAACAGATAACATTAACCAATTTACCCTTACTAAATTTAAAGAATGAATAAAATATGAAATAGAAGATTTATTTGATGTTTTAGAAGAGAATTATATTTTATTTTAAAGTTATATTGGTAAAACATAAGTCTGTTCCACCTTGTTCCAGCTTGTTCCATGGGGTGGGGGTGGAACAGGCCTGTTCCAGTTTGTTCCACCTTGTTCCAGTCTGTTCCACATAAAAGTCCTGCCAAACGTGGAACAGTGGATCATGTTCTATTCTGTTCTGTCCTGTCCAGTGTACCAAACGCACCCTTAAGGGATTAAAATCAAAATCACACTGATCGTTTGCTACCAAATCAGTACCACCTGAACCATGAGGTTCGACAGCCCTGCTTACACCAGTACTACCAGAACTTCGTGGTTCGGCAGTTCTGTTATAATCATTGTTAGTATTTCTAGGATCATTAGAGCTCCCAGATGTTACTCTGGTAGTTCTATTTTGGCTGCCCCAACGATCATGATTATTATGAGTTTCAGAGTTAGAACTAGTCCCAAGTTGAGTTTTGTCCCTATTTTCATCATTGGGTAAATTAGACGAGAGATCATTAGTGTGAACAAATATTGAATCAAAAAAGTTTAAACTATTTAAACCACTTGTGTCTAAAGCTTGTTTGGTTTTACTCATCTTAAAAGGAAATATTGTTTCATAAAATTTCACATCTCGAGAAACAATAATTTGTTTGGAATCTAGACTATAAAGTCTATATCCTTTTTTTGAATTTGAATAACCAAGTAACACACATTTTTCAGCACGAGCTGAAAACTTGTCTGAATTATTAGGTTTAATTGCAAAACAAAGACATCCAAAATTTCTTAAATGAGTAAGAACAGGAGTAAAACCAAACACAAGTTCATAAGGACACTTTCCATTTAAAACAGAAGATGGAGTTCGAATTATAAGATATGTGGCAGTGAGTATACACTCACTCCACATGTTCAATGGAACATCTCCTTGGAACATTAATGCTCTAGCCACATTCAACAAATGTCTATGTTTACGTTCAACTACCCCATTTTGTTGGGGAGTATACACACAAGACGTTTGATGAATGATACCATTGATTTTAAAAAATTCAACTAACCTGTTATTAACAAATTCAGAACCATTATCACTACTGAACACCTTTACAGATTTGCCAAATTGGGTGTAAAGTAAATTGTGAAAAGCAACAACGGTATCAAAAACTTCATCCTTGTGTTTTAACAAGTAAACCCACACAGAACGGGTAAAGTCATCTACTACTGTTAAAAAATAACGATAACTTTCTCTACTAGGCACACGGTAGGGTCCTCATAGGTCAATATGAACTAAGTCACCTAAGCTAGTGGTTTTATGTTCACTAAGATTAAACTTATCACGAGCCTGTTTAGCTTTATGACACACCTCACAAGGCACAAACCCATTACCATTAGTTAGGTTTAACTTAGTTTTTAGCACATTTAAAACTTGGTCAGCAGGATGCCCTAAGTTGTTGAGAAACATTACAGTATATTGACATGTTAGAACAACTAACACTATTCTTTAACTCTTTAGACCCAATAACAACATTTTTATCAAGTTGATCAAAAAAGTACAAACCTCTCTGTTCACTACCAGTCCCCACAACTTTCATTACAGGAAAGTCCTGAATAAGAAAACATTGATACTCATTAAACCCAACAAATATTTTATTATCTTTAGCTAATTTGTGTACAGATAATAGGTTCACATGAAAATCAGGTATAACTAGAACATCAAATAATGTGACTCTATCATTTAGTTAAAATTTCCAATTTTATTTATGATAGCCTCATCACCATTTAGTTGAGTAACCTTTAACCTAAGATCAGAAATATCAACCACATTTTCAAGAAACGATACTGAGGAAGTCATATGCTGATTGGCACCAAAATCGAAGATCCAACCAAACTTATTTAACTTTGATGATAAATTTGAAACATTAGCCATACCAGAAAACATACCAGCCATATTGACAGCAATACCATCAGGCTGTTTCTGATCAATGAGAGATAACAATTTGTTAATTTGTTCTTCAGTGAGTGAGTAAGAAGTAGTAGAACCATGACCAGTTCCATCAGCAGACGAAGCATTGCTCGAAAAAGGTTTAACAGACTGATTAGATTTACCTTTGGTAAATTGAAAATCCTTTGGAAACCCAATTAATTTGAAACAACGCTCAATTGTGTGACCAGTTAAACCACAATGTTTACACATCAATTTAGTATCAGAGGAGACCCGAGTCACACCACGATGTGACTCTTCTCTTAATACCAAAGAGAAAGCAGTCTTGTAACGTCCCAAAAATCATAACATGCATTAACATAGAATAAGCATTCGAATTACATAAATAACATGTCTTTAAAACATCATCAACCTATACTAAACAAAACTTGACAGCGGAAGTCTCTAATCCACAACCGAGAGCTCTATCTATAATCATCATAATCAAAATCTTGGATTCGTTCTAAGCTCCAAATCCTTCTTGCCATCTCTTAGTTCTTACTAGAAGAACCCGTAAAACGCTTACCTGAAAATGGTTTAGTTTTTGAAAAGCGAGGGTTAGACCAAAAGGTCTAGTGAATTCCCTCCATAAATATTTATCACAGTATAAAATCCTTTCATTGAAAACAGTTCACATTCTTCACATAAGCATCATTCAAGGTTCAACACAGGGTTCAGGGATCACATAAGCTACCACGATCGGGGCCTAACGGACACCCTCTTGGCTACACCAGAGTTGTAACGTCCCAAAAATTTCAATAAATTTGAACTTTTAAAATACAATAATTTATTTAATTAGACCATATCATTAATTCCCAAAATAACCGTTTCAACTGAAATCTCGTTAAGTATTCAACCACAAAAGTCTAAACAGAGGAAGATAATAATTAATTCAATTATAAAGTTTGAAATCATAAATGCGGGAAGTCTCTCGCATGCGCCAATGTGTACCGTCACGCCTTCGAGCCACTCGTACCTGAAACAACATTGTAAAGGGAAGGGGTAAGCACGAAGCTTAGTGAATTCAAACACATACGCATGTAGCAATTATATACACACCACTCCTATCCACACATAGATAGACGACTACCACAAGCAGTTACATTTTATACAAGCAAACTCATGCAAAACACCCTCGCATGTATCCTTCGGTCTCCCCGAAATCACACAACACTCGTGCAGGCATCCCTCGGTCTCCCCGAGTTCATGCCACACTTGTACACAATTCCTCGGTCCCACCGAGTTCACACAACACTTGTACACAATTCCTCGGTCCCCAGATGTATATAACATTCATTTATACTAGGCATTAATTCAACCTAGTACTACGCACCACAATTCAGCTAGTACACACAACAATTCAGCTACTACACACAAACTACCGCGATGTACATATAATCCCTATTCTACGCAGTGAGAGAACTCACCTCGAAAAGCAAAGCAGGAGTCCTCGGATGACCACAAGAGCTTGCCAACTCCAAAATCACTTCTCGTCACCTAAAGAAGTGCTACAACGTGTCAACACGACGCCCCGACCCTCAAATATAAACGTAAGACTAAACGAGCGACATTTCAGATTTTTGGTCTAAACTGCAGGTCTGTTCGGGACCTGCTTATCCCCCTCTAGACCAACTAATCCAGAGATTAAGTCCCACAAACAGGAGGGTCTAGGTCTTAGCTTTCCAAAGACATGTTATACACGTTCTAACGATTTTCCTACAATTTTATACAATTATTCTAAGATTGAAACGTAAAGCTGGCAGATTCGGACCTGCTGCTAAAACGCCCACTTTGCACCTAGTTAGAGGCCTAACCAGGTTTTCGCCAAAACACGAAAAATGTGCCCGACACAGAATGTGAACCGTGGGCACCAGTTTCGTCTCAAACCGAGCTACGACGGAAACGTTATGGCCGATGCAAAACAGGGACAGAATGGGATTTTCTTTTACATAAAATGATAACTTTCAAGCTTAAGGTTTTCGGGTTTCGGGTTTCGGGTTTACGCGATCGGGTCACGGATTAGGGTTTTAGGTTACTAAAGTCTGATCTCACCCGCGCACCACCCACTGCCACCTCCGGCAGTGGTGGTCGCCGGCGGCGGCAGCGATCGTGGTTTACGAAACTCCGGCGAGACCCAACGAAAAACCCGACCAATCCTAATACGTCCACACCCTTTTCCCACGCTCGACCTGGACATTCCCGATTACACACACATACGCACACTGCCACCACCCGTGGTGGTGCACAGCGGCGGCCACACCGCCGGCAGCCATGGCTGCGGCGGTGGTGGGGTGGTTTTGCGATTTGGGGCGACGAAGAAGAAACGAAAAGGGAGAGGACTTACTTGTGACGACAATCCAGCGGCAACACAACTCCGGCTTCCTCTCTCTCGGTCGTCTCTCTCGCTGCTCCTCTCTCTCTCCGGCAGCCGTTAGCGACGGCGGCGGCGGCACGGGGTGATCACGACGGCAGCAGGGAATGGGAGGGGGTTCGGCATTGACAGCAAAACGAGAGGAAGAGGGATGCTGGGGTTTCCTTGGTTGCTTCTTGCTTGGGACCAAAGTAAAACGAGATGGGAGGGGTCGGTTTATAAAAAGCCGATCCCATGCAACTTTTATACCAAATGTACGCAAACAGCCCCTGGAGTTAAAGTCTTTCCCAAATTAATCCTTAATCCCAACATTTTATCATCTTGGTCTTTCTCGTCAATACCCGTTAAAATTTCGATTAGAGGAAATTATAAAATAACTAAATAAAAATGATTAATTAAAATCCATACCGGGACACGGGCTTTACAACTCTCCCCCGCTTGAATTAGACTTCGTCCTCGAAGTCCACGTTCGCAAATAGCTCCGGATAGTTCTCCCGCATCTCAGCCTCGGGTTCCCAAGTCCACTCGGAACCCTTTCGGTGCTTCCACTGGACCTTTACCAGACCAATTACTTCGTTACGTAAGGCCTTTGTCTTCCTCTCAACAATGGCAATCGGTTTCTCCACGTAATTGAGCCGCTCGTCGATCTGAATCTCCTCAAGGGGAATCACCGCAGACTCATCCACCACACACTTCCGCAATTGAGAAACGTGAAAAGTGTTGTGAATCAGGCTCAACTCATCCGGTAACTCCAAACGGTAAGCTACCTTCCCTACACGCGCAATGACCTTGTAAGGTCCAATGTAACGGGGTCCTAGCTTTCCCCTCTTGTGGAACCGAATCACCCCTTTCCAGGGTGACACCTTCAGAAGAACATAATCTCTGACCTGAAATTCTAAATCTGATCGCCTCTTGTCAGCGTAGCTCTTCTGACGGCTCTGCGCAGTCACCAACCGATCCCGTACCATTTGGATCATTTCAGTAGTCTTCAACACTACATCAGTGCTCCCCAACACTCGGTGACCAACCTCGCCCCAGCAAATGGGCGTCCGACACTTCCTGCCATATAACACCTCGTAAGGTGGCCTGTCGATGCTGGAATGATAGCTGTTATTGTAGGAGAACTCAGCTAACGGAAGATACTGATCCCAACTACCCCCAAAGTCAATAACACAAGACCGTAGAATGTCCTCGAGTGTCTGAATGGTACGCTCACTCTGCCCGTCAGTCTGAGGATGAAAAGCTGTGCTGAAATGCAATCGTGTACCCATCTCACTCTGAAACTTCTCCCAAAACCGGGAGGTAAAACGAGTATCCTGATCCGAGACAATCGAGACTGGCACCCCGTGCCTAGTCACAATCTCCCGAATGAAAATCTCCGCGAGCTTCTCCGCTGAGGAACTCTCTCTGATAGCCAAGAAGTGAGCGCTCTTAGTCAGACGATCCACAATTACCCAGATAGCATCATTCCCTCTCGAAGTCCTGGGAAGTTTAGTGATGAAATCCATCGTAATCTGCTCCCATTTCCACACCGGAATCTCCAAAGGCTGTAACTTCCCATGCGGTCGTTGATGTTCCGCTTTGACCTTCCGACAGGTCATGCATACCTCTACACATTTGGCGACGTCCCGCTTCATGCCGGGCCACCAATAATCCTCCCGCAAGTCTCGGTACATCTTGGTAGCTCCCGGATGAATCGAAAACTTGGACTTGTGCGCCTCGTCCAACAGTATCTGTCGGTTCCCACCAGTGAATGGAACCCAAACCCTACCGTACCGAGTCAACAACCCCCGACTATCATGGACAAAATTTGGGATTTCTCCCGTAACCCTCTCACGTTTGGCATTTTCCTCCAAAACTGCCACCTCCTGAGCACTACCTATCGACTCGAGAAGAGGTGCAACCACTGTCAATCGTTGACACAAACCTCTCAGTGGTTCACTAACCGGATGTCGACTAAGTGCGTCCGCGACCACATTCGCTTTACCCGGGTGGTAAAGTATCTCACAATCATAATCTTTGACCACATCGAGCCATCTTCTCTGACGCATATTGAGATTCTGCTGATCCATCAGGTACTTGAGGCTCTTATGGTCAGTGTAGATCGTACACTTGACGCCATATAGATAATGCCTCCAGATTTTGAGGGCAAACACCACTGCTTCCAACTCTAGGTCATGAGTCGGGTAGTTCGCCTCATAAGGCTTCAGCTGCCTCGAAGCGTAAGCTATAACCTTTCCGCGTTGCATAAGCACGGCACCCAAACCCTGGTGTGAAGCGTCACAGTACACCACCAAGTCCTTCATGCCCTCGGGCAAGGTTAACACCGGAGCCTCGCATAACCGTCTGCGTAGCTCCTCGAAGGCCCTATGCTGCTCCTCACCCCAGCTGAAAGCCAAAGATTTCTTTGTCAATCGGGTCATAGGCAACGCGATCTTGGAGAAATCTTGGATAAATCTCCGATAGTACCCCGCCAACCCTAGGAAACTCCGTACCTCGGTGGGAGTTTTCGGCACTTCCCACCGCATCACCGCTGAAATCTTGGCCGGATCGAACATAATACCATTTTGATTCACGACATGTCCTAGGAATTGGGCCTCTCGTAACCAGAATTCGCACTTGGAAAACTTAGCATAAAGCTTCTCCCGCCTCAAAACATCTAAAACCTCTCGCAAGTGCATCTCGTGCTCTTCCTTTGTCTTCGAATATACGAGAATATCGTCAATGAACACAATCACCGACCGGTCCAACATCGGGCTACAAATCCGGTTCATGAGGTCCATGAACGCTGCTGGTGCATTGGTGAGTCCAAAAGGCATCACCACAAACTCATAATGGCCATAACGTGTGCGAAAGGCCGTCTTCTCCGTATCCTCACTCCTTACCCGCATCTGATGATATCCCGACCTCAAATCAATCTTAGAGAACCACGAGGCTCCCTGAAGCTGGTCGAACAGATCGTCAATCCTTGGCAGAGGATAGCGATTCTTCACCGTAAGCTTATTCAGCTCGCGGTAGTCTATACACATCCGTTGATACCCGTCCTTCTTCTTCACAAACAAAATAGGGGCTCCCCACGGTGAACAGCTCGGCTTAATAAACTCCTTTTCGAGAAGTTCCTGCAACTGAGCGTACAGCTCTTTCATTTCTGGTGGAGCCAGGCGGTAAGGTGCCTTGGCCACCGGAGCAGCATCCAGAATCAGATCAATCCGAAACTCTACCTGTCGCTCGGGAGGTATCCCCGGCAAATCATCGGGAAACACATCGGTAAACTCCCGTACGACTGCCACGTCTTCCGCAGTCTCCTTCCCTTCGTCAACTCGCGCGTCTATCACATATGCCAAGTATCCTTGCCTACTATGCTGTAAATACCTCTGAGCCCTCGCAGCTGAACATATCGCTGAATTCCATCTAGGCGAGTCTCCCTGAACCAACAGTTCTCCCCCGCTTCGGGTTCGAACTCGCACTTGTTTGTGACGACAAACAATCTCCGCATCAAACGTATCCATCCAATCCATGCCCACAATCACACATAGCTCACGCATAGCAATCGGAATCAAATCAATGGGAAATCTCACACCAGAGATTTCCAAAGTGCATCCCCGATACACGTCGGTGACCGTCAAGGTCCTGTCATCAGCAACCCCAACCACAAGTAGACAACCTAACCGTCCCTATAACTCGACCCAAACACTCACTAAAAGTGTGAGACACGAACGAATGAGTAGCCCCGCTATCAAACATCACCACAGCAGGCACCGAGTTAACTAAGGACGTATCTGTCACCACTTTAGTCGTAGCATGTGCCTCTTCCACCTTCAGCTGATGAACTCTACCTCGGGCTGCCTCGGGCCTAGCCTGACCCACACTACCATCAGCAATACGCAAGGGGGCAGCCGCAGGAGCTCTTTGTGCCCCACCCCCGTCATCAACACTCGGATTCGGGCAGTTAGCCTTCACGTGGCCCGTCTGTTTGCAGTTAAAACAGACCATCAGTGGTACCCTGCCATCACGACCGTAGTGTCCTACCTGACCACACTTGAAACATTTGTCGTCTCTCCCTTCGTTACTATCCCTGGGCTTAAACCCACCGCTCCCTTGACTCGAGCGCGAGTCCGAAAACTTCACCTTCTTCGGAACAGCCGTTATCGGTGCCGCGGTCTGCACCGCCTTCCTCTTCTTGGCTTGCGTCTCCAACTCAAGTTCCCGTCTCCGAACAGCCTCCATCAACACTACCATCTCATCACGGATGGCAGTAACAATCTCAGGGATCGCCTCCCCAATAGCATACGTCACCTCAGTCGTAAACATCTCACGAATCTGCTCGGCAGTGACTCCAGTACCAGCATCTGGATTAGCATTGTTGTTCCTCCTCGTGATGGCCATTCTTGATAATTACCTCAACGAGCTATTAGCACACAATAAGTCCTGCTAAATACTCACGCTCAACCCCTCAGATTCCTCGTGACTTTCCCTGACTCGAGCATTGATCCTGTGCATCCGGTAGTAGGAGCTCTACTACTACCATCCACACCTATCATCGCTCGTTCCGAGTCCCATCCCGAAGTGCCCAAGTAGTTTCTCGCCGATAACTATACCCATATGCCCGCACCAGCATATGTACACACTCTTCCTAGCTCCCTAAGAATTCCACCCCAAAACACTACCCTTGCTACAACGAAATCCCTACTAGCCATAACGAGTTGCCTCGCGAATACCCCGTCACATGCAGCGTGAAACAAATAGACATTCGAATACAAGATTCTATCCTAGAACGGTTGGACTCAAACAAGAGCTGCGCAATAGAACTAAATCAAATATTCTAAGGCTATGCGATTCTCACTGCATACAACCTATAGGGCATTCACTTAACAACCTACCATGACTAGCATAAATTCCTACTAGCAAGCAATGAACATGCAGTACAGTGTAAATAGCACAAGCAATCTAGCATGCATACTCCTATGATCTAGAAAGCAATAAATACACTAAGTACTGTACCTTTTCCCTTGGCTCCGGCTGACTGTACACATTGCGCCCTCGGTCACCGTTTCTCAAACGCATTTTCCTTTCTTTTATTTTCCAAAAACTTTAAAGAAGATTTTATAGCCGCAAACTTGAGATCAAACACACCGAGATGTGTTTGATTCACTCAAGCTGTGCTCTGATACCAAGTTGTAACGTCCCAAAAATTTCAATAAATTTGAACTTTTAAAATACAATAATTTATTTAATTAGACTATATCATTAATTCCCAAAATAACCGTTTCAACTGAAATCTCGTTAAGTATTCAACCACAAAAGTCTAAACAGCGGAAGATAATAATTAATTCAATTATAAAGTTTGAAATCATAAATGCGGGAAGTCTCTCGCATGCGCCAATGTGTACTGTCACGCCTTCGAGCCACTCGTACCTGAAACAACATTGTAAAGGGAAGGGGTAAGCACGAAGCTTAGTGAATTCAAACACATACGCATGTAGCAATTATATACACACCACTCCTATCCACACATAGATAGACGACTACCACAAGCAGTTACATTTTATACAAGCAAACTCATGCAAAACACCCTCGCATGTATCCTTCGGTCTCCCCGAAATCACACAACACTCGTGCAGGCATCCCTCGGTCTCCCCGAGTTCATGCCACACTTGTACACAATTCCTCGGTCCCACCGAGCCCTCGGTCCCACCGAGCCCTCGGTCCCACCGAGATGTATATAACATTCATTTATACTAGGCATTAATTCAACCTAGTACTACGCACCACAATTCAGCTAGTACACACAACAATTCAGCTACTACACACAAACTACCGCGATGTACATATAATCCTTATTCTACGCAGTGAGAGAACTCACCTCGAAAAGCAAAGCAGGAGTCCTCGGCTGACCACAAGAGCTTGCCAACTCCAAAATCACTTCTCATCACCTAAAGAAGTGCTACAACGTGTCAACACGACGCCCCGACCCTCAAATATAAACGTAAGACTAAACGAGCGACATTTCAGATTTTTGGTCTAAACTGCAGGTCTGTTCGGGACCTGCTTATCCCCCTCTAGACCCACTAATCCAGAGATTAAGTACCACAAACAGGAGGGTCTAGGTCTTAGCTTTCCAAGGACATGTTATACGCGTTCTAACGATTTTCCTACAATTTTATACAATTATTCTAAGATTGAAACGTAAAGCTGGCAGATTCGGACCTGCTGCTAAAACTCCCACTTTGCACCTAGTTAGAGGCCTAACCAGGTTTTCGCCAAAACACAAAAAATGTGCCCGACACAGAATGTGAACCGTGGGCACCAGTTTCGCCTCAAACCGAGCTACGACGGAAAAGTTATGGCCGATGCAAAACAGGGACAGAATGGGATTTTCTTTTACATAAAATGATAACTTTCAAGCTTAAGGTTTTCGGGTTTCGGGTTTACGCGATCGGGTCACGGATTAGGGTTTTAGGTTACTAAAGTCTGAGCTCACCCGCTCACCACCCACTGCCACCTCCGGCAGTGGTGGTCGCCGGCGGCGGCAGCGATCGTGGTTTACGAAACTCCGGCGAGACCCAACGAAAAACCCGACCAATCCTAATACGTCCACACCCTTTTCCCACGCTCGACCTGGACATTCCCGATTACACACACATACGCACATTGCCACCACCCGTGGTGGTGCACAGCGGCGGCCACACCGCCGGCAGCCATGGCTGCGGCGGTGGTGGGGTGGTTTTGCGATTTGGGGCGACGAAGAAGAAACGAAAAGGGAGAGGACTTACTTGCGACGACAATCCAGCGGCAACACAACTCCGGCTTCCTCTCTCTCTCGGTCGTCTCTCTCGCTGCTCCTCTCTCTCTCCGGCAGCCGTTAGCGACGGCGGCGGCGGCATGGGGTGATCACGACGGCAGCAGGGAATGGGAGGGGGTTCGGCATTGACAGCAAAACGAGAGGAAGAGGGATGCTGGGGTTTCCTTGGTTGCTTCTTGCTTGGGACCAAAGTAAAACGAGATGGGAGGGGTCGGTTTATAAAAAGCCGATCCCATGCAACTTTTATACCAAATGTACGCAAACAGCCCCTGGAGTTAAAGTCTTTCCCAAATTAATCCTTAATCCCAACATTTTATCATCTTGGTCTTTCTCGTCAATACCCGTTAAAATTTCGATTAGAGGAAATTATAAAATAACTAAATAAAAATGATTAATTAAAATCCATACCGGGACACGGGCTTTACAACTCTCCCCCGCTTGAATTAGACTTCGTCCTCGAAGTCCACGTTCGCAAATAGCTCCGGATAGTTCTCCCGCATCTCAGCCTCGGGTTCCCAAGTCCACTCGGAACCCTTTCGGTGCTTCCACTGGACCTTTACCAGACCAATTACTTCGTTACGTAAGGCCTTTGTCTTCCTCTCAACAATGGCAATCGGTTTCTCCACGTAATTGAGCCGCTCGTCGATCTGAATCTCCTCAAGGGGAATCACCGCAGACTCATCCACCACACACTTCCGCAATTGAGAAACGTGAAAAGTGTTGTGAATCAGGCTCAGCTCATCCGGTAACTCCAAACGGTAAGCTACCTTCCCTACACGCGCAATGACCTTGTAAGGTCCAATGTAACGGGGTCCTAGCTTTCCCCTCTTGTGGAACCGAATCACCCCTTTCCAGGGTGACACCTTCAGAAGAACATAATCTCTGACCTGAAATTCTAAATCTGATCGCCTCTTGTCAGCGTAGCTCTTCTGACGGCTCTGCGCAGTCACCAACCGATCCCGTACCATTTGGATCATTTCAGTAGTCTTCAACACTACATCAGTGCTCCCCAACACTCGGTGACCAACCTCGCCCCAGCAAATGGGCGTCCGACACTTCCTGCCATATAACACCTCGTAAGGTGGCCTGTCGATGCTGGAATGATAGTTGTTATTGTAGGAGAACTCAGCTAACGGAAGATACTGATCCCAACTACCCCCAAAGTCAATAACACAAGACCGTAGAATGTCCTCGAGTGTCTGAATGGTACGCTCACTCTGCCCGTCAGTCTGAGGATGAAAAGCTGTGCTGAAATGCAATCGTGTACCCATCTCACTCTGAAACTTCTCCCAAAACCGGGAGGTAAAACGAGTATCCTGATCCGAGACAATCGAGACTGGCACCCCGTGCCTAGTCACAATCTCCCGAATGAAAATCTCCGCGAGCTTCTCCGCTGAGGAACTCTCTCTGATAGCCAAGAAGTGAGCGCTCTTAGTCAGACGATCCACAATTACCCAGATAGCATCATTCCCTCTCGAAGTCCTGGGAAGTTTAGTGATGAAATCCATCGTAATCTGCTCCCATTTCCACACCGGAATCTCCAAAGGCTGTAACTTCCCATGCGGTCGTTGATGTTCCGCTTTGACCTTCCGACAGGTCATGCATACCTCTACACATTTGGCGACGTCCCGCTTCATGCCGGGCCACCAATAATCCTCCCGCAAGTCTCGGTACATCTTGGTAGCTCCCGGATGAATCGAAAACTTGGACTTGTGCGCCTCGTCCAACAGTATCTGTCGGTTCCCACCAGTGAATGGAACCCAAACCCTACCGTACCGAGTCAACAACCCCCGACTATCATGGACAAAATTTGGGATTTCTCCCGTAACCCTCTCACGTTTGGCATTTTCCTCCAAAACTGCCACCTCCTGAGCACTACCTATCGACTCGAGAAGAGGTGCAACCACTGTCAATCGTTGACACAAACCTCTCAGTGGTTCACTAACCGGATGTCGACTAAGTGCGTCCGCGACCACATTCGCTTTACCCGGGTGGTAAAGTATCTCACAATCATAATCTTTGACCACATCGAGCCATCTTCTCTGACGCATATTGAGATTCTGCTGATCCATCAGGTACTTGAGGCTCTTATGGTCAGTGTAGATCGTACACTTGACGCCATATAGATAATGCCTCCAGATTTTGAGGGCAAACACCACTGCTTCCAACTCTAGGTCATGAGTCGGGTAGTTCGCCTCATAAGGCTTCAGCTGCCTCGAAGCGTAAGCTATAACCTTTCCGCATTGCATAAGCACGGCACCCAAACCCTGGTGTGAAGCGTCACAGTACACCACCAAGTCCTCCATGCCCTCGGGCAAGGTTAACACCGGAGCCTCGCATAACCGTCTGCGTAGCTCCTCGAAGGCCCTATGCTGCTCCTCACCCCAGCTGAAAGCCAAAGATTTCTTTGTCAATCGGGTCATAGGCAACGCGATCTTGGAGAAATCTTGGATAAATCTCCGATAGTACCCCGCCAACCCTAGGAAACTCCGTACCTCGGTGGGAGTTTTCGGCACTTCCCACCGCATCACCGCTGAAATCTTGGCCGGATCGAACATAATACCATTTTGATTCACGACATGTCCTAGAAATTGGGCCTCTCGTAACCAGAATTCGCACTTGGAAAACTTAGCATAAAGCTTCTCCCGCCTCAAAACATCTAAAACCTCTCGCAAGTGCATCTCGTGCTCTTCCTTTGTCTTCGAATATACGAGAATATCGTCAATGAACACAATCACCGACCGGTCCAACATCGGGCTACAAATCCGGTTCATGAGGTCCATGAACGCTGCTGGTGCATTGGTGAGTCCAAAAGGCATCACCACAAACTCATAATGGCCATAACGTGTGCGAAAGGCC
Source organism: Saussurea involucrata (assembly GCA_033807775.1). NCBI lineage: Eukaryota > Viridiplantae > Streptophyta > Magnoliopsida > Asterales > Asteraceae > Saussurea > Saussurea involucrata. The sequence continues at coordinate 227,659,203 of CM066314.1, forward strand.
GTCTTCTCCGTATCCTCACTCCTTACCCGCATCTGATGATATCCCGACCTCAAATCAATCTTAGAGAACCACGAGGCTCCCTGAAGCTGGTCGAACAGATCGTCAATCCTTGGCAGAGGATAGCGATTCTTCACCGTAAGCTTATTCAGCTCGCGGTAGTCTATACACATCCGTTGATACCCGTCCTTCTTCTTCACAAACAAAATAGGGGCTCCCCACGGTGAACAGCTCGGCTTAATAAACTCCTTTTCGAGAAGTTCCTGCAACTGAGCGTACAGCTCTTTCATTTCTGGTGGAGCCAGGCGGTAAGGTGCCTTGGCCACCGGAGCAGCATCCAGAATCAGATCAATCCGAAACTCTACCTGTCGCTCGGGAGGTATCCCCGGCAAATCATCGGGAAACACATCGGTAAACTCCCGTACGACTGGCACGTCTTCCGCAGTCTCCTTCCCTTCGTCAACTCGCGCGTCTATCACATATGCCAAGTATCCTTGCCTACTATGCTGTAAATACCTCTGAGCCCTCGCAGCTGAACATATCGCTGAATTCCATCTAGGCGAGTCTCCCTGAACCAACAGTTCTCCCCCGCTTGGGGTTCGAACTCGCACTTGTTTGTGACGACAAACAATCTCCGCATCAAACGTATCCATCCAATCCATGCCCACAATCACACATAGCTCACGCATAGCAATCGGAATCAAATCAATGGGAAATCTCACACCAGAGATTTCCAAAGTGCATCCCCGATACACGTCGGTGACCGTCAAGGTCCTGTCATCAGCAACCCCAACCACAAGTAGACAACCTAACCGTCCCTATAACTCGACCCAAACACTCACTAAAAGTGTGAGACACGAACGAATGAGTAGCCCCGCTATCAAACATCACCACAGCAGGCACCGAGTTAACTAAGGACGTATCTGTCACCACTTTAGTCGTAGCATGTGCCTCTTCCACCTTCAGCTGATGAACTCTACCTCGGGCTGCCTCGGGCCTAGCCTGACCCACACTACCATCAGCAATACGCAAGGGGGCAGCCGCAGGAGCTCTTTGTGCCCCACCCCCGTCATCAACACTCGGATTCGGGCAGTTAGCCTTCACGTGGCCCGTCTGTTTGCAGTTAAAACAGACCATCAGTGGTACCCTGCCATCACGACCGTAGTGTCCTACCTGACCACACTTGAAACATTTGTCGTCTCTCCCTTCGTTACTATCCCTGGGCTTAAACCCACCGCTCCCTTGACTCGAGCGCGAGTCCGAAAACTTCACCTTCTTCGGAACAGCCGTTATCGGTGCCACGGTCTGCACCGCCTTCCTCTTCTTGGCTTGCGTCTCCAACTCAAGTTCCCGTCTCCGAACAGCCTCCATCAACACTACCATCTCATCACGGATGGCAGTAACAATCTCGGGGATCGCCTCCCCAATAGCATACGTCACCTCAGTCGTAAACATCTCACGAATCTGCTCGGCAGTGACTCCAGTACCAGCATCTGGATTAGCATTGTTGTTCCTCCTCGTGATGGCCATTCTTGATAATTACCTCAACGAGCTATTAGCACACAATAAGTCCTGCTAAATACTCACGCTCAACCCCTCAGATTCCTCGTGACTTTCCCTGACTCGAGCATTGATCCTGTGCATCCGGTAGTAGGAGCTCTACTACTACCATCCACACCTATCATCGCTCGTTCCGAGTCCCATCCCGAAGTGCCCAAGTAGTTTCTCGCCGATAACTATACCCATATGCCCGCACCAGCATATGTACACACTCTTCCTAGCTCCCTAGGAATTCCACCCCAAAACACTACCCTTGCTACAACGAAATCCCTACTAGCCATAACGAGTTGCCTCGCGAATACCCCGTCACATGCAGCGTGAAACAAATAGACATTCGAATACAAGATTCTATCCTAGAACGGTTGGACTCAAACAAGAGCTGCGCAATAGAACTAAATCAAATATTCTAAGGCTATGCGATTCTCACTGCATACAACCTATAGGGCATTCACTTAACAACCTACCATGACTAGCATAAATTCCTACTAGCAAGCAATGAACATGCAGTACAGTGTAAATAGCACAAGCAATCTAGCATGCATACTCCTATGATCTAGAAAGCAATAAATACACTAAGTACTGTACCTTTTCCCTTGGCTCCGGCTGACTGTACACATTGCGCCCTCGGTCACCGTTTCTCAAACGCATTTTCCTTTCTTTTATTTTCCAAAAACTTTAAAGAAGATTTTATAGCCGCAAACTTGAGATCAAACACACCGAGATGTGTTTGATTCACTCAAGCTGTGCTCTGATACCAAGTTGTAACGTCCCAAAAATTTCAATAAATTTGAACTTTTAAAATACAATAATTTATTTAATTAGACTATATCATTAATTCCCAAAATAACCGTTTCAACTGAAATCTCGTTAAGTATTCAACCACAAAAGTCTAAACAGCGGAAGATAATAATTAATTCAATTATAAAGTTTGAAATCATAAATGCGGGAAGTCTCTCGCATGTGCCAATGTGTACCGTCACGCCTTCGAGCCACTCGTACCTGAAACAACATTGTAAAGGGAAGGGGTAAGCACGAAGCTTAGTGAATTCAAACACATACGCATGTAGCAATTATATACACACCACTCCTATCCACACATAGATAGACGACTACCACAAGCAGTTACATTTTATACAAGCAAACTCATGCAAAACACCCTCGCATGTATCCTTCGGTCTCCCCGAAATCACACAACACTCGTGCAGGCATCCCTCGGTCTCCCCGAGTTCATGCCACACTTGTACACAATTCCTCGGTCCCACCGAGCCCTCGGTCCCACCGAGATGTATATAACATTCATTTATACTAGGCATTAATTCAACCTAGTACTACGCACCACAATTCAGCTAGTACACACAACAATTCAGCTACTACACACAAACTACCGCGATGTACATATAATCCTTATTCTACGCAGTGAGAGAACTCACCTCGAAAAGCAAAGCAGGAGTCCTCGGCTGACCACAAGAGCTTGCCAACTCCAAAATCACTTCTCATCACCTAAAGAAGTGCTACAACGTGTCAACACGACGCCCCGACCCTCAAATATAAACGTAAGACTAAACGAGCGACATTTCAGATTTTTGGTCTAAACTGCAGGTCTGTTCGGGACCTGCTTATCCCCCTCTAGACCCACTAATCCAGAGATTAAGTACCACAAACAGGAGGGTCTAGGTCTTAGCTTTCCAAGGACATGTTATACGCGTTCTAACGATTTTCCTACAATTTTATACAATTATTCTAAGATTGAAACGTAAAGCTGGCAGATTCGGACCTGCTGCTAAAACTCCCACTTTGCACCTAGTTAGAGGCCTAACCAGGTTTTCGCCAAAACACAAAAAATGTGCCCGACACAGAATGTGAACCGTGGGCACCAGTTTCGCCTCAAACCGAGCTACGACGGAAAAGTTATGGCCGATGCAAAACAGGGACAGAATGGGATTTTCTTTTACATAAAATGATAACTTTCAAGCTTAAGGTTTTCGGGTTTCGGGTTTAACGATCGGGTCACGGATTAGGGTTTTAGGTTACTAAAGTCTGAGCTCACCCGCGCACCACCCACTGCCACCTCCGGCAGTGGTGGTCGCCGGCGGCGGCAGCGATCGTGGTTTACGAAACTCCGGCTAGACCCAACGAAAAACCCGACCAATCCTAATACGTCCACACCCTTTTCCCACGCTCGACCTGGACATTCCCGATTACACACACATACGCACACTGCCACCACCCGTGGTGGTGCACGGCGGCGGCCACACCGCCGGCAGCCGTGGATGCGGCGGTGGTGGGGTGGTTTTGCGATTTGGGGCGACGAAGAAGAAACGAAAAGGGAGAGGACTTACTTGCGACGACAATCCAGCGGCAACACAACTCCGGCTTCCTCTCTCTCTCGGTCGTCTCTCTCGCTGCTCCTCTCTCTCTCCGACAGCCGTTAGCGACGGCGGCGGCGGCATGGGGTGATCACGGCGGCAGCAGGGAATGGGACGGGGTTCGGCGTTGACAGCAAAACGAGAGGAAGAGGGATGCTAGGGTTTCCTTGGTTGCTTCTTGCTTGGGACCAAAGTAAAACGAGATGGGAGGGGTCGGTTTATAAAAAGTCGATCCCATGCAACTTTTATACCAAATGTACGCAAACAGCCCCTGGAGTTAAAGTCTTTCCCAAATTAACCCTTAATCCCAACATTTTATCATCTTGGTCTTTCTCGTCAATACCCGTTAAAATTTCGATTAGAGGAAATTATAAAATAACTAAATAAAAATGATTAATTAAAATCCATACCGGGACACGGGCTTTACAGGAGTCCAAGTGGACCCCCTGTTATCCGAGTAGGAAGGAAACAAATTCCAACCCACAAGCTGACCACATATGCCCAAGGAATTATCAAATCCCAAGGTACCCTGACCCCACTGTGTAAACCGACTCCACATAGCATACACACAACGTTTCGAAATCACATTTAAGAAAACTTTAAGCATCATTTCATTTGCTAAATAAACATGCAGTTCATGGAAAGCATGCAAGACATTTATAAAACAGTTCATGCTCGAAATCGAAACCATAATCAGTAAAACATAGTACGTCATAAAAAGGGTTGAGAGAACTCACCTAGACGATACTGAACGCACACTTGTTCTACTCTCGAGTTAACCCAACTTGACACCTAAAAGATCGGCAATTCCTTAATCAATAATAATGATCCATAACTTACCGGGTACACAGCACTTTCCGGATACCCGAACTATCCGGATACCCGTACTTTCCGGATACCCGTACTTTCCGGACACACATCCTTTACCGAGTACTAAACACCCGGTAACCCAACTTATCCGGTAAAAACACACATCCGGTAACTCCCACGATAACTCTACCCGGACACTTACAACCTATCCGAAAACCACTGATACATCGAGAACTTCCAGTATCCGGAAACTATGAACTGGACGAAACTTGTTTTTCTAAAAGCGATAAAACAGGTTTTTCTGTTGAGGGTTTGGTTAGGAAATCAACTGGATTCAAACCCCAACCATAAAACACTTAAACATTTCATCTTTAAACTACCAAATCGATACATTAATAACAAAAACCCAAAATACCCACTAAAGGGATGTTTAGGTGAAAACTCAGCAATCCCTCACGATTTCATCCCCAAATTCTTAAACAAACGAGAAAAGAAAGTTTGCACTGATCAGGAAAACGAATTTAGGGAAGATTACCTGAACAAATCCTTCCTTGAACAAAACTCCTTCCAAAAACTCCTTTCTCTCTTCTTTCTTCTCTTTCAGCCGCCAACAATCACAAACAAGGAGCAAAAATCAGCAAACCTAGGAAATTGTAGCTATATATACTTCTCAGAAATTGCCAATAGGTCCTGACTCCTGTGACGATGGGCTGTTGCAAGTTCTTGTGATTGGTCCCGTCGATTTGATCCAACACCAACTTTTTCTTAAGACTAATATAAAATAAATTAAAATAAAACTGGGTTAAAAAGTGTAAATTTGAAGAGAAAAATCTAATGGACTTTCATATTTGGAGTGATTAAATTATTAGACATTTTTTAAACAAATAAATACACTCACATAATAAATCAAACTAAATTGTCCTTCTAATCTATTGAAATGAAAGGTTTCTTATTGTGGTAAAATTATTGGGAGAATCAAAAAACCGAAAATCCCAATAGACTTTCATATTTTCAGTGATTGTAACAACCCAAAAATACAATAGAACAAACATAGTATTTAAACATAAAATTTACAAAACTGGGTCCCAAAAAATTTCGTTACATAAGTCTCCACAAAGGTTAGCGGAAACAACCTATACACAACTGAGAATAATCTAGCTTCTACAAGTGGCACTAGCACTGTCTCTAGCTGCACATGTACTCTACTTTGCTCTTGCTCACTTGCTCACTTGCTCACTTGCCTGAGCCTCCTACTATTTGCTTACCTGAAAATGGTTTAGTTTTTGAAAAGCGAGGGTTAGACCAAAATGTCTAGTGAATTCCCTCCGTAAAACAACATGTGTAAACACTGTGAAATCATTTCGTTAAAATGCATCATAAATCATCACATATGGTACTGCACTGTGTATTGGATCACATAAACCTTCTGCGATCGGGGCCCCAGCAGACTCCCCTCACGCCTCTTCCGGAGCCTACGCAGACTCCCCTTCCCGGAACCTACGCAGACTCCCCTCTACTCGAAATAGGAGGAAACGAATTCCAACCTACCAGTCTGTCATACATATCCAAGGGATCATCAGATCCCGAGGATCACTCTCTGATCCCACAGTGCATACCAACTCCACATAGCATATCATTCATTTCATGAAACATACAACTTTAAATCTTTGTAAATCATTATTCCCATTTCATCACGTCAAATAAGCTTTCTCAAGTAAAATGAGTAGTTCATGGGAAACATGCATGATAGTAACAAACAGTTCATGCTTGTAATTGAAACCATAATCAGTTAAAACATTTATCACTTGCGTCGTAAAAGGGTTTAGGGAACTCACCTGGCGTCCAGCTTAGAAGTTCTTACCAGCACTGATCATCTCTACCCACACACCTACAATTAAACCCATCACACATACTGGGTAAGACACACTGAAATTTTACTAAAATTTACTTCCTTAGAAAAGTCTAGCCAAAATACTGGATCCTAAGTCTCGATCTCAACTCCTAAAATAAAATCCAATCCGTAACGATTACCCCCAAAATATACTACCGGATCTTGAATTTAAAACCATCTCGAAACTCAAATTAAATCAATATAATTCAGTCCACTAAAATTCCTAAATTTCAGTCCAAATACTGGCTGCCGAAACCCAAATTAGTTAAATAACAATTTGGTCCACTTGTCTAATTAACCTCTCGGTCCATCTAATAAGATTGCAATTTAATTGCCAAAGCCGAAACACATGACTTGGGCTGGGTGTGAGTGTATGTGCGGAACGCAGCCCAAGGCAACAACAACATGGGCCACGTGACAAACACATTCAACATGAATTACAAAAAAAACAGAGTGGACTTCGGTCCACCAATCTTGCTTTGCCAACAGCCCAACTTAAATTAATACACACCACTTAGAGACCCATTTAATTAGAGTACTGGCCCAACTATCGATGCTCACTACACCCAACCTCGACTTCCGATAAATAAATCCCGGTATCGATTCCGGTCTGCAGCGACTCGCAAACAGGGATGCAAAATCAAAGAGTTTAGCCATTGATTTCCTTCCACGGTTGAAATTTAATACTCTCCTACCTCAGATAATCAAATCATTCCTAATTAACCCATACGTTGGCCAATTTTTGGAGTTAAACCCCGGCGTTGGTTCTCTTCTAAGTGCATAGCTCGAAACCAAGTAATCATGAACAGCAAAAAAAAGCTTACTATATCTATTCTACAAGCATAAAATTTACACTGAGAGATAGAATACTTACAACGATAGAGTTTCTCTTCTCCAATTTTGCTGCCAAACCTCCTCACCACGCTTTCTCTCGATTTCTTTCTCAGCCTCTCTCTCTCTCTCTCTCTCCCTCCCTCCCTCCCTCCCTCCCTCCCTCCCTCTCTCTCTCTCTCGATGTGCAGCACACACACCCCAACCCTAAATGAAATGTTTTTCCTATTCTACTAGTAAAAGAGGCGCACTAAGAGGAGGGGAATTAATTTCCCAAATTTTAATTTTTACCCTCAACTTTTCATAATAATCACTTTCTTACCTAATTTTCCATTTAGAACAAAAATGCTCATTATGGGTTATTACAGTGATTGAGTCCCTAAATATTGTTTTCTCAACATATAAACACATGTACTTATTAAAATCGAACAAAATATCATTCTGGCGTATAAAAATGATCGAAAGCCGGTTACTGTGGTAAAACCATTATTACGTGTTTTTTAAAGCTAAAAAAAGAAAAAAAATGGAATGGAAGCATTTGGCTCACCCTTGCGAACCGGTTGTTATGCTCCCAGACGACCGGTCCCACTCTCATCGACTGTGATATATAGCCTCCTATGTGTCCCTTTTCTATTTGAGTGCAACTTCTCCTCCCCTTTCATTTTATAAGTGTACAGATTTATAATGTTCATCGGATTAATCTTTCAAACTATGAAAGTCTGTTGGGTTTTTCTCATGATTTTACCATAACAACCGGTTTTATATATAGATCAAAATGATCAGTTTGTTTAGTTTCATCAAGTGCAATGATTTATTTGTTCATATAAAAATGTCCATACATTTAATCGCTCAAAATGTGAAAACTTGTTGGGTTTTTTTCCATGATTTTACCACAATAACCGGTTTTATAGGCCACACTGATAGTTTCAATAAGTACAATGATTTAATCGTTTAAAATATGAAAGTGCATTGAGTTTTTTTTTGTTTTTGAAATTTTCCTATAATTTACCGTAATAATTGGTTTTATAGGTCAAAGTTATCAATTTGTTCAGTTTTAGTACGTGCAAGGATTTATTTGTAGAAAAAAAAACTCATAAATTTAATCGTTCAAAATAAGAAAATTTGTTGGGTTTTGTAGACTTTCCCTAAAAAATTTTATTAGTTTTTCCCTTTTCTTTCTTATAATTTTTTATACAAGTTTATATATTTTGTTTTAAAAAGTTAAAAAAATACATCTATAAATAATAAATGAATTTTTTGTATGATTATCCATAGATAAATATGTATACATAAAGTACACATGTATCTCATTTTATTATTTGAAATACATCAAATAAAAATTGGTACTTAGGTAGTAAAAATAGGATTAAAAAAAAATAACAAATGATGGTGAAAAATACATGAGAAGCAACAAAGAAATTCTGGTTTTTTTTATAACAAGGTTTTAATAAAGTTCTATTTTGTCGAAGTATCATATTTGGAAGGATTTTTGAAAATTTGAGGTTCTATATTAGTCACTCTATTATGTATACTCTAAGTTCACTAAGCCAGATATAAAATGTGAAGTTAGAGAACTGACCAACAATCAATAAGTACTTTATCCTAGAGAAAAAGAAGTGATGAAGCATAAGAAATGCCATCCTGATTGTAGACAAACTGATTGGACACTTATATCATGCTGTATAACTTCTCAAAATTTCCACATCCATTTGTTGCAATAGACGATGTGAGAAAGGATTGGCTAGCGAGAAACTGAAGAATCTGTTCGATTAAACCGATGGTTTGAGGGGTTTATGTAGGAAGATTAGAAGCAAGCTCATAAGAAGAGAATCCAACACCATTAGCCTTTGTCATTATCTCAAAGAGATCAAGTTCTATAGCAGTTTTGATGACCATGGGAAGAACTATTCCCTAACTTATTTGCATCACTCTTAGTAGCCCTTCTTCTTCATTAGACATCTTGTGGTCTTCTTCCATGATTGAACTCATGTGATGTTTATTTGTGAACCTTAACTATGGTATATATATATATAGATATATAGATAGGGGCAGCTTCATAGGAAAACCGAGTTTCGGTTGTGAACTAGGAGAAAAAGAAGAGTGTGTCACGTGTCCACACCTTCACGGGCCATTCTTGTATTATTCATCATAAATAATGTATCATTCAAGATGAATAATACACAATATTCATGATGAATAATACATGTATCCTGAATGATACAACATTCAAGATGAATAATACATGAATTCATGATGAATAATACATGAATTCATGATAAATGTATTATTCATCATGAATTGTGTATTATTCAAGATGAATAATACATGAATTCATGATACATGTATTGTCAGGATCGAATCTTAACAAGACTAATAATACTTAGAATTCAGAATTAAAGAATCTGCGGAATAGAACTTTAATTCACACAATCAAAGAACAATATATCAGAAAACACACAGCTGTTTGTATTCACTAATTCGACTCACAAGCTTACAACCAAACCTCAATCTTGATGAACAGGCTCAATCAAGACGACTTCTACTTCTCTAGAAATAGGGTTCTAAACCTTGAGGTTAATTCTCTCTAAACAAAATCGAATTCTGTATCTCACGTATATGTATTGTGTATTTCGTTTTTCTAATAGCTATCTATCAACAACTATTTATACACAATAATTACAAGATAACTATCAAAAATAAATTGATCTTCTGAATCTTCTTTAAGCATATCTTCATCTATTCCATCTTTATCTCCAAAATCTTCGCATCCCAAACTTATCACTTTAGCAGTATTAACTTCATTCAGCATGAGCAGTACTAATATTCTCCAGCAGCATTAATTCATTCTAGCAGTATTAACTTCATTCAGCAGCATTAACTTGTTCCAGCAGCATTAACTTGATCCAGCAGCATTAACTTGTTCCAGCAGCATTAACTTGATCCAGCAGCATTAACTTGTTCCAGCAGCATTAACTTGATCCAGCAGCATTAACTTGACTAGCAGTACTAACTTGATCCAGCAGCATTAACTTGACTAGCAGTACTAACCTTGTTCCAGCAGCATTAATGTATCAACAGTACTAACAATGATCTAGCAGTATTAACTTTGTCTTGCAGTAGTAACCATTGCATAAGCAGTACTAACTTTGATCTGGCAGCACTAATGTTGTTCTGGCAGTACTAACCATACTTAGCAAATCTTCAGTTCCCAACAATCTCCCCCTAACTTGACTTTTAGAAAGAGAAGTCAAGTTCTTCAGATGATGATGCTTCCAAAACTTAATCTTGAACACACAAGTCAGGATTCAATCCCAAACTTTGATTGATGATCCTTCTTACAAGGTATCTTGCCATCTCAGAGTCTTTGTCACTCACCAACTTAGTTTTTAGCATTCCATCCAACCTTTTCATGTTGTGCTTGTATATTTTATCCACCAAATAATACTCATGATATGCATTGTCAAGAGTTATGACATACACACCACAGTTTTCAATAAGCATCCATTTGGTAACAACTTGAAATTGCCTTTCTGTCAAATACTTAACTGCTTCTGTATTGAACATTAGACACAAGAATTCAAGTACCATTTTGGTGATGGACATTCCATTCTCAGTCAGCATATTTCCATAAAGCTTCATTCCCACTTTGAACATCTCTTCCAAGTCTGATCTAGAGCACATCCTTATAAGTCTTCCCCAAGTAGGACAGACTTCAAACTTTCCATCTCCTCTTTTTATTCTAATGTACTCCTTTCTCCCATCTCTCAATGTGTCCCAGAAGATGATCTCAGGAGCCATAGAAGCTAATGGTTTAACATTGATTGGATTAGTATCAACCACAGTAATATACATATCACATTGAGCATTTGGTAGTGATTGTACATTGCTTGGTTGACCTGATGGAGTTGCCACTTCTTCTTCAGCAACTTTTTGATCAGCTTTCTCTTTCACAATTTCCTCCTTAGCTTCTTCTACAATAGGTTCCACCCTAGGTTTCTTTACAACTTTCTTCTTTGAAGCTATAGCCTTTGTTCTTGGTCTTTTGTTTGATATCATCTTGGTTCTTTTGAGAGATTTAACAGCTTCAGGAATGGTTTCAGCTGTTTCCTTTGTTTCTGCTGCTTCAGGGATGGTTTCTGCTGCCTTATGTTTTTCAGCAACATTAACCATTTCTGCTGCTTGAATGGTTTCTGCTGCTTTTTGACTAGCAGCATTAACCATTTCTGCTGCTCTGTTCATTACTGCTTCTTTTACAATCTTTGATACTGCTGCTTCAACACTATTTTTCACAATTTCAGCTACTGCTGCTTCAATCTCAGCAGCATTAACTGTTTCTACTGCTTTTTCTGTTACTGCTGCTTTCTCACTTTCTGCAGTTTCAGATACTGCTGCTTTCTCACTTTCTGCTTCATTTGCAACTTCTGCAATCTGCTCTGCCTCCCCCTCAACCTTATGCTCATTCTCCCCCTCAACCTTTGCATCCTCCATGTTTAGTTCAGTTTCTAACTCCCCCTTTTTGGAAGCATCAGTGGTTGATCTTCTCCTTTTCAGAACAAACTGAGCTTTCTTCCTTCTTTGCAGCAGCTTGGTGATCATCTTCTTATTCTTCTCTATCTTGGTTTGTTGATAAAGAACCACCTTCTTAAGCTCATCAATCTCCTTCTGCTGATTCAAGACATCAATGTTGATGTTGGCAATAGTTTCCATCAATTCCTCATAAGTATATCTATCCTCACCTGATTTAGAAGTGTTTACCTCCCTTTCAGGATCATTGGAAGTTTTAGTAGGTGTCTCTTGCCTAGCAAAAGCACAACCTACTCCCATGGTTTCTTGGCGCCTGGGTCCTCTGAATGTTTTCACATTCTGAGTTGCCGTGGGGAAGGTCTTAGTGATGTTACCACTGTCCTTCTCTTTGCTAGCAGAAGTAGTGGCAGCCTTGCAGCCCACATGCTCATCCTTCTCCTTAGAGAGCACCTTCTTGGGGTTGGGAGACACCCCTATGGTTACCCTTTTGATATTCTCTATTGGAGAATGCTCCAATAGAGGGCTTGTAGGCTTTGGGCTATTAGGAGATACACCAAGGGAAGGAACCTTGTGTACCTTTCTTCTTTCAAACTTCTTGGTGATTTTGGGAGAGGGTCTTAAAAGAATGGACTGTGGGATTTCTTTGGTGATGGAAGGTTGGGATAGGCCATCAGTGGGTGTGTCTAATGGGGGCCTTGACCCTGATGCCATACCTTCAGTGGTGTGGGACACAACCATCATTGTAGAGAACAATGGTGTGTCAACTCCTTCCGAGTCCCTAGGAATTCTTCTCATATTTGAGAAAACCTTCCCTTTAGGGGGTTTTGGCACATATACCTCAGCAGACTGAGGTAAATCCGTCAATTCATGGTTAATTACTTCTTGGACAAACCTGGGATACATGTAAAATCTCTTTTTGGATTCTAGGTTTGCCACAAGATCATTAAAAATCATTGCTGATAAATTGAACTTTCTGTCAGTGGCTAAGCAGACCAAGGCATAAGCAATGGTACTGCTAAACTCACTCCATCCAGTTGTTTTCTTTGAAATACAGTGCATAAGAGTATGAACAAGAAATCGCCATTGGGTGAAAAACTTTGACTTGTAGAATTTAAAAATTCCAATGGGACCTTCATACCCCATTCTTGGTAAGGTCGAGAATAGTTCATCATTATAGAGATAGGTTATACCTGAGGCATCATCTAAGTGAAGAGTGATGCGAATAACCTCCTCTGTGACCTTCAAGGGTTTGTCACAAACCCTTGTTCGAATGATTTTCTGCCCATCTTCAAATATAACAGTGGCATTCTCCCAAAATTGCTGTTGATGCTCGATATATATGGTTGGGCACATTGTTAGGGCATGAGAGATGTGTGTGGACTTGAGAAAATCCACAATATCATGAAATCCTGCGGCCTGCTTCGGCTTCTGAAGCATCGCAATCTCATTATGCTCATCGACAAACTCCATTGTCGTCATTCTTCCTGAGGATTTGGATAGAAAACACAGAGATTCTAGGGAGAAAAGGTTAGAACGAGAGAGAAAAATTTAATGCAACGAGACGTTATGAAGTTTGGCGGGCTGAAAGAGTATTTATAGCAGTACTAGCCCTGATTTTCTTTAAAAGCAGTATTAACAACTTAGCAGTATTAACGACTGAGCAGTATTAACTGCAAGGCAGTATTAACTACACAGCAGTATTAACTACACAAGCAGTATTAACTACTAAGCAGTATTAACAACAAAGCAGTATTAACTACTAAGCAGTATTAACTACTAAGCAGTATTAACAACTAAGCAGTATTAACTACACATGCAGTATTAACTACTAAGCAGTATTAACAACAAAGCAGTATTAACTACACATGCAGTATTAACTACTAAGCAGTATTAACTACAAAGCAATATTAACTACAAAGCAGTATTAACTACTAAGCAGTATTAACTACACATGCAGTATTAACTACTAAGCAGTATTAACTACAAAGCAGTATTAACTACACATGCAGTATTAACTACACATGCAGTATTAACTACTAAGCAGTATTAACTACAAAGCAGTATTAACTACACATGCAGTATTAAATATGTACTAGCAGTAGAAACTCTGCACTGGCAGTAGTAACTATACTTACACTTTGCAGCACTTGTCAATCTGAGTCATACTGAGGTTCTGAGAAAGCTAGTTAGTAACACCAAATATACAAAGAAATACAGGTATATAAAAAAAATAACAATCATGAATTTATTCAAGGTTGATCAAGCCCACACTTGCTACCAAGAAAGTGAATCTACCCACATCAAAAGCTTTTGTGAATAGATCTGCAAACTGGTCATTGGTATGAACCTTAGCAACTTGAATCAATTTCTTTTCATTACAGTCTCTAATAAAGTGATACCTGATCTCTATGTGCTTTGTTTTTTAGTGCTTGACAGGATTGTTAACAATGCTAATGGCACTGTTGTTGTCAATGAAGATTGGAGTGTGAAGAAATGTTACCCCATAGTCCAACATCTGATTCTGAATCCATAACACCTGAGAACAGCAACTTGCAGCAGCTATATACTCAGCTTCTGTTGTGGATAAGGACACTGTGGTCTGTTTCTTACACTGCCATGATACAAGTCTTGCACCCAAAAACTGACATCCACCTGAAGTAGACTTCCTATCCATGTTAGCTCCACCTAAGTCACTGTCTGAGTATGCAAGTAAGTCAAATGAAGATTCATAAGGATACCAAAGACCTAATCTAGGTTGCCCTCTTAGGTATCTAAAAATTCTTTTGACTGCATGAAGGTGTGATTGCTTAGGTGTAACCTGAAATCTGGCACAAACACATACTGGAAACATAATGTCTGGTCTAGAGGCTGTGAGATACATGAGTGATCCAATCATAGATCTGTAATGATGGACATCCACATCCTCCCCCTCAAGATCTGCAGTTATCTGTTTGTGTGTCTCCATTGGTGTGCTTGCTGGCTTTGAGTCTGTTAAACCATACTTGTCCAGGATGTCTTTCACATATTTGTATTGGCTAATGAAAATCCCATCTTTCCTCTGTTTCACCTGAAGCCCAAGGAAGAAAGTAAGTTCTCCCATGGAACTCATCTTGAAGCTCTTGTGCATTAACTCTTCAAACTCTTTACACATGAGATCATTTGTGGATCCAAAGATGATGTCATCCACATAGATCTGAACAAGGAGTGTGTCTTTCTTTCTCCTCTTAATGAACAAGGTCTTGTCAATGACTCCTCTTTCAAAGTCGTTTTCCAAGAGATAGGTAGATAGAGTGTCATACCATGCTCTTGGGGCTTGATGTAAACCATAAAGTGCCTTCTTCAACTTGTACACTCTGTCAGGGTGCAATGGATTCTCAAATCCAGGGGGTTAACAGACATATACTTCTTCATCAATACTTCCATACAGAAAAGCACTTTTTACATCCATTTGGTATACCTTGAACTTCATGTATGAGGCATAGGCTAGAAATAGCCTAATTGCTTCAATCCTTGCCACTGGAGCAAAGACTTCCTCATAGTCTATGCCCTCTTCCTGAGTATACCCTTGTGCAACCAGCCTTGCTTTGTTTCTGATCACAATCCCTCTGTCATCCTTCTTGTTTCTAAAAATCCACTTGGTGCCAATTGCTCTATGACCTTTTGGAAGTTCCACCAAGTCCCAAACATCCTGTAATTTAAACTGTAGCAGCTCCTCTTGCATTGCTTCTATCCAACTTGGATCTTTCATAGCATCATAAGCCTTTTTGGGCTCAATTTGGGATAGAAAGCAAGTAAGTACAGTATTAACTGTATTCTGCTGATCTTGTAGCTCTTGAAGTCTGCTTTGTTTCCTAGTCATCATGGGAGAAGCAATGTCTCCTATAACCAACTCAGGAGGATGATTTTTCTGAGTTCTTGATGGATGACCAGGTTCCTCAACTAAGTTCCCATCCAGATTTGACTCGTTTAAGTCTGGATCTTCTTCAGCTTCTTCAGTCACTTCAGGCTCTCTTGAAGTCTGATTGTCCTCTATTCTTCTCTCTTCTTCATTCTGAATGGGTTCAACTTCCTTTTCTTGTTCACAGAAATCAACAGGATCAATGGTAGGGAGTGGAAATATCACAGATTGAATTATGTGATCTGATGGAGGTGCATCCCTTTGTCCTGTATTTACATCACTACTGAAACCCAAAGAATTAGTGAGTGAATCAATGTCAAACAGCCAATCAGGACCTGAACCAATAGGATTTGGTGTGTTCTCATTGCATTTGACATTGTCACTTTCTTCAATTATTCTAGAAGAGGTATTAAACACTCTGTAAGCCTTACACTGAGATGAGTAACCAACAAGAAAACCATCATCTGCTTTGCTATCAAACTTACCTAAGTGAGATTTGGTATTGAGAATTGTACAAGGACACCCAAATGGTTTGAAAAATCCAATAAATGGTTTCTTTTTCAGAAAAAGCTCATAAGGTGTCTTGTTTTTAGGCTTTATTACCAACACTCTGTTTTGAACATAACAAGCAGTATTAACTGCTTCTGCCCAAAAAGTAGTGGGTAATTTTGAATCAGCTAACAGAGATCTAGCAGCCTCAATCAGTGTCCTTTTCCTTCTCTCAGCAACACCATTCTGTTGTGGAGTCCTAGGAGCACTGTATTGTCTCTCAATTCCCTTTTCCTCACAAAAGGTGTTTAGATCAAAGTTTTTAAATTCAGTCCCATTATCTGATCTAATGACTTTCACTTTTTGATTTGATTGGTTTTCAATTCTAAGAATAAAATATTTGATCAGTCCACTTGTCTCATCTTTAGTTCTCAGAAAATATACCCAAGTAAATCTACAGTAATCATCAACAATAACTAAGCAGTATGATTTCTTGCCAATGCTCATGACATTTGTAGGGCCAAACAGATCCATATGCAACAACTGAAGAGGATTTGAGATAATGTTTATCTCTTTGGACTTATGAGAAGTTTTGTGTTGTTTGCCTTTTAGACATGTAACACAATGATCATCACATGAATAGACTTTTGATGGTAAACCTCTAACAAGATTATTTTTAACAAGTTTATTCATTGTTTTAAAATTCATGTGACACATCCTTCTATGCCATAGTGATGATTCATCTATTGAAGCTTTTGAAACCAAACAATTTAGAGATGAATCAGATGAAACACTTTCTAAATCTAGACAATACACATTATCCTTTCTAGGAGTTCTCAATAGTATCATGCTTTCATCAACTACTTTGAATCCAGGAGCAAGAATAATGCATTCAGAATCAGTAAATAATATACTATGTTTCTTGTCACAGACCTGTGATACACTTAACAGGTTGTATCTCAATTGCTCAACATAGTAAACATCCTCAAATGTCATCTTACCTTTTGACACATCACCTTTACCACTTATCTTACCTCCTGCAGGATTATTCCCAAAAGCAACACGTCCTCCATCAATTCTTTTGAAATTCTTGAGGCATGACATGTTACCTGTCATGTGCCTGGAGCAACCACTATCAACATGCCAGATGCTCTTCTCCTTGAGCTGTTGGTTGCCCTGCACATAAGATAAATCAATTAGTTTTTATTGGGAACCCAAGCCAAAGTGGTCTTGGGTCTCCCTTGCTCATCAAAGTACTTGCATTGGGTTTTGATGAGATTTTCAAACTTAGGTACTGCAGAATTGGAGTACTTTGTCAATATGATTGGTCTAGCAGCACAAAAACTAGAACCAGTATTAACCTTAGAAGAAGTACTAACAGAGTTAGCAGCACTAACAGAGTTAGCAGCACTAACAGAGTTAGCAGCACTAACTGAGTTAGCAGCACTAACAGAGTTAGCAGCACTAACAGAGTTAGCAGCACTAACAGAGTTAGCAGCACTAACAGAGTTAGCAGCACTAACAGAGTTAGCAGCACTAACAGAGTTAGCAGCACCAACACTGCTAGCAGCAGTATTGGCAGTAGTATTGCTTCTAGCAGCACTATCCTTGTCAGCAGTACTATCTGAGGTATCAGTACTAACATTAGTGCTTTTGGGGACCCACATATTGACACATTCCTTTTCAGTCTGTTTTCTCATGTGGCTTTTGGATTTAGCTTGTTTCTTAGCCACATTATTCCTTGCAGGCTTCCTATAACCAGAAGATTTTTGAAAACTTCTTTGAAAATTTATCCTTTGGTTAATAGGATTGAAATAACAGTGTTTGGCAAGGTGATTCAATCTGCCACAGATAAAACAAGGTTTTGGTCTGTTAATCCTTTGCAGATCAACTCCTTGCTTTTGTGCCCACTGGTTATTCCAATTTCTTTGATTTCCCCTCTTTTTATCATGTTTTTGGGGCTTATTCTCTTGAGATTTCTTGCAAGAACAATGTTCACAAGTATTAGAGTTCACAACAGTGGTCTGTGTATAATGAACTCCCGTTCCCTTTTCAGTCCTTTTCATCTCATTGTTCTTAACACATGGACTTACACATTCCTCATCAGATCCTTCTTTTTCGGTCTTATCCTCAACAACTACTTTATCTAATGGATCTACTTCAGTGGCTCCTTCAGGTAAGTCCTTCCTATCCTTGGTTTCTAATAGGTCTGACTTAGGAGGGATGTAGTTGTTGTTGTAGGGTGGGGGTGTGGCATTGTACCCTATGCCTGGTTTCAACTTACTATGGATTTGAGAGTTGATTATGTTGTCCATGAATTTAGAGGCACAAGAAAACTTTTCTACATCAAGTTTAACTTTCTCAAGCTCCCCTTTTAGTTTCTCACACTCTTCCCTGGATTCTCTAAGCTGGAA
Source organism: Saussurea involucrata (assembly GCA_033807775.1). Lineage (NCBI taxonomy): Eukaryota > Viridiplantae > Streptophyta > Magnoliopsida > Asterales > Asteraceae > Saussurea > Saussurea involucrata. The sequence continues at coordinate 227,677,983 of CM066314.1, forward strand.
CTCTAGACCATCCTTTTCCCATTTCCAGTAGTTTGTATCATAGGAGTGTTGAAGTTCATTGGCTTAAAAAGCCCTAATCTGTTCTTCAAACCTCTCAACAATTACTACATAGTCTTTTCTATCCTTTTCTAATCTCTTAAGGTCATCACACATTCCCTGATTGTGATCTCTATACCTTTTAACAGTGTCTATACAAGCTTGAGTACAGAGATTAGATTTTACCTCAGTGGGAAGATCTGAAACTTCAGCCATAAGTGCTTGATTTTGAATGGCCTCTTCTGCTTGATCACTCCAATCAAATCCCATTCCTTGTTGAGAGACAAGAGCTTGAATAGAGTTTCTGTTTTGATTGGAGCTTCCAGCCTGAGTTTGTTGATGGCTGTTGTGAGATGTTCCACCTCTGCATTCCCTGGCAAAGTGTCCCATCTTGTGACACTTGTAGCATTCAACTTTGGACTTGTCAAATCCAGCACCATCTTCTCTTCTTTGGGAAAAGCTGTTTCTCCCTGTCCTCTTTATGAATCTTTTCACCCTCATAGACAGCATAGCCATCTGCCACTTGATATCCATCTCTTCAAGATCATCAGCATTGATCTGTTCTAAGTCATCATTAATCAATGAGGAATTAACATGACTAGAAAAGAAGGCTTCTAGTACTGAATCATTGGTCTTTTCCTGATTGACTCCTCAAGCAGCACTAACTGATTCAGGGTTAGCAGTAGAATCAGGTGATGCTGAAAGGAGTGCAGCATTATGTACATATCCATAGGGCTTCTTTTTGGCTTCAACCTCTGCTTCAAAGACTCTAAGATCATTGTAAAGATCATCAAGCTCTTTATCTTCCAATTGGTCATTCTGTCTGAAGGACACAGTATACATTGTCCACTCTTCGCCTAATGATCTTAAGAACTTTCTGTTAACATCATCAGCCTCCATCTTGACTCCTACTGTGGCCAATTCTCCAATCAGCTTATTAAATCTATCAAAAGTTTGAGTCATAGACTCATTCTTAGTAGAAGTAAAGTTTTCATACTGCTGCTTGAGAATTGCCTTCTGATTCCTCTTGGTGCTTTTGGTGCCAGTGAATCTCTTTTCTAATGCATTCCACAGAATCTGAGCATCAGTGCAGTGATGAAATTGATGTTGATATTCATTGGGGATAGCCAAAAGCAGAGTGCTTAAGGCCTTCATCTCTATTTGTCTGACTTTTCTCTCTGCATCAGTCTTTGGAGGAGGTCTTTTGCCATCTGGTCCAGTTCTTCCTTCAGCACATGGACCATTCTCTATGATATCCCAGATGGAATAATCAGTAAGCAGAATATACTGCTTGATTCTAATTTTCCACATATCAAACTCATTGGGTCTGAGCATGGGAACCTTAGAAACAAGAGTACTGTTTGATTCAATAGAATTGTCCATAATAATTGTCGAATTCTAAGAAACACAAGCTCTGATACCACTTGTCAGGATCGAATCTTAACAAGACTAATAATACTTAGAATTCAGAATTAAAGAATCTGCGGAATAGAACTTTGATTCACACAATCAAAGAACAATATATCAGAAAACACACAGCTGTTTGTATTCACTAATTCGACTCACAAGCTTACAACCAAACCTCAATCTTGATTAACAGGCTCAATCAAGACGACTTCTACTTCTCTAGAAATAGGGTTCTAAACCTTGAGGTTAATTCTCTCTAAACAAAATCGAATTCTGTATCTCACGTATATGTATTGTGTATTTCGTTTTTCTAATAGCTATCTATCAACAACTATTTATACACAATAATTACAAGATAACTATCAAAAATAAATTGATCTTCTGAATCTTCTTTAAACATATCTTCATCTATTCCATCTTTATCTCCAAAATCTTCGCATCCCAAACTTATCACTTTAGCAGTATTAACTTCATTAAGCATGAGCAGTACTAATATTCTCCAGCAGCATTAATTCATTCTAGCAGTATTAACTTCATTCAGCAGCATTAACTTGTTCCAGCAGCATTAATTTGATCCAGCAGCATTAACTTGTTCCAGCAGCATTAACTTGATCCAGCAGCATTAACTTGTTCCAGCAGCATTAACTTGATCCAGCAGCATTAACTTGACTAGCAGTACTAACTTGATCCAGCAGCATTAACTTGACTAGCAGTACTAACCTTGTTCCAGCAGCATTAATGTATCAGCAGTACTAACAATGATCTAGCAGTATTAACTTTGTCTTGCAGTAGTAACCATTGCATAAGCAGTACTAACTTTGATCTGGCAGCACTAATGTTGTTCTGGCAGTACTAACCATACTTAGCAAATCTTCAGTTCCCAACATGTATCATGAATTATAAACAATGAATCATTCAAGATGAATAATAAATTCATGAATTCATGTATTATCCATCATGAATGTTGTGTTATTCATTATGAATAGTGTCTGAAGTGTTTACCTTCGTTATCTATACCGAATGTGGACACCCGTAGACACGTGTCAGTCTTTCTTTCGCCCTTCGATTCACAGTTGAAAATACTACAAATTTACGGTTTTAACCACTAGGTGGGGGATCTTATAGGGAGGAGGATAACCGTCCTAACGATAAGGCAATTAAGTCCATTGGCTATGATCACATAATGATGAAAACCAATATTTTTAACGATGTATTTAATATATTACTAGTGTTGTCCACCGCGTGTTGCGCTGTGATAATAAACTTTTCTCAAAATATTTAACTACCACATGAATTGTTTCGTCATGTGAATAATATATAACTATTTAACTCAAAAAATGGATCAAAATTTGGATGACAATAGTTAATTTCGAGAAATATTGGAGTAAGTTAAGATTTATTGTAATTTCTCGATTGAAATTTTATATAATGTAATGTAAAACAATGAATATATTTTATATGTGGGACATTCTTCCATAAAAAGAGTTAAGATATATAATAAGTGAACCGATGTCCTACGTATCAAATATTAAACTAATAAACACAAATATTACACTTGATCTTAGTCAATAAGTTATAAGTTAAGGTATGTTTGTTTGATTGTTGACAGTTGACACTACATTTTGTATCCATCTCTTTCTTACCTTTTTATTATCTCATCAGATGAGTGAAAAAACTATAAATAGAAATAAAGAAAATTTTGTAACAAAAATTAACTCTTTAATCCAAAATGGATTAAAATAAACCATAGATCATGTAAAAAAAATGGCATCTTTGTCCTTTTATAATCAACTTTATCTTTTAACGTTTCATCTTTCTATCAATGTGGGATAGTCAAAGTTAACCACAATTGAACATTTTAAATTCTTAATCCATATTGTGCTATGTCATTTCTCTTGGATTTTTTAATTCTCAATCTACATTGTGTCATGCCATTTCTCTTTGGTTTTGCTTTTATATATAAAGATTAGAGTTAATTCTTAATAACTCTTTAATCCAAGATGGGTTAAAATAATTTACAAAACTTGTAAAAAAACGTTGGCATCATTTTCCTTTTATAAACAACTTTATGTTCAAACATTTCATCTTTCTATCAATGTGAGATATTCAAAGTTAACCACAATTCAATATTTTAAAATTCTCAATCCACATTGTGACATGTCATTTCTTTTGGTTTTTGTTTTTATATATATAAAGATACAGACGTTCCAACTATTTATATTTCTATCAATGTGAGATAGAAAATAATAATAAAATAATACCTTTCGTCGGAAAATTCTTACGGTGGCACAGTGGCACGTGCCCATCATGGGGTCCGTCCCTGACACCACCACTAAACTAAAGTGATAGATCTCCAAACACAGATCTCCACCAAGGAACAAGAAGACCATTTCTCAGTCAGTTTTGCATCTAATTATCATTAAAAAAAGATTTTGTGGTGGAAAAAATGGTGATTGTCTTTCTCTTTCTTTTTGGATGAACCAAAAAGACTTTCTTTGATTAGTTTTTTTTTTTCTTTTTCTTTCAAAACAACATTAATACAATGGAATAGAATGTAATATAATGGAAATAATTGTTCCATTCTATCCTACTTTCATTATTATTATTATTATTATTATTTTCATTCCTTTAAATGAACCAAACACCCCTCAAGTAAATGTAAAAGTCCTATTAAAACATTTAGACACATTTAACATCATATAATGCCGATTTTATTGCGGTATATATATATATATATATATATATATATATATATAGAGAGAGAGAGAGAGAGAAAAGAAGAATCAAATGAGAACATTAACTATTTAAAAGAATACAAGAACGAACAAAATCATTAATGCTTTTACATTAACGTGCAAAAAAGTCATGCAGGCCTGAAACCGCTGCCAAAAACTTTTTCTGGTGCGTTAAAGTAAAATCACTAATGATTTTCATTCTCGTGTTCTTTTAAATAGGTATTGTTCTCGTTTGAACCCGACTCTCTCTCTATATATATATATATGTGTGTGTGTGTGTGTGTGTGAAGTTAGAGAAGTAAATATTACCAACAATCGACAATTATTTTATCGTAGATCAAGAGAATCATTGAAGCCGGAGAAGTCCCGTCTTGATTGCGGACAAAGTGATTTGACACGGGCGTCATGCTGTATACGTTGTTGGAATTCCCGTGTTCATCGGTTACGAGGGTTGATTTGTGAATGGATTCGGTGGCAAGAAACCGAAGAATGCGTTCGAGTGAAGGTTGGGTTTGTGAAGGAAGATTAGAAGCAAGATCATAAGAAGAGAAATGGGCAGCAGGAGTCTTGGCCATGATCTCAAAAAGATTGAGTTCGATGGCGGTTTTGATGACCATGGGAGAACTATGTTGGAACTTATTTGCATCACCTTTTGTAGCCCTTCTTCTTCATTAGACATCTTGTGGTTTTCTTCTGAAGTCCCGATTATTGAACTCAAGTGATGCTGCTCAACCTTTCTTATCACAAATCTCATATATATATATATATATATAGAGAGAGAGAGAGAGAGAGAGAGAGGGATAATAAATTGTAAACCTCTAAATGTGTGTAAACTTTGTAAACTTTGGATTTCATAAGTTCTCTTGATGAAATTCTTTCATGAAATTGTTTATTTTGATGAAAGTGTTTCACATCATTCATTTCTAGATGAAATTGTTTCATATATTTGTGTTTTTTTATGTAAAAACGAAAAAGTTTCAGCAAACTGAGAAAATATATGAAATAGTTTCATAGGAATTATATATGAAACTACATAAAAAACACAAATATATGAAACAATTTCATCAAGAAATGAATGATATGAAACAATTTCATCAAAATAAACAATTTCATGAAACAAATTCATCAAGAAAACCTATGAAATCTAAAGTTTACAAAGTTTACACAAAATAAAAGTTTACAAAATAGTGAGCCTCTATATATATATATATAAATAAGTATCTCTCTCTCTCTCTCTCTCTCTATATATATATATATATATATATATATATATATATATATATAGGGTTGGGTTCCGATAAGAAGTGTCAAATTTGGTGAGAAGTGTGAGAAGTGATTATCAACCATTGGATGCATGAGAAATGGACGACTATTAGGATAAGATGCACATGATAAATTCCCTTTTAAGCCGTAATTCTTGGAAGGGTATTTGATTAAAAGTGATCAACGCTTTAAAAGTAATTCTCACATTTCTGATTTCTTACATGATCTCATACCTATATATATATATATATATATATATATATATATATATATATATATAGGTGTAATGAAATGAGAAATTTATATATTGTGACAACAGTGAGAACTTTTATTTTAAGGTGTTGTTTCACATTATTATTATTTTCTCACCTAAGCTTGTCATTTAATATATTTGTTTCACAATGTGTCTTATTCATATGTATTATGTTCATGATGTGAAACTCTTTTTACGTGTAGCTTTTGTTTCTCAAACGGGTTTAAAAGGTTCACATTGTGAAGTAAATATACGTGAAACAAATATATGTTAATTAATATTCTAAATCGTAGTTTTGGATGATAAAGATCGTATGAAATAACACATGATATACTAGTTCTCAAGGTTATCACAATTTCGAGTGTTTTCAAAAGAAAACCCCCTGTATGTAAATATAAAGAGAGAGAAGGGGGGTAGAGGTTGAAATGAGAACACTTTTAATTTACGAAAATGTGAGAACAAATCTCAACCGTAAGATGAGATGGTCACCAATCAATTGAGATACACAACTTTTTAGCGGTTAAATTAAAAAATCAACTTACCCAATGGCTTAGGAGTTTTTTTTTCTGAAAGTGTGGAATTTGGCAGGATCGAAGGTATTAAGTAAAAATCCACTTAAAATTTGAAGGGGCCCTTTTGCCGTAAAGCTAAGACAGAACTCAGCTAGGACCAAAGAGAGGATTGCCAATCGAACGACAATTCTCATAATAACTCTTATATTCATCGGAATTCAATACTATACACACATAAACTAACATTAACCTTTTAGGGTTCCTCCTCATAGGTCACTAATTCGAGTTCTACAGGACCATTAGAAATTTTCCTAACTATTTTTAAAATATCCTGTATTAATCAAGGTGAGTACAAAATAACTTCAATATATAAAAAGAAAATTTATACCTACCAATAGTGGGTGACGTCATGATGAAAGCAAATATATACCTACCAATAATAGTGGGCAAAGTTAGAAGTAGAAAAGTAACCAAATGGTGGGTCCATTTCATTTCATGATCATTGAAAAAGAATTAGATACTTTTGTAAGTAATTTTGAGTCCAATTGTAACAATCCAAATTCTAGTAGGTTTTGGAGTTTGGTGGTCAAAGTGAAAGAAGTGAAAGTTTAATGAGGGACTTGAGGGAAATTTGTGAAAAGTATAATTAGGGGCCAAACCCCTAGGGTTAGCACTGTGAAATTCATTCTCTACCTTGGTTGGCGGCTGAAAGAAAGAAGGAACAGGAAGAGGAGCATTCGATATTAATTTCAAAGGAAACTTCTTGCTGGTAAGAAATCGATTCCCTATTCTTGTAGTTTTGATGCCTGTTTGAATGCTAGGAAATAAATTCTATTCACTTCTTCCTGGTTCAAGTGGTATGAATTAAATTAAGAACAAATGGGTAAATTCCTAGTTTGAAATCTCAAATGATTAGTTAGGTTCAATTCCTTTTTAGTATTCCCTGTGTAAGCACGTTGAGAAGTAATGAGATTATTTGTGGGTAAAATTGCCAGCAAAAACCTCATTAGTAGGCTTGTAGAAAGAAATCGCTTGTGGGAGGGTTTGGGTTTTGCTGTTGTTCGTAAAACACAGAGACTCGAGTTGCGGGACTTAGGACTACCGGGGTTTAATGGGTCGGTATCAAGGTTCATATACCGGGAAAATTTATTGAATACCGATAGCTTAAGTCCCGTAGTCGGATATTACCGGGAAGGGTGGTGGACACCGATGCTCGAGTCCCGCACCAGGATTTGAACTCCCGTAACCTTATACCGGGAGTTAGTCCCCCAATTTTTGGCAAACCAAACTCGTTGTTATCGGGACTTAGGGTGGCACCGGGACTGGATCCCCATTAATCATTGCAGCGGGACTTGAAGTCCCGCAACCTCACGATTTGGGCCGAGGTGCCTTGGGCCGAGGTGCTGTTGGGCCGAAGCCAAGGCTGGGTCGTAGGTCTGTCGATTAGGGTCTGGGCCGAATAGTGTTTGGGTAGATTAAATGGTTGGGCCGATTGGTCTCGTTGGGCCAGGAAAGTCTTAAGTCCATTTTTGGGCTTAGATTTATTCGAGTAGATAAGTAAAGGCCTAATAAGAAAAGGGTGATCCTAATTATTTATATTAGGATAGGATTAAAGAGAGAACTTAGAATCAGAAGCTAAGTATATCTGATTAATTTGCAATTAAATTAATAGGTGTACAAGCGAAGCGAGATAAGAGGTTAGGAAGAGAATTGCTACCAGGTGAGTTCTCTCACTCCTTTTCATGACGTACCAATTTTTACTGAATATGGATCCTTTATCGAGCATGAATTGATTTATAAAAGTTATGCATGCTTTCCTGATTTACATGTTTACATACAAACGAAAGATGTTTAAAGTTTTCATGCATGTGGTTTCAAATGTATGTGTATGCTATGTAGAGTCGGTTGCACGGTGGGGTCAGGGTACCTTGGGATCTCTGATCCCTTGGGCATATGGAGGTTAGCTTGTAGGTTGGAATTCGTTTTCTCCTACATGAAGGAACGAGGAGTCCATTTGGATTTCGGCGTAGACGAGAGGGTGTCCGTTAGGCCCCGATCGGAGTAGCTTATGCAATTCCCTGAACCCCGTGTTTAACCTTGGATGATGTTATGAGAATGATGTGAAAGTATTTTCTTTATGAAATGACCTTTATACTGTGATAAATGTTTATGGAGGGAATTTACTAGACCTTTTGGTCTAACCCTCGCTTTTCAAAAACTAAACCATTTTCAGGAAAGCGTACAGTGGGAAATTATAGTATGAGTTAGATGGAGACAAGAAGGATGTGGAGCTCGTAAGCGACTCCACGATTTTTGATTGATGGCTATAGATAGAGTCTCGACTGTGGACGTAGAGCCTTCCGCTGTCAATTTTACTTAGATCACTTATTTGATGATGTAAAGACAAGATATTTATGTAATGTGAATGCTTATTTTCTAGATGAATGCATGTTATGTTTTTGGGATGTTACAAATGGTATCAGAGCCAGGTTCCGGTTCCGGACTGGTGTGCCAGCGAGGACGATGGGCTCCCAAGGGGGGTGGATTGTAAGATCCCACATTGGTTGGGGAGGAGAACTAAGGTTGCCTTATAAGAGGGACTTGATACCTCCCCAATCAGACGCGTTTTAAAACCGTGAGTCCAGGTGTGTGGACAAAGCGGGCAATATCTGGTACGGTTGGTCTGGGATGTTACATATATTGTAAGATCCCACATTGGTTGGGGAGGAGAACTAAGGTTTCCTTATAAGAGGGACTTGATACCTCCCCTATCAAACGCGTTTTAAAACCGTGAGTCCAGGTGTGTGGACAAAGCGGACAATATCTGGTACGGTTGGTCTGGGATGTTACCGATGGTATCAGAGCCTTAGTTTAAGGGATTTAGGTGACCAATAGGGCCTAAACTTAAACTGTAAGATGAGGAACACAGCTGAGACATAGGATTGCTTCTAGGAAAGATCACTATAAATGCGCTTAGGATTAAGGTGCCAAGGACAAACGTGTAAGGTAAGTTTTGGATTACACCTGGCCAGTGTAATTACGAACTTACAGGTACATGTGCGTGCTTACAACACCTTACTTATAGCAAATTTGTTGTGTCATGTCTAGCATGGATTAATTAACGGTTTCTTTCAGTTTAACATTATGGCTGGGAGAACGTTGAAAATTAGGTCAGCAAGATCCCTAAGGGATAGACCGAGCTCCATTGTTTGGAGAAATGTCGTGTAAGAGTCATGATGATGTGATATATGTATACGGTGTGGAGAAGAAACGTTGTATACAGGGTTATGAGTTGTTTAGAGGTAGCTCTTTGTGGATTCGGAGAGGAAGAACGCTTGAGTTTGAGTAAGACTCCTGTTTCGGGAGAGTCCTGGTTTTAAAAGTCATGGGATCGACCAGTCGGGATGGTAAGATATAGCAGTGACAAAACCTTGAAGGTATCGATGGGGCCCTGACTTTTAGTCGAGCTTTTCATTGGCAGGGTAACTGGAATAAGATACTTATAGTGAATTGAAAGCATGGAGAAGGAGAAATTGAGATAGTCGATCAAAACGAAAATAGTATAAAATGATTGAGTAAGTGAGATGTGGAACGCATGTTCAGCAAGTTATTACACGACCTAGAGGGCGACCATTGGTCGAAGGAAGAGGGTCAGGATAAGTTGCGTAAGTAAGGCGGTTGACCTTGTTAGGGTAAGTAGCCTTCGATTGCAAGTAGAGTTTCACGCATAGATTTCCTAAATGTAACATGAAAAAATTTCACGATTTAATTTAAATTTATAAATATCAATTTGATCGAAAAGGAGTTAGAATGTGCAAGTGTATGTTTAAAGAAAAGGTGATTTCATTCACATCAATTTTGAATAAAAATGAGTCAGCTTGTATGGGTGCATGTTTAAAGTATTGTTTCATGGAGGGCCTATAAACTTTCGCGTTTACGGAGGGAGGGGGGTAGGCACACGTGCGGCATCCATCAATCAAGTGCTAGTACGGGATTGTAACGTCTGTCTGCACATTGGAAGTTGGGACTCAAATAAATGTTTGTTTTGTTACGTCGCACGCTGAAATTTTGAGCCTAACGATTTACAAAGTATTCCAATTTTTTTTTATTTATGATAAGTTGAATTTTTACAAATAGGTCAAGAAAACGTTTATCTACAAACCTTTTATAACCAAACTGAAGATTGACCTGTTGATATCATATAAATGAGTAAGAGAACCGACGAGTTTACTTGGTGTCGGTAATTTCTTTCGAAATTGTGTCGTACGAAAGAATTTTCATTCAACGTATTACTGTCGTAATAACATCGTTCGTAATTAAGTAAGACTAAGGTTCATGGAAAGATGCATGCAAACGATTCTCGAATCGTTGTGCAGGGCATTGAAGTTATAAGAGTGATGGGTCATGTGTACCCAAGAGTTTTCCAAACGTTGTTTACTTAAAATGATGAAATGTGCGAAAAGATTTATTCACTGTATTGTCATGCATGAAGGCTATGAACCCACTAGGTCGTAGAGCATTACATGTTAAGTTAAGGAAGAACTCCAAGAGTGGAAAAGGGCCGGACAAATCAGAGAATAATGTTGTAGCTTTAGTATTTGTGTTCAAGAGAAAAAGTGAACATTGATAGAGTCAAAAGTGGATTATAGTGTTCAGTGTATGAGGGTTTGCACCCTGTTCGGTAACTGGAAGTACGGTTGTCTAGGGACGGTTGTGTCCGTAGGAAGGAGTTGAAGCCTTCAAGGTGGTGGTTCTTGCAACTCGTTGTGAGTAGTGTGGTGAGGAAGGATGAAATGTCTATGGCATAGGAATATGGGTTTCAAGGTGAGCTTATAAGGTTGATGTTACATGAGTAGGTTTCGAAAAGAGGGAGACAGATCATGAAGTTGATTATGATATGTTGGAAGGATTAGGTTCCGTAAGGAACCCTTGTTAAGGAATAAGTTAAGAATGTAGTTACAGGTTGTTGGTTAGGGTAGAAGTAGACAGTCGTGTAAGACGGTCGAGGCCGAAGACTTGAACCAGAAGGTTGAAAGTTAATAGGACACCTTGTATGGGTACTAAGAGGATGAGAAGTTATGGTTTTGATTAAGCGTCCTACCTATGAAGTGTGAAGGGCCCGTAGAATGATGAAGTATGCAGCACGAAAGGAGCGAGTGTGTAGATTTTATCGTCCAGTGAGGGACTAGGGAGTTATAGTTCAACCAGAGTGAGAAGAGAAAATGTAGTGAGAAAATGTGAAGGCAAGTATGAATTGTGTAAGAATAGCCATGAGAGATTTGGTCTGCAGTGCGATGTTATGAGTGAGGAATGTACAGTTATGTAGTGGCAATAATTGCCAAGATAAATGTACCAGCTAGTGTCGTAGTGATGCGATGTTAGGGAGAAAGAAAGCATCAGATAGAAGCCTTTGGGGGTTTCGCATGAGATGTATGATTTGTTAACCAGATGGTTGGAACACGTATGGTTGGAGAGCAAGTAAGTGTAAGTTGATGTTGTGGTATGATTATGTTTGGAATAGAATGACGGAGTGGTGGTGGGTGGTTACTCAAAGGAGAAACCAAGTGTTTTAGTGTAAGAGTCGCTAAGTAAGCATTTTTTGGATCATTGGAACTCTAAAGAAGTTGTTGGGTGTGTTAGTCAAGTTGTTGTGGAATGGGTATGAAATCCTTAAAGAGTGTGAACTACTACTTAGGTGCGAAAGAAGGATCGGAGTAAGAAAACTTGGAGACTCCACGAATGAGTAGTGACGTCGAGTACTAATGTCGCTCTAAGGTGACTGGTTGAATGCCTTAAGTTAGGATATTGATACAACTGTTTGGTTATGTGAGTACTGAGGAAGAGATATCAGCCTGTGGGAAGGTCGAGAGAGAAGGATAAGTATTGTTTGACGGACGGTGCTTCACGTTAACGTGGAGAGGTGAAGGTAGTATGTCGGATTAAGTGAGTAAAAATTGGAAGTAGTAAACGTGGCAGTGTTACCAAAAGGTGTAGTATTGGGTAGATTGTCATTGTTAAGTGTGAGGACTTTTGGAAAGAGTATTGAGGAAAGGATTTGTGTATGACCTTGTGCAGGAAAGAAGTGGATCAGGCAGATGAATGAGTTAAGTTAGCAATGTGGGAGAAGTGTTCAGGCGAAATGATTATTCAGCGTAAAGATAATGAGAATAGAACGGTGTTACCATGGTTACTCCTCTATGTTGAGCGAGTATAACCGGAGTTACGTTTTTATGAATGAACGAATGTAGCAATCAAGGAGAAATTGTCATGTTTCAGAATAAGTTTAATCTGAGTAGGTGAACACTTCACCGATGGGCTTGAAGGTGCCTACTCTTAGTTTCGTATGAATATAGGGTGGCGCAAGGTTGTGTGTTGTGTTACGATGAAGGAACTCGGGTTGGAGAGTTGATGAGATGTACAGGGTTGGCATTATGCCAAGCTGTCAAGTGAGTGACTATTCTTAGTAAAAGAATCTCGTGTTGTAGTGGGGGAATTCCGTCTGATTCCTTCTTAAGGGAAGTGAGGATGCTTGAGAACCTTATTTAATCTTCTATCGTTAAGACCGATCGAATAGGAATAGTAGCCTACGAGTTAGAGTACCGTAAGAACTGAAGGGAATGCTCTCAAGGTTCCATGTTTTGAGTGTAGTGAGGTGGTTGACTGAGTTAGAGATGGTTTCACCTTGGGTGAGTGTCAGTTTAGTGTGGGCAAGTTACCCACAGCTCTTCTAATGAGGAATTCCGGGGACGGAATTCTTTTAAGGGGGGAGTGTTGTAACAACCCAAATTCTAGTAGGTTTTGGAGTTTGGTGGTCAAAGTGAAAGAAGTGAAAGTTTAATGAGGGACTTGAGGGAAATTTGTGAAAAGTATAATTAGGGGCCAAACCCCTAGGGTTAGCACTGTGAAATTCATTCTCTACCTTGGTTGGCGGCTGAAAGAAAGAAGGAACAGGAAGAGGAGCATTCAGTATTAATTTCAAAGGAAACTTCTTGCTGGTAAGAAATCGATTCCCTATTCTTGTAGTTTTGATGCCTGTTTGAATGCTAGGAAATAAATTCTATTCACTTCTTCCTGGTTCAAGTGGTATGAATTAAATTAAGAACAAATGGGTAAATTCCTAGTTTGAAATCTCAAATGATTAGTTAGGTTAAATTCCTTTTTAGTATTCCCTGTGTAAGCACGTTGAGAAGTAATGAGATTATTTGTGGGTAAAATTGCCTGCAAAAACCTCATTAGTAGGCCTGTAGAAAGAAATCGCTTGTGGGAGGGTTTGGGTTTTGCTGCTGTTCGTAAAACACAGAGACTCGAGTTGCAGGACTTAGGACTACCGGGGTTTAATGGGTCGGTATCAAGGTTCATATACCGGGAAAATTTATTGAATACCGATAGCTTAAGTCCCATAGTCGGATATTACCGGGAAGGGTGGTGGACACCGATGCTCGAGTCCCGCACCAGGATTTGAACTCCCGTAACCTTATACCGGGAGTTAGTCCCCCAAATTTTGGCAAACCAAACTCGTTGTTATCGGGACTTAGGGTGGCACCGGGACTGGATCCCCATTAATCATCGCAGCGGGACTTGAAGTCCCGCAACCTCACGATTTGGGTCGAGGTGCCTTGGGCCGAGGTGCTGTTGGACCGAAGCCAAGGCTGGGCCGTAGGTCTGTCGATTAGGGTTAGGGCCGAATAGTGTTTGGGTAGATTAAATGGTTGGGCCGATTGGTCTCGTTGGGCCAGGAAAGTCTTAAGTCCCTTTTTGGGCTTAGATTTATTCGAGTAGATAATAAAGGCCTAATAAGAAAAGGGTGATCCTAATTATTTATATTAGGATAGGATTAAAGAGAGAACTTAGAATCAGAAGCTAAGTATATCTGATTAATTTGCAATTAAATTAATAGGTGTACAAGCGAAGCGAGACAAGAGGTTAGAAAGAGAAATTGCTACCAGGTGAGTTCTCTCACTCCTTTTCATGACGTACCAATTTTTACTGAATATGGATCTTTTATCGAGCATGAATTGATTTATAAAAGTTATGCATGCTTTCATGATTTACATGTTTACATACAAACGAAAGATGTTTAAAGTTTTCATGCATGTGGTTTCAAATGTATGTGTATGCTATGTGGAGTCGGTTGCACGGTGGGGTCAGGGTACCTTGGGATCTCTGATCCCTTGGGCATATGGAGGTTAGCTTGTAGGTTGGAATTCGTTTTCTCCTACATGAAGGAACGGGGAGTCTATTTGGATTTCGGCGTAGACGAGAGGGTGTTCGTTAGGCCCCGATCGGAGTAGCTTATTCAATTCCCTGAACCCCGTGTTTAACCTTGGATGATGTTATGATAATGATGTGAAAGTATTTTCTTTATGAAATGACCTTTATACTGTGATAAATGTTTATGGAGGGAATTCACTAGACCTTTTGGTCTAACCCTCGCTTTTCAAAAACTAAACCATTTTCAGGAAAGCGTACATTGGGAAATTATAGTATGAGTTAGATGGAGACAAGAAGGATGTGGAGCTCGTAAGCGACTCCACGATTTTTGATTGATGGCTATAGATAGAGTCTCGGCTGTGGACGTAGAGCCTTCCGCTGTCAATTTTACTTAGATCACTTATTTGATGATGTAAAGACAAGATATTTATGTAATGTGAATGCTTATTTTCTAGATGAATGCATGTTATATTTTTGGGATGTTACACCAATGACTCCCATCTACAACAGCATTGCTAAAATTTTGCTAAAATAGGGAATGAAAAGTCAAAATTGCTAAAATTATTTCCTTTCAACTTCAACAGCATTGCTAAAAAAATTCTAAAATAGAGAGTTCTCTATATTTAGCAAACCATAGAGATTTTTTGGAGATTTTCTATTTTAGCAAAACATATAGCAAAGCTGTTGGAGATGAATAGCAAACCAAAAGCCACTTTTTCCTATTTTAGAAATGCTGTTGGAGATGCTATTATCTAAAACTACTCCAAATAAGGGAATCAATAATAACATATTATCTAGAGTAAAC
This sequence comes from Saussurea involucrata, assembly GCA_033807775.1. Classification (NCBI taxonomy): domain Eukaryota; kingdom Viridiplantae; phylum Streptophyta; class Magnoliopsida; order Asterales; family Asteraceae; genus Saussurea; species Saussurea involucrata. The sequence goes on from CM066314.1 coordinate 227,693,205, forward strand.
TTTAATTTTGGTCCCTGAGGTATGTTGATTTCTTTGAAATAGAACCTGTGGTTTCATAATTCAACTTTACGTTCTCAGGGTTTGGATTTTGCTTTGAAATCGGGACCTGGCCACTAACTCCGTTAAAATTGGCCGTTAGTGCCAGGGGTATTTTCGTCCAATCATATTTTGTCCCCTTTTTGTAATTCTTTTTGCATTTCCTTATGTTTGTAAAAATAATAAAAATATAGGTACCAAATATGTAATTATATAAAAAATATATATATTTTTTCTATTTTTTGTAAGGGAAATTAATTAAAATACCCCAAGTTTGACCAACTGTTACCGAAATACCCTAAATCTTTCCCACTTTGCAAAAATACCCTTTTTCCGCGATGGGAGCCCGCGATCGCGGGCCAGGGACTATTTCTGACACTTTTTTAAACTTGCATGGACCATTTTTGAAAAATGGCATCCCGCGATCGCGAAGGAATCCCGCGATGGGATTATTTTGTGACTTTTCAATTGCAAGGGACCATTTTTGAAAAATTCCACGGACCATTTATGAAAAATTCACCCGCGTTTGACACTGTTCACCCCCGCTTTCGTCCAATTTGATGAATTTGAATTGGAATGTTACACTTTCAACCCCTATACTTATTTACTAAATTTATTTTATACCTTTTACTTTCATTAGTTTAATTTTACATTTAACACATATAATCGTTTATTAACTAAAATACGTTAAAAATACGTTTTAATTTTAACAAATTACACCATTATAATCGTCTCTTCGATACGTTCGAAATGAGCCCAATCTTGAATTTTTTTTGGATTTATATATTTTAATATATATCATATACAGTTATACACTACATAGCTAATTAATGAGAATTTAGATCAGATTTATATGGTACTATCAAATGCAAGTTTCTATAATATAGATATTGTTCTACATTACATGATACCAATTTTTGCATCATATGAATCACTTCCAGACAACAAGAACCAATACCCCAATAATCTCTGTATTAGGATTATCGCAAGTTTCATAAACCTACTTACTAGGTGTTGGAAATATGGGTTTTACTAAACTTTGGACGCATTTAAATTTATATATATGTGTTATATATAACTAACTTTTAGTAGGTTTATGTTCTTCTATATGAGATCTTCGAAATGATATATAATGCGTCCAAAATAGAGTATGTGTGAAAGAGATATCGATACTCAAAGTTGAGTAAATGGATGAAATTAGCAAAAACCAAATGAAGTAAACAGTAAGTCAATCACAATACTTTAACAAAATAAGTTAATACTAAAAATAACAATTATTTAATGTTACATAAACAACCTAAGTTTGATTTATTTGACAATGCGCATAAATGGACCCCGCCATATGTATGCGAAATGCCTTGGCCTCGGCCTCGGTCTGGTCAGGGTGTACAAATACCACATCGTTATTTATCAAGATGCTGGCATTACGACATACCCAGACACCGCAATCCGCATTCATCCCGCCCTGCTGGGGTGTATTCTTGGCGAACTTATGGCAAAAGAGCTCTGACCTATCGCGACGCCTCGTGTCCTTGACCCGACAAAAGAAGTCAAATAGCACATCTTTAAACATTCTCATATGGTCTTCCAATTGGTCTCTGAAGAGACTGGCACTATCGCTGTCATATATGGTCATGGTCATAGCGTCAAGCTCAAACACTCCGAGCAGCCAATGTTTGGGATGAATGCATATTGGGATGTACACCTGAAATATTACAATATTAGACAACTTAGTTAGCAACAAAACAACTTAAATAAAATAAGAGTAAAACGATTTACATACCACATCGAGGAGAGCCCAAGAAACCCCTTCCACGCCGTTGCATGAGTTGGCCACGGAGGCGGGACCTTGATGGGGGAGCAACAGGTAGGGAAAGAAAATACTATACATTATGGTCCACCTCGTGTCTGTTCCACGATGTCTTTGCAGCAGCGAGACCCAACAATCGATGTGCTATACATAAAAAATAGATGGTTAGACATGTATTATAAATATATTTGATTATATGACTATAGTTAAACTTCATACTAACCACATCCTGTAACTCAGACTCCAAAGGGTCATCCGCCAACAATACTTGGAAAAAGCGGGGGGTGATTTCCATGCTCAAGTAAGGGACGAATATCATGGGGGAGAGGCGACCAGTCCGACACATCCTCAATATTTCCAATGCCGGTTGAGGCTCCGGTGAAGGGAACTTTCCATTTTTCTTTCCTCCCTTATTTCCCCCCGCTTTCTTTGCTTGTCTTTTAGCGGCCGGTGGTGTCGTAGATCCTTGTTGGCCAAACGGGTGACGAAACCATTGTGAAATTTTATGCGACCGCTTTTGAGGGAGCGGGGTCACCTGTGGTGGTGGATCTACAACATCCATCGAGTCATCGTCAGGCTCCGAGAAGTGCTCTGAGAAGTGATCCTGGATAATAGGAGACCCCGTCTGAAAATTACGTTACTCAATGTTTTAAGTACAATTTAGGAAATGTTCACAATTAAACCAAAACTACCAAAATAACTTACAGTATGCATTTCCGGCCTGTAATAGTCATCGGCCGAACCGCCAAAGATGTTTGTGTATGCCCCGGACATCCCGGCCTGCGTGACATTGATCATTAAAATAGTTACAAAATTAGGAACAAACATATAACTATAATGGTTACTCAGTGTCACTTACACTCTCCGGGATAGTAGAATAGGATGTGGCCACGAACGGCGTTTGGGACATCCCGGCCCCCGACATCCCGGCCTGCGTGACATTGATCATTAAAATAGTTACAAAATTAGGAACAAACATATAACTATAATGGTTACTCAGTGTCACTTACACTCTCCGGGATAGTAGAATAGGATGTGGCCACGAACGGCGTTTGGGACATCCCGGCCCCCGACATCCCGGCCTGCGTGACATTGATCATTAAAATAGTTACAAAATTAGAAACAAACATATAACTATAATGGTTACTCAGTGTCACTTACACTCTCCGGGATAGTAGAATAGGATGTGGTGGTGAACGGCGTTTGGGACATCCCGGCCCCCGACATCCCGGTCTGCGTGACATTGATCATTATAAGAGTTACAAACTTAGGAACAAACATATAACTATAATGGTTACTCAATGTCACTTACATTTTCAGGGAATGACGGATAGGATGTGGTGGCAAACGTCGCATGTGCCCCCTGTCCGAACGGAGCGGGGATCGGTGTCGTACTCGACAGCTAAAACAAATTTAGAACGTAATATTAATATACAAACTAAATAAATGTGGCCAACAAATTAAGTTAAACACTAACATTGACAGCGCTAAACTGTCTGTAGAATCCCTCCAGAAGCTGTACACGTGACTCTAGCGGCCCGTGGACGTAGTCCCACAGGTGCTCATGAGAGCCACGCTATGGCTCGTAGGAAGGGGCCGCCTCATATGAATTGTAGGAGGAGGAATGGGGCGGCTGGTAGGAGGAGGAAGGGGGCGGCTGGTAGGAGGAGGAACGGGGCCTGTCGTCGTCTTCCTCATCTTCGGAAGTAGGGGGACGTCGAGCCCTTTCCGCCTCTGCGTCAATAAAGGCCACGCTGTCTCTGTACCAATCTGTGCCCATCTCGTCGACAGTAGGCACAAGGCGATCGAAAGGCAAGAGTGGCTGCTAAATATATGATAAAACATAAAAGAAATTAATAAGCGGGACTAACGTATGCAAATTGTAAACATAGTAAAAGAACTTACATTTCTAGACGCATTGAAGAACTGAAACCAAAGCGACCTACTTAGGGTAACACGCTTGTCCCAACGGGTTCCCCTAAGTACTCGATCGTCGCGCTTGACGAAATATCGGATTGATGCGAGAAACATCTCCAAGATCCATATCTGGAATTAGACAAGAAGAGCAAGTACGTAAAAAGAAAAGCCAAACAGTTTGTATGTATTATTAACAATTGTTATACTACGTATCTAACCTTGAAGGCGTATGTAAAACCACAAAGATTCATCTTTGCATGTCGATCAACGCGTCTGGCTATGGCTCGGTGCAGAATAGAGTAGCAATGTGTCCAGATATGGCTACCCTACGGGTAGCTGTTAAACAGCTCAAGGTCCTCGACGGCCCTAAGGACCGTCTCGGAAGCATACTGGCTATACTCACGGCCCAGGAAGCCCATATCCACGATCACCACCAAGCATACACAGACAGCATCGTCGTCGGTTAGGGCACTAAGGCCCTCTTTCATCATGTCCCGGGCTGCCTTCAGCTTCAAACGAGATGCTGAAATGCCCCAAACCCTAGGAACGAAGGAGCAGTCTTCTAAGGGAGGAAGGGGGGAGCCTCTCCAAAACGTAGTCCTGTAATTAGACAGAACTCACGACGCCCAAAATGCAATTGAGAGCTGAAGAAATCAAAATGCATCTCCTCCGGCTCAGCGTTGGCGCCCTCGACCTCCAACTGTAGAAACATGTGTACTAGCGTAGGGTCGCCACCAGAGTAAGACACGTCCATCCATGGCCCGAACGGTGTCCCTCTATAGATGGTTTCAAGGGTATCCGCGCGATCACCTAATCCCCTAAAGAGCGCTCCTAATTCCTCGATGTAGGAATGTCAGGATCGAATCTTAACAAGACTAATAATACTTAGAACTCAGAATTAAAGAATCTGCGGAATAGAACTTTAATTCACACAATCAAAGAACAATATATCAGAAAACACACAGCTGTTTGTATTCACTAATTCAACTCACAAGCTTACAACCAAACCTCAATCTTGATGAACAGGCTCAATCAAGACGACTTCTACTTCTCTAGAAATAGGGTTCTAAACCTTGAGGTTAATTCTCTCAAACAAAACGTATTCTCAGACTCTCTCATTGAATAGCTATCTATCAACATCTATTTAAACAAAATAATTACAAGATAACTATCAAAAATAAATTGATCTTCTGAATCTTCTTTAAGCATATCTTCATCCATTCCATCTTTATCTCCAATAACTTCGCATACCAAACTTATCACATCAGCAGTATTAACTTCATTCAGCATGAGCAGTACTAATATTCTCCAGCAGCATTAATTCATTCCAGCAGCATTAACTTGACTCAGCAGTACTAACCTTGCTTCAGCAGTATTAATCTTGACAAGCAGTACTAACTTCACTCTAGCAGTATTAATTATGCCCTGGCAGTATTAACGTTATTCCAGCAGCATTAACTTCTTCTTGCAGTACTAACCTTGTTCTGGCAGTACTAACCATACTTAGCAAATCTTCAGTTCCCAACAATCTCCCCCTAACTTGACTTTTTAGGTTGAGAAGTCAAGTTCTTCAGATGATGCTTCCAAAACCTAATCATGAACGCATAAATCAGGATTCAAACCCAGACTTTGATTGATAATTCTTCTCACCAAGTATCTTCCCATTTCAGAATCCTTGTTGCAAGCCAACTTAGCATGTAGCATTCCATTCAACCTTTTCTTGTTGTGTTTGTATACCACATCCACCAAATAATACTCATGGTATGTATTGTCAAGTGTGATGACATACACTCCACAATTCTCAATGAGCATCCAGTTGGTAATGGCTTGAAAATTTCTTTCTATCATATACTGAACTGCTTCTGGTTTGAACATTAGGCACAGGTATTCAAGAACCATCTTGGTGATTGACATCCCTTTCTCATTCAGCATATTTCCATACAGCTTCATTCCAACCTTGTACATCTCCTCTACGTCAGATCTAGAGCATATTCTGATAAGTCTTCCCCATGTAGAACAGACTTCAAACTTCCCATCTGCTCTTTTGATTCTAATGTACTCCTTTCTCTGCTCTATCAATGTATCCTAGAAGATGAACTCAGGAGCCATAGAAGATAATGGGTCAACTTTGATTGGATCAGTATCAACCACACTGATATACATGTCATATTGAGTATTACTTGGTTGACCTGATGGAGTTGCCACTTGTTCTTCAGCAACTTTTTGATCAGCTTTCTCTTTCACAACTTCCTCCTTAGCTTCTTCTACAATGGGTTCCACCCTAGGCTTCTTTACAACTTTCTTCTTTGAAGCTATAGACTTTGTTCTTGGTCTTTTGTTTGACACCATCTTGGTTCTTTTGAGTGATTTAACAGCTTCAGGAATGGTTTCAGCTGTTTCCTTTGTTTCTGCTGCTTCAGGGATGGTTTCTGCTGCCTTATGTTTTTCAGCAACATTAACCATTTCTGCTGCTTGAATGGTTTCTGCTGCTTTTTGACTAGCAGCATTAACCATTTCTGCTGCTCTATCTGTTACTGCTTCTTTTACTATCTTTGATACTGCTGCTTCAACACTATTCTTCACAATCTCAAATACCTCTGCTTCAATCTCAGATTTAGTTACTGTAGATACAGATACTGCTTCCTTCTCACTTTCAGATACTGCTGCATCAACAAGACTCTTCATAATTTCAGCTACTGCTGCTTCAATCTCAGATACTGCAGCATTAACTGTTTCTACTGCTTTTTCTGTGGTTTCTGCTGCTTGAAACTCATATACTACTTCCTTCTCATTTTCTGCAGTTTCAGTTACTGCTGCTTTCTCACTTTCTGCTTCCTTTGCAACTTCTGCAACCTGCTCAGCCTCCCCCTCAACCTTATGCTCATTCTCCCCCTCAACCTTTGCATCCTCCATGTTTAGTTCAGTTTCTAACTCCCCTTTTTTGGAAGCATCAGTGGTTGATCTTCTCCTTTTCAGAACATACTGAGCTTTCTTCCTTCTTTGCAACAGCTTGGTGATCATCTTCTTATTCTTCTCTATCTTGGTGTGTTGATAAAGAACCACCTTCTTAAGCTCATCAATCTCCTTCTGCTGATTCATGACATCAATGTTGATGTTGGCAATGGTTTCCATCAATTCCTCATAAGTATATCTATCCTCACCTGGTTTAGAAGTGTTTACCTCCCTTGCATGATCATTGGAAGTTTTAGTAGGTGTCTCTTTCCTAGCAAAAGCACAACCTACTCCCATGGTTTCTTGGCGCTTGGGTCCTCTGAATGTTTTCACATTCTGAGTTGCCGTGGGGAAGGTCTTAGTGATGTTACCACTGTCCTTCTCTGTGCTAGCAGAAGTAGTGGCAGCCTTGCAGCCCACATGCTCATCCTTCTCCTTAGAGAGCACCTTCTTGGGGTTGGGAGACACCCCTGTGGTTACCCTTTTGATATTCTCTATTGGAGAATGCTCCAATAGAGGGTTTGTAGGCTTTGGGCTATTAGGAGATACACCAAGGGAAGGAACCTTGTGTACCTTTCTTCTTTCAAACTTCTTGGTGATTTTGGGAGAGGGTCTTAAAAGAATGGACTGTGGGATTTGTTTGGTGATGGAAGGTTGGGATTGGCCATCAGTGGGTGTGTCTAATGGGGGCCTTGACCCTGATGCCATACCTTCAGTGGTGTGGGACACAACCATCATTGTAGAGAACAATGGTGTGTCAACTCCTTCCGAGTCCCTAAGAATTCGTCTCATATTTGAGAAAACCTTCCCTTTAGGGGGTTTTGGCACATATACCTCAGCAGACTGAGGTAAATCCGTCAATTCATGGTTAATTACTTCTTGGACAAACCTGGGATACATGTAAAAGCTTTTTTTGGATTCTAGGTTTGCCACAAGATCATTAAAAATCATTGCTGAAAAATTGAACTTTCTGGCAGTGGCTAAGCAGACCAAGGCATAAGCAATGGTACTGCTAAACTCACTCCATCCAGTTGTTTTCTTTGAAATACAGTGCATAAGAGTATGAACAAGAAATCGCCATTGGGTGAAAAACTTTGACTTGTAGAATTTAAAAATTCCAATGGGACCTTCATACCCCATTCTTGGTAAGGTCGAGAAAAGTTCATCATTAGAAAGATAGGTTATACCTGAGGCATCATCTAAGTGAAGAGTGATGCGAATAACCTCCTCTGTGACCTTCAAGGGTTTGTCACAAACCCTTGTTCGAATGATTTTCTGCCCATCTTCGAATATAACAGTGGCATTCTCCCAAAATTGCTTTTGATGCTCGATATATATGGTTGGGCACACTGTTAGGGCATGAGAGATGTGTGTGGACTTGAGAAAATCCACAATATCATGAAATCCTGCGGCCTGCTTTGGCTTCTGAAGCATCGCAATCTCATTGTGCTCATCGACAAACTCCATTGTCGTCATTCTTCCTGAGGATTTGGATAGAAAACACAGAGATTCTAGGGAGAAAGGTTAGAACGAGAGAGAGATAAATTGAATGCAAAGAGACGTTATGAACTTTGGCGGGCTGAAAGAGTATTTATAGCAGTACTAGCCCTGATTTTCTTTAAAAGCAGTATTAACGACTTAGCAGTATTAACGACTGAGCAGTATTAACTGCAAGGCAGTATTAACTACACAACAGTATTAACTACACACGCAGTATTAACTACTAAGCAGTATTAACAACAAAGCAGTATTAACTACACATGCAGTATTAACTACTAAGCAGTATTAACTACACAGCAGTATTAACTACTAAGCAGTATTAACAACAAAGCAGTATTAACTACACATGCAGTATTAACTACTAAGCAGTATTAACTACAAAGCAGTATTAACTACTAAGCAGTATTAACTACAAAGCAGTATTAACTACACATTGGCAGTAGAAAATATGTACTAGCAGTAGTAACTCTGCACTGGCAGTAGTAACTATACTTACACTTTGCAGCACTTGTCAATCTGAGTCATACTGAGGTTCTGAGAAAGCTAGTTAGTAACACCAAATATACAAAGAAATACAGGTATAAAAAATTAAAAAAAAATCATGAATTTATTCAAGGTTGATCAAGCCCACACTTGCTACCAAGAAAGTGAATCTACCCACATCAAAAGCTTTTGTGAATAGATCTGCAAACTGGTCATTGGTATGAACTTTAGCAACTTGAATCAATTTCTTTTCATTACAGTCTCTAATAAAGTGATACCTGATCTCTATGTGCTTTGTTTTTGAGTGCTTGACAGGATTGTTAACAATGCTAATGGCATTGTTGTTGTCAATGAAGATTGGAGTGTGAAGAAATGTTACCCCATAGTCCAACATCTGATTCTGAATCCATAACACCTGAGAACAGCAACTTGCAGCAGCTATATACTCAGCTTCTGTTGTAGATAAGGACACTGTGGTTTGTTTCTTACACTGCCATGATACAAGTCTTGCACCCAAAAACTGGCATCCACCTGAAGTAGACTTCCTATCCATGTTAGCTCCACCTAAGTCACTGTCTGAGTATGCAAGCAAGTCAAATGAAGATTCATAAGGATACCAAAGACCTAATCTAGGTTGCCCTCTTAGGTATCTAAAAATTCTTTTGACTGCATGAAGGTGTGATTGCTTAGGTGTAACCTGAAATCTGGCACAAACACATACTGGAAACATAATGTCTGGTCTAGAGGCTGTGAGATACATGAGTGATCCAATCATAGATCTGTAATGATGGACATCCACATCCTCCCCCTCAAGATCTGCAGTGATCTGTTTGTGTGTCTCCATTGGTGTGCTTGCTGGCTTTGAGTCTGTTAAACCATACTTGTCCAGGATGTCTTTCACATATTTGGATTGGCTTATGAAAATCCCATCTTTCCTCTGTTTCACCTGAAGCCCAAGGAAGAAAGTAAGTTCTCCCATGGAACTCATCTTGAAGCTCTTGTGCATTAACTCTTCAAACTCTTTACACATGTGATCATTTGTGGATCCAAAGATGATGTCATCCACATAGATCTGAACAAGTAGTGTGTCTTTCTTTCTCCTCTTAATGAACAAGGTCTTGTCAATGACTCCTCTTTCAAAGTCATTTTCCAAGAGATAGGTAGACAGGGTGTCATACCATGCTCTTGGGGCTTGATGTAAACCATAAAGTGCCTTCTTCAACTTGTACACTCTGTCAGGGTGCAATGGATTCTCAAATCCAGGGGGTTGACAGACATATACTTCTTCATCAATACTTCCATACAAAAAAGCACTTTTTACATCCATTTGGTAGACCTTGAACTTCATGTATAAGGCATAGGCTAGAAATAGCCTAATGGCTTCAATCCTTGCCACTGGAGCAAAGACTTCCTCATAGTCTATGCCCTCTTCCTGAGTATACCCTTGTGCAACCAGCCTTGCTTTGTTTCTGATCACAATTCCTCTGTCATCCTTCTTGTTTCTGAAAATCCACTTGGTGCCAATTGCTCTATGACCTTTTGGAAGGTCCACCAAGTCCCAAACATCATGTAATTTAAACTGTAGCAGCCCCTCTTGCATTGCTTCTATCCAACTTGTATCTTTCATAGCATCATAAGCCTTTTTGGGCTCAATTTGGGATAGAAAGCAAGTAAGTACAGTAATAACTGTATTCTGCTGATCTTGTAGCTCTTGAAGTCTGCTTTGATTCCTAGTCATCATGGGAGAAGCAATGTCTCCTATAACCAACTCAGGAGGATGATTTTTCTGAGTTCTTGATGGATGACCAGATTCCTCTTGTAAGTTCACATCCAGATTTGACTCATTTAAGTCTGGATTTTCTTCAGCTTCTTTAGTCACTTCAGACTCTCTTGAATTTGACTCACTTGAATGCTGATTTTCCTCTATTCTTCTCTCTTCTTCATTCTGAATGGGTTCAGCTTCCTTTTCTTGTTCACAGAAGTCAACAGGATCAATGGTAGGGAGTGGAAATATCACAGACTGAATTCTGTGATCTGATGGTGGTGCATCCATTTGTCCTGCATTTACATCACTACTGAAACCCAAAGAATTAGTGAGTGAATCAATGTCAAATAGCCAATCAGGACCTGAACCAATAGGATTTGGTGTGTTCTCATTGCATTTGACATTGTCACTTTCTTCAATTATTCTAGAAGAGGTATTAAACACTCTGTAAGCCTTACTCTGAGATGAGTAACCAACAAGAAAGCCATCATCTGCTTTGCTATCAAACTTACCTAAGTGAGATTTGGTATTGAGAATTGTACAAGGACACCCAAATGGTTTGAAAAATCCAATAAATGGTTTCTTTTTCAGAAAAAGCTCATAAGGTGTCTTGTTTTTAGGCTTTATTACCAAAACTCTGTTTTGAACATAACAAGCAGTATTAACTGCTTCTGCCCAAAAAGTAGTGGGTAATTTTGAATCAGCTAACAGAGATCTAGCAGCCTCAATCAGTGTCCTATTCCTTCTCTCAGCAACACCATTCTGTTGTGGAGTCCTAGGAGCACTGTATTGTCTCTCAATTCCTTTTTCCTCACAAAAGGTGTTTAGATCAAAGTTTTTAAATTCAGTCCCATTATCTGATCTAATGACTTTCACTTTTTGATTTGATTGGTTTTCAATTCTAAGAATAAAAGATTTGATCAGTCCACTTGTCTCATCTTTAGTTGTCAGAAAATATACCCAAGTAAATCTAGAGTAATCATCAACAATAACTAAACAATATGACTTCTTGCCAATGCTCATGACATTTATAGGGCCAAACAGATCCATATGCAACAACTGAAGAGGATTTGAGATAGTGTTTATCTCTTTGGACTTATGAGAAGTTTTGTGTTGTTTGCCTTTGAGACATGCAACACAATGATCATCACATGAATAGACTTTTGATGGTAAACCCCTAACAAGATTATTTTTAACAAGTCTATTCATTGTTTTAAAATTCATGTGACACATCCTTCTGTGCCAAAGTGATGATTCATCTATTGAAGCTTTTGATACCAAACAATTTAGAGATGAATCAGATGAAACACTTTCTAAATCTAAACAATACACATTATCCTTTCTAGGAGTTCTCAATAGTATCATGTTTTCATCAACTACTTTGAATCCAGGAGCAAGAATAATGCATTCAGAATCAGTAAATAATATACTATGTTTCTTGTCACAGACCTGTGATACACTTAACAGGTTGTATCTCAATTGCTCAACATAGTAAACATCCTCAAATGTCATCTTACCTTTTGACACATCACCTTTACCACTTATCTTACCTCCTGCAGGATTATTTCCAAAAGCAACATGTCCTCCATCAATTCTTTTGAAATTCTTGAGACAGGCCATGTTACCTGTCATGTGCCTGGAGCAACCACTATCAACATGCCAGATGCTCTTCCCCTTGAGCTGTTGGTTGCCCTGCACATCAGATAAATCAGTTAGTTTTTATTGGGAACCCAAGCCGAAGTGGTCTTGGGTCTCCCTTGCTCATCAAAGTACTTGCACTGGGTTTTGATGAGATTTTCAAACTTAGGTACTGCAGTACTGGAGTACTTTGTCAATATGATTGGTCTAGCAGCACAAAAACTAGAAGCAGTATTAACCTTAGAAGAAGTACTAACAGTGTTAGCAGCACTAACACTGCTAGCAGCAGTATTGTTCTTAGAAGAGGTACTAACAGAGTTAGCAGCACTAACACTGCTAGCAGCAGCATTCTCTTTAAAAGAAGTACTAACAGTGTTAGCAGCACTAACACTGCTAGCAGCAGTATTGGCAGTAGTATTGCTTCTAGCAGCACTATCCTTGTCAGCAGTACTATCTGAGGTAGCAGTACTAACATTAGTGCTTTTGGGGACCCACATATTGACACATTCCTTTTCAGTTTTCTCATGTGGCTTTTGGATTCAGCTTGTTTCTTAGCCACATTATTCCTTGCAGGCTTCCTATAACCAGAAGATTTTTGAAAACTTCTTTGAAAACTTTTCTTTTGGTTAATAGGATTGAAATAACAGTGTTTGGCAAGATGATTCAATTTGCCACAAATAAAACAAGGTTTTGGTCTGTTAATCCTTTGCAGATCAACTCCTTGCTTTTGTGCCCACTGGTTATTCCAATTTCTTTGATTTCCCCTCTTTTTATCATGTTTTTGGGGCTTATTCTCTTGAGATTTCTTGCAAGAACAATGTTCACAAGTATTAGAGTTCACAACAGTGGTCTGTGTATAATGAACTCCCTTTCCCTTTCCAGTCCTTTTCATCTCATTGTTCTTAACACATGGACTTACACATTCCTCATCAGATCCTTCTTTTTCAGTCTTATCCTCAACAACTACTTCATCTAATGGATCTACTTCAGTGGCTCCTTCAGGTAAGTCCTTCCTATCCTTGGTTTCTAATAGGTCTGACTTAGGAGGGATGTAGGTGTTGTTGTAGGGTGGGGGTGTGGCATTGTACCCTAGGCCTGGTTTCAACTTACTATGGATTTGAGAGTTGATTATGTTGTCCATGACTTTAGAGGCACAATTAAACTTTTCTACATCAAGTTTAACTTTCTCAAGCTCTCCTTTTAGTTTCTCACACTCTTCCCTGGATTCTCTAAGCTGGAACTCTAGACCATCATTTTCCCATTTCCAGTAGTTTGTATCATAGGAGTGTTGAAGTTCATTGGCTTGAAAAGCCCTAATCTGTTCTTCAAACTTCTCAACAATTACTACATAGTCTTTTCCGTCCTTTTCTAATCTCTTAAGGTCATCACACATTCCCTGATTGTGATCTCTATACCTTTTAACAGTGTCTATACAAGCTTGAGTACAAAGATTAGATTTTACCTCAGTGGGAATATCTGAAACTTCAGCCATAAGAGCTTGATTTTGGATGGCCTCTTCTGCTTGATCACTCCAATCAAATCCCATTCCTTGTTGAGAGACAAGAGCTTGAATAGAGTTTCTGTTTTGATTGGAGCTTCCAGCCTGAGTTTGTTGATGACTGTTGTGAGATGTTCCACCTCTGCATTCCCTGGCAAAGTGTCCCATCTTGTGACACTTGTAGCATTCAACTTTGGACTTGTCAAATCCAGCACCATCTTCTCTTCTTTGGGAAAAGTTGTTTCTCCCTGTCCTCTTTATGAATCTCTTCACCCTCATAGACAGCATAGCCATCTGCCACTTGATATCCATCTCTTCAAGATCATCAGCATTAATCTGTTCTAAGTCATCATTAATCAATGAGGAATTAACATGACTAGAAAAGAAGGCTTCTAGTACTGAATCATTGGTCTTTTCCTGATTGACTCCTCCAGCAGCACTAACTGATTCAGGGTTAGCAGTAGAATCAGGTGATGCTGAAAGGAGTGCAGCATTATGTACATATCCAGAGGGCTTCTTTTTGGCTTCAACCTCTGCTTCAAAGACTCTAAGATCATTGTAAAGATCATCAAGCTCTTTATCTTCCAATTGGTCATTCTGTCTGAAGGACACAATATACATTGTCCACTCTTCACCTAATGATCTTAAGAACTTTCTGTTAACATCATCAACCTCCATCTTGACTCCTACTGTGGCCAACTCTCCAATCAGCTTATTAAATCTATCAAAAGTTTGAGTCATAGACTCATTCTTAGTAGAAGTAAAGTTTTCATACTGCTGCTTGAGAATTGCCTTCTGATTCCTCTTGGTGCTTTTGGTGCCAGTGAATCTCTTTTCCAATGCATTCCACAGAGTCTGAGCATCAGTGCAGTGATGAAATTGATGTTGATATTCATTGGGGATAGCCAAAAGCAGAGTGCTTAAGGCCTTCTACTCTATTTGTCTGACTTTTCTCTCTGCATCAGTCTTTGGAGGAGGTCTTTTGCCATCTGGTCCAATTCTTCCTTCATCACATGGACCATTCTCTATGATATCCCAGATGGAATAATCAGTAAGCAGAATATACTGCTTGATTCTAATTTTCCACATGTCAAACTCATTGGGTCTGAGCATGGGAACCTTAGAAACAAGAGTACTGTTTGATTCAATAGAATTGTCCATAATAATTGTAGAATTCTAAGAAACACAAGCTCTGATACCACTTGTCAGGATCGAATCTTAACAAGACTAATAATACTTAGAACTCAGAATTAAAGAATCTGCGGAATAGAACTTTAATTCACACAATCAAAGAACAATATATCAGAAAACACACAGCTGTTTGTATTCACTAATTCAACTCACAAGCTTACAACCAAACCTCAATCTTGATGAACAGGCTCAATCAAGACGACTTCTACTTCTCTAGAAATAGGGTTCTAAACCTTGAGGTTAATTCTCTCAAACAAAACGTATTCTCAGACTCTCTCATTGAATAGCTATCTATCAACATCTATTTAAACAAAATAATTACAAGATAACTATCAAAAATAAATTGATCTTCTGAATCTTCTTTAAGCATATCTTCATCCATTCCATCTTTATCTCCAATAACTTCGCATACCAAACTTATCACATCAGCAGTATTAACTTCATTCAGCATGAGCAGTACTAATATTCTCCAGCAGCATTAATTCATTCCAGCAGCATTAACTTGACTCAGCAGTACTAACCTTGCTTCAGCAGTATTAATCTTGACAAGCAGTACTAACTTCACTTTAGCAGTATTAATTATGCCCTGGCAGTATTAACGTTATTCCAGCAGCATTAACTTCTTCTTGCAGTACTAACCTTGTTCTGGCAGTACTAACCATACTTAGCAAATCTTCAGTTCCCAACAAGGAAACTTTGCACCTTACCGTCAAGTCGATGTTAAAGAAATCCTTCTACATAGTCATTCACAGATGTTATAGTTAGTGTTATATATAGATGCTGCAGTTTATTTTATTTTATATAGATAAAGTGCGGTTTATTTTATTTCAACGTATAATAGTGTTATATATAGATAAAGTGCGGTGGTATTTTATTTCAACGTATAATAGTGTTATATATAGATAAAATGCGGTGGTATTTTATTTCAACGTATCATATTGTTATAAATAGATAAAGTGCGGTGGTATTTTATTTCAACGTATAATAGTGTTATATATAGATAAAGTGCGGTTTATTTTATTTCAACATATCATATTGTTATATATAGATAAAGCGCGGTTTATTTTATTTCAACGTATCATATTGTTATATATAGATAAAGTGCGGTGGTATTTTATTTCAACGTATAATAGTGTTATATATAGATAAAGTGCGGTTTAGGAACCCTAGTTGTCATTCTTAAAAGTTTAGGACCTAATTGGCATTCTTAAAAGTTTAGGGACCTAAGTTGTCATTCTTAAAACCGTAGGGACCTAAGTTGTCATTCTTAAAAAACACATTCTTAACAATTTTTTTATAAAAACAGTTTTTTTATAAAAAATTGTTAAGAGTGTGTTTTTATAAAAAAATTGTTATAGTTTTATGGTTTTATGTTTGAATGTGATATTTGTATGTTATAATGTGTATGTTGTTATAGTGTGTTTTTTCATATAAAAATTGTTAAGAGTGTTTTTTTATAAAAAAATTGTTAAAAGTGTGTTTTTATAAAAAAATTGTTAAAAATGTGTTTTTTTTATAAAAACACACCCTTAACAATTTTTTATAAAAACACACTCTTAACAATTTTTTTATAATAACACACTCTTAACAATTTTTTTATAAAAAAACACTCTTAACAATTTTTTTATGAAAAAACACACTATAACAACATACACATTATAACATACAAATATCACATTCAAACATAAAACCATAAAACTATAACAATTTTTTATAAAAACACACTCTTAACAATTTTTTATAAAAAACTGTTTTTATAAAAAATTGTTAAGGGTGTGTTTTTATAAAAAAATTGTTAAGAGTGTGTTTTTATAAAAAAAAAACACATTTTTAACAATTTTTTTTATAATAACACACTCTTAACAATTTTTTTATAAAAAAACACTCTTAACAATTTTTTTATAAAAAAACACACTATAACAACATACACATTATAACATACAAATATCACATTCAAACATAAAACCATACATATCATGTTAAACATAGAACATATTCAAACATAAGTTATAAACACTATAACAACCTACAAATCATATATCTTAACTTAAAATAACATACAAAAAATAACAAAAAACATAAGGAAAACATACCACAGAGGTAATACGAGACATCTTCACAAAACCCGAACGTGTATTCCACACGACAAAATTGAGAGAGTGGGAGAAAATTGAGAGAGTTTGATTAAAAATTGAGAGAGTTATTAAAAAAATGAGAGTGGACGGTTTTTGGTCCCCCCCCCCCTTATAGAGTGCGGCCGAAGAACAAATTTAGGGTTTGGTACGTCAAAGGGATTTTAGGGTTAACCCTGTGCCGACACGTGACACTTTTGCCCGCGATCGCGGGGGTCAAAGAAAGTCAAACGCGGGCAGGGACCAAAACTGCACACGCGGGCATTCTTGAGG
Organism: Saussurea involucrata; assembly: GCA_033807775.1. Lineage (NCBI taxonomy): Eukaryota > Viridiplantae > Streptophyta > Magnoliopsida > Asterales > Asteraceae > Saussurea > Saussurea involucrata. The sequence goes on from CM066314.1 coordinate 227,710,400, forward strand.
GGGGAAAGCTGGACCGCGGGCATTCTTGAGGGACCAACGCGGGCAAAGTGGGCAAACTTTGGACACGTGTAGCCCGCGATCGCGGGGGTCAACGAGAGTCAAACGCGGGCAGGGACCAAAACTGCACACGCGGGCATTCTTGAGGGGGGAAAGCTGGACCGCGGGCATTCTTGAGGGACCAACGCGGGCAAAGTGTGCAAACTTTGGTGACACGTGGCCTGGAGCCCGCGATCGCGGGCTCTATCGCGGATTTTTGGGGTATTTTTGTAACATGGGAGAGATTTGGGGTATTTCAGTAAAACATGGTTTGACTTAGGGTATTTTAATTAATTTCCCTTTTTGTAAGCCTCATCATCTCCATTTTACAGTTTTATCTCCAGTGGTCGGCGAAAAGCTGAAACATTCGACAAATTTTTATCGCCTAAACTCCGGCAACAAAAATTATCCGGCGATAAGATTTTATCAACTAACTTCCGGCGATAAGCAAGCAACGACAAACTTTTTATTAGGCGACAAGATTGAGCCTTAGAAGATTAGAAACCGACGACAAAGATGAACCATGAGGTCATCGATAAAGATGAACACCATAACTGGCGACAATCATAAACTGTCGAAGCTGTCGACCCAGATTTCTTAAAAACCTCTATTTAGTTGCTGAATTTCAAATCCGAATGTTGAAATCTGTTCTAAAACAACAACAAAAAATATGATGTGATAGACAAAACAACCAAAACATATTTAATCACCAAGATCTAAAATCAACTGTATGAAGAACTTCGAAGATTTTTTTTCTTTCTGTTTACACAAGGAGTAAGCAACATGGGCTGTTTGGTACGTTTGATCGGAGAAAGTAGAGTGAGGGGAAGAATACGATGGGCTGTTGCAAGTTCTTGTGATTGGTCCCGGCGATTTGATCCAACACCAACTTTTTCTTAAGACTAATATAAAATAAATTAAAATAAAACTGGGTTAAAAAGTGTAAATTTGAAGAGAAAAATCTAATGGACTTTCATATTTGGAGTGATTAAATTATTAGACATTTTTTAAACAAACTAGTCGGTATGCCCGCGCGATGCGACGGGACACAATTCGATTAACCAAATAAAATTCTCAATTTTGGTACATGCTTTGTATTATTTTTTATCAAATAGGCATTAACCAAATAATTAGGTCTCATTAGAGCTCACTTCTCAATCGAAGACGAATAATTGAAAGATGAAGATAATTCAGAATGTGATAGCCAATCCAACACAAACCGGTGAAAATCGACCAAAAATCGAGTAAGCTAATTATAAATTTTTAATCAAGCCACAAGTAAACACCTCAATATGAATATTGTTGTTCAAAAAAGCCCTTTAAGCCATTAAGCCCATAAAGTAAAAAATAAACAACCCCTAAAATGTCCTTCGCTTAACTTCTAACAGTTAACGGCTGTTATAGGAACGGATCAAATCCGAACATTTTTTGCAAATCACGATGACCAATATGTAATTTCAAAGATTACAATCAGCAAACCACTACACTATCAATCTTGATTTTTTTTATGATTTTAAATTGTAGGACTATAGGGCTCAACAATTTGGAAAGGATTATCTGGTACTACTTGATGCATTTGATGATCACACTCTGATTGTTGAATTCCATACAACAAACAGCTTATTCCTATAAAATAACGTGTGTGCTTTATTATAAAGTGTAAAAAGAAAGTGAAAAGAGGCATGTATATATAGATAAAAGATACATACAAAATATGGACAAGAAGTTGAGCATCTTAGTAAAATAGTTCCTCAAACACAAGATCCACATTTTGTCCCCATTTCCCATGGTACAAAACACACAGAGATGTAATCTCTGTTAAATTTCCTGGTTGAGGTCACACCTTCTAGCCCAAAATCAATGTCCACAATTAAAACTGTTTTAGAAATGTGTAATCATTGTACTTTTTAACTAACTAAATGCCAATTTTATTTGTAATAATAAAGGCGGTAATATAACTACATGTGTAATGATGGTGCTTTTTCAACAAGTTCAAAAAATAAGCTAGCTTATGGTTGCCAAGCATGGCTTAAATGGGTGATTTTGTCATCCTCCGTAAATTTGGCTCCCATAGAGCACTTGTGTATTATAATGTACCTTTTGATTTATTTCACGAGCAACTTCAAGAGCCTTTGAATAAGCCTCGCCAGCAGGAACACCGTAATTGATGAGACCTGCATGAAAATTTCTTTCGGTTTTCAAAAACAATCAAGATAGACAAAGGACAGTCGTTTGAACAAAATACCAATTGCTTCTCTGGCACTGATCTTCCGGCAAATGTAAATAAGTTCTTTGGCTATTGATTTTCCAATCAACCAAGGAAGTCGTTGTGACCCTCCTGCCCTGTAAATAGCCAGAGATCGATGTAACAACCATTTAATATGCAAAATATTCTTCTTATAATATCTTCTTAAGTTAACAAGTCATTCATTGTGAATTTATCTTTTATATTCATGTGACAAGATATATACTATGATATCGAGGCATAAACCAACACTTGAATTACCATTTGGAGTATTTATGCATAAAAAGCTTTACACACAATATAGTCATTAAAAAGTTGTAGTGATATAATGATCGGTTACAAGAATAGAGTTTTTGGTACTTAATTTTTTATAAAGAAGTATCCGCTAATTAATATTCAGTTTTCTATTAAGGGAGACATCATTACGAAATTTAGTCTAAATTATAACATTAGCATTCATTTAAACGAATCCGTTTAATCGATAAAATATATTTAAACTATATAAATTTAAACTTGAAAATCACCTAATTATAGTAAATTGAGTTTTATTATAATCCAAATGAATCGACAGAGTCTGAGATAAAGGCTCTTTTAAGGTTAATTCATTGAGAACAATAAGAGGAAAAATAAGAGGTTGGTTTATACCTCTTACGAGATATGAGGACAACAAGTAACTCTGAAAATTTGGAAAAAAACAAAAAGTCTGAAAGACCCTACCTCCTAACAAATCAGAAATAAGAGGCTAATAAGAGCTTTTTTCTAAAAAACAAACAACGCCTAATTTTCTACATTAGACACAGATGTTGAATCGACCCATTACTATAGTTCAACTTGACCCACAAACTTCAAACAAAGTCCAAATTACATGCAACTAACTTCTTTTATCTTAATAGTTTACCTTGGCTATCAAAGGATCCTTCATGTTGGCAGCAGTTTCATAATTTACACGATTTGTGTCCCTGCAGATATATCACAGTGATGAAGGAATATACATTATTGACAGTAATATATAATAACTGCATTCACTTCATTAATTATTGATTCTTACAGTGGTTCATGGAGCTCTTCTTTCATCAAAAAACCATCTTTCACAAGGTCCTCTAAGGATATCAGAAGCGTGTTACCACAATTTGCATCCTAGAAGTGAGCATTTGCAACATTTTCACTATTATATTGAAAATAAAGTAATTAAACTTTAGATGCCTAATGAAACTCTATCAAGTATCAGGTATACCCTTGTGAGGATCTGAGATCATGTGTAAACAAGGAATAAAAGTAAGACCACGGTTTTGATACTTAGCATTGTCCTGTATGGTTGAGAAATTAATAATGTACTATCTGATGTTTCTAGAACAACTATCTAAACATGAACGATATTAGAAAGAAGATAGAGATAAGCTAAAGGTGATTTCTCAAAGTATTGATCCTCGTAAAATCTTAGATCCAATCAATCCTCATGAAGAATCAATGATAATTACTTGTTATCCTGTAAGTCAGAAAAATATGGTACTTTATTAGACATAATGACCATCAATCATTACTTTCAACGTGACCCTGATTCTCTTTTCTTTTCTTCAATTTCCTTCTAGTTCCTCCTTTTTGTATTCCGTAAATAGAGATAGTGGCATTCCAGTGTTTATAATGAATAAACAATAAAAAAATTGTAACTACTTAAAAGAAAGCGCTCCATTAGCATATCTCTTCATACAGTAGTTGCAATCAGTCCCTACACTACATATGTTTAACACTGTTAATTTTTGTGTGTGCTTGTTTCTTTCTGGCTGATTTATCATTTCTTGATAAAATTTCCATGCATTAAAGTTTACTTTATCACCTGGCCAGAGTATGGTGATCCCTCCTCATTTGCCTTCCTACCTGGTGGAACAAGTGGGAGAACCTGCATAAATGCAAAGAAACTGTTTAGACTCACATATACCTGAACAGATTCGGTCTGAATGGAGCATCAGAAACCTGATAGAAAGTGGCAGTTTCATTACTGGCAGAGCAGCTCAACAGCAGTCAGGATCTAGCAAGGTTGAACCACAATTCATTCATCCAACATCCCGACACGAGGCGCAGGAGCATCGTGTGAAACAAAGGCAAATGATTGAACACATGCCATTTTACTTTCGCAAATAAATGATTCAAACCAAATGTGGTGATTTTTCAACTCCAGATGAGATTTTTCATATGGTGAATATAACTTACTACACAATTCAAATAAGAACATCAAAATAGTAGGTGATGATGTATGCACAACTGAGCCATTGTACATTGTGATTCTAAACTTACACAAGCCATACAAAGCATATGACAGACTTATGGAAGTAAACTACATGATTATGATCAAGAATCAAAAGCACGAAGCCAACAATCCAGTAATGCCGTGCTCCTTCATGCTCATACATGCAAATCGTACGTGTCTACAATGAGGTTGCTATCTACAAAATGCATTAGCGCCAACGAGCAAGTATTATCAACGAATTGGCCGCTATGAACTGAATTATAATATTCAGGTTGTATATCCACAGAATCTGATCAAACTGGAAAACCTAGATATGCCACATGCTGTCTATGACTGAAGAAAATAAATCAGCAACAAAACCAATCAACCAAGAGCAAACATATTCGTCACATTGAGAATTTCCTACATCTTTCAGAATCATCCAAACATCAAATCACTTGGAAGTATATGCGTTAGTCCCATCAGAATATCATAACAAAAAACACAACATGTACATTACTCGTGACATGGCACATTGAACAGAATTATCCACCAAAGTGGTATCGTCGGCTTTTCATCGATATAATAATAAGTTCAATAAATAAAAACCTACTGATAAGTTAATGTTTATCAAAAACATGTCTCACTCAAAATTTAAAACACGAACATATAAGCTGAGGAGAAAATTCAAACCCGAAGGTTTAGAATGGAGATCATAGCCACTCCAGATTCGGGATATTTTATTCTTTTACTCTTGTTATCATTCTTCTCTTCAACCACTTCATTTACCTCTTTTTCATCAACCATTAGGGTTTTTCCGCTGAGCTTTCCACACAAATCAGAACTAAAAATAAAATAAAATCGCAAGAAAAAGATGTATAAATAGTATCAATGAATTAAACAGCTTTTCACTTGCTCAATTTTCAAAACCTGAGATAAAAATATATATGATATAGAGAAAAACAATTGTGTTGAATCGTGTACCCGAAACCCTAGAAAATCGAGAACGAACCGGGAGAATAAATAAGAAATTGAAGACAACCGAGTAAAATTGAGAACTAACCAGGATGCTGCGATTCATGGAGGAGGAGAAATCTTCAACCATTAGGGTTTAATCGAGAACGAACCAGGATGCTGCGATTCATGGAGGAGGAGAAATCTTCAACCATTTGGGTTTAATCGAGAATCGAGAACGAACCAGGATGTTGCGATTCATTGAGGAGCTATGTGAAGAAATCGAATCGAGAGGAGCAATATACATGAAAATAAGATTGAACCCTGTGTATAATGAATCGAGAGGAGCGCTATATATATGAAGAAATGAAGAGGAGCGATATGGAGACGGGGAGAAGGAGAGGGGAGGAATTTGTGGGGAACGTGGAGAAGGAGAAGGAGAAAGGAGGAAGAGATCGTGGCTGATAAAAAAACGGTTTTTGAGTGTTGAATAAAACCGCCTACTATTCTTTTTATATAGTAGAATAGATAAATACACTCACATAATAAATCAAACTAAATTGTCCTTCTAATCTATTGAAATGAAAGGTTGCTTATTGTGGTAAAATTATTGGGAGAATCAAAAACCCGAAAAATCCCAATAAACTTTCATATTTTCAGTGATTGAGTCCCTAAATATTGTTTTCTCAACATATAAACACATGTACTTATTGAAATCGAACAAAATGTCATTCTGGCTTATAAAATGATCGAAAGCCGGTTACTGTGGTAAAACCATTATTACGTGTTTTTTAAAGCTAAAGAAAAAGGAAAAAAATGGAATGGAAGCAGTTGGCTCACCCTTGCGAACCGGTAGTTATGCTCCCAGAAGACCGGTCCCACTCTCATCGACTGTGATATATAGCCTCCTATGTGTCCCTTTTCTATTTGAGTGCAACTTCTCCTCCCCCTTTCATTTTATAAGTGTACAGATTTATAATGTTCATCGGATTAATCTTTCAAACTATGAAAGTCTGTTGGGTTTTTCTCATGATTTTACCATAACAACTGGTTTTATATATAGATCCAAATGATCAGTTTGTTTAGTTTCATTAAGTGCAATGATTTATTTGTTCATGTAAAAATGTCCATACATTTAATCGCTCAAAATGTGAAAACTTGTTGGGTTTTTTTCCATGATTTTACCACAATAACCGGTTTTATAGGCCACACTGATAGTTTCAATACGTACAATGATTTAATCGTTTAAAATATGAAAGTACGTTGAGTTTTTTTTTTTTGAAATTTTCCTATAATTTACCGTAATAATTGGTTTTATAGGTCAGAGTTATCAATTTGTTCAGTTTTAGTACGTGCAAAGATTTATTTGTAGAAAAAAAACTCATAAATTTAATCGCTCAAAATAAGAAAATTTGTTGGGTTTTGTAGACTTTCCCTAAAAAAATTATTAGTTTTTCCCTTTTCTTTCTTATAGTTTTTTATACAAGTTTATGTATTTTGTTTTAAAAAGTTAAAAAAAATACATCTATAAATAATAAATAAATTTTTTGTATGATTATCCATAGATAAATATGTATACATAAAGTACACATGTATCTCATTTTATTATTTGAAATACATCAAATAAAAATTGGTACTTAGGTAGTAAAAATAGGATTAAAAAGAAATAATAACAAATTATGGTGAAAAATACATGAGAAGCAACAAAGAAATTCTGGGTTTTTTATAACAAGGTTTTAATAAAGTTCTATTTTGTTGAAGTATCATATTTGGAAGGATTTTTGAAAATTTGAGGTTCTATATTAGTCACTCTATTATGTATACTCTAAGTTCACTAAGCCAGATATAAAATGTGAAGTTAGAGAACTGACCAACAATCAATAAGTACTTTATCCTAGAGAAAAAGAAGTGATGAAGCATAAGAAGTCCCATCCTGATTGTAGACAAACTGATTGGACACTTATATCATGCTGTATAACTTCTCAAAATTTCCACATCCATTTGTTGCAATGGACGATGTGAGAAAGGATTGGCTAGCGAGAAACCGAAGAATCTGTTCGATTAAACCGATGGTTTGAGGGGTTTATGTAGGAAGATTAGAAGCAAGCTCATAAGAAGAGAATCCAACACCATTAGCCTTTGTCATTATCTCAAAGAGATCAAGTTCTATAGCAGTTTTGATGACCATGGGAAGAACTATTCCCTAACTTATTTGCATCACTCTTAGTAGCCCTTCTTCTTCATTAGTCTTCTTCCATGATTGAACTCATGTGATGTTTATTTGTGAACCTTAACTATGGTATATATATATATAGATATATAGATAGGGGCAGCTTCATAGGAAAACCGAGTTTCGGTTGTGAACTAGGAGAAAAAGAAGAGTGTGTCACGTGTCCACACCTTCACGGGCCATTCTTGTATTATTCATCATAAATAATGTATCATTCAAGATAAATAATACACAATATTCATGATGAATAATACATGTATCCTGAATGATACAACATTCAAGATGAATAATACATGAATTCATGATAAATGTATTATTCATCATGAATTGTGTATTATTCAAGATGAATAATACATGAATTCATGATACATGTATCATTCATTATAAACAATGAATCATTCAGGATGAATAATAAATTCATGAATTCATGTATTATCCATCATGAATGTTGTGTTATTCATTATGAATAGTGTCTGAAGTGTTTACCTTCGTTATCTATACCGAATGTGGACACCCGTAGACACGTGTCAGTCTTTCTTTCGCCCTTCGATTCACAGTTGAAAATACTACAAATTTACGGTTTTAACCTGTAACAACCCAATATTCTAGTGAGTTTTTAAAGTTGGTGGTCAAAGTGAAATAAATGGAAGTTAACTTGAGGGACTAGATTGTAAATTTATGAAGTGTATAAAAAGACTCCAATCCCTAGGGCAGGCCCCATTTCTTTTGCTGAAATCAGTATTTTGTGTGGGAGTGCTCTTGGTTGGCGGCTAGGAAGAAGGAAAGAGAGAAAGGAAGAAGGTTTGAGAAGAAATCAAGAGAGAAAGGAGAAATCAAACTAGAATCTGCAAGGTAATGTATCCTAATTCGTTTATCTGATTAGATTAATGCTTCTCCTTCCTATTATTATGAATCCTTAGGACTGAGGTGGGTGATTACTTGAGTTTTCACCATTTTTCCCTTAAAATGAATTTTTATGGGTTTTGTCATTTGGAATCGTTTTTAAGAGATTAAAGTGGGATTATTTGGGTGTTTGGGGTTGGTGGATGAACCCTTATGGTTATCTAATCAAGCAAATGGCTAAAATCGGGTTAGAAATCACTTTTAAGAAATTTATTTTCGGACAGCAGTCGTATCCGGACACCTTCAGTTCTTGATGATATGGTGGTTTCCGGATACGGATGCTAGTGTCCGGGTAAAGCTCCATGGTGGTATCCGGACTAGTATGGTATCCGGACTAGTATGGTATTCGGACTAGTATGGTATCCGGACTAGTATGGTATCCGGACTAGTATGGTATCCGGACTAGTATGGTATCCGGACAAGTGTGGTATCCGGACAAGTGTGGTATCCGGACAAGTCAGTACCCGGAAACCATGTGCTGGCCAGTAGGTTGAGCCGTTTTATCTGATGAGGATCTATTGCCCTTAGGTGTTCGATTGGTTTAGCTGGGAAGAGTTTAAGAAGTGCGTTCTACGATAATCAAAGGTGAGTTCTCTCACTCCTTTTTATGACGTACCATTTTTACTGAATATGGTTTCTTTATCGAGCATGAATTGATTTATAAAGATTATGCATGCTTCTATGATTTACATGTTTACCCACAACACGAAAGATGCTTTATGTTTTCATGAATATGGTTTCAACGTATGTGTATGTTATGTGGAGTCGGTTGCACGGTAGGGACGGGGTACCTTGGGATCTCTGATTCCTTGGGCATATGGAGGTTAGCTTGTAGGTTGGAATTTGTTTTCTCCTACATGAAGGAACGGGGAGTCCATTTGAATTCCGGCGTAGACGAGAGGGTGTCTGTTAGGCCCCGATCGGAGTAGCTTATGCATTTCCCTGAACCCCGTGTTTAACCTTGGATGATGTTATGAGGAAGACGTGAAAGTATTTTCTTTATGAAATGATCTTTTTACTGTGATAAATCTTTTATGGAGGGAATTCACTAGACCTTTTGGTCTAACCCTCGCTTTTCAAAAACTAAACTATTTTCAGGTAAGCGCGCTATGGGTTCTTCTAGTAAGAACTAGGAGTGACTCAAGGAGGATTTGGAGACTAGAGCGACTCCAAGATTTTGAATGATGACTATAGATAGAATCTCGGCTGTGGACGTAGAGCCTTCCGCTGTCAATTTTATTTAGATCACTTTACTGATGATGTAAAGACAAGATATTTTTGTAATGTGAATGCTTATTTTTCTAGATGAATGCATGTTATGAAACTGGGATGTTACATAACCACTAGGTGGGGGATCTTACAGGGAGGAGGATAATCGTCCTAACGATAAGGCAATTAAGTCCATTGGCTATGATCACATAATGATGAAAACCAATATTTTTAATGATGTGTTTAATATATTACTAGTGTTGTCCACCGCGTGTTGCGCGGTGATGATAAACTTTTCTCAAAATATTTAACTACCACATGAATTGTTTCGTCATGTGAATAATATATAACTATTTAACTCAAAAAATGGATCAAAATTTGGATGACAATAGTTAATTTCGAGAAATATGGGAGTAAGTTAAGATTTATTGTAATTTCTCGATTGAAATTTTATATAATGTAATGTAAAACAATGAATATATTTTATATGTGGGACATTCTTCCATAAAAAGAGTTAAGATATATAATAAGTGAACCGATGTCCTACGTATCAAATATTAAACTAATAAACAGAAATATTACACTTGATCTTAGTCAATAAGTTATAAGTTAAGGTATGTTTGTTTCATTGTTGACAGTTGACCCTACTTTTTGTATCCATCTCTTTCTTACCTCTTATTATCTCATCAGATGTGTGGAAAAACTATAAATAGAAATAAAGAAAATTTTGTAACAAAAATTAAATCTTTAATCCAAAATGGATTAAAATAAACCATAGATCATGTAAAAAATTGGCATCCTTGTCCTTTTATAATCAACTTTATCTTTTAACGTTTCATCTTTCTATGAATGTGGGATAGTCAAAGTTAACCACAATTGGACATTTTAAATTCTTAATCCACATTGTGCTATGCCATTTCTCTTGGATTTTTTAATTCTCAATCTACATTGTGTCATGCCATTTCTCTTTGGTTTTGCTTTTATATATAAAGATTAGAGTTAATTCTTAATAACTCTTTAATCCAAGATGGGTTAAAATAATTTATAAAACTTGTAAAAAACGTTGGCATCATTTTCCTTTTATAATCAACTTTATGTTCAAACATTTCATCTTTCTATCAATGTGTGATATCCAAAGTTAACCACAATTCAATATTTTAAAATTCTCAATCCACATTGTGACATGTCATTTCTTTTGGTTTTTGTTTTTATATGTATAAAGATACAGACGTTCCAACTATTTATCTTTCTATCAATGTGAGATAACCAAAGTTTACAATAATTCAACATTTTAAAATTCTCAATCCATGTCATTTTTCTTGGATTTTGCTTTTAAATATATAAAGATATAATATTTATTTAACATGAAGAAAATTTGTAACTAAAATTATCTCTTTAATCCAAAGTAGATTAAAATAAATCATAGATCTTGTAAAAAAAAGTTGACATCCTTCTTCTTATATAATCAACTTCATCTTTCAACTATTATCTTTCTATCAATGTGGGATAGCCAAAGTTAACCACAATTCAATATTTTAAAATTATCAATCAACATTGTGTCATGTCATTTCTCTTGAATTTTGCTTTTATATATATTTTATAATCAATAATGACTTGTATTGAATTTTAGCAAAAACTTTCCACAAAACATTCAATTATTAGTAATATGTCTTTTTTAATATTTTTGTCGTTTTTAAGTTTTATAAATACATATTTTACCTTAAAATTTTACTATATTATAGTTAGAGTAAAATACATTTTTAGTCATTGTGCTTTTTGTATTTTATTGGTTTTGGTCCCTATAGTCTTTTCATTAAAGATTTTCCATTTTTGGTTCCTCTTTCTAACATCACTAGAAAACCGTTAAATTGGGAGGTATTTTTAGTTTTTTTTTCTATCTTATCTCACTTTTCTTTAAAATGTTCGTACATTTCTAATCAAACGATTGATAATCATTTCTCACATTTTTCACCAGAACCCAACCATATATATATATATATATATATATATATAGTCATAGAGAGAGAGATGTGGTTTCATTTGCAAAACTCTCATGTGGCAAACTATGAAACTCATCTCTATACCATAGATCATTTCATCAACAGACGAGATTAATTGATTTTAATTATGGTAATAATTAATTATTTTTTATTTTTATAACTAAGAATAAATTAATGAAAGGGTAAAATTGTACATGTAATACCACCTCAATTAAGGAAATTGGATTCCAACTAGCGTAATTAATTAATTTGTGTTTGATTTCCGAATATCATCATAAACCGATTTCATCGAAGAAACAACCATTCCGTTACAATGATGAAACGAAGTTGTAACGGCGATGAATATTGACGGCGATGAAACGAAGTTGTAACGGAGATGAACAACGATGAAACGAAGTTGTAACACCGATGAACGTTCCTCAACGGCGATGAAACGAAGTTGTAACAACGATAAACGTTGACGAATGGCGATGAAACGAAGTTGTAACGGAGATGAACGAAGTTGTAACAGAGATGAACGACGATGAAACGAAGTTGTAACACCGATGAACGTTGACGAACGGCGATGAAACGAAGCTGTAACGGCGATGAAACGAAGCTGTAACGGCAATGAACGTTGACGAACGACGATGAAACGAAGCTGTAACGACGATGAAACGAAGTTGTAACAGTGATGAACGTTGACGAATGGCGATGAAACGAAGTTGTAACGGAGATGAACGAAGATAAAACGGAGAGAGAGAGAGAGAGGTGGTTTCATTTGCAAAACTCTCATGTGGCAAACTATGAAACTCATCTCTATACCATAGATCATTTCATCAACAGATGAGATTAATTGATTTTAATTATGGTAATAATTAATTATTTTTTATTTTTATAACTAAGAATAAATTAATGAAAGGGTAAAATTGTACATGTAATACCACCTCAATTAAGGAAATTGGATTCCAACTAGCGTAATTAATTAATTTGGTGTTTGATTTTCGAATATCATCATAAACCGATTTCATCGAAGAAACAACCATTCCGTTACAGTGATGAAACGAAGTTGTAACGGCGATGAATATTGACGGCGATGAAACGAAGTTGTAACGGAGATGAACAACGATGAAACTAAGTTGTAACACCGATGAACGTTGAGGAACGGCGATGAAACGAAGTTGTAACAGCGATAAACGTTGACGAATGGCGATGAAACGAAGTTGTAACGGAGATGAACGAAGTTGTAACAGAGATGAACGACGATGAAACGAAGTTGTAACACCGATGAACGTTGGAACGGCGATGAAACGAAGCTGTAACGACGATGAAACGAAGCTGTAACGGCAATGAACGTTGACGAACGACGATGAAACGAAGCTGTAACGATGATGAAACGAAGCTGTAACAGCGATGAACGTTGACGAATGGCGATGAAACGAAGTTGTAACGGAGATGAACGAAGATAAAACGGAGATGAAACGGGGATAAAACGGAGATGATACCTCCGAGATCACAATTATCTTCAACCCTGAAACCCTCCCCTTTCCACTCTTTTTTTTTCTTCGTAATTTTCTGTTTATGCTCCCTTCATCTTTGATACCCCTTGGAAGCTTTGAAACCCTCGAAATGCCAACTTCTTGATGTACTTATCTTGACCCTTCTTGAAAAAGTCATCATCAACGATGGTTATGAGAAGGAAGAAAAAGCAGTGATGGCCATGATAAGAAGGAAGGACGATGATAAGTACTGAAATTTTGATTAAAATATAATAATTTTCCTAATTAAACGGTAACAATATAGTATCAATCCAAAAAAATTGGAAATGGATAAATACCTATAATAAAACCGTCTAAAGAGAATGACAATTATGTCCCTCACATTAAAAAACCGGAAAAAAAAGAAAATCACCGATTGGTTGGTTTTGGTTTGTAAAGTTTTCATTTTAAGAGTAGTTTTCAAATGATCGCTCCCTTTTATATATATATATATATATATATATATATATATATATATATAGAGAGAGAGAGAGAGAGAGAGAGAGAGAGATTCAAGGAAAAACCTCAGATAACTAAAAAACTAAAGAACACCCTTATACACGTAGGATGAGATAATCTAATGGTTATTATCTCAATGACAATTTTGTAAATAAAAAGAAGCTCATGGTATATTTCATAAGGGTATACAATGCATTAGAGGGTAAAATTGGAATATGTTATAAAAAACCAAACGTCCTATTTCCTCTTTCTTGAACATCCCTTTCCCTTTCCCTTTCACATTCTAGGGTTTCAATCTCTTTCTCTTCTCACCTCTCTTTTCAGCAGCCGCCACCACCTCCGGCCGCCACCATCTCTTTCTCTTCTCACCTCTCTTTTCCCGCCACCTTCACCTCCGGCAACGACTCTTTTCCGATCGATTATCCCGGCCACAATTACTTCATCTGCACACTTCCTGACCACTGTGAAGCCGGTCAAAAAGTCGACATCCGTGTGCCACTCACCGCCGATTACAACTACCCTCCGTCTTCGCTTCCCGACGGTGGCTCCGCCGCCCCGATTCAGCCACTTTTGTTCCCTTACCCTGTAATACCCCGGGTAAGTTCGTTAGTTAAAATCCCTTTTTCCGTTAAGTAAAGTTAACTTTAAAGTTGGATTTTAGGGTAAGATTGGGTTAAATTATAAGTTAAGGGTGTTTGGGTCATTATTGAGAAGTTCAAGGACCAAAGTGGTAATTAAGTTTGATATTATCTCTTAAGCATATCAGATATTTCACAACTCAGATATTATCCAGATTTCAGTTTAGTGTGTGTGTGTGTGTGTTGAGAGAGTAAGAAGGAGAAAAGAAGAAAAGCTAGGTTAAGGCTTCAATTGGTATGCTTGGAAGTGAATCTGAGGCATGTCACTTTGTATTTTATGTTTGTAATTGCTTTGAGATAGTTCCTATCGGAGTAGAATAGTCAAAATCACATCTGTTAATGATTCAGTCGATTTCTGGGTGAAAATGGGATAAACCGACAGAGGTGTCCGGATGATATGAATGTGTCCGGATACTTTTGTTGGTAGTGTCCGGGTAGCTTTATTGTTAGTGTCCGGACGATTTGATTGATGGTTTCTAGATGATTTAGATACCGGATGGCATCTGGATTCCTTTGGTGTCCGGATTCCTCATGTTGTCCGGATTCTTTGTGTTGTCCGGATACTTTGTGGTTTCCGGATATTTTGGTTGTTGGGTCAATTTTAGAGGATAAGAGTTATGTAGATGTATCTAGAGTTCATAGCCTGCTAGTAAGTTTTATATATAAGTTGGTGAGGAGATATTTGTATGTAAATGGTTTCAGATTCTGAGAATTTTGGGTAAAGGATCGGATAGCTCGGATAAAGGCTTGGAAGCGTATTTTAAGCATTCAAGGTGAGTTTTACTTCAAAATGTTTTTAACTGGAATACATATATGTGTGGAATGGATATACGATTAAGGTGTGAATATTATGTATTTATGATATAGTAAGATATTATATTCATATGTGCGTTACATTACACAAGTGTGCATTAGTCGGGTTCCGGTGTGCGGACCGACGGGTAGCCGGGTTCCGGTGTGCGGACCGGTGAGTAGCCGGGTTCCGGTGTGCGGACCGGTGAATTAGTTGGCTTGCTACCAATTAATATGGCCAGTTGTGGAGGAATAAGGTGGGATGAGATGCATGAGTCTTAATGTGGTGTTTATACGTGTGGTATATGTGGTGTTTGTATACTTACGGTATATGTGTGATTTGACACGAAGGTTGTATATAAACTATTTTGAAACATGATTTTATATAAATTGGTTTTATAACGAATTTGAAACGACAGGGATTATCTCACTAGACCATTACCCTCATTTTCCTTTCAAAAATATGTATTCCAGGTCAAGGATCTTTTGTTAGCAAAGGGAAGGATAAAGCATAGGAGGCGGTTGCTAGCTGTCGAAGATTAGGATATATTTACCTTTCTGTACTGTATAGTTTTGAGACTTTGGGACCGAATGTGAATTATCATGTATTTTGTTATGAAAGTAACGACGTTGTGTATGAAATGTTAATTGTTATATATTATGTATGTTATGGGATACCGGGTCGTTACATATGGTATCAGAGCCCTAGTTTAAGGGATTTAGGTATTAGTACCTGTACCTAGACTTAAACTGCATGTGAAGTAGGATGTCCTTGATATATTAGAACCTTGGGATGCTAAGTATAAAAGGTAGAAGGAACATCATGTAAGGTAATTTCAGATTGCACCTGGCCAGTGTAATTGTGATCTTACAGGTGCATGTTTGGACTGGAATACCTTATTATATGGGGTATATGCTTATGTGTATATTAACTCTATAAAAATCAACAGAGTGGCAGATCGGACTCGACGTATGGATAGATATGAAGACAGGTATATTCCTATAGACTTTATACGTGCTAAAGTGCTATATGACTTCGGTGCAAACTGATAATCTGTATTTCCGTGCTTTTGTTGCTTATATGTGTTAGAGGTATAAATAGGTGTGGGATGTCTGTTTAATTATTTCCTATGTTTTTTATTGAGTTCGAAGCAGTAGTGATAAGTATTCGTTACCTTTTTTGCTTAACCGAATTCCGGGACGGGATTCTTTTAATGGGGAGATAATGTAATACCCCGGGTAAGTTCGTTAGTTAAAATCCCTTTTTCCGTTAAGTAAAGTTAACTTTAAAGTTAGATTTTAGGGTAAGATTGGGTTAAATTATAAGTTAAGGGTGTTTGGGTCATTATTGAGAAGTTCAAGGACCAAAGTGGTAATTTAGTTTGATATTATCTCTTAAGCATATCAGATATTTCACAACTCAGATATTATCCAGATTTCAGTTTAGTGTGTGTGTGTGTGTGTTGAGAGAGCAAGAAGGAGAAAAGAAGAAAAGCTAGGTTAAGGCTTCAATTGGTATGCTTGGAAGTGAATCTGAGGTATGTCTCTTTGTATTTAATGTTTGTAATTGCTTTGAGATAGTTCCTATCGGAGTAGAATAGTCAAAATCACATCTGTTAATGATTCAGTCGATTTCTGGGTGAAAATGGGATAAACCGACAGAGGTGTCCGGATAATATGAATGTGTCCGGATACTTTTGTTGGTAGTGTCCGGGTAGCTTTATTGTTAGTGTCCGAACGATTTGATTGATGGTTTCTGGATGATTTAGATACCGGATGGCATCCGGATTCCTTTGGTGTCCGGATTCCTCATGTTGTCCGGATTCTTTGTGTTGTCCGGATACTTTATGGTTTCCGGATATTTTGGCTGTTGGGTCAATTTTTGAGGATAAGAGTTATGTAGATGTATCTAGAGTTCATAGCCTGCTAGTAAGTTTTATATATAAGTTGGTGAGGAGATATTTGTATGTAAATGGTTTCAGATTCTGAGAATTTTGGGTAAATGATCGGATAGCTCGGAGAAAGGCTTGGAAGCGTATTTTAAGCATTCAATGTGAGTTTTACTTCAAAATGTTTTTAACTGGAATACATATATGTGTGGAATGGATATATGATTAAGGTGTGAATATTATGTGTTTATGATATAGTAATATATTATATTCATATGTGCGTTACATTACACAAGTGTACATTAGTCGGGTTCCGGTGTGCGGACCGACGGGTAGCCGGGTTCCGGTGTACGGACCGGTGAGTAGCCGGGTTCCGGTGTGCGGGCCGGTGAATTAGTTGGCTTGCTACCAATTAATATGGCCAGTTGTGGAGGAATAAGGTGGGATGAGATGCATGAGTCTTAATGGGGTGTTTATACGTGTGGTATATGTGGTGTTTGTATACTTACGGTATATGTGTGATTTGACACGAAGGTTGTATATAAACTATTTTGAAACATGGTTTTATATAAATTGGTTTTATAACGAATTTGAAACGACTGGGATTATCTCACTAGACCATTAGGTCTAACCCTCATTTTCCTTTCAAAAATATGTATTCCAGGTCAAGGATCTTTTGTTAGCAAAGGGAAGGATAAAGCATAGGAGGCGGTTGCTAGCTGTCGAAGATTAGGATATATTTACCTTTCTGTACTGTATAGTTTTGAGACTTTGGGACCGAATGTGAATTATCATGTATTTTGTTATGAAAGTAACGACGTTGTGTATGAAATGTTAATTGTTATATATTATGTATGTTATGGGATACCGGGTCGTTACATACCCACCGCCTCCGTTTGCGTCTCCGTCACCGTCACTGTTGAAATCACCGCCGTTTCAATCTCCGTCACCGTCGATGGTTAAGGAATCTCCTCCATCGTCACCGTCGGCGATTCCTGCCCCACTTGTTGCATCGGCGCCAGTTCAGAAGATTTCATTAGGTCAACCGGCGAACGGTTTCAAGCATTGGACTACGTGTTTTATGGCGGTTTCAAGCATTGGACGACGTCGTTTGCGTTCCCTAGCGTATAACCTACGTTCAAAATCCCTTGCGGTGTGTCAGACGGACGACGGATCTGGAGCGTCACAAATCGGCTTCCGGCGCGGTGGTTTTTGTGCGACGGCGTGATCAGATCGTCGATCAGAACATTTGTGCATATCTACAAGTTTTCGCAGGCTAAACCGGTGGTTGCGGTGGTTGAAGTGTAGACGCACGTACGGCTAAACCGGTGGTTGCGGTGGTTGAATCGCCGGCGGCCGTGGAGACATCGGCGGTAATATGCACAAGTTCATAATATGCATTTGTGCATATCTGCAAGTTTTCGCCAGAGAACCGTCAACTTGCCGAAATCTGCAAGTTTGCCGGAAAACTGTGATCTCCATAATTATAGGGAAACGATTTGTGCCTTTGTTGTATTTTCCCTATCTGATATAGTGCTCAAATTACCTTAATACCCTTTTCATTAATTATAATTAGTTTAATTACTGATTTTTAATATCCTTTGGATTATGTTGAATCAAAATGTTTATAAGGGTGTTTTTTAGTTTTCTAATTATTTAAGATTTTCTCCTGAACCTAACTTTCTCTCTCTCTCTCTCTATATATATATATGATAATACGCATCAAACAGACCTACCAATGTCTCCATCTCTGCTTGCGTCCCGGCCACACCACCTACAGCATGAACCACCCAGGTTTATGGAATAGTTCATCTTCACTGAAATAATATAGTTCATCTGTCTACAGTTTCAAAACTGCATTTGGGGGTTAGTTTGATTTTAGAGCGATAGATTCAAACTTGAAATTTGGGAACAAAGGTTTGTGGAACTGAGTGAGCGTTGATGATGTCGTTACTTGCACGGATCAATCGAGAGATGAACCCCAAATGCAGAGGATTAACACCGAAGATGAAGCTGACCATCCATGGGAGGTTTGAGGTTTGGAAACCTAGTTGGGAAAGAAAAAAGATGAAAACCACATCCTCCATTCAATAATTCGTGGAACAATAGAGGGTTCGGTCTTGTTTTTTTTAAAGAAGATGAAGTGGTAAAGCCGAAAAAAGCCCGGTCAAAATGTCCAAAGTGTCGGTTAAAAAAGGCCCGGTCCAAGGACCAATAATAAGCGATAGCCGGTTTTGGTCCTAAAATTTGAACCTAAGACCGATCATTAACCGGTTAAAAGAACTAAGATAAAGCCCAAAAAAGCCCGGTCAAAACCTAGTCAAGACCCATAACAAGAATTAATTGGTTTATGATGTCACACTTTAACAAATTTTTATGTCTTACGATTAATTAGTTTACAATTAAATGAAATTCGAGATATATTTTAACATAATTGTCCACTTCATTCCTTTATATCATTTTTTGTTATTTTTCTTTACAACCCCAAAAGCACCATTTAGAACCAGCGGTTTGGATTTGGTCCTAAATTTTTGGCCAAGGACCGGTTAAGATCTTACCCGGGGTCTTTTTTCTTTCCCAAAAACAAATAACATTGTTATCGTCAATCGTTTCAAATGGGATCCCTCCATCAACCAATTTCGGCGTTGTGAATCTCGGGTGTCACGATACTTGTAAAATCATTCTACTTGTGTTTGACCAACAAAATATTGGATGATAGGTAGATGATAACTAACCACGAATAAATGAATACTTTGTCATATTGGAAGGGAAATAAGTTGGCAAAGAAACTCCTTCTACGTTACGGACAAAATACTTTCATATGGGTGCCATGCCATATATTTCTGTATCTCTCAATTTTCATGGGTCAGGACCTCACAAGTAAGAATAGTTTTCATAAGAAAATACCAGAGAATTCTTTCTATTATGATTGGGGTCTCACAGTCTTGTATAGGAAGATGCAGAACAATATCTGAATAGGTGAATCGACCACCATCACCACAACCGCCACCACCACTACCACCAACACCTTATGTAAGTCTTGGAAATTTTAGGTGAGTGTAACACCATCAAATCTAGAAAGAGCGACAAAATTAAAAATTTCAATAATACATCAAACAAAGGATAAACCTCTCTCTATAAATCAATACTTGAGTTACTTCGAATAGCAAAAGTAGATTTAACATCAACAATAGATAAAACAAGCCCTTAAATAAGAATTAGGTAAAGGTCGGGTGTTACTAAAACCCAACAACTATCGCTATCTCCAACATATGAAAAATGTCCCTGGATAGCTAGCTACTTCTTGTGTCTGTAACTAGCACCCATCTTATCACAGTGTCGCTAGTGCCACCCCAACGATGACCTAATGCAGATGACGACAAATAAAAATAGTTGGGCTTAATGCGTAGTGAGTTCAAACATTTTTCATCTTTACTATAGAATAGTAAAACTGGAAAATGTGTTATTTAAATTACTCCAAAATGAAAAGTATTTAGTATAAAAGAAACATTTTCTCAAAACCATCATTTCGTGATGAAAAATTGGTGACTAAAGCACCCATTTTAACATGAAGTCAAAACTTAATACTCACCCAATACGAGAACAAGATTTAAGATTCTAACAGTAAAAACATAGAGAAAACTCTATTATTCAACACATCCAAAGAACATGGAAAAGGTTTAATGCCCAAAGCAACAAGCATGGATAAATTCCAAGATACCAAGACCATGAAGTACGAATACACTCCATACCCAAAACAATATCGAAAACATGGATAATACGTTAACCAAAAATAACACATTTCGGTGAAGAGGGTGGCCCGTTTCCATCAAGTGGCGGAACACTAAGTAAGCGACATCGAGATGTTGACGAGTAAATCACCCCCAACATACAAGCCTTGGTAATTACTCTTATTGGGGCTAAGATAAGAACATAAGAACTCCTTACTTACTCAGTCCACTGTTTCAAGATGAGAACATCAAAACTCCTCACTTGGCTAAAATCAAGGTTCTAAAGCGAGAATATCAAACCTCCTCACTTTGTCCCAAACCATTTAAGTGAACCTAAAATTTTCTCTTTTGTCACAAACCAAAAAGGGGTCAAGTTGAGAACATCAAAACCCCTCACTTGACTAAACCCTATGGATCCAAGACAATAACATCAAAACTCTTCTCTTGACATATACGACTGACACATATTGTAACACCCCGAATTTCCATGATCTAAGATATGTTATATTTAATATGAAGGGGTCGAAAGAGTAATTAGTCAAAGATTTGGACTAATTGTGAATGTAAAACTTCAGGGTTGAATTGGTCATTTGTTGATAGTTGATTTTATATAAAAAGTCCGAGTCGGCTAAAATTGAGAAATGATCTCAATTGGTTTCCTGAAGTCGGTCTAATAAAGCAGAGAAAAGAAAGGGTTTGCAGAATCCTAAATTGCTACGGTTCTGATTATTGGTGTGAGAAGTTGAAGATGAATCAATTTGAATTGCAGTCTGTGTTCGATTCCAAATCCCAGGTGAGTTCATCTATCTATTTTGAGTTAAATAAGAAAATTGTTAAATTGATATCTATGTGAATGATCAATAGAAGCTTATTGGAAAGATTTGGAATGGAACCTATAAATCGAACTGGGTAAAATTGAATAGTCCGGAAGATGAATTCCAGGACAATTCCGGATTCCGGATGGTTGTCCGGAATGTACCAGATCCGGAATGTATCGGACTCCGAATGAGAGTCCGGATGTTTTACCGGATTCCAGATAGGTTCCGGAATTGAGATTTCCGGATTGGGATACTGGATACCGGATTTGAGTCCGGAATACTATTTCCGGAAGTTACCGGATTCTTTGAGTTCCAGATTAGTTTACCGGATAGGTGTTTCGGATAACTTACTAAACGAAGTTTTATGATTAAGTGTTTTCTCAGTTTGATAGGAAAAGTATCTTAATCATTTAACAGTACGAATATCATTATAACTCAGAGTATGAGATGAGACGATATGTGATTGAGTTAATATGCACGTATGATAGTAAGTGTAATGGATCCATAGGCACTAGTATTATGTGAACACGTGGAATAGGTGTGGCGCTAATCGTAATTCCCGTGAATTTGATAAATGAGGAAAAGTCGGGCTCTAATGGTAATTCCCATTTAGTGTTGTGATTTGATAAACGCGGAATAGGCGTGGCGCTAATCGTAATTTCCGTTGATTGAAATGAGAAATAGGTCGGGCGCTTAATGGTAATTCCTACTTCCACTTCAAGGAGGAATAGGCAAGGTATAATTGCTATTCCCGTGTATCATTGAAAAGGAGGAATATGCTAGGTATAATTGTTATTCCCGTGAATCCTTGAAAAGGAGGAATAGGCAAGGTATAATTGTTATTCCCGTGTATCCTTGAAAAGGAAGAATAGGAAAGGTATAATTGTTATTCCCGTGAATCCTTGAAAATGAGGAATATGCAAGGTATAATTGCTATTCCCGTGTATCCTTGAAAAGGAGGAATAGGCAAGGTATAATTGCTATTCCCGTGAATCCTTGAAAAAGAGGAATAGGCAACGTATAATTTCTATTCCCATGTATCCTTGAAAAGGAGGAATAGGCAAGGTATAATTGTTATTCCCGTGTATCCTTGAAAAGGAGGAATATGCAAGGTATAATTGCTATTCCCGTGTATCCTTGAAAAGGAGGAATATGCAAGGTATAATTGCTATTCCCGTGTATCCTTGAAAAGGAGGAATATGCAAAGTATAATTGTTGTTTCCATTTTCTATTGGTAGATTAGAAATAGGTAAGATATAGTTGCTATTTCTACTTCCATTCCAAGAAAAGGCATGGCGCTTAAATGTAAGTTCTTGGACATGAGCCATAAACTAGAATCCGTGGTGATTCGTAGGGGTGCTCTCGAATATGATATTATGACATAATGAGTGTTGTCATATTTATGAAATCCGATACGATTCCTGTTATCGAAGGATGTTATGTATACGGTAAGAAAGTTAGGATCAGGTTAATGAAATCGCTTTGCTACAATGTTGGGTTCAAAGCTTTTAAAGAGTTTGATTTGAAATTTTGGATGTTCTCACTAGGCGTAAGCCTAATCGTTTCAAGTTCAATTTTCTTACCAGGTGCTAGCTCGAGATGGGATACAAATGGATGAGTGTCGAGGAATACCATAGTGGTGCTTTTGGATTTGTGATGGTAAATTCTGATAAACTTAAGGTTTAAATTCATTGAGAATTTCAGGGTGTTTCACATATGCATATTGATCAAATGCATTACCGTCTAAATTACATGACTCCAATTGAAAATAAAGGTTCCAACATATCTAAAGTAGAAATATACCATGTATCAGATACACAAACTCTACAAGTCAAATATTCTTGTAGAACTCCATGATGGAAAAAGTAGAAACCCCACAAACGATTTTAGAAGAAATGAATCCAGCTTCTTTAGCCAAGGCGTCGAATTCTTTTACCGTCCGTTCTTTTCCGCTAGGGCTTGAAATCAACATGAACATATCACTACAGACGGCAGTCAGAGAAGAAGCAGAATCGGTGGCACTGATTGGTTGATGTTCAGGGTCGGGCATGATGACTTCTGCCACCACCACCTTTCCGTATTTTGGCAATGCTGCCCAACAGTTCTTTAGAAGCTTAATGCAATAATCGTCCCCCCAATCATGAAGTATCCACTAGAAAAAAATTAAATTCATTGTTGTTATTTAGTGCGTTTGGTACGTAGACAGGATTGAACTAAACGGGACGGGACAGGACCGAACAAAACAGAACAGGACGGAACAGTTGTTTAGCGTTTGGTAGACAGAACTAGACAGAACAGAACAGATAACATTAGATAAAATACGAATAAATAAAATTTAAAGAATGAATAAAATATAAAATAGAATGTGTATTTGATGTTTTAGAAGAGAATTATATTTCATTTTGAGGTTATATTGGTAAAACATAAGTCTGTTCCACCTTGTTCCATGGGATGGGGGTGGAACAGGCCTGTTCCAGCTTGTTCCACTCTGTTCATGTATGTTCCACATAAAAGTCCTGCCAAAACATGGGACAGTGATCTCTGTTCTGTTTTGTCCTGTCATGTCTAGTGTACCTAACAGACACAAACTGACAACTGTAATATGAAACAATGAAAGATTGCGTATGAAACCTTCATGAAAATAACATCTCCTTTAGGAACACTTTCGAACATATCTCCTCCCATATGCTCCACGGCTGGTAAATGATTAACCAAATAATTAAGATAATGAAGTGATCATTTTTTCCGTTGAAATTTGTTTAGCTCTAAATTTTGTTATATTTCGTCAATTTTTATTAAAAGTGGTATAACCACCCTTTTAATCATCAGGGCCGGTCCTGAGATTTTTCATGCCCAGGGCAGAAAAGCTAAAAGAATGCCCCTACGATGTAAAACAATGATTTTATCATGTATAAAAAATAATATACGGGACTTGCGTGAAAATCCTCAACAACAAAATGTAAAGATGCATAATCTAAAACGATTTCATGCAACTTTTAAAGCAACAAAAATCAAGTATTTCATCATAGTAAACATTTACTAAAAATTTATTTTCGATACGGAGAATAATAACTCGTTCAACCTATCTTGATTTATAATAGTTTGTGATTATGATTTTAATTAAATGTAAGATTACAAACAAAAACAAAATGCTAAAAAAATGTAAAAATAAAAAACTGTTGTATTTTATGTAAAGAAAAAAGCAAAAAAAAGTTAGATAAAGATAACTACTATTCTACTTATCTTCTTACGAAGAGAAGGGGAAAGAGTTTGTGTATTTAGAAGACTAAGATCCAAATATTTAAATATATAATTATATGGCGGTGATCGTCTGAGAGCATCTCCAACAGCATTGCTAAAAATATTCTAAAATAGAGAATGAAAAGTCAGCATTGCTAAAATTATTTTCTTTCAACTTCAACATCGTTGCTAAATTTTTTTCTAAAATAGAGAGTTCTCTATATTTAGCAAACCATAGAGATTTTTTTGGAGATTTTCTATTTTAGCAAAACATATAGCAAAGCTGTTGAAGATGAATAGCAAACCAAAAGCCACTTTTTCCTATTTTAGAAATGTTGTTGGAGATGCTTTGATGAAGCTGTCGTTTTCAGTTTTCAACCAAATATATTATTATATTATATTCTATTGAGTACATACATGTGTTAAAGTCATACATATTGTATAGGTCTAAACTTACTCTCAGTCTCTCAAATATGTCTGACATAAGTTTACCTTAGAGTAGACATGTCCAAATGGTCGGGCCGGGCTAGCCTGGACCAGGCTTTGGGCGGGCCCGGGCCCAAACACTATTCACAAGCCTGGGTTTTGGGCAGGCCCAGGCCGGACCGGGCCGGGCTTTGAGGAAAAGGGCTGGGCCCGAGTATGCTTTTCAAAAGCCCGGGCCTAAGGGCCCGGGCCGGGCCCAAAACCGGGCCTAAATCGGGCCTTGTGAAAAAAATGTATTTTTTGCGTTTTTAGTAAAAATTATTCGTATCCACCATAAAATACTTAATTGGGTCACTCAAACATACTTAAAAATACATTCTATTAGAATTTCATATATAAAGAAAAATACGTTCTATTAATTTTATATAAATTATAAAGAAATCATTCCAAACATCAGATTTTCGTCCGTGCTCGGCAAGAACTTCTCTAATTTGATTGTTTGATGAACTACCGCCGGCCATTTTGAGTGAAGAATGGAAAAATTGAAAGAACAAGAAGTTATATGAAACGAACACGAGAAAGCGAGCAATCGAGAATTGTAAGCGAGAATTGCGTTTTTGTAAGTTGGTATCAAACTCAATACATCCACTACCTATTTATAGTGTTTTGGAGGCAAGAAAAACAAAAAAGCGCCAAAAACGGCTATACTAACGGTAATAAACGGCTACATTTTGAAAAAAACGGGTCGGGCTTAAACCGGGCCGGGCCGAGATTTTTGGCAAAAACAAGGCATGTTAGGGCCCGAAGGGCTTGGGACCGGGGCTTTTTCGGGCCCGGGCCCATTTGGACATCTCTACCTTAGAGGATGGGCTTTTAATGCCCTGGGCTTAGTTGCTGGCCCATCAGGGCCGGGCCTGTTAATCATATACATAGGATCAACACAATCACGGTTTGGGGGATCTTGACCTAACTAACCATTTGTAAAAACAAAACTACAAAAATAACTCACTTTTTAAAAAGTTACATATTTAACGACCAATCTCTCATTTAGTTTTGGTTGAGGAAAGATGGCCACTTCGGTACCAAAAATTATGTACAAAATCTTAGAAAATCTAAGATTCCTAAAAAGGTGTTGTAACATGACCCGACATTAAGATTCTTGAAGGAGGTGTGATATAACCTGACAATGAAAAAACAAAAAGCACACCTCGGAAAGACTACTTCGCACCGGATGGGAAGAGTAGCGCCAGTCGGCGCTAGGTCAACCCCTAGTGTTGACCGGTCCTTTCATCTTTTTCCTTTTTTGAATCTATCTATTATTTTTTTATCTAACTTAATTTGCCTTTTTTCTTTATAAAAAAATCCATCTATTTTTCATCCATTTAATTTAATTTAATTTGGAACAAGAGATAAGAGAAGGTAATGTTATGAGGTAACATATGAAGAACTCTAAAACTTGTGTGCTTAATTTCTTTCACATACAGATCGATGATAACATGTGAAAACCTAAAACTTTATTTTAATAAAATTTAAGAAATTGTAGGTGTGTTCAATAATTGCATATAAGTTACCTACACTTTCTCAAACTTTATAAAAATAAGTTTTAGAGTAGTTTTGATCAATACCATCTTTGATATCCCTAATAATTAAATTATTTTTTCATAAAATTTTCTTTATTTTTTGGATTCACATTTTAAATTACATGTGATTAGATTCATTTAACAAATGATTTATTATGTATCACATATGATCCACTATATGTGAATTTTTGTACATATCACATATCATATTATCACATTGGATAATTGTAGATTTTTTAGTTAATCAAACGTGATATTAATAGATATTTTTGTGATTTATATATTATCATATGTGATTATGTGTCTTTTATATTCGGACGTATATTATTATATGTGATATGTATAAAAATTAACATAGTGGATCATATGTGATACATAGTAAATCATATGTTAAAGGAAATTAATCACGTGGATCAAAAAATTAGAGATAAATTGGTGAAAGAGATAATGAATTGATTGTGGATATCACATATGATACTAGATCAAAACCATGATTTTTTTTATTAAAAGTGTATCTAGAAAAAAAAATATATAAACTTAATAAATATTTATTGAATTTATTAAAATTTAAAAATAAATAAATTTAAAATATATAATGAGATTTTAAGGACTTATTCAATTTAAAATAGTAATTATCTTAACTTTCAATATATTTTCATTTTCTATGGGATTTATTAAATAATGGATTATTTGATCCATATTACTTCTCGCATTCTTGCAAATTGACTGTTTTCTTGTTTGAACATGAGCCTATTTATATAAATAATATGTATGTATTATATATATATATATATATATATATTATCGGGTTGGGTTCTCGTGAGAAGCATGAAAAGTGGTTATCAATTGTTAGATGATAAATAAATGCACATTAGGATGAGATACACCGAGATGTATCAGATCAATTCTCTTCTAAAGACAATTCATGAGAGGGCATGAGATTAAAAGTGATCAACGGTTCAAATCCACTTCTCATGTTAACCTCAACTTCAATTCTCACACGATCATTCGCCATAATATATATATATATATATATATATATATATATATAGAGAGAGAGAGAGAGAGAGAGGAAGCATCATGCAAAAAGTTAAATATTTTGCGAGAAGTCTCAATATCGCATATGGTTACACTTCTTTGGGCATGTTTAATCATATATGTGTAAGCGTCTATATGTTGTCAATGAAACATGTATTTAATCATATATGATTAACGGGGTGTTTGGTTTAGGGTATTGAGAGGTAAAGAATGAGAATGATGTTGAAAACTGTTGTTTGATTTGATATAATATAATAGGCCCATTAACCCAAACCCATTAATTTTCATTATTTACCAAATTGGGGGGAATGGAAACTTTATTCCGGCTCAATCATTTTTTCTCATGCATCCCTACATTTCTCGATGTTGAATGGAAAATATATTTTTTTTCACGTTGGATGTCATATATTTGTATTAAAAAATTTATATAATTTTTTTTATTAAATATATTTGTTTAACCAAACAGCATCAATGGAATGCCCATTCTTATTCCTATTCTCATGCATTTCCATTTTCATTTTCACTCTAATTTCTTAAATGAACCAAACGCCCCCTAAGCTTATGCATGATACGTGTAATCATATATAATAATAAGACTTTTTACCTTCTCACAAAATGTTTTAAGTTCCCATTTAAACATGCACCTATCTATATATATACACACATATATATAGCCATAGGTTCAAAAGAGAAGTGCAAATATTTAGAGAAATAGAGAAGTGATCTTGGCCATTTATTCGGTCAAGATCGGTTATAATTGGTCAAAAGTTGCGGCTTTGACCGGTCAAAAGTTGCGACTGTTCCAAAAATAGAAGGACAATTTCGTAACTTTTACAAAAAACACGGGCTGGGTTCATATATGAATCTGTGTGATTCACATATGAACTATACGTTCATATATGAACCTTTGTAATTCACATATAAACTCTTTATAACGAATTCATATATGAATCTTGTGATTCATATATGAACCTTTGTATTTCATATATGAAACTAATTAACCGTAGGTTCATATATGAATCATTTGAACCAATTAACTGATTCATATATGAATCTTTGTGTTCATATATGAACCTTTGTGATTCATATATGGATATTTTTAACTAATTCATATATGAACCTTTGTGTTCTTATAAGAATCTTTGTGATTCATATATGAAATTTTTTTAACTACTTCTCATATGAACAAATTAACTGATTCATATATGAATCACAAAGGTATTTGAATCACAAAGGTTCATATATGAATTAGTTAAAAAGAGTTTATATGTGAATTACAAAGGTTCATATATGAACACAAAGGTTCATATATGAATCACACAGATTCATATATGAACTCGTCCCGTGTATTTTTTACGAAACTACCCCTTTATCTTGTGTAGACCACGCACAGACCATGCGAGAAATTATCCGCTGCTTCTCGGTCAAAGCCGCCGATCTTGACCGAATAAATGGCCAAGATCACTTCTCTATTTCTCTAAATATTTGCATTTCTCTTTTGAACCTCTCTCTCTCTCTATATATATATATGTATACCTGGAAAAGGAGTTGCATCCTTTATAACATGTGGGAGATCAAAGTTGATGCCTTTAATGTTTGGGTATTTGGAAATAATAAGTTGAAGTGTGGCACCTAAACCACCACCCACATCAACCAACTCTTTTACCCCTTCAAATCCTTTGTATTTTTCAAGAATCAACTTCATCCCTATTCTTGTGTTATCATACATGGCTTTGTTGAACACTTGATTAAATTTTTTGTCTTTTGCAGAGTATTCAAATGCATTCACCCCATGGGCCTTGTCAAATGGGATCCCTCCATCAACCACTGCATCTTTCATGTGATGCCTGCATATATATACATATATATAGAGAGAGGGGAAGGATCATGAGAGAAGTTAAATATTTTGCGAGAACGCGAAAAGTGTGATGTCATATATCATTATATGACATGTTGGTGTGTTTAATCATATATGATTAAACGTCTATGTATTGCCAATGTAACATGTGGTTAATCACATATGATTAAACTTGTGTATCATATATGATATCACACTTCTCACCTTCTCGCAAAATGTTTAGCTTATGTTTGAACTTGCCGCTATACATATATACATATATTTCTATAACTCCGATTTTATTGCAGCGGTTCAATATATATGTAAGTTCACTAATTAAGCTAGATGGAAGATGTGAAGTTAGGGAAGCAAATATTACCAACAATCAATCGTTATTTTATCGCAGGCCAAGAGAATCATTGAAGCGGGAGAAGTCCCATCTTGATTGCGGACAAAGTGATTGGACACGGGCGTCATGCTGTATAAGTTGTTGGAATTTCCGTGTTCATCGGTTATGAGGGTTGATTTAAGAATGGATTGGGTGGTGAGAAAGCGAAGAATGCGTTCGAGTAAAGGTTGGGTTTGGTGGGTTTGTGAAGGAAGATTAGAAGCAATATCATAAGAAGAGAAATGGGCAGCAGGAGTCTTGGCCATGATCTCAAAGATATCGAGTTCGATGGCGGTTTTGATGACCATCGGAAGAACCATGCCGGATATCATTTGCATCACCTTTTGTAGCCCTTCTTCTTCGTTTGACATCTTGTGGGTTTCTTCTGAAGACGCCATGATTGAACTCAGGTGATGCTGCTCAATTAGTTATGGCGAATCATATATATATATATATATATAGAGAGAGAGAGAGAGGAAGGTTCAAACGAGAATTCTAACAATTTAAGAAAACACGAGGACCATTCTAGGGACTTAAACAAGCGTAGCTTTCCACCCACGTGTTTAATTTGAAATTTACACTTTCAACCCCTATACTTTTTTACTAACTTTACTTTATACCTTTTAATTTCCTAATTTTAATTTTACATTTAACATATAATCGTTTATTAACTAAAATACGTTAAAAAATACATTTTAATTTTAACAAGTTACACCATTGTAATCGTCTCTTCGATACCTTCGAAATGAGCCTAATATTGAATATTTTTTGATTTAATTATTTTATTATATATCATATATATTACATAAAAATATTTTTAATATTTACAATTCATATCCTTGTAGTTTTGATGAAATGTTTGTTAGGAAAACCTATCAAATCATATGTGATTAGGAAACAATAGTAAATCATATGTGATCTATAATACTGTTATCTCATATCACTAGTTATTAATCATATATGATCTTGTTTTACAATCTGATATCACTTAGTTATTAATCATATGTCATTTTATTTTAGTTGGTAAATCATATGTGATCTATAAGATTGTTATCTGATATCACTAGTTATTAATCATATATGATCTTGTTTTACCATCTGATATCACTTAATTATTAATCATATGTGATTTTGTTTTAGTAAATCATATGTGATCATAGATGATCTTGTTTTACAATCTGATATCACTTAGTTATTAATCATATATGATTTTGTTTTAGTAAATCATGTGTGATCATATCTTGTTTTACAATATGATATCAGTTAGTTATTAATTATATGTGATTTTGTTTTAGTAAATCATATGTGATCATATATGATATTGTTTTACAATCTGATATCACTTAGTTATTAATCATATATGATTTTGTTTTAAGTCGCGACTTTGGTTGCGACTTAAAGTGGAGGGAAAAGTCGCGTAATCATATATGATTTTGTACATGAATCATATATGATTTTATACATAGCGGTTGTTTTCTTGTTTTTTTAAAGAGTTAGCGTTCTCATATGAACCCATCTCTTGTCAACTAAATATCAATCAAAATTTATATAAAATGACGATTTTAAATAGTTAAAAAAAATCTAAGAAATTGTAAATAAAAGAATAATTTTTAGCAAACTATTTTAAAGTTGTTAATTGCGTAAATGCGAAAGAATTTCGATCAACACCAAATTTGATTATATGGATGGATGATTAGAGCGAAGAAATTAAATAATGCAAAAAAAAATCAATTATTCACCCTTACCATTTAATTCCCTTAATAAATCAAATGGTTGGTTGAAAATGCTCCTCGTGTTTTCTTAAATTGTTACGATTCTCGTTTGAACATTTCTGATGAATTGTAAATATTAAAAATATTTTTATATAGTATATATGATATATATTAAAATAAATAAATCAAAAAATATTCAATAGTGAGCTCATTTCGAACGTATCGAAGAGACGAGTACAATGATGTAACTTGTTAGAATTAAAACGTATTTTTTTAACGTATTTTAGTTAATAAACGATTATATGTGTTAAATGTAAAAATTAAAATTAAGAAAGTAAAAGGTATAAAGTAAAGTTAGTTAATAAGTATAGGGGTTAAAAGTGTAAATTTCAAATTAAAAATCACAATAGAATGTGGCGCACGTGGGTGGAAAGCTACACCTATAGGTCTCTACTCGGTGGTTGAGAATGCTCCTCGTGTTTTCTTAAATAGGTGTTGTCCTCGTTTGAACCCACCTCTCTCTCTCTCTATATATATATATATAGAGAGAGAGGAAAGTTCAAATGAAAACTCATTTTCAATTGTGCACATGAAGATGGATCTTGGCCATTCCATCAATAGCTCATATTAAATAGAGTTTTTAATTGAAATTACTAATTAAGGTGATTAGGGGTAAAAAAAATAAAGATATTTTCAATCTCACGTCTACCATATTTGACTTTTTATTTTCTTTTTTAATTAAAAAAATTTTCCACCTTAAATTTTAAAACAATTTATCTTAAAAATTACTAATATTTTAATCAAACAAATTACATCAAAAAACGAGAATTTCGTGCTCTTCGATATGACATCCATCTCGATATAGTTTTTTTTGTTTTAACCGTGTTTTACATCAAGTGTTATATATGTTCTATATTCATTATGAATATTAATGCAAGTTCAAATGTGTACCACACCGTGACATCGTGAGTCTGTAACTCGACATCACATTTTTCAACACTTTCTTTAACGTCGTAAGAAATTATTCATCACCGTAACCAAACACCCATTGAGTATCGGTTGTGAACCGGGGAACAAAAGAGGGCACGTCACGTGTCTACACGTCACGTGTCTACACTTTCAGGATGAATACTACAACATTCAAGGTGAATTGGGCACCTGGCTGTCTTCTTCACGGCTGCACGCCTTCAGCCTTCGCCGCCCTTCAGACTTCAGTTCTTTACTTCTGTTTCAATTTCAAAATGGGCGACGTGTGTGTTTCTCATTCACAATAACATATTTTACAAATTACAATTGGACTGAATTTGAGCAGTGGCCGGTTGGGCCCAGCATAAAAAAATTAAAAACTACAATTTTTATTAATACTACACACTGGAACAAGAGAGAAGGGGGGGGGGGATTAGATATTTTTGTCAAATTCACACTACTAAAAATTCCATCCCTTCTTGAACACAATTAAAGCACAGGGGCCCTGGCCCCTAGTAGCCCTCAATGTGGTCCGCCCCTGTATATATAGATCTTTCTTATAAATGGTTGGAGTTCCTTCTTTGTGACGTAACTAATGAACTACAGGGGAGGGGGAGGGGGGGGGGGATTAAATATTTTTGTCAAATTCACACTACTAAAAATTCCATCCCTTCTTGAACACAATTAAAGCGCAGG
The DNA here is from genome assembly GCA_033807775.1 of Saussurea involucrata. Taxonomy (NCBI): domain Eukaryota; kingdom Viridiplantae; phylum Streptophyta; class Magnoliopsida; order Asterales; family Asteraceae; genus Saussurea; species Saussurea involucrata. Next base: position 227,743,928 of record CM066314.1, read on the forward strand.
GCCTGGCCCCTAGTAGCCCTCTATGTGGTCCGCCCCTGTATATATAGATCTTTCTTATAAATGGTTGGAGTTCCTTCTTTGTGACGTAACTAATGAACTACAACATATGTGAATGTTTTATAATAACTACGTTAACTATTTACATAAATCTGATTATTTTAAAATTTTCTAAAAAACTTGTTAGGCCGTGCGTACCACCTTCAGGTACCACGGCGGGTTCACCATCGGGTTGGGGGCGGGTAGGGCGGGTTGACGGTACGGGTAGGGCGGGTTCACATCGGGTTCATGGTCGCGGGTAAGGGTGGGTTCGGGAACCCGGCGTAACCCGTCGTAATTTTTTTTTTAAATATAACCGTTTACCAACGGCTCTTTTTTTTTTTAAATTATACACAATATATATATATTAACTTCTACCACCTTCATTTTTTCACACCAAAAAATATCTCAAATTTAATACTTTCTTCCATTTCATTCAAATTCAATACTTTCTTCCATCATAAATTCAAACACCACACCTATATCCCGTCGTAACCGATCGAGGAGTTCGGATACACCGCAACAAGACTCGGACCTTGGCTTCCAAGCATTTGCTCAACAAGGTTATATTCCTGAAACCCAAGAACCGCAAACACCACAATCGATCTCGACACAACAATCAAACCCGGAACGACAACCAAACCCGACACCAACGCAAAAAGGAAAAAAGAAAAAATTTGAAAATAGAGCCACCCGACATATGTGGAGTAAAGAGGAGGAAGTGGCGTTAGTGTCGACGTGGGTTGACGTTTCGGAGGACCCGTTATCGGTAACGCACAAAGCGGTGGTACTTTTTGGAAGCGAATCGAGAAGGTGTTTTATAAATTTGTGGGTCGCCAAGATTATAGAACATTTCATCAATTGAACACCAAATTTAAAGACCTAAACAAGAAAATAACATGTTTTGCCGGCATCTACAACAACTTGGTCAATAATAGATCAAGCGAAATGAGTGAAGCCGATATTTTACAAACGGCACACTACCGGTACCGAGAGATAATGGGGTTCCTTTCATCCATGAACAAGCTTGGGAGGTCCTCAAAAAATCTCCAAAATGAAATCCGGTTCCAACGATGTCGACAAATACATCCCGGGCTTCAAAACGTACCAAAGCTTCCGATGATGACGATGAAGATGTTCGGGTCGACGAGATAGAGCAACTTCAACGACCCATCGGGAGAAACAAGGCAAAAAGGGCATCAACGAGTAATACGTCCGGGTCAAATCCGGACGAAAGCGTCACTCAGTTGTTGAGTGAAATAAGCTCGTTCAACCATCGGGCTGACAATACAATGAATTACAAAATGAAAAAACTTGAACTCGAATAAAAACAGTTGCAACTCGAGTTAGAAAAACGATATGATAAAGACTTCGAGTTTTTCATAGCTCCGCAAGATCACGTTACGAGAGATATTTTGAGGGCTACTTTGGCGAAGAAAGAGAGAATTAGAAAATTACCTAATTTTTAATATTAGTTTTTAGTGTTTTGTATTTTGTAATTTTTAAATTTTTAATGAATGTTATGAATTTTTATTTTTATTATTTATCTTATTTTTATTTATTAAAAAATATATGAATATTTTTATTTTGTTAAATAATTAAATGTATAAATAAAAGAATTAAAAAAGTTGATGTGGCGCTGAGGTGGCATCATGGTTCAGTGGGTTCGTGGGTTGGCGGTACTCCACTTTAGGGTAAGGAGGGTAGGAAAGAGAAAAACTGATGTGACGCTGAGGTGGCATCAGGGTTCAGTGGGTTCGTGGATTGGCGGTACTCATGGTCTTACGACGTCCAAATTCACGAACATTGCATTTGCAACCACATATTTCAAGAAACGTATGGTTTTATTACTAGTATACTAGTTGTGTACCCGCACAATGCGGCGGGAGTCGTAAATATAGACGATTTGGAAGCTTTGATGGTTTTAATAGAAGAGATTTTAATGATGATTATTTTTAAAAACAAAAACAAAAGAACATACAATATCCATAAGGTTCCTTGATTTCAGATTCCATAAGATTGGAGCTAGCTTTCTAGTTTCTCCAATCCTTGTTTGTTATCCACTTGAAAGCAAGCTAAAATCCATTATGAGCATTCCTCTATCTTATCAATAGACTATGTATGCAACTAAACAAATAAATCTATTAGTTTGGAGCATTGAATGTATGTGGAAGGCATTCCTCAAATCATTCAACCAAGTACTTAACCCATAACTTATTTAGCAATATGGAGCATTGAATGTATGTGGAAGGCATCAAAATGTTAAAGTACAAGTAAAGTTAGGCTTACAAGATTTCAAGCATGCTCCTGCCTAATACTCCAGCACCTGCAACACGTTACTGAAGCTTGAATCAACAAATCGGATAAGCTCATAATGGTAAGAATTTGAAATCATGGCAGTAGAATATTTGAATCATTTCCAAAAAAAATAATTCAGATTTCACGTGTACTTTCAACTGCTTAGGCCACCTGTTGCAACATAAACTGATAATAGTATATGACTAAATTAGAATTAATTATGACTTCCAATGCATATTTGTTGGCCCATTCTATAAGAACACATACATTCTATCACCTCCAGCAGCCCTAAAGTTAACAACATAAATAGTACAATTTTAAACAATGTTTTGACATTTATGAAATCAACCAGGCAAGCATCAGGTTCAGACAAAAGTTTTAGAAGTATAATAACCTTTAGCCGACCGTAATCGATTTCAAACTTGAAAACAATAAATACAGCCGATGAATGAACCTCTTAATAGAAGAAGTATAAAAAATCAAACTTTACAAGTACACAAAATTAGCAATCGAACCTTTCACTGGGAGAAATCGGTTGCCTTGGTTTTGAGTACTATAAACATGAAGAACCTAAATCAAAAATGGGAATTTAGAATTCTAATAGAGGCCAGAAAGCTTATTTTGCAGGTAGGCCGGTAACTACAAATACAGCCTTCTTCGGATCTGGAAAAGATATATAATATAGATTTAAAATTAAAATTAGAAAACTACAAATAGAAGAAAGGGGACAGAAATGCTATTTGTTGATAAATCTGTATACACAATCAGCATAGAATAATTTTTATCACTACTCACATGGAGCGGCCGATGAAGGAATCTGTGATTGAAATGACATCCCATTAGTAAATTCAAGGTATGAGTAACCTGAAATAAATGTTAACATCAGCTTAATATATTCATTAGGTAAGAAAATTTATAAAGCTAGAAGAACGCATATGCTAAAAAAAGAAGATTAACTTCAACATTTATGATTTATCAAGAAACTTGCCATCTTTAGAAAGATATCGTATCTGAGGGCCACATATTATTCTCATAAAAGTAAAAAAATAATATACCATGTTATCATTCTGATTTATTTCTAAAACACAATTTTGTTTGCTAAACCTGTTTGAGCAGCTTCCGGAAGCATCTCTTCTTGGGTCATCCTCTTCTCCTCACCTTCCTTTTTCTTTTTTATCGGCTAAAAAAGTCGTAAAATCCAGCATCAAGAAAGTCTACAATTTGACAAGTGAAGTCAATAAGCTGAATGGCATAAATACTCTTCCTTAAAATACACCTGATTTGTGTCCTTTTGTAGATCGATAACCTGATAAATCGACGGTCTTCGTGAGAGGAGCTTAGAAACCCTAAATCGATTTATGGTCTACCTAAATCCCTAATTTTTATAGAAACAAAAAAGAAAGACAAAAATCAAATGTCAAAATTCAATGAAGCTACAAATCCCTAACTCAAAATTTTATTTGCAAACCAAGAAAGAGTCAGGAATTTACACCATTGCTTTCATCTCCATTGTGTCTACTGGTTCATGTACCTTAAAACATCACAAGTTATAGTCTGAGACAATGCAACTTAGGGTTTGAGATTGTATCCAGAAATCGAATAGCAAACACACTTACCACAAGATCATAACACCTTAAGTTGCTTCAAACTGTTTGTTGATTTGCATAATCGACAGAAAGGGAGGGCAGAAGTACAAGCACATAATCAATCTTCTCCTTTCCTCAACTGTTGATGGTTTAGAGGTCCAGAAGCGGGGTTGACGATAGAGAGAAAAGGTAGGCGACGGCGAGGGCTTCAATCTACCACAAAACAACAATGAATCAGTGTTAGGGCACCAACAAGAAAACTGAAAATATGTATGGTAGATTCATATGAGAAGGAGCGATAGAGAATATGAGATAAAAAAAAACTTTAACTGAGATAACCCTAACGTGAGAAGGAGCTATGGAGAAGATGAGAAAATGCTTGTTCGGAAGATGGATTTGAATTTGAAATTATGAGATTGGGAGCTTCAATCGTCATGAGTTCGCCGGCTTGGGAAACGAATGGACAGAGCGTGATAAGTTTTTCGCATATATAACTTGTACATGAAGTTGTTAGAGTTGTATTTAAGAGTTATTAAGAGATTGTGCTTTAAAATGTAGTACTTTAAGCTTTAAAAGTTGTTTTTAAGAGTTTGGGGGTTAAATGCTTTATAATATAGTATAGATATGTCGTGTTTTTCTAAAGTTGGATGTATACATACATATTTGTGTATTATATTGCAACCACATATTTCAAGAAACATATGGTTTTATTACTATCTATATATGGCGTGTTTTTCTAAGGCCAAGAGTACCGCTGCGGGCTCGGGCTCCGCAGGGCTGTGGTACGCCCCTTGCGGGCTTGAGGCTCGAGCTCGGGTAGCGGGTTTGAAAACCCGAGAAACCCGAGTGTTATTTGTTTTTTTTTTTAATTTTTTTATAAATAAATTAAAAATAAAGCCGTTGCAACGGCTACTTTTATAAAAAAAAATCCAATTTAATCCCACTATATATATTAATCCAAACCTCTTTATTTTTTCACACCAAAATCTCTCAAATTCTCTCAAACTCTCTCAAATTCTTTCAAATTCTCTCAAATTTCATCATGAATCCAAACAAAACACCTACATCCCGTCGTAACCGACCGGATACACCACAACCGCAAGAAGACCCGGAGCTTGGTTTCCAAGCGTTTACACAACAAGGTTATCATCCGCAATTTTCGCAACAATATCCGCCACAATTTTCGCAACAATATCCCCAACAATTTCCTTACCAATTTACACGTCCCGGTTTGATTGAACAAGGTTTTACTCCGGCCAACTACAATCTTCCTTCACCCGCAATCAATCTCGCCGACGACATTGTTCCGGAAACCCAACATTCTAGCCCGCCCACACCACAATCCATCTACACACAACCATCAAACCCGAGACCAACGAGAAAAGGAAAAAACAAACAATATGAAAATAGAACCCCCAAACAGATGTGGAGTAAAGAGGAGGAACTCGCGTTAGTGTCGGCGTGGGTTGACGTTTCGGAGGACCCCGTTATCGGTAACGCACAAACCGGTGGTAATATTTTTATTGTTATTATTATTATTATTATTTTTATTATTATTATAATTATTAATATTATTAATATTATTGTTAATATTCTTATACTTGAATTTACATAAATGTAGAAAGTTTTTGTAATAACCAAGAATAACTAAGAAGCTTTTAAGGTCTCATGGAAGAAAATGATCAAAGCTGAAAGTTGAGGGGAGTAACTTGTAAATATGGTTTAAGGTATAAAAACTCAATGTTTGGGCTCAAAACCCTAGATGTCATTAGTGGTGGCGGCTAAGGAGTCTAGAGAAGCAGAGAAAGAAATATGGCGTTCTAGTGAGTTTGAAGGAAGAAATCCTCATTTAGTAAAATTGGAAGAAGGAGTAGGTTGGAATTCGTTTCTGCACTCAATCCTACCAGGTAATTCCTAATTAAAACTCTTCTGGATGCTATGTTAGATCGATAACTGTAAGAGTTTTACTTAAAGGAGTGAATGGTAGCTTAAGAGAGAAATTAAACACTATAATTGTGTTGGAGTAGCAAGAAATGGTAAGAAATGGAGCTAGAATGTCTGTATCATTGTTTATTTAAGTTATCGCTTGACTGGAGATTATTGGGTAAAGTTTCGACTCTGGAATCGTTGCCGCACTCCCGATAGTTTTGAGTCCCGGTACTCGAGGCTTTGAGTCCCGGTACTTGCGATTTTTGCAGTCCCGATGTTGTGCTTTGATGTCCCGAAGTCCCGGTATGTTTGGCAAGCTAAGTCCCGGTAATTGCATTTTGGGTGAGTCTCGGTACATGGACTTTTGAAAGGAATTGGTTTTGTTAATTACCATGTTGGGCCGCGTGCAAGGAATTGGGTGAAAAACTACAATCAATTTCCAAATTGGTTTTAAGGGCCACGTGATCATGGCATAATGCAATTGCCATCCATTAGTTTATTTATATTTTTATTTAATTGACTTAACAAAGATATTAAGTGGTGTATTGGGTCTAAAAGTCCAAGAATCGGTAGGGGTCAAATTGGCATCCATAGTGGACTTTCAATTCGTGATTCGGTAATGAATTGGTCAACAGATCCGGTATTACATAAAATCAGAATTTAACTAATGTTGAGCTGGAATTAAATTAGTTGGGTCGTAAGTAAGCAAGTCCGGAACCATTTTAGTCTAAAAGCGAATCTTACCAAATTTAGATAATTTGGATTAAGATCGGAAGTAAGTTCGAATATTAATTATAGATTTACGAGTTACGTCTTCTACATCTTAGGTGCTCTATCTTGAGGTCGGGAGATTAAGTAAGAAGTCTTGAGACGAGAAGATACTAAAGCGTCAGGTGAGTTTTTCTAACTAAAATACGTGATTTTACGTGTTTCCAAAGGAAAATGATTATATGAAAATGCCTGTTAATTTACATGAATTTTACGTAAATGAAAGCTTTATGTTTTACTGATCAGGGTATGTTTATGAGCATGATTTATTACGAGCTTTTACGAATGTCTTCCCATGAAAAGATTCTTCGACAAGATGAAATTGGATTGTAAAGTGTTAAACGGATTTCATGTTTTATGATGATGATAAACTATGTGTATGTTATGTGAAGTCGGTCCGCATAGTGGGATCTGTAGTCCTCGGGATCTGATGATTCCTTGGATAGTTATGATAAGCTTGTAGGAGGGAATTCATTTTCTTCCTACTCGGAATGTGATGAGCTTGTAGGAGGGAATCCGTTTCCCTCCTACATGGATGGATATAGGGGAGTCTGCTTGGGCCCCTATATGAGGCGAGAGGGGAGTCTGCTTGGGCCCCGGTCGCGGTTGACGATGTGATCCTTAACACTGTGCGGTACCATGAATGATGTTATGTGAAGAACATGAATTGTTTTATAAATGAGTTTTATAATGTTGTTTTACACTGTTTATGGAGGGAACTCACTAGACCTCATGGTCTAACCCTCGCTTTTCAAAACTAAAACCTTTTCAGGTAAGCTAATAATAGAAGGCCCAGGTAAGTGAGCTAGAGCAAGGTATAGTGCAGACGCAGCTAGAGACAGTGTCGGTGCCACTTGTAGTAATAGTTATCCTCAGTTGTGTATAGGTTGTTTCCGCCAACCTCAGTTTTAGAAACAATGTAATGAAATTTTGGGACCTAGTTATGAAATGTTATGTTTTAAATGCTGTGTTTGTGCTATTGTAATCTTGGGTGTTACAGTTTTTGGACCCGAATCGGGCAAGTGTTCTTTAGTTTGATGGGTCGCGCCAATTATAGAACAACTCATCAACTCAACACCAAGTTCAACGACCTCAATAAAAAAACAAATTCTTTTGGCGGCATCTACAACAACTTGCTCACTAATAGAGGGAGCGGAATGAGTGAGGCCGACATTTCACGAACGGCACACGAACGGTACCGAGCACAACTTGGGCTTGCTTTCACTCACGAACAAGCTTGGGAAGTCCTCAAAAAATGTCCAAAATGGGGAGCCGTTCCAACGATGACGACAACTTCATCGTGGGGTTCAAAACGTACCAACCCTTCCAATGATGACGATGACGACAACTTCATCGAGCAACTTCAACGACCCATCGGGAGAAACAAGGCAAAAAAACATCAACGAGTAATACGGGCGGGTCGAATACGAACGAAAGTGTTACTCAGTTGTTCACGACGTTCAACGAGAAGATTGATGATACAATGTCTTACAAAATGAAAAAACTCGAACTCGAACGAGAAAAGTTGGAACACGAACGAGAAATCGAACGAGCAAAACGATTTGATAAAAACTTCGAGTTTTTCATAACCCCGCATGATCACCTTTCGGGCCCCGCTTTGATGGCTACGGTAGCGAGAAAAGAGCAAATTAAAAAATATCATAATTGGCAGTGTTTTGTATTTTGTAATTTTTATTTTTAATGAATGATATGAATTTTTATTTTTATTATTTATCTTATTTTTAGTTATTAAAAAATATATAAATATTTTTATGTTGTTAAATAATTAAATGTATAAATAAAAGAATTAAAAAAATGAGGTGGCAAGAGGGCTTGAGGGCTTGCGCTACGGGTCTTTAGGGCTTGAGGGCTTGAGGAGAGGGTTAGGAGAAAAGTTGATGTGGCGCTGATGTGACATTAAGGGCTTGAGGGCTTGCGCTACTCATGGCCTAAAGTTGGATGTATACATACATATTTGTGTATTATATATATACTAGCCAAGTACCCGTGCAATGCGGCGAGATGTAATATTCAAATAAGTATAAGAAATAATATAAAATGCAAATGTGTTTTTGCCATATAAACCAAATTGATTCGTGGATTGGATCGAGTGGTATTACCCAATGTACTCAGTCGATGATATACAACTTTGACCAATGGTGGTATAGATATACATGATATAGAGATTTATAATCATAAATAACACTTTAAAAAACGTTGTGGCTTATCTTGAAGCCCACGGCTTGAGGCTCACATCATTTATAACTTTAGTAATCAATTGTTTATTACATGGCATTCAAACACATTTAAAAATATGTATTGAAATCTATGGAATTATATATGACTAATGTTAATTTTTTGTTTTTAACACTTTTACTTAAATATTTTATAATATAAAATAGATTATCAAAATAACTTATCACCTGCAAATAGATGAGTCACAATCATCCCACAAGACAAAATAACATACATTAAATCCTTTTTCTTATTCAGATATCCACAATGTCATCCATTACCAACATCTACAAAAGGTAACGTAAGCCACAGTTGAAACTTTCTCGTTTATCTTACATACATATCTCATCCATATCACACACTAAGGCCAAAATGCTATTTTTGGTCTCGTATTCTTTCGTTGCTGTCTTGATGCTGTAGTGAGGGAGAAACAGGTGTTTTGCAATTTCTCTGCAATATCAACTATCAAAACCATGTACTGCAACCACAAGTCCACATACATACAAAGAAACTTTCATTTCAATAGCTAAGTAACATACAAATCAAAAGCCCCTAACGAAGAACTTACATGCTCAATAGTTTTATTCAGTTTTCTTTAATAATGGGCTTATTTTTAGGGTTTAATAGTTTTTAATAGCCAAAATATTGTTTTTAATAGCCAGAATTCGTAATAGTCAAAATATATAGGAGGAAGAAGGGGTTGAATATTCAATTTTCTTTAATAATGCGCTTATTTTTTGGGCTTAATAGTTACTAAAAGTAAAAAAAAAAACTCAAAATTGATGCAAAATCAAACTCAAAATTAATGCAAAATCAAACTCAAAATTAATGCAAAAGGAAATCACGTTTCAAAATTAATGCAAATAAAACCTACTCATAATCTCTTTCTTTATAACATGAGTAAAAAAATCCAATAAGAACGGATTAATTGAATGACTAACCCAAATCTTTCAGCTGATTACCTCGAGTTAAGGAAATGTTTTTAAGGAAATTACGTTTCAAAATTAATGCAAAAGGAAATTAATGTTTTTTAATTGAAAACAAAAATGTTTTTTAAGGAAATTACGTTTCAAAATTATCGCGAAACGAAATTAATGTTTTCTAATTGAAATCAGAAATGTTTTTTAAGGAAATTACGTTTCAAAATTAATGCAAAAGGAAATTAATGTTTTTTAATTGAAATCAGAAATGTTTTTTTAAGGAAATTACGTTTCAAAATTAATGCAAAAGGAAATTAGCTAATTTATTAAAAGTATACCCATAACAAAATTAAGTTAAGAATGAAAATATCGAACAAGGTAAGTAATTAATCGTTCAAAGATTAAAAGATCCTAAAATTGGCTTAAATAAGTAAATAGCATTGACACAAATCAATTTGCAAAAAAAACATGTTCAAATATGTAAATATTATTTTATAAGGAAATCACGTTTTATGAAATATGATTCTTAATTAGATATTTATTAATCTGTAATAATAAAATATTATTTATGAACTTAATAATTAAGTAAAATCATATTAACATCATGAATGCCAAAATACATGTATCATAAGTTTAAAAAGTCCCATCAAACAAACAACAAAGATGAATGATAAGAATTTTCATAAAAGACTTGGTCATAATTATTCAAATATTCTTGATATATATATACATGTTTGAAAACAATAATCATTCTTGATTAATCAACAATATAATTCCTATTTTAATCTTCACTACCGATAAAGCTTACATATAAACAATATAGTAATGGTAGAAAACTAAAACTACAATGATTTGAATGTATAAACCCAAATTAATGAAATCCAATAAAATTTTATGTAAATAAAATTATCAAAATGTAAAGAAAAACAGTTTAAGATGCATGCACATGTGGTTTTGTTGATGGATATCATTGCGTAAAAAGATCAATATAGATATCAAGTATGCATTTATACACCCATAGGTCGAAATCAACATGTAACATAGCAATATTTACATACATCATATGATTATAAAAAACTGAGAGAGAAGGAGAATCATAACTGACCAGTTTGGTTCTTCAAAGAGCTTTTGGGGAGCACGTGCTGATAACGTGTAAAAGAAGAGTAATATTCTTCTCATCCATTATTCTGTAATACATAAAAGATTAATTAAATAAATGGTTAATCAATCCTTCATTTGGATGAAAGCTAAACAGTTCATAGAGGTTATAACACATACAGTTAAAACACAAGATTGTTATAGCGTATACCATAAAGAACATGCAGGCTGGAGCAAAAAAATGTAAACGGTTTTGAAGTTGGAAGTTTAAAAATTGAGATAAGAAAACTTACCCGTTGTGAAGCAAACCAGATTTTCAGAATTCGTTGGAGTCTTGATGGAGGTGCTTACCGGATTTTCAGAATTCTCACAAACCAAAATATTGTCTTAGCCAAAATATATAGGAGGAAGAAGAGTGTTATTTTTGGGGCAAAATTAATCAATTTCGAAATTAATGCAAAAATTAATCAATTTTGATTATTCAGTTTCCTTTATTTTTGGGGCTAATTTTTGATATGTATTAATCAATTTCAAAACTAATGCAAACATTAATAAATTTTGATTATTCAGTTGCCTTTAATAAATATGTATAACCAAAATTAACAATGGACGTATTAATTGAAATCATTAATGTCATGGACGTATTAATTGAAATCATTAATGTTATGGACATATTTATGGACAAAGAATTTATGTTTCTCTCTCTAAAAAAATTAAGTAAATATGCTTTAAGTTGTAGTACATAGTGCTTAAATGGTTGTTTTTAAGAGTTTGGGGGCTTCATGCTTTATAATTTAGTATATATATATATATATATATATATATATATATATATATATAGAGAGAGAGAGAGAGTAAATTACGTTTTTAGTCCTTGTGGTTTGTTGAAAATTTCTATTTTCGTCCTTATGGTTTTGAAATTGCGATTTTAATCCTTATGGTTTATAATTCGTTACCTTTTTTGTCCTTATGATTTAAACTTGATTGCCTTTTTGTAACGCCCCAAAATTTCAAGAAAATTTAAAATTTTTAATTAAACGCTTTATATAAAAACTCAATAAATAATTCCAACATATTAATTGCAAGGACATAAATATTGTTCAAGAAATCAGAAACCAGCGGAAACGAAGTTTAATAATTAAAATAAATAACAGTCAGCTCATCCCGCGCGCCAGTGTGTACCCGTCATGCCTTAGAGCCACTCGTACCTGAAACCACAGATTATTGGGAAAGGGTAAGCACGAAGCTTAGTGAATTCAAACACATGCGCAGGTAGGAATTATATACACATCACCCCTACCCGCACATAAGCAGCAATATCACAGATACATAAAATGAGTAAACATCCACAGGAAATTATGTATCCCACCACCTCAGTACCATCGAGGCCTCGGTCCCACCGAATTGCAAGATAACCAACACCTCAGTACCATCGAGGCCTCGGTCCCGCCGAATTATAACATAACCAACACCTCAGTACCATCGAGGCCTCGGTCACGTAACCAACACCTCAGTACCATCGAGGTCTCGGTTCCACCGAATCGTAAGGTAACACAAGTATACCAAACATCCAAATCAATCAAATAATATGCACCACAACAAGTAGTTCACACCACAAAGACAGAAGTACAAGCAACTATTATGACATGCATACAACCCCTAACTACACAGTGAGAGAACTCACCTCAAATGCGCGCCTAGCTTAATCAACACGAATCAAGCTTCACAATCACGGTCACCTTCCAGCACCTAAACGCATGTCAAAACGTGTCAACACGAGACCCGGACCCTAGGACACGACACACGCTTAAAACGTCACTAAACTAATTTCCGATCACCCCAAAACAGGTCTGTTCGGGACCCATTTCGACCCTCTTAAATCCAGAAAAATCCCAATAATATTTCATGACCAGAAAGTCCTCTGAGTTAGGGTTCCAAGGACATATTATACGCCTCCTAACGATTTTTCTATAATTTACTATGAATTAAATACGAACGGTTACCCGAAACTGCCAGTTTCGGTCCAGCTGCAAAAACGGTCCAAAACAGCCTAGCTACGGTTTAAATCAGAATTTCGGCAAAACACGAAAAACCTTCCCGACTCGAATAGGGAACTATGGCCACCAAAATCACCTCAAAACGAGTTACGAGTAAAAAGTTATGGTCCATGCAAAACAGTGGCAGATTCCAGAAAATTTTACATAAAATGACGAATCACCGAACTTGCGACCACTTTTTCTCCCAACTCGAGGCCGAACCAGTTTTCGGCTAAAACACAGAAAACGTGCCCGGTCCCGAGCTCGAAGCGTGGGCGCCAGTTTCGGCTCAATCGGAGTTATGACGGAAAAGTTACGGTCACACGAAAACTGGACGGCACACAAAGAATTTACATAAAATGATAACCGGTGATTTTTTTTTTTTGAAACAGATCAAGCGGTTTAGTGCTCGACTCCGGCAGCCTTAGGGTCCCAACGAGGCGGTTTTAGGTTTTGGGCCGCAGGCGCCACCCACTGCCACCTTCGGCAGCGGTGGTTGCCGGCGGCGGCGACGACCGACGATAAATTTTTTTTTTTCGAAAACAACACATGAGACCCCTCGACCCTACCCTATCGTCGAAGCACATCCACGCACACAGCTGAACAGAACCACCCAACGCCACCACCTCCCAGGTGGTTCACGGCGGCCAGGTCGGCGGCGGCCAAGGCTGCCGCGTCGTGGCTGGAACGGAAGAAAATCGACGATAAAGCAAGAAGGAACGACAAGAAGGAACGAGACTTACCTTGAACGGCCTGAAACTTCCTTCTTACAATCGCACTCCCGCAACTCCCACCTCTCTCTCGCCGGTCGGACCTGTGGAGAAGACACCGGCGACTAGCGGCGGCGATCTCCGGCAGCTTCTTCTTCTCCCTTCGCCCTTCTCTCTCTCTTCACGGCTTAACACACACGCACTAGGGGGAAAAAACAATTAGGGTTTAGGTACCTTGTGTGGTTGCGTGATCACGAAGGGAAAAAGAATACGGGAGGGGCTCGGTTTCTTCCATGGGCCGAGCCCCATGCAAGGACTTTGAAAAAGAAACATAATCAGCCCCTAGACTAATCCAAAACATTCACAACTTACAACTAACTCACAACTGTCGGCATTTGGTCCTTATTTACACCAACTCACTAACCACAAACAATTAGATGCAAACACTTTAATTTACTGAAAAAAATAATTAGATAAAAAAAAACGTACCGGGACACGGGCTTTACAACTCTCCCCCGCTTGGATTAGACTTCGTCCCCGAAGTCCACGCCCGCAAACAGCTCCGGGTAATTCTCCCGCATCTCGGCTTCTGGTTCCCACGTCCATTCTGAACCTTTCCGGTGCTGCCACTGGACCTTCACCAATCCAATGACTTTGTTTCGCAGAGTCTTCGTCTTCCTCTCGACTATGGCTATTGGCTTCTCCACATAGTTGAGTCGCTCGTCAATCTGAATATCTTCAAGGGGAACTACTGCAGACTCATCCATCACACACTTCCGCAACTGAGAGACATGGAACGTGTTGTGGATCAGGCTCAGCTCTTCTGGTAGCTCCAATCGGTAAGCTACTTTCCCCACACGCGCGATGACCCTGTATGGTCCGATATATCGGGGACCCAACTTTCCCCGCTTGCGAAAACGGATTACCCCTTTCCAGGGTGACACTTTCAAAAGAACGTAATCCCCGACTTGGAACTCCAAGTCCGATCGTCTCTTGTCGGCGTAACTCTTTTGTCGACTCTGAGCAGTGACTAACCGATCCCGCACCATTTGAATCATCTCTGACGTCTTCAGCACCACATCGGTGCTTCCCAGCACCCTGTGACCCACCTCGCCCCAGCAAATGGGCGTCCGACACTTCCTGCCATACAACACCTCGTACGGCGCTCTACCGATGCTAGCGTGATAGCTGTTATTGTAGGAGAACTCAGCTAGTGGAAGATACTGATCCCAACTACCCCCGAAGTCAATCACACATGCTCGCAGCATGTCCTCAAGTGTCTGAATAGTACGCTCACTCTGCCCGTCGGTCTGAGGATGAAATGCTGTACTGAAATGCAACCGCGTACCCATCTCATTCTGAAACTTCTCCCAAAACCGGGAGGTGAAACGAGTATCCCGATCCGAGACAATCGAGACTGGCACCCCGTGCCTAGTTACAATCTCTCGGATGAAAACCTCCGCGAGCTTATCCGCCGAGAAGCTCTCTTTAATCGCCAAGAAGTGAGCGCTCTTAGTCAGACGATCCAGAATTACCCAGATGGTATCATTCCCTCGCTGAGTTTTGGGAAGCTTCGTGATGAAATCCATCGTAATCTGCTCCCATTTCCACACCGGAATCTCCAAAGGCTGCAATTTCCCGTGCGGTCGCTGGTGCTCCGCCTTGACCTTCCGACAGGTCAAACATACCTCCACACACTTGGCTACATCCCGCTTCATGCCGGGCCACCAATAGCCTTCCCGTAAGTCTCTGTACATTTTGGTCGCTCCCGGATGAATCGAAAACTTGGATTTATGCGCCTCGTCCAATAGTATCTGTCGGTTTCCCCCGGTGAATGGGACCCAAACTCTACCATAACGGGTCAATAATCCTCGACTATCCCGCACTAATTTCGGAACTTCTCCCGAAACTCTTTCACGTTTTGCATTTTCCGCCAACACGGCCACCTCCTGAGCGACACCTATCGCCTCCAAAAGAGGTGCAACCACTGTCAACCGCTGGCACAGACCCTTCAGCGGTCTCCCAACCGGATGTCGGCTAAGTGCGTCCGCGACTACATTCGCTTTACCCGGGTGGTAAAGTATCTCGCAGTCGTAATCCTTGACCACATCAAGCCATCTTCGCTGCCGCATATTAAGGTTTTGCTGATCCATCAGGTATTTAAGGCTCTTATGATCAGTGTAGATAGTACACTTGACACCATAAAGATAGTGTCTCCAAATCTTCAGAGCAAACACCACTGCTCCCAACTCCAAGTCATGAGTCGGGTAGTTCGCTTCGTGAGGCTTCAGCTGCCTCGAAGCGTAAGCTATGACCCTGCCGCGTTGCATAAGCACGGCACCCAACCCCTGATATGAAGCATCACAATAAACCACCAAATCCTCCATACCCCGCTTACCACGACACAATATTGTCCGCTTTGCCCCACTGGCTCACGGATTTGTTCTTGGCGACCTGGCAAGGACTTCCCAGGAGGTCACCCATCCTGGTACTACTCCCACCCAAGCACGCTTAACCACAGAGTTCCCAAGGAACCCGCATGCTTGTGGCCCCAAAACGCGTTGTGTCTGGTAAGGCCAAGGTTTACTAATATACCCAGCATCTCTCCTGTCCACGGCCGATGTGGGATATGCCTAAGGTGTTACACACACCCCCCATAGGGACTCATCGTCCTCGATGAGGTTTGCCCCACCATCCCGAACGGCACAGGAGTGGCTCTGATACCATCTGTAACATCCCAGACCAACCGTACCAGATATTGTCCGCTTTGTCCACACACCTGGACTCACGGTTTTAAAACGCGTCTGATAGGGGAGGTATCAAGTTCCTCTTATAAGGCAACCTTTGTTCCCCTCCCCAACCAATGTGGGATCTTACACTTTTTCATCCCTATAGTTTACAATTCATTTCTATTTTAGTCCTTAATAATTAAAACTAGTGTTTTGGTCTCAGGGACGAAAATAGAAACAAATTGCAAACCATAGGGACTAAAACCGAAATTTTAAAACCACAAGGACAAAATCTGCAACTTTTAACAAACCACAAGGATGAAAAACGTAATTTATATATATATATATATATATATATGGGATCATTCAAGGGAGAACAAGTTAGTTTGTGGTAAATGTGAGATCCAATCTCAACCACAAATCAAGCTATAAATTAAGAAATTATTAATTTGGTATTTTTGACTTTAAATTTTAATTAAGAGGCATTTTAGGTATTGTAAAAATAGCAAACCTTCACAACAAAATACTGTGAAGGTTTACCATCACAGTACCTTCACAGTCTTTTGCTGTGAAGGTTTAGTGTTAATATTTTGGTCTCACGGTCTCACGAAAATAGTCTGGTCTCACATGATCTTAATTCTATATATATAGAGAGAGAGGTGGTTTCATTTGCAAACCACTGTTAATTTCCAAACTATGAAACTCACTTTATCACCATAGATTAGAATATTTAATGGCTTAGATTAGATTAGTCTAAAAATGGTAATAATGAAATTAAAATAAATTAATGAGTAAACTCTACTTTTGGTCCCTGAGGTTTAGTGATTTTTTTTAAACAAATACATGTGGTTTCATAATTCAAGTTGTGGTACCCATGGTTTTGATTTTACTCTAGATTCGGGGTCTGGTCACTAACGGGGTTAAATGGCTTCGTTAGTGTCAAGGGCAATTTCGTCTATTCACTATTTCCCTCCTATTTTAACCCGCCTTCCTTCTTCTTCTTCTTCTTCACTTCATTCCTTCTGTTAACTTCAACTTCTTCCTTCCTCCTCCTTTGTCGATTCAAGACTTCTTCATCTTTAACAATCATGGTGCTATGTTATTGTGGATGTGAAGCAGTTGTGAAAACATCATGGACCACCGCAAATCCTGGTCGAAGGTTCTATACATGTGGAAGGCTGGTACAGTGTTACGATTTTCTACATTTTCTGCAAGTAATCATGCTTAGCTAATAAAAGTTAGTTTTTTCTGTTAACAGGGCCAGTGTTCCATTTTTGGGTGGTTTGATCCACCTATTTGTTCAAGGTCCATTGATGTCATTCCTGGGCTACTCAAAGCCTGTAACGTCCACTTTCCGTAAAAGTCAAAGTCATGAGATTAACAATATAAATGATATAAATGTGCTTGTCCTTACATCAATGCTAAAACATACATAACAAAACTTTAACGTTAACATTAATCATAAACAGCGGAAGTCTCTCTAAGCCACAACCGAGCACTATCTAGACATATCAATCCAAAACTGGGAGCCTCACGAGTACCATTGCTTCCAAGCCATCTCTAGTTCTACCTAGAAGAACTCGCTACACGCTTACCTGAAAATGGTTTAGTTTTTGAAAAACGAGGGTTAGACCAAAAGGTCTAGTGAATTCCCTCCGAAAACAACATGAAAAACAGTTGGAAAGCATTTATCAATAAACTATAATGCATCATCATACAAGGTACTGCATTGTGTGTGGATCACATAAACATTTCGCGATCGGGGTTCCATCAGGTTCCCTTCCCGCCCTCCTTGGAGCCCACTCGGACTCCCCTCTACCGGATAGGAGGGAAACAAATTCCAACCTACCGGCCTGTCATACATATCCAAGGGATCCTCAGATCCCGAGAACCTCTCTCTGACCCTACAGTGCAGACCGACACCACATAGCATACAAGTACGTTCATGAAAACATGCCAGTTAAAGTATCCGTACGTCATGTCTTTCATTTATTCATGCTAAACATTTCATTTAATAGAACAGATACGTTCGTGAAAATCATGCAATCAGTTCATAGCATTTCATGCTCGGTAAAACCATAATCAGTTAAAACATATATCACTTTGCGTCGTAAAAGGATTTAGGGAACTCACCTGATAGCAAATTTTCTTCCTAACCTCTTGCCTCGATCCGACCGCACACCTAGTAATTAAATTTAGAATTTAATTAGATGCACTCAATTTCGATCCTATTCTTTGCTTCTTAACGGGTCTCCTCTAAAACTTGCTAAGTTCAACGTTTACCCATATCTTAGCCCAACAGGGACCCAAAGTCGTTCGGTCCAACTCAAGGTGTCGGCCCACTAAACTATGTGGCCCACCACCGAGTTTAAGCCCGAGACCGCATCTAGTCCCGATAGCCATGACTCCCGGTACCACCGACTCCCGGTACCCCGTGACTCCCGGTACCACCGACTCCCGGTACCCCATGACTCCCGGTACCACCGACTCCCGGTTTGCGACTACGAGCAGAAGACAAGCTCCAATGGCTTCCAACACCAATTCTTCCTATTCGGTCCAATATATGAGGTTTTATCTCAACATTCTTACCCAATTTATTCCATAAATTCCTTAATCAGATAACTTCCTAATCGATTGATTCTTTGGATTATCAACCCATTCGTAAAATAATTTCCCTACAGTGCTCTTATACAATAACCCAACTACAAACATGAATTCTAGACTGGAATTTAACTTATCTATCTATTTCATTAAGCAGCAATAAACAAGGAATGAAAGATTGCTCACCAATTAAAGTCTCTTCCCCAAGAATCACAGTCCAATCCTTCCTTTCACTATTTCTCTTCTTTCAGTGCTCAGCCGCCAACAATACAAAAATGGTTAACAGCCCTAGGGATCTGGTCATATATAGTTCCCAACATTTACGAAAACAGCACCTCTAATAAAACTTTCATTTCATAAAATTTGACCACTAAACTATACACTTGACAGAAACGGGTTGTTACAACACCCCCCCCTTAAAAGAATTCCGTCCCCAGAATTCCTCATTGGAAAAGATGCGGGTATCTTGGCCACATCAAAACCGACACTTCCCAAAGTAAAGCTATATCTGACTCAGTCAACCACCTCATTAAACTCGAAACATGGAACCTTGGGTGCATTTCCTTCAGTTCTTACGGTACTCTAGCTCGTAGGCTACTGTTCCTACTCGGTCGATCTTGACTACAGAAGATTTCCTAAGGCTTCTCATGCATCAACACTTCCTTTAAGGAGGAACTTGGCTAAATCCTCTGCCACAACACGAGATTCATTTACTAAGAGACAGACACACACTTGACCGCTTGACACAATTCCAAACCTGAACGTCCCGACAACTCACAACCCAGAGTTCCTTCAACGAAATACAAGCAATCCTAGATTACTTCTCCTAATCAACAATCGACTATGCGGATAACATTTCCCTTTCTCGGACCACCTCGACCACAGTTCGTCAACCATTTCTTACATCCTCACCACTTCATCACTCCATCCTTGTACGTAACCCAAGGTAGGAACCTTCAAACCTAACGTTGAAGTGTTCACCTTCTCGAATTAAACTTATCCTGAAACACATCAAATCCTCGTTGGTTACCACGTTCGTTCGGTCACAAAACATAACTCCGGTTACCCTCACCCAACTGGGAGGAATAACCATGGTCACACCATACTATTCTCACTAGCTTAAACACTGCACGACCAAATCGTTTACACATTTATCACAAAGTCACTAACTTAACTCATTCAGTTGTCTCATCCACTTCTTCCCTGCACAAAAACTTACACAATTTCCTTCCTCAATATTCTTTCCAACGGTTCGCACACTAATCAAAGACAATCTACACAATACTGTACCTTTCGGCAATACTGTCAAGTTTACTACTTCCGATTTACTCACTTGTTCCGACATACTATCTACACCTTCCCCACGTTAGCGTGGAGCACTGCTCACCAAACATTACTTGCCCCTCTCTCATGACGTTTCCACATGTTGATATCGCTTTCTCATTACTTACATAACCAAACAGTTGCACCAAGATCTTATCTTAAGGCATTCAACCAAGCCGTCTTGAAACAAGACCAGTGTTCGACGTCACTACACATTCTTTAATCTCCAACTTTTACCTTCTCAGACATTTCTCTCACACATAAGCAACAATTCACATTCTTTAAGGATTTCACCTCAATCCCACCACATTCTGACTAACACAACCCTCATCCTCTTTAAACTTCCAATGACCCCAAAGTGTGTTCCTTAGTAACGTCCCCTATTCACTCTAATAATGCACCCCCTTGGATTCCCTATTACAAACGGATCTATTAATTCAGGAACACCCCGAAACTCGGGTTCCACAATTCTTTCGACTAACCACCATGATCATAAAATCTGACAGATATATATATATATATATATATATATATATATATATATATATATATATATATATATATACTGTCATCCCGGCTTTCTTACTTAGATTTACCTTAAATAATTCTTTAACAATCAGTGTGTTAATCTCAATAGCACTTCCCCAAAAATGAAACACGTCCTGTAATAACAAATGAACGTCATTACTTAACAAATCTATAAAATTTAAATCAACCAACCAAGGCTTATACCTCTATCATGACATTTCAAATCAACTAACGATCATACTACTACTCCGACCCACAATCATCATCATGTCATTCCTTAAACATAACCAAAATTTCCAACTATTTTCTTCTAGGGTCATTCCCTCACGCATAAGGAACAACTTTCATTCTTTAACGATGTCTCATCTACTATACTACAGCTTGACTAATCTATTCATCATCTTCTTTAAACTTACTCCGCCTTCAAGAATATACTTAACAACATACGTAACCACAAAGCTTGGTCTCACAGCTGGGCAATCACCTAAATCTGCCCCGACATTCCATTCCGATAACAGTCAAAATACACACATACTTACAACCCACGTACTTCAACAACTGGGATTGCAAAACGTACACTCTATCCGAAATCCCAAAAGAATTTCCTTCTAATCCTTCATGTTTCTAACATCGCCTTACTACATCACCGACTGACACAGATATCTTGGCAGTTGACGCTACTATTCATTCGTACATTCACCACCCCTATTAGCACACTACCGACCAAGTCTCTCATGGTCATTCGTACACAATTCACACTTTCCTTCATATTCTCCCGTATACTATAATTGAGTCTGTCTCGCTACTTAGTTCTCTCCCAACTTGTTGAATTATGACTCACGAGTTCACACTTAGCTCAAACACGAACATCCTAACTAGCTCTTTTATGACCCGAGTCCTTTCTTAGACACGGCACATTTTCTTACGGACTGGTATAGTCTACACTCACTCTGCTTGTGTTACACACCTTGTCCTTCTACGGACCCTCCTCGCCTCGTAAATAGAACGCCTATTCAACAACAACAGTCTCTTAGTAATTTAACACCTGTACAAGATATTCTAACAACTTACACTCATCTGGTTTGAGCCTTCGGCCTCGGCCAACATACACCGTCGCCGACTTCAACAACAAAAGACATCTCTTAACTAATTCCTTAATCTATCCTTTAACATGAGTTCCTTACGGGACCTATTCCTCCCTACACATCATAGTTAACTTTATAATCCGTCGCCCCCATTTCGAAACTTACTCATGTAACATCAATATTACAATCTCCCTTCGAATCTCATGCCCCACATCGTGGACCTTTCATTCCTGCCTCACAGCACTACTCATAAAGAGTTGCTAAAACCAATACCTTGATGACTCCTGGTCCTTCCTCCGGGCACCATCGCCCCTCGGCAACTGTGTTCTCAGTCATCGAGCAAAGGTACAGACCCTCATACACCTGACACTAAAATCCATTCCCGACTCTTCCAAGGTCCAACTCTCCTCTTAAACACATATACCAAAGCTACATACGTACTCCCTTGACTTGACCAACGCCTCTCCGCTCTCGGAGTTCTTCCTTAGCTTAAGACGTAATACTCTACGACCTAGTGGGTTCGTAGCCTTCATGCATGACAATACAGTAAATAAATCCTTTTACACATTTTATCATTTTAAATAAACAACATTTAGAAACACTCGGGTACCCGTGACCCCATCACTCTTATAACTTCAAAACCCTGCACAACGATTCAAGAATCGTTGGCATGCATCTTCCTGTGAACCTCAATCTTGCTCAATCCGAACAATGTTATTACGATAGTAATATATTGCATGAAAATCTTTTCGTATGAGACCATTCTGAAAGAATTACCGACACAAAGTAAACCAGTCGGTTCTCACACTTAATTGTATGATATCAAAAGGTCAATAAGCATTTTGGTGTAAGTGAATTGCAGGTAACCATTTTCTTGACCATTTTTGTAACGATTTAACTTATCATTAAAAGTGTGGAATACTTTGCAAATCGTTAAGCCCAAAATTTCAATGTGCAACGTAACCGAAATCGCTTTTTCTTTAAACGTGTACTCGTACAAGCTGACTCATTTTGTTCAAAGTTGACAGTTATGTTTTTATTTTAAATCGTGAAAATTTCATGTTACATAAAAGAACGCTATGTATGAGACTCTATTTGCAATAGAAGGCTACTCACTCAACAAGGTCAACCACTTACTCACGCAGCTTATCCTTGATACTCCACTTACGACCAAGGGTCGCCCCCTCGATCAAGCACTAACTTGATGTACATGCGTTCCACATCTCACTTACTCAACCATTTCACACTATTTTCGCTTTGATCGACTATCTCACTTTCTACTTCTACATGCTTTCAATTCACTATAAGTATCTTATTCCATTTATTCTGCCAACGAAAAGCTCGGCTAAAAGTCAGGGCTCCATTGATACTTTCAAGGTTTTGACACTGTTCTATCTTACCATCCCAACTGATCTATCCCATAATTTCCATAACTAGGACTCTCCCGAAACTGGAGTCTTACTCAAACTCAAACATTCATCCTCTCCGAATCCACGAAGAGCTACCTCTAGACGACTCATAACATTCTTCACAACATTTCTTCTCTACGATGTCTACATACATCACATCATAATGACTCTTATACGACACTTCCCCAAGCAATGGAGCTCGGTCTATCCCTCAGGGATCTTGCTGACCTAATCCTCAATGTTCTCCCAGCCATAGCGCTAAACTGAAAGAAACCGATAGTTAATCCTTGCTAGACGTGACACAACAAATTTTCTATAAGTAAGGTACTGTAAGCACGCACATGTACCTGTAAGTTCGTAATTACACTGGCCAGGTGTAATCCCAAACTTACCTTACACGTTTGTCCTTGGCACCTTATTCCTAAGCGCATTTATAGTGATCGTTCCTAGAGGCAATCCTATGTCTTGGCTGTGTTACTCATCTTACAGTTTAAGTTTAGGCCCGAATGGTCGCCTAAATCCCTTAAACTAAGGCTCTGATACCATTTGTAACGTCCCACTTTCCGTAAAAGTCAAAGTCATGAGATTAACAATATAAATGATATAAATGTGCTTGTCCTTACATCAATGCTAAAACATACATAACAAAACTTTAACGTTAACATTAATCATAAACAACGGAAGTCTCTCTAAGCCACAGCCGAGCACTATCTAGACATATCAATCCAAAACTGGGAGCCTCACGAGCACCATTGCTTCCAAGCCATCTCTAGTTCTACTTAGAAGAACTCGCTACACGCTTACCTGAAAATGGTTTAGTTTTTGAAAAGCGAGGGTTAGACCAAAAGGTCTAGTGAATTCCCTCCGCAAACAACATGAAAAACAGTTGGAAAGCATTTATCAATAAACTATAATGCATCATCATACAAGGTACTGCATTGTGTGTGGATCACATAAACATTTCGCGATCGGGGTTCCATCAGGTTCCCTTCCCGCCCTCCTTGGAGCCCACTCGGACTACCCTCTACCGGATAGGAGGGAAACAGATTCCAACCTACCGGCCTGTCATACATATCCAAGGGATCCTCAGATCCCGAGAACCTCTCTCTGACCCTACAGTGCAGACCGACACCACATAGCATACAAGTACGTTCATGAAAACATGCCAGTTAAAGTATCCGTACGTCATGTCTTTCATTTCTTCATGCTAAACATTTCATTTAATAGAACAGATACGTTCGTGAAAATCATGCAATCAGTTCATAGCATTTCATGCTCGGTAAAACCATAATCAGTTAAAACATATATCACTTTGCGTCGTAAAAGGATTTAGGGAACTCACCTGATAGCAAATTGTCTTCCTAACCTCTTGCCTCGATCCGACCGCACACCTAGTAATTAAATTTAGAATTTAATTAGATGCACTCAATTTCGATCCTATTCTTTGTTTCTTAACGGGTCTCCTCTAAAACTTGCTAAGTTCAACGTTTACCCATATCTTAGCCCAACAGGGACCCAAAGTCGTTCGGTCCAACTCAAGGTGTCGGCCCACTAAACTATGTGGCCCACCACCGAGTTTAAGCCCGGGACCGCATCTAGTCCCGATAGCCATGACTCCCGGTACCACCGACTCCCGATACCCCGTGACTCCCGGTACCACCGACTCCCGGTACCATCGACTCCCGGTACCCCATGACTCCCGGTACCACCGACTCCCGATACCACCGACTCCCGGTTTGCGACTACGAGCAGAAGACAAGCTCCAATGGCTTCCAACACCAATTCTTCCTATTCGGTCCAATATATGAGGTTTTATCTCAACATTCTTACCCAATTTATTCCATAAATTCCTTAATCAGATAACTTCCTAATCGATTGATTCTTTGAATTATCAACCCATTCGTAAAATAATTTCCCTACAGTGCTCTTATACAATAAACCAACTACAAACATGAATTCTAGACTGGAATTTAACTTATCTATCTATTTCATTAAGCAACAATAAACAAGGAATGAAAGATTGCTCACCAATTAAAGTCTCTTCCCCAAGAATCGCAGTCCAATCCTTCCTTTCGCTATTTCTCTTCTTTCAGTGCTCAGCCGCCAACAATACAAAAATGGTTAACATCCCTAGGGATCTGGTCATATATAGTTCCCAACATTTACGAAAACAGCCCCTCTAATAAAACTTTCATTTCATAAAATTTGACCACTAAACTATACACTTGATAGAAACGGGTTGTTACAAAGCCAAAAACAGAGCTGAAGAATGTGTCAGAGAGAAAGACAGGGAAATTTTGAAGTTGAATCTGCTCTTGGTCATCACTTGGAGTTTATTTGTGTATTTCATGCATTTAGCCTTGACATGATCTGTTTTTTGTGTATGGGTTAGCTTTTGGGGAACAATGCATACATTTAGGGGATGGTACATTAGTGTTCTTAATGATGTGGATGGTATAAAACTAGGTGTGTATGGGTTAGCATTTGGGGAACAATGTATGCATTAGTTTTGTGTTGGTACTATTTGTAATGGTGCCAAATCATCTCCTGTTTGTTATAAAACTAGTTGTGTTGGTACTATTTGTAATGACATCTTATTTGTTATAAAAGTAGGTGAATGTTTTGGTGGTTTGATCCAACTGTTTTTGGTACCTTTGTTGATAACACAAAACCAAACCTGTTTTGGTCATCTGCAAGACACAAAACCAAACCTGTTTTGGTACACAACATAACAGAACTCTAACTTGTTTTGGTACCTTTGTGGATAACACAAAACCAAACCTGTTTTGGTCATCTGCAAGACACAGATAACACATACAATTCCATTCTGTTTTAGGACACAACATAACACAAAGAGTAAACACAAAACTAATTGTTTTCAATACCAATAATTACAGTACAAAAGCTATTGTTTCAACCATAAATACAATACATACCAACCTAAGACATAAACAGATAAACTAACTGTTTTCAACCAACACCAAACCACCAAACTAACTGTTTCAACCATACAACCAAACCATAACTACCATATATACTGTTTCAACCATTAACTACCAAAACACACAAACACAAACTTCAAGTCATGCCCTTTCCTGTGAAGGCCCTGCTTTCCCTGCTTTCCCTCCTTGTCCTCCTTGTCCTTTACAAGTCCTGGAATTGTGTCCTTGATTCTTACACTTATCACAAGTCATAGTCTTCCCTTTCCTAGGAAGTTTACCAGTGTCCCCACTCCTCATGTGTCTTCCTTATCTTCTTCTTTGGTCTCCCAATCTGTTTATGGTGAGTTGGTGGGATTAAAGTTGTTGCCCAGTCACCTTTCTCCCATAGCAGGTTTCCATTGATTGGCTCAATCTTGAAGCTATACATTTCCCTCCATGTGCTTACTCTGTATACATGCTCAACCCAATCTTCAGGTAACACATTGTTACCATTTGCTCCCATGTTCCAGTTTGTAGCCACAACATGCTTGCATGGAATTCCAGTTAACTCCCACCTCCTACATGAACATGTCATTGCTCTCACATCTACTATGCATTGGTCATTCCAAGGGCCAGAAACCTATTATATAGGAAAGAAATAAGTCCATATCCAGTAAATACCATTAAAACAAAGCATAATAACCTCTTTTTTAGTATACATACCTGGTACCTATCTCCTCCACTAAACAAGACTTGATATTTGGATGCCTCTTTCTTGGCAGTCTCTAAGATTTTGTTTGCAGTTGGGGTAAGTGGGCCATCACAACTCTCTATCACTTTGCATACATTCACTATCCTCTTCATTAGATACACTCTAATGTATTCCAGACATGAATAAATTGGTTTATCCCTAGCATCAACATTTTGTCTATTGAATACCTCACACATGTTATTCAATAACACATCAGAGTGACACCTGCTTGTTTCCAAAGTATAAACAGGTTGAAATATGTTACCAAAGTAAAAACAAGTTGACATATATACTTACCAAAGTAAAAATAGGTTGAAATATACCTGTGAAGTGTGATCTGCTCCAGGATTGAGGGGGGATCTTGTTCAAATATTTTGCTCCAGGATTGAGGGGGGATCTTGTTCAAATATTCATAGCACTCTGAATTGAACATTCTCAAACTTTCCATTGCAGTCTTAAACTGTGGGACAGTGGGGGCTGTTGCACACTGCCACAAGTAATCCTTGTATGCTTTCCCTTTCCACTGTTGTTTCATGTTATCATGAATATGCCTGAGGCAGTATCTATGCTCAGCAGAAGGGAACAAATTGGCAATTGCTGGAAGAATGCCCTATTTTCAAAGTAGTGTAACAATGAGAATACAATTCAATTACAAAAACAGAGGAAATTGAAAACCACAAACAGAGGAAATTGATTCATACATTTTGTCTGTCACTAATGAAAGTGAAGTTGGAATTTCTTTGAAGATCAAGGTCATCTCCAAGGCATTCTAAGAACCACATCCATGAACTTGTATTCTCAGCCTCTACTATGGCATATGCCACTGGATATATGCCCTGATTTGGGTCAATGCCCACTGCTGTTAGAATTTGCCCTGGAAATGGACCTTTCATAAAAGTACCATCTAGTCCCAACAGATCCCTTCTACCTGCCCTAAATCCTCTCTTCAAATAACCTAAACATATGTATACCCTTTTGAATTTCCTGGTTTCACTAGCTAGATTGGGTTCTTCCTCAACTTCCATCTTAACTGTTGTGTCAGGGTTGCATCTTTTTACTTTAGATAGGTAATCCCTCAAGTGTTGGTAGTGTGTCCCATAGTCTCCCCAGATCTTCTTCATGGCCATCTGTTTTGCCCTCATTGCATTGTCAGGTGACACATAGATCTCAAATTTCTCTGATAAGTGGGATTGAATTGCCTTCAATGGCATATTTGGATCTACCTTGATCTGCTATGTTATGTGCTTTGAGAGAAATTGTGCAGTGGCCATACCAACCTCCCTCGTTTGGAAGCATTTATGGGTGTCAAAATAGGTTTTCACAGCCCATGTTTCTTCATTTTCTGAACATAATACATACAAAACCCATGGACAACAGGGCCCATTGGACTTTCTCCAACCAGTCTTTCTTCCCTTAATAGGCCCACTGGACTCCTTTAACTTTGGCAATGATCCCCTATAAACGGCCCTAAGTCTTGCAGCATCATTTCTGATCACCACTAAGTCCCTTCTAGTCTGAATTGAATGCTGCTTGATTAGGTTGATAATGGTTATTTTATTACCAAAAGTCTGGCCTAAATAGAAGTCAATCTCCTTACACTGTGTTTGGGTCCTGCCTTTGCACAAACTGCCATTGTTATCCCTTGATTCAAAATTATCAACCTCAAAAGGATCAATATCACCCTCCACATTCACACTTTCACTTCCCTCTCCATTTACACCAAACCAGTCCACATAACCATCTACATAATCCTCCAAGTCATCATCTATACCAAATACCTCATCATACTCATTACTATTATGGCTCTCTATATCATCATGGTTGTCACTTCCCTGAATCAATTCCAACCCCTGGTTCAAGTCCAAATCATGGTTCAAGTCCTAGGCCTGGTTCAAGTCTAAGCCATTGTCCAAGCCTACTTCCTCTTCCTGTTCTGGTAACTCTGAGTCCAACCCCATAAAAGGATCAAAGCTATGAATTATATGATCCATGCTTTGATTTGGGGTTGACAGGTTAGTCCTACCATGTTCCACAAACACATCAATGAGTTTAATAGCAGGGGAATATTGTAAGAGGTTTAACACATCCTAGTTACTACCTAACCCTCTTAACCCAGTATCCATATCACCTTCAGGAATCAAGAAATGGTAAAATTTGATTTCATGTCTATCATACCCTAATGCTAACACCATTAAATGAAACTCCTCTACATTTAATCCTTCTGTGTTAACCAAATCAACATAATCAGTCTTACCATTCTCGTAACTCCTTCTAGGAAAGCTTGTAAAGCAACCTCCATGGTTCATCCTTACTGTTATCAATGTTGGCTAAAGCTCTGTATAGAAAATCAACAGGGTCAAAGCTATGAAGAATGTTTGCTTACCATATACATCACTTGGGTCAAATCCTTCGGCTAAATCCCTCCTTAAAACCCATCCGGGTTCCGCCATTGTTTCTTGAGCAGGGAACAAGTTTGATCGAGAAAAGGGTTTTTAGCTCAGTGTTCGTGTGAAGAGAGTGAGGTTTGAAGTTGAAGTTTTAAGTGTGTGAAGTGTTAGTGAAGACGAAGATTCGAGTGTCGTTAATATTTGAGGGAAATAGTGAAAAGACGAAATTGCCCCCGACACTAACGAAGCCATTTAACCCCGTTAGTGACCAGACCCCGAATCTAGCGTAAAATCAAAACCATGGGTACCACAACTTGACTTATGAAACCACATATATTTGTTTAAAAGAAATCACTAAACCTCAGGGACCAAAAGTAGAGTTTACTCTAAATTAATTAATAAACAGTAAAACAAAAGAAGGGTAGATGGGTAATTTGCTATCTAAATTAATAATGGAAACTAATTTAAAAATAGTGCGGCTATTCAGGAAACAATCAATGAAACAAATCAAAAGCAAACCCATTCCAAAATTTCAAATCAAAAGCAAACCCATTTGAAATAACTTGAATTCGGGTATCTCTATTTTACGATCATTTAATATTAAAAGAAAAAACCAAATAGCAAAGATGTTAATCACTGTAAGCATGAAATAGACTAGAGAAACACCATTAAGAGAAAACCAAGGATGAAGATGAAGATATAGATGAATCGTGAAGTTAAAGGAGGTAACATTTGTTGAATTTGACCAATTTACTTGTGTTGTATCAATTAGAAATCTAACGCTTCACCAATGAAAACGGCAATGAACGACGACAATGAACGAAGATGAACCGAGATTACACGAAGATGAACGACAATGAAACCGAGATGAACGACGATGAACCGACAATGAAACCGAGATGAACGACAATGAAACCGAGATGAAACGGAGATGAACGACGATGAACCGACAATGAAACCGAGATGAACGACAATGAAACCGAGATGAAATGGAGATGAACGACGATGAACCGAGATTACACGGAGATGAACGACAATGAAACCGAGATGAAACGAAGATGAACGACGATGAACCGAGATTACACGGAGATGAACGACTATGATAAGGATGGTGTCACATATTTTTAAAATCCGAAACCCACTGTGATAGAGATGGTGTGGATCATTTTGCAAACACTGTGATAGGGATATTGTGGATTATTGCTTGAAAAAATCTATGCTCTTCTTCACCAGACAACAAGTGTTTTGGGAAAGTTGAGATCAAATACTATATGATTCCAGGTTATACTTCAAGTGGGCCCGCCATTAGTAACGAAACAAGCATCGGCAATTCGTATCCCAGTTTCACAAGATTCAACCATGGAAAATATGCAGTTAGTGACAAAAAAGCGCACATCGGGACCGGTAATTTGATTTGCGATCACTTCTATACAACAACCGGCATCAGTTTTGGAACGTATAATCCTGCAATTGTGTTGCAGCTTCAGAAGATATTTGATGCCGATTGGGATTCTCCTTATGTCGTGCCGCTTGAATCATTGCAGGATGGACACACTTTTTCAAGCTGAATTAATGGCATTTTACTTTACAATTAAGTAGGGATAAAGTAATGATGACACAATATAATAGTTAATTACAATCCTATTATGTTTTCATATTTAATTGAATGACATCAAAAAGACAACATTACCCTTTGCAATATTTTTAAAATAAAAAGGCATGAAAAAATGTGATTGGTTGAAAATGGTTTCTAAAGTTTGCATTTTAATGGTGGTTTTCACATGATCCCTCATCTCTCTCTCTCTCTCTCTCTCTCTCTCTATATATATATATATATATATATATATATAGGGTACAAATCAAATACAAACAATGTATTTGTTGCACCCCTTACAAACCGCAGTCTGCACACTGGTTCTGTATATATGCATTGTCCCATATGAATGTATGTTCATTATATGTATATTCTTGCACATATTCATATGCATATATGCAGAACCAGTCTGCACATATGCAGACTGTGGTTTGTAAGGGGTGCAACAAATGCAATGTTTGCATTTTACGGAGCCTCTATATATATATAAGCAAAATGTGGAATTGCTTATGTGGCATCATGAGAAGCCTTCATTCACATTTCTCTATTTTCTCATAATTTTAATTTTTTTAAATAAAAAGCTTTTCATAAATGACCATTCAACCCTAAATGAAAATTGTGTATATGAAGGTTTCTTTGGTAATTGCACTTCCAATTTAATTAACTTAATTTCCAAACTATCTAACTTCTTATAGACATTAATTTTACTCTCTTCATCTTTCCATTTATCAATCTGAGGAACCTACAACAAAATTATATATAAACTACAATCTAATGCTCCATAACAAGGAATTAACAACTTTTATGTTCTATACTATGTTGTATTAGGGTTGTATGTTTGTTTGTTGTTTCTTCTTTGTTAGGAATATTTCATATAGATTTGATGTGTCAAAACTTCAACTTACAAGGGTTCGAATTGTAATATGTTTATTTTATAGTTATCCTTGTAAATTCTAGTTTATCTAAGATTCCTAGTTTATCTAGGATTGGTATTTATCTAGTTTCTAGTTTATCTAGGTTTCTAGTATATAAAGAAACCTAGAGATATAGAATTAGATGTTCTTGAAACCCACGTTTAAACAAAAACGTGTAGATGTGTGTGCATGAGCCCCAAGGTTCTTAATCCTAATACTTGAGAAGAAGTATTCGTTTGTTGATAACTTAGGTCAACAAATTGGGGCGTGAGTATGTAATCAGTATGTTTAAATTAATGAAACCTTGTTAGCTATACAAATCTGTCGTTTAATTCCGCTGTTCATGTTGTGATTTGTATATGTTTATTCCATGATCTAGAACTAATCATTCTTGAGCTTAAAGATCCGGTTTAGGGTTTACATAAAACCTATCAGGTGGTATTAGAGCAGTATATTCTTTTAAGTGTTATTAGTCTTGTTAAGATTCGATCTTCAGAATATTCTTTTAAGTATATCTTCAATCATTCCATCTTTATCTCCTTCAATCTCGCATTCCATGTTCTGATCCCAAGCAGTATTAACTTCATTTTTCTCAAGCAGTACTAATGGTTTTCGTAAGACACCAGCAGTACTAACCTTTGTTCAGCAGTATTAATAATGTTCCAGCAGTAGTAACTTGACTAGCAGTACTAATCATGTTCCAGCAGTAGTAACTTGACTAGCAGTACTAATCATGTTCCAGCAACATTAATGACTCAGCAGTACTAACATGTCTCTGGCAGCATTAACTTTGTCTTGCAGTAGTAACCATGACTTGCAGTAGTAATCTCCACTTGCAGTAGTAATTATGCCCTGGCAGTACTAACTTTGTTCTGGCAGTATTATCCATACTTAGCAAATATCTTCAGTTCCCAACAATCTCCCCCTAACTTGACTTTTCAGGTTGAGAAGTCAAGTTCTTCAGATGATGCTTCCAAAACTTAATCATCAACACATAAATTTGGATCCAATCCCAGACTTTGATTGAGAATCCTCTTTACAAGGTATCTTGCCATCTTAGAGTCTTTGTCACTTACCAACTTAGTTTTTAGCATTCCATCCAACTTTTTCATGCTGTGCTGGTATACTCTATCCACCAAATAATACTCATGATATGCATTGTCAACAGTTATGACATACACACCACAGTTTTCAATAAGCATCCATTTGGTAACAACTTGAAAATTGCTTTCTATCCTATGCTGAACTGCTTCTGGTTTGAACATTTGGCACAGGTATTCAAGTACCATTTTGGTGATGGACATTCCACTTTCAGTCAGCATATTTCCATAAAGCTTCATTCCCACTTTGAACATCTCTTCCAAGTCTGATCTAGAGCACATCCTTAACAGTTTTCCCCATGTAGAACTGACCTCAAACTTCCCATCTGCTCTTTTTACTCTGATGTACTCCTTTCTCTGATCTTTCAAAGTATCCCATAATATGATTTCAGGAGCCATAGAAGATATTGGTTCAGCTTGGATTGGATTAGTATTAACCACAGTAATATACAAATCACATTGAGCATTTGACAGTGATTGTACATTGCTTGGTTGGCCTGAGGGAGTTGCCACTTCTTCTTCAGCAACTTTTGGATCAGATTTCTCTTTCACAGCTTCTTCCTGGTCTTCTTCTACAGTTGGCTCCACCCTTGGCTTCTTTACATCTTTCTTCTTTGAAGCTATGGACTTTGTTCTTGGCCTTTTGGTTGACATCATCTTTGTTCTTTTGAAAGATTTAACAGCTTCAGGAGTGGTTTCAGCTGTTTCTTCTTTGTGGCTCTTAGCAGCACTAACAGTTTCTGCTGCTTTTTGTTTTTCAGCAGCAGTAACCATTTCTACTGCTATAGCTGTTACTGCTTCTTTTATAACCTTTAATGCTGCTGCTTCAACACTATCTTTCACAATCCAAAATATCTCTGCATCAATCTCGGATTTAGTTGCAGGTACTGCTTCCTTCTCACTTTTAGATACTGCTGCTTCAGTCTTAGATACTGCAGCATTACCTGTTTCTACTGCTGATTCAGTTTCTACTTCTTTCTCAATCTCAGCAGCATTAACTGTTTCTACTGCTGGTTCTGTTTCTGCTTCCTTTGTAATATCAGCAGCAGTAACCGTTTATGCTGCTTTTTCTGTTTCTGCTGCTTTTTCTGTTTCTGCTTCCTTTGTGATATCTGCAGCCTGCTCAGTCTCCCCCTCAACCTTATACTCATACTCCCCCTCAATCTTTGTATCCTCCATGTTTAGTTCAGAGTCTAACTCCCCCTTTTTGGAAGCATCAGAGGTTGTTCCTCTCCTTCTCAGAACATACTGAGCTTTCTTCCTTCTTTGTAGCAGTTTGGTGATCAGCTTCTTATTCTTTTCTATCTTGGTGTTTTGATGAAGAACCACCTTCTTAAGCTCATCAATCTCCTTCTGCTGATCCATGACCTCAATGTTGATATTTGCAATAGTTTCCATCAATTCCTCATAAGTATATCTATCCTCACCTGATTTAGAAGTGTTTACCTCCCTTTCAGGATCATTGGAAGTTGTAGCAGGTGTCTCTTGCCTAGCAAAAGCACTACCTACCCCCTTGGTTTCTTGGCACCTGGGACCTCTGGATGATTTCTCACCCTGAGTTGCCGTGAGGAAGGTCTTAGTTATTTTACCACTGGCCTTCTCTTTGCTAGCAGAAGTAGTGGCAGCCTTGCGACTCACATGCTCAACCTTCTCCTTAGTGAGCACCTTCTTGGGGTTGGGAGACACCCCTGTGGTTTCCCTTTCGATATTCTCCATTGGAGAATGCTCCAACAGAGGGCTTAAAGGCTTCGGGCTCTTAGGAGATACATCAAGGGAAGGAACCTTGTGTACCTTTCTTCTTTCAAACTTTTTGGTTATTTTGGGAGTGGGTCATTCAAGAATGGACTGAGGGATGTCTTTTGTGATGGAAGGTTGGGATTGGTCATCAGTGGGTGTGTCTAATGAGGGCCTTGACCCTGATGCCATACCTTCAATTGTGTGGGACACAACCATCATTGTAGAGAACAATGGTGTGTCAACTCCTTCCGAGTCCCTAGGAAGTCTCCTCATATTTGAGAAAACCTTCCCTTTAGGGGGTTTTGGCACATATACCTCATCAAATTGTGGTATATCCGTCAATTCCTTAGTTATCACTTCTTGAACAAACCTTGGATACATATAAAACCGCTTTTTGGATTCCAGGTTTGATACAAGATCATTGAAAAGCATTGCTAAAAAATTGAACTTTCTGGCAGTGGCTAAGCAGACCAAGGCATAAGCAATGGTACTGCTAAACTCACTCCATCCAGTTGTTTTCTTTGAAATACAGTGCATAAGGGTATGAACAAGAAATCGCCATTGAGTAAAAAACTTTGACTTGTAGAATTTAAAAACTCCAATGGGACCCTCATACCCCATTCTTTGTAAAGTTGAGTATAGTTCTTCATTGGAAATAGAGGTTATACCTGAGGCATCATCCAATCGAAGAGTGGTGCGAAGGAGTTCTTCAGAAACTTTCAAGGGTTTGTCACATACCCTTGTTTGGATGACTTTCTGCCCATCTTCGGATTCCACGGTGGCATTGGCCCAGAATTGCGTCTGATGCTCGATGTAGATAGTCGGATTCACCGTTAGGGCATAAGAAATATGAGTGGACTTGAGAAAATCCACAATGTCGTGAAATCCTTCTGCCTGTTTTGGCTTCTGAAGCATCGCAATCTCATTATGCTCGTCGACAAACTCCATAATTGTTGTTCTTCCTGAGGATTTGGATAGAAAACACAGAGATTCTGGGGAGAAGACGTTAGAACGAGAGAGAGAAAAAGTTAATGCGAAGAGTCGTTATGAACTTTGGCGGGCAAACAGGGGTATTTATAGCAGTATTTGCCCTAGATTTTCAAAAGCAGTATTAACGACATATGCAGTATTAACCACGAAGCAGTATTAACTACAAAGCAGTATTAACTACAAAGCAGTATTAACTACAAAGCAGTATTAACTACAAAGCAGTATTAACTACTAAGCAATATTAACTACCAAGCAGTATTAACTACAAAGCAGTATAAATATGTACTAGTAGTAGAAACTCTGCACTGGCAGTAGTAACTCTGCACGGGCAGTAGTAACTACACTTGCACTTTTCAGCATTTGTCTATCTGAGGGAAATTGAGGTTCTGAACATAACAGGTTGTATCTCAATTGCTCAACATCCTCAACTGTCATCTTACCTTTACCTCTTATCTTACATATACAACTTTTCTTACCATTTCCTCTTATCTTACCTATACAACTTTTCTTACCATTTCCTCTTATCTTACCTTTACCACTTATCTTACCTTCTGCAGGATTATTCTTAAGAGCAACATGTCCTCCATCAATTCTTTTGAAATTCTTGAGGCAGGCCATGTTACCTGTCATGTGCCTGGAGCAACCACTATCAACATGCCAGATGCTCTTCCCCTTGAGCTGTTGGTTGCCCTGCACATCTGATAAATCAATTAGTTTTTATTGGGAACCCAAGCCGAAGTGGTCTTGGGTCTCCCTTGCTCATCAAAGTACTTGCACTGGGTTTTGATGAGATTCTCAAACTTAGGTACTGCAGTACTGGAGTATTTTGTCAATATGATTGGTCTAGCAGCACAAACACTAGAAGCAGTATTAACCTTAGAAGAAGTACTAACAGAGTTAACACTGCTAGCAGCAGTACTATCTGTAGAAGAAGCACTAACAGTGTTAGCAGCATTAACACTGTTAGCGGTATTAACTTTTGAAGAAGTACTAACAGTGTTAGCAGCATTAACTGAGTTAGCAGCACTAACAGAGTTAGCAGTACTAACAGAGTTAGCAGCACTAACGGAGTTAGCAGCACTAACCGAGTTAGCAGCACTAACAGAGTTAGCAGCACTAACACTGCTAGCAGCAGTATTGGCAGTAGTATTGCTTCTAGCAGCACTATCCTTGTCAGCAGTACTATCTGAGGTATTAGTGCTTTTGGAGACCCACATATTGACACATTCCTTTTCAGTCTTTTTCCTCATGTGACTTTTGGATTTAGTTTGTTTCTTAGCCACATGGTTCCTTGCAGGCTTCCTATAACCATTGGATTTATGAAAAGGTCTTTGAAAATTTATCCTTTGGTTAATAGGATTGAAATAACAGTGTTTGGCAAGGTGATTCAATCTGCCACAGATAAAACAAGGCTTTGGTCTGTTAATCCTTTGCAGATCAACTCCTTGCTTTTGTGCCCACTGGTTATTCCAATTTCTTTGATTTCCCCTCTTTTTATCATGTTTTTGGGGCTTATTCTCTTGAGGTTTCTTGCAAGAACAATGTTCACAAGTTTTAGAGTTCACAACAGTGGTCTGTGTATAATGAACTCTCTTTCCCTTTTCAGTCCTTTTCATCTCATTGTTCTTAACACATGGACTTTCACATTCCTCATCAGATCCTACTTTTTCAGTCTCATCCTCAACAACTACTTTATCTAATGGATCTACTTCAGTGGCTCCTTTAGGTAAGTCCTTCCTATCCTTGGTTTCTAATAGGTCTGACTTAGGAGGGATGTAGTTGTTGTTGTAGGGTGGGGGTGTGGCATTGTACCCTAGGCCTGTTTTCATCTTACTGTAGACTTGAGCATTTAATATGGTGTCCATAGCTTTAGAAGCTTTTGAAAACTTTTCAACATCAAGTTTAACCTTTTCAAGTTCTCCTTTTAGTTTCTCACACTCTTCCCTGGATTCTTTAAGTTCGAACTCCAGACCACCCTTTTCCCACTTCCAGTAGTTTGTATCATATGAGTGTTGAAGTTCATTGGCTTGAAAAGCCTTAGTTTGTTCTTCAAACCTCTCAACAATCAATACATAATCTCTTATGTCCTTTTCTAATCTCTTAAGGTCATCACACATTCCTTGATTGTGATCTCTATACCTTTTAACAGTGTCTATACAAGCTTGAGAACATAGATTAGATTTTACCTCAGTGGGAATATCTGAAACTTCAGCCATAAGAGCTTGATTTTGAATGGTCTCTTCTGCTTGATCACTCCAATCAAAAGTACTGTTTGATTCAAAAGAATTTTCCATAATGATTGTAGAATTCTAAGAAACACAAGCTCTGATACCACCTGTCAGGATCGAATCTTAACAAGACTAATAACACTTAGAATTCAGAATTAAAGAATCTGCGGAATAGAACTTTTATTCTCACAATCAATGAACAGAATATCAGAAAACACACAACTGTTTGTATTCACTAAATCAACTCACAAGCTTACAACCAAACCTCAATCTTGATGAACAGGCTCAATCAAGACGACTTCTACTTCTCTAGAAATAGGGTTCTAAAGCCTTGAGGTTAAAATCTCTCTAAAAACACAATCGAATTCAGAATTTTCTCGTATCTTTAATAGCTATCTATCAACAAATATATATACTGAATAATTACAAGATAACTATCAAAATAAGATTGATCTTCAGAATATTCTTTTAAGTATATCTTCAATCATTCCATCTTTATCTCCTTCAATCTCGCATTCCATGTTCTGATCCCAAGCAGTATTAACTTCATTTTTCTCAAGCAGTACTAATGGTTTTCGTAAGACACCAGCAATACTAACCTTTGTTCAGCAGTATTAATAATGTTCCAGCAGTAGTAACTTGACTAGCAGTACTAATCATGTTCCAGCAGTAGTAACTTGACTAGCAGTACTAATCATGTTCCAGCAACATTAATGACTCAGCAGTACTAACATGTCTCTGGCAGCATTAACTTTGTCTTGCAGTAGTAACCATGACTTGCAGTAGTAATCTCCACTTGCAGTAGTAATTATGCCCTGGCAGTACTAACTTTGTTCTGGCAGTATTATCCATACTTAGCAAATATCTTCAGTTCCCAACATTCTTTGTAGAATTTACTTTTCGTCGATATTGTTGCCCATATATTGTTGCCCATGAGTTATATAGTGCTGATATGTGTAGATGTGTGTCTTCCCAATCAATATCATTGTTTTTTTTCTATAAAAAAATTGCATATACTTTTTTTAATATTTTGTGTGTTTTACATATTGTTGTTAAATAAGTTTTTGTTTTTTCATTCGATTTATTTACAATTGTTACGTTGTTTTTTGTTGTAGATTTTTAGTCTCATTCTTTTATGTCTACATATTTTCATAATTTTTAATTTGTAATTTTATAAGAGAAGCCACATGAGATGACATTTTTTAAGCATTTTAATCCCAAATTTCTTCTTTTTTCTTTAAATTTTGTGTTTTTAAATGTTTTATGTGTTTTACATATTGTTGTTAAATAAGTTTTTGGTTCTTATTCAATTTATTTACAATTGTTACCTTGGTTTTTTTTGTAATAACCATTGTCCGAAAACTTCTATTTCTTTGTAAAGTTGTGGTCAAAGTGGAAAAGAGGAAAAATAAGGGAGTTGGATGTAATTAAAGCAGGGTATAAAATCCCTAATCCTTCACTTTTCGTGTGCGGCTGAAATCGTGAGAGGAGAAAGCTAGGAAGATTTTTGGCAAGTTTGTGATAGAGGGAGTCTCGAAGATTCATCATCTAAGGTATGTTTACAATGTTCTTCCCTAATGATTATTGCTATTTTTAGGATTGTTACCTTGAGAAGTCATTGGAGTAATGAGTTGTGTTCATCCTTATGTTTATTTGTGAAATCTTGGTCCATTTTGGGAATGATTATGTGTTAATAAGGTAAATGGCTAGTTTAAAGAAGTTAAAAAGCTTAATCTAATGGATACCTTTGATTTGGAGTTGAAGTGGGTGAACCGTTGGTTAAAAATTGAATTCAGTAAGCTCACTGTTCGAGCAACCCGAGAATCACCTGGAACCCGGATGAGGGCTTACCCGGATTCTGGGTGAAACCCGGGTGTACATTACCGGGTAGGGCAGTGTCCGGATGGAACACAAACCCAGGATGCAAGTGAAACCGGGAGTGAGGGTGTATGGGTTATGAGAAATCCGATAATAGCGTCGGACAGAAACCCGGAAGGGATCGTTCTGGGATGTTGAAACCCGGTAGTAAGGGGGTCCGGGTACCGGATTAATCCGGATGCCGTGTTACCCGGATACGGGATTTGGTGAGAACCCGGTACAGTATGTTTGGGAACCTGGGAAACTTAGAACCCGGAGTAAGCCAGAGTTGTGTACTGTTTTGGTCAATTGTAGGGGTTCAGCTCGATCAGAATTGAGACTTGGAGTGTGACAAATCCCATCAAGTAGGTGAGTTCCCTTATGGGGAAATTGCCTGAAATAGATATTCCACACCAATGGTTTCTCTAAATAGCCACTTTTATAACCTTATTCCCAAAATAGCCAAAACTTACGCACATAAACTTTGTGCGTAAGTTTGATTTTCCTCCAAAAAATTTAAAAAAAAATGATTTTTAAAAAAACTTACGCACAAAAAACTCTGTGCGTAAGTTTATCATCCTACATGTCTGCGTAAACTCCACATACGCACCACATAGGCGCCACGTTGGAAAATCAAAACTTACGCACAGAGTCTGAAAAACTTACGCACAGAAAACTCTGTACGTAAGTTTTTGTTTTAATTTTTTTTTAATTTTTTGTAGGAAAATTAAACTTACGCACAGAGAACTCTGTGCGTAAGTTTTTGTGCGTAAGTTTTGATTTTTGATTTTTTTTAAGAAGGAATCAGATTCTAAAATAGTGATTTGACAAAAAAGAAAAGAATATAACAACTTTATGTTGACTAAATAATTTAAATCTTTTTTTAGAAACTAAATAATTTAAATCTTATTTATTAAAAAAAGTTAAAAATAATTCGTTACATGTAAATATAAAAATAATTTTACATGCCATATTTAATTTAACATATAAATATAAAAATAATTTTACATGCCATATTTAATTTCAAAATTCAAAATTTTTGAAATTTTCAAATTCAAAATTGCTTTTATTTAATTACATGCCACATGGCGTTGTGTTTGTCTTTTATCCTTTCAAGGACTTTATTTTTTCTGCAAGAGCGTTATCCCACTTCTCATATATCTCTTTGCACTCCGTTTGGGCTTTTTCAATTGCTTTTACAATTGTCGTTGGCATCTGGGAAGAGGGGGGGTTTGAAGATGATGCGTTTCCCGCCATGATTTGGTTTACAACGCCGAGAGTGTTACGATATCAGTGGATGTAAAATTTGGGATGTTGTGAACTTTGAGTTGGTGAGACATTGTATTTATAGCCACATCTCAAAACACAAAAACAATATACAAATAAATAAATTCTAAAGGTACAAAATCAATGTCTTGATTGTACATTTTCTTCTTATATAAAAATTTTTAAAAAATATAAATTTATTTAAAATACATTTTTTGGATGATTTTTCTGAAAGAGGTCGTTTAAGGATATGATTTAAATGATTTATTTTCTATTTAAATCTCTAGTAATTTGATGTGTTATCAGGAAAAAAAACACCAGTAATAAAATGTAGTGATATTCACAATGTAAATCTTGTAATGTATCTATTTGCTTGATTTATAATAATTTATATATGTTACATATCTCTTATCTACCAATTTTTTAACTTTAATTAGTTGGGGCTTTATATTTGATAGAGTAAATTATCTAGTGTCGTGTTCATGTTCTAGCTATTTACTTGAAGCTATAAACTGAAAATCGATAGATTACACCAATATTAAACGACAGACCGAATCATATTAAACGAGTTGTACAAACTTATCACATAATAATTACGTGACTTATTCATTAAGGACAAATGTAGGGTACATAAAGTTTCCATAACCATCTTGTTGCGACGAGTGACCTGGTTCTGTCTGATGAAGTCCCTCAGCTGAATAAGTCGGTTGTGTCGGGTGACTTGCTTGATTTCTACTATGGCTACCAGAGGCTCTTGAACGAGGGAATTGTACGGGAGGAATTATCATGGTACAATGTCGGCGATTATGTCCTGATCCTCCACACCGACTACAATTTCTCTGTCTTGGTTCCTCACCACGTGATGGAATGCGATCATGATTACTTGGTCTGCCTACCTTTTTGGTAATAAGCGGTGGATGGACGATCATATATTCAGCAACCTACCTTTTTGCTTAATGGAAGCAGCTCTATCGAATATGAATACCAACCCTTCAACTTCTCCGATGCATTGCTTCAACATCGTCAAAAACCAAGTCCATTCGTCCCCACTCTCAGATCTGCCAACTCCGTATGCAATTGGAACGATTTGGTTATTTCTATCCATCCCAACAGCCAAGAACATGGTGCCTAAATACTCCCCTTTTAAATGAGCACCGTCTATTACGATCACCGGCCTCAAATTGTTCAAAAACGCCCGAATCTGGGGAAAAAACATACATGAACTTAAATCTAAATCAACAAATATATGATTTAAACTAAATGTCTAATAATAATAATAATTCATACCGCACATCCAAGGGCGACGAAACAGCATCGGAAGCGTTGCATCTCATCAGTCCTTATTCTCGTCACGGTCAAGCGCTCCAAATTATAAAAATACACTGGAAGTCTGCTAAAGGAAACCGACGGGGTACCCCTAATTTGGGCCAATGCGAAACATTTGGCGCTCCAAGCTTGCTTGTAGGAAACAGATATATGGAATTGCTCGTTCACATCATTCCTTATGTCATTTGGACTGTAATTTCTACTCTCGTCTGAAACGGCTTTCTTTATTATATGACCCAAAACTTTTCTATTTGCTTGCCTATGATTAGGATGTAGTTGAGTTCCCGAACAAGTGTGTCGGTCCTCCAATTTTCGAACTTCAAACATGGTACTTTCTCCAACAACGTTCGCCCTGATCTTCCAATTACAACTTTCATGCACACAAACTGCCTCGTACCTTTTCGGGCCTGATCTATTGACTTTAAACTCGAAACCCTCTTTAACAAATTTCAATCCCATGGCTAACTTCAGTTCTTCGTTCGTGTTAAATATTTGCCCAAGGCAGATGTGTGTAGTGCGATTATAATTGACCGGTTCGTTGTAAGTGGTCGTGGGTACTGGTGTTGGGACTATGGGAGGCATACCAAAAAAATCATTGATCGCCGAAAATGATGTATTGGCAGTACATATTTCTTCATTTGGTTCCCCCCGTATCCTGAGGCTCCCTCTTCGGAACTGTCACCATCTTCAGAATTTGTATCATCAATTTCAGGTATACCCAACTTAAAAACATTGGCACCTTCTGGAAATTCTTCGGTATCGGGAAACCAGTCGTTGTTATAACCATAGTTAGGTTCCTCTTGCGAAACAAACTGGGGCACATACGGGACCTCCGTTTGTCGTATTAATTGTTGTTCATCAATAAATGGAGGTTGATTGTGAGTGACAAATGTTTGAGCCTCACTGATTGGAGGGGGGTGGAACTTCCTCCCACATTGCTTCCTCTACCCGATC
Organism: Saussurea involucrata; assembly: GCA_033807775.1. NCBI lineage: Eukaryota > Viridiplantae > Streptophyta > Magnoliopsida > Asterales > Asteraceae > Saussurea > Saussurea involucrata. Next base: position 227,787,244 of record CM066314.1, read on the forward strand.
AGAAACCACGACTAACAGAAGTTTCAACCGAGATATAAAGTGTTGTCGGTCTTCTTGAAGTAGAAGCGAACTCCATAAAACCAATAACATCATCGTCATCGCCTAATAGGAAAACACCCCCATCATACTTATACGACAACCCAAATTCACCTTCAATTTCAATTTTTTGTGCAACATAGCTAACCAACGCATCATGTGTAATGTTTTGTCGCAACATTACACCACGTTGAAAAACTTGATCAGATACATACTCCATACCATTGTTTACTTTTTCCCATCTACCTCCACCACGGATATGCAACCTCAATTTTTCGGTTGTAGAGGCCATGGTCTTGGAATGAATGATGGGAGGACGAAATAGAGAGAATGAAGTGTTTACAACGGATATGTAACCTCAAATATGTAGAGAAATAAGTGTTTACGTAGAGAAATGATAGACATGAAACCAAGATATATATAGAAATGATGGACATGAAACCTAGATATATATAGAAATAACCATATTTTATTGTTTTTAGAAAAAATATGGCTAGTATTAATTAGTTGCAAAAATATTTTTAAAATTTTAGGGTATTGTCTAATTAGTTGCAAAAATATTTAAAAAAATTATTTATCTATTTTTATATAAATAATTTAGAAAATTTTTATATAAAAAAAATCTTTAAAAATAAAACAAAACAATGTTTTTTCAAAATATGTTAAAAATCTTGATTTATAAAATATATATGATTTTCGTGATGATTTTTATAAAATTGTTATATGTTTACATTTTTTTATAAAATATATACGGTAAAGCTCTCTGTGCGAAAGTTTGATTTGTCAAATCACCATTTTAGAATCTGATTCCTTCTTAAAAAAATTAAAAAATCAAAACTTACGCACAGAGTTCTCTGTGCGTAAGTTTAATTTTCCTCCAAAAAATTAAAATTTTTTTTTAAAAAAACTTACGCACAGAGTTTTTTGTACGTAAGTTTTTCAGACTCTGTGCGTAAGTTTTGATTTTTCAACGTGGCGCCTACGTGGTGCGTATGTGGAGTTTACACAGACATGTAGGATGGTAAACTTACGCACAGAGTTTTTTGTGCGTAAGTTTTTTTAAAAATCATTTTTTTAAAATTTTTTGGAGGAAAATCAAACTTACGCACAGAAAACTCTGTGCGTAAGTTTTGGCTATTTTGGGAATAAGGTTATAAAAGTGGCTATTTAGAGAAATCATTGGTGTGGAATGGCTATTTCAGGCAATTTCCCTCCCTTATGCCCTTTTTGAATGGAACACCATGTTAAATGTTTTTGTTACTACTGAATATGGTATGAGATGCGAGCATGTTTCATTTATAAACCCTTTGAAAATTCCTCGCATGAATGATATGTTTTGGGAATGCTTATTTCGCATGCTATGAGTTGTTTTATGAAGATACATGCATTGTTATTTTATTTCTAGTTTTGCCTTGTATGCTTATATGGAGTCGGGTTGCATAGTGGGATTAGTGTACCTCGGGATCTGACGATCCCTTTGGAGTTAAATAATAACCCGGTGTGCACGGAATCTGTTTCCTGCACACGAGGGAAATGAGGAGTCTTCCTGGGCCCCGAGATGAGGCGAGAGAGGAGTCTGTTTGGGCCTCGATCGTGGTTGTGGCTGGATACGTATGTGGTCTATGAACACTATGCAATACCCCTGTTTGTTATGAAATTGTTGTTGGGCCTCATGGCATATAAAGATATGTTTTGTGCTTGTTTTCATATAAACAGCTTTTCAAAGGGAATTCACTAGACTTTATGGTCTAACTCTCGCTTTTCAAAACTAAAACCATTTTCAGGGAAGCGCAATAGTGGTGCTTCGAGTAAGGGTAAAAAGAAAGTATGAGGATTAGAGATGGAGGCGATTGCTTGTGGAGCACTTTAGTCCTCACATTCAGTCTTGCGTAGTATAGTTAATTCTCGGCTGTGGAATGATGTTTCCACTGTTAGATTTTGTTTTGTAATTCTAATTATGGTTTATGTCATGTATTTTGGGACCCATTTGGGGATATATTTCTATATTATTGCATGTTGGTTTTCTAGGTTACATTTTTGTTGTGGATTTTTCTTCTCATTCTTTTATGTTTAAATAGTTTCTTATTTTTCAATTTGTAATTTTATAAGAAAAACTACATGAGATGGCATTTTCTAGGCATCTTAATTCCAAATTTCTTCTTTTTCCCCTCAAATTTTGTATTTTTTGATGTAGTTATTAGCAAAATGTTTAATTAATTAATCTATTCATCTTCTTTAATTTTTTTACACCTAAGTTTGTTTATTTAATTTATTTCACATTATTCTATTTTTTCCAACATAACATTCAAGGAATATATATATATATATATATATATATATATATGTATAAATTTAATATATTGTTTCCTATACAGAAGTTTGTAAGATCGTTAACAAGTCTAATTGGAGAAATACTTGGAATAAATATTTTTATATGATGAATACAACTAAAACTTTGCATGATAAGGCAACCATTATTAAATATGATAACACAAAGCATGATTAAAATGTACCTTCTTTGATTAAATGATTGACTGTACAATTGTCTTCATGACAAACTTTGTAAACATTGGGAGAAATGAAAATTTGAAAATCTAGAGACTTTGAACATCTTGAAGTTGAAAATCTAAGAGATGATTTCTTAGACATAACATTTTATGAGAAAAGGATTATAGAGAAAATTGGTAGAAAAACTGATGCCTTCTCTTCTATTCTTGTGTCTTCTTATATAGGCACTTGAATTCCTTGAGTAATGAGAAGTAACCGGCATTTGTCCATTTTTCTTCATTGATTGAATACTTTTAACCGGCAACTGGATGCCGACTTGTTTTGCATTATTGGAATGCATCTTTTGAAAAGTAGTTTGGCTTCTTGTGATGCATTATTGGAATGCATTATTGGAAAAGCATCTTTGGCCGACCATCTTTTGAAAAGGAGAGCCTTTTGACTTTCTTGCTAATAGCTCTTTTGTCTTTCTTGAATATAATTGTACATGTAATGTTAGCAATAATCCATAATTCTTTTGATTACTTTTGATAAAGATAATATCGAAAATACGAAGAGATGTATTTTCTACATTTGAACAATTACACGTTTTGATCAACAAAAAAATTGTCTACAAAGACAATTCACCAAACTCACACAAATCAGGAATTATTCATAAAGATTAATGTCCGAATATGGATCTTGAGCATCTTGGATTAATTCTGTTTCTTGAGACATGCTGGAACTGCTTGGAGAACTTCGCTTGATTTCTTTGATCAATCTCTTGAGCTCTTCTTTAGAATTAGCAGCAAGGAATTGTTCCAATTCCTTTTCTTCATCGTCTTCGTCTTGAATAATTTTGAGGGTTCTAGGAAGTGGGGTCGTGGAGGCAGAGACACCAAAGTTTGTTGAGTAAAACTCTGAGACTCCTTGAAGCGTCATTTTTTGAACTTGATCAGAAGGGAGATTATCCCACCATTTAACTCGGACCATTCTTTGTAATAAACTTGGAGAAATGCCAACTGCAGGAATGATGCTAAAAGTCTAGGAAATGATCCATGGAATTTTGAATAAGATAGTAAATTGGAGAAGGTGTTCGAACTCTGGAATGTCTTGAATAAAGATTTCTTTGAATTTTTGAAATCCTTTTAAAATAGGAACTGTAAGGGTATCCGGAATGTTACCCATGAATTTGAACCATCGTACAAACCATCTTGGATATGAACAATCAAAATTCTTGTCGAAGAATAGAAACCACGAATGAGAGTAGTTTCTAAGATAAAAAAGATTGAACCAAGCATCTTGATAGTCATAGTAATTGTAATAAGGGTATTTTGGATAACTTGAAAGGGTTTTTTCTGTATAAGGGCGAGCTTTCCATTCTTGGATAGAAAGGATATGAAAAATATGGACCTTGCTGAAGGCTATGATGGAATGGTCAGAAGGATTAAAATTATGCTGAACTTTGATGGAACCTGTGTCTACTAAGATCGCTTGATAATATTCTCTTGATTTTAAATTACTTCCCATGAATAGGGAATCTTGGGAAAGAGAAAATCTACTAGGGTATGAAATCCCTTGTCGTAGAGTTGTACTTCATATTCTTCAAGAATCTTAACAAGCTGTTGATTTGGGTTTGGGATGTAAGAACTACTATTATTTTTTGAAGAAAATGTATAGTAGTCTTGGGTTTTTTGAGGAGTGACAGTCTGGGTGTTGGATAATATAATAGTCTTTTTGGGAGTATAGCTTGGGGAAATAATGATCGGTTTTTGAACTAGGGAAGAATAAGAAGGCTGAGCCTTGGTAGGGGTGATTGGAGCAAATCTATTTTGGGTAGGAATTTTTGGGAAAATAGATGATGAAGATGCAGGGGCAGGACTAGTAACTGTTTTGAAGGGGGAAAGTTGTATCTTCTTCTTTTGATCAGGATCTTGTATCTTTTGAACAATAGAATTTTTAACATCTCTTTGATTCATTTCCCCTGTAAAAATTCTCTTGATAAGAAATCTGGAAGAGAATTGTTTTCGCCTTTAATAAATTCTATTTGAAAGTCAAAATTACTTAACAATGCTTGCCATCTTGCAAAAATTTGTTTTGAAATGACATTTTTTATATCATTTTCTAAAATGGGTTTTGCAGATTGACAGTCTATGCGTAATAAAAAAAGGTTTCATATATAAATCATCTTCAAATTTTTTGATACATAAAACAATGCTTAAAATTCCTTTTTAACAGTTGAATAATTCTTTTGAGTATCATTCCAAGCGTCTGAAAAAATTCTTACAAGTTCTTCATTAGAACTGTGAGTTCCAGATCAGTGCAACGAACAATAGAAACCAATAAATATGAAACAAGTATTATGATTTCAACTGGTCATCCAATTCACTTTCAATGTAGAGAGAATTACAATAGAGTTCAGAAAGTGGAAATAGACAACTAGCTTATTTTTCTAACTTAAACAACATTATATACTCTAGGCCCATGGCATGTAAGCCCATGGCATGTTTACACAATTAAGGCTCAAATTAGATAATTCACAGTTTAGCCCTTGAACTTCTATTCAACCAAGTTTGACCCTAACAATCTCCCCCTTTGAATTGAAGTTCGAGTTCGCACCAGTTCTCGACATATCTCTTTCGGAGCGCAAAGTGGACTTTGAACATTCGGATGGCTCGGCGGTAGTTGATGCGTTCTTCAATCACTTCTGAGGCATTTCGAGCGGTTGTCTCATTCGGGTTAGGAACATATGAATACCTTTGATTTTCAGATTCGTGAGTGATGATGTTGCGAAGAGCATCTTTGACCTTGAGGAGTGTGCCGTCGCAGAATCTGTCGACCTGACTAAAGCGAATAAACCTCTTTTCTTTCTGATCGTTAAGGTATACTATCCCAAATTCCGGTTCTAGAAGTAGTGCGTTCTCGGGATACATCTTCAGCTCGGGCGCTTTCAGATTCGGTTTCAGCAGGTTTACCTTCTTTGCTCTGTTCTCGATTGCCATTTGGAAGTCTGTGAGGTATGACATCATGATTGTACGGACTAGGAATCGAAGAACAACCTTGAGCGCTTTAGTTACATGAAGATGTCAGATGGTTCTGGTTCGGAGGTCTTTCAGTATAGCATAGAAGGCGAACGGTCTGAGATGCTTGAAGTCAGCTTCAGAAAATCTCCATTCATTACCATCTTCACGTCGGATGGTGAATACTGGAAACATGACTTTAAGGATTCGACCGGTTTGGATGTTGAACACCTCAGAGATCTTGTGCTTAGTTCGGACTTGGCTAACTGGCAGACACCGCTTCATGGCATTTATAAACTGGCTTTGGTATTCTGGGTCAAAGTTGGAAATACCAAGGCAGAATGTTGGCTCGATGGTGCGTAACCTGTGAACATACAACTTTTTCAGTGATTCCTCCAGGTAAGGAATAAGGATCATGATCTTCTCCCATCGGATTTGTTGTTGTGGAGGAGAAGGATGATCAGGAGCTGTTGATTGTTGAGGAGATGTCGGATTTGCAGCAGTTGAAGTTTCGGGTATCGTAGAAGTCTCGGGAGCCTGAGTAGTGTGAACGGGTGTACCATATAGATTTTACAGCAGAAACTGGTCATAGTCAACGTTTTCGTCTTCATCAGTAGGAAAGATCAGGTTTACCTGGAGATCTATTACACTGGCGGCTTTTTCGTACCATGCATTTTCGGTCTCGAGGTCGATCTCGGAGTCTGGATCAATCAGTTGCAGTGCGGGCCTATCTGATGCAGAATGTGTGACCAATTCCTGTGTTTCTCCCTCAGGCTTTTCAACCGTTGGGTCTTTGTCGTCTGAGATGTCCATGTCAATGACCATCTCAGCGAGGCTCAACTAGGCTTCAGGTTCGTCTTCGATTGCAGTTGCCACAGTTGATGGTTCCGGTTGAACCACGGTTGTTTCAGGGATGATTGGAGCGGACTCAGACAATCATAGTCTCTTGTTCTCCCCCTCACGGTGATCAGGATCATTCTGGTCATCGTGTCGTCTCTTGAGTCCGCCAGATTGACTCTTGCAAGTGACTTCGAGTGAGCCGGCTCTTTCGGATAGCGTTTTGAGCGCTTGTTGAACATCCTTGAGAGTCGTGTCAAGCTGGTCCAAGCAGGTGGTAATGGATGACGAAGGATCAGATTCCTGTGATCGTAGAACTGAGATCAGGTCTGCTTCGGTAGAGGCATCGGTATCGGTATGCTGGAGCAGCTGAGCTAGAAACATCGTCTTTAAGGTGACCACCGAATAAGTTGGCTGAACGGGAGCCGATGGAGGTGTTGGTGCGATTTCAGATTCGACTACCTTCTCTTTACCTTTGATCAAGCTTTTAAGTTTGTCGAGCTCGGTGGTGAGGCGCTGCTCCATTGCCTCGCGGACAGCCTTTAGGGTGCTGTCCAGAGCTCCCTTTGACACGAAGTCGGGCAATATAACACCGGGATCACTTAGATTACCCGTTGAGGCATCAACCTTAGAGGTAGATCCACCTACGTTCACGGTTGGCGATGGTGTGGTCGTGGTAGGATTTCCTTCCGATCCTCGCGTTCCGCTTAAAGGCGGAGACACTATGGAAGTTTCGATCAAGTCACGAAGAGCATCGATTTGTAGAATCTCATCTTGTGTCCTAGCCGAAGAATGTACTATTTCAAGTGGCTCTAGACTCGATGGTGCTCTGAAAGAAAGCGAGACCGTGGGAGACTGGTCTCTTGTTTCAATACCCATACTCTCCAAGTGAGAGATCGATAGAAGTTATGCTATGTCCCCGTGCGAAGTTGAAACACCCGTCTTTTGAGAGACGGATGAGTGGCTTGGGAGGTCGTGCGATTGCACCGCTAGGTCCACGACGACTTCTTCCATATCCCGTCCCAACGGATGAGACGAGATAGCGGATGTGGCTATCTGGGCGACGCTGGTTTGGATTCTCTCTAAAGCCTCTTTATTTTTACGGCTTAACCTCTCATGATTCTTTTTAGACCTGACTTCACTCTGTCTCACCTCTTCTGGATTTTCAACTAAAACTCCCTCCTCTCTCCTTGTGTCTCCCGAATTAGGCTGGGTAGTAGGGATTAGAGGGGTTGTGGGTGAGTCAGATGGGGTGCCTTCGGTCAATTGTGGGTTTGGTCCGATACGGGTATGTATTAAGGATGCGCGTATGGCACAGTCCATATCGGATTCGGTGGAGTCAGATTCTACATCCTCCACCTGTCTGGGTGGTGAAGGGTCAGATATGTATGGCTCCAGGTCACGGTGAAGCATTGGTCTAGACGACGTTCCAGCTTCGGTCGTCGTTCGGGTGATAGGAATGGAGGGTTGGTGACTTGTATCGGCTTGGCTGGATTGGGCAGTACTGGCACGCGTATCCAATGCACCGCCTGCGCCTGTTCCCCTCCCATGTAATCTCAACACACCCCGTCCGGGAGCCTAGCTACCCGGACTCTACCACCTCTCGTTCTCGGACCCTCACGTCTCTCGGGTCTATCTCCCTGAGGAGGTCCCTCCGGCTCTGGCTGGACCATGGGATTTCCTATCTCTCGCCTATATTCTATCACACTCGGTGCATTGGGGTCCGCGTGTGCCGGTAGATGTTTCGGGATAGGCCGGGGTATCAGGTGGATTATGAATCACTAAGTACTGCAAGTTATTCTGGGGACATACCGGATGATTGATACGTCTCGGGATCAGTGGATTCGCCTCCATGTGTTGTCGGATGGCCAGAGAGAAGAAGCGCGGAAATGGGAGGAACTTCTTTTTGGTTCCGCCAGTCTGTCGGATGGCTTGCACCAGTTCACGCCAAATGATTGATGAGTAGTCTATGTGCCGGTTATAGCACACAGCGTGAAACAAGCGTAGAAAGTCTATGGTGCACTGGTCTATCCCCTTCCATCGGGAGGATAGGCACCTGTTGAAGATATTGAACAGAGTGTACCAGACCGGGGCGATGTACTTCCGGTTGAATGCGGATGGACGATCGAGATCGTGTCGGTATCCAAGTGCACGGATATCGGCGCAGAGAGTGACGTCATCGATGGTGGGTGCGTAACGGCATGGCTTCCGACAGTCGGTTCCGAAAGTGACAGCAGTTGACGGAAGGACTCCGGTGTGAGTGTGAAAGGATGATTGTCAATGCGGCAGCGTCAAGATGGTGGTTGTTCGGATTGATCTCAATGCCATGGTCCTCGGGAACCAATGCATTGTCGGCTGCCTCGTCAATAAATTCCTCAGGAGGAGGAATGTTCTGCTGTGGTTGCTCTTGTTGATCCGCCATGTATTATACCTAAAAATACGCAGAGTTAGAGCTTGGACGTGATAAAACCAACTTCCATGCGTACCTTAGCATTTGAATGGCTCAATCAGCGATTGATTGAGGGCTGGCTGTTAAAGCATAACATCGGGACTGCTAATGATGGAAAAATGCAAAGGCACAGGACTCCAGCAGTGTCCGGATAAACAGGGTATCCGTACATATAGGACTTACCGGATAGATAGGGGTTACCGGATCACACAGGGGTTACCGAATGTAGGAAGTGACCGGGTAACATATGGTTACCGGACAAAGAGGAACTTACCGGGTGAGGCACGATTACCGGACATGGACCTTACCGGATTTTCAAACTTACCGGATACAAAGATATCCGGACGACATGGGTTACCGGGAGGTCGAAGTGTCCGGGTGGGCTTACCGAATGATCAAGAGGGTTACCGGTTACCTTGAAACTTACCAGTCATCTCTACCTCTGTCGACTCTTCCTCCATCCCTTCTTCCTCAGTCTTCTCGTCTTCTTTTTCTTCTTTCTCCTCCTCTCTTCGACCTCTCTGTAACCTGTCGCCCAAGAAAATCGTGTCATCGTCTTCGTCGACCAAGTAATGTGTGACGAACGATCGATCGTCGGGTTTAATCTCTAGAAACTTTTCGATTTTAGTCCCGGAATCGTCGTTAGGCTGTACCGCGTAAAAATTAATATCTGGAAGAACAAAGAGAGGAGGTCAGTCGAAAAACAAAGCGATAAAGATAACACAAAAGACACTTGACCCCAACTAAAACTTACCCGCCATGTTCCATCCAGACCTAATCCAGTCGCTGTCAGGGTCCAGCGTCGCTACCCGTACAAAAACGTACCTGGTCTTCCATTTGCGATCATTGACCGCAGTTCTTAGGACCAGAGTACGGTCGCCCTTATGTTTTGAAAATAAGTTGTAGCGACGATATGAGTCCGACTTGACCTGGTAAGCGGCCAAGAGATCTTTTACGTTCATCGGCGACTCCCAGTGCGAAGTAAGTCGCTCGATGACCAGAATCACACGTCAGAACTGGGGCATTAGTTGCCCTGGCGATAAGTCGAACTCACCCATAAACGCCATAGCTAAAGGCGAATATGGCCAGTGGAACCCTATTTTGAAAGGGTACTCGTATATTACGACATACCCCTCAGGGCACATCTCCGGCCGAATCTGACCGACTTTGCTCACTACGATCCCCGCAGGGATTTTCGCTAGACTCCTAAAACTATCAAGATCATCTTGATCTTGAATGGCGCTCCTAGGCTCCGACGACATTGATAAACCAGTTAGCAAGATTTGACGCTCTGAAAAACCCCAAATATCCTAGTTCTTCCTAGGTTTCCTAGCAATTGACTTACGACGCATACAAATATTGGGAAGTCGTACCTTATATAGGCGCTCTAAACCTCGAATCTCTAACAAGTCGAAGATCTCTCGCAAGTTTGGAAAAGACCCGTCGAAGGTATCTATTTATGCAAATGGTCGTATCAGGTCGAGCCTCTCGATATTCGACACGTGTGTAACGTCCCAAAAATTACAAGCAAATTTAAATTTTTAAATAAACATTTCATTTATAACAATTCATTAAATGATCCCAACGTTTCGTTTGCAAACTTATAATTAATATCTTCATAATAAAAACCAGCGGAATAAACGTTTAATTATTAAAAACCATAAAGCAACCAGCTCTCCTCGCGCGCCAGTGTGTACCCGTCACGCCTTAGAGCCACTCGCACCTGAAACCACAATTTATTGGGAAAGGGTAAGCACGAAGCTTAGTGAATTCAAACACCATAAGTAACACAGTTATTTCCACACAACCATAAACAGATAATTGCACATAAACAGCATGCAAGTCTACGAACAAAACTTAGACGTGCATACTCACACCAACCCACCTAATAGGCATACGTCGGTCCCACCGACCACACGACAATTGTGCAAACGTAACCCGGCACCCCCGGGTTCATACGCCACCCGTGTATAAAATCTCCGGCCCCGCCGGATCCTCGGTCCCACCGAGTTAATATTTCGGTCCCACCGAATTACTACGCCACCCGCGTATGTGACCCTCGGCCCCGCCGAACTCCTACGCCACCCGCGTAGTCACAACAATAAGGTCCGACTAGACACCCCACTATTTAACCCCGCATCAAAAGCAAATAGAACTACCACATACATACACGACGTAATGTAAAAATAACCGACATTAGTTATAGTGAGAGAACTCACCTCGAATGCGCGCCTAGCTTAACAATACAATTCAAGCTTCACAATTACGGTCACTTCCCAGCACCTAAACGCATGTTAAAACGTGTCAATACGAGACCCGGACCCTACGACACGACACACGCTTAAACCGTCACTAAAACTATTTTCCGTTCTCGCCAAACAGGTCTGTTCGGGACCTGTTTCGACCCCTTTAAACCCAGAAAATCCCCATTATTATTACATGATTAGAAAGTACTCTGAGTTTGGGCTCCAAGGATATATTATACACCTCCTAACGATTTTTCTACATTTTAATACGGATTTTATAAAAACAGTGCGCAGAACAGCGAAAAACAGCACCTATCAGTATAAAACGACGATTTGGCCTAAGCTACGATCCGAACTGGATTTTGCACAAAACACAGAAAAGTTACTAGACTCGGAAAGGGAACTTTTGGCACCGGTTTCACCCCAATCCGAGTTACGAGTAAGGAGTTACGGCTAACGCAAGACAGGGACAGAAACTGCAGTTTTTTTTTACATAAAATGACGAACTGCTGTAAAAACGACCACTTTTTCACTTAGCTAGAGGCCGAACCAGATTTCCGCTAAAACACGGAAAATGTGCCCGACCCAGAACGTGAACCGTGGGCACCGGATTCGTCATAAACCGAGCTACGACGAAAAAGTTAAGGCCAACGCAAAACAGGGGCAGAATGTGATTTTTACATAAAATGACGGTTTTTAAACGGTTTAATGTTTTCGCGACTCGGGTTACGGTTTAGCTATCAAGGGTTTAAGAAGGCTGGGAAAACACCTAGCACCACCCACTGCCACCTCCGGCAGTGGTGGTCGGCGGCGGCGGCAGTAAAGGTTTCGGCAAAACAAACCGATGAGGCTAGTGGAAACGATCCCATCAACAAACTCGATCGTACCCACACCCACGCATGACTAACCACCGATCGGCTCGTGACAACCACTGACTGTGGTGTACGGCAGCGGCGCCATGCCGTCGTCAGCCACGGCTGCGACGGCGGCGATGGTCTCACGGCGGTCCGACGATGACGAAGGGAAGAACAAGAAAAAAAAAGAGAAAGCTTACCTCTCGCTCAAAACGCAGAAGCAACCAACGCAAGAACCCGACTTCCGACACGTCCCGCCCGTCGGCTCTCTTCCTCTCCCTCTCTCTCTCGCTCTCGCCGGCAGGAACTCACCGGCGGCGGCTGCTGTTTGGGTGGTCGGCGGCAGCAGAAAAGAAGGAAAAAGAAAAAGAAGTGGTTCGGTGGTGTTGGTGGTTCACGGCACAAGGGAGAGAAAAACAAAAGAGAAACAATAGGGTTTTTGATTTCTAAATGATTTCTTTGTTTGCTTCCCATTCACGCCACAAACACACAGGCACAACATATGGAATTGGTTTAAGAAAATCATGGGCCAAAATATGGTTTAAGTTTTGGCCCTTGACACAAATGGTCCCTCAACTTAACTTTCTCGCAACTAACCAAAAGACACGAATGCTAACATTTTGGTCCTATTTGACACCAAACTACTAACCAAAAACAATTAAAGGTAAATATTTTAAATTATTAAAATTAATTAATAAACGCACCGGGACACGGGCTTTACAACTCTCCCCCGCTTGAATTAGACTTCGTCCTCGAAGTCTATGCCCGTGAATAACTCTGGATAGCTCTCTCTCATCTCAGCCTCAGGTTCCCAAGTCCACTCAGAACCCTTTCTGAGTTGCCACTGGACTTTCACTAACTGAAACCTAATTTCTCACACCGTCTAAGAATCTCCCGAATACTTTCTTACTAACAACACTCCTTCAAGAACACTGAAAACGCGATTGGAAGAACACTCCAACAATCGGAATCATTCCTAGTTAAACGACTTCGGTTGTCTCCCAACCTTAGATGATTCATACCTCCCGATTAAATTTTTCAAGCTCTAAACATTCTAAAGATGCTCACCAATATACCCTACAGGATACTCGAATCCGATCATTCCTACCATTAACTGCCGATTAACTTCTACGAGTTCTACTAGACTCCCAAAATTCACAATGAATCACATTAACAAACATCGGCCCCCCACCGAAGATCGGTCCAACCGAATAAATACAACCATCGGCCCAGCCGAATATCGGTCCAACCGAATAAATACAACCATCGGCCCAGCCGAATATCGGTACAACCGAATAAATACAACCATCGGCCCAGCCGAATATCGGTCCAACCGAATAAATACAACCATCGGCCCAGCCGAATATCGGTCCAACCGAATACCATAACAAACATCGGCCACCCGCCGAACATCGGTCCAACCGATTACCAAGAATCACATAAGCGTGGTATTATCCTAGACACTAACACAAATAGATATCCCCTACAATCAAGTCCACTACACACACGTAGGTCATTCCCTTAACCGATACTACCCGGCCTACATTACCAACACGCGTGGAATACCCAACCTCCCACCGTCGACGTATCCCCCAACACACGCTCTACAAAGCTAAATTATCTGAACCGAGGATCCACCCTGACGCCTACCTCTCAGGTAACGCCTCAGGGCCCCTCACATCGGAATTACCTCTCAGGTAAGTGCCCACAACTATATCCTCCTAGTACCTACTGGAAAGTCTAGGTTAAAACACATGAATACCGGGGTCCCACCCCGAGATACCCAACCGACCATTACCAATGACTGACTAACGTGTCTAAGGATCCAAAGCAAACAGCCTACCAACAACATGCCTATTCCGGATTGACTCACTCACCCAAACATGTAAACACTCAACGTGCAAAGAATGCCAAACGGTGCGACAAAAACAACTCATCAACTAGACTCCACATCGAGCCATTAAAACCGGGCAATTGGCCCATGACTAACTCCAAGTCAAAACCGAGCAAAATGCTCCACGCTTGCTAGACCCATAGGTCGGAAAATGCGTTTAAACAAAGTTTAAGCAAGCAATACTCTGAAATCAACCATAGTCTCAGACTCAACACGGGTTAAACAAAAGAGTTTTCCAAAGGACTCACACCCTAAAAATTCTCGAAATGACACATGACACTTAAAAGCACATTTCCCCAAATGGTTTACAAAATCATTTACAAAATATTTTCAACATCAGGATTTTCATCTCAAAAGATCGTATGTAATAAAACTACTATTACCTGATCGATAGTTACGCAAAACTGGACACGCTCGTCCCACATAGGAAAATCATGTTGAAAATCGTTCCATTGCAGTTCAGTTTACTCACACAAAAGCAAGCGTAATAAATAATTTCTTTAAAATGAACCGCCTCGATTCCAGTATGGATTGACTCATGACGTGCACTTAAAGTAACCGCTTGACCTTAAACAGGGTGCGACAAAGGTGTGCACATAATTCAAAATAAGTTTCACGACATTTGATTCAAAAATTCTTCTTTTTAATCATAAAAAAATGACGTGGCACAGGGTTCGCCACAAATTTTTCGCGCGTCAGCTAATCACACAAAACGATGACACGGTTTACAAATATATTTTTGTTAAAACACAACTGTCTCGTGTAAGTTTCAAACTTGAAGACAGAAACCAGTCCGCTTCTATTAATTGGAAATATCGACTAAAACCTCATAAAATCTCAAACTGGGGGCAGGCATGCAAGCTTGTAACACTTCCTCAAATTTCGTACTTGGGACATATAACGTCAAAACATTATAGTTTAAAAATGTATTTATCGAAAATGCTCAAAATACTCGTTTCCTCCAAAGAAAAAGTTTTTAATTTCCCCAAAAAAAATGATCGGTAATTCTAAATTAACCGAATGTCAAAAATCTACGCATTTATATTTCCAAAATATAACACATTGTAATCGTATGCATGATGTTCACAACATTAAAACACTCCTTGGATCAAATGGTCTTTCATTTCGACAAAAAGGAACTAAAACATTTTCATGCACGACTTGTTCATCAAAATGTCGAGAACAAAGGTTACCCCAGTATGCATACCCCTAAGTCGATAAATCGCATTTTCATGGAAATGTCAATAAAACCTTTAGCTGACTAAAAAGCGCACTAAACAACTCCTTATGAAATGTTACCAAAATTCCTCCATGCATCACTTATGTCACGCATGAATCAATCCACACACTGAACTATTTGCAATAAAACACTTAGTAATACAAACTCTCGAACGAAAAGTTAAGCGACACTGGAATTCCAAACTCATTTTAAACAAATCACCAAAATAGCCTTTATACAGACATCGTGGAATGTAACTTTTCGTCTCAACTCTAACACATGTGGAGGAGTTCCAATGTTAGAGTCTCAATCCGTAGTCACTTACCCAACATCTTAACCACCACCAAAACACGGATAACATCGTACCCGAAAGAACCGTTGGAAAAATAACGAAAATGAGACAAATTCTAACAAAGTTTGCACTCCCGTGATAAAACGATTTCATACACTTTCAAAACCATATTTCAAAATCTTGTGCGTGTGCTGAGCAGTTCCCAAAATTCCAAAACACCGTCCATACAAAGATTTGAAACACAAGAATTTGTTAATGCAATCTTATTTTCAAAATAACTTCGTGCATGACTCATTCGGCATTCAACGTCTCGACCCCTACTACTCCGAAACTCTCCGGTCTACTATTGTCATCCAGACATTTAAACCTCTTAAGGCAAGTTGGGAAATCACCTCAAATCATCTTACGGGTTTTCCTCAAATCAAAGTCGGCTCTATGAGCCTATGACCCTAGCACAATCTTCCATCTTGGCCCGAAATGATCTGCTTACAACAAATATCATCCTTGTCGTCACTCCAAGTGACTAATATTAGAATCGTCTTTCTATTCCAACGACTACTAGTTTAGGACCTTCATCACTACCCCCAACGATCATCACCTCAAAACACTTCGAGTACACACCTGTACTAGTAGGTTTACTATAGTTGTTCCTCCTTGTGATGGCTATTCTGGGTAGACAATACATCGCGTTATTAGCACATAATAACTCATACTAACAACACTCACGCTCAACTCCTTGGATTCCTCGTGACTTCCCCGACTCGAGCATTGATCCTGTGCTTCCGGTAGTAGGAGCTCTACTACTACCATCCACACCTATCATCGCCCGTTCCGAGTTCCATCCCAAGGGGTCCAAGTAGTTTCTCGCCGAAACTATACACATATGCCCGCACCGGCATATGTACACACTCTTCCTAGCTCCCTAGGAATTCCATCCAAACCACTACCCTTGCTACTGCCAAATCCCTAATAGCAAGCAGCAGACATGCAATACAGTGTAATAAGCACCAAGCAATTTAGCATACATACTCCTATGTTCTAGAAAGCAATCTAGCACACGTACTCATACATAAACACCCTTCCCAGCTCTCTAGGAACTTCCTCTTATCCCACTACCCTTGCTACTACCGAATCCCTACTAATTATAACGGGTGACCTCGCGAATACCCGATTATATGCAGTGCGAAACAAATAGACAGTCGAATACAAGACTCTATCCTAGAACGGTTGGACTCAAACAAGAGCTGCGCAATAGAACTAAATCGAATATTCTAAGGCTATAAATCTCTTACTACATACAACCTAGAGGGCATCCACTTAGTAACCTATCATAATTAGCATAAATTCCTAATAGCAAGTAGTTCAACATACAGCATAGTGTCCACAACAGGCAATCTAGCATGCATACTCTATGATCTAGAAAGCAATAAAACACTAAGTGTTGTACCTTTTCCCCTGGCTCCGGCTGACTGTACACACTGCGCCATCGATCACCGTTTCTCAAACGGGTTTTCCTTTCTTTTATTTTCCAAAAATTTTAAAGAAATTTTTATAGCCGCAAACTTGAGATCAAACACACCGAGGTGCATTTGATTCACTCAAGCTGTGCTCTGATACCAAGTTGTAACGTCCCAAAAATTACAAGCAAATTTAAATTTTTAAATAAACATTTCATTTATAACAATTCATTAAATGATCCCAACGTTTCGTTTGCAAACTCATAATTAATATCTTCATAATAAAAACCAGCGGAATAAACGTTTAATTATTAAAAACCATAAAGCAACCAGCTCTCCTCGCGCGCCAGTGTGTACCCGTCACGCCTTAGAGCCACTCGCACCTGAAACCACAATTTATTGGGAAAGGGTAAGCACGAAGCTTAGTGAATTCAAACACCATAAGTAACACAGTTATTTCCACACCACCATAAACAGATAATTGCACATAAACAGCATGCAAGTCTACGAACAAAACTTAGACGTGCATACTCACACCAACCCACCTAATAGGCATACGTCGGTCCCACTGACCACACGACAATTGTGAAAACGCAACCCGGCACCCCCGGGTTCATACGCCACCCGCGTATAAAATCTCCGGCCCCGCCGGATCCTCGGTCCCACCGAGTTAATATTTCGGTCCCACCGAATTACTACGCCACCCGCGTATGTGACCCTCGGCCCCGCCGAACTCCTACGCCACCCGCGTAGTCACAACAATAAGGTCCGACTAGACACCCCACTATTTAACCCCGCATCAAAAGCAAATAGAACTACCACATACATACACGACGTAATGTAAAAATAACCGACATTAGTTATAGTGAGAGAACTCACCTCGAATGCGCGCCTAGCTTAACAATACAATTCAAGCTTCACAATTACGGTCACTTCCCAGAACCTAAACGCATGTTAAAACGTGTCAATACGAGACTCGGACCCTACGACACAACACACGCTTAAACCGTCACTAAAACTATTTTTCGTTCTCGCCAAACAGGTCTGTTCGGGACCTGTTTCGACCCCTTTAAACCCAGAAAATCCCCATTATTATTTCATGATTAGAAAGTACTCTGAGTTAGGGCTCCAAGGATATATTATACACCTCCTAACGATTTTTCTACATTTTAATAAGGATTTTATAAAAACAGTGCGCAGAACAGCGAAAAACAGCACCTATCAGTATAAAACGACGATTTGGCCTAAGCTACGATCCGAACTGGATTTTGCACAAAACACAGAAAAGTTACTAGACTCGGAAAGGGAACTTTTGGCACCGGTTTCACCCCAATCCGAGTTACGAGTAAGGAGTTACGGCTAACGCAAGACAGGGACAGAAACTGCAGTTTTTTTTTACATAAAATGACGAACTGCTGTAAAAACGACCACTTTTTCACTTAGCTAGAGGCCGAACCAGATTTCCGCTAAAACACGGAAAATGTGCCCGACCCAGAACGTGAACCGTGGGCACCGGATTCGTCTTAAACCGAGCTACGACGAAAAAGTTAAGGCCAACGCAAAACAGGGGCAGAATGTGATTTTTACATAAAATGACGGTTTTTAAACGGTTTAATGTTTTCGCGACTCGGGTTACGGTTTAGCTATCAAGGGTTTACGAAGGCTGGGAAAACACCTAGCACCACCCACTGCCACCTCCGGCAGTGGTGGTCGGCGGCGGCGGCAGTAAAGGTTTCGGCAAAACAAACCGATGAGGCTAGTGGAAACGATCCCATCAACAAACTCGATCGTACCCACACCCACGCATGACTAACCACCGATCGGCTCGTGACAACCACTGACTGTGGTGTACGGCGGCGGCGCCATGCCGTCGTCAGCCACGGCTGCGACGGCGGCGATGGTCTCACGGCGGTCCGACGATGACGAAGGGAAGAACAAGAAAAAAAAAGAGAAAGCTTACCTCTCGCTCAAAACGCAGCAGCAACCAACGCAAGAACCCGACTTCCGACACGTCCCGCCCGTCGGCTCTCTTCCTCTCCCTCTCTCTCTCGCTCTCGCCGGCAGGAACTCACCGGCGGCGGCTGCTGTTTGGGTGGTCGGCGGCAGCAGAAAAGAAGGAAAAAGAAAAAGAAGTGGTTCGGTGGTGTTGGTGGTTCACGGCACAAGGGAGAGAAAAACAAAAGAGAAACAATAGGGTTTTTGATTTCTAAATGATTTCTTTGTTTGCTTCCCATTCACGCCACAAACACATAGGCACAACATATGGAATTGGTTTAAGAAAATCATGGGCCAAAATATGGTTTAAGTTTTGGCCCTTGACACAAATGGTCCCTCAACTTAACTTTCTCGCAACTAACCAAAAGATACGAATGCTAACATTTTGGTCCTATTTGACACCAAACCACTAACCAAAAACAATTAAAGGTAAACATTTTAAATTATTAAAATTAATTAATAAACGCACCGGGACACGGGCTTTACAACGTGTCGCCGCCTTTTCAAATGCTCGACAGATTGTCGACACCTGGCAAATACAGCTGTTATGCACGATTGCACGTCAGCATGACGTCACGAACTTATCACCTTTTCGAATTCTTCTTTAGTTAGAATTGGACCGATCCAGTTCCAAGGCCACTGAAAAGACTTTTTTGACACATGTCACGACCCTAGACGTTCGACTAGCAAAATTTAAAAAACTTTTGAAATTCAAATTTGCCACTTCACTTTTTCAAATTTTGGGGGCAAACTGTTTGGGCAAAATTTCACCAGTCTCGACCACGGCCAAAGCATTAAGGACATGTATTACACTTCTCCCTAAACACAAGTCAAATCATAAGCATTTTGTCCTTCGAACAAAGCCAAAAGTCAAACGTACCTCTCGACCTCGACCGTCGTGTAGAAACACACGACCTCGACCAACTAACGTATGATTCTTCTGTTACGTTTTCCTCATTTAATGCAGGTCAAAAGGCATTCATGGCGAACAGACGGAAACCGACAGAGCAATTATGAGCATTAAACTACGGAGACCGTTGCGACCGTTATTAGAAGAATTCATGGAGATATTAAATGCATTCGAAGACTATAAATATGAAGAAAAAGTCATCATTGGCACATCATCGAATTCTGGAACTACACATTGCGTACTCAAGAACACACAAAACAAATAACTCTCTCTCGAATAATCGCTCTCGACGCACGACATTCGCACACGACACGCAGTTTTTACACACGACGCACACTGTTTTTACATTCAAAACACTTGTTACTTTACATTTAAAGTATTTCCTTGCATTTGTATTGTAATCTATGTACGATCGACACCAGTAACAAAGGATATCGCCCCTGTTTGGCGATCATAGTGCAGCGACGACTTCCACAGCCGTCCGCGGGTTTTTTCCTCGTTGAGGTTTTTCCCGCGTCATCAAAATCCTTGTCTCTTTTACTTTTTTTGTCTTTAACGCACTGTTTTGTCGAACGATTCATTTCTTTAGTTGTTAAGCTCCACAATCAACCTTAAGTTATCCTTCTGGACGATTTTTGGCATTAACATGTATAATCTTGAGTTACCTTTGGGGTATCATATATATTAATAAATGGATTTGGATTATTTTGTTCTTTACAATACATTTCGTACCAACTAAAAAAGGTTATACGAACATTTTTTTTATGATATTCTTTCTCCACAAGAGTTGATGTCTAAATTCTTCTTTTGGGTTATTAATAGATGAATAATAGAAATTTCTTCTTTCTTCATTATGATCATAGTAAAATTCTTCTTTAAGATACTTCATATTAATATTTGAATCACTCATATTTGACTTACTCATATTTGGTTTTTGTATTGATTAATTTCAGTTTGAATTTCAGAAGGAGTAGGTTCGTAAACATAACTATGAGAATCATCAGATCCTTCTTGATAAAGAGTTTGAGGAATTGATTTATTGAAATCTACATTTTTTAATTTTAATGATTGAGATTTTTGAATAGAAGGGGTTTTTATACCACTTATTGATCATGTCGATGTTTGGGTAAAATTTCACCAGTCTCGACCACGACCAAAAAGTTATTCACGACACTCGACCGTCGTAAGACACCTCACGACCTCGACCGACTAACATACGATATTACTGTTATGTTTTCACAGTTTAATGCAGGATCAATGTCATTAATAACCAACAACTATAACCGACAAAGATCATTATGAGCATTAACCTTAGCGACAGTTACAACCGTTGCCTGAAGCTTTTAAGGGATCATTCAAGACATCCGAAGGCTATAAATATAAAGGCAAAACATCACTTGGCGCATCTCTGAGTCCCTGAATCAACTACAATATACGCATACACTTTCGAAACAAGAATTCTCTCGAGCAGATTACGCACGACGCATAGTCTCCATACACGACACACTTGTTTTTACACACGACGCGCCTGTTTACTTTACAATTTAAGTCATTTCTAGTATTTGTGTTGTAATCATTGTACTCTCAACACTTGAAACACAAGGACATCGCCCCTGTTTGGCGACCATAGTACAGCGACGACCATCACAGTCGTCCGCGGGTTTTTTCCTCGTTGAGGTTTTTCCCGCGTCACCAAAATCTTGTGTATCATTTACATTTCTCTGTCTTTGTCGCATTGCTTTGTCGAACGATTTCTATCTTTAGTTGTTAAGTTCCACAATCAACCTTAAGTTATCCTTCTGGACGATTTTTGGCATTAATAGTTTGGCGCCAACCGTGGGGCCCCATCTAGAGAAAGTCTTCGACAAACGTGCGTCTTACTAATGGTTTCTTTGAGTTTCCTCTTTTCTTTGTTTTAGGAAAATGGCAGGTCATGGAAACCAAGAGCAGATCATTGCCCAGATGCATTGGGAGCTTGAAAATGCACGCCGTCAGATCGATGCTCTTGCTGATCAAAGTCGAAGGGCAGCTGAAGAAATCGCACGACTGAGGAATCCATTCGGACTGCAGAACGGTCCAAGACCATTCGTTCGAAATCCAGGTCCAGGTCCCTTCTGTCAGAATCCAGGATCCGCTCCCTTCGTCCAGAATCCAGGTTCGGGTCCATTCGTTCAGAATCCAGGGCCAGGGTCGTTCGGTCAGAATCAGCAGCAAGTTCCGTTCGGTCAGATTCCTCCTCAGCATCTGAGACCTCCACCCATGAACAATGGGTCCCAGCCGTACTTTGTTCCTTTCAACGGGGACGCCAATGGCTCGTCGTACGGAAACGGCACCAGTTAAGGAGTTAACCCTCAAACAGGGGTAAATCCCGATCCTAACGACCCTGTCGCACAACGACTGAAGATGTTGGAAGACCAGAATGAGCATGTCCTATCTTTGCTTGCTAAGCTACCGGGGGAAGCCGTACCCGTCGAGCCTCGCTTGGGACTTCAGGCGTCGTATTTCGTCAACACGATAGCGACCGTCGACGTCCCGAAGAAGTATAATATCCCCGCTTTCACGCCCAAGTATTCGGGGATAACCGATCCGATGGAGCACATCGCGCAGTATAAGCAGCTAATGTGGACGATCTAGATCCCACATATGTATAAGGAAGTTTGCATGTGCAAGAGTTTTGGGGAGACCCTCACGGGTCCTGCCCTCCAATGGTTGATTAACCTCAAACCCAAATCCATCGAGTCGTTCGCTAAGTTAGTCAACCAGTTCTCCCAACAATTCGCCAGTAGTCGCAAGATGGAGAAGCAGACCAGCGACTTATATTATGTCGTGCAGAAGGCCGATGAATCCATCCGGAGTTATTTCAACAGGTTCAACGCGGAGATGATCAGTGTCCGCAACTATGACGTCAAGACCGCGATCGAAGCCTACAAACTTGGTCTAGACGACAGTTCGGGTCTGTACACCAACTTGACCAAATATCCTCCAGAGAATTTCGAAGACGTCCGAGCCAGAACCCTGGCGTATATGAGGGTGGAAGACGACGCTGCTTTTCGTCGAAAGCACACTGACGACAAGAGGTCGCTAGGTGTAAAGAAGCCATATTTCAAGATGAAGGCAGGATCCAAGTCAGAACATGTACGTCAAATCTCAAACGTCCGATTCAAGACGAAAGCGAAGTTCAAAACTTTGACTAAATTTCCTCAGTACCCTAAGATATCCTCCTACGGATTCAAAGGGACTACTAAGGACTTGGTCGAGGCCCTGAAGACCGTCCAAGCGATAATCCGGTGTCCGAAGAAGTCCGACAAAGACAACGGTAAGAAGGATAAATCAAAGTGGTGCGACTTCCATGTCGACCACGGTCACCTGGCGGACGATTGTATAGCTCTAAAAAAGGAACTTGCATATCACGTCCCGAAGGGCAATCTCAAGAGTATCATCGACGATGTCGTTACTCCAACTAACGATGCTCGACCTCCGACTCCCAATCATGCAAAGGTCGTCAACTGCATCACTGGTGGGTCTGACGTGTGCAGTCTGACGTATTCCACAGCCAAACGTCACGCCAGCCAGGCACCTGACGTTCGACCTACCCCTCGTTCATCAAGACCCAAAGGAGACATGGAGTTAGAAGCCATGAAGATCTCGTTCGACCAAGACGATCTCGGTGATTCGTATCGAAAGCATCATGACGGGTTGATCATTCAACTCACGATTGGTAACTGTCTGACCCGACGAGTCTTGGTCGATGGAGGCAGTTCAGCAAACGTCATCTTTCTTGATACCATCAAGGCTATGGGAATCGATCACTCGGAAATCACCCGACGCTCGACAACCTTGGTCGGTTTCAATGGAGACGCGACGAGTACCTTTGGAGAGATCACCTTGCCTGTTTATGCCGGAGGAATCAACAAGCAGACCAAGTTCAACGTCATCGACTGTGCGTCAGCCTATAACATCATCTTAGGTCGACCATGGATCCATGATATGAAAGTTGTTCCCTCGACGTATCATCAGACCATGAAGTTCCCTACGCCGTGGGGAGTCCAGGAGATCAAAAGTGAGCCGAAAGTCGCCCGCGACTGCTATAAGTCGACCCTGAAGCCGCAGAAGCAGGCCATCTAGCAATTACAGGTCCAGGATGCTCCTGGGATAGCCGACGACTATCTCCTGGAGGAAGTCGTCCTGGACCAGAGCAAGCCTGACCAAAAGGTCTTTATAGGTTCGTCCCTAGATCCCTGCCTTAAAGACAAATTGATATCTTTCTTGCAGGAACACGCCGACTGTTTTGCCTGGTCGCACGAAGACATGGTCGGCATAGACCCCCGCATTATTTCTCATAAGCTCAATGTCAACCCGTCATTTAAGCCTATCAAACAAAAGCGCTGGAAATTTGCTCCTGAAAGGAATAAGGTGATAAATGACGAGGTCGACAACCTCCTCAAAACAGGGAAGATTTGATAAGTGAAGTACCCCGAATGGCTTGCTAATGTCGTGGTCGTGGCGAAGAAAAATGGCAAATGGAGGGTCTGTATCGATTTCACATATCTCAACAAAGCTTGTCCAAAATATCCTTTTCCTTTGCCACATATCGATGCCATGGTCGACGCGACAGCAGGACATGAACTATTGACGTTCATGGATGTTTACTCTAGATACAATCAGATCCTGATGCACGTCAAGGATCAAGAAAGACTGCATTCATGACAGATCGAGGTATTTACTATTATAAAGTTATGCCTTTTGGACTAAAAAATGCAGGTTCCACTTATCAGCGTCTGGTGAATAAGATGTTCAAAGATCACCTTGGCGACACGATGGAGGTTTATATCGACGACATGCTCGTCAAGTCGAAGCAAGCAGTCGACCACGTCGATCATTTGAGGCAGTCGTTCGACATCCTCTGAAAATATAGCATGAAGCTCAACCCGACGAAGTGATCCTTTGGTGTTAGTGCCGGGAAATTCCTGGGTTATATGGTCACTCGTCGAGGAATCGAGGCCAACCCCGACCAGATCAAAGCCATTATCGAGATCAAATCTCCAAGAAATTTCAAAGAAGTCCAAAGGCTCACTGGTCGGGTGGCAGCTCTGAACAGGTTTATCTCTCGATCCTCAGATAAATGCCATATATTTTACAATGTCCTCATGAAAAATAGAGGCTTCGACTGGACCGACGATCATGAGCAAGCACTGCAAAAATTAAAGGAGTACATGACGTCGCCTCCTTTGCTGTCAAAGCCTCACGATCATGAGGTCTTGCAGCTATATTTGGCTGTTAGTCCTAATGCAGTAAGTGTCGTCCTGACACGAGAAGATGAAAAACAACAACTGCCGATCTATTATGTAAGCAAATCTCTCTTGGACGCCGAAACCAGGTATTCCTCTATGGAAAAATTGCTTTTGTCGCTAGTCACAGCTGCTAAAAATTGCGACACTATTTTGAATCGTATCCTATTACTGTCGTGACTAACTTTCCTCTTAAGTCTGTTTTGAGGAAACCTGAGTTGACAGGTCGTTTGGCAAAATGGAGTATATATCTCAGCAGTTACGACATTGATTTGAAGCCTAGGACCGCGATCAAATTGCAAGCTTTGGCAGATTTCATTGCTGATTTCAGCCCTGAGCTGGAAAAAGAAGCAGAGTTCGAGGTGTCAACTGTGACGACTCATGACGATGTGCCCTGGACTCTACATGTCGACGGTTCATCCAACACTAGAGGTTCAGGACTAGGCGTCGTCTTAAAGTCGCCACAGGGGGGCAAGATGGTGTATTGAGTCCGGTGCGACATT
The DNA here is from genome assembly GCA_033807775.1 of Saussurea involucrata. Taxonomy (NCBI): domain Eukaryota; kingdom Viridiplantae; phylum Streptophyta; class Magnoliopsida; order Asterales; family Asteraceae; genus Saussurea; species Saussurea involucrata. The sequence goes on from CM066314.1 coordinate 227,812,728, forward strand.
AAAGCCACCAACAATGAAGCCGAGTACGAAGCCCTGATCATGGGAATGAATAGGGCCCACGACTCGGGGGCAACCGCGCTACATGTCAAAAGCAATTCTTTTCTGGTCGTGAACCAGATGAAGGGAGAATTCACGGCCAAAGATTCAAAAATGACAGCGTACCTAAAGGTAGCAAAAGAAAATTCCGAAAAGTTTAAATCTGTTTCTATTGAACAGATTCCAAGGGACCAGAATACTCAAGCCGACGCTTTAGCAAACCTTGGGTCTGCTCTGGTCGAGCCAGTATTCGACAGCATTCCTATGATCCATCTGGCGACATCGTCCCTCGAAAACAGCGATGTCGTCCAGATCAAAGACCAAGAAGATGATTGGTCGTGCGACGTCCGAAATTTCCTTATACACGACCAACTCCCAGAAGACAAGATGGAAGCTCGGAAGATCAGATTCAAGGCATCCAGGTATGTCGTGATCAGAGATAGACTCTATCGACGATCATCGACAGGCTAAAACCTGAGATGCGTCACCAGAAAAAGTCAAGTTCAGAAGATCCTTCAAGAAATGCACGATGGGGAGTGTGGCAATCACTCGGGTGGTCGCAGTTTGGCTAATCGTATCTCTCGACAAGGGTATTTTTGGCCGACACTGCGACAAGACGCCATCAGGTACGTCCAGAACTGTGACCCTTGTCAACGACATTCAGGTACGTCCCATAAACCTTCTGAACCTCTACAATCGACACTTATCCCATGGCCCTTCATGAGATGGGGGATGGATATTGTCGGCAAGCTACCACCTGCCCCATGGCAAAAGGTATTTCTCCTCGTACTTACAGATTATTTTTCTAAGTGGGTCGAAGCAGCTGCCTTTTCCCTAGTTCGGGACAAGGAAGTCGTCTCTTTTATCCAGACTAACATCATATGCAGGTTTGGGATTCCATCCGAAATTGTCTGCGATAATGGATCCCAGTTCATAAGCAACAGGACTCGACAGTTCTATGAAGACCGCAATATCAGGCTGACGACCTCGACACCCAGGTATCCCCAGGAAAATGGACTTGCTGAGTCGAGAAATAAAACCATTATCGCTTCGATCAAGAAAAGATTAAAAGCTGCAAAGGGAAAGTGGGTCAAAGAACTCCCTTCGGTCCTGTGGGTGAATCGCACGATGCCTCGCACGTCCACAGAACAAACCTCTTTCTCTTTGATCTATGGTTGTAAAGCAGTCTTGTCGGTCGAGGTCCAGCTCCCAACCTCGAGGCATACTTTCGTCGACCATAACCTGGTCGATTTAAGTTATGATTTCGACGCCCTTGAAGAACTTAGAGAATCGGCGTTGATCAGAATGACGTCGCCGAAGCAAGCGGTCGAGCGACATTTCAACAAGAATGTCAAAGCCAAAGTCTTTCAAGAAGGCGATTATGTCTGTAACAGCCCAAAACACATAACATAATATATAAGTCAAAAGCCCATAAGGGTCCCAAATACATCACAACGTTTAGTAACATTCTCAAAGTCTACTGTTCACCATCAAATACAACCGAGATGTTTGGACTAACAAAAGCTGGAATCGTGACGGTCTCTAATCTCACATCGCCGCCTCAAACCTTCTCTTTGCCTTTGGACATTGCACCTAAACGATCCTTACCTGAAAATGGTTTTAGTTTGAAAAGCGAGGGTTAGACCATAGGGTCTAGTGAACTCCCCCGTAAATACATTCGCAAAACATTTAGAGCAAAACATTTCTTTACAAAATAGCAGCGCATCAAATCATAAGTCAATACATGCACAGCGGAGAAGACCATGGCAAACACCCTACAAAGCCGGGTACGGCATCACCCTACAAAGCCGGGTACGGCAACACCCTACAAAGCTGGGTACGGCAACACCCTACAAAGCCGGGTACGGCAACCAATCTTCACAAAAGAACATTTTAATAAAACATGCGATTTCACATACTTGAGGGCAACCCTCCTGTCATTGCAAAACAAGGCTTTCCGTATCAATAGAAACATATGTTCGTAAGGCTCATGTAAACCAATTTCAGTCATACAATTCTATGCAAATCCTTTTAAATAAAGTGTGCATAAGGGAACTCACCTGATGTTCGGCTAAACAATACACTACTCAAAGTTCACTTAATCTCCAACCGATCACCTGAATTTGGGGTTAACAAAGGAGGTATTAGACTCCCCAATTATACTTTAAAACATCCCCCATAACGTCCTAAGACAATCCCCTAAACCAGGCCTCGAACCCAAGCCCAAACGACCAACGAAGCAGAAAACGAGAATCGCCCAACAGGGACTTACGCGGTTTGCCACGCGGTTTGCAAACCGCGTGAAAAGCCGCGTATCCCTCTGGTCGAGCATTCTCAGTTCTGCTCACCAGGGTCAGCTCGTAAAACCCCTTAAATCCCCCAAAACTGATTCCAACAGATTGGTAACTTCCCAAAACAAACTCTAAAACATATATACATTAAGGAGGCAATTCCCAATACTTAAATCCATCAATTCCTCATTCAAATCATCATGTAAAACTCTTTTGAAACACAAATCCCCTTATAAAATGGGTTAAACTTAGAACTTCCATTGGAAGGGTGGATTATCACCAAGAGCTCACAAACACCTCAAGGGATTCATCCAACACACCCCTTCCAATTGATTTTACCTCAAAACACTTAGACAAGAAGAGAAAGCATGGATAGTTGAACATCTAAGCCCCAAATTAGACACAAAGCTAGAGAAAGGAAGGTGGAGGTATACCTTGCAACTACTTCCTCAATCTCTAGCTGATCCTCCTTCTCCAATTCCTTCAATGGTGGAATTCTTGAGCTTCTCCTCTCCTTCTTGCACTCTCCAGCCGAAATGAATGAAAATGAATAGGGTTTTGAGGTTTTCTATCTTATTAAACTTTCCTTCTTCACAACCCAGCCACCAAACTTTCAGGTTTTTACAAAAAGAGCCCCAAAGTTCTTATTTCTGCACTAAAACCACCAAGAGATGAAATGTGGGGTGTTACAATGTCCTCCGACGAGTGTTCCAAAGCACTCAAGAGCTCAACGCAGATAAACTTTCCACCAAGTGGGAAGGTCCTTATCGTATCTCAGAAGTCGTGGGTAAAGGTGCCTATCGTCTCCAAACCCTCGACGGTCGAGATGTCCCACGTAGCTGGAATGCAACACATTTGAAAAGGTATTTTTTCTAAAACCCTTATTTTTCATAAGATTTTTATTCATCATGACGATTACTAACTTAAGCATCGAAGGGTCGTTGGTTAGCCAACGACCAACCTATGACGTTGTTTTAACGCAAGATCGCACGATACAAGTTACTAAGTCTATTATACGACTTCAATACATTTTCGCAGGATCGCACGAGATAAGCAATCAGGTCTACTATATGACTTGATTACTTTATCGCAGGGACGCATGATTCAAATTTATCGCATGACTTAATGATGCGACCATAGGGTCTAACGACCCCGCGATCTAAGTTTTTTAACTTAGAAGAATTTCATGTTCTGAATTAATGCTTTGATCGCATGTACCTATGTTTGCTTTACACGATTTAAAGGTCTCACGATCTAGCAGTCTGTGTTTTAACTTAAAAGAATCGTTGTATTTCAATGAATGCCTATGTCGCATGTCATGATGAATGTTTACTTGATGATATTATATAAATGTATAAGACAATGCAATACGTAAGAAAAATATTTTTCATTCATCAAAAAATCAATTACATCAGACAATTCGACCACCAACGGTCAAGCTATAAAAAACAAAAAATAAAGATTTTCTAAGGCTGAAGAGGATCGGCAGCCGCATACTTGCCAGAGGCCTCGCCCTTGGAGCCCTCGACCACCTCCTCCTCGTCGGCTTCCTTCTCATCATCCGAGTCGAGGTCCCTATCGGCTCCGACATTCTCCAGATAGAAAGCCAGCTCATCCGACGCTGAGGCGAGAGGATTCTTCCCTAACAGGTGCTGTCGCATGATCGCTGCCCGGGCGGTCAGTCGAGCCAAGGCGAAGACAAACTTCACCTCATCCCGTAGCTCTTTCACCTCTCCCTCTAGCTCTGCCACCTTGGACCTAGAGTCCTTGGCTTCTTCTTCGCTAGCAGCCAAAGACTCCTTGGTCTTGTCCAGCTCAGCCCTCTACTTGGTGATCAAAGACAGGGACTGCTTCAGACGATAGTTCGCCTCATCCCTCGCACGTCCGATGGCTTCCGACTCATTCAGGGCATCGTCGAGACGTATGGACATAGCCTCGGCACGCTCTAGAGCATCCTTCTCCCTATCCAATGCCGCAATCCCCTTCTCGTGAGTAGAGGACACCAGACCCCTTATCTTCTCCAGTTTGGAATGCAAAGCAAGGGAGGACTGTAACGCCTAAAAAACAAAAAATACATGTTAGTAAACGCTCAACAAAATTAACAACGACAAAGTAAGACGAGTCTTGACAAAAAAGAGTTACCATGAACGCCAGTCCGACAACGTGCGATCCAGTCTCCTCGACTGGGACCCCTTGGAAACGCTCCTTGAAAGACGGGAGCTGATATTTCCCCAGATGGGGGAAAAGTTTCGTCCCGTCCAGGACATTATTAACCATGAAGTATGACAGCAACGTAAAATTGACCGTCACGACCTCAGCCTCTCCCGTCGCATGGCCCTTGCCCTTGTCGGCCGATGAAGGGGTCGACATGGTAGATGGAGACTTCGTTGTTTTCGCCGGAGGCGCAGAACTTAGCGGTGTTGCGTCGATCGCACCAGAAGACGTCTTCGTCTTCACAGGTGATGCGACCGACACCTTCTTCTTTTCAGGTGTGACGACTCTCGACGAGTCATCAACCTTCAAAGACGGTTCCCTCGGGACCGACATCCTGGTCCGCTTCAAAACCCCCGACCCAAGGGTCAAGGTCCCCTTCCTTTTTTCTCTGCCCCGACGGGCCATTTCAGCTTCAGCTGCCTTCTTGGCCATCGCAGACGACGCCTTCGCTTGAGATCCTCCTGGAAAAAATGAAGGAAGAGAAAGAACGTCAAACGACAGATATAAGCGAAAAAACCTAGGTCGAGCAGGAAAGTCGAAGGAATACTTACCAGCCATTTCCTCTTTCTCTTCTCTCGACTCCTCTTTCTCTTCTTCCTCCTCTGTCTCTTCTTCCTCTTCCTCTCGTCTCTCCTCCCGATTCTCTCTCAGATATACTAAGTCTTCGTCGTCATCCACAAGGTGTCGTGTGAAAAACGACCGCTCGATAGCACTAAACTCCAAGAACTTGTCGATTTTTGCTTGAGAGTTAGCGTAGGGCTTCACGTCCTTGAATTTGATATCTGTCGATAGATAAAAGACAAATTAGAAACTAACACACGACACACGACAAAAAGTGAAAAAATCTCACCCATCATGTTCTAGCTAGCCCTAATCCAATTACTGTCGGGGTCTAGTGTCGCCACACGCACAAATGCGTACCTGGTCTTCCATTTACGGTCATTAACCGCAGTATTCAGAACCAGGGTACGATCGCCCTTATGCCTAGAAAACAAACTGTAGCGACGACATACATCCATCTTGACTTGATAAGCCAAGAGGAGGTCGCACACATTCAGAGGAGATTCCAGTCTTTGATAAGGCGCTCGATCACTTGTATGATTCGCCAGAATTGGGGCATTAATTGGGCCGGTGCTAAGTCAAACTCGACCATGAATGCCTTGGCCAAAGGCGAATAAGGCCATTCGAAACCTATCTTAAAAGGGTATTCGTATGTAACGACAAACCCCTCTGGACACATATCAGGTCGAATCTGACCTGCCCTAATCAGTGTAACTCCCGCAGGAATTTTTGCTAGACTCTTAAGGTCGTCGAGATCCTGTTGTTCTCGAATAGAACTCTCAGGTTCAGTAGACATGGCTAACCCTGTTAACCAAATTTGCAGATCTGAAAAATCCCAAAGGTCCCAGTTTTTCCTAGGTTTTCTAGCAATTGACTTACGACGCATACAACGAATAAGGAGTCGTACCTTATATAGGCGCTCTAAAAACCTCGAAAACTCTAAGTCTAATCAAGATTTTGCAGGTTTGGAAACGATTCACTAAAAGAAAGCAAGGATCGATGGAGGAAATCTTGCTCTAAAACTCTTAGAAATCGTAAACTGGAAAAGATCCATTATGGGTCTCTATTTATGTAAACGATCGTGTCAGATCGAGCCTCTCGATGAGCGACACGTATCCTCGCCTTTTCGTATGCACACACGGATCATCGACACCTAGCAATTACAGCTGTTAGGCACGATCGCATGTCAGCATGACGTCACGATCTTATCGCCTCCTCAACTTCCATAGTTCAAATCGAACCAATTCAGTTTCCAAAAACCAACGACTTTCGACACGTGTCACGTCCCCTGACATTCCCTTAGACAAAATTTTTAAAAGATTTTCTTCTGACAAAAATTCAAAATATGAAATTGTTTTTTCATTTTAACTTTTGGGGGCAAACTGTTTGGGAAAAATTTCACCAGTCTCGACCACGACTAGAAAGTTACTCATGACACTCGACCGTCGTAAGACACCTCACGACCTCAACCGACTAACATACGATATTACTGTTATGTTTTCACTGTTTAATGCAGGATCAATGTCATTAATAACCAACGGCTATAACCGACAAAGATCATTATGAGCATTAACCTCAGCGACAGTTACAACCGTTGCCTGAAGCTTTTAAGGGATCATTCAAGACATCCGAAGGCTATAAATATAAAGGCAAAACATCACTTGGCGCATCTCTGAGTCCCTGAATCAACTACAATATACGCATACACTTTCGAAGCAAGAATTCTCTCGAGCAGATTACGCACGACGCATAGTCTCCATACATGACACACTTGTTTTTACCCACGACGCACCTGTTTACTTTACAATTTAAGTCATTTCTAGTATTTGTGTTGTAATCATTGTACTATCGACACTTGAAACACAAGGACATCACCCATGTTTGGCGACCATAGTGCAGCGATGACCATCACAGTCGTCCGCGGGTTTTTTCCTCGTTGAGGTTTTTCCCGTGTCACAAAAATCTTGTGTCTCATTTACATTTCTCTGTCTTTGTCGCATTGCTTTGTCGAACGATTTCTATCTTTAGTTGTTAAGCTCCACAATCAACCTTAAGTTATCCTTCTGGACGATTTTTGGCATTAACAGTCGATAACCTAGAAGAAACAGATCTGAGATTGTTGAAATTGTTGAAATTAATATCAACTGTTCCGTCTTCATGTTCAATAATATCGGATATGTGATTTGAATTATCTATAGGTTTTGGGATACTAATATCTTGAAGATTCCAATTACAAGATTGAGTGATTTCATTCCATTTAAGACGTTTGGGTGTTTGAATCTAAGTGTGTTGAGGATTGACTTCATATATTATTGTTTCGACTCTGGGGCTTGATAACTTAGTTTTTGGTTCAATGGTTGAAGTCATGGTTTTATAACAAACTCTGTAGATTATGGCTACAGCTTTAGTGTCTTCTTTGAATTCTAAGTTTTTTTATAGTATGAACTAAAGTGTCTAAAATATTTGGATCAAATAATCCTACTGAAAAGTTGGGATAACAATTGAAGTAGATTGGGCCATTTGATACATTGGTTTCTGCCATAGCTAAGATGGAATTTTGGAAATTTGTATGTCTAGCATCTCTAGGTACTAACAATACTGGGGCGTCTATTCCTAATCTAAACAAAGGTTTGATAGCGATTTGAACTAATCCAACATGTAAAAATTTATATTTTTGTCTATGTTGTATTATGGATGATTTGGATAGCAGGGTGAGATTATTGTAATCTCTATTGATTGAAACAGTTTGCTCTGTGGTTTTGATTGGGTATCCTTGGAAATAATCAAAAGTTCCTATTTTATAAACTGTTTTAACATCTTGTTTGGGAATCGTCCAATTTGTTAGACTTTGCTCAATATTTGAAATATGAATTTCAGAAGAATTCATATTTAAATCATTTTCTTCTATGTTATCAGTTTCAGAAGAATGTTTCTTAGCGAATAAATTCATAACTTTATCTATTTAACAAAATTTATTTAAAGGGTTATTTTAAAATTAAAGAGTAATACTTTCTTTAAATACTTCTTGAATAATCAGAGGGACCACCTTCGGAGGGACCACCCATGAATAGTCGTGGTCCGGCTGGGCGTCTTACCTTCTGCGCCACTTACGCTACTCCAACCGACTGGGCTGACCAACACCGACATAAAAAGGCTGACCAACACTGACATCCAGTTCGTATTAAAAGAAGTTATTTTCTTAAATTTAAAACTATCTTTAAATATACCTTGTAAAAATATACAAAGTTTAGTATTCATTCTCTAATAATATCCACCGATTCTGGCTCTGATACCATGAGTGTAAGGATCGTTTACTATAATATATCTTAGTTGATCACGATATATATATATATATAATCAACATATTTAAAAACTCATTATATAAATGAAATTACGATCAATATGCATACTTATATTTAGATGGTAATTGAATATAATAATATGTATATTTTTAATAATAAAATGTTATAATTAATATAAATAAATAATTGAAGATGACTATTATTCACATCAAAATAATACCTTATGATCATTGTTAGTTATATTATTTACATAACACTCTTTATATATATTATTTAAGAAACAATATACTTAAATGACATGCCACATGAGTTTTAATCTTTTTCTTTACTACAATATGTATATATATTGCTATGTACTATTTTTAAATAAAACCAAATATCTAAAATTTGAGTTAATATATAAAGTATCAATGAATAAAATTAAAAAAATATTATTATTTAAAGTCTTATTAAAATCAATATTTAAATATAAATGACATTAAAACCAGTATATATGAAAAAAATTAGAATCAATATATAATTAAATACTTATTATTAACCTAATTCTTTAATAAATGAAATACTTATTAAATTTAATATCATTAAATAAATTTAATATATAGTCAAATACTTATTACTAACTCTCTCATTAATAAATAATACACTTACTACATTTAGTTTCATTAATTAAATCATAACTTGTTATATTTAATATACTACTAAGATCAATAATAAAATAAAAAATTATTATGAATCAATATATAGTTAAAATTATAATCATAACTAAAACTTATTGTTATCAATATAACAATATGTACAAAAAACGATAGAAACACACACACACACACACACACACACACATATATATATATAAATTAGAAAACCCAAATATATAAAATTACAAAGAATAACTTATTACAATCATCAATATACAATTATTTCAATTGCATTTTTTTAATTTAAATTGAAATCAAGCTATGTATAAAAATGGAATTAGAATTGATATAATATGTTTCATTTTACAAAATATGACTAAATTTTTTTTCAAGAATATCTACTAAGAAACTAAGCTATGAAGAAACAGTCTCAAGCAACTCAACAAAACTCGAAGATGGAAAATTAACAATTCAATCAAGTTTGCATATTGTAACACCCGTAATTTTCGGATAAGTACAATTTCGAATCAGTGTGTAACCGATCTTTTAAGAAAAATATGAAAAATAAGATTTGAGTTAAATATTAGATTTTATGGTCTTGTTGGATGGGGAATTCGAATACGAGTCTCGGTTCTTTCTGGAGCGAAAACAGAGCTAAAACGAAGAAGTTACGACCGAAACAGTATCCGACCCAAAACGGGGTCGCGCGTCCTGGTGCGCGACCTTGGTCCGCGGCCCAGACCGCATAACTCACTGAGTCCGCATCTGAAGTATTAAGTCGCGAATTTTCAGCTTCAATATTCATTCCTTCATAACTTTTGCATCCCAACTCCGATTTTGATGATTCAAGTTGCTATGGTTTCGTTTTTGGGAGCTCTTCAAGGATCTAGAAAGAGTTTTGAAGTATGATGAATGATCCAAGAGTATTTGGTGGTGGTTGAGGTAAGTTTCTCACTTTTTCTTCATCTAAGAAGTTAGGGTTTTGGTATTTTTGGATGATTTATGTTGGGGGAAATGTATGTAAGTGTTTGAGAATAATTATTTATGGTTGGAAACTTATGGATCTTGAGGATTCAAGTTTCTTCAAAGGAGCTCAATTGGGGAAAATCTAGATTTAGCCTAAATCTAGCAAAGTGAGTTCAAGTTGATTTGTGAAAACGTTGTACATGCCAAAAATGTTATTTTCCAAGCATTTGTGTGTTTTACTTAAAATTATCAATTGTTGAGTTATTTGGTAAGTTTGACCCTTTTTAAAATGTTTAACTTTATAAAGTTTGTAAAGCACCCATATTTGGGATTTTTAGATATTTTGATGTGTAGAAATCATAAATATGTCCTTAAATGATTTATTGCTCAAATGAAGTTTATTCAATGGTTTAATCATGTTGGTGTAATTGATTTTATAAACCATTTGGGAAAATTGCACATTTTAGTGTCATGAGTCCATTTGGGGAAAACCTTTATGCTAATTCGTGTCGAGTATTGAGTTAATGATGATTTTGTGGTATATGTATACCTAAGCGATGTTTAAATGCATTTTATGCTATGAGGTCCGTTAATTATGGGTCTAATGAGTTTTGAGCATTTTGCTCGGTTTTGAGCATTTTGCTCGGTTTTGACTTTGAGGGAGTCTTGGGGACATTTTGTCCGAGTTTGATGACCCAATAGGGAGTCCAATTTATGGTTTGCATTTATTGCAACTTGATGCATTTTATTGCATATTATTAATATTTACATGCTTGAGTGCTTTAGTCATACCGGGATGGGCATGTTACTGTAGACTGTGTTGCATTGGATCCATATGCACGTAAGTCCGTCTTTAATTGATGGTCTATCTCTTTGTGCACGAGGGGTGGACTATTGGAACACGTGGTTTTATGCGGTAGGCCGTTCGGGGCCACTAGCGAGTAGGCAATGGGGGACAGTGGAGTCCTTGAGGTGTAACTCGTCTAGACTGGATAGGCAATGTGGTCCCATAAGTCCTTGAGGTGTAACTCGACGGAGTAGGCAATAAAGGCATGGGAAAGGTTTGAGGTTGTGATGTCTTTATGGCATGGGAACTAAAACTGGGACTTGAGGTGTAATCCAGTAACATCATAAGTGACCTAACTTTGTGTGCCCGTCACTTTCGATGGAATCGGGTCTCCCCCGTCACCGAAAGGTGTTGTTTTTGGGTATTTACTTTTATCCATATATTTTTGGTGACGCATCTTATTTATATGAAATGTTTTCATGGTTTATTGGCGGAGTTCTATGTCTCATCCGTATTGGATGTTTTGAATATTGGAGTTTCACTCACATTTACATTACTTGGGAGTTTATAATGTCCATGCTCGATTATCGTTGGTTTTGTATGATTGATTGCAGTTTGATGACTTTAATATTGGGTTCCCTCCATATATATTAAAGTTTAAATGAAGCAGGTCATTTCCATATTTATGGTATTTGGATTTCATTACATTTTACGTTCGCGTGAGTATTGGTTCGTAACATGTTTTCGATGAAGTATTATATTTATATGGAGTGTTCTTCTATGAATTTTGGGTTGAGTTGTAAAGCCCGTATTCCGGTATGTAATTTCTTTCATTAATTCTTTTCCTTTAAGTTTGATTTATTGCGGTTTCCGTTAACGGGGTTAGTCGAGTTGGGTCTAATCGTTAAAGTATCGGAATTTTTGGTTAGTTGCGAGAGGTTTGTAAGTTGAGGGGCTATATGTGTCAAAGGCCAACCCCCCCCCCCCCCCCCATGGGTTCGGCCCATGCAGAAAAACACAGTCCATGTGTTTTTGGTTTGTATTGGTGGCGTGAGAAGTAAACAAAAAGAAAGAAACCACAAAAAAAACCCTACGGCTCCAATTCTTCTTCAATTGTTTTCTTATGGTTGACGGCCGGAGAAAGGAACCGAGAGAGAGGGAGAGATCGAAGAGAGAGAAGCCGAGAGAGTGATAGGGGCTGTTGCCGGCGACGAGGAGAGAGGAGGAAAGAGGCGATCGCCAGCGAGTTCGGTCGGTTTAAAGGGCGAGAAAGCGTTGCATCGAGGTAACCGTGTCGTTTCGTTGTTTTTCTTTGATTTTTTTGTTCGTCGCAAGGTTATCGCAAACCACCACCACCGCCACGGCAGCCATGGCCGCCGGCGGTGTGGCCACCACCGCACGCCGCCGCTGTGACGGCTGTGGTTGTGTGTGCGGGTGGGTTCGTGTTAGAGCAATCGAGAGAGAGGAGGACGGTGGTGCGAGAGGGTATCGGGGTTATGTACGTGTGTGTGTGATCGCCGCCGACCACCGCCGCCGCCGGAGGCGGCAGGGGTGGTGCACGGATGTTGTCCAGCTTGGTATGATCTGTTTCCAGTGAGTTTTAGGCTTCCCGGGGCTGTTTGGGTTAAGCTTTGACTTAATAGAATTATGATCATTTGTTATCATTTCATGTGAGTTGCTTAGTTTCTGTCCCTGTTTTGTATCGAGCATAACTTCTACTAGGAATGTCGGATTGGGATGAAACCAGCGCCAAAAGTTCCCATTCTGAGTCTAGTAAGTTTCTTATGTTTTGCGGAAAAACCAGTTCGGACCGTAGCTAGTGTCAAACTGCTGTTTTGTAATGAAAGGTGCTGTTTTTCGCTGTGCAGTTAACCAGTTTTGTTAAATCCATAATAAATTGTAGAAAAATCGTTAGAACGCGTGCGATATGTCCCTGGAACCCTAAGACATGGGACTTTGTGTTTATGGAAAAATATTTCTGGTTTAATCAGTTTTTAAGGGGTTAAACAGGTCCCGAACAGACCTGCGTGTTGAGAGTAAAAACTGGAAAAGTATGCGTTTAAAATTAGTAGTCGTGGTTTTGGTTTGGGGCGTCACTTTGACAATTGTTAACACGTAATTAGGTGGGAGAAGGTGAGTGAAGTTGGCCGGCTTGTGATTGCGGTTGCGGATACTCGCGTTGCTTTAAGGTGAGTTCTCTCACTGTGTAGTTAGGGGTTGTATGCATGTCATGGTAGTTTGTATGTACTACTGTCTTTGTGGTGTGAACTAGTTGTTTGTGGTGTGTAATATTTGATTGGTTTAAATGCTTAGTATAAATGTTTTACATTACAACTCGGTGGGACCGAGGGCTCGGTGGGACCGAGAAAGTGGAAAGAAACGTTGTGGGAACTCGGTGTGACGAGTGTGTTACATTACAACTCGGTGGGACCGAGGGCTCGGTGGGACCGAGGAAGTGGAAAGAAACATTGTGGGAACTCGGTGTGACGAGTGTGTTACATTACAACTCGGTGGGACCGAGGGCTCGGTGGGACCGAGGTGTTGGATACATAATTACTTGTAGATGTTTACTCGTTTTATGTAACTGTGATGTTGTTGCTTATGTGCGGATAGGGGTGATGTGTATATAATTCCTATCTGCGCATGTGATGGAATTCACTAAGCTTCGTGCTTACCCCTTCCCAAAATCTTATGTTTTCAGGTGCGAGTAGCAGTCGGGCATGACGGTACACACGGGCGCAAGGCGAAGATTGTTTAAATTGATTTTTAGTAAATGAGGATTTAATTATATAACTTTCCGCTGCTTAAACCTTGTTGACGGTTTTTAATTGACGGCGTTTATTCTTATTGTAAAGGGATTTGTTAACTTTTGGTTGATTATAATGAAACGAATTGTTTTTAAAATTTTAAATTCCTTGTAATTTTTGGGACGTTACAACTTGGTATCAGAGCACAGCTTGAGTGAATCAAACACATCTCGGTGTGTTTGGTCTCAAGTTGCGGCTATGAAGTTTTAAACTTTTATTAAAATCTTTGAGAATAAAGGAAAAAGGAAAACCCGTTTGGGAAACGGTGAACGGAGGCGCAGTGTGTACAGTCAGCCGACGCTATGTGGGAAGGTACAATACTTAGTGTATTTATTGCTTTCTAGGCATAGGGTATGCATGCTAGATTGCCTATGTTGTTTACACTGTACTGTATGATGATTGCTTGCTAGGAGGAATCAATGCTAGTTATAGTAGGTTGTTAAGTGAAGGCCCTATAGGTTGTATGCAGTAAGAATCGTATAGCCTTAGAATATTTGATTTAGTTCTATTGTGCAGCTCTTGTTTGAGTCCAACCGTTCTAGGATAGAATTTTGTATTCGAATGTCTATTTGATTCACGCTGCATGCGACTGGGTATTCGTGAGGCAACTCGTTATGGCTAACAGGGATTCCGTTGTAGCAAGGTAGTGGGATGGGATGAAAATTCCTAGTGAGCTGGGAATATCGTGTACATATGAGTATGTATGCAAAATTGCTTTCTAGAACATAGGGGTATGTATGCTAGATTGCTTGGTGCTTAATACACTGTATTGTATGGCTGTTACTTGCTATTAGGAACTTATGCTAACTTTGATAGGTTGTTAAGCGAATGCACTATAGGTTGTATGCGGTAGGAACCGAATAGCCTTAGAATGTTGGATTTAGTTCTATTGCGCATCTCTTGTTTGAGTCCAACCGTTGTAGGATAGAATCTTATATTCGAATGTCTATCTGGTTTCCACTGTATACGACTGTGCGTTCACGAGGCGACTCGTCAGGGTTAGTGGGGGTTCCGCCCTAGCAAGGGTAGTGGGGTATTATGTTTATTCCTAGGGAACTAGGAAGAATGTGTATATGCGTCAGTATGGACATACGTGTATGGTTTTTTTGTTTGGGCGAGCAACTACTTGGATACTCGGGATGGGACTCGGAGTGGACAGTGATAGGTGTAGATGGTAGTAGTAGAGCTCCTACTACCGGAAGCACAGGATCAATGTTCGAGTCGGGGAAAGTCACGAGGAATCCAGGGAGTCGAGCGTGAGCGTGGTAGGGTGAGTTATTATGTGCTAATAACTCGTTGTAATATCTGCCCTGAATAGCCTTCACAAGGAGGAACAACTATAGTAAACCTACTAGTACAGGTGTGTACTTGTTTTGCGTTGATGGGATGATCGTTGGGGTAGTGTCGAAGGTTATAAATTAGTAGTCGTTGGAATAACAGGACGATTCTAGTATTAGTCACTTGGAGTGACGATGAGGATGATGTTTGTTCTGGGCCAAGATGGATGATTGTGCTAGAATCATAGGCTTATAGAGCCGACTTTGATTTGAGGAAAAATCGTAGGGATTATTTGACGTAATTTCCCAACTTGCCTAAGAGGTTTAAATGTCCGGATGACGTTGGTGGATCAGAGAGATTTGGAGTAGTAGGAGTCGAGGCGTAGAATGCCGACCGAGTCATGCACAAAGTTTGATTTTGAAATAGATTGCATTAACAAATTCTTGTGTTTCAAATCATTTTATGGATGGTGTTTTGGAATTTTGGGAAATGTTCAACACACACACAAGATTTTGAAATATGGTTTTGAAAGTGTATGAAATCGTTTTATCACGGGAGTGCAAACTTTGTTAGAATTTGTCTTATTTCGTTATTTTTCCAACGGTCCTTTCGGGTAAGATGATATCCGTGTTTTGTGGTGTTTAAAATGTCGGGCAAGTGACTACGGCTTGTGACTTTAACATTGGAACTCCTCCACATATGTTAGAGTTGAGACGGAAAGTTACATTCCACGATGTCTGTATAAAGCTATTTGAGTGATTTGGTTAAAATAAGTTTTGTTTTACGGCATGTTGAGTCGTGTGGGTTTAATTTCACGAGGTGCATATCTTACTTGTTTATGTGACCATTTGGGGAAATCTTGGAAATCAATTTAAAGAACCCCACCTTTTGAGATTTTATGAGGTTTAGTCGATATTTTCAAATGATGGAAACGGATTGGTTTTTATCTTTAAGTTTGAAACTCACACGAGACAGTTGTGTTTTAACAAAAATATATTTGTAAACCGTTTCATCGTTTTGTATGACTAGCCGACGCGCGTAAGATTTGTTGGTGAACCCTGTGCCACGACATTTTATGTTGGAAAAAGAGGAATTTTGGGGTCAAATGTCGTGGAACTGATTTTGAAATTATGTGCACACTTTTGTCGCACCCGGTGTAAGGTCGAGCGGTTACTTTAAATACATGTCATGAGTCAATTCATACTAGGACCGTGACGGTTCATTTTCAAAGAAATTATTTATTTCGCTTTACGTTTCGTGAGTAAACTAAGCTGCAATGAACTGATTTTCAACATGATTTTCATATGTGGGACGAGCGTGTCCATTTTTGCGTAACTACCGACCTGGTAATAGTAGTTTTATTGCTTACGGTCTTTTTGAAATGAAAAATCTTGACGTTGAGAATATTTTGTAAATGATTTTGTAAACCATTTGGGAAGTGCGTTTATAAGTGTTATGTGTCATTTTGAGAATTTTAAGGGTGTGAGTCCTTTTAGAAAACTCTTTTGTTTAACTCGTGTCGAGTTTGGGACTAATGTTATTTAAGAGTATTGTTTGCTTAAACTTTATTTAAACGCGTTTTTGACCGACTTATGGGTCTAGCAAGCGTGGAGCATTTTGCTCGGTTTTGACTTTGAGATAGTCATGGGTCAATTGCACGGTTTTTAATGGCTCGATGTGAAGTTTTGTTGATGGGTTGTTTGTTGCACAGTTTTGCACTTATTGCACGTTGCGTATTTACATGTTGGGTGAGTGAGTCATTCTGGGATAGGCATGTTGTTGGTAGACTGTTTTGCATTGGATCCTTGGTCATGTCAGTCAGTCGTTGGTATTGGTCGGTTGAGTATTTCGGGGTGGGACCCCGGTATTCATGTGTTATGACCTTGACTTTCCAGTAGGCACTAAGAGGATACAGTCTTGGGCACTTACCTGAGAGGTAGTTCCGATGTGCCGGGACTTGAGACGTATCTGGGAGGTAGGTGTTATGGTGTATCTTGTTGCGGTGTAACTAGTTTTCCTAGGGCGGGTAATGGTAGTAGTAACCCTGAGATGCCTACTTGTGATGAATGGTTGTGGTGGAATGACCTTCGTGGGTGATTATAAATTTACTGGTTCGATGATGCGTGTAAGGTAAGTTTTGGGAGTCTATTAGAACTCGTAGGAGTTAATCGACGGTTAATGGTAGGAATGATCGGATCCGAGTATCCAGTTGGGTATACTGGTGGGCAACTTTAGAATGGTTAGAGCTTGAGATTTGACTCGGGATGTATGGAATATCTAAGGTTGGGGGACAGCCGAAGTCGTTTGGCTAGGAATGATTCCAATTGTTGGGGTGTTCTGCCGATTATAATCCCAGTGTCCTAAAAGGAGTGCGTTAGTTAGAAAAGTATTCGAGAAGTTTTAGAAGGGATTTCAAGTGGACTTAGGAACCTGAGGTTGAGATGAGGGAGAACTATCCGGAGCTATTCGTAGGCAGAGACTTCGAGGACGAAGTCTAATCCAAGTGGGGGAGAGTTGTAAAGCCCGTATTCCGGTATGTAATTTCTTTTCCTTTAAGTTTGATTTATTGCGGTTTCCGTTAACGGGGTTAGTCGAGTTGGGTCTAATCGTTAAAGTATCGGAATTTTTGGTTAGTTGCGAGAGGTTTGTAAGTTGAGGGGCTATATGTGTCAAAGGCCAACCCCCCCCCCCCCATGGGTTCGGCCCATGCAGAAAAACACAGTCCATGTGTTTTTGGTTTGTATTGGTGGCGTGAGAAGTAAACAAAAAGAAAGAAACCACAAAAAAAAACCCTACGGCTCCAATTCTTCTTCAATTGTTTTCTTGTGGTTGACGGCCAGAGAAAGGAACCGAGAGAGAGGGAGAGATCGAAGAGAGAGAAGCCGAGAGAGTAATAGGGGTTGTTGCCGGTGACGAGGAGAGAGGAGGAAAGAGGCGATCGCCAGCGAGTTCGGTCGGTTTAAAGGGCGAGAAAGCGTTGCATCGAGGTAACCGTGTCGTTTCGTTGTTTTTCTTTGATTTTTTTGTTCGTCGCAAGGTTATCGCAAACCACCACCACCGCCACGGCAGCCATGGCCGCCGGCGGTGTGGCCACCACCGCACACCGCCGCTGTGACGGCTGTGGTTGTGTGTGCGGGTGGGTTCGTGTTAGAGCAATCGAGAGAGAGGAGGACGGTGGTGCGAGAGGGTATCGGGGTTATGTACGTGTGTGTGTGATCGCCGCCGACCACCGCCGCCGCCGGAGGCGGCAGGGGGTGGTGCACGGATGTTGTACAGCTTGGTATGATCTGTTTCCAGTGAGTTTTAGGCTTCCCGGGGCTGTTTGGGTTAAGCTTTGACTTAATAGAATTATGATCATTTGTTATCATTTCATGTGAGTTGCTTAGTTTCTGTCCCTGTTTTGTATCGAGCATAACTTCTATTAGGAATGTCGGATTGGGATGAAACCAGCGCCAAAAGTTCCCATTCTGAGTCTAGTAAGTTTCTTATGTTTTGCGGAAAAACCAGTTCGGACCGTAGCTAGTGTCAAACTGCTGTTTTGTAATGAAAGGTGCTGTTTTTCGCTGTGCAGTTAACCAGTTTTGTAAAATCCATAATAAATTGTAGAAAAATCGTTAGAACGCGTGCGATATGTCCCTGGAACCCTAAGACATGGGACTTTGTGTTTATAGAAAAATATTTCTGGTTTAATCAGTTTTTAAGTGGTTAAACAGGTCCCGAACAGACCTGCATGTTGAGAGTAAAAACTGGAAAAGTATGCGTTTAAAATTAGTAGTCGTGGTTTTGGTTTGGGGCGTCACTTTGACAATTGTTAACACGTAATTAGGTGGGAGAAGGTGAGTGAAGTTGGCCGGCTTGTGATTGCGGTTGCGGATACTCGCGTTGCTTTAAGGTGAGTTCTCTCACTGTGTAGTTAGGGGTTGTATGCATGTCATGGTAGTTTGTATGTACTACTGTCTTTGTGGTGTGAACTAGTTGTTTGTGGTGTGTAATATTTGATTGGTTTAAATGTTTAGTATAAATGTTTTACATTACAACTCGGTGGGACCGAGGGCTCGGTGGGACCGAGAAAGTGGAAAGAAACGTTGTGGGAACTCGGTGTGACGAGTGTGTTACATTACAACTCGGTGGGACCGAGGGCTCGGTGGGACCGAGGAAGTGGAAAGAAACGTTGTGGGAACTCGGTGTGACGAGTGTGTTACATTACAACTCGGTGGGACCGAGGGCTCGGTGGGACCGAGGGCTCGGTGGGACCGAGGTGTTGGATACATAATTACTTGTAGATGTTTACTCGTTTTATGTAACTGTGATGTTGTTGCTTATGTGCGGATAGGGGTGATGTGTATATAATTCCTATCTGCGCATGTGATGGAATTCACTAAGCTTCGTGCTTACCCCTTCCCAAAATCTTATGTTTTCAGGTGCGAGTAGCAGTCGGGCATGACGGTACACACGGGCGCAAGGCGAAGATTGTTTAAATTGATTTTTAGTAAATGAGGATTTAATTATATAACTTTCCGCTGCTTAAACCTTGTTGACGGTTTTTAATTGACGACGTTTATTCTTATTGTAATGGGATTTGTTAACTTTTGGTTGATTATAATGAAACGAATTGTTTTTAAAATTTTAAATTCCTTGTAATTTTTGGGACGTTACATGAGTATTATGTCGTCAACCGTATTTTAAGGTTTTGCATAATGAAGATTTATTCACGTGTTGAGTGAGTTTGGATTGGAATTCATTTTGGAAATCGCTAGTTACATTTTGGGACTTCTCTCATAGATTTTGTGTGCGTTGGAAAATGAGTCACTTACATCCTCCTCATAAACTCTTTTGGAAATCATAATTTATGTCGCAAACTTTCATTCAAAGAATTATTTAAATCATGTTATAAACTCTTGAACTGACTAGGCGTTAGTCTAACCCTTTTTATTTGTCGGCATGTGCAACAGGTTCAGGTCGGGAGTAGTTCTAGTGACATTGTGAAAGGTCGAGTGCTAGAAGTGTACTCGAGAGGTGAATTGGTTAAGTAAAGTCTTCTGCATTCATCTTTGGGATTAGCAATTTGTATTGGGTTAAGTAACACCCGATGTGGTTTTAGTCTTGTAATGGAATCTGGATTATAACTTGTTGAGGTTAATCCTAGACTATAAGTTGAGGTATTTCCCGCATTAGTTTATAGGAAAAAAATTCTATTATTTTAGACTTATTATCGAAATTTTATTTAGTTGCTCTTTCCTAATTAGAGGGCGTTACACATATACTCGAAGTGGTCACAATATTGACGACTTTTGTTACTCTTTCGTCCAACCATAGGTTGGGAACGGAGACTTCATGGAGAACTTTTAGCCGAAGTTGCAACGAGTACATTATAATAAATGTAAGCAATTTACCAAAATGCCCCACAATTAAACAAAACTAGGTAGCAATATTATGGTTGCATGGTGAATATAATTATTTGATGGGAATATATGTTAGGGATAAATCTACATATTACGAGTTATGACAAAACAATAATAATTATAAACCTCATTATTATAATTAATTGTCTCACTCTCTTCTTTTATCATTTTGAGTCAGTTACAAAGTTTGATGATGTAGAACTTTAATTATATATATCAAAAGAATTATCAGTCCATATCAAGTGTAATATTGATTCTTATTTTATATATATATATATATATCTAATAAATATTTGATTTTATTATGTTTCCTAATTTAAAGTGTTTTTTAGTTTTCCATTTATTTGAGGTTTTCCCTTGAACCTCCCTCTATATATATATATATATATATATATATATATATATAGGGTGCGTTTCTTTTGCAAACCAAGCAATTCGTACAAACTATACAAACCAATCTTAGTCATTCATCAAATCTAATAAATATTTGATTTTATTATGTTTCCTAATTTAAAGTCATAATCATAATTAATGAACTTAATCATCTTTCATTTATATCACAGTCATTATTAATGAATGATAATAATTATCATAAATATATATGTTGTTGCCTAATATAGTGATTTGCAAAGTTTGTACAAATTGTTTGGTTTGTAAAATAAACGCACCCTATATATATATATATATAGGGGTGGTTTCATTCACAAACCACCATTATTATGCAAACTATGAAACCCATGTTGTAACCATAGATTAAGTTGATCAATGGTTTACATTAGTTTAGTATAAATATGGTAATAATGAATTTTAAAAAGAGAAATTTATTAAACAAAATAATTAAAAAGGGTAAACAGGTAATTTATCAAACCATTTTAAAAAAGGAAATTGAGCATTCATATACAAAAGATACGGCCATATCTCCAAAATCAGAATCAGTGTGCTGAAACTGTTATATGATGAATCCTAATTCATCAGGTTAATGGGTTTCAAAACAAACTGATGATGAAGATGATGAAGATGACGATGATGAAACCCACGATGATGAAGATGATGAAGATCACGATGATGAAGATGAAACCCAAGCTGATGATGAAGATGATTATGAAACCCGTGATGACGATGATGAAGATGACGATGATGAAGATGATGAAGATGAAACCCACGATGATGAAGATGATGAAGATCACGATGATGAAGATGATGAAGATGAAACCCAGCTGATGATGAAGATGATGATGAAACCCGTGAAACCCAGCTGATGCGTTCCTCACCATGAAACCCAGCTGCTGATGATGATGACGATTGTGATGAACCCAGATGATGAAACCCATGAAACCCAGCTGATGATGAACCCCATGAAACCCAGCTGCTGATGAAGATGATGAAGATGATGATGATGATGATGATGATGATGAAGAGTGCAATGGAGATGAAAACCCAGCTGATGATGATGATGATGATGATGAAGAGTGCAATGGAGATGAAACCCATGAAACCCATGAAAACCCATGAAACCCATCGAACTAATGTAAACACTAATATGAAAACACAAAGAGATGGTGTGCATCATTGCTAAAAAACGTAAACCACAAAGAGATAAATATTGCTTCAGATTTTAGTTTCCAACAAAATAGGGAATTCAAGTAATTAATGACCCAATTAATTAATTAATGAAAATAGTTACGTGTTTCCTTAATTACTTAGGTGAAATCAAAAAGACAATGATGCCCCTTGCCATTAAATTAAAATAAAAATGAAGGAAAAAATCTGATTGGTTGGTTGTGGTTTCTAAAGTTTGCACTACAAGGGAGGTTTGCTCATGATCCCTCCCATATATATATATATATATATATATATATATATATATATATATATATATATATCAATTAGTTATATAACAAGCAAAAGTTTGAATTGTTTTTTTGGGACAAGAAATGTGACTAACATTAGCAGTCAAATGATATTAATTTTCAACAAATTTTCGAATGTTTGTTGCTTTGTTTAAAGTTAATTATTTATGTTAGCTAGGTAAACTGATTAAGTTTAGACAAAAATAATATATGTGAAATGGTTTTAATTCATATATGTGGTGAAAATGGGTAAAATATAACTGCACATTCTAATACCTCACACTTCAATGGTTACACTCAATCATGGGAGGATCATCCTAATTTGTTTTTAAATGGTCAAGATCATGACATTTTCACATCACCAATACCTCCCTACCAAGATTGGAGTAACACTTAATCTTGGGAGGAACGAGTTGATTTTTCTGAGAATTTTCAAGGGGATGATTTTAACAACTCATTTTTACCCCCCTACAGTTTCTTTTAGAATTAGTTGAAACTCTCAAATCTTTTATAACTATGATGAATGAGTACACACAAAGTATATTGACATCTGTTGCCAACATTTCAACTTATATTGAAGAGATCAATAGACAACCAAAATCCTATACCAAGTAAGATTGAAAATTTTGAACGTGTTGGTAAGGATGAGGATGAGGTCAATACTTTGGAAAATAGTCAAGAGATGGAGAGTTATGAGGAATATTGAGCATTTAAGCAATCCCTCTTCACTTCAAAATTGTGAAGAGGTGCTACACAATGCCAAGATTGTCATTAATCCATACTTTGAATCTGTGCAGAAAGAACATATTGTTGCAGATCCTGCAGCATTCCTGCATCAAAGTTGTGCATAAAATCTTCAAGTTGTTTTTGAAAATGGACGTGATGATCAATCCAAGGACTCGGGAAGCTTCATAAAATCAAGTTCTATTATTGGTGGGGTGGCGTGGAAAACTCTTTGTGGGATGGACTGTTTCCCCATTTGTTCCATTAAAATATTGTGTGATCAACCAGTGAAGCGAGTGGTGAGAAAATTATATAAGCATAAGTGGAAAGAGAAGCACCAAGTTAAGTTGGTGAGGACAGTTACAGTCGAGGAGCATACTGAGGTGCTCCAGCAAATTCCACCATTCCTCAAGAAGTTGTCAACAAGAGATCCAATTGTTGAGAAAGAAGAACACCTTGCTAAAAGAAGGATATGCAGATTCTTGTGCTGCAACATTCATTCCAACCACTTGGTTCACAGCGTACTCCTATGGAGTAGGGCAGGTTCAAATCACTTGCCTTAGTCTCAATGTTTTATTTTATTTTTTGTCTGAGATAGTTTTACAATTTTTAGGTTTCTTTTCTTTTGCAAGATTACACATAGAATTGTTTGGGCAAAATTTCACCAGTCTCGACTACGACCAAGGCACTAAGAACATTTATTACATTTCTCCCTAACACAAGACAAATCATAAGCCTTTTACTCCTTGACCAAAGCCAAAGTCGAACGTACCTCTCGACCTCGACCGTCGTGTAGAAACACACGACCTCGACCAACTAACGTACGATTCTTCTATTATGTTTTCCTCATTTAATGCAGGTCAAACGACATTTATGGCCAACGGACGAAACCGACAGAGCAGTTATGAACATTAAACAACAGAGGTCGGAGCGACCGTTACGAGAGGAATTCATGGAGTCATTAAATGCATTCGAAGACTATAAATCTGAAGGCAAAGTCATCATTTGATAGGACCACGGAACCGAACTGTGAATCACACACTGCGTACTCAAGAACATCTGAAGCAAAGAAATATCTCTCAATTGATCGCTCTCGACGCACGACTTACACTCTCGACTAATAGTCTTAGCACACGACACACTAGTTTTACATTTGATACACTTGTTATTTTCACATTTCAAGTCATTTGTATTGTAATCACTGTATCCCCGACACCTGAAACAAAGGACATCGCCCCTGTTTGGCGATCATAGTGCAACGACGACTTCCACAGTTGTCCGCGGGTTTTTCCTCGTTGAGGTTTTTCCTGCGTCACCAAAATCTTTGTCTCTTTTACATTTTATCTCTTTGTCGCATTGCTTTGTCGCAAGATTCCTTTCTTTAGTTGTTAAGCTCCACAATCAACCTTAAGTTATCCTTCTGGACGATTTTTGGCATTAACAGTTTGGCGCCCACCGTGGGGCCCTATCTAGAGAAAATCTTCGACAAGCGTGCGTTTTACTAATGGTTTCTTGGAGTTTCCTCTGTTTTCTGTTTCAAGAAAATGGGAACCCATGGAAATCCAGAGCAAGTCATTGCTCAGATGTACCAAGAGTTGGAAGTTGCGCGAAATCAAATCAATGCCATGGCTGAGCAGAGTCGAAGAGCAGCTGAGGAAATCGCCCGACTGAGGAATCCTTTCGGACCGCAGAACGGTCAAAGACCATTCGTCCAGAATCCAGGTCAAGTATCATTCGGTTAGAATCCAGGAACTGCTCCGTTCATCCATAACCCTGGCTCGGCTCCATTCGTCCGTAATCCAGGACCAGGCCCATTCATGCAGAATCAGCAGCCAGGTCCGTTCGCGCAGAACCAGCAGTCGGGATCGTTCAACCCAAATCCCCAGTCTGGGCATATTCCTCCTCAGTATATCAGACTTCCACCCATGCAGAATGGGTCGCAGCCGTTTCAGAATGGGTCGCAGCCGTTTCAGCATGGGTCACAGCCATTTCAGAATGGATTGCAGCCGCATTTTGTCCCTTTTAACAGCGACGCCAATGGCCGTCGTACGGCAATGACATCAGTTCGGGAGTTGACCCATTGGCAGGTGCGAATCCCGATCCTAACGACCCTATCGCCCAGCGATTAAAAATGATAGAAGATCAAAATGAGCGTGTCTTGTCCCTGCTCGCTAAGCTACATGGGGCAGCCATGCCCGTCGACGTCGATCCTCGCTTAGGATTTCAGGCGTCGCCTTTCATCGACAAGATCGCGACAGTCGACGTCCCGAACAAATTCAACATCCCCGCCTTCACGCCCAAGTATTCAGGGGTGACCGATCCAACGGAGCACATCGCGCAGTATAAGCAGCTCATGTGGACGGTCTCGATCCCACATATGTATCAAGAAGTATGCATGTGCAAGAGCTTTGGGGCGACTCTCACTGGTCCTGCCCTCCAATGGTTGATCAATCTCAAACCCAAGTCCATCGAGTCATTCGCTGAGTTTGTTAATCAATTCTCCCAGCAATTCGCCAGCAGTCGCAAGATGGTGAAGCAAACCAGTGACCTGTATTATGTCGTACAGAAAGCTAATGAGTCTATTCGAAGCTATTTCAATAGGTTCAATGCAGAGATGATCAGTGTTCGCAACTGCGATATCAAGACCGCGATCGAAGCTTATAAACGTGGTATGGACGACAGTTCAAGTTTGTACACTGATCTGACCAAGTATCCTCCAGAAAATTTCGAAGACGTCCGAGCTCGAACCCTAGCGTATATGAGGGTAGAGGACGATGCTGCCTTTCGTCGTAAGCATACCGACGACAAGAAGTCGTTAGGTGTAAGGAAGCCAGAGTTCAAGACAAGGGCAATTTCCAAGGTAGAACCCGCACGCCAAATCTTGAACGTCCGATTCAAGACAAAAGCGGAAGCCAAGACCGCGACCAAATTTCCTCAATATCCCAAGATATCCTCATACGGATTCAAAGGGACCACTAAAGACTTGGTCGAAGCTTTGAAGAACGCCCAGGCGACCATCCGCTGGTCGAAGAAATCTGATCAAGATGACGCCAAGAAAGATAAATTGAAGTGGTGCGACTTCCATGTCGACCATGGTCATGCGACAGATGATTGCATAGCTCTCAAAAAGGAGCTAGCGTATCATGTCCCGAAAGGAAATCTCAAAAATATCATCGATGACGTCGTTACTCCAGGTATCGACATTCGACCGCCAACTCCTGAGCATGCAAAAGTCGTCAATTGCATCACTGGTGGTTCCGACGTGTGCGGTCTGACGTACTCCACCGCCAAACATCACGCCAGTCAAGCACCTGACGATCGACCTATCCCCCATTCATCAAGACCCAAAGGAGATCTAGAGTTGGAATCTATGAAGATCGTGTTCGACCAAGACGACCTCAGTGATTCATATCAGAAGCATCATGACGGGTTGATCATTCAACTCACGATTGGTAATTGTTTAACCCGGCGAGTCTTGGTCGATGGAGGCAGTTTAGCGAACGTTATCTTCCTTGACACCATCAAGGCCATGGGAATCGATCGATTGGAAATCACCCGACGTTCGACAACCTTGGTCGGTTTCAGTGGAGAAGCGACAAGTACCTTTGGAGAGATCGTCTTGCCCGTCTATACCGGAGGAATCAATAAGCAGACCAAGTTCAACATCATTGACTGCTCGTCGGCCTATAACGTCATTTTAGGTCGAACGTAGATCCATGAAATGAAAGCAGTCCCCTCGACGTATCATCAGACCATGAAGTTCCCTATGCCGTGGGGAATCCAAGAGATCAAAAGTGAACCGAAAGTCGCTCGTGGCTGCTATAAGACCACCCTGAAACCGCAAAAGTAGGTCATCTTGCAGTTACAGGTCGACAAAGGCATCCTAGATCAAAGCAAGAACGACCGTAAAGTATCGACAGGTTCGTCTCTCGATCTCTACCTTAAAGACAAACCAATATCTCGTTTGCAGGAACACGTCGGTTGTTTTTGCCTGATCGCGCGAAGAGGACAACGTGTCTACTGTGGTGACTCACGACGACATATCCTAGATTTCGCGTATCGTCTTAAAGTCGCCACAGGGGGGGCAATATGACACTAAAAAAATACCCCAGCATAGGTATCAATAACCAAGACATCCCACATAGTTGGGATGCGACACATCAAAAAGGTATGTCTTCTAAGTCTTTTTCTATTTCTCGTACGATTTTTTACCACGACGATTACTGACTTAAGCATCGGAGGGTCGTTGGCTAGCCAACGACCAACATCTGACATTGTTTCAAAGCAGGATCGCACGATATTGGCTACTAAGTCTTCTATATGACTTTAGTCCTGCAGGATCGAACGATATATATTACTAAATTTATCATACGACTTTAATCTCGCAGAGTCTCATGATATAAGTGCTCAAGCCTATGACTTGATTATTTTACCACAGAGGCTTACGACTCAAGTTTCGTCGTACGATCTAGTCGTACAATCTTCTGGTTTAGCGATCCATGATCTAAGTTTCTTAACTTAGACAAACTAGATGTTTCGAATAAATGCTTTGATCGCATGTACTTATGTTTTCCAATATAATCCTAAAGTATAAAAACCCTATGGCTTATGTGTTGTTAATGCCAAAAATCGTCCAGAATGATAACTTAAGGTTGATTGTGGAGCTTAAAAACTAAAGAAAGGAATCGTTCAACAAAACAGTGCGTTAAGGACAAAAAAATGTAAAGAGACAAGGATTTTGATGACGCGGGAAAAACCTCAACGAGGAAAAAACCCGCGGACGACTGTGGAAGTCGTCGCTGCACTATGATCGCCAAACAGGGACGATGTCCTTTATTATTGGTGTCGATCGTACAGAGATTACAATACAAATGCAAGGAAATACTTTAAATGTAAAGTAACAAGTGTTTTGAATGTAAAAACAATGTGCGTCGTGTGTAAAAACTGTGTGTCGTGTGTGAATGTCGTGCGTCGAGAGCGATTCTTCGAGAGAGAGTTCTTTGTTTTGTGTGTTCTTGAGTACGCAGTGTGTAGTTTGGAGTTTGATGATGTACCAATGATGACTTTGTCTTCATATTTTATAGTCTTCGAATGCATTTAATGTCTCCATGAATTCTTCTAATAACGGTCGCGATGGTCTCCGTAGTTTAATGCTCATAATTGCTCTATCGGTTTTCGTACGTTGGCCATGAATGCCTTTTGACCTGCATTAAATGAGGAAAACGTAACAGAAGAATCATACGTTAGTTGGTCGAGGTCGTGTGTTTCTACACGACGATCGAGGTCGAGAGGTACGTTTGACTTTTGGCTTTGTTCGAAGGACAAAATGCTTATGATTTGACTTGTGTTTAGGGAGAAGTGTAATACATGTCCTTAATGCTTTGGTCATGGTCGAGACTGGTGAAATTTTGCCCAAACAGTTTGCCCCTAAATTTTGAAAAAGTGGAGTGGCAAATTCGAATTTCAAAAGTTTTTAAAATTTTGCTAGTCGAACGTCTAGGGTCGTGACATGTGTCAAAAAAGTCTTTTCAGTTGCCTTGGAACTGGATCGGTCCAATTCTAACTAAAGAATAAGTCGAAAAGGTGATAAGGTCGTGACGTCATGTTGACGCGCAATCGTGCGTAACAGCTGTATTGGCTAGGTGTCGGCGATCTGTCGAGCATTCGAAAAGACAGGGGCACGTGTCGATCATCGGGAGGTTCGACCTGACACGTCTTTTTGCATAAATAGATGCCTTCGACGGATCTTTTCCTTTTACGATTTCGAAGAGTTTTTAAGAGAGTTTTTCCCTGATTTGCTTCCTGTTTCTTCGCCGAATCTTTCCAAAACCTGCAAGAATATTCGACCAAGTTATAGATTTCGAGGTTTAGAGCGCCCATATAAGGTACGATTTTATTGGTCTTTGTCTTAAAACTTTGAGAAACTTTTAAGTTTTTAGAAATGTCGATGGAACCTGTAAGTTCCATTCAAGATCAAAAGGATCTCGACGACCTTAGAGTTCTAGCGAAAATCCCTGCAGGGATTACATTGATTAGAGCAGGTCAGAATCGACCTGATGTATATCCTGATAGGTTCGTGGTTATTTACGAATACCCCTTTAGGATAGGCTTTGAATGGCCTTACTCGCCTTTGGCCAAGGCTTTTATGACTGAATTCGACCTAGCTCCAGCCCAATTAATGCCCCAATTCTGGAGGGTAATTCAGGTGATTGAGCGCCTTACGAAAAAATGGGAATCACCGATGAACGTATGCGACCTCCTCTTGGCTTACCAAGTCAAGAAGGACAAATGTCATCGCTATAGCCTGTTCTCTAGGTATAAGGGTGATCGAAGCTTAGTCTTAAATACCGCTGTAAATGACCGTAAGTGGAAGACTAGGTATGCTTTTGTGCGTAAGTCGACCCTTGACTCCGAGAGCGGCTAGATTAGGGTTGGCTGGAATACGTCGGGTGAGATTTTCTTGTCGTACGTCTTTCATATTATTCGACTGATTTCTAACATGCTTTGTATGTATTGGCAGATATAAAATTTGAAGACGTGAAGCCCTACGCTAACTCTCGAGCGAAAATTGACGCGTTCTTGGAGTTCAGCATTGTCGAGAGATCTTTTCTTACGCGACCATCAGTGGACGAGGACGACGAAGACTTGGTGTTCTTAGGGGAGAACTGGGGAGAAAAAGGCGAGGGGGAAGAAGAGGAAAAAGAAGAAGAGAAAAAAGAAGAGTCGAGAGGAGAAGAAGAAGAGATGACCGGTAAGTGTACCTTCTTATTCCCTTCCATTCGATTCTGGTCTTTTGCTCTTTCGTTCACCTTGTAATGCTTCTTCTTATGTGTCTTCAGGAGAATCACAGACGAAGGTGCCGACCATCTCTACTAAGAGAGCGGTGCAACTTGAACCTGCCCGTAAAGGCAGTGAAAGGAGACAGAAAACCTCGACCACTGAGTCGGGGGTCTTACCAAAGACGGGGATGACGGTTCCAAGGAAACCGTCTTCGAAGGTTGGCGACTCGTCGAGAGTCGTTACGCCTGAGAAGGCGAAGGTCGCATCGCCTATGAAGACGAGGACGCATGCGATTGCTGCGATACCCGTTAGTTCTGTGCCACCGGCAAAAACGGCGAAGTCCCCTACTACCACGTCGATCCCTTCGTCTACCGACAAGGGCAAGGAGCATGTGACGGGAGGGGCTAAAGTCACGGAGGTTAACTTTACGTTGCCTTCGGACTTTATGGTAGATGACGTCCTGTCCGGGACGGATTTGTTTCCTCACCTGGGGAAATATTTGCTCCCTTCTTTCAGAGAGCGTTTCGAGTGATTCCCAGTCATGGAGACGGGATCCCATGTTCCCGGTCTGGTGTTCCTTGTAAGTTTTTCTTTCAAAACTTCATGTTTCGATGTTTTCTTAGCTTCTGTCGAATGTTTACTGACATGTTTCTTTTTGTTGTACAGACACTCCAATCTTCTCTTGCCTTGCATGTGGAGACAGAGAAGATCATGGATCTGGTGTCTTGCTCCCATGAGAGGGGGAACGCAGCGTTGGCCAGGGCGAACGTCGCTGTAGAGCGTGAGGAGGCCATGTCAAAACAGCTCGACGAGGCCAAAAAGGAGTTGGAGGTTGTCGGTCATGCGAAGGAGGATGCGAACCGTCGTCTAAAACAGTCCTTGTCCATGATCGACAGTCAAAGGGAGGAGCTGAGCAAGATGAGGGAGTCCTTAGTTGCGAAGGAGAGGGAAGTTGAGGATTCCAAGGCCAAGGTGGTCAGTTTGGAGACGGAGGTGGGAAAGCTAAAAGACGAGGCCACGTCCACCTTTGCTCTGGCTCGACTGACTGCTCGTGCTGCCATAATGAGGCAACACTTGTAGGGAAAGAACCCTCTGGCTCAGGCGTCGGTCAAGCTTGACTACTTCTTGCAAGAGGTCGGGTCTGCAAGAGATCTTGATTCTGACGACGAGAAGGAAGCCAAAGAGGAAGAGGTGGATGAAGGGTTAGTGGTCGAGGCCTCGGGTAAAGACACGACCGATGCTCCTCCCGAACCTTAATCTTAAGAGCCACATTCTCAAAATACTGCGGACTCATCCTCATGATGCATTGTGATTCACAGTACCTTGATTTAAGAAAGATTTTATTTTCGTAGTTGTCTTTTTTGTTCGACCGCTGGAGGTCAAGTTATTTAGATATAATTGTATATTTCGTGAATGGAATCTTTTGTCGAACGTACTATTTTGATTGATGCAAATAGATACGATATTAGTTACGAAACTTGTTAAGAACAAACAGGGGATCGTGCGACTTAGGCATCCATTGCAAAACAACCAAAACATAAGATGTGCGTTTAAACATAAGCACATGCGATCAATTCATTCAGCCACGATTTGTTTTTTCTAAGTTAAGGAGCTTAGATCATGGGATCGCTAGACCTGGACAATCATATGATTATATCGCGCGAAGAAACTTAAGTCGTATGCCCTTGTGATAGAATGATCACGCCGTAGTCCTGAATATTTATACCATGCAACGTTTGCGAGGTTAAAGTCATGTCGTAGACTTAATGATCTTAGTTCATGCGATATGTGATAAAACAACGCCAGAGGCTTGGTCGTTGGCTAACCAACGACCCATCGATGCTTAAGTCAGTAATTGTCGTGATAAAAAATCGTGTGAGAAAAGGAAAAAGACTTAAAAGAAATACTTTTTCAAATGTATCGCATTCCAGATACGTGGGATATCTTGATTGTCGAGGGTTTGGAGCCGATAGGCACCTTTACCCACGACTTCTGAGATGCGATAAGGACCTTCCCATTTAGTGGAAAGTTTACCGACATTAAGCTCATGAGTGTTTTGGAACACTCATCGTACGACGTAGTCGCCTACTTGAAAGATTTTAATCCTAACATTTTTGTTGAAGTATCGCTCGACCACTTGCTTTTGTGATGCCATCTTGATTAACGCTGATTCCCTGAGTTCTTCGAGGGCATCGAGGTCATAGCTTAGATCAACCAATTATGGTCGACGAAAGTATGCCTTGAGGTTAGGAGTTGAGCTTCGACCGGCAACACTGCTTCACAACCATAGACCAAAGAGAAAGGAGTTTGTCCTGTGGACGTACGAGGCGTCGTGCGATTCGCCCACAGGACTGAAGGAAGTTCTTCGACCCACCTTCCTTTTACGGCTTACAACCTTTTCTTAATTGAAACGACGATGGTCTTATTGCTCGATTCAGCAAGTCCATTTGCCTGGGGATATCTGGGCATCGAGGTCGTTAGCTTGATGTTGCGGTCCTTACAGAACTGTCGAGTCCTGTCGCTTATGAATTGGGATCCATTGTCGCAGACAATTTTGGATGGAATCCCAAACCTGCATATAATGTTTAGTCTGGATAAAAGACACGACTTCCTTGTCCCGAACTTGGGAAAAGGCAGTCGCTTCTACCCATTTGGAGAAGTAATCCGTAAGTACGAGGAGAAATACTTTTTGCCCAGGGGCAGGTGGTAACTTGCCGACAATATCCATACCCCACCTCATGAAGGGCCATGGGATCAGTGTCGAATGTAAGGGTTCATATGGCTTATGAGACGTACCTGAATGTCTTTGACAAGGATCACAGTTTTGGACGTACCTGACGGCGTCTTGTCGTAGCGTCGGCCAGAAGTAGCCTTGCAGAGAGATACGATTAGCTAGACTGCGACCTCCGGAGTGATTGCCACACTACCCATCGTGCATTTCTTGAAGGATCATTTGAACTTGATTCTTACTGACGACGCATCTCAGGTTTAAGCCTGTCGATGACCGTCGATAAAGTCTATCTTCGATCATAAAATACCTGGACGCCTTGAATCTGATCTTTCGAGCTTCCATCTTGTCTTCCGGGAGTTGGTCGTGCACAAGAAAATTTTGAATGTCGCACGACCAATCATCCTCTTGCTCTTCGATTTGGATGACATCGTCATTTTCGATGGATGATGTCTCTAGGTGGATCAGGGGAATACTGTCGAATACAGGTTCGACTAGAGCGGATCCAAGGTTTGCTAGAGCGTCGGCCTGAGTATTCTGATCTCTTGGGATCTGCTCAATAGAGAAAGATTTGAATTTTTCTGATCTTTCTTTTGCTACCTTCAGGTACGATGTCATCTTTGAATCCTTGGCTGCGAATTCTCCATTCATCTGGTTTACGACCAAAAGAGAATCGCTTATGACATGCAGCAAAGTTTCCCCTGAGTCGTAGGCCATATCCATTCCCACGATTAGGGCTTCGTACTCAGCTTCGTTGTTGGTGGCTTTGAAATCGCATCGTACGGAGTACACCATCTTGCCACCCTATGGCGACTTTAAGACGATGCCAAGTCCCGAACCCCTAACGTTGGATGACCCATCGACGTGTAGAGTCCAAGGCATGTTGTCGTGAGTCTCCACAGTAGATACTTCGAGCTCTGCTTCTTTCCCCAATTCGAGACTAAAGTCGGCGATGAAATCAGCTAGAGCTTGCGACTTGATCGCTGTCCTGGGTTTGAAATCGATGTCGTAGCTGCTGAGATATACACTCCATTTCGCTAATCGACCTGTCAACTCAGGTTTTCTTAAGACAGACTTAAGGGGTAGTTAGTAACAACAGTAATCGGGTGTGATTCGAAGTAATGTCGCAATTTCTTTACGCTTGTAACAAGCGACAAGAGTAGCTTTCCAATTGAGGAATACCTGGTTTTGGTGTCTAGAAGGGACTTACTTACATAGTAGATCGGCAATTGTTGTTTTTCTTCTTCTCGCGTCCGGACGACACTTACCGCATTTGGACTGACAACTAGATATAGCTGCAAGGTCTCGTGATTGCGAGGCTTCGATAATAAGGGTGGCGACGCCATGTACTCTTTTAATTTCTGAAGTGCTTGCTCTTGATCGTCGGTCCAGCCGAAGCTTTTATTTTTTCTGAGGACATTGTAAAATAAGTGACATCTATCCGACGATCGAGAGATAAACCTGTTCAGGGCTGCCACTCGACCAGTGAGCTTTTGGACTTCCTTGAAATTCCTTGGAGATTTGATCTCGACAATGGCTTTGATTTGGTCGGGATTGGCTTCGATTCCGCGATGAGTGACCATATAGCCCAAGATTTTTCCAGCGCTGACACCGAAGGAGCATTTCGTTCGGTTGAGCTTCATGCTATATTTTCGGAGGGTATCGAATGACTTCCTTAAATGGTCGACGTGGTCGACTGCTTGCTTCAACTTGACGAGCATGTCGTCGATATAAACTTCCATTGTGTCGCCGAGGCGATCTTTGAACATTTTGTTCGCCAGACTTTGATATGTAGTGTTTGGGTAAAAAATCACACCCTCGATCGACCTGAGGAAATCCCCTCGACATGACCCATGGACATTGATTACCCTGCCCCCGACCGACAAGGATAATACCCATTATTATCATATCCCCAACATACGTTAAATAACCACTATAATTGACTTATTGGGTCAGTAGTCATCTTACATCTAATGACCGCACGTCACGTGTCGCACGTCGCACATCGCCAGTCACACGTCACTAGTTTTATGTCGCCAGTTATGACTCGTCGATCTTACATCGACAGTCTCCTGTCATCGCTGTTATATCGCTCTGGCTCTACGACAACATCGTCCTGACATCCTGGTCTTACGACCTAGTCTTACGATTATACTATCCGTTAACATCCGTTTCTTCTGTTTATCAATGCAGGTCTTGACCACGACCAGAAAAGGTAAGACACTTGTTATGAACCATATCTTGTATTAAGATAAGGTCCCGACGAAGACCCAGAAAACCTTCGTCGTCCCTCCTAAAAGGCAAGTCGAGAGTTCCTCGCGACACTCGACACTCGACACTCGACCACGACGTCGCCCGCTCCGAACGATCGTCGCATAGAACCATGCGACCTCGACCAACTAACGTTCACATAATATAACTGTTACGTTTGTTAAGTGGTTAATGCAGGAGTCAAAGTCATTAATGGGCAACGGCTATAACCGACGAAGTCATTAACAAGCATTTAATCCCACATTGAAGACAGCGACCGTTACGAGACCAATCATCAAAGGAGCATTCAATGCCCGACAGCGGTTATAAAGCGCGCCATAAAGGCACCATTAATAGCCGACGGAGGCTATAAAAAAGCCTATGCTGCAACCAGTTGGGGAGGGAACATAAAACACTGAAATCCACTCAAACTCTGGAAATCACATACAGAAAGCTATCATCTAGCACCGAATTCCAGAATACTACAGCGAGCTCAAGAACAACAGAAGCAAAGAACTTTCTCTTGAAGAAACGCTCTCGACGCACGACAACAGCCTTCGACCAACAGTTGTTTACACTTTGTATTCACACACGACAAACACATGTTTCTACACTTTAAACACTTGTACTTTACATTTCGAAGCATTTCCTTCATTTGTATTGTAATCATCGTACGACCGATGCCAGTACCAAGGACATCGCCCCTGATTGGCGACCATAGTGCAGCGACGACATCCACTGTCGTCCGCAGGTTTTTTCCTTGATTGAGGTTTTCCTGCGTCATCAAATCCCTTGTCTCGTTTATTTTTACCCTCGTCGCACGTCTCGTCGAAAGATTCTTTCTTTAGTTGTTTAAGTCCACATCGACCTTAAGTTGTCCCTTTGGTGCGATTTTTGGCATTAACAGTTTGGCGCCATCCGTGGGACCCCATCTAGAGAAAATCCTCGACGAAACGTGCACCTTACTAACAGTTTCTTGGAGTTTCCTCTACTTTCATCACAGGAAAATGACGGATAAGTGAAACCCAGAACGAACCGCTATCCCGGTGACTGGAGGATTCAAAAATGCTCAAGGCACTCTCGAATCGATCAATGATTATCGCATGGAAGAAGTCATCCCAGATCAAAGCAAACCTGAGCAAAAAGTCCTCATCGGATCATCCCTCGATCTCAACCTCCGAGAAAAGCTGATATCTTTTTTGCAGGAATATGCTGTTCCCGATATCATCTCACACAAGTTCAATGTCGACCCATCGTTCAAGCCTGTCAAACAGAAGCGAACAAATCTTCAAGATCCTGTGATTCAACTTCAATCAGAATCAAATGCGGCTCGAAGCCAGATTCAAACCTTAAAAAAATGCTCCGTCAAAATATCGCATGGATCGCATCGTCCGAGGGGCTCGGGGGCTCGGAACGCCCGTCACAAAATAGAAAACACCATATTTCAATTTCAAAAGTCCTTGGAGAAAAAGGCGCTTATCGACTCCAAGTTACGGTAATTGTGACATCCCGCTTGGATGGAATATGGTATAAACAACTCTATATATATACTCTAAGTATATTCTCTTCGTTCAATTATTATGATCTAACATATGAATGTCGATTTAAGCATCAAAGGATCATTGGTCAAACCAACGACCACCCCCGATTTTACATTGCAGGCTCGCAAGATCATATAAAACGCAGGTCTTACGATTTATATCGTGAGAAACGAAGTCTCTACGACTTACAACTTACAATCGTCAATTAAAGACGACCCACGTTTTTTCTTATGATCACCACTCATGGCAAACACGGGTTAAAACTTTCGGTCGCCAATAAAAGCGACTCACATGTTGAAATCGCGTGATCGCTAGTCATTACATATGTCGTCAATAAAGACAACTCGTACATTGAAACTCGCAAATCACCATTCATGATTCCAAGGGACCAGAATACTCAAATCGACGCTTTAGCAAACCTTGCGTCTGCTTTGGTCGAACCAATACTCGACAGCATTCCAATCTGGCGACGTCGTCCATCAAAAAAAACGATGACATCCAGATGGAAGACCAAGAAGATAATTGGTCGAACGACATCCGAAATCGTCTACGACAATGGATCCCAGTTCATAAGCTACGAGACTCGACCGTTCTGTGAAGACAGCGACATCAAGCTGACGACCTCGACACCCAGGGGCAAGCGGTCGAGCGACATTTCAACAAAAACATCGAAACTAAAGTCTTTTAAGAAGGTGACTACATCCCCTGTCAAGTATTCCAAAGCACTCAAAAGCTCAACGCAGGTAAACTTTCCACCAAGTAGGAAGGTCCTTATCGTATCTCAGAAGTCGTAGGTAAAAATGCATATCGGTTACAAACCCTCGACAGTCGAGATATTCCACGCATCTGGAATGCAACGCATTTGAAAAGGATCGTACGACATTAGTTGCATACGACTTTAGTCTCACAGGATCGCACGATATATGTTGCTAAGTCTATCGTACGACTTTAGTACACTCTCACAGGATCGTACGACATAAACGATCAGGTTTATGACTTGATTATCCTTTCGCAGGAACACATGATTCAAGTTCATCGTATGATCGAATCACACGATCGTAAGGTCTAGCGACCCCACAATCTAAGTTCTTTAACTTAGAAATATTTCACGTTCTAAATGAATGCTTTGATCGCACGCGTTTACGTTTGCTGATACGATTCGAAAATATGAAAATTTTGTGACTTACGTTCTAATCGTTGTATTACAATGGGTGCCCAAGTCGCACGACTTCTTGATTCATTCTTGTACTTAATGAATTTCTTCGGTTGATATTACATCTGTCCATGAAATGTAATACGCAGGTTCAATAGAAAGGTAAAATTCTTACCGATTATCGCTAAACTCACGATTAGCTAAAAATGCTAGACACAACGTAACCTAGGTCTATAACGACCGTATCGGCTGTAAACGCCAAACTACGACGGTTGTGAACGCCAGACCACGACGGCTGTAAGCGCCAGATCATAGGTCTCTAACGAACGCATCGGCTCGAACGCCAGGACAGATGTCTCTAACGACCGTATCGGCTGTGGACGCCAGATCACAGGACCACATCAACCGAGAACGCCAACCCGGCGACATGGGCCCCTGTCTCCTCGATAGGAAAAACGTCCCCTGAAAGACGGGAGCAAATATTTCCTTAGATGAGGAAACAACGTCGTCCCGTCTAGGACACTAACAACGTCGTCCCGTCTAGGACACTAACAACGTCGTCCCGTCTAGGACACCTTCGGCCGATGACCCGTCCCCCTTGTCAGCAGACGCTGGGGACAACACCTTGGACACTAGCTTCGTCACTGTCGCCGGAAGCGCCGAACTTGCTGGTATCGCGCCCATCGCGCCAGAACAGCTGGATGACGCCCTCGCCTCCTTAGGCATGACAACTCTCGATGGATCGACAGCCCTCGAAGACGGTTCCTTCAGGACTACCGTCCTTGTCCTCTTCAAGATTCCCGACCCAACTGTCGGGGCATTCTTTCTCCTTTCCCGGCCTTGAAGGGCAAGCGCAACTTGCGTCGCCTTTTTTGGTTGACCAAGTCAGTTTTCCTCTGATGATCTTAGCAAAAGTAACACATCTCCGTAGAGACACATGTTTCGGTACGAGATCTGAAATTCAAATGGCTTTGAAATTCAAATCTCGGGGGGCTAACTATTTGGGTAAAAAATCACACCCTCGACCGACCTGGGGAAATCTCCTCGACATGACCCATGGACATTGATTACCCTGCCCCCGACCGACAAGGATAATACCCATTATTATCATATCCTCGACATACGTTAAATAACCACTATAATTGACTTATTGGGTCAGTAGTCATCTTACATCTAATGATCGCACGTCACGTGTCGCACGTCGCACATCGCCAGTCACACGTCACTAGTTTTATGTCGCCAGTTATGACTCGTCGATCTTACGTCGACAGTCTCCTGTCATCGCTGTTATATCGCTCTGGCTCTGCGACAACATCGTCCTGACATCCTGGTCTTACGACCTAGTCTTACGATTATACTATCCGTTAACATCTGTTTCTTCTGTTTATCAATGCAGGTCTTGACCACGACCAGAAAAGGTAAGACACTTGTTATGAACCATATCTTGTATTAAGATAAGGTCCCGATGAAGACCCAGAAAACCTCCGTCGTCCCTCCTGAAAGGAAAGTCGAGAGTTCCTCGCGACACTCGACACTCGACCACGACGTCGCCCGCTCCGTACGATCGTCGCATAGAACCATGCGACCTCGACCAACTAACGTTCACATAATATAACTGTTACGTTTGTTAAGTGGTTAATGCAGGAGTCAAAGTCATTAATGGGCAACGGCTATAACCGACGAAGTCATTAACAAGCATTTAATCCCACATTGAAGACAACGACCGTTACGAGACCAATCATCAAAGGAGCATTCAATGCCCGACAGCGGTTATAAAGCGCACCATAAAGGCACCATTAATAGCCGACGGAGGCTATAAAAAAGCCTATGCTGCAACCAATTAGGGGAGAGAACATAAAACACTGAAATCAAACACTCAAACTCTGGAAATCACATACAGAAAGCTATCATCTAGCACCGAATTCCAGAATACTACAGCGAGCTCAAGAACAACAGAAGCAAAGAACTTTCTCTTGAAGAAACGCTCTCGACGCACGACAACAGCCTTCGACCAACAGTTGTTTACACTTTGTATTCACACACGACAAACACCTGTTTCTACACTTTAAACACTTGTACTTTACATTTCAAAGCATTTCCTTCATTTGTATTGTAATCATCGTACGACCGACGCCAGTACCAAGGACATCTCCCCTGATTGCCGACCATAGTGCAGCGATGACATCCACTGTCGTCTGCAGGTTTTTTCCTCGATTGAGGTTTTTCCTGCGTTATCAAATCCCTTGTCTCGTTTATTTTTACCCTCGTCGCACTTCTCGTCGAAATATTCTTTCTTTAGTTGTTTAAGTCCACATCGACTTTAAGTTGTCCCTTTGGTGCGATTTTTGGCATTAACAGGTAGAACCTGCATTTTTTAGTCCGAAAGGCATAACCTTATAACAGTAAATACCTCGATCTGTCATGAACGTAGTTTTCTCCTGGTCCTCGACGTGCATCAGGATCTGATTGTATCCAGAATATGCATCCATGAACGTTAATAGTTCATGCCCAGCTGTTGCGTCGACCATGGCATCGATATGTGGCAATGGAAAAGGGTCTTTAGGACAGGCTTTGTTGAGATCTGTAAAATCGATACAGACCCTCCATTTGCCATTTTTCTTCGCCACAACCACGACATTAGCAAGCCAATCGGGGTACTTTACTTCTCGAATTTTCCCTAACTTGAGGAGGTTGTCGACCTCGTCATTCATTACCTTATTCCTCTCAGGAGCGAATTTTCGCCGCTTCTGCTTGACAAGCTTGAATGACGGGTCGACATTGAGCTTATGAGAAATGATGCCAGGATCGATACCGACCATGTCTTCATGCGACCAGGCAAAACAATCGACATGTTCCTGCAAGAAAGATATTAGCTTGTCTTTGATGCAGGGATCGAGGGATGATCCTATAAAGACTTTTTGATTAGGCTTGCTCTGATCTAGGATGATTTCCTCCAGGCGATATTCATCAACCATTCCAGGAATATCTTGTGCGTTTGAAAGCTCTTCCTGCCCACGAGCGATGACATGTTCCTGGTTTCCATTAATTGCCATTCCCCTGAAACAGAGAAAAGAGGAAACTACAAGAAACTGTTAGTAAAACGCACGTTTGTCGAAGATTTTCTCTAGATGGGGCCCCACGGTGGGCGCCAAACTGTTAATGCCAAAAATCGTCCAAAAGGATAACTTAAGGTTGATTATGGAGCTTAACAACTAAAGAAAGGAATCGTTCAACAAAACAATGCGTTAAGGACAGAAAAATGTAAAAGAGACAAGGATTTTGATAACGCGGGAAAAATCTCAACAAGGAAAAAACCTGCGGACGACTGTGAAAGTCGTCGTTGCACTATGATCACCAAATAGGGGCGATGTTCTTTATTATTGGTGTCGATCGTACAGAGATTACAATACAAATGCAAGGAAATACTTTAAATGTAAAGTAACAAGTGTTTTGAATGTAAAAACAGTGTGCGTCGTGTGTAAAAACTGCGTGTCGTGTGCGAATGTCGTGCGTCGAGAGCAATTCTTCGAGAGAGAGTTATTTGTTTTGTGTGTTCTTGAGTACGCAGTGTGTAGTTTGGAGTTTGATGACATGCCAATGATGACTTTGTCTTCATATTTATAGTCTTCGAATGCATTTAATGTCTCCATGAATTCTTATAATAACGGTCGCGATGGTCTCCGTAGTTTAATGCTCATAATTGCTCTGTCGGTTTTCGTCTGTTGGCCATGAATGCCTTTTGACCTGCATTAAATGAGGAAAACGTAACAGAAGAATCATACGTTAGTTGGTCGAGGTCGTGTGTTTCTACACGACGGTCGAGGTCGAGAGGTACGTTTGACTTTTGGCTTTGTTCGAAGGACAAAATGCTTATGATTTGACTTGTGTTTAGGGAGAAGTGTAATACATGTCCTTAATGCTTTGGTCGTGGTCGAGACTGGTGAAATTTTGCCCAAACATGTGTTAGTCTTGGTAATTACAATGGATGCTTAAGTCGCACGATTCCCTGTTTGTTCCACACTTAACGAGTTTTCACAGCTGATATCATATCTATCCACGACATGGGTAAATCGACATCGTACATAAGTTCAATGAAAAAGCAAAATTTCATTCATAAATGAACGATTACATCTAAAAATGACTCGACCACCAACGGTCGAGCATCCACAAAAACAAACAAAATTCTCTAAGGATTAGAAGGAGCGTCAACAGCGTCCTTGCCCGAAGCTTCGCCTTGGAGGCCCTCGTCTGCAACCTCTTCTTCCTCAACCTCCTTCTCATCGCCGGGGTCGAGATCCCTATCGGTCCCGACCTTGTCTAAGAAGAAGGCCAGCTCCTCAGTCGCAGACGCAAGGGGGTTCTTCCCCGACAAATGCTGCCGCATGATCGCCACCCGAGCTGTTAGACGAGCAAGGGCAAAGGTAGATGCAGCCTCATCTTTGAGCTCCCTCACCTCCTTCTCCAAGACTGTCACCTTGGATTTGGACTCCTCGACCTCTTTCTCCTTCATGACCAAGGACGCTTGCATCTTGTCCATCTCCTCTCTCTGATTTGCAATCACAGAGAAAGACTCCTTCAGACGAGAATTCACGTCGTCCCTCGCATAACTGACGGCTTCTAGTTGGTCCAAGTCATCGTCAAGTTTTACCGACATTTCCTCGACGCGCGCCATGGCGGACTTCTCCCTCGCCAACGCCGCATCCTCCCTCTTAATAGCGGAGGACACTAGACCCTTGATCTTCATCGTCTCGGCTTGCAGGGCCAATGAAGACTGAAACGTCTGAAATACATATGAAAACTCGTTAGTAAAAACATACGACAATGACACCGACAATGATAACAACAACAAGAAACAGAGTCTTGAAAGATAGACTTACCATAAACGCCATTCCGGCGACATAAGCCCCCGAGATCTCGATAGAGCACCCGTTGAAACGCTCCCTGAAAGAGGGGAGCCGAAACTTGTCCAAATGGGGGAACAAGCTCGTCCCGTCCAGGACGTTGTCCACCATGAAATCCGCCGACAACGTAAAGTTTACCGTCGTTTCCTCTCCAAAGCCCGTTTGCATGCCATTGCCCTTGTCGGCCGACGCGGGACCTGACACGGCAGCTGGAGATCCCGTCGATTTCACCGGATGCGCAGGATCGACGGGTGTCGTGTCGACCGTGTCGGGAGTCTTCTCGACAGATGCGGTCTATACCTTCGCCTTCTCAAGCGAAACGACTCTCGATGAGTCGCCCGTCTTCAAAGACGGTTCCCTCCTAGCGGACGTCCTCGCCCTCTTGAGAACTCCCGACCCAGTTGTCGGAGCCTCTTTTCTCTTAAGGACCCCCGGCCCAGCCGTCGGGGCTTCGATCCTTCTTTCTCTCGCCCGGTGAGCCAGTTCGGCATGAGCCGCCCTCTTAGCCATTGCAGACGACATCTTCGGCTGTGGCTGTTGGGATTCTCCTATGAAACAAAGAAAGAAGAACAATTAAGCGACTGAAACGAAGGGAGAAGCATGTCGAACAAAGTAAGGTACACTTACCAGTCATCTCTTCTTTCGACTCCTCTCTCTTCTCCTCTTCATTAGTCTCCTCAGTATCCTCAGACTTGTCCTTGTAACATCCCTTATCTTTAAAACACTCATTTAACGGAAAGTAAC
Organism: Saussurea involucrata; assembly: GCA_033807775.1. Lineage (NCBI taxonomy): Eukaryota > Viridiplantae > Streptophyta > Magnoliopsida > Asterales > Asteraceae > Saussurea > Saussurea involucrata. Next base: position 227,855,677 of record CM066314.1, read on the forward strand.
CTTAAAATACAGCGAAAGATTTGTAATTAAAACATTTAGATCCCATAATCTTATAGAAAAGAGTACAAGTTTGCAACTTAAAACCAATAAGTTTGAGAAAAACAATATTCAACTGAAAAGCTTAGAGAATCCAAAACTATCATTCATCAAAAGAAAATATAAGCTGCTGAGCTGCCGCAAATCCAAAAGCTTCAAGCTGGAGCCTTTCCTTTATTCTTTGAAGATGTACCTGCCGCTAAAAGATGAATAACAACGGGGTAAGCTTTCGCTTAGTGAGCACGCACTTATACCACATATCATCATGCATACATACTTGCATAAACATAGCAATCACATACATGTAACATCCTTCCATTCCTTAAGGCACAAAGCCAATAAGGAAGGTCATAACTAGACACTAGTACCAGGCCTCTTCATACATAACATATTCCCTAGGGGTATTACTACCACCATAGGTACTCTTTCCTTTGGCAAAGCCAAACATACACATAATCACACATGCAATCCAACTACATACACATAACTTACATAATATAGGTAGAGTACTCACCTGTCAAGATGTCAATTACCAAGTACTTCACAGTGTATAATAATCACCTCGTACCACCTATAACATTCATACATACACATATCATAACAAGCCCAAAAATGGAACTCTAATTCTATCCCAACTCTCATCCCGAAATGACATAGCTAGGATAGTCCAAATACCATAAAACCTTGCCAAACATCCTATTTCATACACCCCATTTCTATTGATTTCTAAACATAATACACATACCTTGCAATTCTAGACCGCGAACAACAATCCTCCTAGAACCTTTCACAACTTGAATCTTCCAAAATCACCAAATCTTTCGCCTGGAAAATACAGCAACTTCGGACACTTGGTTCTCTCTACTGGGAACTCCGATGCCAAATCCCTCCGGTCAGAATGTATATTAGAGGGTCGTGAAGTCGCTGTCCAAATTTCACGACGATCCAACGGTTAACGAAGGAGAATCGGTCGATCTTTCACAGCAGCTCACAAGAACTCCGCCTGGAAAAATACAGCAACTTCGGACACTTGGTTCTCTCTACTGGGAACTCCGATGCCAAATCCCTCCGGTCAGAATGTATATTAGAGGGTCGTGAAGTCGCTGTCCAAATTTCACGACCATCCAACGGTTAACGAAGGAGAATCGGTCGATCTTTCACAGCAGCTCACAAGAACTCCGAAAATCCCTTTCTCTTTTCTCTCTTCTTTGCTAAAGAAACAAATGGCTGCAAATGAGGGTGTTTAGGGTTTCCATCCCTTTACATACATGCCAAAACACACCCTTATCTTACAAAATTGATAAACTGGCCCCTAGATTCTTGAACACGTACATAACGACCCAAAAATTAACTCAACCCCAAAAGAGACAGTTAAATCACGTAAATTGGGAAACGGGGTGTTACAACTCTCCCCCACTTACCAGGATTTCGTCCTCGAAATCGATCAGACTTGGAAGAGTTCCGGATAATTCGATCTCATCTCAGCTTCCGGTTCCCATGTCCATTCTGATCCTTTTCGGTGTTCCCACTGAACTTTCACTAAGCTGATCTCCTTGTTTCGCAAGGATTTGGTCTTCCCTTCCAAGATTGCTATCGGTCTCTCAATATAATTCAACCGTTCGTCGACCTGTATGTCATCTATAGGGACATGCGCCGACTCGTCAGCTAAACACTTCCTCAACTGAGACACGTGGAAGGTGTTGTGTATCAGACTGAGTTCCGGCGGAAGCTCCAGCCGGTACGCAACCTTCCCAACCCGTGCTATCACCTTGAAAGGTCTGATAAACCTAGGGCCTAGCTTGCCCCTCTTCCGGAATCGGATCACCCCTTTCCAAGGTGACACCTTCAACAAAACATTATCTCCCACGTTGAACTCCAAATCCGACCTTCGCTTGTCGGCGTAACTCTTTTGACGACTCTGTGCGGTTCGTAGCCTATCCCGAATCATCTCAATACTTTCCGTCGTTTTCTGAACCACTTCTGTGCTGCTTAACTCCCGCTGGCCTACCTCTCCCCAACAGATAGGAGTCCTACACCTTCTTCCGTACAACATCTCATACGGAGGCATGCCAATACTGGCATGGAAACTGTTGTTGTATGAGAACTCAGCCAACGGTAAATACGTATCCCAGCTGCCCCCAAAATCCAAAACACAGGCTCTCAACATATCCTCAAGAGTCTGAATTGTTCTCTCGCTTTGCCCGTCCGTCTGTGGGTGAAAGGCTGTACTGAACTGAAGTCTCGTACCCAAATCTTCATGGAACTTCCCCCAAAACCGCGACGTAAACCGAACATCCCTGTCTGATATCACTGTTACCGGTACCCCATGCCTTGCTACAATTTCACTGACATAGATGTCAGCTAACTTTTCTGCAGATGAACTTTCACGGATCGCGATAAAATGGGCACTCTTTGTCAGCCTATCTACAACCACCTAAATGGCATCATGATTCCTAGGTGTTCGAGGCAACTTGGTAATCAGATCCATTGTTATATGCTCCCACTTCCACTCTGGTATCTCTAATGGCTGTAACTTCCCGTGCGGTCTCTGATGCTCTGCTTTGACCCTTAAACAAGTCAAACATTTCTCCACGTACTTAGCCACGTCCCTCTTCATCCCCGGCCACCAGTAGTCAGTCTTCAGATCTCTATACATCTTAGTAGCACCGGGATGGATAGAGAACCTTGACTTATGCGCCTCATCCAGAAGTGTCTGCCTTGCCTCACACGATACTGGAACCCATACCCGACCATACCGAGTCAATAGACCTCGACCGTCGGGCACTAACTGATCCACCTGTCCCTTTATCCGTTCCTTCTTCTGGTTCTCACCCTTGATCGCTTCCTCTTGAGACCTTCTTACCAAGTCGTGAAGCGACGTTGATACTGTTAGTCTCATCAACGGTACCCGAAGTAGAACACTACTCGCTCTTCTACTCAAGGCATCCGCTACGACATTTGCCTTCCCCGGGTGATAAAGAATCTCGCAATCATAATCCTTCACCACATCCAACCACCTCCGCTGTCTCATGTTCAAATTCTGTTGATCCATGAAATAACGAAGACTCTTGTGGTCCGTATAGATAGTACACTTCACCCCATACAGGTAGTGCCGCCATAACTTGAGAGCGAACACCACTGCCGCAAGCTCCAAATCGTGAGTCGGGTAATTCACCTCATGCATCTTCAGTTGACGAGACGCATAGGCAATCACCCTTCCCCTCTGCATAAGAACGCAGCCTAGCCCGTGATAAGACGCATCACAGTAGACTGTCATGTCTTCAACTCCCTCCAGTAGTGTCAACACCGGAGCCTCGCATAACTTTCTCCTTAAGGTTTCGAACGCTGTTTTCTGTTCCTCTCCCCAAACGAAACGTTCGTTCTTCCTCGTCAGCTTCGTCAACGGAACTTCTATCTTGGAGAAATCCTGGATGAACCGGCGGTAGTACCCGGCTAATCCAAGGAAACTCCTAATCTCAGTGGGAGTCTTCGGGGTTTCCCATTTCATCACTGCCTCCACCTTCGCTGGGTCTACCTTGATACCCTCTCGGTTCACAAGATGTCCAAGAAATTGAACCTCTTGTAACCAAAAATCACACTTGGAGAACTTTGCATATAACTGCTCCTTACGCAAAATCTCCAAAACCTCTCGTAGATGCTCCATATGATCCTCCTTCGACTTAGAGTAGATCAGTATATCGTCTATAAACACGATGACTGACCTATCCAACATCGGTCTGCAAACTCTATTCATAAGATCCATGAATGCCGCCGGTGCGTTCGTCAGTCCAAATGGCATCACGATGAACTCGAAATGCCCGTACCTGGTTCTGAACGCTATCTTGTGAACATCCTCTTCCCTGACCTTCAACTGGTGGTACCCTGAGCGAAGATCTATCTTAGAGAACCAAACGGCTCCCTGAAGTTGATCGAAGAGATCGTCGATCCTCGGCAACGGGTATCTGTTCTTCACCGTAAGCTTGTTAAGCTCTCTATAGTCGATGCACATCCGCATCGACCCGTCCTTCTTTTTCACGAAAAGGATAGGGGCTCCCCAAGGTGAACTACTGGGGCGGATGAAACCCTTATCCAACAGTTCCTCCAGCTTCTTAGACAGTTCATGCATCTCCGGAGGTGCCAAACGGTAAGGAGCCTTTGCTACCGGTGCCGCCCCCGGAATCAAGTCTATTCGGAACTCCACTTGCCTCTCGGGAGGAATGCCAGGCAAGTCATCCGGGAAAACATCCGGAAACTCGCTGACCACTGGTACATCTGCCACTGTTCTCTTCTTTTTCTCCTCCCGTTCATCAACAATATACGCCAAGTAACTGCTACCACCATGGTGCACATATCTTCTAGCTTTGGCCAAAGTGCACACCTTTGGTACCCCTTTTCTTCCTTCACTCGAGATAGTTAATTCTCCCCCACTTGGGGTTCGAATCACTACCTGCTGTTTTTCACAATCAATGCGCGCTCCATTCCGACTAAGCCAATCTATCCCAACTACTACATTTATTTCCCTCATCGCAATAGGAATAAGATCTATACTAAACTTCACTCCGGCTATCTCTATTACATTACCTTTATACACATCACTCACAAAACGAAACTCCTCGTCCGCTATTTCTACTTCTAGCGGACTCTCTAACTTGTCCTTTACAATAGCAAAGTCTTTACAAAACGATAAAGAAACAAAAGATTTAGTAGCTCCCGAGTCAAATAAGACAAGGGCAGGTGATGCATTAACAGGAAAAATACCTGTCACGACATCTGGTTCCTCCTTTGCTTCATCTACGGTCATCTGGAACACTCGCCCCCGAGTCCTGGGTGCGTCGTTCTTCTTTCCCAATCCACCCTCTAGCATCTTCACCGGTGCGGTTCCCGAGTTCTGGACCGACCCGGTATTCATTGGGCACTCGTCAGCAAAGTGGCCCGGCTTGTAGCACTTAAAACATATCTTTGCGGTCGCCTTGCAGTCTCGACTGATATGACCCGGTTGCCCGCATTTGTAACAGGTTCCGGAGCCCATACGGCATTCTCCCGGATGCTGTCGTCCACACTTCCCACAGCGGGGATGCTCTCTCTTGAACTCTTTCTTTACCTCCGGTTTATGACTCCCAGTTTTGAACCTCTTAGTCTGCTGAGGTTGAGTCTGAACCGTTTCTGCCCTTCTTGTCTTTCTTTGGCTCTCCAATTCGAGCTCTCTAGCCCGAGCCGCCTCGTGCATCTGCTGAAAATCAGTGCACCTTGCCATAACAACAAATTCTCTAATCTCCTGTTTCAAAACTCTCCCATATCTGTACATTTTGGCCTTTTCATTCCTGACATACTCAGGACAGAAAAGGGACCGCTCCAAAAATTTGTCAGTGATCTCGTTCACTGACTCCGTAGTTTGCTCCATAGATAGAAACTCATTTGTGAGTCTCTCTACCTCAATTTGGGGCACATACTGTTCCATGAACAGTTCCTTGAACTGTTCCCAAGTCATGCTATCCACTTGTTCTGGCGTCCGAGCACGAACAATAAGGTTCCACCAGTCTTTCGCTGCCTTCCTCAGAAGGTTCGATGCGTAGCGAACCTTGACTTCCTCGGCACAAAAACTGGTGCGGAAAGCACCCTCCACCTCAGCTATCCAACGAGTGCTGGTTACGGGGTCCTTCTTCCCCTCAAACTGTGGCGGCTGACAGGCCGAGAAATCTCTGTAGCTTGTCCCCCGTGGTTGTACGCCTGACAAGCCCCCTGATCCACTGGCCCTGCTGGCCACAGCTGCCTCTACCTGACTACGAATTTCATTAGCCAGTTCCTGCTTTACCTGCTCAAAGAGACTTGGGAGTAACTCGTGAAGAACCTCCCCGACCTCAGCAGCGATCACACCTCTCAGATCCGGAATTTCCTGATCCTCTTCAATAATCGGTCTCTTGCCTTGCCTTCTAGTGTTCACCATTCTGATACATAAACATGATACTTTAGAATAATTCATCTACATCCCCCCCCCCCCCCCCTGAGCAAACTCCTAGCATAGTCCAGAGGTCCTAGCTTAGTTGTCTTTCTTTCTAACATGCTCCTTAGAAACCCTCTGCTTATACTCTCTTAGCAAAATCCCTTTCTAGCATGTTACTACCCAACCCCCAACCTTGTCTGGTTCATAGAATTCTTTTGCAACTATATCAAGTCCCGGCATGTACAATGTAATTGCAATGGTATGGGCCCTTATACCATTATAATTACACCCTCCATGTTTAGACTCAACACCGTCACTAAGGTTCCAATTCCCAGCTTAGTTGGTACCTTTAACATATATATCACAACATTTTCCATACCTACCACTTATCATATAAACATTATAATCATATTCTAATTCACATTATGCATCAAACAAAACATACTTGAAACCATAACCTTGTCACATTGACCATATCTAGCATACATAAACATAATTACTCATCCAATACAGTTATAAAACTGGTCTTTCACAAAAACTGAACATGCTTTATCATAAATCCTAATATGGAATAGTGTGCTCACCCCCGTCTTGATGCTCTGGACCGCAGCTCAGCCGTGAAAACTTTTTCTTTTAAAACACCCTTTCCTTATAAACCATTTTCTTACACGAAACAGCTTTTTTTTTAAAGGTTACTTATTTGAAAACTTGAGCACTTGGGTTTAAGTTCAAACACTCACCACTTGTGAATGCCCGAATCCCTAAAACCTGGCTCTGATACCAACTGTAACATCCCTTATCTTTAAAACACTCATTTAACGGAAAGTAACCTTAAAATACAGCGGAAGATTTGTAATTAAAACATTTAGATAAAATCCCATAATCTTATAGAAAAGAGTACAAGTTTGCAACTTAAAACCAATAAGTTTGAGAAAAACAATATTCAACTGAAAAGCTTAGAGAATCCAAAACTATCATTCATCAAAAGAAAATATAAGCTGCTGAGCTGCCGCAAATCCAAAAGCTTCAAGCTGGAGCCTTTCCTTTATTCTTTGAAGATGTACCTGCCGCTAAAAGATGAATAACAACGGGGTAAGCTTTCGCTTAGTGAGCACGCACTTATACCACATATCATCATGCATACATACTTGCATAAACATAGCAATCACATACATGTAACATCCTTCCATTCCTTAAGGCACAAAGCCAATAAGGAAGGTCATAACTAGACACTGGTACCAGGCCTCTTCATACATAACATATTCCCTAGGGGTATTACTACCACCATAGGTACTCTTTCCTTTGGCAAAGCCAAACATACACATAATCACACATGCAATCCAACTACATACACATAACTTACATAATATAGGTAGAGTACTCACCTGTCAAGATGTCAATTACCAAGTACTTCACAGTGTATAATAATCACCTCGTACCACCTATAACATTCATACATACACATATCATAACAAGCCCAAAAATGGAACTCTAATTCTATCCCAACTCTCATCCCGAAATGACATAGCTAGGATAGTCCAAATACCATAAAACCTTGCCAAACATCCTATTTCATACACCCCATTTCTATTGATTTCTAAACATAATACACATACCTTGCAATTCTAGACCGCGAACAACAATCCTCCTAGAACCTTTCACAACTTGAATCTTCCAAAATCACCAAATCTTTCGCCTGGAAAATACAGCAACTTCGGACACTTGGTTCTCTCTACTGGGAACTCTGATGCCAAATCCCTCCGGTCAGAATGTATATTAGAGGGTCGTGAAGTCGCTGTCCAAATTTCACGACGATCCAACGGTTAACGAAGGAGAATCGGTCGATCTTTCACAGCAGCTCACAAGAACTCCGCCTGGAAAAATACAGCAACTTCGGACACTTGGTTCTCTCTACTGGGAACTCCGATGCCAAATCCCTCCGGTCAGAATGTATATTAGAGGGTCGTGAAGTCGCTGTCCAAATTTCACGACGATCCAACGGTTAACGAAGGAGAATCGGTCGATCTTTCACAGCAGCTCACAAGAACTCCGAAAATCCCTTTCTCTTTTCTCTCTTCTTTGCTAAAGAAACAAATGGCTGCAAATGAGGGTGTTTAGGGTTTCCATCCCTTTACATACATGCCAAAACACACCCTCATCTTACAAAATTGATAAACTGGCCCCTAGATTCTTGAACACGTACATAGCGACCCAAAAATTAACTCAACCCCAAAAGAGACAGTTAAATCACGTAAATTGGGAAACGGGGTGTTACAGTCCTCCTCTTCTTTCTCCTTTTCTTCTTTCTCTCTCTCCTTTCAACCCAACTGTATCCTATCGCTCAAGAATACCGCGTCGTCATCTTCGTCTATTAGGTGACGTGTAATGAACGATCGATCCTCAGGACTGATCTCCAAGAATTTCTCGATTTTCGCTTGAGAATCTTCGTTGGGCTCCACGCTATCAAAGTTGATGTTTGAAAACACAGAGAAAGAAAGTTAGCCAAAAAGCAAAGTAACAGATATAACAAAGCAGACGCTCGACCATAGCTAAAACTCACCGGCCATGTTCCATCCGGACGTGATCCAATCACTGTCAGTGTCTAACGTCGCTACCCGTACGAAGACGTACCTGGTCCTCCACTTACGATCGTTGACCGCAGTTCTTTGGACCAAAGTACGATTACCCTTATATTTCGAGAAAAGGCTGTAGCGACGGTACGTATCCCTCTTGACCTGATAGGCGGTCAAAAGGCCTTTCACGTTCATCGGCGACTCCCAGTGTGAGGTAAGTCGCTCGATGACCTGTATGACCCTCCAAAATTGGTGCATCAATTGTCCAGGGGAAAGATCAAACTAGCACATAAAAGACTTCGTCGGAGGAGAGTAGGGCCACTCGAAGCCTATTCTAAAGGGATACGCGTATATCACGACATACCCCTCGGTACACATCTCCGGTCGAATATTACCGGCCTTACTCACAGTAATCCCCGCAGGGATTTTTGCTAAATCCCTAAAGTCGTCTAGAGCATCCTGATCCTGGATGGTGCTTGTTAATGCCAAAAATCGTGCAGAAGGATAACTTAAGGTTGATTGTGGAGCTTAACAACTAAAGAAAGGAATCTTGCGACAAAACAATGCGACAAAGACAGAAAACGTAGAAGAGACAAAGATTTTGGTGACGCGGGAAAAAACCTCAACGAGGAAAAAACCCGCGGACGACTATGGGAGTCGTCGCTACACTATGATCGCCAAACAGGGATGATGTCCTTTGTTTCTGGTGTCAGGGATACATTGATTACAATACAAATGACTTGAAATGTAGAAATAACAAGTGTATCGAATGTAAAACTAGTGTGTCGTGTGCTAAGACTGTTGGTCGAGAGTGTAAGTCGTTTGTCGAGAGCGATCACTTGAGAGAGATTTCTTTGCTTCAAATGTTCTTGAGTACACAGTGTGATTCCAAAGTTCGGTCCCCTCAAATGATGGTTTCGCCTTCATATTTATAGTCTTCGAATGCATTTAATGACTCCATGAATTCTTTTGGTAACGATCGCAATGGTCTTCATGGTTAATGCTCATGATTACTTCCGTCGGTTTCGTTCATTGGCCATAAATAGCGTTGACTCTGCATTAAATAAGAAAACATAACAGAAATGTCACATGTTAGTTGGTCGAGGTCGTGTGATTGCACACGACGATCGAGGTCGAGAGGTACTCTTGACTTCGGCTTTGGTCAAAGGACAAAGGGTTTAGAATTTGACTTTGTTTATAAGTGAAGTAAATTAAATGTCCTTAGAGCTTTGGTCGTGGTCGAGACTGGTAAAATTTTGCCCAAACAGTTTGCCCCCAAATTTTGAAAAAGTGGAGTGGCAAATTCAAATTTCAAAAGTTTTTTAAATTTTGCTAGTCGGACGTCTGGGGTCGTGATACGTGTAAAAAACCTTTTCAGTTGCCTTGGAACTGGACCAGTCCAATTTTAACTGAATGGGAAGTTGAAAAGGGGATAAAGTCGTGACGTCATGCTGACGTGCGATCGTGCGTAACAGTTGTATTTGCCAGGTGTCGACGATCTGTCGAGCATTCGAAAAGATAGGGGCACGTGTCGAATATCGAAAGGCTCGACCTGACACGAATATTTGCATAAATAATGACCTTCGACGGATCTTTTCCTTTTACGATTTCAGAGAGTTTTTAAGAGAGATTTTCTTTGATATTCTTTGGCGAATCTTTTCAAAACCTGCAAGAATCTTCGACCAAGTTTAGAGATTTCGAGGTTTAGAACGCCTATATAAGGTACGATTTCTCGGTATTTCGTAAGTCGATTACTAGAAAACTTTGAGAAATTTTTAGGTTTAGAAATCTCCATAGAGCCTGCTAGTTTCATTGAGGATCTCGACGATCTTAGGAGTTTGGCTAAGATCCCTGCGGGGATTACATTGATTAAAGCAGGCCAAATTAGACCTGATGCATGTCCCGACAGCTTCGTAGTCATCTATGAATTTCCCTTTAAAATTGGCTTTGAATGGCCTTACTCGCCTTTAGCCAAGGCTTTTATGACCGAGTTCGATTTAGCGCCAGCCCAGTTGATGCCCCAATTCTGGAGGGTAATACAGGTGATCGAGCGCCTTACTGAAAAATGGGAATCTCCCATGAATGTGTGCGATCTTCTCTTGGCTTATCAAATCAAGAAAGATAAATGTCATCGTTATAGCTTGTTTTCTAGATATAAGGGCGATCGTACGTTAGTCTTACAGACCGCGGTAAACGATCGTAAGTGGAAAACTAGGTATGCGTTTGTGCGCAAGTCGACTCTCGACTCTGAGAGCAACTGGATTAGGGCCGGCTGGAATACGTCGGGTGAGATTTTTATAGTTTCGTTGTCGTACGTCATTCATAATTTTCGACTGACTTCTAACCTGCTTTATATGTGTTGATAGATATAAAATTTGACAACATGAAGCCTTACGCTAACTCTCAAGCAAAAATTGACGCGTTCTTGGAGTACAGCATTGTCGAGCAATCGTTTGTTACGCGACCACTGGTGGACGACGACGAAGATCTGGTATACCTAGAAGAGAATCTGGGAAAGAAAGCGGAGGAAGAAGAGGAGACAAAGGAGGAAGAGTCGAGGGGAGAATAAGAGATGACTGGTAAGTGTACCTTCTAATTGCTCGGCTATGATCCTTTTATGTTCGTCGAGTGATATTTCTTTCTTATCTGCTTTTAGGTGAATCTCAGATGAAGGTGCCGACGATCTCGGCTAAAAGAGCAGCTCAACTTGAGCTCGCCCGCAAGGGCAAGGAGAGAAGACTACAGACCTCGACAACTGAGTCAGGGGTTTTATCGAAGTTGGGGATGACGATCCCGAGGGAACCGTCTTCAAAGGTTGACGACTCGTCGAGAGTTGTTACGCCTGAGAAGGCGAAGGTCGCATCGCTTATGAAGACGAGGACGTCTTCTAGCGCGATTGTTGCGACACCCGTTATTTCTGCGCCACCTGCAAAAACGGTGAAGTCGGCGAAGTCCCCCACTACCACGTCGATCCCTACGTCGGCCGACAAGGGCAAGGAACATGCGACGGGAGGGGATAAAGTCACGAAGATTAACTTTACGTTACCTTCAGACTTTATGGTCGACGACGTTCTGTCTGGGACGGACTTGTTTCCTCATCTGGGGAAATATTTGCTCCCTTCTTTCAGGGAGAGTTTCGAAGGATTCCTCGTCGAGGAGACGGGATCCCATGTCGCCGGACTGGCGTTTCTTGTAAGTTTTTCTTTCAAAACTTGTGTTTTCGATCTTTAGCTTTTGTCGAATGTTTACTGACATGTTTCTTTGTGTTTTACAGACACTTCAATCTTCTCTTGCCTTGTGTGCGGAGACAGAGAATATCAAGGATCGGGAAGGAGAGGGAAGTTGAGGATTCCAAGGCCAAGGTGGTCAGTTTGGAGACGGAGGTGGGAAAGCTAAAAGGCGAGGTCTGACTGCTCGTGCTGCCATAATGAGACAACACTTGTTGGGAAAGATTCGGCGAAAGAACAACACGAAATCGCAAGAAATCTCTTCTAAAAACTCTGTAAAATCGTAAAACAGAAAAGATTCATCGAAGGTTACTATTTATGGAAACGATCGTGTCAGGTCGAACCTCCCGATAATCGACACGTGCCCCTATCTTTTCGAACGCTCGACAGATCATCGACACCTAGCAAATACAGCTGTTATGCACGATCGCGCGTCAGCATGACGTCACGACCTTATCCCCTTTTCAACTTCTCATTCAGTTAGAATTGGACTAGTCCAGTTCCAAGGCAACTGAAAAGGTTTTTTGACACATGTCACGACCCTAGACGTCCGACTAGCAAAATTTTAAAAACTTTTGAAATTTGAATTTGCCACTCCACTTTTCAAAATTTGGGGGTAAACTGTTTGGGCAAAATTTCACCAATCTCGACTACGACCAAGGCACTAAGAACATTTATTACATTTCTCCCTAACACAAGACAAATCATAAGTCTTTTACTCCTTGACCAAAGCCAAAGTCGAACGTACCTCTCGACCTCGACCAACTAACGTACGATTCTTCTGTTATGTTTTCCTCATTTTATGCAGGTCAAACGACATTTATGGCCAACGGACGAAACCGACAGAGAAGTTATGAACATTAAACAACAGAGGCCGGTGCGACCGTTACGAGAGGAATTCATGGAGTCATTAAATGCATTTGAATACTATAAATCTGAAGGCAAAGTCATCATTTGAAAGGACAACCGAACAGAACTGTGAATCACACACTGCGTACTCAAGAACATCTGAAGCAAATAAATCTCTCTCAAGTGATCACTCTTGACGCACGACTTACACTCTCGACTAACAGTCTTAGCACACGACACACTAGTTTTACATTTGATACACTTGTTATTTTCACATTTTAAGTCATTTGTATTGTAATCACTGTATCCCCGACACCTGAAACAAAGGACACCGCCCCTGTTTGGCGATCATAGTGCAACGACGACTTCCACAGTCGTCCGCGGGTTTTTTCCTCGTTGAGGTTTTTCCTGCGTCACCAAAATCTTTGTCTCTTTTACATTTTATCTCTTTGTCGCATTGCTTTGTCGCAAGATTCCTTTCTTTAGTTGTTAAGCTCCACAATCAACTTTAAGTTATCATTCTGGACGATTTTTGGCATTAACAAGAATCATACCTTGTTTTTTTTCCATAGCCCTAATAATTTTTTTTTGAAATCATGCCATTCACCTACTTTTGTGTTCTTGTTAGAACTATCACCTATCTTCTTGGGACACAAATTGATTCGTATGACCTACATGCATTTAGGGAATGATCTAGGCCATATTTTCAATTTCCAATAGCCACTTGTAACCTTGATACACTCATACACTTCATGGGATACAATGGGGACATTGTATATTCTAAATTTGAGGATGGAAAGATTACACCCTAAAAAGAGGGTTACACCTTAAAGAAAGAAAAAATCAAAACAAAAGAGCAAAGCTCTAATCTGATTTCTTGTAGTCAAAGAAGCACCAAAAATGTCCCATATGGACAAGGTGCATGAAGTCGACAAAAAAGAGCATAGAGTGCCAAAAACTTAAATTTTTTGTTGAAATTTGCTTGTAAGAAAAGGATATGTAAGAAAAGATTTGCCAAAAGAGTGACCCTACAAATAGGCATGGCAACGGAGCGGGTATGGGGCGAGGTTCTCCATCCCCGACCCCGGCCTCGGTTTTTGAAACCCTCCCCCGGCCCCGGCCCTGGCCCCGGGCGGGTACGGGGATTTCAACCCCGTCCCCGGTCAACTTGTGGTCAAGACCCGATCAACACCTGGCCAAGACCCGTCCCCGGTTCCCCAACCCGGTTGGTGTTTTTTTTAGGTTTTTTTAACATCAAAATCATATCTCACAAAAAAAATATTTTTAAAATTTATTATATATTTAATAAATATATAAAATATATACAAGTTTTAATAATATATATATATATATATATATATATATATATATAACGGGTCCGGGGCGGGTGGGGGATGGTCAACCCGGCCCCGGCCCCGGTTTTGTAAAAGTGGGTTTTCCCGTCCCGGCCCCGGTACCCGGTTTGGCGGGGAATTCTTGGCCCCGGTCGGGTCGAGTGGACCGGGTTCCCCACCAGGTCGGACCAAATTGCCATGCCTACCTACAAAGTGACTCATAGCATAGTGGCGAGGCTGACGAGTGTAGGTAGCTATTCTGCATCTCACTACCTCCCGAGGTTCGAATCCCTTCGCGTGTGTATTTTGTTTTCTTACAAAACAATGAGACTAATTTAATATATAGAACATTTTTACCATTGTTTTTATTCTTTTTCAAGGATAAATTAAATATATAATTTTTTACTAATTTTAATGTTTTGAATAACTTTGCTGTTCAATGTTTTTTTAATAATTTATTTTATACTTTTCTTAAACATTTAATAGTATATAGATTTTTTTAACATTTATTGATTTTTTTAGGGAAATTAATTAAAATACCCTAAGTCAAACCAAGTGTTACTAAAATACCACAAATCTCTCCCACTTTGCAAAAATACCCATTTTTCCGCAATGGGAGCCCGCGATCGCGGGCCAGGGACCATTTCTGACACTTTTTTAAACTTGCAGGGACCATTTTTGAAAAATGGAATCCCGCGATCGCGGGTTCATCCCGCGATGGGATACTTTTTGTGACTTTTCAATTTCAAGGGACCATTTTTGAAAAAATCCAGGGACCATTTTTGAAAATATGACCCGCGTAGACACTGTAGCACCCCGCGTAGTCCACTGTGTACAATTTGACGAATTTGATTTGGAATGTTACACTTTCAACCCCTATACTTATTTACTAAATTTACTTTATACCTTTTACTTTCATTATTTTAATTTTACATTTAACACATATAATCGTTTATTAACTAAAATACGTTAAAAAATACGTTTTAATTTTAACAAATTACACCATTATAATCGTCTCTTCGATACGTTCGAAATGAGCCCAATCTTGAATTTTTTTGGATTTATATATTTTAATATATATCATATACAGTTATACACTACATAAAAAAAATATTTTTTATATTTAAAATTCATACCCTTATAGTTAATTATTTAATTTATGGTACATCTTTTTTTTTTCAATTTTGTTTTACACTCCTATCGCATTAACATAATAATCATATATTAACTAATTCATTAAATCGTTTTAAATTATTATTATTTGAATGTGTTTATAGATATCGTGAATGGCAATAGGAGAAGGTTTCACGAGAAGAATATGAAATGGGGTTTTGACAAGTTGGTATCACTGGACTCATTTAAGAATTGTGAAAATGGGTATTTGACGAATGATGATTCATGTGTGTTTGGAGCTGAAGTATTTGCAGTTACAGAGTATGCACAAAAGAATCGATGTATTTCCAACGTAACTTAGATTAAAATTATCTCCTTCAGTTTAGTCCCGTCCCGTCCCATCCAGTTCAGTCTCGTCCAGTTCCGTCCCGTCCCATCTAGTATGCGTACCAAACGCTACCTAAGAGTATCGTAAATTAAATAATTAACTATAAAGATATAAATTGTAAATATTAAAAATATTTTGATGTAGTGTATAACTGTATATGATATATATTAAAATATATAAATCAAAAAAATTCAAGATTGGGCTCATTTCGAACGTATCGAAGAGACGATTATAATGGTATAACTTGTTAAAATTAAAACGTATTTTTTAACGTATTTTTGTTGATAAACGATTATATGTGTTAAATGTAAAATTAAATTATGAAAGTAAAAGGTATAAAGTAAAGTTAGTAAATAAGTATAGGGGTTGAAAGTGTAAATTTCAATTCGAAATTGAGATTTTGATTTGAAATGTTACACTTTCAACCCCTATACTTATTTACTAAATTTACTTTATACCTTTTACTTTCATTATTTTAATTTTACATTTAACACATATAATCGTTTATTAACTAAAATACGTTAAAAAATACGTTTTAATTTTAACAAATTACACCATTATAATCGTCTCTTCGATACGTTCGAAATGAGTCCAATCTTGAATTTTTTTGTTTATATATTTTAATATATATCATATACACTACATAAAAAATATTTTATATTTAAAATTCATACCCTTATAGTTAATTATTTAATTTATGGTACTCTTAGGTAGCGTTTGGTACGCATACTAGATGGGACGGGACGGAACTGGATGAGACTGAACTGGATGGGACGGGACGGGACTAAACTGAAGGAGATAATTTTAATCTAAGTTACGTTGGAAATACATCGATTCTTTTGTGCATACTCTGTAACTGCAAATACTTCAGCTCCAAACACACATGAATCATCATTCGTCAAATACCCATTTTCACAATTCTTAAATGAGTCCAGTGATACCAACTTGTCAAAACCCCATTTCATATTCTTCTCGTGAAACCTTCTCCTATTGCCATTCACGATATCTATAAACACATTCAAATAATAATAATTTAAAACGATTTAATGAATTAGTTAATATATGATTATTATGTTAATGCGATAGGAGTGTAAAACAAAATTGAAAAAAAAATAAGAGATGTACCATAAATTAAATAATTAACTATAAGGGTATGAATTTTAAATATAAAAAATATTTTTTTTATGTAGTGTATAACTGTATATGATATATATTAAAATATATAAATCCAAAAAAATTCAAGATTGGGCTCATTTCGAACGTATCGAAGAGACGATTATAATGGTGTAATTTGTTAAAACTAAAACGTATTTTTTTAACGTATTTTAGTTAATAAACGATTATATGTGTTAAATGTAAAATTAAAATAATGAAAGTAAAAGGTATAAAGTAAATTTAGTAAATAAGTATAGGGGTTGAAAGTGTAACATTCCAAATCAAATTCATCAAATTTGACGAACGCGGGTGCTACAGTGGACTACGCGGGGTGCTACAGTGTCTACGCGGGTCATATTTTCAAAAATGGTCACTTGAAATTGAAAAGTCACAAAAAGTATCCCATCGTGGGATGAGCCCGCGATCGCGGGATTCCATTTTTCAAAAATGGTCCCTGCAAGTTTAAAAAAGTGTCAGAAATGGTCCCTGGCCCGCGATCGCAGGCTCCCATCGCGGAAAAAAGGGGTATTTTTGCAAAGTGGGAGAGATTTGTGGTATTTTGGTAACACTTGGTCAAACTTGGGGTATTTTAATTAATTTTCCTTTTTTTATATATGTTTTTTTGAACATTTTTAATTTTCAATATAGTGTTTTTTAATGACAACAAATTAATGAAAGGTTATTGTTGACATGTGTTTTCATAATTACAATGATGATTGATCAATTTTATATAAAGGAGATTGCTACTCATACACCCTCTTCACTCACATACATTCTATTTCTTATCATCTACCTCTGTTATAGACATCTTGTAGGGGGGACGGGGGGTTATGAAATTTAAAACACACTAACATTTAACATAAAAAACTATAAAATTTGAATCCATAAAAATATAAAATTTAGTGTCAAAAATAAGATAAGATAAACGATTCGTTCAAAATCAAAGATGAGTTATTTGTCGATTTATTATCAAATAAATGTTGACATTTAGTAAAAACAATTAATAAAAAATTTAAATAAAAAAAATTAAGGACTCATCTAGTTTTTTTACATAGGGTCTCCAAAATTTCACGAACGACCCTGTTACTTTCCTCCCATTTCCCTTCTTTTCTTTTTCTTTCCTTTTTAAAATGAGTTTCGAGAACACAACGTAAGTCTCCAACTGATAACTTCAATTAAAAAAAACTCTTTTTTTTTGTGCGTGATGGTCATTAATATGGTGCACGTCAACATTTCTCAGGTACCGATATTCATAATATTATCAATCGTCACGTGGTATCCCTCATGTTTCACAAGAATAAGCCCAAATCATCAAGAATCGAGGGTTTGGTGGTCATACGATATCAGGGTCCGTTTTTAGTTCTTACTTCTTGCAGGAGGACAAGCAAATTTCAATACCCGAAAGGTCCATTCCTACAAAATCGGTATAAAATCTTACAAAATTCAAAAATATACAAAATTGGAAAGTTTGGGTATGTGCCAAAAAGAAAATTCACTTGTCCAATTCACTAGGGATAATTTGGTTATTTCACAGGTCATTTGACTCATGTTATGTTTTGTTATATCCTGTCTTATCTTACCAAACACTGAAACTAACTTGTCTTTATACCAAACACGTAAAAAAACAAAGAATCGAACCGAAAAACATAGTTTTTGGTTCAAGATTTTTTCAAATATTTGTTAGTGGTTTGTTTTGGTTGGGTCCGAACTACAAAGGAAATAATAACCCGATTTAGAATTCGTTGCTGCCTTTTTTATTTTTATATTTTCATTCCAATAAAAAACTGAAAATAGCGATCGTTTCTATCCCGGAAGATCGGCCATGGAAGAAGGCACCGAATCGGAGCAAATTTCTGATAATTTCACCTGTGCCGTTTGCCTGTAATGTCTCAGTTTTTTTTTCTTTTTCAATTTGAGTTTTTATTTTTTGCTTTTTGTATATAATACTCGTGATTTGTCCGCTTTTCCTTTGGGGAATTTGGTTTTAGGATTATTAATTGTGTTTCTAGTAGATCCATTTTTGGGTCTGAACTTAGGGTTTGATGTTTGAGATGTGAATTTTTGTATGTTTTTGACGATTGACATCCAGTGTCTCAAGTTTCATCGATTTTTATTGGGATTATATGTGTTTTAGAAGTCAATTTTGCTTATTTTATGGTTTACGAGATAGCATATGATGAATAATATTGGTTTTATGGACAGTATTATCCCTTTCCCCCAAACAGGAACTCATAATTCGAATTTGGTGGTTAAATTTGTTAATTTCTAGACTAACAATTGGAGATTGTAAAATTTGAAATTGTTATTACAATAATGTAGGAGAATTCATCGTCATTTTTAGTCTGAATAAATTGATCACATGAATTAAGATTGTAGCTTTTAATTTTGGATAGAGGATATATATTCATCAGTGCAAAATTTATCTCAAGTAGCTTCTGATTATTGATTTCTTGCCTTTTACTTTGATTTCTCTGAAGAAAAGTTGCTGTTTTCTTATTGCAGAGATGTTCTATACAAACCCATTGTTCTAGGTAAGAAAATGTGCGCAACTGAAATAGATTTCTCAATGGTGATATTTTTTTTGTGGTTTATTGGTTATCATTGGTGGCTGTTTGCAGTTTGTGGCCATGTCTCCTGCTTCTGGTGTTGCCAATTTTCAATGGATATGAAAAGTGAATCTCATTGTCCGTTATGTAGGCATACTTATCATCATTTTCCTGCAATCTGCCAGACGCTGCACTTCTTGCTCAAGAAGTTGTATCCAATTTCCTACAATAGAAGGAACATACAAACACGGGGTAAACTTTATACCCACGGCTATTCAATATTATTTAAGCATTTATAAGGGTGCATTTGGTACACTACACATGACTGAACAGAACAAGTTGGAACAGACTTACTTTTTATCAATATAACCTCAAAATAAAACCAGTTCTGTCTTACCAAACGCTGAACACCTGTCATCATGTCCTGTTCTGTCCGGATACCAAACACACCCTAATAGATGAAAGTTAGAATCTACTTACCTCTTTTGTCCGATTGCATTTGCTACATCGGTAACGTTTTTGTTCTTACATCATATAGAGGACGAAAAAAGCACATTAGGCTTTTCACCGGATATCGACAGTCTTGTTACCAGTGAGGAATCAAATGGTCTAAACAATGTGGGCCAAACTTGCGATCTCAGTTTTCAAGATTCTTTTACCAAAGAAAAGAAATCGAGTGAGAGTTCTGTTAGAACTTGTTCAGTCAGTGACGTGCTGTGTGCTGCTTGCAAGCAGCTACTTTTTCAGCCTGTTGTTCTTAATTGTGGCCACGGTATGCTTTCTGCATAAGACTTCTGTATAACCATCACTAATAACATTTTCTTACTAATAATTTTTTAAACTCAATCTGTAGTTTACTGTGAGGCCTGCATCACCATCCCAACCGAGGGGATGCTTAAATGTCAAGTTTGTGAAGGCCGGCATCCAAGTGGATTCCCAAAAGTTTGTAAAGTGCTTGAGCAATTTTTAGAGGAAAAATTTGCATCAGAGTATGCATTGAGGAGAAGCACTATTCAGCTCAATCAAGAGCAGACCCAAAACAGGAATCTACCCAATGGTATGTTTTAGTGATTAGATATTTGTTTACCTCTTAATAGTTCCATTAAGAGGCAACCTCTGAATCTCTAAGAGGTGAATCTTGTTTGGCAAAAAAAAGTCTGTCTCTTGATGGTTCTGAAACCCTCTGAATGATTTTGTATCTTGGCCTCCCTTAACCATTCAGCGCCCTAATTTCAGTCTGAACAATTACCAAACAATCATATTTCATTTTTCACTGTATTGTGAGAGCCTCTTAATCATTCTAACCACTTAATCATCCTGCACCAAACCATTCAGCAACTGCCAAACAGCCCCTAGTCAAGCTCATAAGTCGCTTATAGCAACAAAGCATGTATAATCATATAAGTATCATAACTTTATAGCCACCGCACTCCTGATGCAAACCATGGCTCTATTATAAGATCTCCTCGCATTTGCTTTATCTAGCCATCTAATCTTTTTAGCTCAAAAGAATGCTTATGGATGTTCTTTTTTTCAGTAATTTGGACAATCTGTTATCTACTCTAATGGATCCACAAACTGCAATGATGTATGGGAATTTTCTAATTAACCCCAAAACAACCAAATCACCAATTATGCGGTTCAATGATTTATGAACTTATAGAAAGGGTTTTCATTTGTAGTTTGTTTAGTTTGGTCTCCCTATCAGATCTAAATTCTTTGTTATTTTTGTGGTGCTTATTGTTTCTCACTGAGGGTGCGCTTGGTAGTTTGGTACACTCGACATGACAGAACAAAACAAAATAGGGATCACCATTCCATGTTTGGCAGGACTTTTATGTGGAATAGAGAGGAACAGAGTGGAACAAGGTGGAACAAACCTAGATTTTACCAATATACCCTCGATATAAAACTTAATTTTCTTCGAAAACATCAAATACGTCTCCCCTTTTACATTTTATTCATTCTCTAAATTTGTTTTATTTTATTTTTATATTCTTTAAACTTTCAATTTACTGTCCTGCTCTTAAGTATTATTTTCAGTTTCTATATTTTAGTTAAGTTATATAAATTATTAAATATAAATAAAAAATAAAATAATTTAGAAAATATATAAAATAAAAATTGGGAAATGCATGAACTTTTTTTTTTGGTGTCATATTAATCTTCTTGATGAAAACTTTCTAATGTTATTATAAAAATATTTATTTTATTATAATTTAATAAATTACATAAGCTAATCAAAATACATTAAATATATAAACAACTCATTAGGGTAAATTGGTTATTTTTACATTTTCTTTCCTGTCCAGTTTTGTCTTAGCAAATGCTGAATAATTGTTCTGACATATCCTATCTGGATACCAAACGCACCCTTATGCTGCCATTGTATTCAATTTCTGTATATGTATAAACTTTCTCGTCTTGATGTTCCTTTTTGGGTTTTTCAGAGGCCAATATTCAAGTTCCCAGGCTCTCGTTCCCTACAGAAGAGAATTTTCTGCAGTGGTGGACCGTTCATGGCTCCAAATTTCATGCAAATATTGGTTGTGATGTGTGTGGGGTAAATTCCCTTTTCCCCCCTTGTGTCATATGAACATAATTGCATTTATACATGATGTCAAGTTTATCCTTTTATATGGCCTTTTTTACTAGTAACCATTATTATCTTTAAAGGCATCACGAAAAGAAGGTATCCTCATAGACAAATTTCTTCGATTCTTGGCCTCTGTTTGTATGACCAATAGAGTGCGTTTGGTATCTAGACAGGATAGAATAGAAGAGGACAAAACAATTGTTCAACGTTTGGTAAGACAGAACTAGACAAGACAGAACAGATGGAATGACCAATTTACCCCTATTGAGTCGTTTATATCTTTTATATAATTTGATAAGTTTATGTAGTTTATTAAATTATAATAAAATATATTTTTTTATAACAAAATATAGAAAGTTTTCATCAAGACGATTAAAATGCCATCAAAATAAAAAGTTTATGTAGTTTCCAATTTTTATTTTTTTTACATTTTCTATATTATTTTTTATTAATATAACATTTAATAAATTACGTAAGTTAACCAAAATATAAAAATAATATTTTGAGGACAATAAGTAAAACATAAAATACATTAAATAAAACTTAAAGAATGAATAAAATGTAGGGAGGAAGGCGTATTTAATGTTTTAGTAAGGAAATAGATTTTATTTTGAGGTTATATTAGTAAAATGTACCTTGTTCCACTATGTTCTTATGGGGTAGGGGCGCCAAATGTGGAACAGTGATCCATGTTCTGTTTTGTTTTGTCCAGTGTACCAAACACACCCTTCTTAATGATATGTATATAGACATGATTGTTGTATCTCTTAAATTTGAATTCCCCTATATAAGGTGGAACAAGAATCACGGAGATGGGACAAGCTACATAAACTACTAAACTACCCATGTCAAAATTTTCAGATGTGTCCAATAATTGGGGATAGGTATCGGTGCAAAGATTGTACAGAAACCTGTGGTTATGACCTTTGTGGAGATTGTTACAACACATCTTCGGATCTTCCGGGCCGGTTTAACCAGAAGCATAGCCCAAGACACCAGCTCGAGTTAGTGAAACCGGTCATTAACCGAAACGTCATATATAGGCTTTTGCGTGGACAGCTGGCAGTTGTTTCTTCTATTGCTTCCCGAAATCAATCTAGCCCTGCTAACGGAAGTCCCGATCTGCCATCTCCTTCTCTTGATGAAGATGACGTAGGTGCTGATTCAACCGAGCTGCTGCCCTCTGCTACCGGAGAAGACCAAAGCGACCACCAATCTCCGATTTAAAAGGTACCCACAACTTAAATAGTTAGCATCGGTGAGTATGTGCTACATTCAGATGTCAAATAGTTATCTACATTCAACTACTAGCAATTATTAATGAATTATCATAATGAATATCGTGAAAGATATTCCTAATGGATATCAACAAAAATGCATGTATATTCATGATGAATAATGTTCATGAGTATTTAGGTTCAATTACTAATGAATTATTCATAACGAATATTGTGAAAGATATTCCTAATGGATATCAACAAAAATGCATGATATTCTTGATGAATAATGTTCATGAGTATTTAGGTTCAATTACTAATGAATTATTCATAATGAATATTGTGAAAGATATTCCTAATGGATATCATGAATAACAAAAATGCATGATATTCATGATGAATAATAATGTTCATGAGTATTTAGGTATATTCATCATGAACGTGAATAAGACATTGGATGTTGAGAATGGTTTATTTAAGGTGGTCTTAACAATCAAAATTGTGAGATGGGAACTTTCGATGTTAACACTTCAACAAATGTCGATAATTATTTAAAACGATAAAATACCCAAAAGATAAAAATGAATAAATTTACAACATGATGCGAAAAAATCATTATTGTGTTTTCTGATATTTATATATTTTTGGACACTTGGTAACCATGTTATATAATATGGGCAGGTGTTGTTTCAAGCGAGTTTATCAGACCTACACGATAAGGTGAGTTTCATGCGAATTAAATTAGGAATACATGCCTACGTGTGTTTTTAGTATTTTTGAAAGATGAAATTAATGCGATGAGTTTACACTTTTATAGACTATCGAGCATGCTAAATGCATTTCGGTATGAAAGCATGTTATGCATGAAAATGGTTTTAATATGTGTGTGGGTTGACATGTCGGGATGCCAGTAATAATGACGATGTGTGTCATAATGTAGGACAAATATATGTCGAAGATATGTATGAAACTTGTGAAGTTTATAGGGCAAAATGCGTGAAATAGCAACCTATTTTCATAGATTTTCTTATTATAGCATTGTACTTTCAGTTTTTCTTATTACAACAATGTATTTTCAAATTGTTTTTTATTTGGGCATCACGCTTTGAAAAGTTTACGCACCACATGCATAATTGTTTTAGTGTTTTACGAAAAAAGTTGTCATCTTTCAATCAAATGTTTGCATAATGTTATGAAAGACAAGTTGATGTATGTGAGGCATAGTTTGAGTCCCACATCGGCTAGACTTTGACCATTTTACCCCTATATAGGTTGGAACCTCCCTTATCTCTTAAGGGTTCTTTTGATGAGTAATCTAAGGGTTCCACATATTCTCACATGGTATCAGAATCAGGGTCTACCACTCTAAGGACTCGACACTCTTGGGAAATTTATACTCGGTTAGCCCCCTCTCCCGTATTGCCCCCTCTCGACAAATTGGGACAATCTTTGCATGTCTAGCCTCCGTTTGGGGGGTGGGGTGGGGGGGTGCTTGGGTCTCACACCGGCTAGACTCTGATCATTTCACTTCTATATATGTTGGAACCTCTTTTATCATCTTAAGGGCTCTTTAGGATAGTAAATTTGGGGTTCCACATTTTTACATGACATGTTTTTTTTGCATAAAAACCATGAACTCACTGAGCTTTAGCAGCTGACTAGTGACATGTAACTCAGAGAAGATAAGGTCGGAAGCGACAAGGGCAAGGAGAAGGTCTATCAGTGTACTATATGTAGATGCTATTTATGTAATCGAGCTTGCTTTTGACATTTGCGAATGTCTAAGAATGTCGAGAACAAATTATGTAATTAGGTGGATGTTTTCTAAGTATATCATATTTATATACGTTAAATGCTCACATGTATTCCTCATCTTTAGGGAGGTTTGTACCTAGTGGCGGACCTATAAATTTTTTCAAACGGTGGCATCATTTAACTATAAGAAACAAACGTAGAAATATATTATTCACAAAATCAATGTTGGTCTGGTTGTTAGTCCTTTGCTTTTCAAACTTTAGATCTCAAGTTCGAGTCTTATTATGACTATTTTTTTAGAAACATAGTAAAATATGAAAATAAAAACTAAAAACTAAAAACTAGAAACGTAGAAATATATTATTCACAAAATCGATGTTGGTCTGGTTGTTAGTCATTTGCTTTTCAAACTTTAGGTCTCAAGTTCGAGTCCCATTATGACTATTTTTTTAGAAACATAGTAAAATATGAAATTAAAAACTAAAAACTATAAAAATGTCTCTAACAAGACTTGGGCCCGAGTCTTGAGTAGAATAAAAGTCTTCTAAATCAACTCTACGAAAGGAAACTTATATCCCTATTGTAGTTTCAAAATAAATATGGTGGTACAAATCAAATTGATACGGTTGCACCTTTTACGAACCTATTTTTTTTTTTACCTTACGGTGAAGAAACAATACACAACGAAGGCAGAGGTGCACAAGGAAGAGAAATACACCTTTGTTCTTTTTAAAATAACAAATGCATATATAAAAGAATAGAGTGGACAATTACTTTAATAAAATCCCTCACTTTCATTCAATTGAGTTAATGGTAAGAAATAAATATTAATCAGAATTTGACATTGTAAATTAATCTGACGTGTTTGTTTATTATCTTTTCTACTTGAATAATCTTTATATCTTTAATTTGTATTTTTTTTTTAATTTTTGTCGTCTTGAATATGATGTTGTTCATCGCATTTAGGGGGTGTTTGGGAGTATTTATATTTTTGACTTATTTGCTTATAGCTTCTCCCCACCGCAAATAAGCTATTTGGAGTGTTTGGATAGAAAAAATCAAAAGTGCTTATTTGCTTCTCCTCACCACAAATAAGTTGTTTTTGATAAGTCATTCCATATCTACTTATTCACTTCTCCTTATTTCCTTATCTATCCAAATTACCTTTTTACCCTTAATTTTTAACAAACATTTTTTAAAAACTGTTTTTCCTCACCACATAAGCAAATAAGCATAAGTTAAAAATATAAGCACTCCCAAACACCCCCTTTAGTCTTGTTTAAATGATCACATCGGCGATGTTTATATCTAAAACATCTCATATTTCTTCTAATAAACCTTCGACTTCGTTTATGTTGCATGTTGGATTTTAAAGTCGAGGCACACGAGAAAATAGGGGGCAATGGGGCATATATATTTTATAAATTTGCTTTTGCATTAATTTGACTGTTGTTGACCATAATTTATTGTTTTAATATTGTTATGAATTTTCAGCTAAAATATATGATTGGGGTAAAAGCCACGGACCTTGATGCGTTTGGTATACAGGACAGGACATGACAGGACAGAACAGGGTTCACTGTCCCACGTTTGGCATGACTTTTATGTGGAACAGACTGGACAAGGTAGAACAAACTGGAACAAGAACAAGATGGAACAGACTTATGTTTTACCAATATAACCTCAAAATAAAATCTAACTCTCTTCTAAAACATAAAAAAACATTCTATTTCATAATTTAATCATTCTTTAAATTTAGTAAGGGTAAATCGGTCAATGTTATATGTTCTGTTCTGTTCTGTCCAGTTCTGTCTTACCAAACGTGGAACAGTTGTTCTGTTCTGTCATGTCTCACCTTGTCCTGTCCTATCCTGTCTGCGTACCAAACGTACCCTAAGTGAACCGATTTCTGTTAACCAAGGATGGCTATTCGGGTTTTGTCCCATGTTAGAAATTTAGAACCAAAACGGGTTTTCGTTTATAACCGGTCCTTGGGTCGGGCCTTTTCTAACCACTTCTTTTTTAGGCCAATCCTCGTTCCTTATCAATTCAAAATCATTTAACCGATCATTTGTACATCTTTATATACCTTTGAACCAATGACCTTTTTTTACGTTTGATTACGTGTAAGGGGTTTCTTATAATTGTTTTTTTCTTATCATTCTATTCTATGTTGACCCTGAATTATTTCTAGGAACATCTATGTGGTCCAATTCCAATCAATCCATTAAAATTGTTTCTACTTATGTGAATTATATATGTTACAATACGATCATGGAAACTTGACGTTGATACCTTAACAAATTTGATTAACTGAGGGTCATATGGAAGTCGACTTAAGGCCACGTGACAAAAACACGTTGAAGTTGGCCCACCATCCCATAAAGTCGGGCTAACCGATCTTTCTATTTGTTTTTCTTTTTTTGGAAGGGTATCCAAGAACATTGCCCCGACTAATCCCGAGAAGATGAGGCAATTGTCCCAGCTGCTAAAGCGTGCAACCCTGAGTTTATCTCCAGTGGCCACAAGTTGAAAGCGTCTGGATTCGAACTTGGGGTAGATGGGTTACTAGCCACATCTCTCACAAGCCTTAACCAGTACGCCACAAGTCTTGTGGTTTCTATTTATTTTTCTTCGGTTTGATATTTTTCATTTAAAATTTTGGAACAAATATGATCTTTAAAAATTACAAGAACATGTTTAGTGCTATCATATTAGTATTTTGTTACTTTTTGAAGTCTATATAGACTTGAATAATTTGATTGAAGAAATACCACAATAATTTTGTTAGATCAATTTCAAAAAAGAAATTCATGTTTCTATGCTTAATGTGTCCACATGTATAAGAATATGCCCCAATGTTTTATTATTGGAAAATATGTTCCTTTTTTATGTTAAAAATACCCAAAAATACCCCTAAATACACATATTTTTCACTTGAACAAGATGGAATGTGAAAGAGTAAGTGAGTAACCAAACTCATCTAAGACCAAGACTTTGCCAGTACTTAAACTTACGATTTTAAAACGCATCTGATAGAGAATATATCAAGTTCTTTTAAAACAAACAGATATCGGATCTCACACAACATCATCCAAAAATCATTAGTTTTAAACCCATAATTATATGTTTTATTCAAAAATAATCTAATTGATATAGTTTAAAAAATCCAAAGTATCTTTAACATATAAAAACAAACATTAACAAATAACCTATAACCTTTTTTGATTACTTTTTAAATATTTTTTAAAAAGCTTGCGCATGCTTTGATTGACATTTTTTTTGAACTCATCAATCAATAAATTTCACCAAGTAAAATCCCCCTTTAAAGAATAAAAATAAAAAGTCACTTTTGGCCCCTTTGGATAAAGAAAGTGCATACATACCCCCTTCTTTTTAAATACCTTTTTGACTTTGATGATGAAATGACATCCACCCTAACTTTTGTATTCTACTCTGCAAGTCAAACCTATCCATTGTGATTCTTATTCTCATGAAGTCTAATTTGCATGATTTCCCTATTCTTTTTGCATATATCATTTATTTACACACACATAGGTTTAAAGGAGGACACATTTATTTTACGAAAATACAATAACACTCTTTTACTATAGCAAATCATATTCATATATGATAATAATACTCTTGTGGTGTGCGGGCAACTTGGCCCGCGAAAGGTCTTCCGCATCTGATTCATTATCACATGTGATGGACTACAGGATCACATGTGATTACTATAGTAAAAGGGCGTTCTCGTGTTTTTGTAAAATGTGAGAGGCTAATTGTGTACTAGAGTTATCCAAAATAAGTTAAATTTTATAGCAACCGAGAATGAGATATAATAAAATTAATCATGAATAGGGAATATTTGAAATTTATGAAGTATTTTGTCGTATTAGTAGGACTCAACGTTATCATTATTTGAATGTGTTTATATGTTTGTTATAAGTTAGTTTTATGAAATTCAAACATGGACCTCTTAGAAGTTGTATGTATGCAATACACATTAATTTTATTAACGTTATATAAATGCAGAGTAACATAGTTTGTGTGTGTGCACAGGCGATGATAAAATAGAATCCTGGGTTGCGAACAGTGATTCGATTGATGATGAAATGCTAGTTAGGCGATGATGAATACGTATGCACATCTTGTTTCCTATCATTGCTTGTTAGGCATGTAGCATTGCTTTTGTACTCGTGTATATGCAATAATATATCACGATTCGTGGGTTTCTTAAACTGTTCTTAAAAAACATGATACAACTATAAATTATCTCAATCATATAATAAATTTTAGAGTTCCTAACAAATAAATAAATATCAATATTACCAAAAGATCAATAAATTATTCAAACTAATATTGACCATGAACAAATGTCAAAAAAGATGTGGTATAAGCCATACCAAAATAGAAGTGTTGTTTTCATTAATTATTTGCTTGAAATTGGGCAATTGGAGTCATGAAAGCCACAAGTCCTTTTTGTGGGCATGCTCACTTCTAATGAAAGCAATTGAGAGAGGATGCATATAGTACACTACCACAATACCACACAAGGTGACATGAAATATGATTAGTTGGAGTAGTCCATTTTTTCCCATCATGTTCATTGTAACTTGTAACTATGGTTCAAATACAACTGAAACATGTTGAATCATTGTTAATATTTACGATTAGACAAGTTAGTCGCTTAAGATGCATTTGTGAATATATGTGTAGGGTTTGGGGGTGTTCAGAAAAATTGTTGAACCATAAAAACCAATCAAACAAAACTAGACCTTTTTGTCGATTTAGGTGACTCCATAATCCAGTATGATTTGGTAAAAAGTCAAAATGTGTGGTCTCGTCTGGTCTCTGGTTTGGGGTATTGAGTTGGATATTTAGACCGCCAAACCGCCTATATATAATATTATATTTTTATATATTCAACTCATATACGTAATTAAATAAATTTTTCATATAGAGAAAGAAAATATTCAAAATTACAAACCTTAAGTTCTTTATTATCTTACTTCTCTCGACTCTTATCGCTTTCTTATTCTCTCAAATCTCGTTGAATGTCAACTGTATTATCATATTTATAGTCCGATTTCTCTCGATTCCCATCATTTTTTCTTGAACTATAGATGACAATATGACTTTTGGTTGAATTATTCATAGCAATACATATATTTTTTTGTTGAGAGCAATACATGTGTGTATTTCTTTTATACAATTTGTATCCCAGGGCCGCATTAATCCCAAACCGCCTAAACTGGTCGGAGGTAGACCACCAATTTGACCGATTTGGTCATTTCATGCCAAACCATATGGTTTGAAAAATTCCTAAACCCCCTTACAGTCTGGTTTGCGATCTGGAGGTCAGACTCACCGAGACTAGAGGGTGAACAACCCTAATAAGGTTGGGTTATGATAGAACTCATTTTTTGTGAGAACATTAAACAAGTAAAAATATCCTTATATTGTGTGAAACATGATCATGAGAACTAAGGCATTCTAATGAAATTGTGTGAATGTAACCTTCACCATAGCATGTAGAGGTGATGTGACTTTATAATCTTTCAAAATATAAGTGTACATTCACTTATCTTAATGTTCTCCTGAAAATGAAAAAAACTAAACATTATTCTAATTATATATATATATATATACACACGTATGTATCTAATCCAAACACGTTTATTATTTGTAGACTAGGATATATATATATATATATATATATATATATATATATATATATATATATATATATAGGGAAAGGTTCAATAGAGAAGTGCAAATATTTAGAGAAGTAGAGAAGTAAAAAAACACGGGTCCGTTCATATATGAACGTTCATATATAAACAGTCATATATGAACGTTCATATATGAACGTTCATATAACAGTCATATATGAACATTCATATATGAACGTTCATATATAAACAGTCATATATGAACGTTCATAAATGAACGTTCATATAACAGTCATATCTGAACGTTCATATGAACGTTCATATATGACTGTTTATATATGAACGTTCATATATGAACGGACCCGTGTTTTTTTACTTCTCTACTTCTCTAAATATTTGCACTTCTCTATTGAACCTAAGGCTATATATATATATATATATATATATATATATATATATATATATATATATATATATATATATAGGCGGCCGTTCTCGTGTTCTCGTAAATAGTTAGCGTTTTCGTTTGAACCTTTCTCTCTCTCTCTCTCTCTCTCTCTCTCTCTCTCTATATATATATATATATATATATATATATATATATATATATAGAGAGAGAGAGAGAGAGAGAGAGAGAGAAAGGTTCAAACGAAAACGCTAACTATTTACGAGAACACGAGAACGGCCGCCCATGTACAAAATCACTGGTGATTCACGTACAAAATCACTGGTGATTCACGATCTGGTAGCGGACGACCTGGGACGCGACTTGCAAGTCGCGCGAATCACCAGTGATTTTGTACGTGAATCACCAGTGATTTTGTACATGGACGGTCGTTCTCGTATTCTCGTAAATAGTTAGCGTTCTCGTTTGAACCCACCCCTCTCTCTCTCTCTCTCTCTCTCTATATATATATATATATATATATATATATATATATATATATATATAGGGTCCCGTTCTTTTGTTAACCGTCTAATTAGTGTCAACCAT
Organism: Saussurea involucrata; assembly: GCA_033807775.1. Classification (NCBI taxonomy): domain Eukaryota; kingdom Viridiplantae; phylum Streptophyta; class Magnoliopsida; order Asterales; family Asteraceae; genus Saussurea; species Saussurea involucrata. The sequence goes on from CM066314.1 coordinate 227,887,076, forward strand.
GTTAACTTTTTTGGACCAATAGAAATCAAGATAGGTTACTGGTTTGATAGGGGTAGTTTAGGAATTTCAGAATTTTAATTATTTATGGGTTATTTACTTTCCTAATTTCATGCACAAGATATTTTTGGTAGTTATTAATGATAATCTTAATCTTTTAAAACCAATTTTCATTTTGGTAATTATTAATGATAATTTTAATCATCTAAAACCCATTTTCAAACATAATCTTCATCTTCACATTCCAGAGATTTTTTTCACGTTTTTTTTTGCATATATTCCAGAGATAAAAAATGCATATATGCACAAACATAAATGTATGTAAAATTGCATATATGCACAACCATAACTATGTGTAAACCATAATCTATGTAAAATTGCATACATACACAACCATAAATTTGTGTAAACTATAAATGTATGTAAACTTGCATATATGCACAACCATAAATTTGTGTAAACCTGCATATATGCACATATGCACATAAACATATGCATATATGCACATAAACAAAATTGCATATATGCATATTGTACACCAACAACATGCATATTAGAGAATAGCATATATGCACATTAGAGAATAGCATATATGCACGGTATGGTTGATTTACACGAGAGAGAGAGAATGTGTGGAGAGAGAGAAAATGAAAGTTTTAAATCTTGCTGCCACCCACTTCTCGTTCGTAAACCAAACAACCCCGCCGGAGAAAAAACACCGCCACCATTCCCTGTCCGTAGAGGAAAACAGCGCCAACCGCCACCCAACGCCACCTACCATCATCCTCCACCACCACCCACCTTTAGTCGATACCCACCATCACCACCACCTTGCCTGTAAACCACTCACATACAGCCGATACCCACCAACACCACCACTCACATACAGCCGCCACCCACCGCCACCCACCATCATCCCCCACCATCCCCCACCCACCGTAGAAAACCAACTCCACCACCCCCTACCCACTGCCACCCACTTCTCGTTTGTAAACCAAACAACCCCGCCGGAGGGAAAATCAACGCCACCATCACCTGTTCGTAAACCATCTTACCTCGCCGAAAAAAAAACCAGCGCCACCATCACCTTGTCCGTATATCATCCATAAATGAATCGATTGACTGAATTGTTTTTTGTATCTAAATCAATTTGAGATAAAGTTATAGGTCCTTAAATGTAGGGATTGACTTGATTGTTTCCTTATCTGCTAGTTTCCAAGATTTGTTAAATGACAATAATACCCCTATGCATATATGCTGCAAATTAAATCAGCCGGGTGTTTATTTTAATTATGAATTAAAAATGCTTTTAATCTTAGCCATTGATTTTGATGATTAATGGTCCAGATTAGTTAATACAGTTAACACTAAATGACTGGTTAACAAAAGAAGGGCCCTCTATATATATATATATATATATATATATATATATATATATATATATATGGTCCCCTTCTTTTGTTAACCAGTGCATATATGCACATCAGGCAATTGTAATATGTGTATATATGCAATACATGAAAAAGTTAACAAAAGAAGGAGACCCTATATATATATATATATATATATATCCGCTTCTATATATATATGTGTTCAATTCAATTCCATTTTTCATTCTTGATTTTATTTTATCATTACAAATAATAATATGATCGACTCATCTAATGACATAGATCAGAAGTATCTTTTCTTTTCAAAATACCAACGATGACTTCAAAAATAAAATTATTCAAATAAAATTTATATGAAAATAGAAACACAAATCTATTCAAAATTCTTGATACATGTGGTCCTTGGCTTGATGCATTAAACTCGAATGGAAATTTTGAAGCAAACTTGTGAGATTTGATTGACTTTGACCCAAATAAGTCTTTTTGTTCTTATTTACATAATAATTAATTAATTAATTAATTAAATAAATAAAAATAATAAAATAATAATGTGGGGGGGAGATGTCATGATGCAATGGCCATCATCATAATTAAGGTGAGGGCTCAATGGGCCCCAAGGAGCTAACATGACCCTACCAGCCCAGCTAGCCCATTTGGAGTTGGGTGAGCAATCATTTAAATTTATCAAAAATATCATTTAACCTACCTCTACTTTTGAGTATGTTTCCTTTTACCCCCTACTTTGCCCATTTGGAGTTGGGTACTTGGGTTAATCATTTAAAGTTATCAAAAATGTCATTTAGCCTACCTATACTTTTGAAAATGTTTCCTTTTACCCCCTATATTTCTTTTTTCAAAATTTACTCCATTCCTGGTGAAAGCCGAAAGGCATCAATTAGTCAAAGTGTGTTGACCTTTTTGCCCATGCTTTAACAATCTTTATAAGCCGCAAATTGAGGGGCTTTTCCGTCATTACGTCAACATATTTCCTTTTTCGTTATATGAGAAAAATATATACTTTGATATGTTTAATGACTTATTTTCTTACCATGCAAATAAAAATGAGACTCGTTGATTAAATTATTCAAACACCGCGTATTTTGTACATCGACACTTTAAGGAGCCGTTTACAAAACGTTTATTCGGGTAAGTGCTTACCAAGTCACATTACCTTAAGGATGAATATGGCAAGGGCCAAGAATCTTACCCAGTAAGAGCGGAAGCAAGGACCGAGATTCTTACCCGGTAAATGAGTGCGACGACTCTTACCACGGTTAACGCGTACCGGCTAAATTGGTGCATACGATGCCATCTTGGTGGACTAAAATCTTACCCGAGAAGTAAGTGACAGTGTTGAATTTTACCGGTAAGCACTTACCCGGGTAAGTGATTAAGTAAACGACCCCTAAGTCTTGAAAATTTTGAGTATGATTGTTGCTTTTAATTTATATATATTTTTAAAATTTTGAAAAAAAACAAAATACATAAATAGTGTGCAAGTAATGTTATTTGTTCTTATATGAACTTAAAGATCATATTACTCATCTACAAAAATCTTAATGTTAAATTATATAGTTAAATGTCAATAAAAAAAAGGAAAATTAATTAAAATACCCAAAGTCAAACCAACTGTTACCAAAATACCCTAAAATTTTTCAATTTTGCAAAAATACCCAAAATACCCGCGATGGGGTCCCGCGATCGCGGGATACGCTGACGTGGCACGTATTTTGGGCACAAATGCCCCGCGAAGCCCCTAAACTTTGGATGCGGTGCACTTTTGGTCCCTGCCCGCGATCGCAGCCCGCGATGGCCCGCGATGGGCCAAAATTTACAGTTTTGGTCCCTGAAATTTTCAACTTTTGGTCCCTGAAAATTTACACTTTCAGCCCCTATACTTAGACGAATCTTGATGCTTTTACTGTTTTTTTTTTCCACAATTATTGCAATTTAAAGACCGATTTGTGGTTGAAATTCAATTGCATGTTTCAATCAATGTTAAATCAATGTTTTTGGAATATCAGTTTGTGGATGAAATGAGAGATTGGTTTTCTGATATGTTGGTTGTTTCATTCATAAATAGACGTAAAATTCAAGCCATAATTCTCACACAACGATTTCATTGTTGCAATATTTCTTTCTGCAATATTTTGTGTTTGAGATACTACTGAAAAAATGAGTTCATCTGTTGCAAAAGCTAAGCTATATTTCTGTTTTGATGGTGAATGGGTGCAAGATAACAATGAGTGGAATTTTGCTTATAAATCTAAGCATGGTGTAAAAGTGTCAGTAAACTATACTTATCAGAAGTTTGTTGCATACGTCATGCAAAAATGTGGAATCAACTCTTCTGATATTTGCAAGTTAGTGTTTAAAAATGGCGATGGGTCATTTGTGGATTTATCCAACGATGGGGAAATCTCTACTTTTCTGCACCTTGCAGTCGATTCAGAAAGACCCCCATTACTCTTTGTGTATCCCGACGTATCCGACGGTGACGACGATGGTGACGACGACGGTGACGACGACAGTGACGAGGAGGGTGATTCTCAACAAATAGAGCAGCCTGATTCTCAACAACAACAACCACCACCACCACCACCACAACCACACGAATGGCGTACTGCTGGAGTTGCTGATGACGAAACCCACGTTTTCAGAACGGGTAATTCTGAAATAGACAGATCAGACACCGATAATGATGATCACGAAGAATATACCCCTAGTAGAAAATCATGTAGTCAGATAAATGACTTTTTTGATATGCCCCCTATTCTTCCAGACTCCCATACCCAGACACAAAGCTACGAACCTACACCTTATATTCGTAGCGAAAGTTTAACAGCAGGTCAGATATTCGATTCGAAGGATCTCTTAGCAAGTCAGATCGGACTCAAGTTCTTGGAAGAGGGTTTCCAAAGTCGCGTGCGGGCATCTGACAAAATCAAATACGTAGTTGAATGTGCTATAGAAAAGTGTGAGTGGAGGTTGTACGCGATTCACACGGGTCCCAAAGGAGGGGCGATAATGATTAGAAAGTTGCACGACGTACACACTTGTATGAGGACGCAACTTAATCCCCACCACAAACAAGCCGGCAAAAAGACTTTGGGTGCGATCCTGAAAAACAAATTTCTTGATGTTAGCAGGTCATTGCGTCCAAAGGACATCGTCCACGACGTTCACCGGCAGTTCGGCGCCACGATTGATTACCACCAAGCGTGGTGTGCGCGCTGCCATGCACTGTTTATGGTGAGAGGCACGTTCGAGGAGTCGTATGAACGACTCCCGGCATATTTATATAATTTGCAGATGCAGAACCCTGGTACTGTCACGTAGCTACGGACCGATTCACGTGGACGGTTTGAGATGTGCTTCGTGGCCCTTGGACCCGCGGTACGTATTTTAACACGTCATATGTTTACACATTATAAACTATAACATTTACACATTATAAACTATAACATTTTAACCTATGTTTTTGTAGATCCGCACATTTCTGGAAAATCTACGTCGTGTCCTGATAATAGACGCAGCCCATTTAAAGGGCCGTTACTAGACGGGGATAACTCCATCGTTCCAGTAGCTTTCGGCGTAGGCAAGTCCGAAACCGGGGACGAGTGGACTTGGTTTCTGTCCATGTTGAGACAAGCTATCGGAGACCCGCAAGGGTTGGTGTTTATGTCTGACAGGGCTCCTTCCATAAGCGCCGCAATCTCTGCCATGTACCCAAACGCCCCTCACGCCATATGCTGTCGACATTTGGAGATGAACGCCAAATCCAAGGACAAACGTATTACCACCTACAAGGATGTCTATTGGGCGGCATGCAAAGCATATACGGATCGGGAGTTTAACAAGTACATGAATATGCTACGATACAGTGTCAAGGAAGCAGCCAAAGTCTTTGACGATGCTGGACCGGAGAGGTGGTCCGCGGCCCATTTTCCTGGACAACGGTATGGCATTCTGACCTCGAATAGTGCAGAGTCTGTGAATGCACTCTCCCGTTTTGCGCGTAGATGTCCGATTTTTAATCTTATGGACTACTTTTAGGCCTTTCAACAAGAGTGGTACCAAATTCGACGCCTAAAAGGAGTTAAGATACAAAATGCACTCGCACCAACGGCGGAGAATATCGTTCAGTACAGGGCGCGTCGTGCGGCGACATGGCCGGTAAGAGCAATCGGGTATGGGAAGTACGAGGTGCATGATGACTATATTCACGCGATTGTGAATATGGAAGACCACCTTTGTTCGTGTCGCGAATGGGATAAATCTGGGTTACCGTGCGGCCATGCCATCGCTGCAGCAACATATATGGGTCGTACAGATTGCAGCGACTTGGCTGTACCTTTCTTCACGTCCGAATATTACCGAAAAACATACGTGGAGGTAATAAACCCAGCTGGACCCCCTGCAGCATGGGTGTATCCACCCGACCCGCTTCCACCATGCTATCCACCTTTAATGGATAAGAACAGGGCCGGGAGACCGAGAAAGAACGACCGACGTCCATCACGTGGTGAAAGTTCGATACAACGAAGATGTACTCGGTGCCAATGCGTAGGACACACTCGTGGAGAGTGTCCAAATCCCGCCCCTTCAACCGTGCCAAGGAGACATTCTGTCAGTCACACCCCGGGCCCGTCACAGCTTGAACCATATGGAACAAACCCATATGATACTGTTGATCTAAACACTGATTTGTAAATGATATATATACACACATACATATGCTTCTAAATGAACATTGATAACACAACTAGTTTGTAAATGATATATATATATATATATATATATATATATATATATATATATATATATATATTCGTATTATATATTTACACACATAAAGAAAATAGGAGACCTTCAATTTTTCTTAGTATTTTCTTGACCTTGTTCTTGCATCCATGGCAGTGAATGTTAACTCTGAGTACACATGTCTGTTTATATATTCATATTAGATACGTTTTAATTTTAACAAATTACACCATTATAGTTAATTATTTAATTTATGGTACATCTCATATTTTTTTTCAATTTTGTTTTACACTCCTATCGCATTAACATAATAATCATATATTAACTAATTCATTAAATCGTTTTAAATTATTATTATTTGAATGTGTTTATAGATATCGTGAATGGCAATAGAAGAAGGTAGAATTGTTTATAAATGGGGTTTTGACAAGTTGGTATCACTGGACTCATTTAAGAATTGTAAAAATGGGTATTTGGCGAATGATGATTCATGTGTGTTTAAAACACTTCAGCTCCAAACACACATGAATCATCATTCGTCAAATACCCATTTTCACAATTCTTAAATGAGTCCAGTGATACCAACTTGTCAAAACCCCATTTCATATTATATATATACACACACATACATATGCTTCTAAATGAACATTGATAACACAGCTAGTTTGTATTCCATCCAACAAGCTCTTCATCTTCAATCTTTCTGACCCTTCTTCAACGGCTTCTGTTTTTGCAACCACGTATGGCCATTGTGTACCACAACCCGCACACACTTTAGCAAATGAGTTGAGGGTTGTCATATATTCTACAAGAGGAGTAGGCCCACGAATGAGGTAACCTCTGACTTGACCTTGCATGATGTATCCAACCTAACCGTGGTTCAGCGGCTTAAAAACTACTTTTCAGAGAAATTAACAACAACAAAAAATACAAAACAACAACACAGTAAAAAAATACAAATAACAACACAGTAAAAAAAATACAAAAAAAATAAAAATATAACCACCACCTACTTAAAAATTGATTTAGTTTCATCAATCCAAGCTTGCTTCTCGTTTACCTTCGCTTGAATAATTGCGAAGTCTTGCAGAATATGGTGAATTGCTTCTTGTTCTCGACGAACACGAGCCTCCCGAGCTTTTATATCCCCTTTCATCCTTTTGATCTCCCTGTCTTCCTCTTCGATCTTTCTCAAATGGTCTGCCTTCCTGTCCATCATTTTTTTCCACTCTTCTGTTAGTTCATCTATCTCCTTTTCCTTTTTTGCTATGGCGACCTCGATTTGAGGTGACATTTTTTCAGGAGTAGACTTAGGGTTTGATGACGATGCCATTTGTGGATGAAATGAGAGAAGAGAGAAATCAATTCAAAGAAAGAAAGCAAGAGAGAAATCAAGAAAGAAAGCAAGAGGAAGTGTGAATTGTGAATTGCATACTACTGATATTTATGGATGAAATCTCAAACATGCAAATGAATTTCAACCACAAATCGGTCTTCAAAGTACAATAATTGTGGAAAAAACAGTAAAAGCATGCAAGATTCGTCTAAGCACAGGGGCTGAAAGTGTAAATTTTCAGGGACCAAAAGTGTAAATTTTCAGGGACCAAAACTGTAAATTTTGGCCCATCGCGGGCCATCGCGGGCTGCGATCGCGGGCAGGGACCAAAAGTGCACCGCGGCCAAAGTTGAGGGGCTTCGCGGGGCATTTGGGGCCAAAATACGTGCCACGTCAGCCCTAGCCCGCGATCGCGGGATCCATCGCGGGTATTTTGGGTATTTTTGCAAAATGAATTTTTTTTTGGGTATTTTGGTAACAGTTGGTCAAACTTTGGGTATTTTAATTAATTTCCCTAAAAAAAATACTTGAAAAAGATATAAAATGAGAGTAAAAAACACAGCCATCTTTAGTGAACACATTATATTTAGAACAATTTTTTGTGTTAGAAATAGTAAAACATTATAGCATCTCTAACAGCTATGCTAAAGTTTTTTTAAAATAGAATAAAAAAGTTTAAAATCTCTAAAATAATTTGCATCCAACTCCAACAGTTATGCTATTTTAGCAACTCTAATATTATTTATCTTATTAAAATATTTAATTTATTTAATTGTATTATTAAACTATTCAATATATAGAAAGTTGAGAAAAAAAGTTTTCTTTTAAGGATAATAATTAGTTTTGAAGGGAGCCATCTCTTTATAGATTTCTCTAAATTTAGAGATTTTTACAATCTCTTTTCTATTTTCTATATTTTAGCATAAATGATAGCATAGCTATTGGAGCAACAAAAATGCTAAAATCCGATTTTTTTTATTGGGTTTTGTTAATTACTTAAATAACACTTCATAAACATGATCACACACTTCAATATTCATAGATCCAAAACTACTAAAAACCACTTAGGTTGTGGTGTACTAGTAAAGTCTTTAGGGGATGTAGTGGAAACTCATCTACCCAGGGTTCAAATTCAAATTCAGGCACTACCAAAGCCCTTGTGGCCATGGGGGTTCACCTGCGATGACTCCAGACCATTCGTGGTCGCACGGGGATTAGTCGGTGCACGTAAGCTGGTGCGGAAACCCACGGTTACAAAAAAAAAACTACTAAACATAAAGAAAAATAAATATTTTTTATAATTCTACTTTTTTAATTATGAGATATAAACTTTGTTATTGAGGACAAAATTGTTATTTACCACACGTTTGGTTGGACGGAATATTTTTTTTATAGAGAATTTCGAACATATGTTTTGAACTGCAACGAGAATTTGGAATATTTGATGTGTAGGATTTAAAATAGAGTTAAATTCCATTCTCTACAAATAATATACAAAAAAAACAAATTATGTAAATAATTAAATTACTTGTTTAATAATTGATTGCTAAAATCAAGTTTTTTTTACGTATTTTAAAACATTATTACAAACAAATCTTATGAAAATGAAATATCAGTTTTTTAATATAATTTAAAATATTGTTACAACAAATCCTCAGAAGATTTCTATTATTTTCAATGAATTACAATTCTGAATTTTTCTTTAAACCAAACTCCCACCAAATCCTACTAGATCCCATAAACTAAATGAATCTTTAGTTAATTAAAAAGGGTAGGTTTATATGAGACCAACATGTTTTCGTGAGACCGTGAAATAACACTAAAAATTCACAGTGATTCATTGTTAAGGTACGGAAAACAGCGAACATTCACAACAAAAACACTGTAAAAATTTACCTTCACAGTCTCATGGAAATAGTCTGCTCTCACATGATCTCAAGTCTAAAACAGATAATAACTAAATAACGATAAAAATGTCTCCTTAAATCACCCTACCACCGGCCAATTGGTTTGGACGATTGCATTATTATGGTTTTTGCATATTTTGACAAAAGAAATGGTCATAAAACAGCAAAATCTGCATCTGGTGTTATGTCCCCCTCCCTCTATCTCACTTGCTAACCCCCCTCCCCCACCCCCACCCCCCCCCCCCACCAACAAAAACATCCTCTTATTACTCTTCTCCTACAAGGCTTCTTATTATTTCTCTCTGCATCTCTTCATGGACCATCACCAACCCCAGCTCACCTTGGCCAAGACCTCCCGCCACCGATACAACGAATGGTAAGTGTTTCTACGTAATCTTACATGGTATCAGAGCAAATAATCTACTTCCATTCTATATGAACCGCACACTCTGAAACAATCTGTACTCGTCGAGCCCCTTCTCCATATTGCTACACAAATTTGTGTGTAGACTATTTGGTATCTGTTGGAGGGGGCGTGTTCGAGTCTCACAAGTCTCACATCTGCTTAGATTTGGATCAATTTAGAATCATATGTCTTTCCTCAATGGCTTTTTTCATAGAGTAATTTAAAGTGGTTCCACGTATTCTAACAATTTGTTACTCATTTTCCATTTTGGTTTGGTTTGGTTTGGTTCTAGTGAATGTTGTTTGGTTATATGGGTTGTCTTTCTTTTATGGTTAACCAGCTTGTGTGCACCTCGATTAATCTCATAATAGCACTAAAATGGAGACCTATAACTCTACAAGGATGAGCCAAAAAGGCCCAAACCTTATTGTCTCTTTCTAATTATGATGTTTTACATAGGTTTAGTATCTGATCACATAGTACGTAAAACGGTTGTCTTTTGTAGGATATTTCGTGATGTCCCAAGTGATATAACAATAGAAGTGAATGGCACTGCGTTCGCGTTACATAAGGTTCGTTTTGTAATTGTCGTAAAACAATGACGGTTGGGTTCCGGTACTGAAAAGTTGAGGTTAACGTAAGAAGTTGTTATCAACCACTGGATGAGAAATGGACGCACATTAGGATTAGATGCATCGAGATAAGATGCACCAGATCAATTCCCTTCTAAGTCGCAATTCATAGGAGAATATTTGATTAAAAATGATCAACAGTTCAGATCCACTTCTCACGTTTCTCACGTTAACCTCAACTTCTTAGACAGTCCTTCGGCAAACAGTGATCATTTTGTGCAAAGGAAAAAGTCGTAAGTTTTTAATTTACGTTACAGATGATGTTTTGTGCAGTTTCCGCTGGTTTCTCGCAGTGGGCGAATCCGAAAACTCGTCTCGGAACACCGAGAACCGATTATATCACGAGTCGAGCTTCTTTGCCTCCCCGGAGGCACCGAAACATTCGAGCTCGCTGCAAAATTCTGCTACGGTATCAACTTCGAGATCACGCCGTCGAATGTCGCTCAGCTATGTTGCGTTTCTGACTACCTCGAAATGAACGAGGATTTCTCGAACAACAACCTCGGAACCCGTGCCGATGAGTATCTCAACTACGTCGTCTGCCAGAATCTCGAAATGTCGGTTGAAGTGTTGAATCAGTGCGAAAACTTGCTTCCGTTAGCCGATGAGCTCAAAATCGTTAGCCGATGCATCGACGCCGTAGCGTCGAAAGCGTGCGTGGAGCAAATCGCGTCGAGTTTCTCGAGATTGGAGTATAGTAGCTCGGGTAGACTTCATATGAGTCGACAAAAGTGCGAAGCGGATTGGTGGATCAAAGATTTATCGATTCTTCGGATCGATTTGTATCAACGAGTCATTGTTGCGATGAAATGCCGTGGGGTACGACCGGAAAGTATTGGGGAATCGCTTATGAATTACGCACAAAAGGAGTTAACGAAAAAGTCAAATAGTCAACTGAAAGTAGCCATGGTTGGTGGATCGAGTGAAAACGAAAAACTCGTGGTCGAAACGATTGTTAGTCTGCTTCCGGTTGAGAAACTTGCTGTTCCATTAAGCTTTCTTTTCGGGCTTTTGCGGAGTGCGGTGATGCTTGATTGTACGGTTGGTTGTCGGCTTGATCTCGAGAGACGAATTGGGTCGCAGTTAGATATAGCCACACTCGATGATCTTTTGATTCCATCTTTTCGGCATGGTGGTGACACTTTATTTGATATCGATACGGTTCATAGGATTTTGGTTAATTTTTCGCAGCAAGATGATAGTGATGATGATGATGATGATGATCAAGATGGTTCGGTTTTTCAATCCGATGGTCTTGATTCGCCCTCTGAAACGGCGTTGTTTAAGGTTTCGAAGTTGGTTGACAATTATCTTGCGGAAATAGCGCCTGATGTAAACCTTAAGCTTTCGAAATTTGTGGCTGTTGCGGAAAGCTTACCGGCTCATGCTCGTACGGTTCACGATGGGCTTTATCGATCCATCGATGTTTACCTCAAGGTATGTTGTCTGTTCCAGAAAGAGAGTTTATGGGTTGTTTACCAAGTGCTTATAGCTTCTTACTGGGTAAGTAGTGCTTACAGGGTAAGATATAATGTTGTTTACGGACACCTTCTGACCAAAAAATGTCGTTGATGGAGATGTTGACCCGGTAAGAGTGGAAAGGCCTGCTTACCCGGTCAGAGCATCTTATCCGATAGTGCTTATCTGAATCTTTTAGCCCCTTTGTTTTGACGTTTAAGGTCAAACCAAGTAATTTCTAAAGGCTATGTTTGGCAAACTAGCTGATAGACAGTGTGGAACGACCTAAAACTAAACGGATAGGTTGAAGAATTACTAACTTCTAACATGAGGGGCATAATTGGAAAAATGTGAGATTTTATTTAAAAACTACCAGAAATAGCTTTTCAAGAAGTTCTGGCTTACCAAAAGGGACTTTTTAATAAGCTACAAAAATAAGCTAAAGACTCATAAGGGTTTATCTTAACTAAACAAAAAAGAACTGATAAACTAGTCATGTTGGTAAAACCTAGCCGATAAGTTAGACGACACTGCAAAATGACCTAAAAAGACGTTGAAAAATTACTTATTTCTAACATAAGGGGCAAAAATTGAAAAACTTATTATAAAGTTATCTGAAGTAGCTTTTCAAAAAGCTATGGTTTACCAAACGGGGCTTTTTCATTAAGCTCAAAAAATAAGTTAGCTTATTGTTTGTTAAAATTTGCAGGCTCATCAGGGTTTATCAGAACTAGACAAAAAGAAGCTCTGCAAATTGATGGATTTCCAGAAGCTCTCACCGGAAGCCGGTGCACATGCCGCACAAAACGAACGCCTTCCGCTTCAATCAATCGTCCAAGTTCTATATATCGAGCAGCTAAGACTTCGAAATGCCTTGTACTGCTCGGAGCTTAATGACGGCCACAAGCTGCCGCCGGTGCACCACCAGTCATGGCGGATCAACAGCGGCGCTCTCAGTGCCGCCATGTCACCAAAGGATAACTACGCATCGTTGAGGCGAGAAAACAGAGAGCTGAAACTTGAGTTGGCGCGGTTAAGGATGAGATTAAATGATTTGGAGAAAGAACATGTATGCATGAAGATGAATATGGAGAAATCTAGCTCGCGTAAATTTATGAGCTCGTTTTCGAAGAAAATAAGTAAACTTAACCTTTTTGGACATAGTTCTTCAAGGGGATCAACTTCTCCATCAAGAAATTCACAGAGAACTGACTCTAAGGTAACAGTGAGAACAGAATGAAGCAATTTGTTTAGGAATCTTTTTTTTTGTTTTATGTTTTAATTTTGATCTGGGTATTTACGGTCCATATATAATTCGATTTCGTTTTGTTTCTACAAGGTTGTATATGATTTGCTTAACTTTTTCACCATTAGTTGTTAGTGAATCATGGTTTGGACTTGTTAGAGTTCCAAATCGGCTAGATTTGGACTATTTCTCCATATTCATCTTCTCTCCTTGGGCTCTTTTGGAGAGTAATCTAATGGGGGACCCACATGGGGCAGGTTCGTTAGAAACCTAAAATTTATTAGGAACCCGGGAACTACCCACAGTGCAACACGTGGCATATTCATTAGGAATATGGACATGTTATTCAACATGAATGTGTGATTCATAATGAATAACACTTCTATATTCATAATGAATAACACTTCTATAATAAGAATGTGTGATTCATAATGAATGACACTTGTATATTCATCATGAATGTGTGATTCATAATGAATAACACTTCTATAATCATGAATGTGTGATTCATAATGAATAACACTTCTATATTCATCATTATTGTGTGATTCATAATGAATATTAATTCTATATTCATAATGAATAACAATTCTATATTCATAATGAATAACACGTTCTATATTCATCATGAATGTGTTATTTATGATGAATATCCATCCTGGAGAGGGACATGTGGCATCCTGTGGGCGGTTCCCGGGTTCCTAACAGAACTTTCCCCGGTCCCACATATTCTCACAAAACTAGTAGCATAAAATCTCAGGCAAAGACCAATTGACCTTTAACATTAAGCTCAAAATTTGAACTTTTATGATCCAAACTTCCCCTGATCCAAAGAAGCATGGATTGTACTCTTTTACTATTGTGACCTTACATAACATAAACACTAAGATGCCATGCCACTTTCTGCAGAACTGGAGTGCTGAGTTCTAACGTTTTCAGCAACAGGGAGTTTCCGTTTCAAATATATTGGATCATTGTACTAAAGTCGAAAGACACCCTTAATTTGGAAGATTCCCGAATGCTGCCCACCTTCTTCATACACGATTTCAAATTCGAACTTTCCTTCTGTTGTTGATCATTCTCATAATTAGTCGTTATTGCCAATGCAGACCCATTTCTATTAAGATAATAGTCTCTAGCTTGAAAAGTCAAACCATCAAATGGTTGACTTGTTTCCGAGTTGTCACAGGAACTTGATCCATTCTGGTGCTTAGGTGTCCTTCCTGCCAATGCTTTCGAGGGTGAAGTTTGTTTATAATCGTTAGTGTTTGAAGACTGTGGAGAGGGTTGGTCAAAGTCAAAGTGTTGACATCTAGCTTTGACCAAGCGATGTATGGTCTTGTTTGGGACGATGTAGAACACTTGGCCAGGAACCATGACTGATTCAGGTCGAACCAGTATATGGGGATTTTCAAAGAAGTCGGGTCGAGTGATGCTGTGCCGGGGATTCTTCCGCATGATTTCGGCTGCGGTTATTGAGCTTGTGTGATACTCGACATGCCTACCTGGATGCACCAGTTTAAGCACACCTTTCTCTCTTGTTGAAGCTCCCATACTCGGGGGTGTGGTTCTAAAGGGCTGTTTAACAGTTGCTGAATGGTTTGGTGCTGAATGAAATATGGTTGTTTGGTAATTGTTCAGAATGAAATTAGGGAGCTAAATGGTTAACGGAGGCCCAAGATACAAAATCATTCAGAGGGTTTTAGAACCATTAAGAGACAGACTTTTTTTGCCAAACAAGATTAACCTCTTAGCGATTCAGAGGTTGCCTCATAATGGAACTATTAAGAGGTAAACAAACAATCCCTTAAGTGTTGGGGAAAGAGGAGAAGGGTATGGAAGGTTGTGTGTTTTCGTTCTTATAGTGTTTGTTTTCTTGGATTTATCGGTTATTGATAAAAAGATTGGTGGAGAGTTCAAGGGAAGGATCTAAGGATTCTCTTTGTTGTAAGGATTTAACTGGATAAGATGTATCTTGATAGATATTGTTGTTTATCTTGGATGTTGTTTGCGGTTCACCGCATGCAGCCAGCTGGTGACTCTAGTTCTTATCTTTCGTGACGATTCGAAATCAAACTATGCCTTTAGGATTCTTTGGAATTGTCCATTCCAATCCGAACCAACGTGAAACGTCCCCTTAGAAGCAAGAGGAAGGTTACGGAGTAACTAAAGGCAAACCCAACTCAAAAAGTATCAAATGGGCTACAACCTACACACTTTGTTTCTATCAATGTCCTGGTAAGTACTCAGCTGATACACGGATGTCCTACGTTGTGAAATTAATGCAAAAAACAAGAGAAAATGCCAAAGGATAATTCAACAAGAAGGCCAAAAGAATAAATAAAAAAATTTCCGGTAGAAGAAAGTATTAGCCATGATTCCATAAATAGTTTACATTGACCAAATTCCATTGAGGATTTTGGTTTACCTATGTAATGGAATTGAATTCCACACATTTCATGAATTGGTTATTCCATCACAATTGAGAAGGAATTCAATTCCATTCCATCTCATTTTAAAAAGACAAAATTATCCCCATCTTCTCTACTTGATTTACCTAGACCGGTGCCGCCTACCACCACCAATCTGAACCACCACCGATTTGAACTACAATAGTTGGATTTCAGTTTCAAAATTCTCAAAAAAGGGAATTTTGGTCATTTACCACCACTTCATTCCAATTCCAAAGCTCCATTATGTGAACCAAACATACAAATTCCAATTCTTTTAACAGATTCAATTCCAAAGTCTGTCAACCAATCTGGTGGTCAAACCTGATAACATCCCATTCCAATTCCTTCAAAGTCAAACTCCTTTGATAGATACAATTCAATCCAAAAACATTACGCTAAGCTTTTTATGTTTCTCCAACCTGACAAAGGAGTAACATTATTGGTTGCTCCAAGATTAGCTCCTCAGTACACATCATACTTGTAAAATTATATGGTTTAACTGGATTAAGACAATTCCATTTTTCTTGTCTTTGACAAAGATATGTACTTGTAGTTGACCAAGAACTTGTTTCACAATAACCTTGCTTTATTGATCATAAGAGTTGCTCCTTTTTATGTTGTATCCGGTCATATTAAAATCTAATAATGTCAATATCTGTTAGATATCAAGGGTTCATGATCATAAAACGACTGGATGAATTGGATCACATATAGTTCGCTTTCCAAATACACTAATTCGATCCTATAAGCCTTGGGTATCACAAATTCAGTATCGGGAGAATCCAATAATTACTCTTATCTTAAAGGCTGTAAAATCAAGTTCTATCTACTCCCAGATTCAACATTATATATATTTACATGAGAGATCGACACTTAAGGGGTAGTTGTTGGGCGGTTAGTATATAACTGCACAGCATTTACGAAGTAAATGCTGGTGGATAAGGTTGAATAACGGATCAGAGGTTGGCTCAGAAGCTCTAAGTCAAAGGCTTCTCAATCAGAAACTTCTAAGGCCGTGCGTACCGCCATCGGGTACCACGGCGGGTTCATCTGGCGGGTAGGGCGGTACGGGGGGGTCCGGGTTCACATCGGGTAGGGGTAGCGGGTAGGAGTGGGTTCGGGAACTAGATTTGTGGGTAGCGGGTTCAGGGTTTTTCTTGCAGGTTTATTTTATTTTAACATTTTTTTTTGCAGATTTGTGGGTAGTGGGTTCGGTGGGTTCGTGGGTTGGCGGTACTCCACTTTAGGGTAAGGAGGGTAGGAAAGAGAAAAGCTGATGTGGCGCTGAGGTGGCATCAGGGTTCAGTGGGTTCGTGGGTTGGCGGTACTCATGGTCTAATGCAGACTCAGCATATCTTATTCCACTCAGAAGCTTCCGATTCCATAGTCTCAAAAGGTGTTTGGTTCACGGAATGGAATTTGGTGGAACTGGAATCCATCAAAGGAATTTGACTTTGAAGGAATTGCCGAATTGGAATAGAATTTTATGGGATTCGACCACGCACTTTTATTGCGTTTGGTTGGATGGAATTGGAATGGAATCTCTAAAAATAATTGGAATCTTCATCTTTGTTTTGGGGGAGGGCAATGGCGGGGAAGAAAGGGTGGTGTGTGGCAAGGATGGGGGCGGGGTGGGCCGTGGGTGTGGGTGTGGGGTAGGATGGTTGGGCTAGGCAGGGGCAGGGTAGGGTGGGTGGTCAAGGTGGGGAAGGCAGGGACACGTTGGGGTAGGGGTGGGGTAAGGGGCCAGGGGCACGGATGGGTGGGGGTAGCATGCAAAGGTTATTTTTGTCTTTTTAACTCAAAATTATAAACTATATTACATTTGTCACGAACCAAATATCACTAAGGAATTTGGTCAATGGAATTTGTCATTCCAATTCCATCAAATTCCTTTGAATTCTACGAACCAAACAACCCCCGCACGCTGAATATTCACTACCGCCACGGCTACTCCCCCTTAGACCCTCACTTTATGGCGATCTAAGATGATAAGGACAACATTTATCTGTCCATTGGTCGATCCCTAGGATATCCAAAATGTTTGATGGCACTAAAATCACCATTCACCAACAATATTGAATCTATCAGTTTGATATAATGAACAAATGAATATTACAAAAAGGATAGTCAACCAAGAACAAATGGCACAACCTATAAGAAGATAACATAGCTTAATCTCAAGAACATTAGCTGTAATTCACTCGGCTTAGGAAATAACCAAATGATAAACATGATATGATACCCTAACATCTTTATATTTCGAATTGATTACTGCTATCGCCTCCTAAAGAATACTTGACAAAATGTTGAACACTAGAATACAAATGAACTTTAAAGCCTGTAAAAGCAAAAACACACTATCGATCTCTAAGTTAGCACAGAGAATCAGAAACATTTATCGATCACAAATCAGAAACTAATATATCAAGTTTCAGATTCGTAAAACGAAGTACACTAACAACGCTCCAATGTAACTTACTTGCAACAAATAAAAAATATTTAGGAATTTGTTTAGGATATGAGAATCCAAAAACAGAGAAATTTACCTGGAAAAAAGGCGAAGCTGTCGAAGAAGAAGTCGACGAAGCAGCATTTGTCAATACTCAATAGGATTCATCGAAGAAATTGTGCCTTTTTTTCTGATTCATCTTCTTCGTGTTCTCTTCCCGTTTTCAAAATATCGATTTCATCTGAGAAGCATCAAACATCAAACTCTCATGTCGTAGGAGAATTGCTTTGCATTTCATGATTTCATGATGAAGCTACTTTCAAGCACACAGAATAAGCTACTAACAAATCCAATTCCGCAGTCCAAACCAACCGCTATATTTTTTTTGATTAAAATGAATAAATGTTTTTATAAATTAAAAAGTATAACATTCAAGAGATAAAATATGTAATTATACATATTCAGACTTTTGTCATCACACAAAAGCAAACAGTCTAACTGATTGATTCAGATTTCAGATTTCAGCACCACCTCTTAAAAATCAAAAGTGAAATCAGACTTCAGACTTCAGCACCTCTTAAAAAACAAATGCCACCTATGTGTATATACAATAAAAAATTGTATTTATATACATTTAGGCCCGTTACTAAACGTTTACATGGTAAATATTTATCCGGTCACTTTATCTTATCGGATGAACATGACAAGGATCGGGAATCTTACAGGTAAGATCAATGACAGAGACCAAGGCTCTTAAGGGAGAGTGACGACTCTTATCCGGTAAGCATTTATCGGATAAAAATATTGCATACAATGTCGTTTTAATAGATTAAAATCTTACCCGGTAAGCTAAAATAAAAGTGTTGAATCTTACAGATAAGCGCTTACGATGTAAAAGTTCGGTAAGGCCCCTTAGGGGTTGTTTGGTTGGTTTCCATTAAGTCTTGTATGAATAAAATTGTCTATGTGGATTAATCTGTCTGTATAGATTGGAAAGGTTTTTGTTTAGGAGTGTGTTTTCATAGATGGAAGGACCATGTTTTTTTTTATTGGGAGAGACGGTTTGGACAAAACTTGGCTTTCTGCATAAAGCTCTCTCCTAAAAGCTTAATAAATAAGTCACTTTCTATATCATTAAGCCACTACCAAACAGTCATGTATAGCTGACTGAATAAGCTATGAGTCTCATTAAACTTATTAATCTGCTAACAAACAGGCATTTAGTCTGAGTCTCAGCCCTTAGTAGTCTCATTCTTGTTTTTGGTCTTTTTTTAGCAACACTTTTTTCATAATTATGGTTCTTTATTACATGTTATTTTCCGTAAAACTAACAACAAGAGAATTAGGTTAAATTATGCATACAAATGTGTGAAATTAAGCAATATATAATTATATATAGAGAGAGATAGTCGGGTTCAAACAAGAACGATACTTATTTAAAAGAATACGAGAATGGCCGAGTCACATGTGATTTTATACCAACATCACGTACAACTTCACATATGATTCACACGACCTGAAGTAGCAACTAAATTCGGTGACTTTTTGGCCCGTTAATCTAAAATCACATTTGATTTTGTACGTGATTCAACCGTTTTCGTGTTCTTTTAAATAAGTATTGTTCTCGTTTGATCCTCACCTCTCTCTCTCTCTCTCTCTCTCTCTCTCTATATATATATATACATATAATAAATAAGTAACTAGCATGCCACGTGTCGACTTCTGGTGAGCCAACTTCAGTATTTTCCCGCCTAAACATGTATCTGGACGCAGTTTACATTATAAGTTCAATTAGCACACTCGCATTCACTCTTCCTTAAATCTCTCCTTAATTCAATTTTTTTTAATTTATACGTTACGTTTACTATTCTTATAATTAGGTATATAGTTTACTTTTCATCCCTTACTTTTTTATTTTTCATTTTAGACTCTTGTCATATAAACATAAATAATGTAAATGAACTAAAATGCATTAAAAATAAATTTCTTTTTTTACAAATTACACTATTGTAATCGTCTCGTCAATACCTTCGAAATGAGTCTAATAATGAATATTTTTGGATTTAATCATATTATTAAATATCATGAACATGTACGAATTAATTTGTTTTATATCTCTTACATTATTCATTTTCATTTTACATCTTTATAATATTAAAAATACATAATCATAGTTTAACTAAAACATATTTATAAATGCATTTTTTTACAAATTATATTATTACAATATTCTCGTCAATAATTTCAAAATAAGTTTATTATTGAATATTTTTTAACTTAATATATTGTAAAATATCATAAATACGTATCAAGATTTTTCAAGAATGACGTACCGAGATTTTTTTTAAACTTGTACATTTTACGCTCTTATCTATATTTATCTATTATATTTTTTTAAAAATAATTCCAGTTACGGTTATTTTTGAATTTTTAAGAAGTATAAATTTCAATACATCATGTACGAGTTTAAAAGCTTTAAAACCTTCAACGTTCAACATGCTAATTAAAAATAAAATTATTTTTTATTTTTAAATCACACTTTATACCATTATAATTAGTTATTTAATTTACTTTATATTCATTCTTCTTTCATTTTTCATTTTACATCCTTATCATATCAACATACATAAACTAAATACATTAAACAAAATATGTTTTTCTTTTTTTTATAAATTATACCATTATAACCGTTCATCAACCCCTTCAAAATGAGCACAAATGTTATGGGTTTGAAGACCCCACTATCGAACGAATATTTTTCATTTTTTTGACCAATTAACCATATTGACCTTTAATTTTATACATTTAATATGCGATTTAAAAATGAATAAATATGAACATGAAACAAACTTATTTTTTCGAATTCTCGGTTTTAGATTCGAGATAATTCGCGCCGCATCGCGCGCGGGTACATATATATATATATATATATATATATATATATATATATATATACACACATATTGATTGGGTTAAGAGAGCACGCATGAGTTTTGATACGTAAACATATTTTCATCCTTTACGAGCACAATCTATTCGTTGTAGTATGTACATGTGTATTAATAAATTCAGTATTACCTGTTTGTAATGTGTACAACATTAAAACATGTAAATTAATTACTATGTAGTAACGATAGAGAGAGAGAGAGGAATAATAACTTGAATTAGAAATGCATAAAATAATTGATAGACTTAATCTGGACTAAGGCATACCGTTCAAGATCGGTTTTGTCGTATTTTGTAGACCTCACAAGGACGAGACGTGCAAGGAGCGGTCAAAGTTTGGTCAAATAAACTAATTTTCGAATGTTCGGATGTTTGCTATTGCTTCTGTTGAAACAATTGTTGACGTTTTTTTAGAAAATAAAATAAACGGGTTTGATTTAGATTGATCAATGACCGGTTAGAATTGGCGTGCTCAAATGGGTTTCTATTTTTCAACCTATGAACCTTTGAACCTTGGTCTTGACGTAACTGTAACACCTCGAAAAATCCATAAATATTATTGTATTTATTTTGGAAGAATGGTTATAATACTGGAATGATATTATTTTAACCTTATGTCAAAAAGGGGTCAAAAGTAAGTTTGACCGAAGTGTGGGGTTATTAGTATAATTGTAGAACTTCAGGGTGGAATTGGACTTTTGTTGAAAGTTGTTTATACTTAAAGTTGAGTCGGCTAAAATTGAGAAAGTATCTCAATTGTTTTCCTAAAGTCCGTTACAGAAGGCAGAGAAAGAGAGAAAAGTTCCTGAATCTTGAATTTGCTCCGGTAAGGGTTTGTTATTGGTATGCAATTCAATCTTTTAGGATTTGGTAATCAGATTAAGTTAATTTTGATTAGGTTCTGATTTTGGTGTGAAAAGTTGGACGAGAATCGATTCGGATAGTGGTTTGTGTTCGATTTCTGTTTCCAGGTGAGTTCATCTTTTTCTAAATGATTTTATTTGAAATTGAATGAAATATTTGGTAGCAAACTATCTAAATGACTTGATAAACATGTATTGAAATGAAATCGACCAAGAAATTGAACTTAGATGAGTTTTTAGAGTAAAATCGACGTGCCGATCGAAGTCCCGGTATTGGGATCCGGTTTCGGTGAGATTCGGTATGGGATCCGGTTTCGATGAGATCCGGTATGGGATCCGGTTTCGAGGAGATCCGGCTTGGGATCCGGTTTCAAGTTAGGATCCAGTTTCGATTTGAGTTTCGGTCTCAATATTGAGTCCCGGTTCCGGACAGTTCCGGACTTGGTAATGGATTCCGGATGGTTCCGGACTTTGAGTCCGGAATACTTTTCCGGATGAGTTTTCGGATAGTTCCGGATTTGGGTTCCGGATGCGTTATCTGGTTAAGCTTTTCTATAAAAAAATCTCGGGGCGCTGCCCCTTGACCCCATCTGCTAACCGGGTATCGGAACCCCCGTGCTAAGTCGCCGAAGGGGGACAATTGAGGATAAGGATATGATAAGTTATCTAGGATTCTTAGCGTTGGGAATATGATATGAGATGTTGCGTGTTTATGTTGTTATGCATATATGCTAGTAAGTGTAATGGATCCATAGGCACTGCCATTAATTGAAACGTGGAATAGGCATAAAGTAAATTGTAATTCCCGTTTATATTTGATTAATGTGGAATGGGCAAGGGATGATTGCTATTCCCATCATGTTTGATAAATGTGGAATGGGCAATGGATGATTGCTATTCCCGTTTATATTTGATTAATGTGGAATGGGCAATGGATGATTGCTATTCCCATTATGTTTGATAAATGTGGAATGGGCAAGAGATGATTGCTATTCCCATTATGTTTGATAAATGTGGAATGGACAAGGGATGATTGTTATTCCCGTTTATATTTGATTAATGTGGAATGGGCAAGGGATGATTGTTATTCCCATTGTGTTTGATAAATGTGGAATGGGCAAGGGATGATTGTTGTTCCCGTTTATATTTGATTAATGTGTAATGGGCAAGGGATGATTGCTATTCCCATTATATTTGAGAAATGTGGAATGGGCAAGGGATGATTGTTATTCCCGTTTGTACTGTGACGTGAAAATGTGAAATAGGCAAGATATAATTGCTATTTCCGCTTTCTATTTGGAAATGAGGAATAGGCAAGATAACTGCTATTTCTATTTCCACTCCAAAAAATAGGCATGGACTAGTTGTAATTTCTTGGACTTGAGCAATGATCTAGAATCCGTGTGATTCGTAGTGGGCTCTTGAACATGATGCTATGACTTACTCATTGTTGGTCATACTCATGGAATCGGGTATGATTCTCGTCATCGAAAGATGTTATGTGTACGATAAGAAAAATTGCGAGCAGGTTAAATTATATGCTTTGTTTACAGTTTTGGTTTTTAAAGCTCATAAAGTTTTAATTTGAAAACTGGATGTTCTCACTAGGCGTAAGCCTAATCTTTTCAAATTAAATTTTCTTACCAGGTACTAGCTCAGGAAGGGATAAGCAGGGATGAGTGTCGAGAAGTCCTAGAGTTATGCTTTTGGAGCTATGTTAGAGAATTTAGTAGAACAAGGATTATTTTGGAGATATTCATAAAATATGATGTTATTGGTTATGAATTAGATTAGTCGGTTGTTTATGATAATTCAGTTATAATTAGACCTTGTCACTAATCCTATGTTTGTGAATGAAATTTTTTGGAAAGATGTTGTAAATTATTATGATAAATTAAGGTTTAAATTTATTGTGGTTTTTAGGGTGTTTCGGTAACCTTTTTCGGGCTAGCTAGAGGTTAAGCGTCTTATAGAATGAAGGTCACAACTTCACCGACGTACACGTCCTCATTGGATGATCAAGATGTATTTTAATTTTTACATCAATGTTTAAACCAGATTGTATGTATGGAACTATTTAAAAAAATATCTATAATATATAGGGAGGTTCAAATGAGAACAATAACAAAATAAAAGAATAAGAAAATAGACAAATCACATATGATTTTACATTAATGGCCAACACAAGGGTGTGTTGGCGACGTGGCCTGCGACCTTAGCTAGCGGCCAAAGTCGTGTGAATCGCATGTGATTTTACATGTAATTTTAGTGTAAAATCACATATGATTCAATTGTTTTCTTATTTCTTTTATTTTGTTATTGTTTTCGTATAAACCCGACTGTCTTTCTTTCTCTCTCTCTCTCTCTCTCTCTCTCTCTCTCTCTCTCTATATATATATATATATATATATATATATATATATAATGGAACTCCTTGCATAGTTGTAAGGCCATCGGGATGGGGCTCGGGATGGCTGCGGGATGGCTCGGTATGGGCTACGGCGGGTGCGGGTTCAGCGGGGCGGGATGGAATCCGGGCTTCCCATCCCGGTTCATCCCGAAGGGTTTTTAAAAAAAAAAATTAATTTAATTTTTAAAAATCAAGCCGTTCAACGGCTCTTTGTAAAAAAAATTCTCAATTTAATCCCACTATATATTTAACCCTCAACCTCTTATTTCTCACACCTCTCAACCTCTTATTTCTCACACCTCTCAACCTCTTATTTTTCACACATCTCAAATTCTCTCAACCTCTTATTTCTCACACCCTCGTCGTCATTGTTGGGAACTTGGATACGCCAAATATGTTCGACCAAATCCGACCGAAGGTTATTATGAGTGTCCCGGTTTATGACTTCTTGAACATTTGTCGCGCGTTGTGTCTCACTGATTTGGCTTTCGATATCATTCGTGAAAAAGTCGTTTTCCACGTCACCACAAATAGCATGGTTTTCGTCTTCGAGTATCATATTGTGTAATATGACACAAGCGTACATAATGTTTCTCAATATTTCCGGTTCCCATCCGCGTGCCGGGTTATGAAGTATATGCCAACGTTGTTTAAGCACGCCAAAAGCTCGTTCAACATCTTTACGTGCGGATTCTTGCGCGGACTTGAACTTTTGTCGTTTAAGGTCTTGTGGGCACGTAAATGATTTTACGAAAGTAGCCCATTCCGGATATATCCCATCCGTTAGATAATATCCGTGCTTGTAGGTGGCTCCATTCACCTCAAAAGGGCACTCGGGTGCTTTTCCATCATATACATCGTTGAAGATGGGCGACTGATTGAGAACATTGATGTCGTTGTTGGAACCGGCAACACCAAAGTATGCGTGCCAGATCCATAGATCATGAGAGGCCACTGCTTCTAGCATGATTGTCGGGTGCTCATGATCACCTCTCATGAATTGACCTCGCCATGCATTCGGACAATTTGCCCACGCCCAATGAGTACAGTCTATGATGCCGAGCATGCCGGGAAATCCGTGTTTAGCTTCATGCGCGGCGTACAACTTCTGAATATCAATAAAAGTAGGCTTGCGTAAATATTTTTGACCATACAGTTCAATAATACCTGTGCAGAATTTGTACAGACAATCTCGTGACGTTTTCTCTCCCATACGGATGTACTCGTCAAGTGCGTCAGTAGCTACTCCATACGCCAATTGCCGAATAGCGGAAGTACACTTTTTATCGGAGAAAAACCTTGTTTGCCTAACCCGTCAAACCGAAGTCTAAAATACGGATACCCTACTTCTAAATCTTCAACTATTCGTTCGAATAGTTGTCTGCTCATCCTAAACCGCCGCCTAAACATATCCGGTGTATAAATCGGGTTGACGCCAAAGTAGTCCCGCATAAGCCGCTCGTTTGCAGTTACTCGACCTCTTTCAATGTTTGCGGCCCTCTCTCTTGTTGACGATGAGGCGGTGCTACCATACAGCGATTGTGCAGTATGTTGAAAAATTTCCCTTTATAGATTCAACAACTCGTCGGTGTCTACGGATGATGATGATGCGGTTGGTGAACCGGGTTGTGGCGAATCCATATTGTTTAAAATATAGAGAATGGAAGAGTGTTTGAGAGAGTTTGAGATGTGTGAGAAATAAGAGGTTGAGAGAATTTGAGAGGTGTGAAAAATAAGAGGTTGAGAGGTGTGAGAAATAAGAGGTTGAGAGGTGTGAGAAATAAGAGGTTGAGGGTTAAATATATAGTGGGATTAAATTGAGAAAAATAATTTTTTTTTAGTAATAGAGCCGTTCAACGGTTATATTTTTAAAAATTTAATTAAATTTTTTTTTTTAAAAACCTTCGGGATGATCCGGGATCCCAACCCCGAACCCATCCCCGCCCCGCCAACCCTGCTTTCCCCGTAGCCCATCCCCGCTGACCCCGAACCCATCCCGCCTCCGCTACGGAAGGCCTAAGGGTGTTTAGGAATTGTTAGGAATTGAGTGAGGGATGTGAGAAAAGCTGATGTGGCGCTGATATGAAGCTGGAATCTTTGAAAGATTCTCTCATGGGGTACTGATGGCCTAAGGTTAGAGTCATGGGTAGGCATTACAAGTCTCCATCATACATCTTGAGAGTGTTTAAACCCCTTTAAAGTTATAGAAGCTTCAAACCAACCTTATTGTGAGTAGTTGAACCATGCAATAAATAGACTAATAAAGAGACAAATGTACAACGCAAGTAGATCGTGTTTTTAATGTTATTTATGTAAAACGTTGTTAAATGTTAGTCCCCATGTGTCATATAGGTCATGTTGCATAGGCGGACCCATAATTTTTTATATATGGTGGCATCTTTGACGAAACTAAAAAATTTCCACATCGTTCGATGTTGTTTTATCTTAATTCCACCGCCTTGAGGGAATTTTTAAGTTTTTTTTATCGATTTCGAGAGAACTTTTCTGTTTTTTGGTTGATTTCAAGTGTTTTTTTTTTTATTTTTGGTTGATTTCAAGTGTTTTCTTGGGTTTTTGGTTAATACAGTTGCACCCTCGAAAACGATACGGTTGCACCCTTTATAAAAGTAAAAAAATTTACCTTTCGCCGGACGATTATTACGGTGGCACGTGCCACCGTGTCTCCTCACTTGGGTCCGCCCATGTCACGTTGTGTAGGTTTAGTAATGAGGCATGTTGATTTGTCAGTTTTTTATCTGTTTTTTATTTCATAAATAACTGAAATATTAAGCACGAGTACAATGACTATTGTTATAAGTTATTTTAATTAAAATTATAAATACTACAAACATTTTAATTATTTTGAACAACTCATGTTGGAAAAGAAAAAGAACTTAAATAGTATATGAAAGCAAGAAATAACATTAAATCTTATAGACGACTAGTATATTTATATATTTCACTCTTGCAATATTTTTGTTGTGTCGTAGAATAAATCCCATCTCCAATAGAATAAAAATGGTTCTCTTTGAGGATTAAGGGTGCGTTTGGTAGGGTGGACAGCATGGGACAGGACAGGACACACATGTCCCATGTTTGGTGCGACCAAATGTAGAACTAAGTGGAACCATCATGGGACAAGGGTGTTCTATGCTTACCCCTAGAACTAAGTGGAACAAGGATTTTTTGACAAATATACCCCTTCTTCTTCTTCTTCTTCTTCTTCTTCTATCTTTCCCACCACCACCACCACCCCCGCCACCGCCGCCACCGCCGCCACCGCCGCCACCGCCACCGCCACCACCGCCACCCGCCACCGCCGCCGCCACCACCACCACCACCACCACCGCCGTCGCCGCCACCACCACCACCACCGCCGTCGCCGCCACCACCACCACCGCCGTCGCCGCCACCACCGCCACCACCACCACCGCCGCCGCCGCCACCACCACCACCCCGCCGCCACCACCACCACCACCACCCCGCCGCCACCACCACCACCGCCGCCACCACCACCACCACCGCCACCGCCACCACCACCACCGCCGTCGCCGCCACCACCACCGCCACCGCCGCCACCGCCACCACCACCACCACCGCCGCCACCACCACTATCGTCGTCGCCGCCACCACCACCACCACCGTCGCCGCCACCACCACCTCCGTCGCCGTCGCCGCCACCACCACCGCCACCACCGCCGTCGCCACCGCCACCACCACTAAACAAATCACTAGGGGTAAATGGGTCATTTAACTGGTCCTGTTCTGTCCTGTCCAGTCCTATTTATGTGTTACCAAACACTGAACAGTTGTCCTGTTCTGTCCTGTCCCGTCCTGTCCTGTCCTGTCCCGTCCTGTCTGCGTACCAAACGCACCCTAAAAGTTATAGCTTGTCCGGAGAGCCTGCATTATCAGTGATAACTTCTGTAAGGCGGATATATCACTGAAAGTTGAAAAGCGAACCGAAAAATTACAAGTTGTAAATCTAACTATGAATCCAATTTTAATCAATTTGATTATGTATTAATATGTTTTAGAGTAAACTACAAATTCGGTCCACGTGATTTGTCAAAAGTAACACTTTTCGTCCCTACCATTTCGAAATTACAAGATGACCATCGTGATTTGTAAAAGCGTATAGATTTGGTCCTCTCCTCTAACGACCATTCAATATTCGTTAAATTAGGGGCATTTTCGTCATTTTATTTATTTTTTCTTTTTACCAAATCAAAATCGTTTATATTTTGATTTTTTGGCATTTGATTGGGTAAAAAACAAAAAAGAAAATCGATAAAATGACGAAAATACCCCTTGTTTGATGAAATATTGTAACGGCCGTTTAAAAAAAGGGATCAAATCTAGACATTCTTATAAAGCACGATGGTCATCTTGTAATTTTAATGTTGTGAAGGCAAAAAAGTGTTGTTTTTGACAAACCACATGGACCAAATTTGTAGTTTACTCTAATTTTTATCTAATATAATTATATATTTTTGTTTTCCAATAGTTTCAAACATTAAATCAATACCTTTTTGGTGAGTATGATAAATGGAGATTATTAATCATTTAATTTTTTTTATATATTTACATTTACAGATAGAAGTTGATTGTTGACATAATTGAAGATGTTAAGGTTGATCCCATAAGGTTGGTCTTGGGGTGTGTTTGGGATTGCTTACAACTTATGTTTATTTTTAAAATTGCTTTATCAACTTATGTAATGATAAAAAGGAGTTTAGGGTAAATATGTAATTTAAACAAATAAGTTATAAGCACTTTTAAATAAGTTAAAATGGATTAACTTATCAAAAACAACTTATTTATGGTGGAAAAAAGTCATAAGCACTTTTTTTCAATCCAAACACTCAAAATAGCTTATTTGTGGTGATGAAAAACAATAAGCAAATAAGTCAAAAAAAATAAGCAATCCCAAACATCCCCTTGATATTCTTGAAAATTTTGAGGTCAACCAAATTGAGAAGACCCTTCCAATCTATAACAAATCTTGTAATTGATCCAACAGTTACCAGAAGAGTCCAATATTTTAAAAGATAAAAAAAATCAAACCTCATTAAAATGAGAAATATATATAGATATTTATCATTAAAATATTGTATATATAGAAAAAACACAATTTCAATTTTATTCGACATATGTAACAACCCTAATTTCTAGCAAAAGGTGAAAATTGGTGGCTAAAGTTTAAGAAAGGAAAGTTGGTATTGAGGGACTCATTTCCAATTTATGAAAGATATAAAAGGGACTCAAATCCCTAGGTTTTCATTAATGAATCATTTCTCTTACACTGTTGGCGGCTGAGAAGAATAGCAGAAAGGAAAGGAATCAAGTCGTGGTTCAAATCGATAGGAGAAACTCGTCATCTTGGTAAGAAATCTTTTCCTCTGTATAATTCCGTGCTTAGTAGAGAATAGAGTATATATATATATCTTTGACTACTTTTTATTTTGAGTTGGGTAATCGATAAGAACACCAATATGGATTTAACTCTGCATAATGGACTGGGTAATGTTTAAATGGAAGGTTTGTGCGAGTTAATCACTTATTAGTTTAAGAAAAATACATAGATGGCTGAGTTTCCGGTAAGAAACTAATTAAGAAACTCTAATTTGTGGTTCGTCAAAAAACGAGAACGCCTAATTACGAACTGTTGATATCGGAACTCAGGATCCAGAACTTTATGTTCCGGAATTGGACCTTGAAGTGAATACCGGAACCCTTCTTGTTAAACTCTCGGGAATGTCCGGAACTGGTACCGGAAGAGCAATGTACCGGAACTCCTTTGGACTCCGGAACCGGCTAAATACCGAAAATTAATTTACATACCGGAACCTATTTTAGAACCATACCGGAACTCGTTTGGATATTGGATCCGAAACCTTTGGGTTCCGGAATGTGGGCCGAATCGTGTAAGATCCGGTGTTACGTGTTTGGGCCGGAAATCAATGCTGGGCCGAAGGTCTTTTCTTTTGGGCTTAGAGGTCCATTAGCGAAGTTATTAATTGAGATCAATTTGGGCTAAATTATATTTAAGATCCGGTAAGACAAGATGACCGAATAGTTAACGAATGATCCGAGTTATTTAATTGGACCAGATTAAAGAAAGTTTTATAATTAGAAGTTGAGTTGATATTGATCAACATATAAATTATGCTTTAGGTATAAGGACGGAACGAGACACGAGGTTAGGAAAGAGATTTGCTATCAGGTGAGTTCCCTAAACCTTTTTCACGACGTACTATGTTTTACTGACTATGGTTTCGATTACGAGCATGAACTATTTTATAACTGCCACGCATGCCTTCCATGAACTGCATGTTTTATTTAAAGGGTTTATTTAGCAAATGAAAGGATGTTTAAAGTTTTCATGCATGTGATTACGATACGTTATGTGTATGTTATGTGGAGTCGGTTTACACAGTGGGATCAGGGTACATTGGGATTCGATAATCCCTTGGGCATATGTGGTGAGCTTGTAGGATGGAATTCGTTTCCTTCCTACTCGGATAGAAGGGGGTCCATATGGACTCCTATGTAGCCGAGAGGGTGTCCGTTAGGCCCCGATCGTGGTAGCTTATGCGATCCTTGAACCTTGTGTTGAACCTTGAATGATGTGTATGTGAAAAATGTGAACTTTTTTATAAAATGTATTTATACTGTGGTATATGTTTTATGGAGGGAATTCACTAGACCTTTTGGTCTAACCCTCGCTTTTCAAAAACTAAACCATTTTCAGGTAAGCGTACCGTTGGTTCTTCCGGTAAGAACTAGGAGAGGACACTTGAAGGATTGGAGCTTAGAGAGACTCCAAGTTTTGGCTGATATAGTTAGATAGAAGTTCTCGGTTGTGGACTAGAAGTTCCGCTGTCCAAATTTTGTCCAGTTTAGAATCATGAATGGTTAAAGACAATTTTATTTATGTAATTCGAATGCTTAATATTCTGATGTTGCATGTTATGTTTTATGGGACGTTACAAATGGTATCAGAGCCTTAGTTTAAGGGATTTAGGTGACCAGTCGGGCCTAAACTTAAACTGTAAGATGAGGAACACAGTTGAGACATAGGATTGCCTCTAGGAACGATCACTATAAATGCGCTTAGGAATAAGGTGCCAAGGGCAAACGTGTAAGGTATGTTTGGGATTACACCTGGCCAGTGTAATTACGAACTTACAGGTACATGTGCGTGCTTAAATTGCCTTATATAGCAAATTGGTTGTGTCATGTCTAGCAAAGGTTAATTGTTGTTTTCTTTCAGTCTAGCGCTATCGCTGGGATAACGTTGAGGAGTAGGTCAGTACATGTTCCAAGGAATCAGGATGAGGAGGTCCTAGCTAATGGGCCAGTGGAACCTACGAGGGCGACTGTTACCCGCGGAAGGGGTAGGGGCGTGGAAGGGGTCGGGGAAGAACGCCCCGCCGGGCCGCCACCCAAGTGGTCGGGAATGGGGGAAACCCGATCCGAAGAACGACCCGTGTGACTCGAAGGGCAAGGAGTGTGGAAATCCCCGCCCATCAAGAAGACTCTCATCAGGAGAGTTCAGCTACTGTAAGAAGGGTGAATCAGCCAAGGGGACGTGGTCGAGGCCGCAGATCTACATTCGTCACTCGAGAGAATCTGGCTGCTGAGCTGGGTAAAATTCAGGAGACTCTGCAAGCTCTCCTTACTAAGCAGAATGAGTCAGCCTAGGGAAGCAAAGCGGCGAGTGAGAACAGGGAAAGTGTGGAACTGTCAAGCCCGATAGAGACTGGTACTAGAAGTCACTCGAAATCAATTCCTCTGGTGGTGAATGAGTCAACAGCTAAAGGATGCAGCTACAAGGCCTTTGCCTCATGCAAGCCCCCTACTTTCAAAGGTGAATGTGACCCCGTTCTAGCAATGAAATGGGTGAAAGAGATGGAACTGGTATTCGATACGTGCAAGTGTGCTGATGGAGATAGGGTGATGTTTGCCTTATCCATGCTGAAGTCTGATGCAGTTTATTGGTGGGATGCCGAAACCAGGGGAAAGGGTTCGGCAATGGCTAAGGTAATGATGTGGGAAACATTTGTGGAAAGGTTTAAAGCACAGTTTTGTCCACTCGCGGCCGTGAAAAAGTTGGAAGAAGAGTTTTTGGGTTTGGAACAGGGAGGAATGTCGGTGCGGGAGTATACTTCTAAGTTTATTGAGAAATCTCGTTTCGCTGACTTGTATGTGCCAACGGAGGAACGACGAGTGGAACGCTTCATCTATGGGTTGAAAAGTAGCGTTCGGGAATTGTTCTGACAAGAAATCCCACTACCTTTCAGGCGGCCATCAATACGGCCGAGCTGATTGAGAAGGAAAAGAATCGCCAAACGTCTGAGAAAGGTGGTGAGAAACGCAAGTGGGATGGACCGGGAAACGACTCTAGGAAAGGGAAAGTGTTACGACCAGAAAACCGTGTTAACAGAGATAGCGCGGGTAAATCGTGTAGGATGTGTAACAAGGTGCACAGGGGTGAGTGCATGGCAGGTTCAAACTCATGCTACCAGTGTGGACTGCCCGGTCACTTGTCAAAGGACTGTCCCAAGGGGAAACCATGTTTCCAATGTGGGGCTACGGGTCACATGCGGTATGAATGTCCGCAACTGAAAAAGGGAGGATCGGGTCAGTATGGAGAACGCCAGGGAGGGAAAGGCAGTGATAAGGGAGCAGAACCGGCGCATCCGAAGGGACGTGCGTTCCGCATGACTGCGGAAGAGGCGGAGGAAGTTCCAGATGTTGTGGCAGGTACGTTTCTAGTGAACTCTCTATGTGCCAAAGTGTTATTTGATTCGGGAGCGAATCGCTCGTTTGTATCGCATGCTTTTATGAAATGTTTGGGGGTGAGGCCTAGACGTTTGGAGAGAGCACTAGAGGTGGAAACTGCCAATGATAATTATGTGTACATTAGAGAGATGGTAGATGATTACGTCATAGATATAGAAGGGAGGTTGGTGTCAATGCAATTATATCCCATGGCAATGGGAGAGTTTGACGTGGTGTTGGATATGGACTGGTTAGCCGCGAATGATGCGAACATCGTTTGCAACAAAAAGCTGGTCAGGATTCGGTTACCTGATGGAGATTCTGTAGTGATCTATGGGAATTGCCGTAATAGAAAGACTAGCCTTATCTCCATGATCAGGGCTACTAAGTGTTTGAGGAAGGGTTGTCAGGGATTCTTGGCGTACGTGGTGGATGCCAAGAAAGAGAAGCGTGGGGTGGATGACGTACGTGTAGTAAGTGAGTACCCGGAAGTATTTCCAGATGACTTAACAAGTCTACCCCCGGATCGTCAGATCGAGTTCAAAATTGATCTGATGCCTGGAGCTGCACCAATCGGCCGCGCACTGTATAGATTGGCGCCATCCGAAATGAAGGAAATGATGACTCAGTTGCAGGAGTTGTTAGACAAAGGATTCGTTAGACCTAGTACGTCTCCGTATGGAGCACCTGTGCTCTTCGTGAAGAAGAAGGACGGTACTATGCGTATGTGCATAGATTACCGAGAACTCAACAAAGTCACAATCAAGAACAAGTACCCTATACCGAGAATCGACGATCTGTTCGATCAATTGCAAGGAGCCAATTACTTCTTCAAGATAGACTTGAGGTCAGGTTATCACCAACTCAAGGTGAGGGAGGAGGATGTGCCAAAGACCGCCTTCAGAACCAGGTATGGGCACTACGAATTCTTGGTGATTCCGTTCGGGCTAACCAACGCCCCGACAGCATTCATGGACCTAATGAATAGGGTGTGCCAACCTTATCTAGACCAGTTCGTGATAGTGTTCATAGATGATATCCTGATATTTTCAAGATCGGAAGAGGAGCACGAAAGCCACCTTCGGATGATTCTCGAGCTGTTAAAGCAAGAGAAACTGTATACGAAGTTTTCTAAATGCGAGTTTTGGTTGAGAGAGGTGCAATTTCTCGGACACGTGGTGTCTGAGAAGGGGATCATGGTAGACCCGTCTAAGATTGAAGCCATCCGGGATTGAGAGCAACCAAAGAATCCATCAGAAGTTCGAAGTTTCCTCAGACTGGCGGGATACTACCGAAAGTTCATAAATGACTTTTTGCGTATTGCCACGACATTAACCTCTTTAACCAAGAAGAATGTCAAGTTCGCCTGGTCAGAGAAGCAAGAAGAATCCTTCCAAAAGCTGAAATATATGTTGAGCAGCGCTCCGGTATTGTCGTTACCGGACGGTTCTGATGATTTTGTGGTTTTCAGTGACGCATCGAAGCTCGGATTGGGTTATGTACTCATGCAAAGAGAAAAGGTGATCTCTTATGCCTCCCGGCAATTAAAGGATCACGAGGTTCGATACCCCACTCATGATTTAGAATTGGCGGTCGTGGTCTTCGCTCTGAAGATTTGGCGGCATTACCTTTACGGGACGAAGTGTCAGATCTTCACGGACCACAAAATCTTATGTCATCTCTTCGACCAAAAAGAGTTGAATATGCGCCAAAGAAGATGGATTGAATTGTTGACCGACTACAACTGTAAGATTGAATATCATCCAGGAATGGCGAACGTGGTGGCAAATGCTTTGAGCCGTAAGGAAAGAAGTGAGATCCCCAGTATTGTGGCCTTGAGGGCCGAGGTGACGTTCAATTTGTTAGCCGAAATAAAGAAATGTCAAGCTGAAGCGCTCGAAACTTAGAATCTCAAGAAGGAAAGGATGGTAGGGCAAACAACCTCGCTAATGGAAGATAGTCGAGGGGTGAAGTGTCTTAGTGGGAGAATCTGGGTTCCGAAGCTCGGGGAGCTCAGAAAGGTAATCTTAGAAGAAGCCCATAAATCAAAGTATACGATTCACCCCGGAACTAACAAGATGTACGGAGATCTACGTCGAGACTACTGGTGGCCCGGGATGAAAAAGGATGTAGCTCATTTTGTCGAGACGTGTATCACGTGTTCACGTGTAAAAATCGAACATCAACGACCGTATGGGAAACTCCAGTCATTGGAAATACCTATGTGGAAGTGGGATCAAATTACGATGGATTTCGTAACCCATTTACCTAGAACCCCAAAAGGTTATGACGCCATATGGGTAATCGTGGATCGACTAACGAAATCAGCACATTTCTTACCTATACGAGAGTCTTACTCGTTGGAGCAGTTAGCAAAGTTATATATCGATGAGATCGTGACCCGCCATGGGGTGCCATCGTCGATAGTATCAGACCGAGATAGCAGGTTTACCTCCACGTTTTGGAAGAGCTTCCAAAGAGAAATAGGTTCACAGATTAAGATGAGTACCGCTTATCACCCTCAGACCGACGGTCAGAGTGAGCGAACAATTCAGACGTTGGAAGACATGTTAAGGGCTTGTGTCTTAGACTTTCAGGGCTCTTGGTAAAAGCACCTACTGCTGATAGAGTTCTCCTACAACAACAGCTATCACTCGAGTATCAAGGCAGCGCCGTTTGAGGCACTTTACGGTAGGAAATGTCGGACACCGTTGTGTTGGAACGAAGTCGGAGAAAGATAGTTAACTAGGCCAGAGATAGTGCAGTTGACTTCGGACAAGATAGTCCAAGTGCGGGAAAGGCTGAAGGTCGCTTGCGACTGACAGAAGAGTTATGCGGATAAGAGACGAAAAGACATAGAATTCCAGATCGGAGATTTTGTATTGTTAAAGGTATCCCCGTGGAAGGGAGTGGTACGATTTGGGAAACGTGGGAAGCTAAGCCCACGTTACATCGGACCGTATGAGATCACCGAACGGATTGGAGAAGTGGCGTATAGGTTGAATCTACCTGAAGAGTTGCAAGGCATTCACAATGCGTTCCATGTGTCTAATTTGAGGAAGTGTCTAGCCGATGTGACCAAAGCTGTTCCGTTAAACAACATAAAGGTGGATGAGAAATTGAATTTTGTAGAGGAACCCGAAACCATCATGGATTTTAAAGTGAGGAAGTCACGAAACAAGGAGACTAGACTGGTGAAGGTATAATGGCGACATCACAAAGGCCCGGAGGCTACGTGGGAATTGGAATCGGAAATGAAGGCAAAGTACCCGCATCTTTTCCAATGAGGAATTCCAGGGACGGAATTCTTCTAAGGAGGGAGTGTTGTAACAACCTTAATTTCTAGCCAAAAGGTGAAAATTGGTGGCTAAAGTTTAAGAAAGAAAAGTTGGTATTGAGGGACTCATTTGCAATTTATGAAAGATATAAAAGGGACTCAAATCCCTAAGTTTTCATTACTGAATCATTTCTCTTACACTGTTGGCGGCTGAGAAGAATAGCAAAAAGGGAAGGAATCAAGTCGTGGTTCAAATCGATAGGAGAAGCTCGTCTTCTTGGTAAGAAATATTTTCCTCTGTATAATTTCGTGCTTAGTAGAGAATGGAGTATATATATATATATATATATATATATATATATATATATATCTTTGACAACTTTTTATTTTGAGCTGGGTAATCGATAAGAACACCAATATGGATTTAACTCTGCATAATGGACTGGGTAATGTTCAAATGGAAGGTTTGTGCGAGTTAATCACTTATTAGATTAAGAAAAATACTGAGATGGCTGAGTTTCCGGTAAGAAACTAATTAAGAAACTCTAATTTGTGGTTCGTCAAAAAACGAGAACGCCTAATTACGAACTGTTGATATCAGAACTCAGGATCCGGAACTTTATGTTCCGGAATTGGACCTTGAAGTGAATATCGGAACCCTTCTTGTTAAACTCTCGGGAATGTCCGGAACTGGTACCGGAAGAGCATTGTACCGAAACTCCTTTGGACTCCGGAACCGGCTAAATACCGGAAATTAATTTACATACCGGAACCTATTTTAGAACCATACCGGAACTCGTTTGGATATTGGATCCGGAACCTTTGGGTTCCGGAATGTGGGCCGAATCGTGTAAGATCCGGTGTTACGTGTTTGGGCCGGAAATCAATGTCGGCCCGAAGGTCTTTTCTTTTGGGCTTAGAGGTCCATTAGCGAAGTTATTAATTGAGATCAATTTGGGCTAAATTATATTTAAGATCCGGTAAGACAAGAGGACCGAATAGTTAACGAATGATCCGAGTTATTTAATTGGATCCAGATTAAAGAAAGTTTTATAATTAGAAGTTGAGTTGATATTGATCAACTTATAAATTATGCTTTAGGTATAAGGACGGAACGAGACACGAGGTTAGGAAAGAGATTTGCTATCAGGCGAGTTCCCTAAACCTTTTTCACGACGTACTATGTTTTACTGACTATGGTTTCGATTACGAGCATGAACTGTTTTATAACTGCCACACATGCCTTCCATGAACTGCATGTTTTATTTAAAGGGTTTATTTAGCAAATGAAAGGATGTTTAAAGTTTTCATGCATGTGATTACGATACGTTATGTGTATGTTATGTGGAGTCGGTTTACACAGTGGGATCAGGGTACATTGGGATTCGATAATCCCTTGGGCATATGTGGTGAGCTTGTAGGATGGAATTTGTTTCCTTCCTACTCGGATAGAAGGGGGTCCATATGGACTCCGATGTAGCTGAGAGGGTGTCCGTTAGGCCCCGATCGTGGTAGCTTATGCGATCCTTGAACCCTGTGTTGAACCTTGAATGATGTGTATGTGAAGAATGTGAACTGTTTTTATAAAATGTATTTATACTGTGGTATATGTTTTATGGAGGGAATTCACTAGACCTTTTGGTCTAACCCTCGCTTTTCAAAAACTAAACCATTTTCAGGTAAGCGTACCGTTGGTTCTTCCGGTAAGAACTAGGAGAGGACACTCGAATGATTGGAGCTTAGAGAGACTCCAAGTTTTGGCTGATATAGTTAGATAGAAGTTCTCGGTTGTGGACTAGAAGTTCCGCTGTCTAAATTTTGTCCAGTTTAGAATCATGAATGGTTAAAGACAAGTTTATTTATGTAATTCGAATGCTTAATATTCTGATGTTGCATGTTATGTTTTATGGGACGTTACAACATATGATGTGTAACACCCTTACAAGTTGGAAAGAACAAATAAATAAAAAAATTCAATAAAATAACCAATTAAGGATAAAGTTTCTTCTACAAACCATTCTTGAAATTACCTCAATATAAAACATTATAATTTCAACAACCAACCTAATTCATTCGCCAAGGCTACAAGGTCAGGTGTTACTTAACCCCAAAAATCAAGTTGTTATTCCCCAAGTGCGGAATACTTCACCAAACTACTAACTTCATGAGCACACAACTAGCTCTTCACTCGTCACAGTGTCACTAGAACTTTATTCCAACCGAACCTGTTTATATAATTCGTAAGACTAGAGAGGTGCAATTTAAATCATGAGTTCAAAAGGATTTACTTTAAATGCAAATCACCCATTTTCCAACGCACACAAATCCTGTGACAAAAGCTCTAATATAAAACGATTCTCAAAATGGACTCAACCCAAAACCCACTTGAATAGTGAAATAGTAATTGATTTCCAAAATTATAAAAACATGAATAAATCGCTATTATTCAAAACATCCCAAACGCGGATGAGACATACATTACAGCCCATAAAATATGGAAAACAAACCATATAAATAAAATACGTCATCGAAATCATGGATAAAAATAAATACCCAAATAACACCTTTTCGGTGACGGA
Source organism: Saussurea involucrata (assembly GCA_033807775.1). Classification (NCBI taxonomy): domain Eukaryota; kingdom Viridiplantae; phylum Streptophyta; class Magnoliopsida; order Asterales; family Asteraceae; genus Saussurea; species Saussurea involucrata. The sequence continues at coordinate 227,925,980 of CM066314.1, forward strand.
AAGACACGATTCCATGGTATATGGCGGAACACAAAGTTAAGCCACATAACCATGTTATTGAACTACACCTCATATCGTGACTCTATTGTCTGCTTTAATAAACTCCAACTCGAGTCGGACTTTATTGCCTACTAGCTAAGCTACACCTCAAGTCCACCACCCAACAACGGGTGGCACCACCGTATCCCCCATTTCCTGTTGTGCCCAGCTACACTTCAAGGATACACGATCTTATTGCTTGTTCAGTCTCTAGTAAGTTACACCTCAAGGTCTCCATTGGACCCATATTGCCTACTTACTAGCATTCAAGAATTGGAGTCTCTACTCCTTACTTGATAACTCAAGATGTTCAACCCTCGTGCACAAGTGTTAGAACATCAAACCACAAACCCAAAAAAAATCGGAGTACAACCCAATAAGGTTCCTTTCCACAACACCGGGACACGACAATGCCAAAACGGATTACTTCCCAAAGTGAGAATACCAAGACTATCCACTATGCAAATATGACTGACTCATATGCCTATAGATCCAATGCATTGCAATCTAAAAGTACATGACTCCACTTGAATGACACATGCACTCAAAACATGTACTCTCCAAATAAAATGCAATAAATGCAACTCATACCCAAATCTCCACATTACATTATTAAAGTCGGACAAATGTCCTCAAGACTCAATAAAGTCATAAATTGAGTCATAAGTTCAACCAAAACCAATTAACCACTCATGAAAACCAAATAATGCATTAAAACGTTTATAACCCACGTTTATGCGAAATATGCTCCATAGACTCGAGTTACTCAACACAACTCTTAATTTAAGACACTTCATTTTCCAAAATACACATCAAAATGTATTTATACCCAAGGATTTACAAAATGTAAGATACCTCATTTAAAATAATAATACTCAAGGCTCATCCATCAAGGTACCAAAAATACGTCTTTTCTCAAACCGAAGGGTTTACAACTTATAAAATATTCACAAGGTCGGAAATGACCCAAAACCCAATGACCCACACGTTTATGCTTTAAAACATACCACCACATAAAATTATGCATATTTCCATCAAAACACTAAAACTGAATTTTTACTAAATAATCTTCAAATATGCAATAATTATCAAACACTCCAATTAATACAAATTTTGTCAAGTTACCCAAAAATCCCAAAGGTGGGTGTTTTGTGAGATTTATAAAATCAAATACTCCAAGTAATCAAAATCATTCAAATAACCCAGCAATGCATACTTTCATGTAAAACACTTTAAAATGAACATTTTGACATGTACAACGTTTTCACAAATCAACTTGATCTCACCTTTCTAGATTTAAGCTAAATCTAGATTTTCCCCAATTTGAGCTCCTTTGAAGAAACTTGAATCCTCAAACCAAATCTTCCAAAAACCTAGATCCATAAGTTTCCAACCATAAATATTCATATCCAACCAAATAGAATCATTCCTCAAACATTTTAGATCAAGATCTCAACATATACCAAAACTCTAATTTCCAAAGATGAAGAAAGGAGAAGATTACCTTAACCATAACTTGAAACCACCGACCAACATACTTCTAGAATCACCAAAGTGAACCACAAACTCTAAATCTTCAAAATGGAGAAAAAGGGTTGGATGGAACTCTAGAAACTTGATGAAGAAAATGAAGTGAAAGGGTTCTAGAAAGGTTAAGGTTCATAAAAATGGTGTGGGGTTTGATTTGGGAGAGAAAGATGAAGAGGAGAGGAAGGATTTAGGGTTTCTTGGGGAAGAAATCGTTTTAGAGAGAAAGAGAGAGAGAAATATGAGTTATAGGTTTGAAATAAAATAAGGGACAGAGAAGAGGGTTTCTTAAAGCAAACAAGAAAATATCTCATCAGACGTTAGCCATGCGGACGTTCGGCCTTTGATCTGATCTCGAGCCCGAACTTTGCTGCTTCCGCGGAAACATGCGGACTTCCACTTAATGCGGACGCCCGCTTGCACTATGCGGACGTCCACTTGACGTTGGTCGTCCGGTTAATCACACGGTCACTGTTTTGGTCATAACTTCTTAGTTTTAGCTCCGTTTTTGCTCAAGAAAGGACCGTTGGATTCGTATTTAAATTCTCCATCCAACAAGACCATAAAATCTAGGATTCAATCCAAAATTATATTTTTTCGTATTTATCTTAAAAGATCGATACCTTACAAAGATTGGGGTGTTGCATGATGACATGACGGTGTTAGTCCCAGATGGCTAATAAGAACAAGAACAGGTATTGTATAAGGGGGGTTGAATACAATACACAAAATTTTCACTTTAATTAATTCTTTATTGATTTATAAAATCAAGAATTACACATAGAACAATTAGATTGTTGCGGAAAGAACATATGAAATCTATTCTAACAATCTTCACAAAGTAATGCTGAAAACTACACAACTTCTAAAACACAAAGATTGAAAGCTATTTAGTTCAATGGAGGAGAGGAGTAGAATATCTTGAGCACTGAGAAATCTTCAAGAGTTGTTAGTCGTTTGCATGGAGAAGTCTTCATCTTTAAATAGTACCATGAGCATTTAATACATGGGACACTTGTCACTTTGTCATTTGATGGTCAGGGTTGACACTCAAAAGTTGAACTGTCTTTTCCTATTTTTCATGGTGCTAAGAAGCTTTGATGGTGACAATATCTAAGAATGGGAAAAAGGACAGATGAACATTTTTCTTCCATACCAGATATTTCTTCTTTGATGAAAATCTTCTTAGCAAAGATACGAAGGAGGATCCTCCTATTGTGAGGATCTCACCGATTTGTCATGGACAAAATAGGTGAGAATCTTCTTAGAAAGGAGATAAGGAAGCATTCTTCTATTGTGAGGATCTCACCGATTTGTCATGGACAAAATAGGTGAGAATCTTCTTAGCAAGGAGATAAGGAAGGATTCTCATATTGTGAGGATCTCACCGATTTGTCATGGAGAAAATCGGTGAGATAACTTAGTTTGGGTTGAGAAGTCCAACTTCAATCCGCATTGGTAGATTTACTTCTTCTTGATTTCGGCTGATCTTTGACTTCACCGAACTTTGAAAACATGACTAAGTTATTACAAAGAACCTAAAATTTCTCTAAGTATAAAAGATGTTTTTCAAAGAATGTAAAGAGATCAGGAGGTCATCTTCAAATCTTTGCTGACCCAACAGACGGGATAATTGATATTGAGTTGACTGTTTATATGTTTGAATAAAAGTTACGTACATTTGTCAATTAACTTATAAAACATTACATATTTGTACACAAACTTTTTTTTTGAAATGCAATGGCACTTTTATTACCAAACCGTAAACCAAACGATATAACAAAATGAAACAAAAGACCCATACCAGCAGTTGAGCTGTTCCCAAAAAGCAGTTGTCCCCAAACAACCACTGTCACCTAGTTGTCCCCAAACAACAGTTGTGCAAAATCGCTGTTACCCCGAATCCTTCTTGAAACCCACTCGAAACACCGACTTTGGGACTCAAAGATCAGATCTGTCAATTTCCGTTTCTTCTCCTTGAATACTATTTGATTTCGACGTGTCCAAATCAAGTATAGGAATGTAACAACCCAAATTCTAGTGGGTTTTAGAGTTAGTGGTCAAAGTGGAATAAATGAAAGTTAACTTGAGGGACTTGATAGCAATTTTGTGAAGTGTATATATAGACTCCAATCCCTAGGGCAGCCTCCATTTGGCTGAAATCAGTGTTGTGTGGGAGTGCTCTTGGTGTTGGTGGCTAAGGAAGAAAGAAAAAGAGAAAGGAAGAAGGTTTGAGAAGAAATCAAGAAAGAAAGGAAGAATCAAGCTAGAATCTGAAGGTAAAACATCCTAATTCGTTCTTCTGATTAGGGTAGTGCTCCTCCTTCTCTTTGTTATGGATTCTTAAGACTGATGTTATAGATTAATGGATTTTCACCATATTTCCTTGAAAATGAGTTTTTATGGGTTTTGTATTATTGAATCGATTCTAAGGTGTTAAAGTGGGATTAATTGGGTATTTGAGATTGGTAGATGAACCCTTATGGTTATCTAATCAACTAATGGCTAAAATCATTGTTGAAATCACTTTTAAGAAACTTATTTTTGGACAACAGCCGTACCCGGACACCTTCAATTCATGATGATATGGTGGTTTCCGGATACGGATGCTAATTTCCGGGTAAAGCCCTATGGTAGTTTCCGGGTGGGGGGTTTTCCGTGTAGTATCCGGACAAGTATGGCATCCGGACAAGTGTAGTATCCGGACAAGTGTAGTATCCGGACAAGTATGGTATCCGGACAAGTGTAGTATCCGGACAAGTATGGTATCCGGACAAGTGTGGTATCCGGACAAGTCAGTACCCGGAAATCATGTGCTGGACAGTAGGTTGAGCCGTTTTATCTGATGAGGATCTATTTCCCTTAGGTGTTCGATTGGTTTAGCTGGGAAGAGTTTAAGAAGTGCGTTCTACGATAATCAAAGGTGAGTTCTCTCACTCCTTTTTATGACGTACCATTTTTACTGAATATGGTTTCTTTATCGAGCATGAACTGATTTATAAAAACTATGCATGCTTCCATGATTTACATGTTTACCCACAACACGAAAGATGTTTTATGTTTTCATGAAAATGGTTTCAATGTATGTGTATGCTATGTGGAGTCGGTTGCACGGTGGGGACGGGGTACCTTGGGATCTATGATCCCTTGGGCATATGGAGGTTAGCTTGTAGGTTGGAATTTGTTTTCTACTACATGAAGGAACGAGGAGTCCATTGGATTTCGGCGTAGACGAGAGGGTGTCCGTTAGGCCCCGATCGGAGTAGCTTATGCGACCCTGAACCCCGTGTTTAACCTTGGATGATGTTATGAGAAAGATGTGAAAGTATTTTCTTTATGAAATGATCTTTTTACTGTGATAAATGTTTATGGAGGGAATTCACTAGACCTTTTGGTCTAACCCTCGCTTTTCAAAAACTAAACCATTTTCAGGTAAGCGCGCTATGGGTTCTTCTAGTAAGAACTAGGAGTGACTCAAGGAGGATTTGGAGACTAGAGCGACTCCAGAGTTTTGGATTCTAATGACTATAGATGTAGCTCTCGGCTGTGGATTTTAGACTTCCGCTGTCAAATTTTGTTTAGTATAGAAGAATTAATATTTATGGACAAGTTTAATTATGTAATTTGAATGCTTATTTTTGGTTGAATGCATGTTATGTTTTTGGGATGTTACAAATGGTATAAGGGCCTTAGTTTAAGGGATTTAGGTGACCATTAGGGCCTAAACTTAAACTGTAAGATGAGGAACACAGCCGAGACATAGGATTGCCTCTAGGAACGATCACTATAAATGCGCTTAGGAATAACGTGCCAAGGACAAACATGTAAGGTAAGTTTGAGATTACACCTGACCAGTGTAATTACGAACTTACAGGTACATGTGCGTGCTTACAATATCTTACTTATAGAAAATTTGTTGTGTCACGTCTAGTAAGGATTAACTATCGGTTTCTTTCAGTTTAGCGCTATGGCTGGGAGAACGCTAAGGAATAGGTCAGCAAGATCCCTGAGGGATAGACCGAGCTCCATTGCTTGGGGAAGTGTCGAGTAAGAGTCATTATGATGTGATGTATGTAGACATCGTAGAGAAGAAACGTTGTAAAGAATGTTATGAGTCGTCTAGAGGTAGCTCTTCGTGGATTCGGAGAGGATGAATGTTTGAGTTTGAGTAAGACTCCAGTTTCGGGAGAGTCCTAGTTATAGAATCATGGGATAGATCAGTTGGGATGGTAAGATAGAACAGTGTCAAAACCTTGAAAGTATCAATGGAGCCCTGACTTTTAGTCGAGCTTTTCATTGGCAGGACAAATGGAATAAGATACTTATAGTGAATTGAAAGCATGTAGAAGTAGAAAGTGAGATAGTCGATCAAAGCGAAAATAGTGTGAAATGGTTGAGTAAGTGAGATGTGGAATGCATGTACATCAAGTTAGTGCTTGATCGAGGGGGGCGACCCTTGGTCGTAAGTGGGGTATCAAGGATAAGCTGCGTGAGTAAGCGGTTGACCTTGTTGAGTGAGTAGCCTTCTATTGCAAATAGAGTCGCATGCATAGCGTTCTTTTATGTAACATGAAATTTTCACGATTCAAAATAAAAACATAACTGTCAACTTTGAACAAAATGAGTCAGCTTGTACGAGTACACGTTTAAAGAAAAAGCGATTTCAGTTACGTCGTACATTGAAATTTTGGGCTTAACGATTTGCAAAGTATTCCACACTTTTAATGATAAGTTAAATTGTTACAAAAATGGTCAAGAAAATGGTTACCTGCAATTCACTTGTACCAAAATGCTTATTGACCTTTTGATATCATACAATTGAGTGTGAGAACCGATTGGTTTACTTTGTGTCGGTAATTCTTTCAGAATGGTCTCATACGAAAAGATTTTCATGCAATATATTACTATCGTAATAACATTGTTCGGATTGAGCAAGATTGAGGTTCACGAGAGGATGCATGCCAACGATTCTCGAATCGTTGTGCAGGGTTTTGAAGTTATAAGAGTGATGGGGTCACGGGTACCCGAGTGTTTCTAAATGTTGTTTATTTGAAATGATAAAATGTGTAAAAGGATTTATTTACTGTATTGTCATGCATGAAGGCTATGAACCCACTAGGTCGTAGAGTATTACGTCTTAAGCTAAGGAAGAACTCCGAGAGCGGAGAGGCGTTGGTCAAGTCAGGGGAGAACGTATGTAGTTTTGGTATATGTGTTCAAGAGGAGAGTTGGACCTTGGCAGAGTCGGGAATGGATTTTAGTGTTAGGTGTATGAGGGTCCGTACCTTTGCTCGACGACTGAGAACACAGTTGCCGAGGGGCGATGGTGCCCGGAGGAAGGACTAGGAGTCATCAAGGTATTGGTTTTAGCAACTCTTTATGAGTAGTGCTGTGAGGCAGGAATGAAAGGTCCACGATGTGGGTCATGAGATTCGAAGGGAGCTTGTAATATTGATGTTACATGAGTAAGTTTCGAAATGGGGGGCGACGGATTATAAAGTTAACTATGATGTGTAGGGAGGAATAGGTCCCGTAAGGAACTCATGTTAAAGGATAGATTAAGGAAGTAGTTAAGAGTTGTCTTTTGTTGTTGAAGTCGGCAACGGTGTATGTTGGCTGAGGCCGAAGACTCAAACCAGATGAGTGTAAGTTGATAGAATATCTTGAAGAGGTGTTAAATTAGTAAGAGACTGTTGTTGAATAGGCGTTCTATTTACGAGGCGAGGAGGGTCCGTAGAAGGACAAGGTGTGTAACACAAGCGGAGTGAGTGTAGACTATACCAGTCTGTAAGAAAATGTGTCGTGTCTAAGAAAGGACTCGGGTCATAAAAGAGCTAGTTAGGATGTTCGTGTTTGAGCTAAGTGTGAACTCGTGAGTCATAGTTCAACAAGTTGGGAGAGAACTAAGTAGCGAGACAGACTCTATTGTAGTATACGGGAGAATATGAAGGAAGGTGTGAATTGTGTACGAATGACCATGAGAGACTTAGTCGGTAGTGTGATAATAGGAGTGGTGAATGTACGAATGAATAGTAGCGTCAATTGCCAAGATATCTGTGTCAGCCGGTGATGTAGTAAGGCGATGTTAGAAAGATGAAGGATTAGAAGGAAGTCCTTTTGGGATTTCGGATAGAGTGTACGGTTTGCAATCCCAGTTGTTGAAGTACGTGGGTTGTAAGTAGGTGTGTATTTTGACTGTTATTGGGATGGAATGTCGGGGCAGAATTGGGTGATTGCCCATCTGTGAGACCAAGCTTTGTGGTTACGTATGTTGTTAAGTATATTCTTGAAGGCAGAGTAAGTTTAAAGAAGATGATGAATAGATTAGTCAAGCTGTAGTATAGTAGAGGAGACATCGTTAAAGAACGAAAATTGTTCCTTATGCGTGAGGGAATGATCCTAGAAGAAAATAGTTGGAAATTTTGGTTATGTTTAAGGAATGACGTGATGATGATTGTAGGTCGGAATAGTAGTATGATCGTTAGTTGATTTGAAATGTCATGATAGAGGTATAAGCCTTTAATTGGTTGATTTAAATTTTATAGATTTGTTAAGTAATGACGTTCATTTGTTATTACAGGATGTGTTACAATTTTTGGGGAAGTGTTATTGAGACTAACACACTGATTGTTAAAGAATTATTTAAGGTAAATATAAGTAAGAAAGTCGGGATGAGGGTATATATATATCTGTCTGATTTTATGATCATAGTGGTTAGTCGAAAGAATTGTGGAACCCGAGTTTCAGGGTGTTCTTGAATTAATAGATCCGTTTGTAATAGGAAATCCAAGGGGGTGGATTATTAGAGTGAATAGGGGACGTTACTAAGGAACACTTTGGGTTCATTGGAAGTTTAAAGAGGATGAGGGTTGTGTTAGTCAGAATGTGGTGGGATTGATGTGAAATCCTTAAAGAATGTGAATTGTTGCTTATGTGTGAGAGAAATGTCTGAGAAGGTAAAAGTTGGGGATTAAAGAATGTGTAGTGACGTCGAACACTGGTCTTGTTTCAAGACGGCTTGGTTGAATGCCTTAAGATAAGATCTTGGTGCAACTGTTTGGTTATGTAAGTAATGAGAAAGCGATAGCAACATGTGGAAAGGTCGGGAGAGAGGGGCAAGTAATGTGTGGTGAGCAGTGCTCCACGCTATCGTGGGGAAGGTGTAGATAGTATGTCGGAACAAGTGAGTAAATTGGAAGTAGTAAACTTGACAGTATTGTGTAGATTGTTTTTGATTAGTGTGCGAACCGTTGGAAAGAATATTGAGGAAGGAAATTGTGTAAGTTTTTGTGCAGGGGAGAAGTGGATGAGACAACTAAATGAGTTAAGTTAGTGACTTTGTGAGAAATGTGTAAACGATTTGGTCGTGTAGTGTTTAAGCTAGTGAGAATAGTATGGTGTGACCATGGTTATTCCTCCCAGTTGGGTGAGGGTAACCGGAGTTATGTTTTATGACCGAACGAACGTGGTAATCAGCGAGGATTTGATGTGTTTCAGGATAAGTTTAATTCTAGTAGGTGAACACTTCAACGTTAGGTTTGAAGGTTCCTACCCTGGGTTACGTACAAGGATGGAGTGATGAAGTGGTGAGGATGTAAGAAATGGTTGACGAGTTGTGGTCGAGGTGGTCCGAGAAAGGGAAATGTTATCCGCATAGTCGATTGTTGATTAGGAGAAGTAATCTAGGATTGCTTGTATTTTCGATGAAGGAACTCTGGGTTGTGAGTTGTCGGGACGTTCAGGTTAGGATTTGTGTCAAGCGGTCAAGTGTGTGTCTGTCTCTTAGTAAATGAATCTCGTGTCGTGGCAGAGGATTTAGCCAAGTTCCTCCTTAAAGGAAGTGTTGATGCATGAGAAGCCTTAGTAAATCTTCTGTAGTCAAGATCGACCGAGTAGGAACAGTAGCCTACGAGTTAGAGTACCGTAAGAACTGAAGGAAATGCACCCAAGGTTCCATGTTTCGAGTTTGATGAGGTGGTTGACTGAGTCAGATATAGCTTTACTTTGGGAAGTGTCGGTTTTGATGTGGGCAAGATACCCGCATCTTTTCCAATGAGGAATTCCGGGGACAGAATTCTTTTAAGGGGGGAGTGTTGTAACAACCCAAATTCTAGTGGGTTTTAGAGTTAGTGGTCAAAGTGGAATAAATGAAAGTTAACTTGAGGGACTTGATAGCAATTTTGTGAAGTGTATATATAGACTTTAATCCCTAGGGCAGCCTCCATTTGGCTGAAATCAGTGTTGTGTGGGAGTGCTCTTGGTGTTGGTGGCTAAGGAAGAAAGAAAAAGAGAAAGGAAGAAGGTTTGAGAAGAAATCAAGAAAGAAAGGAAGAATCAAGCTAGAATCTGAAGGTAAAACATCCTAATTCGTTCTTCTGATTAGGGTAGTGCTCCTCCTTCTCTTTGTTATGGATTCTTAAGACTGATGTTATAGATTAATGGATTTTGACCATATTTCCTTGAAAATGAGTTTTTATGGGTTTTGTATTATTGAATCGATTCTAAGGTGTTAAAGTGGGATTAATTGGGTATTTGAGATTGGTGGATGAACCCTTGTGGTTATCTAATCAACTAATGGCTAAAATCAGATTTGAAATCACTTTTAAGAAACTTATTTTCGGACAGCAGCCGTACCCGGACACCTTCAATTCATGATGATATGGTGGTTTCCGGATACGGATGCTAGTTTCCGGGTAAAGCCCTATGGTAGTTTCCGGGTGGGGGGTTTTCCGTGTAGTATCCGGACAAGTATGGCATCCGGACAAGTGTAGTATCCGGACAAGTGTAGTATCCGGACAAGTATGGTATCCGGACAAGTGTAGTATCCGGACAAGTATGGTATCCGGACAAGTGTGGTATCCGGACAAGTCAGTACCCGGAAATCATGTGCTGGACAGTAGGTTGAGCCGTTTTATCTGATGAGGATCTATTTCCCTTAGGTGTTCGATTGGTTTAGCTGGGAAGAGTTTAAGAAGTGCGTTCTACGATAATCAAAGTTGAGTTCTCTCACTCCTTTTTATGACGTACCATTTTTACTGAATATGGTTCCTTTATCGAGCATGAACTGATTTATAAAAACTATGCATGTTTCCATGATTTACATGTTTACCCACAACACGAAAGATGTTTTATGTTTTCATGAAAATGGTTTCAATGTATGTGTATGCTATGTGGAGTCGGTTGCACGGTGGGGACGGGGTACCTTGGGATCTCTGATCCCTTGGGCATATGGAGGTTAGCTTGTAGGTTGGAATTTGTTTTCTCCTACATGAAGGAATGAGGAGTCCATTGGATTTTGGCGTAGACGAGAGGGTGTCCGTTAGGCCCCGATCGGAGTAGCTTATGCGACCCTGAACCCCGTGTTTAACCTTGGATGATGTTATGAGAAAGATGTGAAAGTATTTTCTTTATGAAATGATCTTTTTACTGTGATAAATGTTTATGGAGGGAATTCACTAGACCTTTTGGTCTAACCCTCGCTTTTCAAAAACTAAACCATTTTCAGGTAAGCGCGCTATGGTTTCTTCTAGTAAGAACTAGGAGTGACTCAAGGAGGATTTGGAGACTAGAGCGACTCCAGAGTTTTGGATTCTAATGACTATAGATGTAGCTCTCGGCTGTGGATTTTAGACTTCCGCTGTCAAATTTTGTTTAGTATAGAAGAATTAATATTTATGGACAAGTTTAATTATGTAATTTGAATGCTTATTTTTGGTTGAATGCATGTTATGTTTTTGGGATGTTACAAATGGTATCAGAGCCTTAGTTTAAGGTATTTAGGTGACCATTAAGGCCTAAACTTAAACTGTAAGATGAGGAACACAGCCGAGACATAGGATTGCCTCTAGGAACGATCACTATAAATGCGCTTAGGAATAACGTGCCAAGGACAAACATGTAAGGTAAGTTTGAGATTACACCTGGCCAGTGTAATTACGAACTTACAGGTACATGTGCGTGCTTACAATATCTTACTTATAGCAAATTTGTTGTGTCACGTCTAGTAAGGATTAACTATCGGTTTCTTTCAGTTTAGCGCTATGGCTGGGAGAACGCTGAGGAATAGGTCAGCAAGATCCCTGAGGGATAGACCGAGCTCCATTGCTTGGGGAAGTGTCGAGTAAGAGTCATTATGATGTGATGTATGTAGACATCGTAGAGAAGAAACGTTGTAAAGAATGTTATGAGTCGTCTAGAGGTAGCTCTTCGTGGATTCGGAGAGGATGAATGTTTGAGTTTGAGTAAGACTCCAGTTTCGGGAGAGTCCTAGTTATAGAATCATGGGATAGATCAGTTGGGATGGTAAGATAGAACAATGTCAAAACCTTGAAAGTATCAATGGAGCCCTGACTTTTAGTCGAGCTTTTCATTGGCAGGACAAATGGAATAAGATACTTATAGTGAATTGAAAGCATGTAGAAGTAGAAAGTGAGATAGTCGATCAAAGCGAAAATAGTGTGAAATGGTTGAGTAAGTGAGATGTGGAATGCATGTACATCAAGTTAGTGCTTGATCGAGGGGGGCGACCCTTGGTCGTAAGTGGGGTATCAAGGATAAGCTGCGTGAGTAAGCGGTTGACCTTGTTGAGTGAGTAGCCTTCTATTGCAAATAGAGTCGCATGCATAGCGTTCTTTTATGTAACATGAAATTTTCACGATTCAAAATAAAAACATAACTGTCAACTTTGAACAAAATGAGTCAGCTTGTACGAGTACACGTTTAAAGAAAAAGCGATTTCAGTTACGTCGTACATTGAAATTTTGGGCTTAACGATTTGCAAAGTATTCCACACTTTTAATGATAAGTTAAATTGTTACAAAAATGGTCAAGAAAATGGTTACCTGCAATTCACTTGTACCAAAATGCTTATTGACCTTTTGATATCATACAATTGAGTGTGAGAACCGATTGGTTTACTTTGTGTCGGTAATTCTTTCAGAATGGTCTCATACGAAAAGATTTTCATGCAATATATTACTATCGTAATAACATTGTTCGGATTGAGCAAGATTGAGGTTCACGAGAGGATGCATGCCAACGATTCTCGAATCGTTGTGCAGGGTTTTGAAGTTATAAGAGTGATGGGGTCACGGGTACCCGAGTGTTTCTAAATGTTGTTTATTTGAAATGATAAAATGTGTAAAAGGATTTATTTACTGTATTGTCATGCATGAAGGCTATGAACCCACTAGGTCGTAGAGTATTACGTCTTAAGCTAAGGAAGAACTCCGAGAGCGGAGAGGCGTTGGTCAAGTCAGGGGAGAACGTATGTAGTTTTGGTATATGTGTTCAAGAGGAGAGTTGGACCTTGGCAGAGTCGGGAATGGATTTTAGTGTTAGGTGTATGAGGGTCCGTACCTTTGCTCGACGACTGAGAACACAGTTGCCGAGGGGCGATGGTGCCCGGAGGAAGGACTAGGAGTCATCAAGGTATTGGTTTTAGCAACTCTTTATGAGTAGTGCTGTGAGGCAGGAATGAAAGGTCCACGATGTGGGTCATGAGATTCGAAGGGAGCTTGTAATATTGATGTTACATGAGTAAGTTTCGAAATGGGGGGCGACGGATTATAAAGTTAACTATGATGTGTAGGGAGGAATAGGTCCCGTAAGGAACTCATGTTAAAGGATAGATTAAGGAAGTAGTTAAGAGTTGTCTTTTGTTGTTGAAGTCGGCAACGGTGTATGTTGGCTGAGGCCGAAGACTCAAACCAGATGAGTGTAAGTTGATAGAATATCTTGAAGAGGTGTTAAATTAGTAAGAGACTGTTGTTGAATAGGCGTTCTATTTACGAGGCGAGGAGGGTCCGTAGAAGGACAAGGTGTGTAACACAAGCGGAGTGAGTGTAGACTATACCAGTCTGTAAGAAAATGTGTCGTGTCTAAGAAAGGACTCGGGTCATAAAAGAGCTAGTTAGGATGTTCGTGTTTGAGCTAAGTGTGAACTCGTGAGTCATAGTTCAACAAGTTGGGAGAGAACTAAGTAGCGAGACAGACTCTATTGTAGTATACGGGAGAATATGAAGGAAGGTGTGAATTGTGTACGAATGACCATGAGAGACTTAGTCGGTAGTGTGATAATAGGAGTGGTGAATGTACGAATGAATAGTAGCGTCAATTGCCAAGATATCTGTGTCAGCCGGTGATGTAGTAAGGCGATGTTAGAAAGATGAAGGATTAGAAGGAAGTCCTTTTGGGATTTCGGATAGAGTGTACGGTTTGCAATCCCAGTTGTTGAAGTACGTGGGTTGTAAGTAGGTGTGTATTTTGACTGTTATTGGGATGGAATGTCGGGGCAGAATTGGGTGATTGCCCATCTGTGAGACCAAGCTTTGTGGTTACGTATGTTGTTAAGTATATTCTTGAAGGCAGAGTAAGTTTAAAGAAGATGATGAATAGATTAGTCAAGCTGTAGTATAGTAGAGGAGACATCGTTAAAGAACGAAAATTGTTCCTTATGCGTGAGGGAATGATCCTAGAAGAAAATAGTTGGAAATTTTGGTTATGTTTAAGGAATGACGTGATGATGATTGTGGGTCGGAATAGTAGTATGATCGTTAGTTGATTTGAAATGTCATGATAGAGGTATAAGCCTTTAATTGGTTGATTTAAATTTTATAGATTTGTTAAGTAATGACGTTCATTTGTTATTACAGGATGTGTTACAATTTTTGGGGAAGTGTTATTGAGACTAACACACTGATTGTTAAAGAATTTGTTAGACAACCTAAAAGGGGGGGGGGGGGGGGGGGGGAAGGTTGTATATAAATCTTTTACTTCCAAAAATTCTTTTTATAAATAAATACAGAGTAAGTACGGAATAATACAGAAGAGTGTAAATACAAACAGATACACAGATATTATATAAATAAATATAAATGCAAAGCAATTTATATAAACAGATATAATTAAAAAGCACAGCGGAAATGTAAATAGATAAGGGAAAGGAAATACTTGGCAACGATATTTTTAAAGTGGTTCACCAAACACAAAGTTGGCTAGTCCACCTCGAGAAAATAACACTTCTCGGAGATCCAATACGAAACGTGTTCTTTACGGTAGAAACACAAACCTTAATACAAAAAGATTATCACGAATATCTCTACTTCAGATGAGAGATTTATATGGATCACTCACTCTAATCAAACACTTACAAGAGGGTATAATTTTAATATGACAATCACTCTTGTAAAATATTAATCACTTGGATTTTTAGAGAGAGTTTGATCACTTGAGTTGTTTTGCTGATTCAACTAATCGAGAGATTTTAATATGCTATCAACTCAAGATTTCTTGCTCAAAAAATTTATTTATCAGTTTAAGTGATTTAATGTGAGTAAGAAGGCAGCAGAGTAAATGATCAAATGCTGAGGAAGAATTAATGTTTTTTTTGGTTGGACTTGAATGCTTCCAGCTGCTTGTATATATACTCGAACTTGCAACGGGCAAATGGTACTGACAAAGGAAGGTTCACTTGCAGCATGGCACAAGGCACAGCAGCCGCCGGATGGGATTTCTTCTTGGAAACAAACTTGGCATAAAAAGAGTGAATAGTAACAAAGCTGACACTTGATGTGAGCTCCCAACATTTCCAAGCAAAAATTTTAATAAAACTTTAAAATTAAAGAAGTAATGATGAGTTTAGAATATAATATATATATATATATTTAGATGAGGAGAAATATATATATATACGTTTATATATATATATATATATATATATATATAAAACTTTTGAATTTAATATTAAAAGATTAATTATTTCAAAAACATTGTTGGAATAGGTTTCTGAAAAATCCAAGTGGTATTTTATTATAGGGTGTTTATCATTTTAAAATAAAATGACGAAACTCTTCAGTCTTGGATTCTTCAGATAAAATGATTCGAGATCATTTAAATATCTGCACACTCAGATAAAATATTAGATAACAAATAATGCGGTGTGTTTTGTAATCATCAAAATAAATATGGAGATGTGATTTTATGTGTACCAAAAATATATCACAATATTAAAGCTGGGTACACTTGCACCAACAATCTCCCCCTTTTTGATGATGACAAACACAACGCTAAACACGAGAGCATACTCGGTTTCTCTCCCCCTTTTGTCGAAGCAAAAAGGGTTTAAGAAGGTCGCTTATGCTCCCCCTCGAAAGATGCTCCCCCTCAAAATATGAAATATTTGAGAGTTAGTATTTTTAAGGGTTATACTCAAGCATGCCTAAACCAAGTCTTAATTTAAAGAACGCCTTCTTGTTTAGAGCTTTAGTAAAAATATCGGCCAGATTATCTTCCGAATCAACCTTTTCAAGCACGATTTGGCCTTTTTGAACATTATCTCGTAAAAAGTGATGTCTCAATTCAATATGTTTTGTACGAGAGTGTAAAACGGGATTTTTACTTAAGTTTATGGCACTTGAGTTATCACACATAATTGGAATTTTGGTTAGATGTACCTCAAAGTCGGTAAGTGTGTGTTTCATCCAAAGGACTTGAGCACACGCTCTTGCGGCGGCTACATATTCCGCTTCGGTGGTAGACAAAGCTACGGATTGTTGTTTCTTAGAGAACCAAGACACAAGTGAGAGACCTATAAAGGCACATACCCCACTAGTACTTTTTCGGTCAACAATAGATCCACCAAGATCGGAATCGGTGAAACACGTTACTTCTAACTCGGGTTTCTTTGCATACCATAAGCCAAGATTAGTAGTACCTCGTAAATATCGAAAAATACGCTTGACAGCTTCATAGTGAGTTTGTTTAGGTGAAGATTGAAAACGAGCACATAAACATACACTATACATAATATCAGGTCTACTAGCAGTTAAGTACAATAAGCTACCAATCATACCACGATAAATCTTTTCATTAAAATCGTTTCCCTCCTCGTCACTTGATAAATGCAAATTTGTGGTCATTGGAGTTTCAACGGGTTTGACATTTTCAAAGTTAAACTTTTTCAACATATCTTTACAATATTTAGATTGACTAATAAAAATACCAGTTTCACATTGTTTAATTTGCAATCCTAAGAAGTATTTTAACTCTCCCATCATGCTCATTTCAAACTCGCTTGTCATTTTCGCAGAAAATTCATTACACAGTTTTTCATTAGTGGAACCAAAAATAATATCATCAACATATACTTGCACAACTACAATATCATTTTGATCATATTTCACAAATAAAGTATTATCTATTTTACCCATAATATAACCACTAACAATTAGAAAGGTTTTTAATCTATCATACCACGCACGCGGAGCTTGCTTTAAACCATAAAGCGCCTTTTTCAATTTATAAACATGTGTCGGATTTTCAAAATTTTCAAAACCGGGAGGTTGAGAAACATATACCTCCTCATTTATAATACCATTTAAGAAAGCACTTTTAACATCCATTTGAAATAATTTGAAATCTTTAGCATTTGCAAAAGCGAGAAGCATTCGAATAGACTCCAACCTTGCAACCGGTGCAAAGGTTTCGTCATAATCTATACCTTCTTGTTGATTATACCCCTTGGCAACTAAACGTGCCTTGTTTCGTGTGACTCCACCGTTCTCGTCTACCTTGTTACGGAAGACCCATCTTGTGCCAATAATGGTTTGACTACTAGGGCTAGGCACTAAGTCCCACACATCATTCCTAGTAAATTGGTTCAACTCTTCTTGCATGGCCATTATCCAATCCTCATCACCTAAAGCTTCATCTATGGTTTTAGGTTCTATGGTTGAGATAAAAGCATGGAAAGCACAATGGGTATGGATTTGTGATCTAGTTGTCCTTTGGTTTAGGTCACCTATAATTTGATCTACGGGATGGCCTCGAGCGGTTCTAAGGTTAGGATCATCTACACCTTGTGGAATAAAACACAAAGGGGCATCACTAGATTCAATATTATTTGTGGAAGGTTGGGCACCTAAATCCAAGGTACTAAGTTGTTGGGCTAAGACATCTCCTTCACAAACATTGTCATTTGCTAAGGGTGCACTCGGTTTGGGAGGACTCTCGTCAAAGCTAACATTTAAGGATTCTTCTACTACCATGGTCTCCTTATTTAGGATTCTATAGGCTTTGCTATTCCAAGAATATCCTAGGAACACTCCCTCATAGGCTTTAGGGTCAAATTTGGTTAAGTAGGATTTGGTGTTTAAAATGAAACATTTACAACCAAAAACTTTCAGGTGAGCTAAGGAAGGTTTTCTACCACGGTAAAGTTCATAGGGTGTCTTATTTAGGATACTTCTAATTAGGACACGGTTAAGCACATAGGTCGCGGTAGCAACGGCATCACACCAAAACTTTTGGGGAACTTGATGTTCGTTTAGCATAGTTCTACTCATTTCTTGCAACGTTCGATTTTTCCTTTCAACAACCCCGTTTGACTGAGGAGTTCGAGGAGCCGAAAAGTTATGAGTTATACCATGTTTATCACAAAAGGCACCAAATTGTACTTCATTATCGAATTCTCGTCCATGGTCCGTACGTATGGAAACAATCGTACAACCTTGTTGGTTTTGAATTCTTTTTCCTAAAATTTTAAACTTTTCGAAAGCCTCATTTTTATGTCTCAAAAATAGAGTCCAAGTATAACGGGAATAATCATCTACAATAACCAAAGTATAAAAATTTCCTCCAAAACTTTGAATAGCCATTGGGCCAAAAAGATCCATATGTAAAAGTTCTAAAACTCTTTGAGTAGAAATAACATTTTTTGATTTATGAGAAACGTGATGTTGTTTGCCGACACGACAAGCATCACAAAAATGATTATCAAACTTTAATTTTGGCAGGTCACTCACAAGCTCCTTATTTTTTAAGTTTTGCATTAATCTTAGATTAGCGTGACCTAAACGCCTATGCCATAAAGTAGAAACATCATGAAGAGAAGATAAGCATACATTTTCAGATACAACAGTTTTGCAAATATATAAATTTCCTTTCACAGAACCAGTCAAAAGAACTTGGCCATTTTTCAAGATTTTGCACGAGTCTTCTTCGAAGACGACAGTTATACCATTTTTACACAATTGGCGAACACTTAACAAATTAAAATGTAAATTATCAACATGATTAACATTAAGAAATTGAACATTATTGCAAGAAACTGTACCTCTACCAATTATATTTCCTTTGGAGTTTCCTCCAAAAATTACCTGTCCACCATCACATGACTTATATGATGAAAAGAGATTATTGTTTCCGGTCATGTGACGTGTGCAACCACTATCGAGTATCCAGTCCATATCGAGGTCAATCTACAATAATAAAGATGTAACTTTTATGGTCCCCATTTCTCGTGGATCCTTGACAATTAGTTTTAATAAAAACCAACAAGCATATATATATATATAATATATATATATATATATAAATATATAAATATCACACAGAATATATATATGTAACAAATCAACCTAAATAAATATATATATAATATATCAAAAAGTCAAACAATATATATATAATAAAGAATCAAACAGAAAGTATATATATATATATATGTGTAGTACGTATGTATATATATATATATAAACAAAAGTACATACAATAATATATTACTTATATATAATATATATATACAAGAATTCATATTTAAACTATATATATATATATATAATATATAACACATTTAAAACCATAAACGCATACCACCGGGATTATCATTATTAAACATTCCTTTTGGAATCCATTTAGTTACCATTTTAATTTTGCGATTGTATTTATCATACACATAAAAGCTAGCATTTATATTCGCATCATTTTTAGGTTTAGAATATTTCTCGTTATACATGCGAGCATACAGTTTTTTTGGTATATTATTTGCATTATTCATTTTACGCACACACGGAGGTTTTTGCACATATTGATTTTTTGTATTAACTTTAGGTGATTCATAAAATCTTTTGATGGGCATACAAGAACATTTATCTTTGCACGTATCGGAACCAATACCTTTTCTACATTTTATACGGTTAGGCATATTTAGCATGTTAAAGACTTTCTCATTACTACTTTGAAAAGCTTTTGCTAATAAATCATCCTTTTCATACGAATCACATTTTCCTTTTAAACATGCAATCTCATTCTCAAGAATATCACATTTTCCACAAATAATATTTTCATGTGACTTTTTATTTAAGCATGCAATTTCTTTATTTAGAGCATCACAAGATTTACAAAAATCTTTTTCTCCTAATTTAGTTTCTAATTTAGCAATTATATTCATATCATTTTCAGATTTTTGTTTGCCATCATTAATTTCCTTATTACATGCAGATATCGTTTCTTTTAATCTAGAATTTTCGTCTTGGTAACGATTTGCAAGAGCAGCCATTTTGTGAAATGATTCATATAATTCTTCAAGATTATTTTCATTATCACTATCATAATCTGAGTAAGAAGATTTTACCTCATCGTCGCTTTCGGCCATAAGACAAATAGCTTGATATTCGTCTTCTTCTTCGCTTTCACTCCACGCGCCTCCAATGAAGGCTTTCTCCTTCTTATTTTGAAATTTGTTCTTTTTAGGACATTCATTGGCGTAATGATCTTTGTCGCCACATGAGTAACAAAAACCTCTCTTTGGCTTAGCTTTATCGTCACCACTTGAGTCGTCATTTTTCTTTACTTTTTCGTCTCGTTTATGGAACTTACGACTTCGGTTTTCACCACCACGACGGTAGTTACCGTTTCTTTGAAATCTGCCATTGTTAGAAAATTTATTATTATTAAAAAACTTGGAAAAGTTTCTTACCAACATGGCGACTTCATTGAGAGTTTCGGATGGATCTTTTGAGGAGCCAGCTTTCTCCTTTTTCTTCTCGACTTTTGGTGTTGAGACATTGAGAGTGATTGACTTCTTTTTAACTTGCTCCCGATCTTTGTTTCTTTTAAGTGCAATTTCATGCACTTTAAGATTACCGATCAAGTCATCTATCTTCATTATGGAAAGGTCACGGGAGTCTTCTAAAGATGTTATCTTTTGCATCCACTCCGAAGGAAGGGCTCGTAGGATTTTCCTTATATAGTCCTCGTTAGGATAAGTGCGATCCAAACCTTTCAAAGTAGTCACAATAAGGTTAAATCTTTTAAACATTGAGTCAATCGACTCATCTTGTTTCATTTCGAACAGTTCATAATCGTGAACTAAAATATTCACTTTACTAGATTTAACTTCCGTGTTTCCACGATGAGTATTATTTAAACTTTCCCATATTTGATTTGCAGTTTTATATGTATATACTCTTTCAATTTCATCAGTTGTTAAAGCAGCATATAATATATTCTTAGCTTCAAAGTTTAAACAAAAATGATTTTCATCAGAAGTAGTCCATTCATCTATAGGTTTATCAATAAAAACATCATCTTTCACAATGGTGGGTTTAAAATTCCCTTTTTCTATAATATCCCAAATCTTTTGATTTTTGCCACGCACGTGACATTCAAATAGCTCGGCCCAAATGCCAAACTTTTCAGTATCTATCAAAGGGGGTTTTGAAAACACAAAATTAGTTTGTTGAGCCATTTAAAAGAATAAAAGAAATTTGTGCAGAATATTTTTGAAAGACCTGCTCTGATACCAAATGTTAGACAACCTAAAAGGGGGGGGGGGGGGGGGGGGGGAAGGTTGTATATAAATCTTTTACTTTCAAAAATTCTTTTTATAAATA
Organism: Saussurea involucrata; assembly: GCA_033807775.1. NCBI lineage: Eukaryota > Viridiplantae > Streptophyta > Magnoliopsida > Asterales > Asteraceae > Saussurea > Saussurea involucrata. Next base: position 227,947,219 of record CM066314.1, read on the forward strand.
AATACAGAGTAAGTACGGAATAATACAGAAGAGTGTAAATACAAACAGATACACAGATATTATATAAATAAATATAAATGCAAAGCAATTTATATAAACAGATATAATTTAAAAAGCACAGCGGAAATGTAAATAGATAAGGGAAAGGAAATACTTGGCAACGATATTTTTAAAGTGGTTCACCAAACACAAAGTTGGCTAGTCCACCTCGAGAAAATAACACTTCTCGGAGATCCAATACGAAACGTGTTCTTTACGGTAGAAACACAAACCTTAATACAAAAAGATTATCACGAATATCTCTACTTCAGATGAGAGATTTATATGGATCACTCACTCTAATCAAACACTTACAAGAGGGTATAATTTTAATATGACAATCACTCTTGTAAAATATTAATCACTTGGATTTTTAGAGAGAGTTTGATCACTTGAGTTGTTTTGCTGATTCAATTAATCGAGAGATTTTAATCTGCTATCAACTCAAGATTTCTTGCTCAAAATTTTTTTTTATCAGTTTAAGTGATTTAATGTGAGTAAGAAGGCAGCAGAGTAAATGATCAAATGCTGAGGAAGAATTAATGTTTTTTTTGGTTGGACTTGAATGCTTCCAGCTGCTTGTATATATACTCGAACTTGCAACGGGCAAATGGTACTGACAAAGGAAGGTTCACTTGCAGCATGGCACAAGGCACAGCAGCCGCCGGATGGGATTTCTTCTTGGAAACAAACTTGGCATAAAAAGAGTGAATAGTAACAAAGCTGACACTTGATGTGAGCTCCCAACATTTCCAAGCAAAAATTTTAATAAAACTTTAAAATTAAAGAAGTAATGATGAGTTTAGAATATAATATATATATATATATATATATATATATATATATATATTTAGATGAGGAGAAATATATATATATACGTTTATATATATATATATATATATATATATAAAACTTTTGAATTTAATATTAAAAGATTAATTATTTCAAAAACATTGTTGGAATAGGTTTCTGAAAAATCCAAGTGGTATTTTATTATAGGGTGTTTATCATTTTAAAATAAAATGACGAAACTCTTCAGTCTTGGATTCTTCAGATAAAATGATTCGAGATCATTTAAATATCTGCACACTCAGATAAAATATTAGATAACAAATAATGCGGTGTGTTTTGTAATCATCAAAATAAATATGGAGATGTGATTTTATGTGTACCAAAAATATATCACAATATTAAAGCTGGGTACACTTGCACCAACAGAATTATTTAAGGTAAATCTAAGTAAGAAAGTCGGGATGAGGGTATATATATATCTGTCTGATTTTATGATCATAGTGGTTAGTCGAAAGAATTGTGGAACCCGAGTTTCGGGGTGTTCTTGAATTAATAGATCCGTTTGTAATAGGGAATCCAAGGGGGTGGATTATTAGAGTGAATAGGGGACGTTACTAAGGAACACTTTGGGGTCATTGGAAGTTTAAAGAGGATGAGGGTTGTGTTAGTCAGAATGTGGTGTGATTGATGTGAAATCCTTAAAGAATGTGAATTGTTGCTTATGTGTGAGAGAAATGTCTGAGAAGGTAAAAGTTGGAGATTAAAGAATGTGTAGTGACGTCGAACACTGGTCTTGTTTCAAGACGGCTTGGTTGAATGCCTTAAGATAAGATCTTGGTGCAACTGTTTGGTTATGTAAGTAATGAGAAAGCGATAGCAACATGTGGAAAGGTCGGGAGAGAGGGGCAAGTAATGTGTGGTGAGCAGTGCTCCACGCTATCGTGGGGAAGGTGTAGATAGTATGTCGGAACAAGTGAGTAAATTGGAAGTAGTAAACTTGACAGTATTGTGTAGATTGTCTTTGATTAGTGTGCGAACCGTTGGAAAGAATATTGAGGAAGGAAATTGTGTAAGTTTTTGTGCAGGGGAGAAGTGGATGAGACAACTAAATGAGTTAAGTTAGTGACTTTGTGAGAAATGTGTAAACGATTTGGTCGTGTAGTGTTTAAGCTAGTGAGAATAGTATGGTGTGACCATGGTTATTCCTCCCAGTTGGGTGAGGGTAACCGGAGTTATGTTTTATGACCGAACGAACGTGGTAATCAGCGAGGATTTGATGTGTTTCAGGATAAGTTTAATTCTAGTAGGTGAACACTTCAACGTTAGGTTTGAAGGTTCCTACCCTGGGTTACGTACAAGGATGGAGTGATGAAGTGGTGAGGATGTAAGAAATGGTTGACGAGTTGTGGTCGAGGTGGTCCGAGAAAGGGAAATGTTATCCGCATAGTCGATTGTTGATTAGGAGTAGTAATCTAGGATTGCTTGTATTTTCGATGAAGGAACTCTGGGTTGTGAGTTGTCGGGACGTTCAGGTTAGGATTTGTGTCAAGCGGTCAAGTGTGTGTCTGTCTCTTAGTAAATGAATCTCGTGTCGTGGCAGAGGATTTAGCCAAGTTCCTCCTTAAAGGAAGTGTTGATGCATGAGAAGCCTTAGTAAATCTTCTGTAGTCAAGATCGACCGAGTAGGAACAGTAGCCTACGAGTTAGAGTACCGTAAGAACTGAAGGAAATGCACCCAAGGTTCCATGTTTCGAGTTTGATGAGGTGGTTGACTGAGTCAGATATAGCTTTACTTTGGGAAGTGTCGGTTTTGATGTGGGCAAGATACCCGCATCTTTTCCAATGAGGAATTCCGGGGACGGAATTCTTTTAAGGGGGGAGTGTTGTAACAACCCAAATTCTAGTGGGTTTTAGAGTTAGTGGTCAAAGTGGAATAAATGAAAGTTAACTTGAGGGACTTGATAGCAATTTTGTGAAGTGTATATATAGACTCCAATCCCTAGGGCAGCCTCCATTTGGCTGAAATCAGTGTTGTGTGGGAGTGCTCTTGGTGTTGGAGGCTAAGGAAGAAAGAAAAAGAGAAAGGAAGAAGGTTTGAGAAGAAATCAAGAAAGAAAGGAAGAATCAAGCTAGAATCTGAAGGTAAAACATCCTAATTCGTTCTTCTGATTAGGGTAGTGCTCCTCCTTCTCTTTGTTATGGATTCTTAAGACTGATGTTATAGATTAATGGATTTTGACCATATTTCCTTGAAAATGAGTTTTTATGGGTTTTGTATTATTGAATCGATTCTAAGGTGTTAAAGTGGGATTAATTGGGTATTTGAGATTGGTGGATGAACCCTTGTGGTTATCTAATCAACTAATGGTTAAAATCAGATTTGAAATCACTTTTAAGAAACTTATTTTCGGACAGCAGCCGTACCCGGACACCTTCAATTCATGATGATATGGTGGTTTCCGGATACGGATGCTAGTTTCCGGGTAAAGCCCTATGGTAGTTTCCGGGTGGGGGGTTTTCCGTGTAGTATCCGGACAAGTATGGCATCCGGACAAGTGTAGTATCCGGACAAGTGTAGTATCCGGACAAGTATGGTATCCGGACAAGTGTAGTATCCGGACAAGTATGGTATCCGGACAAGTGTGGTATCCGGACAAGTCAGTACCCGGAAATCATGTGCTGGACAGTAGGTTGAGCCGTTTTATCTGATGAGGGTCTATTTCCCTTAGGTGTTCGATTGGTTTAGCTGGGAAGAGTTTAAGAAGTGCGTTCTACGATAATCAAAGGTGAGTTCTCTCACTCCTTTTTATGACGTACCATTTTTACTGAATATGGTTCCTTTATCGAGCATGAACTGATTTATAAAAACTATGCATGCTTCCATGATTTACATGTTTACCCACAACACGAAAGATGTTATATGTTTTCATGAAAATGGTTTCAATGTATGTGTATGCTATGTGGAGTCGGTTGCACGGTGGGGACGGGGTACCTTGGGATCTCTGATCCCTTGGGCATATGGAGGTTAGCTTGTAGGTTGGAATTTGTTTTCTCCTACATGAAGGAATGAGGAGTCCATTGGATTTCGGCGTAGACGAGAGGGTGTCCGTTAGGCCCCGATCGGAGTAGCTTATGCGACCCTAAACCCCGTGTTTAACCTTGGATGATGTTATGAGAAAGATGTGAAAGTATTTTCTTTATGAAATGATCTTTTTACTGTGATAAATGTTTATGGAGGGAATTCACTAGACCTTTTGGTCTAACCCTCGCTTTTCAAAAACTAAACCATTTTCAGGTAAGCGCGCTATGGGTTCTTCTAGTAAGAACTAGGAGTGACTCAAGGAGGATTTGGAGACTAGAGCGACTCCAGAGTTTTGGATTCTAATGACTATAGATGTAGCTCTCGGCTGTGGATTTTAGACTTCCGCTGTCAAATTTTGTTTAGTATAGAAGAATTAATATTTATGGACAAGTTTAATTATGTAATTTGAATGCTTATTTCTGGTTGAATGCATGTTATGTTTTTGGGATGTTACAAGGAACGACCACAACACCGCTGTCCGAATATCCGATAAGAGTGTGTTTCCAACCGAGTGATTTTCTTGATTTAAAACCTCATCTACCGAGTTGAATTTGTCTCTCCTTATGTTCCACCATCTAAGCACTCCCTTCCACATGATGTTCACTTCTTTACATTTTACCAATGCATGGTCTACCGATTCTACTTCAACTCCACATCTTGGGCATAGTGACGAATGAAGATCCATTCTCATTTTATCGAGAATTCCGCGACACAAAAGTAACCCTAGGCTCGTCCTCCAAACAAATATTCCAACCTTCTTTGGAACCAATTTTATCCACTTGGTCTCACCGAGAGTTTCCCCTCTTTCGACCACTTTCTCTTCAATTTTATATTTTAACATTTGTATCAAAAACAATCCATCATCATATAACCACCATTTCGAATTATCGGCCTTTCCTCATCTTGGTTGTTTTCCTTGGATGACCCTTTGTAACTCTTCTAACTCATACGATTCCCTACCTCTCGACTCTCTCCTCCAACTCCATTTCCACAACCAATCACCGCCCCTCCGTTCTCCTCTTTCCACAACTTTCACCTCCTTGTTTGTTTCTAATTGGTACAATCTTTTAAACCTCTCACACAACTCCTTGTTATCGACCTCTATCTACCCACATTTTTGTACACAAATTTTAATTTTTGAATATATTTAGATGTATATTTGTTCTTTTAACACAACATTATTGATTAAAATGACAATTGAATTATAATACATTATTAATATATTTAACTTTTTATGAAAATATTTTTCATTGAATATTAAAAAAATCGTACATTTACATTAACACTAAAATTATCATTAAAATATTATCTTATGTATTTAACTGAATGAAAATCAAATAATGATATTGCAAAAATAAAAATCAACGAATCTAGGCGTACACAACAATTGTGGCCACTGAGGTTTAATCAGGGTTGATGTCTTACAGTTATAATTTGCCAAGAGATTAGTCTAGGCATACTCTAGGACACCCTTCCTAAAAAAATTAAGAGTAAACTACGATTTTCGTCCCTATGGTTTGATATTTATAACGATTTTAGTCCTTGATCTTTTAAAACTGCTTTTTTCATCCTTATGGTTTCTATTTTACTTTCATTTTGGTCCTCCCATCCAACTTTGTTAAAAACTAGAGTTAAGTCCGCCAAAAAGTAATTGAAAAAATTACATATTTGGTCCTTTGTGGTATATCAATTTTTACACATTTATCTTCAAATGGCATACTTTACATTTTTTAAGTTTTTACATTGTTTTTATTTATTGTATTTCATCAAGACATTTATTTTTCTATTATATATTGCATATTTTCAAAATTATTATAATTTTAATTACAAAAACAGTTAAATAGTTTCATTAAAATTATTGATAAATACATAATATTTATTTTAAATCTTTAGATTTAAATCTCCTAAAATTAATATTTTTTATCTATTGATTTATTAAAGTTTTTATTTATATTACATTACCATTGGAAAAAGTTTAAAAAAATTCGAGAAAATAATTACTTTTATTTTATGACAACCGGTTGTTGTTCATGTTATATGCACTTTACTTCCACTATTCCATATTTTCATGTAAACTTTATGTTTTATTAATTAATCAAAATTGTTTAATATTTAAATTAACATATATGGGTATGTGTGTGTGTGTTTTCTAAATAACATAAGACTTAAAGCTTGTGTCTGACGACACGTTAAATCTGTTGCACGCCATGGCCCAATGAGTGATTTTTGTAACATCATATTGAAATTTTCTTAATCCTTTTATTGTTTTATTTTTTGTTTTTAATAAATATATATATATATAGAGGAAGGTTCACGTGAGGAGCGCATCAATTTAAGAGAACGTGAGGAGCACTCCCATGCTTCTGATCACATATGATTTACAACCCTAAAAAATCGGATTAACTCGAAAATTTGCGCAAAAGTGGCGCGAGGTGGTTCGCGAGGCGTGCAAGTCGCGGATCATTAATGATTTTAGTTGTAAATCATATGTGATTCATAACTGTCAATTGCTCATCACGTTCTCACGTTTTGATGCGCTCCTCATTTGAACCCGCCCCTATATATATATATATATATATATATATAGAGAGAGAGAGAGAGAGAGAGAGAGAGGGAGGGAGGGAGGGAGGTTCAAGGGATAATCTAAAAAAAACGGGAAACTGAAGAACACCCTAGTAGCCCTTCATCTGGACGGTATGCACTTGTAATTTAGAACTTTGATATATACATATATATATATATATATATATATATATGTGTGTGTGTGTGTGTGTGTGTGTGTGTGTGTAACAACCCAATTTCCATAAAATAACATTAAACAATATTACAACCAAAAACGGTCCCAACACAAATAATTTACATAAGTTCTACACTAAACTCGCAGCGGAAACACCTTCACAACCGAGATACTACAGGAAGCCTGACGGTAATCTACAAGTCTTTACTAGCCTCTAGCTCTTCTACCACGACACGACCTTCCATCATCATTGGATGAAACTCCATACACGACTAGCACCTGAAAATGGTTTTAGTTTTTGAAAAACGAGAGGGTTAGACCATGAGGTCTAGTGAATTCCCTCTTTAAAACAGTTCTACACAAACAGTAGTATAAAACATTCAACCGTTATAACAATAAACGGAAATTCCAATTCAAAAGCTCGACTCCACATAAGGGTATTGCACAATGGTCTCAATTTTCATCACCTTATTAAGCCAGGTACGGCATTCACCTTACAAAGCCAGGCACGACATTCATCACCTTACAAAGCCAGGCACGACATTCGGGCATCAATAATAGTTCTCCACTGTGCAACCCGACTCCACACATAGCAACAACATCTCAACAGCATGCAATCAACAATTACGTAGAAATGAACGTATAAACCACTCGCATGCTATAATAAACGTTTTCACATCACGTAATATAAAACCTTTCAAATAGTTTAATCAGGTCAACATGCTCGTAACCATAATCAGTTATGAAAACTTTTCGTAAAACATTTCATTCACACAAAGAAGGTAAGGGAACTCACCTTAGCATTCGCACATCGACACACGCTCCGAAACCCACTTTAGTTCAAACCGAACACCTGAATTGGACGTCATAAAAATGGTGTTAAACCATCTAATTACATCCCAAAACATCCCTACTAAGCCCCTAAAACAAACCCCCAAACGATGCCTCGATTCTAGACCCGAAACACGAAGCGAACCGAAGATGGTGCACAAAACAGGGACTTACGCCACTTGTCCCGTGGTTTGCAAACCGCGGGACAAACCTGTTCGTCATTCTCAACTCTGCACAACAATTTCAGTCCGAAATCTCACCCTTTCTCAACCCCAACTCATCCCAACTCGATTATAAGTCTCCAAAATGAAATAAGGGATGTCTTAAACCTTTCCCCACAATTACCAAACATCAAAACATCATTTAATCTAACCAAAACCATCCAAAACCCAACCATTGATTCATGATTTAAAACCCCAAAACTCAAAAACTCAATCCATAGAAAAGTGGAGATTACCAAGCAAAAATGATGAAGTTTCTTACTGAATTGATCAAAACTCATAGGGAATCAATCCCAAAATCATTTGTCTCATTTCCCATTGATTAGAAATCACAATCCCCTAGTTTATCAAAACCTTAAAACACTAACCATACTAGCCACATAATGAGAAAGAAGGGAGATTAACCATACCTTGAAGGAGATGAAGTCTTCACTCCCAAAGATGCCATCCTTCTTCCTCACCTCTCACCATGGATGAGCCCTTCCTCCCTTCTCCTAAATTCCCAGCCGACACTAAGAACAAATGAAAGAAAATGAGGGTTTTCATCTTAACACTTCTTCTATTCACCCTCTTGGAACATAAGTTTTCAAGTTTCACACAAAGGCCCCCAAACTCTTATTTATTCACTACAACTACAAGAGAAAGAAAATATGGGGTGTTACATCACCTCCCCCTTATTAGAATTCCGTCCTCGGAATTCCATTGTCGGACACATGCTGAAAGTTGGAGTTAACTTCTGATTTCCAATACTTACATTGCCCCAAAAAAAATTGCTTCCAACGATACGACAAAATCTGACTCCACAAATGCTTACATTGTCTGTGAAGACACACCATATTGCTTTCCAACCCACACTCTCTACAATAAGGATTGAAGCGCATCATGAACGTTCCATAACTTCACCGAGTGCAATTGACTCATCCATTATCTCTCTAATTCCTTCTATAACTGCCATTAATTCATTACAATGAGGCCCAACTCACATTCTTCTCGAAGCATACTACTCCACTTCCCCGGGGATATTTCCCATCTAACTACTTCCTCCGACTTGAGGTTTAAAATACTCAAACCTTCCAATCCAGTTATCTTAGTTCCATTCACTTATCCATCCATTCCTGACCAGAACCGACAACGTACAGTATTCTTTGACATCGCTCCCCGGCCAACTACCACATTCTCAGATCGGTAGCATGTCCAACCATACACACTTGCAATCTCTTCGCTCATACATACTACTCACACCAAAATACTCTTTTTTAAGAAAAAAAACGACTCCACTCGGGTCAACGCCGCAACAACCCGAATCTCTAAACGGACACTGATCACTCCCTTCATCGACATTACACAAGATCGCCCTCATAACGTTAACGCATTCTCACCACTGTATAACATTCTTAACAAAAGGAAGAACACCATCCCACCAATACAGCTTTCGCCTGGCACAATATACGTCTCCCCAAAATCACACCGATCACACGTGCCACAACAGTTACCAATCAACAGTCCAAACTTACAACAATCATTAAGCCATAACTCGTTTCTATACACAATTATATTCCTCACCAAATCCACCGAATGGCTTCACTAATTAGGAACTACCACCAAAAATTCACTTGCCCTCCCACAAGGAGGAGTGACCAAGCTCACTCAAACTATCTCAATTAATCGAATATTGAACGACACGCTCATGTGAAACATTATCCCCGACAATACCGCATCTAACCCACGGTATCTCAACCAGAGCACCACATTCGACCACTTGTTTCCATTCTAACTAGACCACATTAAGATGCTTTATAAGAACGACTCGCTAACATGTGCCAGTTTTCCAGACCGGCCGCACGAATTTAGCTTTCACAACTCTTTAACCATGACACACACAACGACCCCTTTTCTTATGCCTTTCAACTAACAGTCTTCTAATTATAGTCCGTCATTCCAGTGTCCCACGACATCTTCTTACTGCAATCCTGTCTATACTTGATCTATCATACCGTCATCATTTCCTCTCGTGCTTACATAGAACGCCCAACACACACGCTACCGTCCAAAAGAATGGTTTCTCCAAAATCATCAATCATGACCTTTAGCCAGGTTCTCGTAAGATACTTAACACCGAGAGCTACTACGAGTTCCTAACTCTCCAAAATAGTCGACCCACTCATTGTATTTCTTTACATCCACGGTATGCTCCAACGCTCCTGACTAAACTCCATGACGAAGCACCACTGCTTAACGGATACAACACCCCTTTCGACAATCGAGTGGAGTATGAAGACTCACCCAAAATCCAATGGGATCGAGAAGAACAAGGGTTCTCCTTTCATCCAGTCACCAACCGCAACTCAATCTCCAGATCTCAAACTAGCATTAACGTATATTGCCTACCAATCCACACACTTCAATCGAGCCTACTCACCACTTTTGACTACTTCAAAAATACGGCAAACCATCATTACATCTATGACTTACACGTTCCTTCGGTACCAAGTGCTACCACTTCCTTACGCCACTATCGCACCACGCGACCACATTGCAAATAAGCTATCATGATTCCTTTACACACACTAAAGATATTGCTTCCTTCATGCTACCCATAACACCATTTCATTTGAAGTAAAATCGTTTCCCGACTTAGTCTTTCCCGGGTCTAGACGAACCACCTGTCAAGTTCAACTATTCAAAGCACACCTGATTCGATTACCCTAACATCTCATTATTATAGGGATCCTCAAACCCCATAGGAAATTACTTATGCAACCACGATCTTTCACTTCCGCAACACTCACACAAGGTGATCTGGCGTCATGCCGGATACACACCTTTCCCCGAACAACTTCTTTCATCCTTGCAAGAAAACTCAACAAGATAACCACACTATAGTTACTTCTCCAATGCCAGTCTCCTGACAACCATCCAACAAATCGGCCATGGATTTCAACATCGACAATCGTCATACTAAAGTCCAGCCGCCTCACGACAGACAGGGATTCTCGAAGGAATCTACTTCTCCTAACTCCTCGAACAAGTTCTCGTTAACCCCTCGCGATCCATCTCCCCTATGCTATACACCTTACGCATAAGTGAATCATCAAAACCTCAAAGGCATCATATCCACATGGTGATCTTCCGTTCTCCCAATGCCCTCACTAGGTGTTCCTGTACCATATCATTTACACATTCTCGGACGACCTCATCCGTTCACACACAACGGTTTCATTCTCACGTTCAATCTCCTGACAACACCTCTAACTTGAGGCATGTTACACAGCCGCAAATCTCCATATCAATGGACTACATGATGATGATTCCATTCCTTCCTGACCCTCTAGGATTCCTAACAGAACCCACTTCGTCTAACGCATCATAACCAACTTATACCCCACCGATCTCACTCGAGGAAAAACACAAGACCTTTCTTAGTGCAAAAATCTAGTTACCAACCTATCGTAGTACTCAGACTCACAGCCGATAACATCACATCAAGTAACGTAACGCTACTTATTACTATTCTACCAAAAGAATCACTTCGACCATTTCAAATCTTACCGCAAATAAAACCATTCTCACATAACTAAGCCATAGCTCTTACTACAATCATACCGACATTCCGAATTCACTGCCCGAGGCTCTCGGTATTCACCCACCTCTTCTAACGGAAACACTAAGGTCATAACTCGACCACATCTTATTCAACTGACAATTCCACTCCCAAAGCCTTTCCTCAACCTCAATCGTAATACCCTTCCAGACCTAGCGAGTTCATAGCCTTCATGCACGATGACACAACGATTGAAATCATTTTGCACTCTTTTAAAAGACCCCATAGATACAAAATCATAAAACAAGCTTGAGTATGCATGAAACAACACCACTCAAGATGAATAGTAAAACACAACGATCGCAAGGATCGCTCACAGGCACTCTTACGATAGTTCGTAACCTTGTCCATCTGAATCGATGCCGACACTACGGTTGTTTCCAATGAAACCCTTTCACATACGACTGGAAAATTTTCGAACGAAATCACTTACCCAAAGTGGGTTTGTCAACTCCAACACTCGTTCATTTAATAATAACGTGTCAATACTTATTTATTTATAAAACAAAACCTTGCAATAAAACGTTTTCAATATTTTCGTAACGAAGATTCTCTCCACAAATAAAAGCGTGCAATGATTCGTAGATTTCTAAGTTCAAAGCTTTATCGTATAATGAAAACAAATTTGTCTTTTACTTTAAAAAAAATACACACTTGCGAGTGTCAACTCATTTCCCAAAATAAGGGAAATTTGTTATGCACGTACATGCTTTTAATCATGAAAGAACTAGTGTAATACATTTACTGACATAATGCAAGAATTCAACATGCAATTGAAGGCTACTCGCTCTAACTAGGTTAATCGTTGCACTCACTTCAACTTTTCACTGACACCATACTATGACCAACAACCGCTTTCTTACTTTCACAGCCTACTTAATCGACCACTCAACATGGTTTAACAATTGACCACTTATCTCACCTTCTATTCTTATACATACCTCAAAACAACACCGATCTCTTGCAATCATTAACCTTGCCACTAAACCGATTGACTAAAGAATCCAATACTAGATTCCCTCACTCGATCTTGAATTGAAGGTTTTCAAGATGCCAACATAACCCTCACTTCCTATCCCAGAGAGTTTACCTCTAGACAGCTCATTAACGTTCCAGACAACACTTCTTCTAGAAGTTACAAACATCGCATCACAAGGGATCTCCCATGACACATCATCTCTTTGCTATCATATACAAGGTTAGAACCTTCTACATACTGCCATGCTCACCACTCATCCTGACAATAGCGATTTATTACACCCATGCACCTGTAAATCCATAATAGCATTGGCCAGATGCTATTTGAATTTACCTTACACGAGAGTTCTCGCTACCATTGTCAAGATATCCTATGATTACGGTCTTTCCTAATGGCTTCCTATATCTCAGTTGTGTCCCACTCTACTCCACAGTTTAAGTTTAGGCCCATCCGGTCACCTAAATCCCTTAAACTATGGCTCTGATACCATTTGTAACAACCCAATTTCCATAAAATAACATTAAACAATATTACAACCAAAAACGGTCCCAACACAAATAATTTACATAAGTTCTACACTAAACTCGCAGCGGAAACACCTTCACAACCAAGATACTACAGGAAGTCTGATGGTAATCTACAAGTCTTTACTAGCCTCTAGCTCTTCTACCACGACACGACCTTCCATAATCATTGGATGAAACTCCATACACGACTAGCACCTGAAAATGGTTTTAGTTTTTGAAAAACGAGGGTTAGACCATGAGGTCTAGTGAATTCCCTCTTTAAAACAGTTCTATACAAACAGTAGTATAAAACATTCAACCGTTATAACAATAAACGGAAATTCCAATTCAAAAGCTCGACTCCACATAAGGGTATTGCACAGTGGTCTCAATTTTCATCACCTTATTAAGCCAGGTACGACATTCACCTTACAAAGCCAGGCACGGCATTCATCACCTTACAAATCCAGGCACGGCATTTGGGCATCAATAATAGTTCTCCACTGTGCAACCCGACTCCACACATAGCAACAACATCTCAACAGCATGCAATCAACAATTACGTAGAAATGAACGTATAAACCACTCGCATGCTATAATAAACGTTTTCACATCACGTAATATAAAACCTTTCAAATAGTTTAATCAGGTCAACATGCTCGTAACCATAATCAGTTATGAAAACTTTTCGTAAAACATTTCATTCACACAAAGAAGGTAAGGGAACTCACCTTAGCATTCGCACATCGACACACGCTCTGAAACCCACTTTAGTTCAAACCGAACACCTGAATTGGACATCATAAAAATGGTGTTAAACCATCTAATTACATCCCAAAACATCCCTACTAAGCCCCTAAAACAAACCCCCAAACGATGCCTCGATTCTAGACCCAAAACACGAAGCGAACCGAAGATGGTGCACAAAACAGGGACTTACGCCACTTGTCTCGTGGTTTGCAAACCGCGGGACAAACCTGTTCGTCATTCTCAACTCTGCACAACAATTTCAGTCCGAAATCTCACCCTTTCTCAACCCCAACTCATCCCAACTCGATTATAAGCCTCCAAAATGAAATAAGGGATGTCTTAAACCTTTCCCCACAATTACCAAACATCAAAACATCATTTAATCTAACCAAAACCATCCAAAACCCAACCATTGATTCATGATTTAAAACCCCAAAACTCAAAAACTCAATCCATAGAAAAGTGGAGATTACCAAGCAAAAATGATGAAGTTTCTTACTGAATTGATCAAAACTCATAGGGAATCAATCCCAAAATCATTTGTCTCATTTTCCATTGATTAGAAATCACAATCCCCTGGTTTATCAAAACCTTAAAACACTAACCATACTAGCCACATAATGAGTAAGAAGGGAGATTAACCATACCTTGAAGGAGATGAAGTCTTCACTCCCAAAGATGCCATCCTTCTTCCTCACCTCTCACCATGGATGAGCTCTTCCTCCCTTCTCCTAAATTCCCAGCCGACACTAAGAACAAATGAAAGAAAATGAGGGTTTTCATCTTAACACTTCTTCTATTCACCCTCTTGGCACATAAGTTTTCAAGTTTCACACAAAGGCCCCCAAACTCTTATTTATTCACTACAACTACAAGAGAAAGAAAATATGGGGTGTTACAGCGTGCGTGCGTGTAAGTTTAATTAAATATTAAACAAATTTGATTAATTAATAAAAGATAAAGTTTAAATCGGTTGTAAAAATATGTAATAGTTTAGTAAAGTGCATTTAACAAAAACAACAACCGGTTTTATAAAATAAGAGTAATTATTTAAAGCTAAAGCTTTTAAAAAAACATGTATTTATCAATAACTTTAAAAAAATTATTTGATAATTTTTATAATTGAAGTTATAGTTATTTTGAAAAATATGCAATATAAATTAATAGTAAAATAAAGATTTTGATGAAATATAATAAATAAAGAAAAAGTAAAGAGTAAAATATAAATTATGTAATTTAAGAATATACATGTACAAATTGGTATACTACAAGGACCAAATATGTAATTTGTTCATTCACTTTTTGGATGAATTAACGCTTTCTTTTAACAGAGTTAGATGGAGGGATGAAAATGAAAGCAAAATTAGGGGTGTGCAAACGGTCGGGTCGGTCGGATCGGGGCCAAAATCCCACCACCCGATCGGATTTCGGGGTGATGTTAGAGCACCCGAAACCCGTCCAAGACTATCTTCGGGTATCGGATTTCGAACCATTCGGGGTCGGTTCGGGTGGCTCGGGTTGGTTTCTAAAGATGAGTTCAGTAAAACTAACATAATTTCACAGTAAAGAAATCTCGATTCTGGACTGAAAACAAGCGATTATACCTTAACAACAACAGATGAAGTATAATAATCCCAACAATAAGAATATTAGATCGAAAATTCCAACAAGAAATGAAGAATCGTACCAGCAATAGCAAAGCAAGACAGTGGTGGTGCCTACTGGTGGTGGTAGCAAGACAGCGGTGGGCGGTGGCCGGCCGACGATGGCCAATCATGTGCCTGTCGAAGGCTCTCTTGTACTCCTGTTCGTCTCTCATGTTCTTTCGTCGAAAGCTTTAGAGCTCAAGTTCAAAATAGGAAATTGGGTTTACAAAAGGAAATGGAAATCGATTGGGTATTTAGGTTACAGTTAAGTAGCAGCAGTATATATATTTAAAAAACATATTTTAAAAGATTTCGGGTTTTCGGATCGGATCGGGTGGGTAGACCTGACCCCAACCCGATCCTACTAACCCGGGGAAGATTTCGGATTTCGGGTATCGGGTATTTGGGTATTCGGTTTTTTCATTTTATGGTTTTGTTCGGGTTCGGGGCGGATCGGGTTTTCGGGGTGGATCGGGTTTGCTCACCCCTAAGCAAAATAGATACCATAAGGACGAAAAAGCAGTTTTTAAAGATCAGGGACTAAAATCGTTATAAACATTAAACCACGGGGATGAAAATCGTAGTTTACTCAAAAATTCATAAAAATCAAATAGTGCATGTCTTGTTGGGATGTCCCAAAAGGCGAAACTCACTAACACATTCAAATCAAATGAATTTTGGATTAAATGATTTAAGCTATTCGATTTCTTTGATTCGGTCATAATTTATTATTGGGAAATTAATTAAAATACCTAAGTTGACCAACGATTCAGTGAAATGTCCGAACTTTCTCCAATTTCACGAAAATACCCATTTTTTCCGTGAAACCAACCGTGATCACGGATTCCTTTATGAATTGAATTTTTGGTCCGTGAAATGGATGTTTTGTCCGTGAAATTGATTTTTGGTCCTTGAAGCACATATCAAATTTTTGGTCCGTGAAGCACATATCAAATTTTTGATCCGTGAAGCACACATCAAATTTTTTGTCGCACATATCAATTTTGAGGAAGCAAAAATCCATTTCACGGATGGATGCTTTCACGGAGGAAGCTAAAATCAATTTTGAGGAAGCAAAAATCCATCTCCGTGAATGGATGGATGTTTTCACGGACCAAAAATCTGATTCACGGACAAAATATCCATTTCACGGACCAAATATCCATTTCACAAAAGAGTCCATGATCACGGACCCTTTCACAAAAAAATTGGGTATTTTCATGAAATTTGGGCATTTCACTAAGTCGTTGGTCAACTTAGAGTATTTTAATTAATTTCTCTTTATTAATCGGTTATGTTTGTTCGATTTTAATTTAACCAATTGTAAATTTGTATATTTTTATATCTTATATAAAATATCTTACAATTTAAGAATTATAAATCTTATTCCATTAGTTTTATAGAAATAAAACTCCTATTTTTTATTTTTTTATTTACCAAGAATAAAACTCCTATTAAATAAACAATTTTTTATTTAATTGTTTTACAATTTCAATATATGGTCCATCAACGGCCACCTTCGATTATTCCGTTCGTTTGCTTCAAGACCAAAGTAAGTCGCCGTCAAAATGCCACCGACACCGACAACTACTTCGAAAATTACCATGTTCAACTACGTTAAAATAGAAAATTTTAACGATTCTTTGCTTTTACGTCTATACTAAATCATATGTTAAACTAGAGAAAAGAAGAATAATAACAATTGTTAATGCTAGAATTGGTAAAAATATAACAATTGTTAGAGTTGAATGTGAACTTTTTAGAGATTTTGACTTCTAGTTCTATTATAGTACGATTGTTTGAGATGCTCTCAAATCTACCACCGCCTCTTCAAAAATCACCATTTTCGTAAGTGACAGGTTCCTGACATATCTGTCGACGAACTCATAACCACGACCAATCTTCGATCTCACTACCTCAAACCCAAAGGTGTAGTTGAGTCGATACTTTTAGAGCATTTTCAACAAATTAGTTATAAAATCTCTAAAATAGAGAACCAAAAGTTAAAAAATCTTTAAATTACATTTAACTCTGACAAATTTTTTATTTTTGAGAATTCAACATTAACTACATTATTATATTTTATAACTTTATCATATTTCAATACGCATTTAGAAAAAAATAAAAATAAAATAATAACAATTCAATCTTATTGGTGAAAATGAATAAAACAATTGTTTATCTCTAGTCTCATCAAGTATTAGAGAATTCACTAAACCCGAAATTTTCTTTATTTTAAAAGGGGTTACTATTCCTACCCTCTGCAAAATGTATACCCGTGCAACCACCTGCCAATAATGTCTCATCTCACAAACATGGTAAGTTACATTTTATACCCTTTTAATAATTTAATTACTTTACTTTATACATTTTACTTTTTAAATTTTTATTTTACACCTTCATCATATTAACACATATAACCGTATATTAGCTAAAATACGTTAAAAATACATTTTAATTTTAACAAATTACACTATTATAATCGTCTTTCGATACGTTCGAAATGAGTCAAATATTGAATATTTTTTAATTTAATAATTTTATTATATATCATATATATACTACAGAAAAATATTTTTTATATTTAAAATTCATACTCTTATAGTTAATTATTTAATTTATGGTAAGTCTCATATGTTTTCAATTTTCGTTTTACACTTTTATCACATTAACATAATAATCATATATTAACTAAAATATGTTAAAAAATACGTTTTAACATATCACATTAAAGGGTATTTGGGATTGCTTATTTAAAACAACTTATGCTTATTTTTAAAAGTGTTTATCAACTTATGTCGTGCTAATAACGAGTTGGGCGTAAAAATGTAATTTGAACAAATAAATATCAAGAGATCTTGTTAATCATAATCCGCTAACGTTTTAGGACGAAATCTTAATATTTTTTAGCATGAAAATAAAAGTGTTATATTGTTTTATAAGTAAAATATTTATCTTGTGAATTATTTTCTCTTTAAAAATGTTAAAATTTACCATTTTGCATTTTAAAGGGTATTTGGGATTGCTTATTTAAAATAACTTACGCTTATTTTTTCACTTAAAAAAATACCCCATATCTCTCCCGGTTTGCAAAAATACCCATTTATCCCGTGATATATTTCGATGACACCACTTTTTAAGTGCATAACAATTATAATTTTCTATTGAACTAAAAGATAGAGATACCCTTTTTAAATAATATCGAGGACACCACTTTTAACCTCCCAAAAAATCGAGGACCAAATGCACGGCTCCACGATCACGGGTTAGATCGCGGGATCTTGGGGCATTTTTGCAAATCAGGTGAGGGATGAGGTATTTGTGTAAGTGAAAAATGAACTTGTGACATTTAATTTAATTTTTGTAAAACTATTGTAGATGTTGTGAGGACATAATGTGAGTGGTATGTATATGTGTACAAAATAAGAAGGTATCGACGAATAACAATATAAAAAAATAACGTAAACGTATGACATATAATAATATAATTAAATCAAAAAAATTCAATATTAGGCTCATTTCGAAAGTATCGACAAAACGATTATAATGGCGTAACTTGTTTAAATTAAAAAGTCTTTTTTTAACATATTTTAGTTAATATACGATTATATGTGTTAATATAATGAAAGTGTATAAAAATAAAAAACTAAAAGATATAAAGTAAATTAATTAAATAAGTATAGTTGTGTAAAATGTAACTTTTAAATAAAAAATAAAAAAGTTGAAGTGTGTGAGGGGAGGGGTATACAAAATGGCAAGAGAGGGGGGGGGGGACAATATAGAGTTTGACTACAATATAGAGTTTGACTACACATTTGATTGACAAGAATTGGGATATATTTGTTTGGTCCGTTAAATATAACTTCAAGTTTATTATAAAATAGTGAGAAATTACCAAAACACCCCTTTATGATATTTTTCATTGCTTAATCTATAAATAATACATAATGATAAAATTGATGATAACATTAATCGGTGACAATGGTAGTGGTAGCGATATGGCAACGGAAGAGAGGGTGGTGGTGGTGTTGATGTCAGTGTCGACGATGGTAAGAGTCTTGCCGTAAGACCATCCGCATCAGTGCAAGACCAAAGCCCTTTCTAAAATGTCATATCAGTTTTGCAATAACATATCCTACATCAATGCAAGACCAAACTTCTTTCTAAAGTGGTTCCCACTATCAATATTATAATATAATGTAATAAACTAATGAAATAAAAATATATAATAAACCAATATTGTATAAATAATAGTATTAATTTATTAACTTTAGTGGGTCCACATTTTACAAGACCTTGCTAATGTAGAGTTTGACTACAATATAGAGTTTGACTACACATTTGATTGACAAGAATTGGGATATATTTGTTTGGTCCGTTAAATATAACTTCAAGTTTATTATAAAATAGTGAGAAATTACCAAAACACCCCTTTATGATATTTTTCATTGCTTAATCTATAAATAATACATAATGATAAAATTGATGATAACATTAATCGGTGACAATGGTAGTGGTAGCGATATGGCAACGGAAGAGAGGGTGGTGGTGGTGTTGATTTCAGTGTCGACGATGGTAAGAGTCTTGCCGTAAGACCATCCGCATCAGTGCAAGACCAAAGCCCTTTCTAAAATGCCATATCAGTTTTGCAATAACATATTCTACATCAATGCAAGACCAAACTTCTTTCTAAAGTGGTTCCCACTATCAATATTATAATATAATGTAATAAACTAATGAAATAAAAATATATAATAAACCAATATTGTATAAATAATAGTATTAATTTATTAACTTTAGTGGGTCCCACATTTTACAAGACCTTGCTAATGTAGCAAGTTTAGGAATATCTTGCAAGATCTTGCTATCCACGTGATAATTCATGTCATCTTGCACAGTCTCTAGCAAGATGGATGTGGATGCTCTAATGATATGGTGGTGACGATGGTTGCAATGTCTCTACTGATGGTGGTAGCAGACTAGCAGTGATGGTGATAGCGATGGTGATGATAACATAATGAGACGACATAGATTAAAGTAAATATAAGGAGAATTCTAAACCCACCCCCTGCAAGTTTTTGCACCCCCCTTCCCCCAATGTCAGCCTCACAAAACCCCCCAATGTCAACCCACCCCCTGCATGTTTTTGCACCCCCCTTGCCAATGTCAGCCTCACAAACCAAAAAATAAAACCCACAAGGGGGTGTGAATAGTAACCCCAAATATAAAAGCATAATAATTTTTCTCAAAATCCAAGATAAAATGAAATTTGAATTTTTTATTAAAACAAATTTAAAATTCACACGTATGTGAAATTGAAATTTCCTCCTAAAACACATAATTACTCAAAAGTTCAAAAATACCAATTTAATGACAACCCTACAAAACTGATTATCAAACACCAAATGTGAGTGTTCTAACGAATCTTTTCTTTAAACATTGTGGCCTCAAAGATTTCGAAAAGTTGAAAGGTCCATTCAAAAGTAGGCCGACAACGGGTAGGATATGGATTAATCCGTTATCCAATCCATTTAAAATAGCGGGTAATGAAACGGGTAATTATCCATCTCATAAAACCCTTATCCATATCCTACCCTACCCATTAAAAATACCGGGTAACGAAACGGGTAATGGACAAATGGTAAAACAAAAATTTATTTTAAACTATAATTGATATCGTTACATCTCAATTATATAAGTAAAACATAAGCTCATAAATATAGTTACTATTTTATATCTAATATGTAAACTAAACATTTTATTATTTTCAAAGAATAATCATAGAATAATATTAAAAAATATATAAAAATTACAAGACTAACGCTTTTCATTGTATTTATTTTCTTGAACTCGTGTTGTTTCTCGTTTAATCATCAAGAAATCTTTTACTCGATAAATATAAAAAATAAATTAAAATACATATTAATATACTACAACATTATAAAGAATATTAATAATATATAATTATGTATATATACACACACTAATATTTAATTATATATATTATATCGTAACGGGTAACGGGTAATGGATAACGAAAAAAACCGTTTATCATATCCTAGTATCCTACCCACGAAAATTTCGGGTAAACGGGTAATAAATAGGGAATTTAATTAAAATACCCAAAGTTTGACTTTAACTTACCAAAATACCCATTTTCTAAACAACTTTTGCAAAAATACCCAAAAATCTCGCGACCTATCCCGCGATCACGGGATAGGGGGTTTTCTGAAAAATAAATCATCCGCGATCGCAGAGAGTGTCCCGCGATTGAATCAATTTGGTGACTTTTGAATTGAATGTTACACTTTCAACTCCTATACTTATTTACTTACTTTACTTTATACCTTTTACTTTCCTAATTTTAATTTTACATCTTCATCATATTAACACATATAATCGTTTATTAACTAAAATACGTTAAAAAATACGTTTTAATTTTAACAAGTTACACCATTATAATCGTCTCTTCGATACGTTCGAAATGAGCCCAATATTGAATATTTTTTAATTTAATTATTTTATTATATATCATATATACTACATAAAAAATATTTTTAATATTTACAATTCATTTCGAAGGTATCGACGAGACGATATTAATGGTGTAACTTGTTAAAATTAAAAAGCATTTTTAACGTATTTAGTTAATAATTGATTAAATCGTCAAATTATTTGGATTATACGTCTCGCTGCATTGCAGCGGGTAAATAACTAGTATATATATATATATATATTTATATTTATGGAACTCCTTAACATATTTTAACGTATTTATGTATGTTAATGTGATATGTTAAAACGTATTTTTTTAACATATTTTAGTTAATATATGATTATTATGTTAATGCGATAAGAGTGTAAAACGAAGAGACGATTATAATAATGGTGTAATTTGTTAAAATTAAAACGTATTTTAACTATAAGAGTACCATAAATTAAATAATTAACTATAAGAAAATGAATTTTAAATATAAAAAATATTTTTTATGTAGTATATATGATATATAATAAAATAATTAAATCAAAAAATATTCAATATTGGGCTCATTTCGAACGTACCGAAGAGACGATTATAATGGTGTAACTTGTTAAAATTAAAACGTATTTTTTTAACGTATTTTAGTTAATAAACGATTATATGTGTTAATATGTTGAAGGTGTAAAATTAAAATTAGGAAAGTAAAATGTATAAAGTAACTAAGTTAATAAGTATAGGGTTGAAAATGTAAATATCAATTACAAATCAAGTTGGTAGCGGGGCTATTCGCGGGAGAGATTTTCAAAAATTGTCCTTGATATAGGGGTTGAAAGTGTAAAATTCAATAAAAATCACAAATTTGAGTTGTGTCGCGGGGACTCCTCCCGCGATAGCGGGATCACAATTTTCATAAAACATCCTATCCCGCGATCGCGGGATATATCGCGGGATTTTTGGGTATTTTTGCAAAAGTTGAAAAAAATGGGTATTTTGATAAGTCAAAATCAAACTTTAAATATTTTAATTAAATTTCTTGATAAATAAGTGGATAAATGGAAAATTTTATTTATCCATACCCTTATCAACGGGTCGGAAACATACAGGATTGTCAGTCCTGTTCAAAAGCAATTTCTTTACAGCAAGAGAGTAATCACTAAGCAAACCCAACTAATCATCATCATCATAATCATCATATAATATATATATATATAACTAAAACAACACTAAAACTAGTGTGTGTGGGTTGAATCATAACCACGTAAAAAGATCATTCATTTTTCATTCATTAGTTACATCAATTCCATGTGCAATTCTACTTTTCAATTTGATTTTGATCGTAATTCTATGATTATTGCTTCTTCATTACCTGTTGTTGTTCTTCAATTGATTCCATCTTCACAATAATCAAAATTTTCGATAGCGTGATTTTGCAGAGGTTTTGACGTTTTCGATTTCTCCTTTTTTTAGGGTTTAAATCTGTTGATTCATTTACTTAATTGTTGAATATGTAGGAGAGTAATCGAAGTTCAAAACTGAGATATAATCTGATCGTTGATTGCAGATCATCAATTGGGGATTTACAGTTGATTCTGAGTTCTCTAACGTTCGATTATTCATTCCTGATTTACAATGCCAGGTGATTTTTTCTAAATTGTGTTGAATTTTGGTTGAATTTGAAGTGACATTGATTTGATTTGAATTCTGAGATAAAAGAACAATGATCATTGATTTGATTATGTAGAAGCATTCAGATATGATTTGGGGAAATTTGAGGAAGAGAAGAGAAGGATTAGGGTTAGATCTTTCAAGAAAAAAGCTATGATTGCTTCAACAAAATTGGCAAACTCTCTCAAACAAAGAAATGTTTCAAATTGCCAATTTGCACACATTTCGATTGATGATGTTCGAGATGAGGAGGAAGAGAAGGCCGTTAATGCGTTTCGACAAATTTTGATCGAGAAAGATTCGCTTCCTTATTGTCATGATGATTACCACACTTTATTGAGGTGGATTGATCTTTTGATATATGCGGATTTCCGACGGATTTACGTTGGTGTTGACTTTTGTTGACTCCGCCGGAAACGGCCGTCGGTAATAGTCCTTTGTTTAGTAGTGTCAAAAAACCAGATACGATAATATCTGATTTTTGACACTACAAGGGTTATGGCGCTGGGATGTGGTGGAATATCTCATCTGCACTGGGTTTGTAACCAGGGGTCCATAACAATTGTGGCACCGAATTTATTAGGGTTGATGTCTTACAGTTGCCTCAGTTACCTTTACCTGGGTATCGTGTCACTCATCTTACATGGTGAGCATGACAAGGACTAGAATCTTACATGGCAAGTGAGAGAGGACTCTTAACTAGTTAGCTCTTGTTGGGTAAGAGACACTTACCGACAATCCATTTTGTAAGCAAGGGCGGTGATTCTTGCCGGTTAAGCACTTCGTTTACCCTTTACTTATCTTAATTGTGGCTTAATTACTCATATTTTCAAAATTTTGTTTCCATAATGAGTGTTGCAGATTCTTGAAGGCGAGAAAGTTTGACTTTTATAAAGCAGTCAACATGTGGGCAGAAATGCTCAACTGGAGGAAAGAATATGGTGCAGACTCTATCATACAGGTGCTTCTTTGTAGCTATCATATCATCTTTATGTACACTTTTCCAAAGTATCTCTTCCAAAAAAAGGTTTACTTTAACTTTGAGATCAAACATGTTACTTTTCAACTTTGAAATCCATAAAATCAATCCGGGTTCGAATCCTAGGGTTGTGGATGAAGCCTATAGTCGGGACTTGCCATGGCATTAGTCTCGACGAAGTGTGGAATCATCCATTTGAGGAAAAAACTTTGATAAGAGCATCCACGCGCATTTTCAAATGTTTTTTCTTTGTCACCTAAGAGCATCTCCAACAGATTCCCCATAATTTCTCCAAAATGGAGAACCAAAAGCCAAAATCCCTTAAAAAAATACATTCATCTCTAACAGTTTCCCCATTTTGGAGAATCTAACATTCATTAAAATATTAAAATATTAAAATATTTAATCCATCTATTAAAATATTATTTCTCTCTCTACGTATTTATTTTCAAAGTTTCCTATTGGTCCTCTCACTTGATAATCATTTTTGGAGTGATATCCATATTTGAAGAAAAACCTTCTCTCTCAAACTTTCTCCATTTTGGGGATAGTTTTAGGAAACTGTTGGAGAAAAATATTAGCCCAAAATCCTCATTTTCTCCATTTTCCTATTTTAGGAAAGCTGTTGGAAATGCTCTAAGATTATGAATAATCCCCAACAAAAAAACACATTTTTCACCGTAAAGCTTGTGGATCTTAACTTGTGGGTCCCATTTTTTTGGAAAAACTTTGATATAAAAAGCTTACCGTTACCATTGTGGATGATGCTCCAATGTCCACATTTTTATATTAATTTGTCTCAAATTTGTGTCTATCATTATAATTGTTGTTTTGTTAATTTAAAAGTATAATAACTATAAATTTCAAAAAACACGCGTTTTTTTATTATTGTGGGACATTTATTTTGGGACGGATGGAGTACGATCTTTTAATGATCATCACAATGCAATGCTGCTTTTTAGGATTTCGTTTATGAGGAGTATGAAGAGGTTCAACGCTACTATCCTCACGGTTATCACGGGGTGGATAAAGAGGGCCGACCCGTTTATATCGAAAGACTTGGCAAAGTTGAACCTAGTAAGCTTATGAGCGTCACAACGGTCGATAGGTTTCTAAGGTATCATGTGCAGGGCTTTGAGAAAGCTTTTTCCGAGAAATTTCCCGCATGTTCGGTTTCAGCACGAAAGCATATCGATTCTTGTACTACAATATTGGACGTTCATGGGATGGTTAGCTTGATCACCCCTCTCGTTTTTTCGTTCTTTTTTCATTTTATGCGAGCTGTCAACTTTTTCAACGATCATAATTGGCTTTTAATTGCAAAAACAAATGAGTAATCTTGTGAAAATACTGAAAATGGCGTACGGTTACCGAGGAAGAGAATTTGGGAAGAACTGTTAGGTGCGTTTAGTACACAGGACAAGATGGTACAAAAACTTGTTGTCCGCAGACTGGGAGAGGATAGGGATGGGGAAATTAACAAAAACAACCATTTCAGCCAGACAAATTTACCTCTTACCATTTCTCTTACAGTTTTTAAAAAAAAATCACTACCTCCGCAAGTAGCAACTTCTCAGTTTGCGGAATGGTCAAAAAGTTAAAAAATAGTATGCACATGGTACGCAAGTACAAGGACCAAATCTGTAAATTAGTCTTGGTCCACAAGTAGCACTTCCATGTGTTGTTGAGGAAGTGTTTGGACGAATTTACATATTTGGTCCCTTTACTTGCAAACCATGTTCAGAAAAAAATACATTTTGACCCTCCGTAAGTTGAGGAGTTGCTACTTACGTAAGTAGTGACTTTTTGGAAATCTTGTGAGAGAAATGGCTAAAAGGTAAATGTACGGGGCTGAAATGGCTATTTTTGTTAATTTCCCACATGACTGAGTAGAACAAAATTGCATCTTTTTTTTGTCTTGCCTAAATAAGCCAAACAAGAATCTCGAAGATAGTACAAAATTAGTAAATTACTAAACTATCCATATCAAATAAAACCCTAAAATCTTTCGCAATTCTTTTTTTTTTTTGGTAGGGGTATCCTAGGCCACATTGGGCCCGGACTAATCCCCAGGCAATTTGGGCCGAGGCCCAGCTGCTAAAGCATGCAGCCCGGGGATCTAATTCCCCCGTGGCCACAAGTGCTGCGTGTGAGGCTCGAACCCGGGCAACCGCTATGAAGTCCCCAGGCCTTACCACCACGCCACAACCCTTGTGGTTATCTTTCGCAATTCTTTCACTCATCTACCTCACAATATCTTGTTCAATGTCTACGTACCAAACGCACCTTTAACTGAATCCCTAGTTTAGTTTGTGCTAAACCGCCCATTCTTGCAAATTATAATATTTCTTTGAGTAAATTACGTTTTTAGTCCCTGTAGTTTGTTGAAAATTTCTAATTTCGTCCTTATAGTTTCAAAATTACAGTTTTCCGTTTTTGGTCATTATGATTTAAATTTTACACTTCATTTCTATTTTAGTCTTTCATACTTAAAAGTAGTAATTTGACCTCAAGAATGAAAATAGAAATGAAGTACAAACCATAAGGATATAAACCGAAATTTTGAAACGACAGGGACAAAATTCGCATATTTTAACAAACCACAAGGACTAAAAACGTAATTTACTCTATTTCTTTTCTTATTACATTTTTCATAAGAATGATGGCTTGAAAAGTCAATTTGCAATAACTCTTTGGTTAGTTTGAAGGTTTCTTACTATGTGATTTATGTAGAACTGGATGAGCTTCGGAAAAGTTGCACATGATTTGGTCATGCGTATGCAGAAAATAGACGGTGATAACTATCCCGAGGTGCTAACCCGAATGTCGAATTTGTTT
Organism: Saussurea involucrata; assembly: GCA_033807775.1. Taxonomy (NCBI): domain Eukaryota; kingdom Viridiplantae; phylum Streptophyta; class Magnoliopsida; order Asterales; family Asteraceae; genus Saussurea; species Saussurea involucrata. The sequence continues at coordinate 227,974,366 of CM066314.1, forward strand.
GTACGTTTATACGTGTTTTTTTTACTAATCTTTCGTTTCGTTTCGTTTCGTTTCTCACCAGACATTGCATCAGATGTTCATCGTCAACGCTGGCAATGGATTTAAATTACTATGGAATACGGCAAAAGGGTTTCTTGATTCAAGAACAACAGCGAAGATAAACGTATAGTTGACCATGACTACATTTTCAAGTGATTGACTTTATGTGGGTGCGTTTGGTACACTGAACGGGAACAAAACTTGTTCCAAGACATGACAGTGAATGGGCCCACCAAAATAGATGGAACAAAATCCAGGGAGATGAGACAATATTGATAAATTACTAATCTACCCATGTCAAATTAAAACCCCAAAACCTGCCGGAATTCTTTCACCCACCTATCTCACTCACTCTCGCCCGTCTAGTCCTGTGTCCAGTCCCGTCCATGCACAAGTGTTCTTTTTGTATTTTTACAAGAATGATGGTTTTTTTTTGCAACGAAAAGCAAAGTACACTGGATTAAAAAGTCAATCACTCGTATATTTTCTGTTTTATATAACTCTCGATTTTATATTCATGATTGTTCTTCAATCCGGGCGAATTTCAGGTTCTGGGCAACAAATATCAGAACAAGTTGTTAGAAGTTATAGACTCGAGGTTCATAGGCTCAGTGTTTTATTTGCAATGCGATTAAATTTACGCTGGTCCATGGTGCACTAAACGGGACTTTCGTGTTTGTTTGATGTAGTCAATTGCCGGATTTTCTTGGTGGAACGTGTTCATGCCCAAACGAAGGTGGATGTCTTAGGTCCGATAAGGGACCGTGGCATGATTTAGAGTTAATGAAGGTACTTTTTCTTGTTTCTTGCTCGAATATGTCTACGTGTGTGTGCTTATTCACTCGGTTTGAGTTTTTCGCAGCTAGTCAACAATGGAGATACGAGAAAAAGTGGTAGCTTTTACAATGATGTTGACTTAGAAGTCAAGTCAATTGTTTCGGAGGTGAGTTTTGATTCGTATTTTCTGTAGATTAGTTATCTTTTACGTATGTGTGGTTATTTTTTAACGAATCTGGACTTGTTTTGACACAGACCATGAGCAGTAAGTTCTCAGAAGAGCTAGTATTTAACTCGGAATTCCCTAGATCAACGTCTCTTCGCCACAGGGTTGGTGTTTCTAGATTTATAAAGTAGGGGCAGATTCATTCAAGAACCGTTGAGACCATGAGAACCAACTATTCATGATGAATATGATGAGAGATGTTCATGATGTTCATCGTGAATAATGAAAATGCATAATGAACATTTAGGTATATTCATTATGAATATTTCATCAATTGATGGTTCTGACGGTTCTCCAAGTATTTACGGTTCTTAAATGAACGTACTTCCTTCTTGTGAAGTATACGAATAACTCATTTACAGTTCTCTTATGTTATCTATCGCCCGTTTTTAGGACTCAATAAATTATTCCGTATCTAAAGGCACTAGAGTTGAACCGGTAGTTTGTGGTAGTCAGATCGATATTGTACCTACAAGTAAGTGATCATTAGTTCCTTTATTCATAATGCACAACCATGATAACCAACTATTCATGATGAATATATTCATCATGAATATAGGTCATGATATTCATAATGAATAACTAATAAATAGTTTTGTTTTCACGGTTCTCAAAATACTTACAGTTCTCAAATGAACCCGCCCCTTCAACTATATTTAGAACTCTTTTTTTCAAACTATTGAAGCAGATGATTCGACACGAAGAACCAACAATAATATGGTCAACTTTATATACAAAGTAGTAGCATGTATATTTCTTCTTCTTGAATTCGCCAAGTTTTTGGTGAGATTTATCGTAAGATCATCACGCGATCGCCAAGAGAAACCCGAGCTTGCAGATGATTCGAGTCCTCAAAAGGAGGACTTTTTGCATCCATTCGAAGAGAAATTGAAACAGTTAGAAGCATTGGTGGTAGAGCTTTCGAGTAAACCTTCAAGAATTCCCGAAGAGAAAGACGAGATTCTTGCTGATTCGTTGAATCGTATAAGATCAATGGAATGTGACTTGCAAAAGACAAAGAAAGTATGGGTTTTTACTTTTTATCGATTTTCTTGACTTTCTTACTTTGACTTTTCGATAGAATTTCTATTAACTTTCGTTCTTTTGTTTTCGCAGGCCTTATTCGCTACGGCTTCGAAACAGATGGAACTTGAGGAATCACTCGACACTTTGCGAGAAGCTACCATAACAGTAAGTAATCGGGTTTCTTTTGGTTTAAGTACAGTTTGACTTTTTGAGGTCAAATCTTATTGCTTTCCGAATTCGAAATTCATATTGGTTTCGTCACCGATTTGAGACCTAACAAATCTTCTTCTCTAGTATTTTTCATGAAGTTTCATTTGGTTTTCAAGATTTCCTTTTAGATTTACAAATTCGTATCAATTTTGAAGCTAAAAATCATCACGTTTGACCTCTAATGCTGACGTGCAACTTACTGATCTTGTAGCATTTGATAACGTGGATTTCAAGTTGTTCGATCAATATATTTTGTCCAATAACTTGTCGACACCATTATATTTTTTAATCAATATAACTTGAAATTTTGACATCAATTTCATCAAATGTTACAAGGTCAACACGTTATCCGTCAAAATAAGTACATTGATTCATAAAGAAAAATAATATTTTTTACACTAAATAGGAATTAAAACAAACTTCCTTGTTTATAACACGAGTAGTATTATGACGCTAACGATCTTAAGTTGGAATAATAGGCAACAAAGTCTTGTTGGGTTCGACGACCCAAATCAAATTCGCGTGGCGCAAGATGAAGTTTGGGTCCTTGCCTTCGCACTTTATTCAATTCTAGACGTTTTCCGCCATGTTTGTGACAATCTGTCGTATTGTTCGTGATCCTTCGATTTCAGCCATAAGGAGTGAATTTGAAACTCGAGGTAGCTTTCCAATCTCTCTCATACGAGTTATTTACACGTTTTAAGTATATAATATTTATATACATCAAATACTTACGCACACTCCTCACATGACCTAGGATCGTGTGAGTGAAAGAACAGGATCTAATCTTACAATCAATATAGAAAGCAGTAATTGAGAAGTTGTATGATCAAGCCCAATTGTATTCAATGATGAACAGAATTACAGATCTAAGAGAGAGAGAATCTCAAAGATTACAAGGAATGAATACAAAGTTATACGGGAAAAATCAATCAGTTAGCAACATAGAGCTAACTACTATTTATACTGCAACGGACATCTTAAAGCTACAGTACAAATAAGAAAGACTAATAAGAACATAACACGTGTCCTAATTAGATTATAAAATACTAAGTAAAGTATCTCGTCATAAGTTCTGAACAGGTAGTTCAGAACTTCTGAACATTCTTCTGATAAAGCTTCTCAGATCTTCTGACTCCTTAACTCAGACATCTGACTTCTCTTTCCAGACTTCTGATTTCACTGATCAATACTTCTGAGCTTTCACAGTCAGACCTCTGACTTCTCTACTCAGAACATCTGAGTCTTCTTATCAGATCTTCAACACTTGGTTTATTGACAAAACTTCAGATCTAACAATCTCCCCCTTTTTGTCAAATAAACTTAAACTTTGCATCATCCAGTTCTTTCAGAGCAGGAACAATCTTCTGAAGTAGCACATTTCTCAGATTAAGCCTTTTATCAATTTTGTCAATGATTTCTTGAATAATCTCAACTTGCTGATTGATTACTTCTTGAGTCATGTTTGCTTCCTTCACTTTCAGCATCTTTTTCTCCAAATTATGCTTTATGATTCTTAAAGTTCCAGAACAGTATTTTGCGGTTTCCTTTGCTCTGAAGAAAATCTTTCCACTTTTGTTTTTCAAAAATACTCCCAAATCTGGATATTTGTGAACACTTCCAGTCTTTAACTTCTTTTTCTGTTCATGATCTGTGTTGGGATTTGCCAGATAAACACATGACTTTTGTAGGTACAAAGCTATTTGAAAATCTGTATAACAGTGCCACCTTAAGATGTAGAACATGGCCTCAATTACCACACTTCTGGCCTTCCTTTCATTTCTGTCTTTGCTCGACTCTTTGAAGCATAGAAAGTTGTGTAATCTGTAGAAGTCAACTACTGATAGTTTCTCAAAATCTGCATCAGTAAAGTAATAAACCTTGCCATCTTCTCTCAGAACTTCAAAAGATAAGTACTCCATCTTTCTGAATTTCTTAACCCTCAATTCTCTGATTCCAGTGATTAAAAAATCTGAGTAAACAGCTTGCTTTGTTTTGCCAAGACATCTTAATTTTTCATCCAACCAGATCTGAGTCTCCTTAGGTCTATCATAATACACATCCAAGAATTGTACCTCTTTTGGTTTGAAGAACTCAGGTAAATCAAATTCAAGAAAGTATCCATTTAGATCAATGGATATTTCATCTTCTTTTGGTTCAGACTGTTCAGCTTGATCAAAACTAGTTATCTGCACATTCTGAGATGTTGTGTTCTGCACTTCTTCAACTTCATCTGACAAAATTTCATTCACTTCATACTCAGCAGGAAACACAAAATCATTATGTAGAATCTTTTTGGGATTCACCTCAGATAGCAACCATTCACTACTGTTTCTGATTTTTCTTCTAAGATCCAACCTCCTCTTCACACAGTTTATACATCTCTTCTTTAAACTCTCTTTTTCAGCTTCCATACTTACTTCCATTTTAATCAACAACCAATTCAGAGTTGCATCACTGTACTTTACCAACTCTTTTAATCTGAACAATTCAAGCCTTTCGTGAACTATATATGTGAACCCTTCTGTCTCCATTCCTTCATTCACAAATCCCTTCAAATGCAAATCAACTTCTGTTTTCTTTGTGGGAGAACTCAGATTACACTTTTCTTTTCTTTCTTCAATAGCTAATTGGAAGTCATACAAGTATATATTTCTGACATAAATACCCAGAAGTCTTCTGCATTCAATTTCTATCAAGGCTTCTTCAGTGTTAGCAAAGAACTTGACTAGAAAGATCTGATCATCAAGAGTCAATCTGTGAAAATCAAAGGTAGACATGGAAACCTTTGTATTTCTTTCTTTCAGTACTTCCATTCTAACAAACATTAAACCATTGAATTCATCTTGTTGAAACATCAGAACTTTCTCAATTCTTTTCTGAATATGCAGTTTTGAGTCAGGAACTCTGAACCTGTTAGAAGCTTCTGAGTAGACCATCTGAGCTCTGTCATCCATAAAACCATCAATGTTACTTTCCAAAGGCTCATACTCTCCTTCTGTGTAGTAGAGATTATCATATATTTCCTCAGGAAAAATATCATCATGAAATTGTCTGGCTAATGGCACATCACTTAACTCTAGAATGAAATCACATACAGGTTCTTCTAGTCTTTGCAATTTAATCTTTGGGATCTCAATTGGTTTTCTGAATACATACTCAGAAGGCATAAAGAAGTCTTTCACTTTCACATACTCTTCTTCTGTATTTAACTCATCACAAAAGTTAAATCTAAAGTCATCTTCAAAATCCTGAGTATAATTCACAGTTCTGTCTTCTTCTCCCATTAGATCAATAGGTCTTATCATTTTTATTCCTTGCTGAACTTTTTGAACATTCAAAGCTCTGACTAAATTATTATGCATCCTTCTGATCAACTCTTCACTTAACCTCCTTTCTTTTAATTCAGAATCCGTCATATTTTCTTTGTTATACTCCACAATATCTGTACATATGTTGACCACTTCACTTTCCACTGTCTTTTCTGATCTCAATACAGATTCCTCAATAGCTTCAGTTTCATCTGAGTTTCTTTCCATTTCTATGTCTAAGTTCAATTCCTCTGTTTTATCTGAATCACCACCATCTGTACTTTCCAACTCCATTTCCTCTGTATCTGAGCTATCAATCTGAACTATCTGAGTTATTGCCTTTAAATTTTCCTGTGTCTGATCTTCTGAACTTTTTGTACTAGCTAATTGCATATCTGCCATCTCAAAATCTTCTATGCCAATATCATCATCAGAACTTAACCTTTGTCTTTTCTCCCCCTTTTGATGATCATGAGGCTCATTATCATCAAACTTTCTTTTCAAGTTCTGATTAAAAGTAACTTCAGGTTCAGCTTCTGCAATAGGAACAGGATCATCTTTCCTTTTCAGATCATTCAACTTTGCAAGATCATCTTTCCTTTTGCTTTCTTCTTTTTCTGAAAAATTCAAGTTCTTTTTGTTAGAAGAATTAGATGATTCACCTTTTTCATATGTACTTGATTCATTAAAGAATTTATCATTTTCTCTTGAAGCATTAATTTTAAAAAGATCATACTCAGTCTTCAGTTTTTCAAGCTCTGTTATTTTCTGAATAAAAATATTCTTTTCTTTCAAAGCTTCTTCAAGTTTAATATCCACCTCACAGAAGTCATTTTCAAGTTCATCATAAGCTTTCCTTAAGTCCTCAAGTTCTTGACTCACAAGATTAAATCTCTTTTCAAGTTGCAAAAATTCATTTGATTTTGTTTCAGAAAAACCAGTTGAATCAGACTTCTGACTACTTGAGTCAGAGTTCTGATTTACAGACTCAGATGTCTGAACTTTAGGCTCGGAGTTCTGACTACAAAGTTCAGAATCCTGACTAGAAGTTTCAGACTTCTGATTGACTGTTTCAGAATTTTTACTTGTGTCAAATATGCTCTCAATGTCATGATATGAAAAACTTGGTTGTTTATTTTTGTAGCTGACATTTAAAGAATCATACTTGAATTTAGTATCATTGTATCTTGGCTTCTCATCTGTTGGTTTAGAAACTTCTTTCTTAACCTTTTCTTCTGAACCAACTGACTTTTCTGTTTTAGACTCAGAAATTTTCTCATCTGACTTTTTAGAGTTTGGTCTTTGCAAATTGTCAGAACTTGTTATAGAACTAGCAGGTCTTATGAAAACTTCAACAATTTCTGGGATTTTTGGCTTAGAAACTTGAAGTTTTTCATACAAGTTGATTGGAGCTCTTTTTAAAGTGACATTTTCTTCCAATCCCAATCCCTTCTTTGGGTTGTAAAATCTTGTATCTTTAACATTGCTTAATAAAAGATTTAGTGTTTGCTGAGTCTGACCCCTTTTCAAATTCAGATCTTCTAATTCTTTAATTTTGGTGTATAAATTCTTTCTTTCTTCAAATAACATATCAAATTTTATTTGTAAATCACCTTTTTCATCCTTTATTTTTGAAAACTCAACTTTTAGTTCAGAAAGCCTTTTCATCAATTCAGAATTTTCATCTTTAACTTTCTGTTTCTCAGCCTCAGATTCTTCATATTGTTCTTTTATTACTTCTTTTTCAATTCTGAATTTGTTAACCAAATTTCTTTCTCCTTTTATCTGTTTTCTTAGATTAGCAAATTCAGTTTTCATTTCACCAATCTGTGTCATTAACTCTAATTCAAGTGAAGAATGTACCTCAGCAGATGACTCAGAATCAGCATCTTCAAAATCAGAATCATCCTCATTCCTCATTTTTGCCATATAGCTCTGCATCTGTGGAAAGTTGATATGATCATCTTCATCAGAAGTATAGTACAACCAATTCTCCTGTTCAGCCAACAAAGCAATTTTATCATCTCTCTTCTTTGCAAGCTGAGCCTTCTTGGTGTAGTACTCATAGTCTTTCACAATTTTAACTTTGCAATCCTTAGCATAGTGGCCAGATTTTCCACATTTGAAACACAGATTCTTTTCTTTTCTCTCATCCTTCTCTTCTTTGTTTTCTTCACTTCTCTCTACTCTCTTTTCAAACTTATTTTCTTCTCTGTCTTCTTTCTTCTTATAATCTGAACTCCCAACTCTCTTATAATTTCCTTGAAATCTACCCTTCCCATACCTTTTGTTGAAAGTATTTGTCAACAAAGCTAGTTTCTCAGCCATTATCTTGATATCTTCATCATCTTCTGATCCTTCTTCCTTGTCAGATTCTTCCAGATTAGGTATCTCTGATAGATATGCAGTCTTTTTGGGTGCTTTGATTGCTTTGGACTTTGATAAGAATGCTAACTGATCAGCAACATTTTTCTTCTCTTCCACAACTAACTTGACAGAATCTTCATGTTGATTAAGAACACAGAACAGATCATTTAAGTCTTCTTCACACATATCCTTGTTCATTTGCAGACTTATGGCAAATGATGACCATTCTGAATTTAGACTGTTCAGAAATTTGTAATTTATTTCTGACTTCGTTTTCTTCAGTCCATTTCTTCTCAAGTCATTTAGAATAGTGCAAAATTTACTGTATGTCTGTGTCAAACTTTCTGACTCTTTTGCTTTGAACCTTTCGTAAGCATTTATGCTTTGATTTAACTTTGCCTGAATAGATCTTACTGTTCCTAGCATCTGCCTTTCCAATTCGTCCCACATTTCTTTAGCTGATGATCCACTGTCAATCCTGTTAAGAACCTCATTTGGGACAGCCAAAGTCATCAAAGTAATTGCTCTTTTGTCAATAGCATGCCTATTTTTCTGTTCAGCTGTGTATTGGGAATAACTCTTTTTCACCCTGGTTGCTGGAATTTCTGGAGTTGTCTCTGTGGCAGGAGTTGCAGCAACATCGATGTACACTTCAATTGGACCTTCTCGAATAGAGATCATAAGGTTTTCATCAATGTTGTCTAGGAATTGGATCATACGGATTTTCCATTGCTGATACTCTTCTGGTATAAGAACAGGCGGTTTGGTTTCAGATCCCATGGCTAGATATTCTTTAGAAGACATGATTGTAAGAAAATTCAACAGAAAGACAAATTCGAGTTTCTTGATCGAAATGTAACAGGTAATTCAAGAATTGCCAAGAATTCAAGAACTAGCCCTAGCAGCGGAATCGAATTTTGAATGAATCAAGAAATCTTCAAGAAATTGATCAATTGATCTTCGCTATAACAATCTTGAACGAATTTGTTTGTTGATTGGCTCTGATACCAATTGAAAGAACAAGATCTAATCTTACAATCAATATAGAAAGCAGTAATTGAGAAGTTGTATGATCAAGCCCAATTGTATTCAATGATGAACAGAATTACAGATCTAAGAGAGAGAGAATCTCAAAGATTACAAGGAATGAATACAAAGTTATACGGGAAAAATCAATCAGTTAGCAACATAGAGCTAACTACTATTTATACTGCAACGGACATCTTAAAGCTACAGTACAAATAAGAAAGACTAATAAGAACATAACACGTGTCCTAATTAGATTATAAAATACTAAGTAAAGTATCTCGTCATAAGTTCTGAATAGGTAGTTCAGAACTTCTGAACATTCTTCTGATAAAGCTTCTCAGATCTTCTGACTCCTTAACTCAGACATCTGACTTCTCTTTCCAGACTTCTGATTTCACTGATCAATACTTCTGAGCTTTCACAGTCAGACCTCTGACTTCTCTACTCAGAACATCTGAGTCTTCTTATCAGATCTTCAACACTTGGTTTATTGACAAAACTTCAGATCTAACAGTGAGAATATCAGTTATGGTAATAATGATGAGAACACTTTTGAGCTTTTGGATGAGTTGATCTTTTTATTTTACTTCATTTACCTTCAACTATCTTTATTTTCATATTTTTCCACTTTTAGTTACTTTCACAAATATTTACATGCATCTAATCACCATCACATGCATGAATTTGTTAAAGTTTATGTCATGATAATATAAATAGTATATTAATGTATATGAAGGTTTTGTTCTCATGTTCTCACCGTAACTCTTATTCTCACCGGAACCCAACCCCTCTTCACCTTTGGTCAGGTTCTGAACTATTGATGTGGGCTCTACTAATAACCCGGGTACTACTGGACCAATGACTTTTTGATGAGTTATTTACACATTGCAAGCACACGGGAAAACAAAAACGCATCATTTGCTCATTTTGTTTACCGTTTCTTTGCTATTCAGGGTGATCCATGGCATTTTGCTACTTTGGACGTTCTCTTGAAGATCTTTTAATCGTGTACGCGGTTTGGATGGTTGTTAATAGATAGTTTTACGTTGTGCAAGGAATAATATATATGTTCGTGATAGAAAGAACGAAATAGAGAGAACATAAAAACGACGCCAACATAAATTGTAGTTTCATTTGAGATGCAATTGTTCTCAAAGGCTCGTATGTCGTTTCAAATTTTATGTAATGATCGTCGGTAAACATTATTGGTTCCGGTTATATCGGTTCTTTCGGTTTTGATTCGAACAGTGTGTTTGATCTTGTAGTTTTTCTTTTCTTGGTTGATAATATCTTCAACAGAATCTTCAAAATTGGAGAAATAGAAATTTGAACTCGTTTTTATAAGATTGGCTTCAAAAATTATTTTATTTTGCAAGGAAATCATGTAATTTAATTTTCTTTCAATTTTTCGAGAAGAGATGGCAAAATTTATTTTGGAAACTACCATTTGATAAAAAGTTGTTGAAATATTAATCTTATTAAATATCTTGATAATATAATTAATATTAAAATCTCAAAAAATAATATAACTAATGTTAAAATCTCATGATAAAAAAGAGTTTCAAATTAAATGTAATTTTTATATAGATTTGATTTTTACTTCTCTATTTTAGAGAGAATAAGCCTCTTAACAAATACAAAAAGTCGAGGGTCTCTCTCAATTGAAAAACACGTTCCTTCAATGAAAAAACTCTCCCAAACAAAATCATTCTCCATTCATACAAACGGTGAGACATGTTATTCCACAAGGACAACTTTATCATACGTGACTTAATTGAAAACCAATTAAACAACCCTTTAATTGGTTCCTCATGGAAAAATCGAATAAGATATTGTCCTTTTGTCCACACCTAGATATTGTGTGTAGTCCACGCCTAGACTCACGGTTTTAAAACACATCTCATAGATCTATCTACTCCCTTACAAGGCAACATTTGTTCTCCGCCGCAACCGATGTGGGACCTTACAATCCACCTGGGATCCCAGCATCCTCACTGGCACACCGGTCTGATTCCGAGCTCTGATACCATTTGTATTCATTTCAAGTCAAGCGTACCAGATAGTCCCTTACAAGGCAACCTTAGTTTCCCTCCCCAACCGATTTGGGATCTTACACTTACCTTGTCAGGTAACATTCCCGGCCATCAAAATGGATTGTTTGTAAGTGTCTCTTACCCGACAACCGTTAACTAGTTAAAAGCCTTCTCTCTCACCGAGTAAGAAACTTGCTCGTTACTATACCTCTTACCGGGTTAGATTATTGGTCCTTACCATGCTCATTCGGTAAGGTAAGCGACTCTGTAAGCACTTAACCAAGCGTTTACTAAACGGCTCCTTAGTAACCGGTCCCAAACCCACTTACCCACTTCTAATGCAAAAAAAAGGGCTTAATCTTCAAAATAAACCAGGGAACACCTCTTTCTGCTGTGCACAATGGAAAACATGCATTCACTATAAAAGTAAAGCCAAAAATCCCCAAACTAGCATTAAAAACTTGTAGATTTCGATCAACTACTATGTGGGGCTGTCCTAATAAATGATTGTTTTCATCTTCGGCTACCCTAAGGGTTAAAACCGACTAATAATAATATTCACAACTTCCCCAAATCTAACGAACAACCCCGTATAACAAAAAGGGTAATAACGTAAATAATCAAGATATTAGGAGAGAGGAGGGAACTTTTGTACACATACATACCTTCATATCTTCCTCCATCCATCTCCACAAACAGCTAGTGATTTTGTACAGAATACCCAAGAATACCCCTGCCAAAATTACCTCATCTACTGCTCATGTTTAGAAAACGATTGCCCCATTTTCCATCTTCGTACAAATTACCTGATGGAATGGAACTATGACCTTCATCTGCAAGGTTTATGTAAAAAGCTACAAATTAGTTGTGTGTAAATACAAAAAGGGTTGTTACGTTAATCAGCCATTCGGTTGTTGACGTTTTAGCATATTCAAAGTCTTTTTTTTCCCAAAAGAGTGTAATCATATATGATATTATTGAAACTTCTCCCCTTCTTGCAAATTTATTAACTTCTGGCATGATCCCCCCTCTCTCTCTCTCTATATATATATATATAGAGGGAGGTTCAGAGGAAAACCTCAAAAAAATGGAAAACTGAGGAACACCCTGGTAGCCCTTCATCTGGACGGTATGCACTTGTGCATACAAGTAAACTATATTGTTTTTTGGTTTTTATGCACATGTGCATGTTACAGATTACTTGTATGCACGAGTGCATACCGTCCAGATGAAGGGCTACCAAAGTGTTCCTCGGTCTCGGTTTTTCGTTTTTTTAGGCTTTCCCCTGAACCTGGCCCTATATATACATACATATATATATATATATGTATATACACACACACACTTCAAAAAAGTGTAAATTCAACTTGTACACATGTAAGATCAAGAGAAAACTAACCTGTACATAGTTATTACATGTGAATGACAGCCAAATCGGAATGGTGCATTCCAAACTCGCTCAAAAATCCGTTGGCATGCCTCCAATCCCGTCTACAATTAGCGAGCAAGTAGCTATGAAGAGGGCAGCTGCGGCCACTGTACACCAACATCATGTCCAACGGGATTCGGCAAGCTGTCGGGTGAAGCTTGACTTCGAACCACACTTCGGTCAACTTCTGGTCCAGAATGTTCACCACTAGGCCCCACGTTACTTGCTTGCAACTTACATGTAGATGGCTCAGAAGAATTTACTGACCCATTATTTACCATTCTTTTAGCAGCTGTTGCTCGAGATAAACTCACCAACTTCAGGTGTGGCTGAGGAGGAGGATGTTGGTTGCCATTATCGGAAGCAATTGGCCTTTGACCGGAACACGTCTTTTGTTGGTGTTGTGGTTGACTTAAAGAAGAATGAGGTACTGAATGTTTAGAAGTATTCAAAACAGCGGGATTAAAGTTTCTCGGGCCACTTTTCAGCAAATGATGTGCGGGCTGCTGCTCGCCTTTGGATTGGTCTCCTGATAACTCGTTTGGAAGAGTGTGATCATCCGGAAGGTTCTGAAGCATCGTTGTTCCTCTTCCTCCTCCTTTCATAAATTTATTCGTCTGTTGAGACTGCGTCTGTTGCCGTTGCTGAAATTGCTGCTTCAGTATCTGGTTGCCGCCAGTTTGAGCGGTGGGTGCCGCCAGTTTGAGCTGTTGCTGCTGCTGTTGTAGTACACGTTGTTGCTGAAGTTGTCTCTCTTTAAGTATGCGCATTCCAAAGGCAGGATGTGGCGTGTTGGTTGCGGGATTGGGGGTTCCATGGAGATTATTTCGATTATGGGGATTACTACCAAGGACATGTGGCGGCTGTTGGGCAGAAACTGGGTGTGGTTGCTGGTGGTGATCGGGTGGGTATGGCTGAAAGGGTGGTTCAGCAGCCTGATTAGATAAAGCAGAACTAGTTCCACTTGCAAGCTGGGGAACTCCTTGAGAAACTTGCTGCATCTGAAAGTCTGCTGGAAGAATTGGCCTTCGATGGTCACTGTTCTGGCTCGGCTGTAGATGTAACTCAGAAAATGTTTAAAAGAAAGGAACTAGAAGTATAAGATGATAATTCTCACAAGCCGTTAATTATCCAGTAGTGTAATAAGTGGCTTTTACCATGAACTCGGTGATAACACGGTACAATAGCCATTTTGAAAAAAGAAGATGAAAAAAAGAGGCTGTGTTAGAACTTAGAAAAACATTCTATTTAATGGCTTGACACACTTGTTCCTGGTTTGTTCAACTCCCAAATGGATACCAATATCATGGCCATTCTATTTAGGGGATGTTTACTTACAGCTTAATGAGCTTAATGGCCTGGGCGGCTTATTCACTCAGCCATACATGAGTGTTTCATTATAGCTTAATCGTTAAGCCATTAAGCTAAATAGGCTATATGGAATAAGCCAGAACCCCTCACTTGTCCCCATTAAGTCATCCCAAACAAATTAGTACCAATTGGTCTCCCAACCCTCTCTCTTTGCCTCCCTCAAACCAATTGGTATCCCGTCCATCAGACAGACAAGTTTATCCAGACAGCTTAATGTAAATAAAAAAGTAAAAAGCACCCTCAATGCAGTAAATTAACATATTTCAGAACTGACCTTCATCAAATGCATAGCATCACGAGCCCTCAACGTTGAGTTTCCTTGACCAGGACCAGCCCTGGAGTGCATATTGGCAGGGTTTGGCAAAGCCATACCAGAAGAAAGCACAGATGGTGAAGCAACCCCATAAAAGCCTGGTCTTGCCATTGCCATGCTTCTATTCAGCCCTGGCATAACACCAACACCGACACCATTCCTAGCAGGTAACATACGAACTCCTCGTTCAGCTGCTGAATGAGATCCAGGAGACAAACTAGAATGCTGCAAGTTCTTAGCAGACAACATTCGGTTATATTGTTGCATTCTTTGTTGGTCATCTTTTGGTAACGATCCTGTTCTAGGCATCCCGTATCTCCCCTCCCTGTAAAAGTACAATATAAAGCAGCAGACGTTAGTATCAGATTTTAATGTTTTATTTTATTTTGTCTTTGTCGATTTTATAATACGGTTTTGTGTGGTTTTGAGAAAAAGATAATGTTCTTTATAAATTTGTTTAATTTATTTTTTATTTTAATATTTAATTTAGGTTTAATAATGATGTAATTTATTTTAGGTTTAATAATATAATTTTTTTATAAAAGAAGATAATCAAGTATTCTGATAAAACTCAATGATTATCCTAATTCTATTTTAGATTCTTTATATGTTTATCATGTATTTGATTATGTTCATCAGTTAGTTATGAATTCAAACATACAGCTTTAAAAAGTTGTACCCATGCATCATTTACTTGTAAAGTTGAAAATTAAGTAATTTAGCATTAAATAGTAGTACATAATGCTTAAAAAGTTGCTTTTAAGACTTTGAACAAAATGTTTTTAATATAGTATAGATATCATAATACGGCATAGTTGTGTTTTTTTTCTTTTTGCATTTTGGTTTTGGTGAATTCGAAACTTGTGGGGCCCAGTTTATTCCAGCATTACCTAACAGAAAGATTAAGTGGAGCAGATGCGGATGAAAAGTCATTGCCGAGAACCGCGTTGGAAGAACCCGGTACAGAGGAACTTGAACTAGAGCCATGAAGCATTGTTCCTCCGTTGACCTGATCCGAAATTGGCAAGCCACCACTGTGAGAACCTCGATGACCAACATGAAGAGCATCTGGGGTAGATGCAATTGTATCACATAGTTCAAGAGGCCTTAATTGGGACATTAAACAGAAGTTAATATTAGTTATTCATGAACACGGCAAGAATACTAGAAGAAGTCATAAGAAGGTTAGAAAAAATGGTAAGAACTTAAGACCAGAAGCAGATGCCATGTAATTGGATCATGCATATCCACAAATAAAATAACGTGAAAATCTTACGTTAGGACGGGCCGACCGTTGAGGTTGTTTGGAGAGACTTGAGAAAGAGCAAGTGTGTGAGAGCTATGAGGCTGCTGGAGTTGTTTTGAATCCTGATTTTCGTTCTTCAACCGGAAAAAGACAGAGAAGAACCGGATTACATGGGTATAAAATGTAAATACACAAAAATGAGGAAGCAAACTTGTCAGATCCTTATGTACCCTCATAACCATTATCATGGTCCCCTTATTTCAAACACAAAATTATATAAACACATTCTTTTTATATAAAGTTTCTTAACAGACGGCCATTCCAAGATATCATGACAAAATGTACAATGTTCACAATCTTCTAAACAATTGTGAAAAGGTTAAAAAAAAATAGTAAACACACTATTTTAAAAGCATATACATTTCTTTCTATCTGAGCCACCAAGGTAGCTGGATGTAATCAGTCATCATTGATATTAATATTATATCCCTTTAATTAGTCCCAGAATGATGAAACACACACACACACACACACACACACACACACACATATATATATATATATATATATGTTATCTATGTAAATTATCACCTATCTGCAAACTGATATATTTGATAACTAAAAAAGTACAAGTTCACTGGGGAAACCAACATTGACACCTCAGTATTGAGTTCCCATTAACGCTTCAATGGGCAATTATCCATCTTAACAACAGGACCTCCGGAAATAAGCAAATCAAACACAGGCTTCTTATTTAGGGAAGTTCAAATGGCACCACTATCCACAGAAATTTCTAGGACAGAAAGTCACCTGTGTCCTATAGTATTGCTTTTGCCCAATCTTAATAATTTTCTCAAAGTGCGATTTGAGGGTATCCTCTTCCATTGGTCCTTGCAACCGTTGAAATAATTGTCTTGCACTTCCCTGGGTGAGATGCATCAAGCACTTAATTTAGCTCAATGATGGGTGGTAAAGCATTAAATAATTAAAAATACTTCACATGTGAAAGACAAATAAGTGATATAATATTGCCTCTGGGATGCCAGGTAAAGTTGATGGATAAGGTTGAGACGACCCAGAATCCTCAGCACTATCAGCTCCATCACAAGTGTTTCTATCCATTAAGATTTTGTGGCGCTCTTTGCATTCTTTGGAGTTCCGGAAGGTACACTGCACATGTTGACCAGTAAAGAAAGTCATTTATGGCAAGAGGGAGTAGCAGTTACTAGTAAACAACCAAGATAACCATAGGGAACGGTTGAAGGATACAAGAAGAAGCACATAACACATAATTAAGCCCAACTTTAATTACCATTTATTAAGAGCCGAATCACACGAAGAATGGGTTGAAGCATTTGATGTGAACATTAAAGCCTTGTTTGTTTTTCCACTTTAAGCTATTAATCACCACTTATGTCTGATTCAGTCAGACATTTTATAATTCAGACAGTTTGTTTTTTCATTATTTTCAGAGTCTCTTATTTCTTAATATCGTCTGAATCAATAAGTGGTAATCATATCTCTTAAATCTCCTCTTATTTCCATCTAGCACCATTCTTTCGATTTCAACGTCGGTTTTGGCCCAGATACACCCTGAATATGCAAAAATGCAAAACACGAAGATTGTAGATCTGTGTGTTGGCTTTCCAGATTATCTTGAATCACTTAAATCGGGTTTCGGTGTGTGAGATATGATTAAAACTCCACAGCCTCGCAAATCTTCCAGCATCATTCTTTTGTTTATTTTTTTTCGTTCCGTCCTTCGATCATCGATGCTCACTTCAATTGACGTATTTAAGTTGAATTTTTTAGGGATAAAATAGATAATTATACATTTTCAGACGTTTGTCGGTTTACAAAAACAAACAGTGTTATTGATTCATATTTCAGACTTCAGCACCACCTCTTAAAAATCAGAAGTGAAATCAGATTTCAGACTTCAGCACCTCTTAATAAACAGACACCAGTTAAATCTCATAATAATAAAATACAAAAAATGAAACTCGAATACAGTATTTACCTTGACTTGCAAAGTGCTGTTAATAGCATCACTCATCAGCTCCCAGTTGGGACCCATATCATGAACCAGCACAACAAGGAACTGAGATGCAAAAAGATTATAATCAGTGGCCATCTTCCATACAACATCATATCCTCCACTTGAAAAAAAAAACAATGAACCTAGAGTAAATAAAGAAAGTTGCTAGAGAATATAACCTGGTCTTCAAATAATGACCACGGGGTTCTGGAACCTGGCTGCCCGGCCGGGATCTGAGGTGTTAGGAACCCCCATATTAGAGAAGAATAAATGAATAACAAGTATTCAAAAGAATTGAGTAGTTAAATGATCCATGATACCTTAACTGTTTTGGATTTCCTACCAGTACCACGATCACGTACAAGTAATTCCACAAACTTCTTTGGGTTGGACATGTTACTCATCTGAGAAGTCACTGGAGAAGGAATTGAACGAGCCATGGGGGTAAGATTGTCAAATGAGTTATCTGATGATTGTCTCATCTTCAGCTTTTTCATGTTGTGTTGAATGTATAAACCTTCATAGAACGTTTGCAAGATGTATTGGGACACCATACAAATAAAATATTTTATTTTCCAAATTAACCAATGAGAGATATAACAAGATAGCAGCCATACCATTGCTTCCGTTAGAATCTAATTGATGAGCTTCCAGTCTCCTTTTTGAGTGATCCTTCTGCAGTTCAACAGACATGTATGATATTAAATGTCAAACCATACTAAATGAGATAAAACATTTATCTTGTTCCTTTTCCAAAAAAACATTGATCTTGTTTATGTTTATGTTTATGTTTATGTTTATATATATAGGGTTGGTTCGGTGAGAAGTGCCAAATTTGGTGAGAAGCGTGAAAAGTGGTTATTAACCGTTGGATGAGAAATGGACGAACATTAGGATGAAATGCACCGAGATAAGATGCACCGTATCAATTCCCTTTTAAGCCGCAATTCATGGGAGGGTATTTGATTAAAAGTGATCCAACGGTTTAAAAGTACTTCTCACACTTCTCACCAAAAATGGCACTTCTCACAAGATCCCATGCCTATATAAATATATATATATATATACATACATACATATTAGCAATTACCTGGTCATTCTGAAACTGAGGATCAGGTTGCCATCGGTGATCAAATGAAGATCCCTGCTACACAAAAGATAAAAGTAAAATCTGAATGGCTAGTACAACTAGTTAAAGGACTCCAGTAAATGTTTACATACCAGATGCTTAGCTTTTTGTTTCTTTCTAGGTCTATCTGAAACTTCAACCGAATCAAACTGCAACTGCTTTTCATAGTCAGCCACTGATTCAGCTTCCATGTAATTTGGTATATGGGGAGTAGTTTGCTCATCCTGAAAAGAATTGGTATCACCACTAGAAGCATTGAATGGACCTACGACCCTTTGCCTGGAAGCAGTTCGCACATGTTTTGTGGGAATTGGAACATTTAGACTGCCACCAGACTGTATCCCACTTAAAACAGAAGGTTGAGTCCCAATATTTTTTTCATCTCCCGTTTCATATGATCTTGCACCATAGAATTTGAAGTTTTTCCTTGTCTTCTTGGTTGCTTTCGACATCTTGCTACCTTCATCATCCTCTTCAAATGCATTGTCTTGAGATCCAAAGGCTACAACGTTAGACTTTTTGCAATTGATAAAATTAGGAAGAAAAAAAAAGTGAACAATAATCTTATAATACCTGCAACAGCATCGTACCCAGATGTACCCACTTCTTCCTGCAGACTTCTCCAGGCTCCCTGAAAAAGCAAAAAGTATTATTATGAAAAGATAATTCTTCAGGGGAAAGAAAGAAGGTATTTGGTGTGCTTTACCTTGCCTGGTAATGAAATAAATTGCAAGAGACGTTCTATATTACATATTTTACTATGAGATTACTGAATATATCTTGCAGATTTCCTTTACAAGCAAAGACGATAATAGAGATCTGAAATCCATTTTGGAACCTTGTATCAACTAGAAGATAGGTCACATTTTAAATCAGTGGAATAGCCTTTCAACTTCTTGTGTCTCCCTTTTTTTCCTGTTTACTGTTTTTAATTGTTTACGGTTTAATAGTCATGGTTCCTCTTTCTGAATGCTCTGCGATTTTCACTTTGTGGACCCAAGCTTCTCCCTCCTTTTTCAACTTCTTCCGGACTCTTTTTGATATTGAAGCACTCGGTTTTCACCAAAATCTTTTAATAAACACTTTTCCGCAAGAGGGGTCTTATCGAAAAACGGCCACTCTACTCTTTGGGGTAGAGAAGTCATTGCCATACTTGCCCGATAAGGTAAGTGACCCAGTAAGCGCTTACTCGGTTAGCGTTTGGTAAACTGCCCCTAAGATGCTAAGGATTTTATTCATTAGATAACTAAAAGAAATATTTTATTTTGCCTCCCTTTACCTCCCTCTGTGCACAAACTCTACCAAAATTACAATCCTAATATAGCAATTATGTAAGCTAAAGGATGTCTTTCTTGTCTGCAATTTCCTCTCTCGTGTCAATCATCATTAAAGTATTATAAATCTCCTTCAGCGCTACACAAATGATCCACTCAATAACTTTTGAAATCCTCAGTAGCATATCATTCATCTTAACTGGTTCAACCAGCTTCACTTTTTAAAGAAAGTTAGAGTCAAGTATGGTTCAAAAGTAAGGTGGGGATGTAAAAATATGTTTGATTTTTATGATAGGGGGCGGAGTATTTAATTCATTATTCATAACACTACTAATTGATCGGCGAACATAGAAAGCAAAAAATATGAAAATGCATGCAAAGAAGAAGAAGAAAAACAGCTCTCTCCTGGCAGCAAACGTAACGAGGTCTCATTCATGAGCGATTTTTTTACCTCACACTGTAGCAAATGGGATTCAATAGATTTCCTATAGGCCGCAGCTGCACCAGGTGGCACCGTGTAGACAAGGTTTTCCTGCATACAAAGCAGCAATTTAGAACAACTTAATTATCAAAGAAAGTAAAAATTGCTCATAAGTATGCTAAATATCAAGATTCCAAGAAATAGGATATGTTATGTGGGAGCAGATATACTTTACACCTGCTTGTGCCATTGTGTTCATGTAGTCATTGAATATAAGAAAATAAGACAACTAAATGTGGTTTAACGATGAATCGACTTGATGTGTGAAGGTAGGAATTATTGGCCATACTTCTGTCAAATTATCCTCCCATGAAATGTCTATTATGCCCACATCAGATATCAAATCAGGAGTCAGAGGCACTTGAGCTGCATTATACTGAGCATGAGTGCTATTATACTCCAAGAATTTCATTGCATATCCCTGAAGCCCTTGTTTAGAATCTGTGTTGAGACACTGAAGCTCCAATTCCTTGCAATTCACCTAGCACATGTAATAATTTAAGCATTAATCTTTCTGAAATTGCAAGAACAAAAACTTTTGACACTGACACGTCAAAATTTACCCTTTCACAATTTTAAATATGCAAGGATAACAAAGGCGTACAAGGGACCAGCCCAGACTTCATGGTATGTGGCCACATGCTTTAACTGCAGAACATATATTCCATAATTATATCAACTAATCAAGATCCCTGATGTTATTGCTTCCAGGTGTTGCTCATGAATTTTAAAAAAAAATTCATTATCTACAATCTCGAAATAAATCTTCGGGTTTTATTTTACCCTTTTGAGTTTTGATCTCTCCTAACTTGACACGCAGTTACTTAAGGATAAACATTCAAGTATGCATCTATCTTTGGCATTAAGCATATGCTAGTTCAAAATTTCCTGATAGAAAATCCAGGAATTATTTGCAAAGATTTATCAAAATATGATTTTCTGGTCGTCGTTTTTTTTCCTTTTTTCCTGAAACAGTCAATTTATACACACACACTGGAAAAAAACGCAGCAATATTGTAAAACTACCCTGAATAAAACCATAAATTGAAAAAAAGCATGATTATAGTCGCTAGTAATCAAATCCATGTTACATGGCTTGTAAATGAAGGCATTCACCAATAAGCTGACATTTTTTGGATTTTCTGGTTGTTGGTCCATCTCTAGATCATACATGATGCTCGATTTTGCTGTTTATAGTATCAATTCAAAACTTATTGATGTACCTCTATCGTGTGCCAAAACTCCATGACAGCTCTTCCCAAGGTTTGGGCCACTTCTTTTTGCTTCCATGATGAATTTCCTTGTTGATTTCTGGCCTGTGAAGCATAAGCAACTCGCCTAGAAATTTGAGCAGCTGCGGTTAACTTCCAAAGACGCTCCTGTTTATGAACAGGAAAGTGAGATTCACAAAGGCTAGTCTAAAAACATCCATGTAACTTAAAAAGTTAAAATAATGCATGGGATAAGGAAACTACATATTTTAATCAAAAAATACATTTTAAAGAGTGTAAATGATAAAGGCCCAATTAAAGTATATACGAGAAGAAGGAAACAGGCCACAGCTGCCGATATGGGCCAGCTGAATTCTGTTCTTGGGCCTAAGCTGGATCCACTTGGTCAAAAAGTTAGTGGTAATTTGAAAGAGTGGGGAGCAGTTACTATGCCTAATTATTAGCAGGAAGAGGAAGGGATGAGGAGCTATTCCTCTGCCTATTTTCAGGGGCAGCCTTTAACTGTCGTGGATTATTAAAAGCAGGCTTTCTACTCTCGTATTTTCTCATTCTTGTTTTTCATTACCAAAGTATTATGTAATTGGAGACATTGCCCCTCTCGAATCGGGCCATTTATCTCAGTTTCAATCAAAGTTGCCTGTTTGAATTTTTGATCTTATCATTTGGTTCCATTGCCAGGAAACGAAGATGGTTCAAACCCGGACCGGTTCTGAGAACAGCAGCTCAAACCCAGACCAAATCACTGCTCAATTGGCAGCCATTGCTTCAAAATTGGAGTCCATCGATTCAATGAAGGAAGACATTGCAGCCTTGAAAGGAGACCTATCTAAAGGCCGTAAGGGTGACGAGGGGGATAGCTCGTGGAAGGGACGAACTGGTTACAGACCCTACAACAAAATTGATTTTCCTATTTTTAATGGAGGGGATCCAAGGGGGTGGATTCTAAAGGCGGAAAAGTATTTTCGGTATTATCAGATACCTGATGCAGATGCAGAGAAGGTAGAAATCGCCTCCATGCACCTAGAGGGAGACGCCTTGGACCTCTATTCTTGGCTTTCGGATGATCAACCTTTGACTTTTTGGGAAGAGTTAGTGCAGGCCTTCACCAAAAACTTCGGTCCAGCCGAGTTTCAAAATCCAGATGAATACCTCTGCAGTATCAAACAGACTGCATCGGTACAGGAATACCGTCAAGAATTCGTCAAGCGATCTTCGCGGGTTTCGAACTGGCCAGACCACTGTTTGTTAGGGGTTTTCCTCAACGGGTTAAAGGAGGAATTAAAAGCTGATGTGAGAATACACAAACCCCGAACCGTTTATGAGTCCAAATCCAACCAACACCGACCCGGGAAGAGTCCTACCGGGGCGCCAAATTTCAAACCACCGCCACCACTTGATTCCAAAACCGTTACCCCTTACGTCCCTCAATCCTCTAACCAAATAAAAACTCCGTTCAGAATTTCAGACACCGAAAAACAAAACCGTTATTTAAGGGGTGAGTGCTTTAAATGTGGGGAGAAATATGGTCCGGGGCATAGATGTAAAGCGGGTACCTTGAAACTATTAGAAGCCGATGAGGACTTAGTGGAGCAACAGGAAACTGAAATTCAAAATTCTGATGAGACACAAGAGGAGACAGCAGGGATCAGTTTGCATGCTATTCTCGGGAAATCGCTTTCGCATCCCACAACGATGAAAGTCCATGGTATGTTGAATTCTACTGAGGTTTTAATTTTAATTGATGGGGGGTCCACCCATAATTTTATCTCAGATTGTTTGGTGAAAGAGCTTAAACTTGAGACCCAACCTATACCACCTTTCGGGGTTCAAATCGGTAATGGAGATATAATCCGGTGTGACCAGATTTGCAAAAATCTCTCTGTGCAAATTAATGAATTGAAGATCATTCAAGACTTCCACCTTTTTTCGATTGGAGGGGCTGACTTAGTTCTGGGTATTCAGTGGCTAGCCACCTTAAATACAGTCCAAGCAAATTGGAAAGAATTATTTATGATTTTCACTATCGAGAAGAGATACAAGCTGAAAGGAATTGAGACGGGACCCCAAAAATCATCTAGCTTCCAACACTTGGCTATCGAATCAGTGAGCAACCCACAAATTCCAACTCCTCTACAACCTATTATCTATCAGTACTCCACTGTTTTTGAGGAACCCAATACCCTCCCACCTGTTAGAACCCAAACCCACTCCATCCCCCTAATTCCCAACACACCACCACCAAATATCCGACCCTACCGATACCCCCATTCACAAAAAACAGAAATCGAGAAACAAGTTGACCAACTGTTGGCAACCGGGTTTATTCAAGCAAGTACTAGTCCATTTTCGAGTCCGGTATTACTAGTAAAAAAGAAAGATAATACTTGGAGAATGTGTGTCGATTATCGAGCCCTTAACAAAGTAACGGTAGCCGACAAGTACCCCATTCCGAATATCGACGAGTTAATGGATGAATTGTATGGTGCAACGATATTCTCTAAGCTTGATTTACGATCTGGGTATTACCAAATCAGAGTGACTGCTCAGGATGTTGCAAAAACGGCTTTTCGTACTCATTCGGGGCACTACGAGTTCAAGGTTATGCCATTCGGGTTGACAAATGCGCCTTCCACCTTTCAAGCTATTATGAATGATTTATTTCGTCCCTTTTTACGCCGTTTCATACTTGTATTCTTTGACGATATCTTGATTTACAGCCATACCATGGAGCAGCACCAATCTCATTTGGAGCAAGCCTTAAAGTTACTCTGCGAAAATCAATTTTTCGCTAAGATGTCGAAGTGTTGTTTCGGGCAGCCACAGGTGGTGTTTCTCGGGCATGTGGTCAATTCGGAAGGTGTTAAAGTTGAAGAAGAAAAAATTTCACCAGTGCAGTCTTGGCCAATACCTTCAACAGTCAAGGAAGTGAGAGGGTTCCTTGGTCTAACGGGATATTATAGACGTTTTGTTCGGAACTATGGGTGGATAGCACGACCTCTCACAGCATTGACTAAGAAAGACGGATTTGTATGGTCGGAGGAAGCCCTAAACGCCTTTACGAAATTGAAACAAGCGCTGCTGTCCACTCCTGTTTTGAGGTTACCCGACTTCTCACAGCCATTTGTCGTCGAATGTGATGCTTCATCTGATGGTGTAGGGGCTATATTGTCTCAAGCAGATCACCCCGTGGCCTATTTTAGCAAGGGATTCTCCCCTTCTAATCGGTTTAAATCAGCTTATGACCGGGAACTGCTGGCTTTAGTATTGGCAGTACAAAAGTGGAGTCATTACCTACTTGGCCGACATTTTCTCGTCCGTACCGATCATTACACCTTGAAATTCTTACTTGATCAGCGAATTACAACTACCGAGCAGCAGCGTTTACTATTGAAACTTATGCCTTATTGATAACTTCGTTATCTGACGGGTTTTTTACCCTCCAAATCATACGTTTGCGGCTTATCTTGAAGTAAGAATTGGCATTTCGGACTAATATTTCGTGCAAGTGTTATGCAGTCATACATGGTGTCAATTGGAAGGAGAAATGCTTAATTAGACTCCATTTGGACACCTCGGATGAAGGAAGCGTCGAACCAAGTGAACGAGCGAAGAAAAATGAAATAAATTGGGTTGTGCTATTGTGCCAGGCGATAGTGACATTGTCACAATCGCCAGGGCACAATCGCTCAAAGTGTACCGCGGCCTTTTTGGAAGCTGGCGATTGTGACTATGTCATTATCGCTTGGCACAATAGCCGTCGGGTAGCTGGGCTATAAAAAGCTGCAGAATCTTAAATTTTAGGGTTATCTCGGGATTGTTGGAGGCTAGGCTTCTAGGGGAGCTGTTAGAACCGTTTTTTAGAGACAAAGAAGACCTTGCATTGATATTGAAGGTGGAGACTCATTTGGAGCTACAAATCGGTAGTGTGTATCAATCTTGAGGGAGTTTCTTCATTTCCATAGTATTTGTTGAGAAACAATGTTCTTGGGTGTTGTTATCTTCTTCTCTTTGATGTTATTTGCTACTAGTAACATGAGCTAAACATTTTGAGGTTGGGGGAAAGATGGATTTTGGATTTCTACCGTTAAATATATGAGTATTGCATTTATTTAGTCATTGCACTTATTGGTTGAAGTTTGTCTTGCTTGTTCTTATTGTTGTGAGATTGGCCTTCTTACTCATCTTTTAGTTGTATTTCCTTTTGAGAAATTGGTTTTATAACTTGTTAAAAGCTAGATAAACCTAGGGTGAGATATTGGATAGAGATATACCAAGTAAACCCTAGTTTATGTATTGTGGTTCTTATGCTTAATGAGTTGAGTGTTTATGTTTATTGGTTGAGAGACTTTAATATACATTACATGATGCATTCTTGCTATTACTTGAGAGAGAGTAGTGAGTATTTTGGGAACTGCTAAATTCAACCTTGTGTATTGATTTATGAGTGTGTTTTATCTATTTGTTGGTGAAATCTAAATGAAATCTAACCCCTAACCTTTCCTCATCATCTTGGTAACTTCTTTGTGGTGTATGAATCGTTGTTGACTTGCTCTTCTTTGCTTATCTTCATTTCATGAGATAGTTAGTTAATTAATCAAAACTCAAACCAAATTTTATCAACCGTCCATTTTAGATGTGTGGCTAGCCTTTGTGATACTTAAACTCGTAGTTCCTTGGATCGATACTCGTACTTGGTACGTATTACTTGATTGACACCGTACACTTGCGGTAGATTTGGAGGGTTGCATAAACTGTCTATCAAGTTTTTGGCGCCGTTGCCGGGGAACTATTTGTAGTGTTAATATCACTATCGGTTATAGCGCTGCTAGATTGGACACCATTCTTTTATTTAATTATTCTTTGTTGCTCACTATTCTATTGGTTTGTTTTCAGGCACTCTCTCTAGTGTATGCCAAGAAGACGTAACCGCGGAAGAGCGCAAGTGCCCTTAGATCCCGAAATCGAACGTACACTTCGACAAAGGAGAAGAGAGCGTGAGCAAAACATGGCGGATAATCGACCGCTAAGGGATTTTGCAATCCCCACTTATGATGCGAACCGACAAGGCATCCGCCCACCAAATACGGCGGAAAATTTCGAAATCAAGCCGGCCATCATAAATATGGTTCAACAAGAACAATTTTTCGGGTTACCCTCCGAAGACCCGGTAGCTCACCTCGATAGGTTCACCGAAATTCTTGGCACATTTAAGTTGAACGGGTTAACAAACGAAGTCGTTCGTCTTAAATTGTTTCCATTCACCTTGAGGGATCGAGCTAAGTCGTGGGAAAAGAGTATTCCCGCCGGACAAATCACTACTTGGGATGACTTGGTGAAGGCATTTTTGACAAAATTCTTTCCTCCCGGCCGTACCGCACGGTTGAGAGCGGAGATCACACAGTTCCAGCAGATGGACCAAGAATCACTTTATGATGCTTGGGAAAGGTATAGGGAGCTGCTCCGGAAGTGCCCTCACCATGGTCTCCAATCATGGCTTGTCGTCGAAATGTTCTACAATGCACTCACCCCGCATTACAAGGGTATTGTCGATTCTACGGCGGGAGGTGCACTTATGGCCAGACCTCACGACGACGCATACGCCTTAATCTGTGAAATGGCCGATAACAACTATCAATGGCACTCCGAGAGAAGTAACCACTCCCGAAGGCCAATCGGGTCAACTTCACAAGATACATCCGAAATCGCGAACTTGAAGGCTCAAGTTACCGGATTAACAAACCAATTGCGGGGTATGTCGGTGAGAGCGGTTGGTACCCTAAAGTGTCAAATTTGTGGTGAACCTCACCAAACCGAAGAATGCCGATTTGTTGCATCCTTGGACGACAACAATGTTGAACAAGTTAATTACATGCAAAATCGCCCAAACCGACAACCCAACGACCCCTTCTCCAAAACATACAATCCGGGTTGGAGGAATCATCCCAACTTTTCTTGGTCCAACCAAACGAACCAAACGGACCAACAAGGGGGTGACGCGGGTCGGCAACAACAACAACAAGGTCAAGCACAACAACAATTTGCTCCATCTCGAAATTTTAGACCTCCCGGTTTCCAAAACCAAGGAAATCAAAACATGAGAGATAACGGGGAGGGATCGTCAAATGAAAAGAAATCGGGTTTGGAGGAAATGATGATGAAATGTTTATCAAAGATGGACACGGTTATGCAAGGTCATGAGCAAAATACCGCCGCCATCAAAGCGGTTGTCGAAGGCAAGGAGCAAAATACGATTGCTATCCGAAACATTGAACGGCAACTTAGTCAAATGGCCCATGCACAATCATCAAGAAACCAAGGCGACTTGCCTAGCCAACCCGAGAAAAATCCTCGAGAACAATGCAAGGCCATTACGCTAAGAAGTGGGAAGCCGTTGATCAAGGACCCGACAAGAGATGACATGGGTCCCGAGGAAGAAGAAGTGCCACCCACGCAAGAGCCCGATCTCGTGGAAGTAGATGTTGAAGATGTTGTGGTAACATCCAAGAAGACACAAGAGACACCGTCACCTTCCAAACCGGTCGTGAAAGCTTACAAGCCACCGATACCATTCCCAAACCGTCTTAAGGAATACAAGGACCAACAACAATTCGCTAAGTTCTTGGACGTTTTCAAGAAGTTACAAATCAACATTCCTTTTGCGGATGCTCTAGCTCAAATGCCGTCATATGCCAAGTTCTTGAAGGATATTTTGTCCAATAAAAGGAAGATTGAAGAACACGCTACCGTAGCACTCACCGAAGAGTGTAGTGCCATCATCCAAAACAAACTTCCACCCAAGCTTAAAGATCCAGGGAGTTTTACTATCCCTATTCAAATTGGTGATTTTGAGTTTGGTAAAGCTTTATGTGACTTAGGTGCAAGCATTAACCTGATGCCATTGTCTATTTTCAGGAAACTCGGTCTTGGAGAAATCAAATCCACAAGGGTTACTCTACAACTCGCGGACCGATCGATAAAGCATCCACACGGAATAATTGAAGATGTCCTAACCAAGGTCGGGAAGTTCTACTTTCCCGTAGACTTTGTGGTCTTGGATATGGAAGAAGACGTCGATGTACCTATCATTCTAGGGAGACCGTTCCTAGCAACCGGGGGTGCGTTAATCGATGTCAAAGGGGGTAAATTGACCCTTCGTGTGGGAGATGAGGAAGCAATCTTCAATGTGTTCAATTGTGCTAGAAGCCAAAGCGACATGAATGCATGCTTTAGTGTGGACGTTGTGGAAGAAGCGGTAAAGGAGGTTTTTGAGCAAGAATCTACCGATGATGAACTCGGTAACGTGTTGACTAATGGTCTCTTTGAAGAAGACGGTGATGAGAGCGAAAGAAAAGAATGTGTAATGCAATTGGGAGCAACACCCTTCCGGAAATTTTCAAGGCACCAACAATTCGAAGACTTGGGGCCTAAAAATGCTAAACCCCAACCGTCGGCGGAAGTGCCTCCGCAACTCGAGCTTAAGCCATTACCCTCTCATTTAGAGTACGCTTACTTAGGGGCAAACTCTACCTTGCCCGTGATCATATCATCACATCTAAGTAAGTTGGAAAAAGAGAAGCTACTAAGAGTGTTAAGGGAGCACCAATCCGCCATCGGGTGGACAATCGCCGACTTGAAGGGGTTAAGCCCTTCCTTTTGCATGCACCGGATCAATATGGAGGATGGGTTTAAGCCATCCATTGAGCATCAAAGGAGGTTAAACCCCAATATGAAAGAAGTGGTACGAAAGGAAGTGATGAAGTTACTTGACGCGGGCATTATTTATTCGATTTCCGATAGTCCTTGGACTAGCCCCGTTCAAGTGGTTCCCAAGAAAGGTGGGGTAACGGTGGTGAAAAACGACAAGAACGAATTAATTCCAACAAGAACTGTTACCGGTTGGAGAGTGTGCATTGATTATCGCAAACTCAACAACGCCACTAGAAAGGATCATTTTCCTCTACCATTCATCGATCAAATGTTGGAGAGATTGGCCGGGCACGCCTACTATTGTTTTCTTGATGGCTATTCGGGATATAACCAAATCCCAATAGCCCCCGAAGACCAAGAGAAAACAACATTCACCTGCCCATATGGCACTTTTGCCTATCGGCGTATGCCCTTCGGATTATGCAACGCTCCCGCCACATTTCAACGTTGCATGATGGCTATTTTCTCCGACATGATAGAGAAAACAATGGAAATATTCATGGATGACTTCTCTATTTTTGGGGATTCTTATGATGTTTGCTTGGAAAATCTCAAATTGGTCCTCAAGAGATGTGAAGAAACCGATTTAGTCTTGAATTGGGAGAAGTGTCACTTCATGGTGACGGAAGGCATTGTATTGGGCCACAAGGTGTCGGCTAAGGGCATTGAAGTTGACAAGGCAAAAGTTGAAGTGATTGAGAAACTTCCATATCCCACTTCCGTGAAAGGGATCCGTAGCTTCTTGGGTCATGCGGGGTTCTACCGGCGGTTCATCAAGGATTTCTCCAAGATTGCCAAACCCCTCTCCGAGTTGCTATCTAAAGATGCCAAGTTTGACTTCACCGAGAATTGTGAAATAGCGTATGATAGGCTAAAGAAAGAACTTACATCCGCACCGATTCTTACCGCACCGGATTGGACTCTACCTTTCGAAGTCATGTGTGATGCTAGTGACTTGGCCGTGGGGGCTGTTTTGGGCCAACGAAAGGACAAGAAACTCCATGCAATATACTACGCTAGCAAAACCTTGGACGAGGCACAAGTCAATTATGCCACTACGGAAAAGGAGTTGCTAGCGGTTGTATTTGCATGTGAAAAATTCTGATCATATCTTGTTGGGTCTAAAGTCATTATTTACACGGATCATTCTGCACTTAAATATCTTATGTCCAAGAAAGATGCAAAACCTAGACTAATCCGTTGGATTTTACTTTTGCAGGAATTTGATATCGAAATCGTGGATAAGAAGGGCACGGGGAACCTCGTAGCGGACCACCTATCCCGGCTAGAGGGAGTGAAACAAGAGGACGCCATCCCAATCAATGAATCCTTCCCGGATGAGCGATTGTATGCCATTGGGGTAACCGACCCATGGTACGCGGATGTGGTCAACTTCCTAGCAAGTGGTGTCACTCCTCATGGCCTAAGCTCACACCAAAGGCGGAAATTCTTTGCCGATGTGAAGTACTATTTTTGGGAGGAGCCATATCTCTATAAGCATTGTGGGGACGGGATGATTCGGCGTTGTGTGCCCGATGAAGAAAAATCGAATGTACTAAAGCATTGCCACTCGCTCGAGTGTGGCGGTCATTTTAGCACCGATCGCACCGCGTCTAAGGTCTTACAATCCGGCTTCTATTGGCCGACCTTGTTCAAAGATGCCCGGAACTTCATAGCTTATTGTGATCGATGCCAAAGAGTCGGAAAGATCTCAAAACGGAACGAAATGCCCATGAATATATTCATGGAGGTAGAGATCTTTGATGTGTGGGGCATCGACTTCATGGGGCCATTCCCGCCGTCCTACAAGAACGAGTACATTTTGGTAGCAGTGGATTATGTGTCCAAGTGGGTCGAAGCAATCGCAACCCCCAAGAACGACTCAAAGGTGGTCATCAACTTTCTACGGAAGCATATCTTCTCTCGGTTTGGAGTTCCTAGAGCATTGGTGAGTGACGGGGGTAGCCACTTTTGTAATCGCTATTTGGATGCCGTGCTGAAAAAGTACTCCGTCACACATCGAGTCACTACCCCTTATCACCCCCAAGCTAATGGGCTAGCCGAAGTGTCCAACCGAGAG
The DNA here is from genome assembly GCA_033807775.1 of Saussurea involucrata. Classification (NCBI taxonomy): domain Eukaryota; kingdom Viridiplantae; phylum Streptophyta; class Magnoliopsida; order Asterales; family Asteraceae; genus Saussurea; species Saussurea involucrata. The sequence continues at coordinate 228,005,684 of CM066314.1, forward strand.
CTCAAACAAATCTTGGAAAAGACGGTTAGTTCATCTAGAAAAGATTGGTCGGCAAAGCTCGATGATGCACTATGGGCGTATCGTACAGCATTTAAAACACCCATAGGCATGTCACCTTACCGACTAATCTTCGGAAAATCATGTCATTTACCGGTGGAATTGGAGCACCGCGCTTATTGGGCAATCAAGGCCCTGAATTTCGAGCTAAATGCAGCGGGAAAGAAGCGAACATTGCAACTAAACGAGCTCGACGAAATCCGTCTAGAGGCATACGAGAATGCACGCATCTACAAGGAGCGGACCAAACGCTTTCATGATAAATTTATCGTGAACCGGACGTTCTATGAAGGTCAAAAGGTGTTATTGTTCAATTCTCGTCTCCAATTATTTCCGGGTAAATTGAGGTCACGATGGTCCGGTCCATTCACGGTGGTAAAAGTCCACTCATACGGGGCCATCGAGCTAAAGGGGGATGACGGAGAAGTATTCAAGGTCAACGGTCAAAGAGTGAAACCGTATCTCGAAGGCGAGTCGATGCAAGTGAAAGACTCGATCCCATTATCCATACCGGCCTGAGAATCGTCAAGGTCGTGCCACGACCCTAAATAAGGCGCTAGGTGGGAGGCAACCCACCGAGGTTAGTCGTATTTTTGTCTATAATTAGCTCAATTTTGTTTGGCAATGCGTTTCTCATAGAAACCAGCCAAAATACCTCTATTTTTGTCCTAATATCTTTGTTGCAGCAAGCGTGACGCACCCCTCGAAGAAATTGTTCTCGGTACAAGGTGAGCTATAGTGCCCGCGGAAGTGACATTGTCACAACCGCGGTGTCACAATCGCTGAAGTCCAAGAATTCCCAAAAACTCGCGATTGTGACATAGAGATAGTGTCAGGGCACAATCGCCGTGTCACAATCGCCTTCTCAAACCCAAGTCTCGGTACGAATCTCGCGATAGTGCCATAGCGATAGTGACAGGGCACAATCGCCTTGTCACAATCGCCGGCGGGCTGTTTGCTTTAAAAACCCTAGGCTGGCCCTTTTAGTCACTCACGCACACAACCAGCATTTCACTAGGGGCGATTTTGGGAGCAGGGTGGCGATTTTGACACAGAGGGGGCCGATTTCTTGCCTCTACGCTAACATAGTTCCATTTTTGCTATATCTTCTTACAATTACACCTCAATGTAAGTGTTCTTCATCTTTTTTCTCACTTCTCCTCATCTCCATTGTTGAGATTTCAAGGTTTGGTCAAAAGTTCTTCCATGTTCATATATTTTGTGAAATTGTGCTACATTTTAGGTTTGGAGTTGTTTGCTTCTTGTGAATACATTCTTTAACTCTACATTGTTCTTCATTCACACAATTTCACCATGGATTGACACTAGGGCATACACTTTTGACTCTTATGCTAAAATGACTTGCACATTGTGGGTTTTGGTTAATTGCTAGTTTAATTGAGCTTGTTGAGTTCTTGCACACTAGTACACTTAAATCCATCCTTTGTTTGAGTATTATCCTCTTGATGTCAAGTTGTGCCACACATGCATAGTTGTGCTTGAATCGCAAATATCTCGCTTGCATGTTGTGCTAGTGACCTATTTTACCCGCTTTGAGCTCTTAAATCTTTGCCATTGTCCTACATCACAATTATCATCTTTGGCTTGCTTCTTATGTGGGTTAACCTTGGTTATTGATGATATGACATTGTGATCGCATTATGTACCGTTTTAAGTCGTATCATGCAATGTTTCGTGTCGAGTAATTGTTTTGTGCCCAATTAGGGGATTTTTGACTTTGATAGCATGTGTTTAAGGTAATCTAAGTTATGATGCTTAATGTTGGGATATGTATGTCTTGGAGGCATAATTTACCTCTTTGCTCTTGTGGTTGAATTTTGCACACAAGGATAGACCATTAAAATACTACATGCATTTCTTAATTTGATTGATCATCATGACTCCGTGCACGTCTTTCAACATGCTACCTTGTTAATTATCCATTTTTTTTATAAACCTTTACTCGTGGCTTAGCTATCCAAGTCTCCTTGCAGATATCCACACCATGGTACGCAGCGCACTTCTTGAGAGCCAGCGACAAAGGCTGCGTGATGAACAGGAGGAGGCAGAGTTGGAGAACCTGGCTAGCTCCCGAAATAGCGCTTATCAAACTCGGCTAGACCAAACTGCCAGGCGTGGGTTCAACGTTGAAAGGGGGATCAACGTCACGGGACTTCAAACGACAACTATCCCGACCACCATTGATGGGCGACATTGGGCTCAATTCACTCATGCCCGCGCACCATACCATCCAGGTCTAGTGCGTGAGTTCTATGCATCAATGGTCCCGGCTGTGTTTCGAAGCATGGGGCGTGTTTGGGTACAAGGGGTACAAGTGGAGATCACCGCCACTGCCATCAATGACTACCTCCAAACCCGGACACCTCCCAACGAGGACTACAACGAAGGATACCCCGTTGCTGCTGATTACTACCCGGAGCTTAGTGTGATGGCTGCTGCACTTCGCCATGACCAGTCGAATGAGTGGGTACCTGGAACGACCGACCTATGCCATGGCGATCTCTTGCCCGACATGGCTTTTTGGGCGGTATTCATATCACATAGCATCAGTGCGTCCACTCATCGCACCAAGGTCACTATCGAGAACGCAAGATTGCTGCACGCCATCCAGAGCGACGTGCCCATTGATGTTGGGCATTTTATTGTTCAGAGCATCCTCAAAACCGGGAGCAGTCCCAGTTGCCTTCTCGGTTTTCCATGCCTCATCACAGAATTATGTAGGAGGGCAGGGATTGCGGCAGCTTTTGAGGAGGCAGACCTTGTCGCCCCACCGGCAGACATTTGCAGGAAGACCTACAATTCTTTTTGCTCACGACACGGGCTCCCTAATGTCACCGATGGGGGTCGTTATCGGAACAGATCTCAACGAGCAGCTCAAGCCCAACATCAAGCGGCACCACCGCAGCAGCAGCCACGCCAACCACGACCACCGCGACAGCCGCAACAGCAAAATCAGGATGCCGTTCTCGCGGCAATTCAGGAGGTGCGGACCACGCAGCTAGCCCACGGGGCGATGTTAGAGCGAGTTGCCAACTTTATAGCAACGCCGCCTCCTAGCCCACCACGCTCTGAGCCGCCACCTCCTGCCACGTCGCCACGTCGCCCGAGCACTTCTGCCCGCTTCTTGAACTGTTTCTACGTGCGCAAACGTTGGCGCAGAGGTGCCGGAACATCTTCCTCGCGGCAGCCCTAGGCTGAAATATGACAGCTCGGTTTGTTTCCTTTTTCACTTTTGTGCGCTTTCATTTCTTGTTATATGTCAAACTGTATATCTCGATGTGATGGTAAAAATGCCACAAACGATGCTTTTGAACTAATTGGGCACATTGGGGACAATGTGTCTCAAAGGTTTGGAGTTGTTGTTTTTGGTATCTTCTTTTGTGGGTTGATATGCATGAACCTTTATTTTGATTATTATAATGCGTTGTGGGTATAATGTTGAGTTAATCGGAGTGAATACATATGCTCGATGTTATTGTTTAGGCGAATTGGAAAAACTTTCATTGACATGTAGTATCTATGTTGAGTCATGCTTGTGGAGGGATAAAATAGTTGTGTACACTAATTGTGGACATTAGTGGAGACCACCCTAGTGAGAATTTGAGCCTTAATGCCATCTATTCTGAGTGATGTTCTATTTTTGTTCACCATCCTATACACGTCTGAATTCTTTCAATTTGATAGTGATCTCATTTTTCCTTGCATTGAGTAGTAACGATTAAACTTCTAATTTAACATGTTTATTACTTATGGATTATGTGTACCTTGGGAAATGATATCGGGCTATGTGTGCAAATTTTTTTGGTCTATCATCTTTATCCTCTTTTCTCTTATCCCCTTGTTGATGTGTGATTCCCTTAGCCACTTTGCAGCCGCTACTAAACCCAAAGACTTTGATCTATCCGGATACACTAACCTAAGTGCATCAGGGAGTGAGAAATGCAAACAATAGCGCCAAAATAGCTGGGCATGATCGTTGAAGCATGAAGGGAAATCAAAAAAAAAAAATCAAAAATAGAATAAAACTTGCATCTGCTGTAAGCAAGTCGTTATACAAGTATGATAGTAAAAAAAAATTGCATTACATGCATGGATGGAAATTGTGCGTTCCAAAGAAAGGAAGACGAAAAAGGAAGAGCTACTATTAGTTTTGATGCACTTAGGACTAATTGTACTTTACCATTCTTCCTATTCCACTACCTTAAACCATTTCTTACCCTTTAAGCCCCGATTGATCTTTTGGAAAGCATAATTTGTGAGTAATGCATGTTTAAATTTTATCTTATTACTCAATTCCTTTCATGAGATCTTGTTTGATTACTACGTGTTTCTATACTATCACATGCGGACGATCTTGTGAATTTTTGTATATCAACTCTCCCGCATGTGTTTGCGATATGTGTGAGCCTAGGATTCGAGCGTAAGAGAGCATCCTGTGAGGCTAGGGTCGAAGCGAAATCCTCCACTAATTGTGTGCATGATGAAATTGATCAAAACGAGCATTCACTTGGTAATAGTCTCATGTCAATGATAGTTTTATCTAAACTCGGTTAATCAAGAAGCCAGGTAGTGTATGTTGGTTCTTATTAATTTCATATTAGTCTTGCTGCGTTTTTGATGATTAAAATGTTTGTTCATATTATCCCCTTTCGAAAACCCATCACTTTGGAAGCTTGCCTGTTTTATCGTTATCATATTGTCTTACGCCAATTTTTGCTCGAGGACAAGCAAAAGCTAGGTTTGGAGTTGTTGATAACTTCGTTATCTGACGGGTTTTTTACCCTCCAAATCATACGTTTGCGGCTTATCTTGAAGTAAGAATTGGCATTTCGGACTAATATTTCGTGCAAGTGTTATGCAGTCATACATGGTGTCAATTGGAAGGAGAAATGCTTAATTAGACTCCATTTGGACACCTCGGATGAAGGAAGCGTCGAACCAAGTGAACGAGCGAAGAAAAATGAAATAAATTGGGTTGTGCTATTGTGCCAGGCGATAGTGACATTGTCACAATCGCCAGGGCACAATCGCTCAAAGTGTACCGCGGCCTTTTTGGAAGCTGGCGATTGTGACTATGTCATTATCGCTTGGCACAATAGCCGTCGGGTAGCTGGGCTATAAAAAGCTGCAGAATCTTAAATTTTAGGGTTATCACGGGATTGTTGGAGGCTAGGCTTCTAGGGGAGCTGTTAGAACCGTTTTTTAGAGACAAAGAAGACCTTGCATTGATATTGAAGGTGGAGACTCATTTGGAGCTACAAATCGGTAGTGTGTATCAATCTTTTCTTCATTTACATAGTATTTGTTGAGAAACAATGTTCTTGGGTGTTGTTATCTTCTTCTCTTTGATGTTATTTGCTACTAGTAACATGAGCTAAACATTTTGAGGTTGGGGGAAAGATGGATTTTGGATTTCTACCGTTAAATATATGAGTATTGCATTTATTTAGTCATTGCACTTATTGGTTGAAGTTTGTCTTGCTTGTTCTTATTGTTGTGAGATTGGCCTTCTTACTCATCTTTTAGTTGTATTTCCTTTTGAGAAATTGGTTTTATAACTTGTTAAAAGCTAGATAAACCTAGGGTGAGATATTGGATAGAGATATACCAAGTAAACCCTAGTTTATGTATTGTGGTTCTTATGCTTAATGAGTTGAGTGTTTATGTTTATTGGTTGAGAGACTTTAATATACATTACATGATGCATTCTTGCTATTACTTGAGAGAGAGTAGTGAGTATTTTGGGAACTGCTAAATTCAACCTTGTGTATTGATTTATGAGTGTGTTTTATCTATTTGTTGGTGAAATCTAAATGAAATCTAACCCCTAACCTTTCCTCATCATCTTGGTAACTTCTTTGTGGTGTATGAATCGTTGTTGACTTGCTCTTCTTTGCTTATCTTCATTTCTTGAGATAGTTAGTTAATTAATCAAAACTCAAACCAAATTTTATCAACCGTCCATTTTAGATGTGTGGCTAGCCTTTGTGATACTTAAACTCGTAGTTCCTTGGATCGATACTCGTACTTGGTACGTATTACTTGATTGACACCGTACACTTGCGGTAGATTTGGAGGGTTGCATAAACTGTCTATCACTTATGACTTCTCTATTGTTCACAAAGCAGGGAAAGAGAATAGAGGAGCAGATGCCTTATCTCGACGACCCCATTCGGGTGAGTTATTGGTACTCATGGTACCCTATTGTGTAGAGGTGGCTGACATCAAACTGGGACTTCAAAATGACCCAGTTACCCGCAATATAGTAAACAAATTACAAGCTGATCCATCATCAGTTGCTGGCTTTTCCATCATTGATCAATTTTTATTATATAAAGGACGTTTAGTGATACCGGAGGTACCTGATCTCAAGCATAAGTTGTTACAGGAGGCACATGACACCCCAACTGGAGGTCATGGGGGGTTTTTAAAGACTCTTAAACGTCTTTCAGCCAGGTACTTTTGGCCTAAACTGAAACAAGATGTTCGACTTTTTGTGCAACAGTGCGTAATCTGCCAACAACAGAAATACCAAACATTGTCTTCGGCCGGTCTACTTCAGCCCTTACCCATACCCAATCAGATTTGGGAGGACGTCTCAATGGACTTTATAGTCGGTTTACCTCCTTCAGGTCGTTATGATACTATTTTAGTGGTGGTCGATCGTTTGAGCAAATATGCTCATTTTCTTTGCCTCTCGCATCCTTTCACGGCAAAAGGGGTGGCTGCAATCTTTTGTAAGGAGGTGATTCGGTTACACGGAGTTCCACGATCCATCGTATCGGACCGGGACGTGGTTTTTCTCAGCCATTTTTGGCAGGAATTATTTCGTTTAAGCCAAACGAAGCTCCAATTAAGTACAAGCTACCATCCCCAAACGGATGGGCAAACCGAAGTCCTTAACCGTTGTCTTGAAGCCTATTTACGGTGTTTTGCTAGTGAACAACCTACAAAGTGGAGTACTTATTTACCATGGGCTGAATATTCGTATAACACGGGGTATCATACGGCAACGGCACCACTCCCTTCACCGTCGTCTATGGCAGGGAGCCCCCCTCTCTATTCCCTTATGTCATGGGAGAAACAAAAAATGCAGAATTAGAGCAACAGTTAGTAGACCGGGATGATATGCTAAAGCTTCTTAGAAACAATCTCAAAAGGGCCCAAGACCGAATGAAGAATCAAGCTAATCACAAACGACGGGATCTGACATTTCGAGTTGGGGATCTTGTTTTTTTTAAAATTCAACCCTACCGACAGAAGAGTTTAGCCAAACGTCGCTATGAGAAACTTTCTCCCCGCTTTTTCGGTCCATACCGTATTAAACGGGCGGTGGGTCCAGTTGCATATGAATTGGAGCTACCACCCACTGCTAGAATTCATCCGGTGTTCCATGTATCAATGCTTAAACCCGCCCATGGCTCTTTTTCTTCTGACCATCAACATCCATTACCCATTACTAAAGATTGGGAAATTGACTTGCAACCAAGTTCTATTATAGCTCATCGTTGGGTTTCTGAGGCTGATCAGTGGGTTCTGGAATTGTTGGTCTCTTGGTGTAATCGCCCAGTGGAGGAAGCTACCTGGGAAGCCTATGATCTGTTGGCAGAACAATTTCCTGCATTCCGCCTTGAGGACAAGTCGTTTTACCGGGAGGGAAGTAATGATAAAGGCCCAATTAAAGTATATACGAGAAGAAGGAAACAGGCCACAGCTACCGATATGGGCCAGTATTAATTCTGTTCTTGGACCTAAGCTGGATCCACTTGGTCAAAAAGTTAGTGGTAATTTGAAAGAGTGGGGAGCAGTTACTATGCCTAATTATTAGCAGGAAGAGGAAGGGATGAGGAGCTATTCCTCTGCCTATTTTCAGGGGCAGCCTTTAACTGTCGTGGATTATTAAAAGCAGGCTTTCTACTCTCGTATTTTCTCATTCTTGTTTTTCATTACCAAAGTATTATGTAATTGGAGACATTGCCCCTCTCGAATCGGGCCATTTATCTCAGTTTCAATCAAAGTTGCCTGTTTGAATTTTTTATCTTATCAGTAAAGGACGACTCATTATCAGGAAACAGCTATCAAACCTGTGCAAAGTCATTAGCCAACCATGACATTTCCTCAAGAACAAAATCCCAATGTGAATTTTGACGGTTCTGCAATGGCAATGTGCTAACAGATAATTCAGCTATCCTCATACGTTTTGCCTGTTTACAAAACAATCTAAAATCAGCTGCAAGACATTTTATGAGTAGGCAAATATCAAAACCCTTAGGTTCATAATTGAAACCAAACATAAAGAAACAACCTCTATAATCCGAGCCTCTTCTAGGATCGATTCCTCATGTTCCTTGGTGGCCAAGTTCAAGTTGTTCTGAGCATCTCCACCTTGAGGTAACAAATTGGATCCCAACACCTCACTGGGTTTCCTTTCTGTTTCTGAAGCAGTGGAACCATTTGGCTTGACTCCTTCAGCTGATACTGGATTATTCAGCTCATTTTGCCAGGAAGATTCAGATCCTTTTAGACCTTCCTCTTCCTTGAGTACAAAACCATCCTCAATGTGGCTCCGAGGACCTGAATTATAATTACTATTGGCAATGTTTAATATCTTTCCCTCCTTTTCTTTAACCATATTATCATCTTTCTTACCTGGTTCCTCATTAGATGCCAAAATTTGTTTCGTTGTCCCATTACAGCTTATATTTCTTGGACTTGCAGGCAACTCATTCTTATTGTTGACATCTAAACTTTGACCAGTTTGGGTGCATGATGACTCAGAGTCCAAACCCTTTACTGCGCTGCAATTACCATCATGAGGCATGCTTTTTCTCTCTCCTTCTGTAGTTGCAAAGCCATTGGTCTCACCCAAATAGGGAAAGTTCTTCGCTCTTTGCCGAGAACCTGCCAAATTATCCTGCTCAACACCCTCAAAAGATTCAGGTTCTACAAAAGCCATATTGGGTGAAGACTCCTGATTGGCTGCAGCTTCCAATCCCTTGACATCTCTAGAAGCATGATGAAAAGGGAAAAACAATTGCCCACCGCGAGAAAGTGCATCAGAAGAACTTGATCGAGCACCGTCCCGATTTGGTCGAGACCTAACCCTGCGCTTATATGATTTTTTGGGCAATTCCAATACAGCAGAATCACCTGATTCCCTACCATTTTGACCAGAATCCAACAGCGAGCAATGCTTTTTTGAAGGACTAACATCACTTCTTTCAAGTTCTAGAAACTTATTGCCACCACCAAATAGCACAAGATTATCAGCACTATTAGGCTCACAGACAGAAGCACCCCCTAATCTACCGCTACTTCCAACAGAATCTCCATGAGGTGAAGCAGTTACTGCAAAACTGCCTTTTGCTTCACTAAATTACCATAAGAGGTGATGAATGAAGTATTAATGTAGTGATTATAATGACTATATTACTAGAAAAATAATTATTGCCTCACTATAAGTAGAAACAAACCTTGTCACAAACTGCTCCGGTTGCAGATCTGTCAGTGACGTGGACTGAACACTAACCGAATCAACACTCCCAGTTTTCAAGTCTAATGGATTGCCACCCTGCAAAATAGAAGTCAACATATGCATAAAAATGTTTCAAGTCTTGAAAAAATAGTTTTACAATGATCATGTTGCCATACTTTCTGTAAAAATTCTAATTCTCTTCTAAAGTTCTCTGCAGCAGTGAACATTTGCCTGCAATGACAATGATCCACTGTTATTAAAAGGGATCAAAGTGGATATAAGGTATAACTGAAAAAAGAACATCACTCCCACCTAAGCTCAGCTTGAGTTTTCTCAAGATTTGGGGACTGCTGCGGAGAAAACGTAGAAGAAATCTCAAGTCTGCCATTAATACCTCCTCCCATGGAATCAACGTCAGCATTGACTAAGAAAACAGATCCTTAAGTATATCCATTAATTCCACTTCAAAAACTTGCAGGTATCTCGCCACACTGACTCGAGAGACTGAGAGCAATAAAGAGTATGTTTCTATGACAGATAGAAATAAGGAAACATAGAATCACTACTAGCACACACACATGCACACAAAAACAGATGATGATAAAATAGACAGATAAAAAGTAAATCTTGATACTGAAAGTAAAAACGGTGATCTAGTACTAATATTTCAAAATTAAGATAAATTACGAACAAAATTTTACGTAAGAACTTCTCAAAAGATTATTCCTTGATCAATAAAGAATGCCAATACATGGAATATTTATAGATAGATCATAGAAGGAGCATCCCAGGTATGAAAGGTGACAATGATCGTCCAACATAACCACAACCCATTGGAAGCACAGCCAGTAATAAAAGACATACTTGACGATCAAGATAATTAAGCATCCTGGGCAAGGTAGAGTAAGATATCACCATAACCCATTGGCAGCACAGCCAGTAATAAAACAATCGTCCAACATAACCATCAATATCGGGCCAATAGTTGATCACAAGGATAACCGTAAAAAGAAGTGGTATGGATCATGTGCCTAACAAACTATATCTCAAGACATACGTGATGATCAAGATAATTAAGCAAGGTCTATGCATCGGCATTGTGAAACGGGTTCGTATCGACACCTTTAAAGTATAAAACATGCCATATAGAAAGTGCTATAAAACCGCACAAAACATGGAATCTTTCCGGTCATACACGTGCATATATACACAAGTCACATGACATCATCATTGGTCATAACACAAACACATTGATCATTTAATTCATAAATCCAAGTAACAATATCCACCAATTAATGCCTACCAATCTAGGACTCAAACTTCAGTTAGCCAGTCCCCTTTCACAACCCCTAAACCTAAATCAACTCACATCAGTGAATTTTAAGAACCTGTATTGCAAACTCCATGCAATTGCATACTAATTACTACACATCTGCCCACGCGCAATCATCATTGTAAGCATTTCTAATTCCAAGTAACTAGCTTCAAGGATCAAAAACATTCATAAGCACGCTGTCAATGATAGCAAAAACAACCCTAGTTTCATTCACTTGTCAATTAAGCATGCATTCAATCAAAATGCACTAACACAACACTACAATTACATGATTCCACATTCATTACCCTATGATCATCCATAAAAGTTACAAAACATAATAATTCCAGACTAGGGTTTAAGGAAGCATACAACATTATGTCTAATTCTAGGGTTTCTGAGATAAATACCTGAATTTCGAAGTGCTCTGCGACAGATTCCAGCTTAGAAACGTTCTCCCTCCACCTATAACCTCCTTTTCAGTTAAAGTTGCATCAATTCAAATCAAAAACGAATTGTGCCCTAGAAAATATAAGACATAAAAACATTCGATTGTCTTTTTTTTTTATTTGTTGCCCTAATCACTCACAAATTACATATATATACGTAATCTATATGCTTGTTTTAGGTGTACAGATTTGTGTATACAAACATTATGCATCTAATGTTGTTCATCTTGGAGCTCGACTTTGCGAAAACTATTTCGTCGTCTCTGCGACTGTAAGTGGGCTGGACATGCAGAAGACGAAGAAGAGGGCTTTGTCTTTTAGTGCATAAATTGGGCCCTTTTTCCTGTTATTTTTTTGTTTTTATCAAATAAAAAGTTCTCCACTTCTCCCTCAAGAATTTTGTAATTTTGTAGCTTTGTTACTAAGGTGGTTTTTGATTTGCAGAATGTTTTTGGATTGAATGGAATCTGTCAAATGAATTTGACTTTGATGTAATAGCCACATATCTAAAAGGCTAATTTTATAGAAGTGTAGGGGTAAATGCAATTTTGTTGATTTCAAGAACTTGAATGGAAACCCTTCCCATCCCTTTTTATTTTGTTGCATACGTGATAGCGGAAAATTGTATAGATCCACGAATTGGCCACAGTGTTACTACAGTGGCGGTGCAAGTGCACATCGAACACTATGATCGATATAAAGTAATAAAGTGGTAAAAATACCGACATCGTATCCACGGGGATCAGACTTCGGAGTTTCGAGTACTAAGTCGAGATTACATCGATTTCAATTAGAGAAGAAGAAAATATTTTTAGCGAGTTTGGTGATTTTAACAATTAAGTAAATAAAAATTAAATTAAAGAAAAGGGCATGGGTGTGAACACTATCTGAGACATTTGTAATAACCTCATGGTCGGAAACAAGTGGCACAAAAACATTTATAAGAGTCATTTTCTCTCGAAAGTGTACTCTCACAAAAAGTAGCCACTTATTCCCACAAAGTCACCATTTTTGCCAACTCAAGACTTGTCGATTTAACTAAGTCGACCTTTGAGGATCGTAGCTCTACCGGTATGAAAAAAAATTCCCAAATCTCTTTGTGACACCAATATCGACCGACACTTGAACCTTAGTTAAAACCATGCAAAACCCCGTATCTCTACGTGGTCATAAAAGACTTTCTCAAATCTTCTTGCATCACTCAAGCCGTATTTCTGGATCTACCCATCTCTGGGTCAAAGATCTAATATTAACAGTTACAAGTGATCGACTTGTCCGTGTTGAGTCAAAGTCCCGACTCGAGTGACCAAGTCTAAGAGTTGGTAAAAATGACAACACCCAAGTGTTGCCTACTAGTCTTAGATTTGGCTCACACCCACACCCAAAGAGGTGTTTATCTTATAATAAAATTGAAGAACATAATAGAAGAAGAAAAATACTTAAAAAATACTTGCATTAATATGGAATGTAAAAACTACCACCACAGTGGTGAAACAGTTGACGTAAATTAAAATGCTAGAAATTAAATACTACAAACTAAGACTCTAGACCTCTTCTTGAGAGAGTTTGAGGTCTAGAAAGGGTACCTCAAGAATGAAGGCGCAAGACTCTTTTACATAGTTGAAGAAAAGTAGGATGCTCCATTCTTTGACCCACAAGTTAAACACCTCTTACAATCTAAAGGGTCTTCCAATTCTTCCATTTCCACTTTTGTCAAAATCTTATCCTTACTTTCCAGGATTTTTACTTTACTCCATCCTTTTAAGCCTTCAAAATCTCCACCAAATCTTCTTGAATCTGCCCACAGTGGTGAGTCTGTGGCCACTGCCAATAACAATGTTTTGAACCCAAAAAATGATGTGTATAATCATAAACAACTCCAAATGAAAATAAAATAATAAAATGAAGAAAACCGAACAAATAAAGAGGAAACACAACTAAAAAGAAAGAAAAAACACACGCAAACGAAATGTAAATAACGCTCAAAACGAGAGTTATACGTTTGGGATAAATATAGAGAAAAGAAGTTGAGATATATAGAGAGCCTCTTATTGGGAAATTTTGGTGGAAAAGCTTGATTCAATGGATTGGAAGGTCTTCATCTTCAAGGTAAGCTCCATCTCCTCGTCTCTATGTTTATAACAATGGGTTTATGTTTTTGATTGGGGGATTTCTAACCCTTTTGGTCATATGATTCAAAACTCATTGAAAAGGTGTTTGGAGATTGATTTTTGGTTGATTCTTTTATTGTTTATGAAGAACAATCATCATTTCAATGGTAGCTTCAAGTATGCCAAGGGTTTGGGTTTTGTGGGCTAAAATGTGGTTTAAGTAATGAACTGTGATTTGATTAAATGATGTTTGATGTTAGGATATTGGTTAAAAAGGTTTAGAACATTGATATTGTCGTTTTGGGGGCTTTAAAACTGATTTGGGAAGGTTTGGACATGAGAGTCATTGGGGTTTTTGTTGAAAACTCGTGCACGCCAAAATAGTGTTGAATGTGGTCCCCGAGCGGGTTTGGAAGTCGCCCAACACACTCTTTGGTCGTCTTCCAATTTTGCTTTGTTTCTTGTTTGGGACTAGGATCGAGGCATCAATTAGGGGATTGTCTTATGGATTGTTATATATGGTTTTAAGGTGAATTAGATGGTTTAACACCATTTCTATGTCGCCCATTTCATGTGTTCGGTTTGACCATATGTAACTATTAGGACGTGTGGTGAGGTGTCAAATCTCAGTTGAGTTCCCTTAAACCTTTTACATATATGAAATGATTTATAAATGTTTTAAACTACTGAATATGGTTTTCATCATTTCGGCATGATTTGCACTCATGAATGCCTTGATCAAATATGACTCAGATTTGTTTACTATTGCCGTACGTGGTGATTTCATGAAATTGTGAATTGGTCTTGGTGTCGTGTTGCAAAGTGGGATTATGGTACCTCTGGGATTGTGGAAATTTCTTGGGATAATGTTATACCGCGTGCCTTGAATTCGTTTCTTGTGCATATGTGAATGACATCTACTAGGAGCATGGGGATCTATTGGGGCTCCAAATGCGGACATTACGGTGGAGTGATTGGTGCCTATGAACACTGTGCAAATACCCATGGTATGTGTTGAATTGTTTAATTGTTATCGTTGGGCCTTTATGGCGGATTGCATGTTGTTGTTTGTAAATTTTTAAATTGTTCGTTGAGAGGGAATTTGTAGTAACCGAGACCAAATTGATAGAGTTTCAAGCTTTGGGGAAGAATTTAATAATGTTGAAAGTTGAGGGACTATTCTGTTAATAAGGGATAGGGTTTAATGACCAAATGATTGGCACAAAACCCTAGGGGGAAAGCATTTCTTGGTGTTGGCGGCTATAGTAAAGAGAAGGCAGAGAGAGGAGATTTTTGGAGCTCAAGTGCAAGATTGAAGGAAGAACCTCAAATCATCAATTAGAAGGAGAAGTAGAGTGGAGTGTGTTTCTGCAAGTGATTCCAGCAGGTAACCCCTAAACTAAAATCTTTTGCTATTGTTTTGTTGATTATTGGGTCATTTAAGGGTTCTTTCTTGGTAAAGTTGAATGAGGCCTAAAAGGATGAGTTAAACACCTTTAAATCGTGTTTAGTTAGTAAAGCTTTGTGGGATAAGGTTATAGAACGTTTATGTGGTTAATTATCGCATTATTGTTCCGTTTGTGGAGTGTATTTAGGGATTTTGGCCTCTGAACTCGAACTAGCGTTTCGTCCGGTAAGCTGCAAGTGATGAAGGTTACCGGAAGTGTGTCTGGTAAGCTTTTGGTGTTGTAGGTTACCGGAAAAGGTATCCGGTAAGTGTAAAGTGTCCGATAAGCAAGAGGTATCCGGTAAGTATAAATTATCCGGACAGTAGAGTTATCCGGAAAGTAGGAATGTCCGGAATGTAGAAACATCCGGAAAGTAAAGATGTCCGGAAAGTAGTGGAGTCCGGTAAGTTAGTACCCGGACAGTTGGCTAGTCAGCTTATATGTTTTATCCTTTCACTCAGGTAGATCGTTTGGAAGTACAGAACAGAGTAAGAAGGGAAAGTAAGCGTAACAGGTGAGTTTTCTAACTATAATACGTGACTTTTAACGTGTTTTCTAAAGTAAGTACATGATGAGAAATGCCATGTTTTATTCCTATGCTTTTAACTGCATGAAAGTTTATCTAAAGTTTTATATGAGATGTATGCATACATTGTGGTAGACGTAAATTGGCTAAGTCGGGGGGGAGGTTTCGCCAGTACTCACGTCGGGGGAAGGTTCCGTTTATGCCATGGAAGGGAGTATCCAGTAAGGCAGCGTGAGACTGACTCGTTGTCACTTTCGAGTGACTTCAGGGTGCCATTTACGGGAGCGGATTTATCCGTGAAAGTTTTATGTAAAGTTATATGATAGTTTCATAAAAAGTTATATGAAAGTTTTATGCAAAGATATTTGAAAGTGATGAACTGCTTTTAAATGATTTTGAGAACTGTCAGGAGGGAACTCACTAGACCTCATGGTCTAACCCTCGCATTTTCCAAACTAAACCTTTTCAGGTAAGCAGATAATAGGAGGCTCCGGTAAGCGAGCAAGAGCAGGATAGAGTACAGATGCAGTTAGAGACAGTGTCACTCATACTTTTAGTAGTAGTAATTTTCAGTTGTGTATAGGTTGTTTCCGCCAACCTAAGTTATTTAGACAGATGTAATGAAATTTTGTGGACCCAGTTTTGTAATTATTTAAATATAAATGCTAAGTATGCTTTATTTAGACTGGGTTGTTACAAAATTTACTAGACCTTATGGTGTAACTCTCGCTTTTTAAAACTTAAAATCATTTTCAAGTAAGAGAGTGGTTGGAGGTTCCTCCAAAGGAACGGAGAAGGCATGAAGATCTAGAAGTAGCGAGGCATAGAGATAATTTTGTAGTTATCTATAGTTTACCTAAGCATCTCCTTATTGAGTAATTTGTTAGACTTTTACCTAAGCATCTCCTTATTGAGTAAAAGGTAAACTATAGATAACTACAAAAGGTATCTATAGCGAGGCGAGGAATTGTTAGACTTTTACCTAAGCATCTCCTTATTGAGTAATTTGGGATTTTAATGCTAATATGCCGATTTAGTGGTTTAAAATGGATTTAATTGAGTGGTTTTGGCTAGTGGATGAACCCTTAGGTTTGTCTAATCGAGATGTTACCAAATAAACGAGTTTTAATCACTTTTAGATTGTTGGTTTTCGAACAGCAGTAGTTTCTGGACGATAGAGGTTTTTGATGTCCGGTAGTTTCCGGATAGGTTGTAGGTATCCGGGTAGTTTTGCCCTGGTGGTTCCCGGATGTAGGTCTTTCCGGGAAAAAGGGTTTCTGGGTGTTAGTACCCGATAAAGGGTGTGTCCGGGATGTTCTAATGTCCGGACAGTTCGGAGTATCCGGACAGTTTGGGTATCCGGAATGTGTTAGCGTCTGGACTGTGTCAGCGGTACAGTAGAGTCAGACCGTCCGAACTAATATGAATCTAATGTCCTTAGGTGTTCGTTTGGGTTAACTTGAGGATATTTAAGAAGCGTGTTCTACGTAACCAAAGGTGAGTTCTCTCAACCTTTTTATGACGTACTATGTTTTACTGAATATGGTTCCCTTTTCGAGCATGAACTGATTTATAAAAGTTATGCATGTGTCCATGTTTTGCATGTTTATTTGCAAATGAAATGATGTTTAAGGTTTTCATGAATATGATTTCAAATGTATGTGTATGCTATGTGGAGTCGGTTGCACAGTGGGGTCAGGGTACCTTGGGATTTCTAATCCCTTGGGCATATGGAGGTTAGCTTGTAGGTTGGAATTCGTTTCCTCCTACATGAAGGAACAGGGGGTCCACTTGGATTCCGGTGTAGACGAGAGGGTGTCCGTTAGGCTCCGATCGGAGTAGCTTATGCGATCCCTGAACCTTGTGTTGAACCTTGGATGTTGTTTATGAGAAAGATGTGAATGTATTTTCAATGAAATGATTTTATACTGTGATAAATGTTTTATGGAGGGAATTCACTAGACCTTTTGGTCTAACCCTCGCTTTTCAAAAACTAAACCATTTTCAGGTAAGCATACCGTGGGTTCTTCTAGTAAGAACTAGGAGAAGGCAAGGAGGATGTGGAGCTCTTAGTGACTCCAAGTTTCTGACGAATGACTATAGATAGAACTCGGCTGTGGATTTAGAGACTTCCGCTGTCATTTTTGTTTAGTTTGGTTTGATGATGATGTAAAGACAAGCTTAATTATGTAACCCGAATGCTTATTTTATGATATCGCATGTTTAAGAATGTGGGACGTTACAAATGGTATCAGAGCCTTAGTTTAAGGGATTTAGGTGACCAGTAGGGCCTAAACTTAAACTGTAAGATGAGGGACACAGCCGAGACATAGGATTGCCTCTAGGAACGATCACTATATATGCGCTAGGAAATAAGGTACCAAGGACAAACGTGTAAGGTAAGTTTGGGATTACACCTGGCCAGTGTAATTACGAACTTACAGGTACATGTGCGTGCTTAAATTACCTTTTATAGCAAATTTGTTGTGTCATGTTTAGCAAGGGTTAATTGTTGTTTCCTTTCAGCATTAGCGAAATGGCTGGGAGAACTTTGAGGAGTAGGTCGGCACCTACTGTGCCAAGGACTCAAGATGAAGAGGTACTATAGAATGGACCGGTGGAACCGGCGAGGGCAACTGTTACCCGTGGAAGGGGAAGAGGTAGGGGTCGTGGAAGGGGTCGAGGAAGAACACCCCGCCGGGCCGCCACCCAAGTGGCCGGGGATGAGGGAAACCCGAACCTGAGAACGAATCGGGCAACTAGAAGAACGAGGAGTGTGGAAGTCCCCGTTCATCAAGAAGATTCTCTTCAAGAGAGTTCAACTTCTGCAAGAAGGGTAACTCAGCCCAGGGGACGAGGTCGAGGCCGTGGATCCGCATTCGTCACTCGAGAGAACCTAGCTGCCGAATTAGGTAAGATTCAAGAGACTTTGCAGGCCCTCCTCACTAAGCAGAATGAATCAGCCTCGGGAAGCAAAGAGGCAAGCGAGAACAAGGAAAGTGTGGAGTTGTCAAGCCCGCTAGAGACCGGTACCGAGAATCACTCGAAAGCAATTTCGTTGGTGGTGAATGAGTCAGCAGCTAAGGGGTGTAGTTACAAGGCCTTTGCCTCATGCAAGCCCCCTACCTTCAAGGGCGAGTGTGACCCGGTGTTGGCAATGAAATGGGTGAAGGAAATGGAACAAGTGTTTGATACGTGCAAGTGTGGCGACGGGGATAGGGTGATGTTTGCCATATCCATGTTGAAATCTGATGCAGTTTACTGGTGGGATGCCGAAACTAGGGGAAAGGGTTCGGCAGTGGCTAAAGGGATGATATGGGAAACGTTTGTAGACCGGTTTAAAGCTCAGTTATGTCCGCTCGCGGCAGTGAAAAGGTTGGAAGAAGAGTTTCTGGGTTTGGAACAGGGTGAAATGACGGTACGGGAATATACTTCAAGGTTTATCGAGAAGTCTCGTTTCGCTGACTTGTATGTGCCAACAGAGGAGCGACGAGTGGAACGTTTCATCCATGGGTTGAAAAGTAGCATACGAGAGTTGGTTTTGACAAGAAACCCCACTACCTTCCAGGCGGCCATCAACACGGCCGAGCTGATTGAGAAAGAGAAGAATCGCCAAACCTCTGAGAAGAGTGGTGATAAACGCAAATGGGATGGACCGAGTAATGACTTCAGAAAACGGAAAGTGTTTCGACCAGACAACCATGTTAGAAAGGATACTGTTGGAAAACCATGTACGAAATGTAACAGGGTGCATCGAGGAGAGTGCATGGCAGGTTCAAACTCATGCTACCGGTGTGGCTTGCCCGGTCACATGTCAAAGGATTGTCGCAGTGGGGGAAAATCTTGTTACGAATGTGGGGCTACTGGCCACATGCGTAATGATTGCCCACAATTGAAGAAAGGGGGATCATTCCCGTATGGTGAAAGTCAGGGCGGGAAAGGAAATGACAAGGGAGCAGAACCGGTGCGTTCAGCATGACTGCGGAAGAGGTGGAGGAAGTTCCTGATGTTGTGACAGGTACATTTCTAGTGAACTCTCTGTGTGCCAAAGTGTTATTTGATTTGGGAGAAAATCGCTCTTTTGTATCACATGCTTTTATGAAATGTTTGGGGGTGAGGCCTAGACGTTTGGAGAGAGCACTAGAGGTGGAAACTGCCAATGATAGTCGGGTGTACGTTAAGGAGGTGGTAGAGGATTGTGTCATAGATATAGAAGGGAGGTTGGTGTCTATGAAACTGTACCCCATGGCAATGGGGGAGTTTGATGTAGTGTTGGGTATGGACTGGTTAGCCGCGAATGATGCGAATATCGTGTGCAACAAAAAGCTGATCAGGATCCAGTCGCCTGACGGGGATCCCATCGTGATTTATGGGAACCGCCGTGATAGAAAGAATAGCCTTATCTCTATGATCAGGGCTACTAAGTGCCTAAAGAAGGGGTGTCTTGGATTTTTGGCGTACGTGTTAGATGCCAAGAAAGAGAAGCGTGGGGCAGGTGATGTGCGAGTAGTAAATGAGTACCCGGAAGTATTTTCGGATGACTTGACAAGTCTACCTCCGGATCGTCAGATCGAGTTCAGAATTGATTTGATGCCTGGAGCTGCACCAATTGCCCGCGCACCTTATAGGTTGGCGCCGTCTGAAATGAAGGAAATGATAACTCAGTTGCAGGAGTTGTTAGACAAGGGGTTCGTTAGACCAAACACGTCTCCATGGGGAGCACCTGTGCTCTTCGTGAAGAAGAAGGATGGTACTATGCGAATGTGCATAGACTACCGTGAACTCAACAAGGTCAAGATCAAGAACAAGTACCCGATACCGAGGATTGACGACATGTTCGATCAGTTGCAAGGAGCCAATTACTTCTCCAAGATAGACTTGAGGTCAGGTTATCACCAACTCAAGGTAAGGGAGGAGGATGTGACGAAGACTACTTTCAGAACCAGATACGGACACTACGAATTCTTGGTGATGCCGTTCGGGCTAACAAATGCCCTGGCAGCATTCATGGACCTAATGAATAGGGTGTGCCAACCTTATCTAGACAAGTTCATGATAGTGTTCATAGATGATATCCTGATATTTTCAAGGTCGGAAGAGGAACACGAAAGCCACCTTCGAACAATTCTCGAACTGCTAAAGCAAGAGAAGCTGTATGCGAAGTTTTCTAAGTGTGAGTTTTGGCTAAGAGAGGTGCAGTTTCTCGGACACGTGGTGTCTGAAAAAGGAATCATGGTAGACTCGTCTAAGATCGAAGCCATCCGAGACTGGGAGCAACCTAAGAACCCGTCAGAAGCGCGGAGTTTCCTCGGACTGGCAGGTTACTACCGAAAGTTCATAAAGGACTTTTCGCGTATCGCCACACCACTAACGTCTTTAACCAAGAAGAATGTCAAGTTCGTATGGTCAGAGAAGCAAGAGGAAGCTTTTCAAAGACTGAAAGATATGATGAGCAGCACTCCGGTGTTGTCGTTACCGGACGGTTCTGATGATTTCATGGTTTTTAGTGACGCATCAAAGCTCGGCTTGGGTTGCGTACTCATGCAACGAGGAAAGATGATCGCGTATGCCTCACGGCAATTAAAGGATCACGAAGTTCGATACCCCACTCACGATTTAGAATTGGCGGCAGTGGTTTTCTCTCTGAAGATTTGGCGACATTACCTTTACGGGACGAAGTGCCAGATCTTTACGGACCACAAGAGCTTATGTCATCTCTTCGACCAAAAAGAGTTGAATATGCGCCAAAGAAGATGGATTGAGCTATTGACCGACTACGACTGTAAGATCGAATATCATCCGGGTAAGGCGAACGTAGTGGCGGACGCTTTGAGCCGTAAGGAACGAAGTGAAACCCCCAGTATCGTGGCCATGAGGGCCGAGGTAACGTTTAATTTGATTGACGAGTTAAAGAAATGTCAAGAGAAGGCGCTCGGAGAGGAAAATCTCAAAAAGGAAAGAATGGTGGGACAAATGTCCTCACTAGTGGAAGATAGTCGAGGGGTGAAGTGTCTTATGGGGAGAATCTGGGTCCCGAAACTCGGGGAGCTCAGGAAGATGATTTTAGAGGAAGCCCACAAATCTAAGTACACGATTCACCCTGGGACTAACAAGATGTATGGAGATCTACGTCGAGATTATTGGTGGTCTGGGATGAAGAAAGATATAGCTCATCTCGTAGAGACCTATTCGCGTGTAAAGATCGAGCATCAAAGACCGTATGGGAAGCTTCAGTCATTAGAGATACCAATGTGGAAGTGGGACCAGATCACGATGGATTTTGTGACCCATTTACCTAGAACTCCGAAGGGTTATGACGCCATTTGGGTAATCGTGGATCGACTCACGAAGTCGGCACACTTCTTACCTATACGAGAGTCTTACTCGTTTGAGCAGTTAGCAAAGTTGTACATCGACGAGATCGTAACCCGTCACGGTGTGCCTTCATCGATTATATCTGACCGGGATAGCAGGTTTACCTCCACGTTTTGGAGGAGTTTCCAAAGAGAAATGGGATCACAGATCAAGATGAGTACCGTTTATCATCCTCAGACTGACGGTCAGAGTGAGCGGACGATCCAAACGTTGGAGGATATGTTGAGAGCATGTGCTTTAGATTTCCAAGGCTCTTGGGAGAAGCACCTAGCGTTGATCGAGTTCGCTTACAATAATAGCTATCACTCGAGCATCAAGGCAACGCCGTTTAAGGCACTCTATGGTCGGAAATGTCGGACGCCTTTGTGTTGGAACGAGGTCGGAGAAAGACAGTTATCCAGGCCAGAGTTAGTGCAACTAACTTCGAACAAAATAGTTCAAGTGCGTGAAAGACTGAAGGTCGCTCGCGACCGACAGAAGAGTTATGCGGATAAGAGACGGAAAGACATAGAATTCCAAGTCGGAGACCATGTTTTGTTAAAGGTGTCTCCTTGGAAGGGAGTGGTACGATTTGGAAAACGTGGGAAGCTAAGTCCACATTACATCGGGCCATTCGAGATTACGGAACGTATTAGAGAAGTGGCGTATAGGTTGGACCTACCGGAAGAATTGCGCAACATCCACAATGCGTTCCATGTGTCTAACTTGAGGAAATGTCTAGCCGACGTAACCAAAGCGGTGTCGTTGAATGAGATAAAGGTGGATGAGAAAATGAGTTTTGTAGAGGAACCCGAAGCAATCACGGATGGTAAGGTAAGAAAGTCACGGAACAAGGAGACTAAGCTGGTTAAGGTACAATGGCGACATCACAAGGGTCCAGAGGCGACCTGGGAGTTGGAGTCGGAGATGAAAGTGAGATACCCGCACCTCTTCTGATAAGGAATTCCGGGGACTGAATTCTTTTAAGGGGGGAGTGTTGTAACAGCCGGGTTTTCTTGTGTATTTGAAGTTTAGTGGCATTTATGCAAGAAGTGAAAGTTAAGTTGAGGGGCTGGTTTGCAATTTATGAAAGGTATTTATGGACCCATTTCCCTAGGGCAGCCCCCATTATTCTAGAAATCAGTATTTGGGGTGCTCTTGGTGTTTGGCGGATAAGACAAGAGAAAGAGGAGAAAAGAGCTTAAGAGTGGAAACTCTCAATTTGTGCAAGAAGCTTGTTAAGGTAATCATCTAGTATGTTTCTTCTGCTTAATTCAGGTCCATTACTCTTAATAGATCATGTTTTGGGGAGGAAATCGTGAGGAATTGTTAGACTTTTACCTAAGCATCTCCTTATTGAGTAATTTGGGATTTTAATGCTAATATGCCGATTTAGTGGTTTAAAATGGATTTAATTGAGTGGTTTTGGCTAGTGGATGAACCCTTAGGTTTGTCTAATCGAGCTGTTACCAAATAAACGAGTTTTAATCACTTTTAGATTGTTGGTTTTCGAACAACAGTGGTTTCCGGACGATAGAGGTTCTTGATGTCCGGTAGTTTCCGGATAGGTTGCAGGTATCTGGGTAGTTTTGCCCTGGTGGTTCCCGGATGTAGGTCTTTCCGGGAAAAAGGGTTTCTGGGTGTTAGTACCCGGTAAAAGGTGTGTCCGGGATGTTCTAATGTCCGGACAGTTCGGAGTATCCGGACAGTTCGGGGTATCCGGACAGTTTGGGTATCCGGAATGTGTTAGCGTCCGGACTGTGTCAGCGGTACAGTAGAGTCATACCGTCCGAACTGATATGAATTTAATGTCCTTAGGTGTTCGTTTGGGTTAGCTTGAGGATATTTAAGAAGCGCGTTCTACGTAACCAAATGTGAGTTCTCTCAACCTTTTTATGACGTACTATGTTTTACTGAATATGGTTCCCTTTTCGAGCATGAACTGATTTATAAAAGTTATGCATGTGTCCATGTTTTGCATGTTTATTTGCAAATGAAATGATGTTTAAGGTTTTCATAAATATGATTTCAAATGTATGTGTATGCTATGTGGAGTCGGTTGCACAGTGGAGTCAGGGTACCTTGGGATTTCTAATCCCTTGGGCATATGGAGGTTAGCTTGTAGGTTGGAATTAGTTTCCTCCTACATGAAGGAACAGGGGGTCCACTTGGATTCCGGTGTAGACGAGAGGGTGTCCGTTAGGCCCCGATCGGAGTAGCTTATGCGATCCCTGAACCCTGTGTTGAACCTTGGGTGATGTTTATAAGAAAGATGTGAATGTATTTTCAATGAAATGATTTTATACTGTGATAAATGTTTTATGGAGGGAATTCACTAGACCTTTTGGTCTAACCCTCGCTTTTCAAAAACTAAACCATTTTCAGGTAAGCGTACCGTGGGTTCTTCTAGTAAGAACTAGGAGAAGGCAAAGAGGATGTGGAGCTCTTAGTGACTCCAAGTTTCTGACGGATGACTATAGATAGAACTCGGCTGTGGATTTAGAGACTTCCGCTGTCATTTTTGTTTAGCTTGGTTTGATGATGATGTAAAGACAAGCTTAATTATGTAACCCGAATGCTTATTTTATGATATCGCATGTTTAAGAATGATTAAATGTAGAGGAGTTTCATTTAATGGTGTTAGCATTAGGGTATGATAGACATGAAATCAAATTTTACCATTTCTTGATTCCTGAAGGTGATATGGATACTGGGTTAAGAGGGTTAGGTAGTAACCAGGATGTGTTAAACCTCTTACAATATGCCCCTGCTATTTAAACTCATTGATGTGTTTGTGGAACATGGTAGGACTAACCTGTCAACCCCAAATCAAAGCATGGATCATATAATTCATAGCTTTGATCCTTTCATGGGGTTGGACTCAGAGTTACCAGAACATGAAGAGGAAGTAGGCTTGGACAATGGCTTAGACTTGAACCAGGCCTTGGACTTGAACCATGATTTGGACTTGAACCAGGGGTTGGAATTGATTCAGGGAAGTGACAACCATGATGATATAGAGAGCCATAATAGTAATGAGTATGATGAGGTATTTGGTATAGATGATGACTTGGAGGATTATGTAGATAGTTATGTGGACTGGTTTGGTGTAAATGGAGAGGGAAGTGAAAGTGTGAATGTGAAGGGTGATATTGATCCTTTTTTAGGTTGATAATTTTGAATCAGGGGATAACAATGGCAGTTTGTGCAAAGGCAGGACCCAAACACAGTGTAAGGAGATTGACTTCTATTTAGGCCAGACTTTTGGTAATAAACAACCATTATCAACCTAATCAAGCAGCATTCAATTCAGACTAGAAGGGACTTAGTGGTGATCATAAATGATGCTGCAAGACTTAGGGCCGTTTGTAGGGGATCATTGCCAAAGTTAAAGGAGTCCAGTGGGCCTATTAAGGGAAGAAAGAATGGTTGGCGAAAGTCCAATGGGCCCTGTTGTCCATGGGTTTTGTATGTATCATGTTCAGAAAATGAAGAAACCTGGACTGTGAAAACCTATTTTGACACCCATAAATGCTTCCAAACGAGGGAGGTTGGTATGGCCACTGCACAATTCCTCTCAAAGCACATAACAGAGCAGATCAAGGTAGATCCAAATATGCCATTGAAGGCAATTCAATCCCACTTATCAAAGAAATTTGAGATCTATGTGTCACCTGGCAAGGCAATGAGGGCAAAACAGATGGCCATGAAGAAGACCTGGGGAGACTATGGGGCACAGTACCAACACATGAGGGATTACCTATCTGAGGTAAAAAGATGCAACCCTGACACAACAGTTAAGATAGAAGTTAAGGAAGAACCCAATCCAGCTAGTGAAACCAGGAAATTCAAAAGGGTATACATATGTTTAGGTTCTTTGAAGAGAGGATTCAGGGCAGGTAGAAGGGATCTGTTGGGACTAGATGGTACTTTTATGAAAGGTCCATTTCCAGGGCAAATTCTAACAGCAGTGGGCATTGACCCAAATCAGGGCATATATCCAGTGGCATATGCCATAGTAGAGGCCGAGAATACAAGTTCATGGATGTGGTTCTTAGAATGCCTTGGAGATGACCTTGATCTTCAAAGAAATTCCAACTTCACTTTCATTAGTGACAGACAAAAGGTATGAATCAATTTCCTCTGTTTGTGGTTTTCAATTTCCTCTGTATAATACCCCGAATAAGTTCGTTAGTTAAATCCTCTTTCCGTTAAATTTAGTTAACTTTAAAAGTTAAGGTTTAGGGTAGGTTTGGGTTAATTTTTAGGATAAAGGTGTCTTGGTTATTAATAAATAGTTTAGGGGTTAAGATTGTAAATTTAGTTGATATTATCACTTAGACAATTCAGATATTTCACAAAAACAGAATTTCAGTGTGTGTGTGTGTATTGAGAGCAAAAGAAGAAAAGAGAAGAAGTAAAGCTAGGGATTCATTTGGTGTGCTTGGAAGTGAATTAAGGTATGTTTCCTTTGTAAATTATGTCTATAATTGCTAGTTAATAGTTCCTATCGGAGTAGAATCATTAAATTCGGGCCTGAGGTTAAAATCTGTCAAATCTGGGTAAAATTGGGGTAAACCGACAGAGGTGTTCGGATGAAATGAAGGTGTCCGGGTAGTTTTGTTGGTGGTGTCCGGGTAAATGTTCTAAAGGTGTCTAGACGGGGGTTTTATCCGGGTAAGTTCCTTTTCATATGTTTTCCGAATAAGAATTAGATACCGGATGGTATCCGGATTTCTTTGGTATCCGGATGTTGTCCGGATTGTTTTGGTTGTCCGGATTGTTTTAGTTGTCCGGAAAGGGCATGCTGTCCGGAATACCTGTGTTGTCCGAAAAAGTTGTATTGTCCGGATAACTTATGATATCCGGATACTTTTGCTGTTTGGTCATTTTGGAGAGTTTAAATACTTTTGAGTATCCAGTAGCCTGTGTTTTGTTGACTTTTGGATAGAATATGAATGAGGACTAAAATACTATGGACTTGACATAAGTTCGGGCTTGGGGAAGACAATTGACAATAAGAGTTAGATAGAGTTATCTAAAGCTCTTAGTCCTAGCAAGTCTTATGTGTTCAAAGTGGTAAAACAATACTTGTATATGATTGTTTCAGATTCTGTGAAATTGAAGTGAAGCTGAATTGTTTGAGAAAAGCTTGGAGAACGTTTTGATAAGACAAACAGGTGAGTTTTACTTTAAAACGTTTTGAAACTGGAATACATATATGCGTAGATTGGGAATGTGATAGATGGTATGCTTATGTGTTTATGTATGTAATATAATATATTGAGATATTGTATTTACATGAGTATTTTACGATACGAGAATACGTGGCCGGGCTTAGGACCGGTGTGTTGGCTGTAATATTCGTACAACGTTGTTGGCTGTAATTGTCGTACAATGAAGTTAATTTATTAGTTGGCTTGCAACCAACTAATATGGCCAAGAGAATGAAGGGAAAATACATGATGATTGAGTCATAAGTGGTAATTGTGTTTGTATTATGTGAATGGTAGTGTGCAAAGGATTTTCAAAGAAGCAGGGATTTCCTCACTAGACCTTTAGGTCTAACCCTCATTTTGTTTTTAAAATATGTATTCCAGGTCGTGGATCAAGTAAGGACAAGTAAGCAGAGTAATCAGTTAATAGCTTTGGAGAAGGCGTATGTTTTTGAAGATCATGACATGTTTTGTAGTTATGATGTAATGTAACTAGGGAAAACGTTTGTAATGAATTATCTTATTTTTGATTGTAAAGACTACGGGACCATACTTGTTATATTATGTGTATTGTAATGTAACGACGTTATGAAATATATGTTATGTGTTGTATGTTTGGGAATCGGGTTGTTACAGATGGTATCAGAGCCCTAGTTTAAGGGATTTAGGTATTAGTATATGTACCTAGACTTAAAGTGCATGTGAAGTAGGATGTCCCTATTATTGTAGAACCTTGGGGTGTTAAATATAAAAAGGTACAAGGAACATCATGTATGGTAAGTTCATTTTACACCTGGCCAGTGTAATTGTGATCTTACAGGTACATGTTTGAACTGGAATACCTTGTTATATGGGGTATGTGTTTATGTGTATATTAACCTTGTCTGAATCAACAAAATGGCAAGTGGTACTAGACAAACGAATCGGGAAGGAGGAGGAAATCCGAATAGAACAAACCCAACAACCGGAGGAAGGGGAAGAGGGGGAGAAAGAGGTGGAGGCAGAGTTGGAGGCAGAATTGGGGGTAGAACTGGGAGTGGAGCTCCATCGCGAGGTAATGAATTTGTTACTAGGGACGATTTAACAGCCGAAATGGGAAGACTGCAGGCCACTATACAAGCCATGTTTGATCGAACTCGTCATAATGAAGCTGATGCACCAGATCCTGGTCAGGAAGACGAGATGCCTATTACACCTACAATCACATCAGTATTAAGGTAGTGTGACTATAAATTGTTCTTAAGTTGTAAGCCTCCAACTTAGTCAGGAGATCGGGATCCAGTGAAAGCTATGAGGTGGCTGAAAGAAATAGAAGCTATCTTCAAGACTAGTAAATGCGCTGAAGAGGATAGAGTACGTTATGGAACCGCAATGTTGAAGGGCGATGCTTTATACTGGTGGGAAACTCATATTTCATCTGGAGGGTCTGACATATATTCTACCTTCTCTTGGGAAGAATTCGTTATAGCTTTCAGGAAACAATTATGTCCTCATGCAGCGGTTAAACAACTGGAGGGGGAGTTTATGAACTTGCAGCAAGAGAATCTATCAGTTCGGGACTACACCGCTCGTTTTCTGGAAAAGTCTCGTTTCACGGAATACTACGTTGCCACGGAAGCAATGAAGATTGAAAGGTTTATCTTCGGATTGAATGCAGAAGTTAGAAGTTTTGTGATTGCTAAAGGACCAAAAACTTTCTCCGCCGCAGTAGACGCCGCGGAAACCGTGGAGCAAGATAAAGGGAGAAGTACTAGTGATAAGAATGTGGGGAAAAGAAAGTGGGAAGGACCACAGTATGATCCGAAGAAGTCCAGGTTTCAGCGATTTGATAACCGCCCGCCTTTCCGATCAGCAGATAGACCTTGTCCGAAATGCAAGCGTATCCACCAAGGAAATTGTCAAGTTGATTCTTGGGTTTGTTTTAGGTGTGGGAAGACCGGACATGTTGTTAAAGACTGTCGAGTGACGTGATTTTGTTTCTCATGTAATTCTCCGGATCACATTCAGTCTGATTGTCCAAGGGGAAGAATACAACAAGGGGGTACATCAGGGAAACCAACGGTTGTCAGACCGGTAGTACCAAGATTAGAGCCACCAGGAACAAGGAGTCGTGCATTTCAGATGACAGCACAAGAAGCGGAGGAAACTCCGGGTGTGGTTACAGGTACATTTTTAATAAACTCTACACGTGCTAAAGTGTTATTTAACTCTGGTGCAAACCGATCGTTCGTGTCTCCTTCATTTGCTGCTTATCTGCGTTTAAAGCCTAAAGTGTTAGATCATACTTTAATGGTAGATACTGCAAATGATAAACAAGTGTCGGTTAATGAAGTTTTTGATAGTTGTGTGATAAATATAGAAGGGTGCGGAGTACCGATTCAGTTATTTCCTATAGCTTTGATAGAATTTGATGTAGTAGTGGGAATGGATTGGTTAGCCGAGAATCAGGCTAATATAGTTTGTGATAAGAAGTTGATAAGTGTTGTCTTACCTGAGAAGGGACCAGTAGTGATTTATGGTGATCGTAGGAATCATCAGTCTCGCCTTATCTCTTTGTTGAAAGCTCGTAAGTGTATCAATAAAGGTTGTCCGAGTTACTTAGCTTATGTGATAGATGCTAAGTTAGAAAAGAATACGTTGGAAGATATCCCGGTTGTTTGTGAATTTCCGGAAGTTTTCCCATAAGATCTAACTAGTCTTCCGCCTGTTAGACAAGTAGAGTTTGGTATAGATCTGATTCCTGGAGCCGCTCCTGTTGCCCGTGCACCGTATCGTTTGGCACCTACAGAGATGAAAGAGATGATGACTCAACTGCAGGATCTTTCAGACAGTTCTTCGCCGTGGGGAGCACCGGTTCTGTTTGTGAAAAAGAAGGATGGTTCGATGAGGATGTGTATTGATTATCGGGAACTGAATAAGCGCACGATCAAGAAAAAGTATCCGCTTCCTAGAATTGATGACCTCTTTGATCAACTAGTTGGAGCTTGCTATTTCTCCAAGATTGATCTAAGATCTGGTTATCATCAGCTAAAGGTTAAAGAAGAAGACGTTCTGAAAACTGCTTTTCGCACACGGTATGGTCACTATGAATTCTTAGTAATGCCTTTTGGATTGACGAACGCCCCAGCTGCTTTTATGGATTTAATGAATCGAGTATGTAAGCCATATCTCGATAAATTCGTTATGTGTTTATCGATGATATCCTTATCTACTCCCGGTCCAAAGAGGAGCACGCACAACATCTTCGTTTGATTTTGGAGTTATTGAAGAAAGAAAAGTTGTATGCTAAATTTTCGAAATGCGAATTCTGGCTACGAGAAGTTCAGTTTCTGGGGCATGTAGTTTCCGAGAAAGGCATTCAAGTGGATCCGATGAAAGTGGAAGCGATTGAAAAGTGGGAACCGCCGAGGACGCCAACCGAAGTACGTAGTTTTCTGGGTTTAGCCGGCTACTATGGAAAGTTTATAAAGGACTTCTCTCGTATCGCTACGCCGTTGACCAAGCTGACTCGGAAGAATCTAAAGTTTGAATGGAAAGCGGAACAGGATGAAGCATTCAGAATTTTGAAAGAGAAACTTTGCAGTACGCCGATTTTGTCACTACCGGAAGCTTCCGAATACTTTGTTGTTTATAGTGATGCTTCCAAACTGGGATTGGGATGTGTACTTATGCAGCGTGGAAAGGTTATTGCTTATGCTTCTCGTCAGTTAAAAGATCATGAAAGACAGTATCCTACACACGACATGGAACTGGCAGCAGTTGTATTCGCGTTGAAGATTTGGAGACATTATCTTTACGGCTCTAAATGTCAAATTTATACCGATCATAAGAGTCTCCAACATCTTTTTGATCAGAAGGAATTAAATATGAGGCAAAGAAGATGGCTAGAATTGGTGAATGATTATGACTGTGAAATTCTTTATCATCCGGGAAAGGCGAACGTGGTAGCTGATGCGCTGAGTCGTCAAGAAAGAAGTGGAACAATAAAAGCTATTGCACTACGAACCGAGCTTCTACCTAACATTTTTGACGAACTGAAGAAGTGTCAAGCAGAAGCCTATCAGGAAGAACATTTGAAATCAGAACGGTTAGTGGGGTTATCAGCATTACTAGTGAAAGATAATCGTGGGTTATTGTGTCTGGGGAACAGAATTTGGGTGCCTCATTTGGGTGGTTTACGTGATCGTGTACTACAAGAAGCTCATCAATCTCGTTTCTCTATTCATCCAGGTACGAATAAGATGTACAAGGATCTAAAACAATTCTATTGGTGGCCGGGAATAAAAAGAAGTATTGCTCAACACGTGGAAGGTTGTACTACGTGCAAGAAGGTAAAGATTGAACATCAAAAGCCGTTTGGTCAGTTACAACGATTGGAAATACCGATGTAGAAATGGAAACAGATTACTACAAATTTCATCACAAAGCTACCAAGGACTCCGAAGGGATTTGATTCTATTTGGGTGATAGTCGACAGGTTGACGAAGTCTGCACACTTTTTACCGATAAAGGAAACTGATTCATTGGAACGATTAGCCAAATTGTACATTGACGAAATAGTAACTCGACATGGAGTTCCAATCTCGATCATTTCTGATCGTGATAGTCGTTTTACTTCCAGATTCTGGAGAAGTTTTCAAAAGGAAATGGGGACGCAGATAAAGTTAAGCACAGTGTATCATCCTCAAACTGACGGTCAGAGTGAATGAACGATTCAGACATTAGAAGATATGCTCCGGGCTTGCATTGTTGACTTTGGGGGATCGTGGGATAAGCATTTACCATTGATCGAATTTGCCTACAATAACAGTTATCATTCCAGCATTCAAGTGGCACCGTTTGAAGTTCTGTATGGTAGAAAATGCCGAACGCCTCTGTGTTGGAACGAAGTGGGAGAGAAACAGTTAGCAGGGCCAGATATAGTTCAGTTAACCGCGGACAAGATTACTCAGATACGGGAACGATTAAAAGTGGCTCAAGACAGACAGAAAAGCTACGCTGACCGACGCCGAAAGCCGTTAGAATTCCAAGTCGGAGATTTTGTAATGTTAAAAGTTTCACCTTGGAAAGGAGTCATTCGATTTGGAAAGCAAGGTAAACTTAGCCCGAGGTACATTAGACCGTTTGCAATTACAGAAAGGATTGGTGAAGTAGCCTACAGGTTGAATCTTCCGTCAGAGTTAAACAGGATTCACAACGCGTTTCATGTATTGAATTTTCGAAAGTGTCTAGTTACGCCAGATCAGGCAGTGTCTCTACCCGATATACAGGTTGAGGAAAAGTTGAGTTATGTAGAAGAACCAGAAACCATTGTGGACCATAAAGTTAAGGTGTTGCGGAATAAGGAGACCAGACAAGTGAAAGTACAGTGACGACATCATAGAGGTCAGGATGCTACTTGGGAATCAGAATCAGAAATGAGAAATAAATACCCGTTCCTTTTTGCTTAAACCGAATTCCGAGACGGAATTCTTTTAAGGGGGAGATGATGTAATACCCCGGGTAAGTTCGTTAGTTAAATCCTCTTTCCGTTAAATTTAGTTAACTTTAAAAGTTAAGGTTTAAGGTAGGTTTGGGTTAATTTTTAGGATAAAGGTGTCTTGGTTATTAATAAATAGTTCAGGGGTTAAGATTGTAAATTTAGTTGATATTATCACTTAGACAATTCAGATATTTCACAAAAACAGAATTTCAGTGTGTGTGTGTGTGTATTGAGAGCAAAAGAAGAAAAGAGAAGAAGTAAAGCTAGGGATTCATTTGGTGTGCTTGGAAGTGAATTAAGGTATGTTTCCTTTGTAAATTATGTCTATAATTGCTAGTTAATAGTTCCTATCGGAGTAGAATCATTAAATTCGGGCCTGAGGTTAAAATCTGTCAAATATGGGTAAAATTGGGGTAAACCGACAGAGGTGTCCGGATGAAATGAAGGTGTCCGGGTAGTTTTGTTGGTGGTGTCCGGGTAAATGTTCTAAAGGTGTCCGGACGGGGGTTTTATCCGGGTAAGTTCCTTTTCATATGTTTTCCGAATAAGAATTAGATACCGGATGGTATCCGGATTTCTTTGGTATCCGGATGTTGTCCGGATTGTTTTAGTTGCCCGGATTGTTTTAGTTGTCCGGAAAGGGCATGCTGTCCGGAATACCTGTGTTGTCCGGAAAAGTTGTATTGTCCGGATAACTTATGATATCCGGATACTTTTGCTGTTTGGTCATTTTGGAGAGTTTAAATACTTTTGAGTATCCAGTAGCCTGTGTTTTGTTGACTTTTGGATAGAATATGAACGAGGACTAAAATACTATGGACTTGACATAAGTTCGGGCTTGGGGAAGACAATTGAGAATAAGAGTTAGATAGAGTTATCTAAAGCTCTTAGTACTAGCAAGTCTTATGTGTTCAAAGTGGTAAAACAATACTTGTATATGATTGTTTCAGATTCTGTGAAATTGAAGTGAAGCTGAATTGTTTGAGAAAAGCTTGGAGAACGTTTTGATAAGACAAACAGGTGAGTTTTACTTTAAAACGTTTTGAAACTGGAATACGTATATGCGTAGATTGGGAATGTGATAGATGGTATGCTTATGTGTTTATGTATGTAATATAATATATTGAGATATTGTATTTACATGAGTATTCTACGATACGAGAATACGTGGCCGGGCTTAGGACCGGTGTGTTGGCTGTAATATTCGTACAACGTTGTTGGCTGTAATTGTCGTACAGTGAAGTTAATTTATTAGTTGGCTTGCAACCAACTAATATGGCCAAGAGAATGAGAGGGGAAAATACATGATGATTGAGTCATAAGTGGTAATTGTGTTTGTATTATGTGAATGGTAGTGTGCAAAGGATTTTCAAAGAAACAAGGATTTTCTCACTAGACCTTTAGGTCTAACCCTTATTTTGTTTTTAAAATATGTATTCCAGGTCGTGGATCAAGTAAGGACAAGTAAGCAGAGTAATCAGTGAATAGCTTTGGAGAAGGCGTATGTTTTTGAAGATCATGACATGTTTTGTAGTTATGATGTAATGTAACTAGGGAAAAAGTTTGTAATGAATTATCTTATTTTGGATTGTAAAGACTACGAGACCATACTTGTTATATTATGTGTATTGTAATGTAACGACGTTATGTGTAACACCCTGGATTTTGGAACGAGCAACTAACTTTAATTTCAATAAATTAGCCAAAAGTAGATAAAATCATTTCTACAATTTATTCCCGAAACTACCTCAGAATTGGAACATTATAATATCCACAACTAAACTTACGACGGGTGTTACTTAACATAATATAATTTGCTAAATTCCAAATAAGTGCGGAAGTCTTCACTAATCAAGTCACCTCACGTGCACACTACTGTCACACGCCACTTCATAATGTAGTTAAAACTACCCCAACCTGAACATGTTGCACATGCCGACAAATAAAAAGGGTTAGGCTTACGCCTGGTGAGTTCAAGCATTTTATCATGACTATAAAAAGCGTAATTCAAATGAGTAATAGTTTAGTCATGATTTCAAAAGAGTTTACCTTAATCGTAAATCATCCATTTTCCAACTCACACATTTTCATGGAAAAGTTCCCGATCGATATAATACGTATTCCAAAATGAATTACATTTCCAACTCACTCAAATACGTGAATAAGTTTAGTTTAGGCAAAACCTTCAAATATGGTTGACAATACATACTCAACCCGCAAAACATGGAAACCATCCATTAAATACAACTCTTTATTAAAACATAATACGAAGCGATACTAATGCGACCGTAAAAGGTAATAAGGATCAAATACCATAAACGGGGAAGACCCGTATCCGTTGAAGGTGGAGGTAACATAAGTACCCAAAACATCATACACGGATGAGATATAAACCACAACTTACGTACCATGGAAAACAATCCATATAAATGGAACACATCACCGAAAACATGAGTAGTAACAAATACCCAAAACAACACCTTTCGGTGACGGGGGAGACCCGTATACATCGCACGTGACGGAACACCAAAGTGGGTCACTTACTATGTAATAAAAACACCCACGTGGCTAATCTCGTAAACTAGGCTCAATCACTCCAGGTCTATTGCCCGCGAGACTAGGGAGCTCCCCAACTTCAACCACTCCAGGTCTATACGTTGGGTCGCTCCAAATCCACAACAGCACATTGGGATTACACCTTACTGCCCGTGAGACGACGCCCGACCATATAGGCCCACACCTTACTTATCACGGATCCTGATGCCTATCCCGTGCTACATGACTCAATCACTCCAGATCTATTGCCATTACTATGCTTATGGATCCATGGCTAACAAGGTCTAACACATTACACGACTCCAAACATATAAACAATTGCAATTAAACATGCAATTCCCAAATAACATAAATCATAAATCAAAACTCAACTCTGATGCTATCGACACGGACACTTGTTCTCAAGTCGTAATAAAACCCAATACTGAGCCACAAGCTCAACCAATTCGAAAGATAATTCATAAAAGTCATAAAATGTCATTAAGTACAACAACACACACCGGTTGCCGGTAAGTACTTCAAATCCATGCAAACCCGAAATAAAATCTTGGATCGGGATAACCCTCATTTCCGAAGAGGACTCACACCCTTAATATTATCAAATGACCCATAACACTAAAAGTGCATTTCACAAATGGTTTATTAAAATCATTTACACAAACTTTATTAAACCATCAAATAATCTTCATTCTGAGTAATTAAACTTTTAAAGACACGTTATGGTTTTTAACCATCAAATATTCAAAAGCCCCAAATATGGGTGTTTTACACATTTATGAAGATAAACACTTCAAAAGAGTTAACCATCCAAATAATTCAATCACATAAATTTTCAAGTGAAACACACAAATATTTGGAAAATATCATTTTGGCATGTACACAGTTTTCGTAAAGTGACTTGAACTCACCTTGCTAGATTTAAGCTAAATCTAGAGTTTCTCCAACGTAAGCTCCTTTGATGAAGTTTGCATCCTCAAGCCAAAACTTCCAAAAACCTAGATTTATGAAATCCCAACCATCAATATCACAATCCAACCATAAGGAATCATTCCCTAACCAAAACACATCAAAACCCCCAAATATAACAAACCCTAGTTCTTAAATATGAGGCAAACCATATTCCCTTAACCCATCATCACCAAAATCGTCCAACATCACCACACGATGGAAAGAAGATGAAATAAATAACAATAACATCTTTAGATGGGAAGAGATTACCTTAAACCACTTGAATCCTCCAAGACGAACTCCTAATCTCCACAAAAGCTCCAAGCTCTCCAATATGCTCAACAATGGAGGAAGGGGTTTGATTACAACTTAGATGGTGAAGAAATGAGGAATGAGAGGGGAGGGGTTGTAGGATTTCTAGTGAGAGAAATCGATTTTTAGAGAGAGAGTTGAGAGAGTCGAGATAGATGAGTGAAATGGGAAGAAGAAAGAAGAAAAGGGGTTTAAAACACCCTGGAGACCGACGGCGATTGTGACATCGCGATAGTGACATGGTCACTATCGCCGGGGCACTATCGCCCGCTACCCCTGGACTCTCGGTACACTTCTCGCGATTATGACAGGTGCGATAGTGACATGGTCACTATCGCCGGGCACTATCGCCCAACAGGTACCGAGCTCGACTTTTTGTCTCGAAAGATCCCAATTTGCTGAGCTTCTTTCACACACCTCTTCTCAACGTTAAACCTTCACTCTAATAAAATTCCGGGTGTTATATTATGAAATATATGTTATGTGTTGTATGTTTGGGAATCGGGTTGTTACACTCTGTTTTTGTAATTGAATTGTATTCTCATTGTTACACTATTTTGAAAATATGGCATTCTTCCAGCAATTGCCAATTTGTTCCCTTCTGCTGAGCATAGATACTGCCTCAGGCATATTCATGATAACATGAAACAGCAGTGGAAAGGGAAAACATACAAGGATCACTTGTGGCAATGTGCAACAACCCCCACTGTCCCACAGTTTAAGACTGCAATGGAAAGTTTGAGAATGTTCAATTCAGAGTGCTATGAATATTTGAACAAGATCCCCCTCAATCCTGCAGCAGATCACGCTTCACAGGTATATTTCAACCTATTTTTACTTTGGTAAGTATATATGTCAACTTGTTTTTACTTTGGTAACATATTTCAACATGTTTATACTTTGGTAACAGACAGTTGTCACTCTGATGTGTTATTGAATAACATGTGTGAGGTATTCAATAGACAAATTGTTGATGCTAGGGATAAACCAATTTATTCATGTCTGGAATACATTAGAGTGTATCTAATGAAGAGGATAGTGAATGTATGCAAAGTGATAGAGAGTTGTGATGGCCCCCTTACCCCAACTGCAAACAAAATCTTGGAGACTGCCAAGAAAGAGGCATCCAAATATCAAGTCTTGTTTAGTGGAGGAGATAGGTACCAGGTATGTATACTAAACTATAGGTTATTATGCTTTATTTTAATGGTATTTACTGGATATGGACTTATTTCTTTCCTATATAATAGGTTTCTGGCCCTTGGAATGACCAATGCATAGTAGATGTGAGAGCAAGGACATGTTCATGTAGGTGGTGGGAGTTAACTGGAATTCCATGCAAGCATGATGTGGCTACAAACTGGAACATGGGAGCAAATGGTAACAATGTGTTACCTGAAGATTGGGTTGAGCATGTATACAGAGTAAGCACATGGAGGGAAATGTATAGCTTCAAGATAGAGCCAATCAATGGAAGCCTGCTATGGGAGAAAGGTGACTGGGCAACAACTTTAATCCCACCAACTCACCATAAACAGATTGGGAGACCAAAGAAGAAGAGAAGGAAGACACATGAGGAGTTGTCTCAGAGGAGTGGGGACACTGGTAAACTTCCTAGGAAAGGGAAGACTGTGACTTGTGATAAGTGTAAGAATCAAGGACACAATTCCAGGACTTGTAAAGGACAAGGAGGACAAGGAGGGAAAGGAGGACAAGGAGGGAAAGCAGGGCCTTCACAGGAAAGAATTAGACAAATTAATGGTTTGGTTGGTATATATGGTAGTTATGGTTTGGTTGTATGGTTGAAACAGTAGTTTGGTGGTTTGGTGTTGGTTGAAAACAGTTAGTTTATCTGTTTATGTCTTAGGTTGGTATGTATGGTATTATGGTTGAAACAATACCTTTGTTTTGGTATTTACTGGTATGGTATTGAAATCAATTACTTTTGTGTTTACTCTTTGTGTTATGTTGTGTCCCAAAACATCATGGAATTGTATGTGTTATCTTGTTTTTGTGTTATCAACAAAGGTACCAAAACAGGTTAGAGTTCTGTTATGTTGTGTACCAAAACAGTGTAAAGCCCGTGTCCCGGTATGGTTTTTTTCTTTTTAAAAAAAAAATTCTTAATGTTTTTATTTTTTAAAGCGAGTATCTTTATCGGAAGTTGTCAAAGGGGACCTCGAATGTTATACGTGGCGACATTGCTTACCTTTTTGTTTATGACGAAAAACCAGGGACCAGAAATGCCAAGGGCGGAAACGAGGAGGGTTAAAGGTGAAAATGGGGGATGTTTGGTTGGAACGGCTAAAGGAGAAGGGGGACCGACCCCCCCCCCCCTCTTCCTCTTCTCGACAGTTTCCACACGGCACCTACAAACAGCCAATTATTTTGTGTTTGGTTTCATTTTCCTCATCGTTCGTTTTGGCCGGAGTAGGAAGGAGAGAAAGAGTTTGCGAGATAGAGAGAGACCGTGAGAAGGAGAAGAAGTTGGCCGGAAAATCTCCTGCCGTCGCTGCTACTGCTGCCGCCGGGAGTTCGCCGGAAACCGCCGTAGATTGTGTTCGTCGGAGGTCTCGACGGAGAGAGAAGCAGGGAGGTGCGGTTGTGTGGCGTCTTAACAAGGTAAGTCGTTCCTTCGTCTCGCTCCCTTTTCCTTTCTCTTGTTTCCGGCAAAACGACCACCGCGAAGCCACAGCCGCCGTACGCCGCCGCTGGGGTGGCCGAGGGCTGGGCGGTCTTGGTTGCGTGTGTGTGCTGGTAGGAGTTCGCATGTGGCAGCCGTGAGGGGGAGCGAGAGGGTGAGGGTGGTATGGAGAGATGAGGGGTGTGTGTGGGTGTGGGTGTCGCCGGAACGCCGCCGCCGCCGTGCCCCACTGCCGGAGGTGGCAGTGGGTGGTGCCCGTGGCGTAACCCTAAAACCACCCTGACCGTAACCTTAAACCATAAACCGTTAATCCTAATCTCAAAAACCGTTTTATCATTTTATGCGAATTGTTGTAATCTGCCACTATTTTGCGTAGATCATAACTTTCTGCTCGTAACTCCGATTGAGCCGAAATTGGTACCCACGGTTCCAGTACGGGGTCGGTCACGTTTTCCGTGTTTTAGCGGAAAACTGGTTCAGCCTCTAGCTAGGTGAAAAGGTGGTCGCAAATTGGTGATTTGTCATTTTATGTGAAGGTCGATTTTCTGCCACTATTTTGTCGTGGCCGTAACTTTTTACTCGTAGCTCGGATTGATATGAAATCGGTGGCCGAAGTTCACTAATCGAGTCAGGAAAGTTTTTCGTGTTTTGCCGAAAGTCTGTTTAGGCCTGTAGCTGGGCCGTATGGGGCTGTTTATACAGCCTGGTCCGAAAAACTTCCAGCTTTCTGTCCCTGTTTTGTTTTACGCATAACTTTTGCTTGGAATGTCGGTTTGGGATGGGACTGGTGCCAAAAGTTTCGTTTCGGAGTCTATTAAGTTTTCTCTGTTTTGCGGAAAGACCAATTCGGACCATAGCTAGGGCGAAGTTGCCATGCTGTACTGGAAGGTCCGGGTGTTCGCTGTTCTGCGAATCATTTTTGTAAAATCTATAGTAAATTATAGAAGAATCGTTAGGACGCGTGCGATACGTCCCTGAAATCGTAAGACTTAGAACTTCGTATTTATGAATTTTAATTTCTGTATTTATCAGTTTTAAGGGGGTAAAACAGGTCCCGAACAGACCCGTAACTTTTAATAAAAAGCTGGAATATTTAGTCTTTTGGAAGCTAGTAAACGTGTTGTGGGTCGGGACTTTCCTTTGACTTTTTATACGTATTTAGGTGGGAGAAAGTGAAGAAGATTTCCGTGTTGGTGTTGCGTTTCGTGAGCACGTTGCTTAGCCTTGAGGTGAGTTCTCTCACCGCGTAGTTAGGAACTTCATGTATGTCGTTCTTTTTGTGTTACGTGTTATTACGTGTATTTGTGTGCTTATATGGACTAGTTGGGATGTGATAACTGGTTGTGATTTGTTAAATTCGTATGTGGAATATTTATGCATGCGTACACCTCGGTGGGACTGAGGGGCTCGGTGGGACCGAGGGCTTGGTGGGACTAAGCTAGTACAGAAGTCTTTACTCGGTGGGACCGAGGGCTCGGTGGGACTGAGCTTGTATTAATGTATTTTGTGTACTCGGTGGGACCGAGGTTCGTGCTTATGTAATAATCATTATGTGGTTTGATATTCGTGGTGATGGTGATGTTGCCTACTTGCGAGTAGGGGCGATATGCGTGGGGTTGCTACCTACGTGTGTGGTTGGATTCACTAAGCGTTTAGCTTACCCTTTCCCAATATGTTGTTATTTCAGGTGCGGGCGGCAGTCGGGCGTGACCGTACACACATAGAGCGCGGAGTGTCAAATATTGTTAAACTTTCACTTTCGAACCCTTTGAATTTAATTATGTAATTTTCCGCTGCATAAACTTTGTTGATGGTTTGAAGTAACGACGTTAATTTTATTTAAGACGTGAATTATTAAATCATGGTTGTTTCATAATGAAATGTATGTTTTAAAAATTTTAAATTTCCTTGTAATTTTTGGGACGTTACAACTTGGTATCAGAGCACGGCTTGAGTGAATCAAGCACATCTCGGTGTGTTTGGTCTCAAGTTGCGGCTAAGAGATCTTTAAATTCTTTTATCAAAATCTTTGTTTTAAAGGAAAAGAGAAAACCCGTTTGGGAACGGTGATCGTGGGCGCAGTGTGTACGGTCAGCCGACGCCAGCCGGGAAGGTAAGGAACTTAGTGTATCTATTGCTTTTCAGGTATAGTGTATGCATGCTAGATTGTTTATGTGAACTGTATGGTACCGTATGCTGGTTTATCGCTTATAGGAACTCATGCTAGCTTTGATAGGTTGTTAAGCGAATGCACTCTAGGTTGTATGCAGTAGGAACTGAATAGCCTTAGAATATTAGATTTAGTTCTTTTGCGCAGCTCTTGTTTGAGTCCAACCGTTCTAGGATAGAATCTCTTATTCGAATGTCTATCTGGTTTTACACTGTATACGACCGTGCATTCACGAGGCGACTCGTCAGGGTTAGTGGGGTTTCCGTGTTAGTACGGGATAGTGGGTGATATGACCGTTCTAGGGAGTTAGGAAAGGTGTTTGTACGGGCTGGATTGGCTATATGTGTTTATTTGTGGTAATCGACTGCTTGAATGTCTCGGGACAGGACTCGAAACGAGTAAGGATAGGTGTGAATGGTAGTAGTAGAGCTCCTACTATCTGAAGCACAGGATCCATGCTTGAGTCGGGGAGAGTCACGAGGGAGCCAAGGAGTGGAGTATGAGCGTAGTAGGGTGAGTTATATATACTTATAGATCTCTGAATTTTCTCTTTCTAGAATGGTCAATACTAGAAGGAACAACGCGGCGGAGTCGCGAGCCGAGACGGGGATTACTGAGGAGCGTATTAGGGAACTGATTGCTACTGAGGTTTCCCATCGACCTGATCCCGATTGCTATGCGGGAGCTTTGTGTGATTGTGGGCATGGATTGGATGGATAAGTTCGACGCGGAGATCGTTTGCCGTCACAAGCAAGTGCGAGTTCGAACCCCAAGCGGGGGAGAACTGTTAGTGCAGGGAGATTCGTCTAGACGGTCTACGGCCATATGATTCGGCTGCGAGAGCTCGGAGGTACCTTCAGCATAGTGGGCAAGGATTTTTAGCATACGTGGTAGACACGAGGGTTGGGGAAGCGAAGAAGTCTGCGGAAGACGTACCGGTAGTACGGGAGTTCAACGATGTGTTTCCCGAGGAATTGCCAGGGATACCTCACGAACGACAGGTAGAGTTTCGGATCGATCTGATTCCAGGTGCGGCTCCGGTGGCCAAGGCACCCTACCGCCTGGCCCCACCGGAAATGAAAGAGCTGTACGCCCAGCTGCAAGAACTACTCGAAAAGGAGTTCATTAGACCGAGCTGTTCGTCGTGGGGAGCACCTATCTTATTCGTGAAGAAGAAGGATGGATCACAGCGGATGTGCATAGATTACCGAGAGCTGAATAAGCTTACGGTAAAGAATCGTTATCCTTTGCCAAGGATTGACGATTTGTTCGACCAGCTTCAGGGGGGCCTCATGGTTCTCCAAGATTGATCTATGGTCGGGGTACCACCAGATGCGGGTCAGGAGTGAGGACACGGAAAAGACGGCTTTCCGTACACGATACGGTCATTATGAGTTTGTGGTGATGCCTTTTGGACTCACCAATGCACCTGCAGCGATTATGGACCTCATGAACCGAGTGTGTAGTCCGATATTGGACCGTTCGGTGATTGTGTTCATCGATGACATTCTGGTATATTCAAAGACCAAGGAGGAGCACGAGATGCATCTTCGAGAAGTGTTGGAAGTATTGAGGCGAGAGAAGTTATACGCTAAGTTTTCCAAGTGAAAATTCTGGTTACGAGAGGTCCAGTTCCTAGGACATGTCGTAAACCAGGATGGTATTATGGTTGACCCATCTAAGATTGCAACCGTGATGCGGTGGGAGGTGCCGAAGACTCCTACTGAGGTGAGAAGCTTTCTGGGATTAGCGGGGTATTATCGAAGGTTTATACAGGATTTCTCTAAGATCGCGTTACCCATGACGCGATTGACAAATAAATCGGCGGCTTTCAGTTGGGGGGAGGAACAACAGAAGGCGTTCGAGGAGCTACGCAGGCGGTTGTGTGAGGCCCCTGTGTTAACCTTACCCGAGGGCATGGAGGATTTGGTAGTATATTGTGACGCCTCACATCAGGGTTTGGGTGCCGTGCTTATGCAGCGCGGCAAGGTCATAGCCTACGCTTCTAGGCAGCTGAAGCCTCACGAAGCAAATTACCCGACTCATGACCTGGAGTTGGGAGCGGTAGTGTTTGCCCTTAAAATTTGGAGGCACTATCTCTATGGTGTCAAGTGTACGATCTACACTGACCATAAGAGCCTCAAGTACTTGATGGATCAGCAGAACCTTAATATGCGTCAGCGAAGGTGGCTCGATGTGGTTAAGGATTATGACTGCGAGATACTTTACCACCCGGGTAAGGCGAACGTGGTCGCGGACGCACTCAGCCGACATCCGGTCGGTGAGCCACTGAGGGGTTATTGTCAGCGATTGACAGTGATTACACCTATCCTGGAGTCGATAGGAACCACCCAAGAGGTGGCTGTCTTGGAGGAAAATGCAAAGCGAGAAAGAGTGTCGGGGGAAATCTCGAATTTCGTTCGTGATAGTCGGTGGTTGTTAACTCGACATGGTCGGGTTTGGGTTCCATTCATCGGTGG
Source organism: Saussurea involucrata (assembly GCA_033807775.1). Classification (NCBI taxonomy): domain Eukaryota; kingdom Viridiplantae; phylum Streptophyta; class Magnoliopsida; order Asterales; family Asteraceae; genus Saussurea; species Saussurea involucrata. Next base: position 228,049,248 of record CM066314.1, read on the forward strand.
GAACCGGCAGGTACTAATGGATGAGGCGCATAAGTCCAAGTTCTCGATTCACCCGGGGGCTACAAAGATGTACAGGGACTTGCGCGAAGGTTACTGGTGGCCCGGCATGAAGCGGGATGCTGCTAGATGTGTTGAGGTATGTATGACCTGTCGGAAGGTCAAAGCGGAACATCAACGACCTCATGGGAAATTGCAACCGTTGGAGGTCCCGGTTTGGAAATGGGAAGAGATTACCATGGACTTCATAACGAAACTCCCAAGGACTCCCCGTGGGAACGATGCCATTTGGGTGATCGTTGACCGTCTGACCAAGAGTGCACACTTCTTGGCCATCAGGGAGAGCTCTTCGGCGGAGAAGCTTGCGGAAGTGTTTGTGCGTGAGATCGTGGCCAGGCACGGGGTGCCAGTTTCGATTGTCTCCGACAGGGATACTCGTTTTACCTCTCGGTTTTGGGAGAAGTTCCAGTCGGAGATGGAAACACGGTTACACTTTAGCACGGCCTTTCATCCACAGACGGACGGACAGAGCGAGCAAACCATTCAGACCCTCGAGGATATGCTTCGAGCTTGTGTCATCGATTTTGGAGGTAGTTGGGATCAGTACCTACACTTGGCGGAATTTTCCTACAACAACAGCTACCACTCTAGTATTGGCATGCCGCCATACGAGTTGTTGTACGGTAGGAAATGCAGGACGCCCGTTTGTTGGGGCGAGGTTGGGCATCGGGTATTAGGGAATACTGACATCGTGTTGAAGACGACCGAGACAATTCAGATGGTGCGGGATCGTTTGGTTACTGCACAGAGTCGGCGGAAGAGCTACACCGACAAAAGGCGATCCGACTTGGAGTTTCAGGTGGGTGATTATGTATTGTTGAAGGTTTCACCCTGGAAAGGGGTGATCCGGTTTCGTAAGCGGGGAAAGCTAGGGCCTCGTTATATTGGGCCTTACCGGATAATTGCCCGCGTGGGGAAAGTGGCTTACCAGTTGGAGCTACCGGACGAACTGAACTTGATTCACAACACCTTCCACGTTTCGCAATTGCGGAAGTGTGTGATGGATGAGTCTGTTGCTATTCTTGACAGGAGGACGAGAACCTCGCGGAACAAGGTTGTTGGTTTGGTGAAGGTCCAATGGAGACACCGAAAGGGTTCCCAGTGGACTTGGGAACCTGAAGCGGAGATGCGAGAGAATTATCCGGAGCTGTTTGCGGGTGTAGACTTCGGGGACGAAGTCTAATTCAAGCGGGGGAGAGTTGTAAAGCCCGTGTCCCGGTATGGTTTTTTTTCTTTTTAAAAAAAAATTTCTTAATGTTTTTATTTTTTAAAGCGAGTCTCTTTATCGGAAGTTGTCAAAGGGGACCTCGAATGTTATACGTGGTGACATTGCTTACCTTTTTGTTTATGACGAAAAACCAGGGACCAGAAATGCCAAGGGCGGAAACGAGGAGGGTTAAAGGTGAAAATGGGGGATGTTTGGTTGGAACGGCTAAAGGAGAAGGGGGACCGACCCCCCCCCCCTCTTCCTCTTCTCGACAGTTTCCACACGGCACCCACAAACAGCCAATTATTTTGTGTTTGGTTTCATTTTCCTCATCGTTCGTTTTGGCCGGAGTAGGAAGGAGAGAAAGAGTTTGCGAGATAGAGAGAGACTGTGAGAAGGAGAAGAAGTTGGCCGGAAAATCTCCTGCCGTCGCTGCTACTGCTGCCGCCGGGAGTTCGCCGGAAACCGCCGTAGATTGTGTTCGTCGGAGGTCTCGACGGAGAGAGAAGCAGGGAGGTGCGGTTGTGTGGCGTCTTAACAAGGTAAGTCGTTCCTTCGTCTCGCTCCCTTTTCCTTTCTCTTGTTTCCGGCAAAACGACCACCGCGAAGCCACAGCCGCCGTACGCCGCCGCTGGGGTGGCCGAGGGCTGGGCAGTCTTGGTTGCGTGTGTGTGCTGGTAGGAGTTCGCATGTGGCAGCCGTGAGGGGGAGCGAGAGGGTGAGGGTGGTATGGAGAGATGAGGGGTGTGTGTGGGTGTGGGTGTCGCCGGAACGCCGCCGCCGCCGTGCCCCACTGCCGGAGGTGGCAGTGGGTGGTGCCCGTGGCGTAACCCTAAAACCACCCTGACCGTAACCTTAAACCATAAACCGTTAATCCTAATCTCAAAAACCGTTTTATCATTTTATGCGAATTGTTGTAATCTGCCACTATTTTGCGTAGATCATAACTTTCTGCTCGTAACTCCGATTGAGCCGAAATTGGTACCCACGGTTCCAGTACGGGGTCGGTCACGTTTTCCGTGTTTTAGCGGAAAACTGGTTCAGCCTCTAGCTAGGTGAAAAGGTGGTCGCAAATTGGTGATTTGTCATTTTATGTGAAGGTCGATTTTCTGCCACTATTTTGTCGTGGCCGTAACTTTTTACTCGTAGCTCGGATTGATATGAAATCGGTGGCCGAAGTTCACTAATCGAGTCAGGAAAGTTTTTCGTGTTTTGCCGAAAGTCTGTTTAGGCCTGTAGCTGGGCCGTATGGGGCTGTTTATACAGCCTGGTCCGAAAAACTTCCAGCTTTCTGTCCCTGTTTTGTTTTACGCATAACTTTTGCTTGGAATGTCGGTTTGGGATGGGACTGGTGCCAAAAGTTTCGTTTCGGAGTCTATTAAGTTTTCTCTGTTTTGCGGAAAGACCAATTCGGACCATAGCTAGGGCGAAGTTGCCATGCTGTACTGGAAGGTCCGGGTGTTCGCTGTTCTGCGAATCATTTTTGTAAAATCTATAGTAAATTATAGAAGAATCGTTAGGACGCGTGCGATACGTCCCTGAAATCGTAAGACTTAGAACTTCGTATTTATGAATTTTAATTTCTGTATTTATCAGTTTTAAGGGGGTAAAACAGGTCCCGAACAGACCCGTAACTTTTAATAAAAAGCTGGAATATTTAGTCTTTTGGAAGCTAGTAAACGTGTTGTGGGTCGGGACTTTCCTTTGACTTTTTATACGTATTTAGGTGGGAGAAAGTGAAGAAGATTGCCGTGTTGGTGTTGCGTTTCGTGAGCACGTTGCTTAGCCTTGAGGTGAGTTCTCTCACCGCGTAGTTAGGAACTTCATGTATGTCGTTCTTTTTGTGTTACGTGTTATTACGTGTATTTGTGTGCTTACATGGACTAGTTGGGATGTGATAACTGGTTGTGATTTGTTAAATTCGTATGTGGAATATTTATGCATGCGTACACCTCGGTGGGACCGAGGGCTTGGTGGGACTAAGCTAGTACAGAAGTCTTTACTCGATGGGACCGAGGGCTCGGTGGGACTGAGCTTGTATTAATGTATTTTGTGTACTCGGTGGGACCGAGGTTCGTGCTTATGTAATAATCATTATGTGGTTTGATATTCGTGGTGATGGTGATGTTGCCTACTTGCGAGTAGGGGCGATATGCGTGGGGTTGCTACCTACGTGTGTGGTTGGATTCACTAAGCGTTTAGCTTACCCTTTCCCAATATGTTGTTATTTCAGGTGCGGGCGGCAGTCGGGCGTGACCGTACACACATAGAGCGCGGAGTGTCAAATATTGTTAAACTTTCACTTTCGAACCCTTTGAATTTAATTATGTAATTTTCCGCTGCATAAACTTTGTTGATGGTTTGAAGTAACGGCGTTAATTTTATTTAAGACGTGAATTATTAAATCATGGTTGTTTCATAATGAAATGTATGTTTTAAAAATTTTAAATTTCCTTGTAATTTTTGGGACGTTACAAACAGGTTTGGTTTTGTGACCAAAACATGGCATATATCTGTGTCTTGCAGATGACCAAAACAGGTTTGGTTTTGTGTTATCAACAAAGGTACCAAAAACAATTGGATCAAACCACCAAAACATTCAAATATGATATCATTACAAATAGTACCAACACACCTAGTTTTATAACAAACAGGAGATGATTACACAAAAGTAGTGCATACATTGTTCACCAAATGCTAACCCATACACACCTAGTTTTATACCATCCATATCATTAAGAACACTAATGTAGCATCCCCTAAATGCATAGATTGTTCCCCAAAAGCTAACCCATACACAAAAAACAGATCATCTCCCAAAAGCTAAACCATACACACAAAACAGATCATGTCAAGTCTAAATGCATGAAATACACAAATAAACTCCAAGTGATGACCAAGAGCAGATTCAACTTCAAAATTTCCCTGTCTTTCTCTCTGACACATTCTTCAGCTCTGTTTTTGGCTTTGAGTAGCCCAGGAATGACATCAATGGACCTTGAACAAATAGGTGGATCAAACCACCCAAAAAAGGAACATTGGCCCTATTAACAGAAAAAACTAACTTTTATTAGCTAAGCATGATTACTTGCAGAAAATGTAGAATATCGTAACACTGTACCAGTCTTCCACATGTATAGAACCTTCGACCAGGATTTGCGGTGGTCCATGATGTTTTCACAGCTGCTTCACATCCACAATAACATAGCACCATGATTGTTAAAGATGAAGAAGTCTTGAATCGACAAAGGAGGAGGAATGAAGAAGATGAAGTTAACAGAAGGAATGAAGAAGATGAAGTTAACAGAAGGAATGAAGAAGAAGAAGAAGAAGAAGAAGAAGAAGGAAGGCGGGTTAAAAAGTAGAGGGAAATAGTGAAATGACGATATTGCCCCTGACTCTAACGACGCCATTTAACCCCGTTAGTGACCAGACCCCGAATCTAGCGTAAAATCAAAACCATGGGTACCACAACTTGACTTATGAAACCACATGTATTTGTTTAAAAGAAATCACTAAACCTCAGGGACCAAAAGTAGAGTTTACTCTAAAAACTATTGCAAAATTCCTAAAATACCCATCTAAGTGAAGAAATATAACGACCCCACTTGACCGACGTCAAAGAAAGGGACTTCTCATCCAAGTGAATTTAAAGGTTTGAGGGTTTTTGTGTAATTTCTAAATTGAAATGATAATTGGTGGAGTTATTTATAAAGCATAAGAACGATTTATGTGATTTACTCTTAAGTAATTTTTACTCTAGATAACCAATTTTGTTGTAACTATAATTAAATAGCTAGAATATAATTGTGTAATTTAGTGTTATACATCTCAAGTTTGATGTTTTTTTATTCTTTATTTTCGTCAATTTTATAATATGATTTTGAAAAATGATAATATTTCAATGTTTCAAAACCATATTATAAAATTAATTTTTACACCTTGAAATCTTAATATTTAGATAATAATTGTGATGTGTGATATGACAGTGAGATCAAGTCTCAAGTCTTCTCAGTTACGACGAGGTCACGATATTCTTCAAGACGTTACACTTATATACACACACACTTGTGTGTGTTATTGTTTTGAATAATATTATGAAACAAATTAAATTCATATAAACTATAAAGTGATAAAACTAAAAAAAATAAGAACCATCAATACCAAATATATATAAATTATAAAAAATGATATCAATAGACCAAAAGCGGGCTTAAATATCTTGAATCTTTACTCGTTACTTTCTCCAATTTCATAAAATCGGTGTTCGACTCTTCCTGTATGAGAATGAGAATAAGTATTTACTTAATTAGCGTTTTAGTTTTAAAGGCTTTTTTATTTTTATTTAAGTCTTAGGTTATGTATATACTTATCATTTATTCTTCAAGTTATATATTTAAAAAACACACACTACAAAATTGCGGCCCGCAATACACCATAACTCGTTATAATGCAAGTCAAGCGTTAGAGTAAAGCCACAAGTGCTGGCGTGGTGGCGAAACCAAATTTGATGTCATAACGAATTATGTAGAACCATGTTTATTAAAGTATTTCCAACATATTTTCTAAAACAGAAAAAAATAGATTTTTTTCTCACTATTTTGCTTCAACATATTTTCTATATTGTTCTCTAAAATATATAAAACAAAAGAAAACAAGATAAAATTTGAAGTCTAGGTAATTCTCTAAAACTTAATGTGAGCAGAATAATAAATATTTTAAATAAAAAATCTACTAGCTTAAAAATAACAATTTTAAGAGATATATAATTTTTCATTTTCTATCTTAAAAAAAATATAAAAATACATATTACTTTCTAAATAAGCTCATCGAAAATAACATAATAATTGAATATAAATTACATTTATATGATGGTTTGTCGATTTAAGTAAACAACAACAACAAAACACTAGTTGATTAAGTTAATAATAAAAGTAGTTATTTTCTTGACAAAAAGGTATTAACTGTTAAAGGAAAGAAGAAACAGAACACAATAGAATGGAGAGAATGAATCGTAATTCTCATTAATCATAAGCCCTTTATATATGGATGGTTTACAAAGAGATAATCATGAGATATCAAGTTCTAATCTAACTCTAATGTGTATATCTCTATCTCTATCTTTATCATTATCGTCTTATACTTTGACGATGGCACATTTATCCTACAACACTCCCCCTTGTGCCGAGTCAAAGGAGTGAAGGTGCACAATTGTTGCCTCGTTAAAACCTTACGCCAAAATAAAAACCCAGTGGGAAAAATAAAAATATGACGAAGGAAAGAGTACAACGCACTAGCTTATTTCCAATACATAGACTTTTACTTTAGTCTAATTCTCTCTTAGATTCGTACATTAATCATGAGAGTTAAGAAAACATGATGGTATATAAACCGTTGCCTCACTAAAACCTTACACCAAGGAACAAAACTCAATGGAAAAAATAAAACCTTGGTTGAAGGAAAGAGCACAACATACCAATATTACATATATAGTAGACTCCCCCTTTTGTCTACTACTCCCCTTGATTCGTGTATTAATCAAAGGAGGTTTAAAACATTTCCATTCTAATACTTTTTACATGTTTCCCAAATATGGTTTTACATATTGATTTGGTAAACAAACATGTCACATTTTCCTCGCATCTTATTCAGTTCACTTGAATCTAGAGGATAATTAATTATATGGAAGCTTAAGCAAAGTATGCTTTGTGTTATAACCTTGATATATCTTACTTTCATTTCTTCGATACATGATGCATTATTTTCATATATGTAAGTTGTATAGTGGTTAAACTCAAAATTACCAGTTCCTCTTATATGTGTAATGATAGTCCTTAACCATATACACTCTTAAATAGTCTCATGGAGAGTAAGATTGTTGATAATATAAGAAGATAGCTATTAAGGGTTTGCTTAGTTTACTTCCAAGAAATCGGCATGTTCCATATGATAATTCCTTATTCGATTTGGGAACAGCCTTTATATCAGTCAAACATATACCTAATATCAGCAAATGTATACCAAGGCATTGTTTGGTGTTTTTCTATAAGGGCCAGTACTTTTGCTGCTCACAATCTGTAACATCCCAAAAACATAACATGCGTTCAACCAGAAATACGCATTCAGATTACATTATTATCTTGTTCATAAACATTCATTTCACTATACTAAGCAACATTTACAGCGGAAGTCTCTATTCCACAGCCGAGCATTATGTCTATAGTTATCAGTCAAAACTTGGAGTCGCTATACGCTCCAAATCCTCCTTGCCAACTCTTAGTTCTTGCTAGAAGAACCCATAGAACGCTTACCTGAAAATGGTTTAGTTTTTTGAAAAGAGAGGGTTAGACCAAAAGGTCTAGTGAATTCCCTCCATAAAACATTCAACACAGTATAAAATCATTTCATAGAAAACGTACGTTCACATCTTTCTCATAAACATCATCCAAGGTTAAACACAGGGTTCAGGGTCGCATAAGCTACTCCGATCGGGGCCTAACGGACACCCTCTCGTCTACGCCGAAATCCATGTGGACTCCTCATTCCTTCATGTAGGAGGAAATGAATTCCAACCTACAAGCTAACCTCCATATGCCCAAGGGATTAGAAACCCCAAGGTACCCTGGCCCCACTGTGCAACCGACTCCACATAGCATACACATACATTTGAAATCATATTCATGAAAACCTTAAACATCTTTCATTTGCAAGTAAACATGTAAATCATGAAAACATGCATAACTTTTATAAATCAGTTCATGCTCGATAAAGAAACCATATTCAGTAAAAATAGTACGTCATAAAAAGGGTTGAGAGAACTCACCTTTGATTATCGTAGAACGCACTTCTTATATAACTCCAAGCTAAACCAGTCGAACACCTAAGGCAATAGATTCGCATCAGATAAACAACTCAGACCTACTGTCCGGATACCCTTTTCCGGACACAACACTTTTCCGGACACATCACTTTTCCGGACACAGCATTGTCCGGACGCAGACTTATCCGGGCAAAACTACCCGGACACTAAGCTTATCCGGAGACTTCAGCTACCCGGATACTAAGAAACACCCGGACACCCTCATGGGGCACTTACCCGGACACCACCTAAAACAGGTGTCCGGAAAACACGGCTGTTCGAACCCAGATTTATTAAAAGTGATCATTAACCCGATTTTTGCCATTAGTTTGATTAGATAACCTCAAGGGTTCATTCACTAACCCCAAATACCCAATTAAACCCACTTTAATCCCTTAAAATCGATTACTAAGCCAAAAACCCTCAAAACCCACTTCCAAGAAGAAAGTGATGAAAACTCAATGAATCTCTACATTCAGACTTATAAATCCAGATTGAATACGAGGGGAATACTACATCAACAAGGAAAACGAAATTAGGAGAGGTTTACCTTGTTGACTTCTTCTTTGATTTTCACTTCTTGATTCCTCTCCAAGAGTTTCCTTCTTTTCTCTTTTCTTCTTCTCCTTTCTTCCTTGAGCCGCCAAACACACACACCACACCAACACTGAATTGTGAAATGGAGGCTGCCCTAGAATTTTGGAGTCCTTAAATATCTTTCACAAATTGCACAACAGTCCCTCTACTTATCTTTCATTTTGGTCCTCCAAGTACACTTCCATTCTTTAGACAAATGGCACTAAACTTTCACCTTTTCTACAAAAGAACCGGTTGTTACAACACTCCCTCCTTAAAAGAATTCCGTCCCCGGAATTCCTTATTGGAAAAGATGCGGGTATCATGCCCACACCCCAACTGACACTTCCCCAAGGTAAAGCCACTTCTGACTCAGTCAACCACCTCATTAAACTCGAAACATGGAACCTTGGGTGCATTTCCTTTAGTTCTTACGGTACTCTAACTCGTAGGCTACTGTTCCTACTCGGTCGATCTTGACTACAGAAGGTTTACTAAGGCTTCTCATGCATCAACACTTCCTTTAAGGAGGAACTTGGCTAAATCCTCTGCCACATCACGAGATTCATTTACCAAGAGACAGACACACACTTGACCGCTTGGCACCTGGCCAACCCTGTACACCTCGACAACTTACAACCCAGAGTTCCTTCATCGTATCACGACTCTCAACCCTGTGCCACCCAACAATTGTCCATGCAGACAACACTTCCCAATCCCGGACCACCTAAACCACAGTTCGTCAACCATCTCTCATATCCTCACCACTTCATCACTTCATACTTATACGTAACTAAGAGTAGGAACCTCCAACCCATTGCTGAAGTGTCCACCTACTCGAATTAAACTCATCCTACAACCCCACCATTCCTCGCGGATCGCCACGTTCGTTCAACCACAAAAACATAACTCCGGTTATCCTCGCCCAACTGGGAGGAGTAACCATGGTCACACCATACTATTCTCACTAGCTTATCACGCCACGACCAAATCGTTTAACCATTTCTCGCAAAGTCACTAACTTAACTCATTTGGTTGTCTCATCCACTTCTTCCCCGCACAGAAACATACACAATTTCCTTCCTCAATATTCTTTCCAACGGTTCGCACACTTATCAAAGACAATCTACACAATACTGAACCTTTCGGCAATACTGTCGAGTTTACTACTTCCAATTTACTCACTTGTTCCGACATACTATCTACACCTTGCCCACGTTAGCGTGGAGCACTGCTCACCAAACGTTACTTGCCCCTCTCTCCCGACCTTTCCACATGTTGATACCGCTTTCTCATTACTTACATAACCAAACAGTTGCACCAAGATCTTATCTTAAGGCATTCAACCAAGCCGTCTTGAAACAAGACCAGTGTTCGACGTCACTACACATTCTTAAATCTCCAACTTTTACCTTCTCAGACATTTCTTTCACACATAAGCAACAATTCACATTCTTTAAGGATTTCACATCTATCCCACCATATTTTGACTAACACAACCCTCATCTTCTTTAAACTTCCAATGACCCCAAAGTATGTTTCTTAGTAACGTCCCCTATTCACTCTAATAATCCACCCCCCTTGGATTTCCTATTACAAACGGACCTATTAACTCAGGAACACCCCGAAATTCGGGTTCCACAATTCTTTTGATTAACCACCATGATCATAAAATCAGACAGATGTATAAATACCGTCATCCCGGCTTTCTTAGTTAGATTTACCTTAAATAATTCTTTAACAATCAGTGTGTTAATCCCAATAACACTTCCCCAAGGATTGTAGCACATCCTGTAATAACAAAAGAATGTCGTTACTTAACAAATCTATAAAATTTTAAACAGCCAACCAAAGGCTTATACCTCTATCATGACATTCCAAATCAACTAATGATCATGCTACCCCTCTGACCCACAATCATCATCATGTCATTCCTTAAACATAACCAAAATTCCCAACTATTTCCTTCTAGGATCATTCCCTCACGCATAAGGAACAATTTTCATCTTCTATACTACAGCTTGACTAATCTATTCATCATCTTCTTTAAACTTACTCTGCCTTCAAGAATATACTTAACAACATACCTAACCACAAAGCTTGGTCTCACAACTGGGCAATCACCCAATTCTGTCTCGACATTCCATTCCGATAACAGTCAAAATGAACACCAACTTACAAACCACATACTTCAACAACTGAGATTGCAAATCGTACACTCTACCCGAAATCCCATAAGGATTTCCTTCTAATCCTTCATCTTTTCTAACATCGCCTTACTACATCACCGGCTGACACAGATATCTTGGCAATTGAAGCTACTATACGTTCGTACATTCACCACTCCTATCATCACACTACCAACCAAGTCTCTCATGGTCATTCGTACACAATTCACCCTTTCCTTCATATTCTCCCGTATACTACCATCGATTCTGTCTCGCCACTTAGTTCTCTCCCAACTTGCTGAACTATGACTCACGAGTTCACACTTAGCTCAAACACAAACATCCTAACTAGCTCTTTATGATCCTAGTCCTTTCTTAGACACGGCACATTTTCTTACTGACTGGTGTAGTCTACACTCACTCCGTTTGTGCTACACACCTTGTCCTTCTACGGACCCTCCTCCCCTCGTGAATAGAACGCCTATTCAACAACAACAATCTCTTATTAATTTAACACCTTTACAAGATATTCTATCAACTTACACTCATCCGGTTTGAGTCTTCGGCCTCGGCCAACATACACCGTTGCCGACTTCAATCAACAAAAGACAGCTCTTAACTGCTTCCTCAACCTATCCTTTAACATGAGTCCCTTACGGAGCCTAATCCTTCCACATAACATAATCACTTTCATGATCTGTCTCTCTCCTTTCGACACCTACTCATGTAACGACAACATTACAAGCTCACCTCGAAACTCATATTCCTATGCCATAGACATTTCATTCTTCCTCACCACACTACTCATAACGAGTTGCTAAAACCATCACCTTGAAGGATTCAAGTCCTTCCTCCGGTCACACCCGTCCCTTGACAAATGTACCTCCAGTTACCGAACCCGGGTGCAAGCCCTCATACAACCGATACTATAATCCACTACTGACTCTACCACGGTTCACCCTTCCTCTTGAACACAAATACTAAAACTACATACGTTCTCCCTTGACTTGATCAACTCCTCTCCGCTCTCGGAATTCTTCCTTAGCTTAAGACGTAATACCCTACGACCTAGTGGATTCATAGCCTTCATGCATGACAATACAGTAAATAAATCCTTTTACACATTTTATCATTTTAAATAAACCACGTTTGGAAAACACTTGGGTACACATGACCCCATCACTCTTATAACTTCAACGCCCTGCACAACGATTCGAGAATCGTTTGCATGCATCTTTCCGTGAACCTTAATCTTACTCAATTCCGGACGATGTTATTACGGCAGTAATACGTTGAATGAAAATCCTTCCATACGACACAATTTCAAAATAAATTACTGACACCAAGTAAACCGGTCGGTTCTCACATTCTTTTATATGATATCAATCGGTTAAAATTTATTTGATTGTAAAAGTTTTGCTGGCACACGTCTTCTCGACCTTTTGTAATAATTTAACTTATCATGAAAAGTGTGAAATACTTTGCAATCGTCAGGCTCAAAATTTCATTGTGCAATGTGAATGAAATTACCTTTTCTTTAAACATACGCTTGCACACTCCGACTCCTTTTCGATCAAAATTGATATTTACCCATTTAATTTAATTCGTGAAAATTTTCATGTTATAATTAAGGAAGCTATGCATGAAACTCTACTTGCAATTGAAGGCTACTCATCCTAGCAAGGTCAACCGCTTTACCCACGCAACTTATCTTTGACATTCTACCTACGACCAATGGTCGTCCTCTCGGCCGTGCAACAACTCGCTGCACAAGCGTTCTACATCCCACTTACTCAATCATTTCATACTACTTTCGTTTTGATCAACTATCTCGCTTTCTACTTCTACATGCTTTCAATTCAAAATAGGTATCTTATTTCATTTAATCTGCCACTGAAAGGCTCGACTAAGAAATCAGGGCTCCATTGACACTTTCAAGATTTCTACACAGTCATTCCTTACCATCCCAGCTGATCTACCCCATGATTTCCATACTTAGGACTCTCCCGAAACTGGAGTCTTACTCGAACTCAAACATTCATCCTTTCCGAATCCACGAAGAGCTACCTCTTAGACAACTCATATCATTCTTTACAGCATTTCTCCTCTACGACGTATACATACATCACATTATATATGATCTTACCCGACCCTCCCCAAACAATGGAGCTCGGTCTATCCCTCAGGGATCTTGCTCACCTATTCCTCAACGTTCTCCCAGCCATAGCGCTATACTGAAAGAAACCGATAGTTAATCCTTGCTAGACGTGACACAACAAATTTGCTACAAGTAAGGTATTGTAAGCACGCACATGTACTTGTAAGTTCGTAATTACACTGGCCAGGTGTAATCCCAAACTTACCTTACACATTTGTCCTTGGCACCTTATTCCTAAGCGCATTTATAGTGATCGTTCCTAGAGGCAATCCTATGTCTCGGTCGTGTTCCTCATCTTACAGTTTAAGTTTAGGCCCGATTGGTCACCTAAATCCCTTAAACTAAGGCTCTGATACCATTTGTAACATCCCAAAAACATAACATGCGTTCAACCAGAAATACGCATTCAGATTACATTATTATCTTGTTTATAAACATTCATTTCACTATACTAAGCAACATTTATAGCGGAAGTCTATATTCCACAGCCGGGCACTATATCTATAGTTATCAGTCAAAACTTGGAGTCGCTATATGCTCCAAATCCTCCTTGCCAACTCTTAGTTCTTGCTAGAAGAACCCATAGAACGCTTACCTGAAAATGGTTTAGTTTTTTGAAAAGCGAGGGTTAAACCAAAAGGTCTAGTGAATTCCCTCCATAAAACATTCAACACGGTATAAAATCATTTCATAGAAAACGTACGTTCACATCTTTCTCATAAACATCATCCAAGGTTAAACACAGGGTTCAGGGTCGCATAAGCTACTCCGATCAGGGCCTAACGGACACCCTCTCGTCTACGCCGAAATCCATGTGGACTCCTCGTTCCTTCATGTAGGAGGAAACGAATTCCAACCTACAAGTTAACCTCCATATGCCCAAGGGATTAGAAACCCCAAGGTACCCTGGCCCCACTGTGCAACCGACTCCACATAGCATACACATACATTTGAAATCATACTCATGAAAACCTTAAACATCTTTCATTTGCAAGTAAACATGTAAATCATGAAAACATGCATACTTTTATAAATCAGTTCATGCTCGATAAAGGAACCATATTCAGTAAAAATAATACGTCATAAAAAGGGTTGAGAGAACTCACCTTTGATTATCGTAGAACGCACTTCTTATATAACTCCAAGCTAAACCAGTCGAACACCTAAGGCAATAGATTCGCATTAGATAAACAACTCAGACCTACTGTCCGGATACCCTTTTCGGACACAACACTTTTTCGGACACAACACTTTTTCGGACACATCACTTTTCCGGACACATCACTTTTCCGGACACAGCATTGTCCGGACGCAGACTTATCCAGGCAAAACTACCCGGACACTAAGCTTATCCGGAGACTTCAGCTACCCGGATACTAAGAAACACCCGGACACCCTCATGGGGCACTTACCCGGACACCTGCAACCTATCCGGACACCACCTAAAACAGGTGTCCGGAAAACACGGTTGTTCGAACCCAGATTTATTAAAAGTGATCATTAACCCGATTTTTGCCATTAGTTTGATTAGATAACATCAAGGGTTCATTCACTAACCCCAAATACCCAATTAAACCCACTTTAATCCCTTAAAATCGATTACTAAGCCAAAAACCCTCAAAACCCACTTCCAAGAAGAAAGTGATGAAAACTCAATGAATCTCTACATTCAGACTTATAAATCCAGATTGAATACGAGGGAAAAACTACATCAACAAGGAAAACGAAATTAGGAGAGGTTTACCTTGTTTACTTCTTCTTTGATTTTCACTTCTTGATTCCTCTCCAAGAGTTTCCTTCTTCTCTCTTTTCTTCTTCTCCTTTCTTCCTTGAGCCGCCAAACACACACACACCACACCAATACTGAATTGTGAAATGGAGGTTGCCCTAGAATCCTTAAATATCTTTCACAAATTGCACAACAGTCCCTCTACTTATCTTTCATTTTGGTCCTCCAAGTACACTTCCATTCTTTAGACAAATGGCACTAAACTTTCACCTTTTCTACAAAAGAACCGGTTGTTACACAATTTAAGTAGGTATTGAAGTTTCATTATCAATCCACTTTTCTCCGTAGGGAAACTATAAGCCCATGTCAATGGTGCCAAAAGATTAATTTGAAATCATTCCAATGACGTTGCGTTGGCGCTGAGCTAAATCTAGCTGACAAGTTCAGTGAGAAGTACAATATACGGTCAAGTGTATTATGTTGAGTACAATAATGCACCTATTGTACTTAGGTATGGAATTCCAGCTCCTAACACCTCTTCGTCCTCATCCTTTAGACGAAATGGATTTTTCCTTATATCCATCACTTTGACCGATCATGGGAGTGCTATCGGATGCGCTTTGTCCATATTAGGTCGCCTGATCATTTTCTAGACATATGCGGATCGGTGGATTAATATTCCACAAACTCGGTGTCGTAGCTCAAGTATCTAGACAAAACCAAGTTTTCCCACGATCTTTCATCTCAAATTCAGATTTCAAGTAGCTTGTGTTTTCTCTTATTTCATCAAGAGTGCCTATTATGTTTATAACATCGACATATAGAGCTACTATGAAAATCTGGGACTTGTTTTCTTATATAAATACGTAAGGGCACAGTTCATCGTTCTTATTTATCATTTCCCAATCAAGTATTCACTCAGGCGGGTATACCACATCCGCATAGATTGCTTTAATATATAAAGTGAGTGTTTCAATTTTATTGTAAACGCATTTCATGGTTTAGAGTTACTTGATATTGGTATAATGCCATCAAGAACTTTTATATATCTCTGAATTTAGATCCCCATAGAGATATGTAGCAACTACATCATTGATCTGCAATTTCCAGTCCTTTGGAAACTACTTGGCTAATTAATTAGCAGAACGTTCTCCATCACGAGAGAGTAAGTCTTATTGTGGTCAATCCAGTGCGTTGTGAGAAACCTTGCGCCAAAGGAGATCCTTATATATTATGACTTAATTATTCTCACTACGCTTCCTTGACAAATGATTTACCTATGTCCTACAGGCTTTACACTTGGTCGGTTAGCACTACTGAACCAAATACCTGTTCATTTGTCAAATAATTATCCTGGATTGCTTCTTTTCATTTAGGTCAATTTGCTTTTTGTTGACCTTCTTCAACTGAGCATGGTTCGATGATATCGTGCTCTATTATCTCATAAGCAACGATATATGCAAATATATCATCATTTAGTATTTATGATCTGTCCATCAACTCATATTCATTTGAGATTTCTTTGATCTCTGGAATCAGTATAACTTCGGAGCGTCCTCCAGTAATGATTCATAGACATAGATTTAATCAGAGATAATCTCATGTATTGATGATATATAGTTGTGCATTACTCTTCTCTTCCTTTAGATGAGTATCTATCGAACCAAGTAGCTTCCCCCATTTCTTTTTGGGAGCTACGACCTCAACCACACCTCCACCATGTGTGATTGCAACGTACTTCCAGCGACGGTGTGCCCTTGTTTGGGGACTTTTGACCTTGCGAGTATATTTGCAGCTCGTATATGTGATCTTGTCACTTCTAGATAATATTAAACATATCAGGTATCGAGTCTGATTCGTTTGACTTCAACTTTACGTTGTGAAGTTTTTGGGGATCAAAATGAGACATAGTTGAAATATTCAATGACACCTCCTGTCGTTCCCATGGAAAATCCTTTTTCCTATCTCCCCCTAACGACAGGAAGGTTGTCTCATCAAAGTGACAACCCACAAATCTAGCGGTAAAGGGATCACTCGTCAAGGGTTCTAATTAGCGGATAATTGTTGGGGGTTCATATCCAACATTTGATGACTCGTCTTTAAGACCCAGTTTGGTACGTTGTGGGGGCGTAATTGGCACATATACAACACAACCAAACATACGTAAATGTAAAACATCAGGCTTATATCCAGTTACCAACTGGTACGCATAAGATTGGTTGGTTGGTTGTGGGTCTAAACACGAATAATTAAAGTTGCATGTAATATTGCATAACCCCATGTAGATCTGGATAAATTGGTGCGCATAACCAATGCCCTAGCTACCATCTATATTATTTTGATGACAACTTTTATCATTCTACGAGACCGTTTTATATATACACAAAGGGTATAGGGAACTCTACATTAACCTCTATACATATGCAATAATCATCAAATCCTTATGATGTAAATTCTCCAGCATTCTAAGTCATGCAGACTTGGTGAGAAAATCAGGGTGGTTAGTCCTTAAACGTATAACTAGTGCTAGGAGTGCAACATTTCATGTGGACCATAATATGACACGTGTTCATCATGTCAAAACCAGAACCATAAGTACTTTAATAGTCCACATTCTGGATGTTTATGTCCATAAATATCACCTTGTATTCATTGTAAGAATGAAATATTTTTATATTATGTTCTTAGCTTTAGGATGGTCTCATTCCTGTTTTGGCTAAGGATCAGGGTATAAAAGTTCTAGGTTTTAGAGAGGGCATATTATGATGGTGGTGTTGCTTCTTATGCAGTAGAAGTCAACAGTTACAATTTGGTTAATTCCCTCGTTTTATCTTTTACTCGAAAGAGAATGTATCTAAGTGTATTTTGCAATACATAGATCACTATGTCATGACCATGGTGTCCCACGTGGTCATGCCGAAACATATATGTGTCATTGTTCAAAAGTTCTTTGTTGGTGACAAAATATGATTTACTAACATAGATAATCCATTAATCTGATACATTAATTTCTCTAATATATTTTTCTTTCATATCATTAGAGTTGATGTACATATACCCATTTCCATTCTTATAATATGATTGGTACGAATATTTTAACAAGGTTCATATTGATATAGTGCTCTAGCAACAAGTGACAGTCCATCGTCTAAGTGTTTAGGGGAATTAAAAAGAAAATAATCTAATTCTTAGGATTGTATGAGATGCCACAAAAACAATAAAGTTCTCCTCGATACATTCCTACATGGAACGAAGAACGTTGAGAGTTTTGCATTTGTTTTTATGTCATCATTTACATCTATAATGGTTATAAACTCAGGTGTATATATACACAAATGCAATTAATTTGATAGTTAAAGTGTATTCAAATAAACTTATACTTAACCAAACTTAGATATGACATAGTTCATTTATAACTTGTCCCATTTTCTATTAGGAGTTCGTTCCCGACTCTTGCCATGAATTTGACCCTTTCCACAACCTTGTCCATATGGTACATATTTAGCATATGTGTGTGGATCAATATGTTCAACTCGCTATCCTTTGGAGTTCTTTCCACCTCCAACGCTTGCCTTATTAACCCCAAAAAATTTCTTTATCCGGGTATGTCTAGCGTTGTTAAATTTTTTTGCTACAACTCTTAACCACTTGCATTAAGTTAATGAGTTTGTTAAAGGTTATATTGCAGCTTATACTGCTTCATTAGTATGATTGGTGATATAGAAAAGATGAAAAGATGTTATGATTCGCATAATCTTTTGTGAGTTCCTTGCCACAAAGATTGAGATGCATTTTGAGACATGACATTTCTTTGTCAAAATCAGTTACCTTCTTGTAATCAAGTGAGTAGGTTTCTTTCCACTGTATGATTAGTTTGAGAAGTATATGGTACTGAATATTCTCGAATTTCCTTTTTGGGACTACCCACTGTTCTTGGGGGTTTCTAGTTATTCTCTCTGAAGGTTGTGACTGATGTATCGTCTCAAAAAATTTAAAGTATTTAATTGTATCTTAACATCTAGTGTTTTTTTCTTTAGGGTCAAAATGGTTCGATGACTTTTGCGTATTTTCTTGTGTTTTTCCGAACCTATCTTATGGTAATCAAGTACTTTTGATTCAAAGATGTCATAGAAAATGGAGAACATATTATTTTCTAAAATAGTGAATTATGGTTTATACTTATTATGTTATGCATGAAATTTCATTATCATAATAGTATTGATTTTTGTATTCTTACATTTTATTGATAATATTTCATCAATATTTCAATTTGCGAATAAAAATCACTCAATCTATTGATCTTCAGATAGTAGGGGAATCACATGGATTTCTTAAGTCCCTATAAACCTTAGGGCTATTTAGAGCATCTCCAACAGCTTCCCCATTTTGGAGAAAATGGGGAAAATGGGGATTTTGGAACACAAATAAGCTCCAACAGCTTCCCCAAAAGTTTCCCCAAAATGGGGATAATAGGATTTTCCCCAAAATTTTCTCAAAATATGGAGAATACTCCAAATATGATTACAAGTGTTTTTCCAAATATGGGGAATCTGTTGGAGATGGGTGTAATTTTTTTTGGGGATTTTGACTTTTGCTTTCCCATTTTGGAAAATTTTTGGGGAAGCTGTTGGAGATGCTATTACACCCGTTCGACAAAATCCAAATCGATATCTTGCGATTTAATTAATTTGAATATAACATTGTTAATTATAAAGCTTTTGGCAGGAGGCCGAAAAGAATAAGGGTTTGGCATATGAAGCCAATTTCAATGTTTTAATATCTTAATAGTATTTTTAGAGATTTTGCCATTAGACAAATCAATATTAGTTTTGACATAAAGTCAAATTCAAACTTATAACATCTTATTGGTATTTATGGATCTTTTGGTAAAATACCAAATATTATGGGGTTGGAAGTGTAACTTCCGAACGTTATTTATAAGATTGAAATTAATGAGTAGGAACTCATGATCAAGATAAGTATTTTAATTATAACAATTATGATAAGATACACAATTGAATAAAATAAAATATTTATATAAGATATTAAGATAAGCATTTAAATATTATATAAAAAATTAATTTAAGAAACTAAATAAATATATTAATAAATCAATTATCATATATAACAACAATATATCGATCTTAAATGGTGTAAATTAAAATATTATCCCAAATAAGCAAGTAACATTAATATAATTACAAAAGAAAAAATTAACATAGTTGAATTACGCAGATAAACATATTAACATTGTAAAGTAATAAAAATGCCTAATTAAATAATGAGTTTAATATAAATTACCTTATCTAGTTAAAAATAATTAAGAGCTATCTAAAATAAATAACAATTTATTGAATCCATTAATCAATTAGTAAGAATCTGAAGATAACATTCATTTAAACGTTTGAATTTTATTTATTTATTTATTTATTATTATTGTTATTATTATTGCTCTTTTGACAACTCTCATAATCACCAAATACATTATGTTAATATATTTTTTAACTAAAATTCATTGTTCACCGAAACAAATAAACAAAATCACATAATTTTTTAATTTAAATTTTTTATTGAATTCACAAAAAATCTAATAAATAACTTTTCTTTAAGAAAGAAAAATGAACAAACAAACAATGATAATAATAAATATACAAGATTTATGTTTTGTGGTTTCACGATGGAGGTCGAAGAAAAAGAGGGGTCACTGATAGTTATATACAAAGTAAAATTTTGTATAAACTCAAATCTTAATATGAGTGATACAACAATTTATTTGTTTATAATTTTTTTTAATAATCAAAATCACATAATGACATGTTTACATAGCAAAATATATATAAAAACATACATAATCATAATTGTATTTTTAAAAGGGAATCACAAGCATAATCAAGTAGAAACAAAATTTGACGAAGATGATATCATGGATAAGAAATATTTATCAGATGTGGTTAATAGCAACCCATACGAAAAAAATGTAAATTCGGTAAAGATGCTTACTTGAATTGAAGTAACGAGAAGCAAGTCGTTCAACAACGTTGGGGAACATACATCATACTTGTTTAGCGGCGGATGACCATAACAATGAAATATGAGCATACGTGCTGATAACGTGTTAAAGGAAAGAAGAAACAGAACACAATAGAATGGAGAGAATGAATCGTAATTCTCATTAATCATAAGCCCTTTATATAGGGATGGTTTACAAAGAGATAATCATGAGATACCAAGTTCTAATCTAACTCTAATGTGTATATCTTTATCTCTAACTTTATCATTATCGTCTTATACTTTGACGATGACACATTTATCCTACAACATTAACACAATAATATAATTTAAAAGAGTAAACTTTAATTTTGGTCCTTAAGGTTTAGTAAAAAGTTTGAAAGTGGACCTGAAGTTTATCTAAAAAGCATCCAGCATCCTTATGATTTACATTTTGTTTTGAAAATGGTACCTCATCATTAACTCGATATGTTTTCTCTATATTATATGTTTTAATTATTATCATATAGAATATTATACACGCAGAGAAAGGTTCATTTGAGAAGTGCTAAATATATGAGAAGTAGAGAAGTAATTTTAGCCATTGATTTGGTCAAGATCGGCGATTTTGACCGAGAAGCAGCATATAATTTCTCGCGTGGTTCGCACGTGGTCTGCACAAGATAGAGGGGTAGTTTCGTAAAATACGCGAGACGAGTTTCATATATGAATCTGTGTGATTCACATAAAAACTATACGGTCATATATGAACCTTTGTAATTCACATATGAACTCTTTTTAAACTAATTCATATATGAACATTTGTGATTCATATATGAATCTTTGTAATTCACATATGAACTCTTTTTAAACTAATTCATATATGAAACTTTGTGATTCATATATGAATAAGTTAATTAGTTCATACGAGAATTAGTTAAAAAAAAGTTCATATATGAATCACAAAGGTTCATATATGAATCAGTTAATTGGTTCAACTAATTCATATATGAAACACAAAGGTTCATATATGAATTAGTTAAAAAGAGTTCATATGTGAATTACATGGGTTCACATATGAACAGATAGTTCATATGTGAATCACACTGGTTCATATATGACCTCGTCCCGTGTGTAAAAGTTACGAAACTATCCTTCTATTTTTGGAACAGTCGCAACTTTTGACCAGTTAAACCCGCAACTTTTGACCAGTCATAACCGCAACTTTTGACCAATTAAAGTCGATCTTGACCGAATAAATGGCCAAGATTACTTCTCTACTTCTCATATATTTAGCACTTCTCAAATGAACTTAAGTTTGTATACGTATAGATATATATACAATATCGTCTTCACTAGAAGAATTGCAAACACCATCATAATCTTCATCCCAAGTGTAGTCCCCCCCCCCCCCCCCACATCATCATCTTCATTCCAAGTGAAGTTCTTCCTGACCATCTTAACACAAAACACACACATACTATTAGACATGATTAATATGTATCATTGATATTAGTGTAAGGGTGTATTATGTAAATTGTTTGTGTATATATATCTCTCCTGTATGTAATCTTTGTTCATTAAATCAATTATTCATTCATGGTATCAAGAGCCTTTTGATTTTTCCTCCCTCCCTCCCTATTCCTCTCCCTTAACCGACTTCCTCCTCTTTCGCCTCTCTCTATCCCACCTCTCCAATTTTCCCTAATCTTCTTCCTCCTCTTCTGTAACCTGCTTCCATGGCGTCTTCCACACCAGATAACAATCTTACCATGAACACGATTCTACACTTAATCACAATTAAATTATCATCCACAAATTACTTATTATGGAAGAATCAAATGATCCCTCTCCTTACTTATCAAGGATTGCTTGGGCATGTGGATGGATCCTCTTTATCTCCTGCTGAATTCACAGATGATGACAAAGCTACTCCCAATCCGGCTTTTCGTGAGTGGTCTGCTGCTGATCAAAGGACCATCATCCTTCTTCAAGCTTCTCTCTCGGAAGAAGCCTTCTCCGAAGTCGTCGGTCTTCTCACTGCGCGATCTATTTGGCTTGCCCTTGAAGGTGCGTATGGGAATTCCTCCATGGAAAGAATTCAAACCCTTCGTGATCAATTACGGCATCTCACCAAAGGTTCTCATACTGTCTCTGAATTTGGAAGACGGTTTAAGAATATTTGTGATCAATTATCTGCTATCGGTCATCCCGTTGAGGAATCGGATAAGACTCATTGGTTTCTCTGCGGTCTTGGGGCTGCTTTTGAAACCTTCTCTACGGCCGTTCGTGCCTCCCGTATTCCTTATGTTTTTCGTGATTTATTGGCTCAAGCAGAAGGACATGAGATGTTTCTTCAATCGATCCATGGTGTTTCTCCTACTGTTGCATTTACTGCTCAACAGGCTCGTCAACAGCACACTCTAGTGCCGTCTCAACCGGCTGCTATCCGACAGCCTCGTGTACTGGCACCGCATTTGTCCCACCAGCGGTCCTTTTCCGGCACTGGTTTTCGTGGAAGATGTGGTCGTGACTCAAGGGGTGGTCGGGGTCGTGGTCGGAGACTCCCCCACTGCCAACTATGTCGCACAAATGGGCACTTTGCAAATGCTTGCCCTCAACTTTCATCTTTTGCTAATGCCTCATCCACCAGTGATTCTGACCTTGCTCGTGCTTTTCATGCTCAATGTCATGTGAATATTTCTACTCCAGATTGGTACATGGATTCTGGGGCCTCGGATCATATGGTTTCTTCTTCTGCATCGGTCACAAATCCCTCGCCTACTGTTGGGGATGCCTCGGTTTTATTTGGTAATGGCACTTCTCTTCCCATTAGTGGTATTGGGACTTCCTCCCTTGCTCCTCATGTTGCCTTACGTGATGTGTTGGTTGTTCCCAATCTTACCAAAAATTTATTATCCGTCAGTAAACTAACTCGTGACAATGATGTAGATATTATCTTTTCACGCAATTTGTTCATTATTCAGGATCGGCTAACGAAGGAAGTACTGGCTCAAGGAGCGTGTAATCATGGGCTATATGTGTTAACGGGTGCTCCGAAGACTCAAGCTTTTTTTGTGCAACATAAATGTAACGGTTCTTATGAATTATGGCATTCTCGATTGGCCCACATTTCCTTTGACACTATTTCTCTGTTACGTAAGTTGGGACATTTGGAGGTTTCCTCTATTTTACCAAAACCAGTTATATGTTCGTCATGTCAATGAGCTAAATCATGTCGACTGCCATTTGATCTTAATCCGAAGTGTGCATTACACATTTTAGACATGGTTCACTGTGATCTATGGGGGCCCTCGCCCGTTCTTTCGGTTGATGCTTATCGATATTATGTAACCTTTGTTGACGATCACTCTCGGTTTACTTGGTTTTATCCACTCAAAACTAAATCTGAGTTTTCTGGGATTCTTGATAAATTTATCAAGTTTGCTCAAACTCAATTTGCAACTAAAATAAAAATCTTTCAGAGTGATGGGGGAACCGAATTTTTGAACAGTAATGTGAAGCGGATGCTCAATGAAAATGGTACATTTCATCAGATTTCGTGTCCATATACTCCGCAGCAGAATGGTCGAGTTGAACGGAAGCATAGACACATTGTTGAGACCGGGCTTGCTATGTTGTTTCATGCCCATGTACCCGCTTCGTATTGGGTCCATGCTTTTTCATCTGCGGTTTACATTATTAATAGATTACCTACAAAGGTTCTCTCTTCAAAGTCTCCCTTTGAAGTACTGTTTAATCGTATCCCACAATATGCCAATTTTAAACCATTTGGTTGTCATGTATACCCTTACTTATGGGACTACGCTGCTCACAAACTTGCTCCAAGGAGTATTGCGTGTATTTTTCTTGGTTATAACTCCCAATATAAGGGGTACCAATGTCTTGATCCGATCACATCTCGGATTTATATTACTCGTCATGCTCGTTTTGATGAGTTGTGTTTTCCGTTTACTAAAATACTCTCTAATACACCTCTATCCACCCTCACCCTTCACACCTTTCTTAATGACAGTCAAGACCCTACTTTAACCATGCCATCTACTCCTTCTACACCACCTACATCACCTCCATCATCCACACCTTGCGGCATGTGTACGCCTTCTCCATCATCTGCTCACAGTCAAGATTCCTCCCATGACACCCCATCCTCATCTTCTAGCAGCTCAACCTCCAGCCCAGAGAGCTCCCATGACACCCCATCCTCATCCTCTAGCAGCTCAACCTCCAGCCCAGAGAGCTCACCACCAACCAGCCCTGGACAAACCCCTTCTCACAGCCCACCCACCCTCCTCATCCGCCAACACCACCACCGCCACCTAACTCTCCCGATCAAGCTCTGCCTACTACCACTCCTCCCACAGCCACTACCTCCAACTCTCACCTAATGGTTACACGTTCTAAAGCAGGTATTTTCAAACCAAAACATAGAGCGGATCTTTCTGAATTTCATGATCATGGTCTCCATCAAGTATTGTTTGCCTCCCGTGATCCTACGCACCACACTCAGGCCATGAGTGACTCTGTATGGGTGAATGCTATGCGTATGGAAATGGATGCTCTGAGTCGCAACAATACGTGGTCCTTGGTTCCGCGTCCCGATAATCAAAACATTGTTGGGTGCAAGTGGCTATTCAGAACGAAATACCGTGCTGATGGTTCCATTGAGCGTCACAAGGCTCGCCTTGTGGCTCAAGGCTTCAGTCAAGTCCCGGGTGTTGATTTCTCGCACACCTTCAGCCCGATTGTTAAAGCCACCACCATTCGGGTAGTTTTATCGTTGGCGGTTGTTAATCACTGGCCATTACATCAATTAGACGTCAATAATGCCTTTCTTCATGGCGAGTTATCTGACACGGTGTTTATGCAACAACCACCGGGATTTGTTGATTCCAGATTCCCGGATCATGTTTGTAAACTCAATAAAGCCATCTATGGTCTCAAACAAGCCCCTCGGGCTTGGTTTCAACGCTTACATTCGTTTTTGGTGGCTGATGGTTTCCAATGCAGTCGAGCAGATCCATCTCTCTTCATCTTCAAACGTGGAACCTGCTTATTGTACTTAATTGTCTATGTGGATGACCTGATTCTTACCGGCAATGACTCTTCGCTTATTCGGTCTTTCATCACCAAATTACATAATGAGTTCAAAATTAAAGATCTTGGACGCTTGAATTATTTTCTTGGTCTTGAAGCCTCCTATACGGATTCGGGTCTCTTTCTTAGTCAGACCAAATATGCGCGAGATATTTTATCACGGGCTGGTTTGCTTGAGTCTAAACCGGTGGCCACACCATTATCGTCCTCCGCTTCTTTGGTTCGTGATGGGGTGCCTTTCTCTGATCCCACCAAGTATCGTTCTTTGGTAGGTGCTCTTCAGTATTTAACCATCACTCGTCCCGATATCTCTTATGCCGTCAATCAAGTGAGTCAATTTCTTCATGCTCCAACGGAGGATCATTATCTTGAGGTTAAACGCTTACTCCGATATATTAAAGGCACTCTGTCTTTTGGATTAACATTCTCTCGGCCCAATCCCACTACCTTGGTTGGAGATTCTGATGCTGATTGGGCTCGTTGCATTGACACTCGTCGTTCCACCTATGGCTACTCGATATTCATGGGGGGAAATCTTATATCTTGGAGTGCTAAAAAGCAGCCTACGGTTTCACGCTCAAGTTGTGAGTCTGAATATCGAGCCATGGCGAATACGGCTGCGGAAATCGTATGGATCACACACCTCTTAAGGGAACTTCATGCCTTACCTGCTGGTCGTCCTACCCTATTATGTGACAATCAAAGTGCTTTGTTTCTTACGCAAAATCCAGTTTCACATAAGCGGGGCAAACATATTGAGCTTGATTATCATTTTATTAGGGAACTTGTTGCAAGTGGTAAGCTCCATACAATGTTCGTTCCAACCAAGCTTCAAGTGGCGGACATTTTCACTAAAAGTCTACCGCGACATCAATTTGAGTTATTTCGGAACATGCTTTGTCTAGGTCCGCCCCCGTTTCGCTTGCGGGGGGATATTTGACATGATTAATATGTATCATTGATATTAGTGTAAGGGTGTATTATGTAAATTGTTTGTGTATATATATCTCTCCTGTATGTAATCTTTGTTCATTAAATCAATTATTCATTCACATACCAAGTTCCATGTGTGTGTGTTTCAGGGAGATCAATGTGACGTTCTTTTGTGTGTACGACCGAAGTTAGGGGGAAGGGAATTTACAGTGCCTAGGGAGGAGATCTGTAGTGGTGGTCGATGATGGATGTATGTAGACAGGGTCGAGGTGAGGTGGCAGGTTGGAGCTTCGATCTCGGTTTAAGCTTCAATCGTGATTTGAACTTCGACGGAGTTGTAGGTCGATTTGATCGGAGTTGTAGATTTGTGTGAAGTTCGATATGGGTTTGAGCTTTGATGGAGTTGCACATCCTGTTTTGGCCAACCCAACCACTCTAGAGCATCTTCGTCGAATGATGGTGGTTTTAGCTGGACTGGGTTTTTGGGGTTGTTCACAGTACTAGAGTTAAGAGAGAGAGAGAGAGAGAGGGGGGGGTGTGTTAAGTGACGAAGACATGGTGGTTGTTTGTTTGGTTGGCGAAAGTTGATTACATGTGGTTCTCCGATGAAAGGGAAAGGGTGTCACCGGAAGTACGGTTTGATAGGTTGGGATGAAGACGATGTTGTATATATATAATATTTTATATAAGTCATAATTTAAAATAAAATACTGAATAGAAAATAAAAATACTATCTTATGTTTTATTTTTAAAAGAAAATTAATGATTAAATGAAGAGACATAAATGTCCCTCCCTCTAAAAGAGAAAATAAAGTGAAAATCACAAGGATACTTTTTAGATTTATCAAAGTTCAGATTCATTTTTCAAAATTTTCACTAAACCTCATGGACTAAAATTAGAGTTTACTCTAGTTTAAAATAAGGAAAATTAATTAAAATACCCTAAGTCAAACCACATTTTACTGAAATACCTAAAATCTCTCCCATGTTACAAAAATACCCCAAAAATCCGCGATGGAGCCTGCGATCGCGGGCTTCAGGCCACGTGTCACCAAAGTTTGCCCACTTTGCCCGCGTTGGTCCCTCAAGAATGCCCGCGGTCCAGCTTTCCCCCCTCAAGAATGCCCGCGTGTGCAGTTTTGGTCCTTGCCCGCGTTTGACTCATTGAACCACGCGATCGCGGGCTACACGTGTCACCAAAGTTTGCCCACTTTGCCCGCGTTGGTCCCTCAAAAATGCCCGCGGTCCAGCTTTCCCCCCTCAAGAATGTCCGCGTGTGCAGTTTTGGTCCCTGCCCGCGTTTGACTTTCTTTGACCCCCCGCGATCACGGGCTCCTGTGCCACGTGTCGGCACAGGGTTAACCCTAAAGTCTGTTTGACGAACCAAACCCTAATGTTTTCTTCGGCCGCACTATATAAGGGGGGGGACCAAAAAACGGCACTCTCATTTTTTTAATCACTCTCCCAAATTTTAATCAAACTCTCTCAATTTTCTCCCACTCTCTCAATTTTGTCGTGTGGAATACGCGTTCGGGTTTTGTGAAGATGTCTCGTATTACCTCTGTGGTATGTTTTCCTTATGTTATTTTTTATTTTTTGTATGTTATTTTAAGTTAAGATATATGATTTGTAGGTTGTTATAGTGTTTATAACTTATGTTTGAATATGTTCTATGTTTAACATGATATGTATGGTTTTATGTTTGAATGTGATATTTGTATGTTATAATGTGTATGTTGTTATAGTGTGTTTTTTCATAAAAAAATTGTTAAGAGTGTTCTTTTATAAAAAAATTGTTAAAAGTGAGTTTTTATAAAAAAATTGTTAACAATTTTTTTTTTTATAAAAACACACTCTTAACAATTTTTTTATAAAAACACACCCTTAACAATTTTTTATAAAAACAGTGTGTTTTTATAAAAAATTGTTAAGAGTGTGTTTTTATAAAAAATTGTTATAGTTTTTATAATGTGTTTTTTTATAAAAAAAATGTTAATTTTTTTTTATAAAAACAGTTTTTAAAAAAATTGTTAAAAATGTGTTTTTTTATAAAAAATTGTTAAGAGTGTGTTTTTATAAAAAAATTGTTATAGTTTTATGTTTGAATGTGATATTTGTATGTTATAATGTGTATGTTGTTATAGTGTGTTTTTTCATATAAAATTGTTAAGAGTGTTTTTTTTATAAAAAAAATTGTTAAAAGTGTGTTTTTATAAAAAAATTGTTAAAAATGTGTGTTTTTTTTATAAAAACACACCCTTAACAATTTTTTATAAAAACAGTTTTTTTATAAAAAATTTGTTAAGAGTGTGTTTTTATAAAAAAAACACATTTTTAACAATTTTTTTTATAAAAACACACTTTTAACAATTTTTTTATAAAAAAACACTCTTAACAATTTTTATATGAAAAAACACACTATAACAACATACACATTATAACATACAAATATCACATTCAAACATAAAACCATAAAACTATAACAATTTTTTTATAAAAACAAACTCTTAACAATTTTTTATAAAAAAACACATTTTATAAAAAAATTGTTAAGAATGTGTTTTTTATAAAAAAATGTTAAGAATGACAACTTAGGTCCCTACGGTTTTAAGAATGACAACTTAGGTCCCTAAACTTTTAAGAATGCCAATTAGGTCCTAAACTTTTAAGAATGACAACTAGGGTCCCTAAACCGCACTTTATCTATATATAACAATATGATACGTTGAAATAAAATAAACCGCACTTTATCTCTATATAACAATATGATACGTTGAAATAAAATAAACCGCACTTTATCTATATATAACACTATTATACGTTGAAATAAAATACCACCGCACTTTATCTATATATAACACTATTATACGTTGAAATAAAATAAACCGCACTTTATCTATATATAACACTATTATACGTTGAAATAAAATACCACCGCACTTTATCTATATATAACAATATGATACGTTGAAATAAAATAAACCGCACTTTATCTATATATAACACTATTATACGTTGAAATAAAATACCACCGCATTTTATCTATATATAACAATATGATACGTTGAAATAAAATAAACCGCAACATCTATATATAACACTAACTATAACATCTGTGAATGACTATGTAGAGGGATTTCTTTAACATCGACTTGACGCTAAAGTGCAAAGTTTCCTACATCGAGGACTTAAGAAACCGCTTTAGGGGATTAGGTGATTGCGCGAATACCCTTGAGACCATCTATAGAGGGACACCGTTCGGGCCATGGATGGATGTGTCTTACTCTGGTGGCGACCCTACGCTAGTACACATGTTTCTACAGTTGGAGGTCGAGGACGCCAACGTTGAGCCGGAGGAGATGCTTTTTGATTTCTTCGGCTCTCAATTGCATTTTGGGCGTCGTGAGTTCTGTCTAATTACAGGACTACGTTTTGGAGAGGCTCCCCCCCTTCCTCCCTTAGAAGACTGCTCCTTCGTTCCTAGGGTTTGGGGCATTTCAGCATCTCGTTTGAAGCTGAAGGCAACCCGGGACATGATGAAAGAGGGCCTTAGTGCCCAAACCGACGACGATGCTGTCCGTGTATGCTTGGCGGTGATCGTGGATATGGGCTTCCTGGGCCGTGAGTATAGCCAGTATGCTTCCGAGACGGTCCTTAGGGCCGTCGAGGACCTTGAGCTGTTTAACAGCTACCCGTGGGGTAGCCATATCTGGACACATTGATACTCTATTCTGCACCGAGCCATAGCCAGACGCGTTGATCGACATGCAAAGATGAATCTTTGTGGTTTTACATACGCCTTCAAGGTTAGATACGTAGTATAACAATTGTTAATAATACATACAAACTGTTTGGCTTTTCTTTTTACGTACTTGCTCTTCTTGTCTAATTCCAGATATGGATCTTGGAGATGTTTCCCGCATCAATCCGATATTTCATCAAGCGCGACGATCGAGTACTTAGGGGAACCCGTTGGGACAAGCGTGTTACCCTAAGTAGGTCGCTTTGGTTTCAGTTCTTCAATGCGTCTAGAAATGTAAGTTCTTTTACTATGTTTACAATTTGCATACGTTAGTCCCGCTTATTAATTTCTTTTATGTTTTATCATATATTTAGCAGCCACTCTTGCCTTTCGATCGCCTTGTGCCTACTGTCGACGAGATGGGCACAGAGACAGCGTGGCCTTTATTGACGCAGAGGCGGAAAGGGCTCGACGTCCCCCTACTTCCACATCTGACGAAGATGAGGAAGACGACGACAGGCCCCCTTCCGGTGGATACCAGTCGGCCCGTTCCTCCTCCTACCAACCGCCCCCTTCCTCCTCCTACCAGCCGGCCCCTTCCTCATCCTACAATCCATATCAGGCGGCCCCTTCCTACGAGCCACAGCGTGGCTCACATGAAGTCCTGTGGGACTACGTCCACGGGCCGCTAGAGACACGTGTACACTATCTGGAGGAAGTCTACAGACAGTTTAGCGCTGTCAATGTTAGTGTTTAACTTAATTTGTTGGCCACGTTTATTTAGTTTGTATATTAATATTACGTTCTAAATTTGTTTTAGCTGTCGAGTACGACACCGATCCCTGCTCCGTTCGGACAGGGGGCACATGCGACGTTTGCCACCAAATCCCATCCGTCATTCCCTGAAAATGTAAGTGACATTGAGTAACCATTATAGTTATATGTTTGTTCCTAAGTTTGTAAGTCTTATAATGATCAATGTCACGCAGGCCGGGATGTCGGGGGCCGGGATGTCCCAAACGCCGTTCGCCACCACATCCTATTCTACTATCCCGGAGAGTGTAAGTGACACTGAGTAACCATTATAGTTATATGTTTGTTCCTAATTTTGTAACTATTTTAATGATCAATGTCACGCAGGCCGGGATGTCGGGGGCATACACCTCGCAGATGCCGCCGCCGTTCGCCACCACATCATATTCGACTACCCCGGAGAGTGTTAGTGACACTGAGTAACCATTATAGTTATATATCGATAATCCTAATTTTGTAACTATTTTAATGATCAATGTCACGCAGTGTAACGCCCCAAAATCCGGGCCAATTTAAACCTCGAGTTACCACGGGTTATGATAACATCAACTTTAACTTATATAAATAGCAAAGGAATTAACTATCAAGAGTATAATTACATTACAGGATACTTCAAATAACCTATCAATCTAATCATGACAAACTAATCAGATTAATTGAGTTATCTAAGCTATCCTTCAAAAATCTCCTCTTTGTTAACTGCCACTTCTGCTATTCCAAAAGCACTCGTCCCACAACCCATTTATCTGCCTGAGCCTGAACCTGGTAAGAAAACATCACATGAAACGATTAGGCCAACGCCTAGTGAGAACATTCGTTTCAATAATAACATTTGCAAAAACAATGTAAACAAGTTATAGCAAACCTGGTTACTCCTTTTTCTTACCGCCTAGAGCCGCACTACGAATCATTACTGATTCTAGATTTAAAGCTCCTTTATCCAATTCCTAGAATAAGACTGGCAATATTTCAGCCATCATATCCCGCCTAGAGCCGCACTACGAATCATTTCTGATTCTAGATTAAAGCTCTTAACCTATAAATGGCACTTACACATACACATTTATTACCACATGACTATTCCTTGGTTACCAAACACTAATGCCTATGGATCCATTACACTCAATATAATCCTGCCTAGTATCACACTAGTGCAGTTTATAAACCTAACATACTATACATGAATGTACGTATGTCCGAACTGCATAAGTTATATGACAATGCCTAATCGTATCTTTTCACGATTTACCGAACTGTAGACTCCGAAACAATCAGGAAAGTACAAATAATCCAAGACCTCATAATGTCTTAACTACTACGGTATAATGCCAACTCCCGGTATCCCCAACTCCCGGTATACAAGCTAAGACCGGACTCACCTGTACCGGGACTCCCCTGTACCGGGACTCTCGACTACCGGGACTATGAGTACCGGAACTATCGACTACCGGGACTATGAGTACCGGAACTCTTAAGTACCGGGACTCTTACGTACCGGGACTATAAGTACCTGTTCGTTCAATTTGCCCAGAATTCCTTCTAATTCATCAATTAGCTTATTTCAAGCCATTCTATTCAGCCATAGTCAAATTATACAGTTACATCAAGGTTTATAACAACTTAAAAACATTGATTTGTACAAAGCACTAAATGAACTCACCTTAATTGCAAAACCCTTCTTCTCTGCCCTAAACTGATTCCAATCTGCTGCTATTGAATTCTGAAGTTCAATTTAGCACACAAAACGATTTACCACCATAAATCAGTAACAAGATTTATCAGAAACTTGGGTAATAATTCCTACCAATTGAAGAACTGACTTACTTTCTTCTTTTTCTCTGTTTCTTCTTTCTGCCTAAATGACCGACTCTAGAGAACACACGACTGAGATATTTACTCATCTCATCATCTTATCAACTATACTTTCAAGATTTACAATTCACACCTCCAAGTTCTAATCTTTCCAAAAGTAACACCAAACTTTCATTATTTGCATCTCATCCCTTATATGAGTTATAAAACTTCCATATAATCTCAAGGTTACACAAAATACAACTATATTCCAATTCTTATCAAAAAATATTAATAACGAAAATTCAGGATGTTACAATACTCCCCAACTTGAAAACGATTTCATCCCTGAAATCAGAATCAGGTGAACAAATGAGGATACTTGTCTTTCATACTCTCTTCCGACTCTAAGGTCACATTGGTACCTCTGTGGTGCTTCCACTGTACTTTCAACATAGCCACTTCCTTGCCACTACGTAGCTTTCTAACCGATCTCTCCAAAATTGCCTCTGGTTCTTCCACACAACGACTCTTCTCAACTACTCTCACATCAGAGAGTGGTATCACATCCTCTTCTTCGGCTAAACACTTCCGAAGATAACAAACATGAAAGGTATTATGAACTCCTTCCAACTCTGGTGGAAGATCCAACTGATATGCTTGTAAACCAATCCTCTGAGTAATAGTAAAAGGTCCTAGAAAACGAGGACTTAACTTTCCACGTTTACCAAACCTTATTACACCTTTCCATGGGGATACCTTAAGCATCACGCGCTCCCCAACTTGGAATTCTTTAGGTCTTCTCTTCGGGTCAGCATAACTCTTCTGTCGATCCTGAGCTGCCTTCATATGCTGCCGAATTTCTTTCACTTTATCCGCCGTTTGTTGTACCAATTCCGGTCCAGCAAACTGTTTCTCCCCGGCTTCTAACCAACATACCGGGGTCCTACATTTCCTACCATACAAAGCTTCGAAAGGTGCCCTTCCAATACTCGAATGATAACTGTTATTATACGCAAACTCTACTAACGGCAGATGCGTATCCCAGTTACCACCGAAATCCAAAACACACGATCTGAGCATATCTTCCAAAGTTTGTATAGTCCTTTCACTTTGCCCATCAGTCTGTGGATGAAAAGCAGTACTCAAATTAACTTTAGTACCCAGTTCCTCTTGTAGTGACCGCCAAAACCTCGAGGTAAACCGACTATCACGATCTGACACTATCGACACCAGTATACCATGCCTTGACACCACTTCATCGATATATAGCTTCGCCAATTTCTCAATTGGTGACGCTTCTTTCATAGCCAGAAAATGAGCACTCTTAGTTAATCTGTCCACGATTACCCATATTGTGTCGTTACCCTTTTGTGTCTTTGGTAACTTCGTCACAAAGTCCATGGTAATCTTCTCCCACTTCCATTCCGGAATTTCCAAGGATTGGAAACTTCCGTACGGTTTCTGATGCTCTGCCTTCACCAACAAGCATGTTCTACACGTTTCCACTTTTCGGGCCACGTCTACTTTCATAGCCGGCCACCAATAATGCAACTTCAGATCTCGGTACATCTTCGTACTCCCGGGATGTATGGAATACTTAGATCTATGGGCATCTTCGAGAATCAACTCTCGATTTCCTTCAATTTTTGGCACCCAAACTCTACCTTGGAACAACTTGATTCCACGGCCATCTTCAGTCAACTGAAGATGTTGTTTGCTCATCACTTCTTCTTTCAAATTTTCTTCTCGCAAAGCCACCACTTGTGCTTCTTTTATCTTTTCCATCAAACTTGACGTCACATCAATTCTAGCATTGGTCGTCTTCAAACATCCATTATACTCCTTTCTACTTAAAGCATCTACTACGACATTTGCTTTACCAGGATGGTAATGCAACTCACAATCGTAATCTTTAAGTAATTCTAACCATCTTCGCTGCCTCATGTTTAACTCTTTCTGGTCAAAAATATGTTGCAAACTTTTATGGTCAGTAAAAAGAGTACACTTAGTTCCATACAGATAATGCCTTCATAGCTTCAAGGCAAAAACGACCGCTGCTAACTCCAAATCATGTGTAGGGTAGTTCTTCTCGTGCTCTTTCAGTTGTCTCGACGCATAAGCTATCACTTTGCCTCGTTGCATCAAAACACATCCTAACCCCATTTTTGAAGCATCACTGTACACTACCAGATCTTCCGTTCCTTCTAGTAAAGCAAGAACCGGAGCCTCACATAACTTTTGACGCAAAGTTCTGAAAGCCGATTCCTGTTTCTCCGTCCAAACAAAATTCACATTCTTTTTAGTCAAAACAGTCAAAGTTGATGCAATCTTAGAGAAGTCTTTAATAAATCTTCTGTAATACCCAGCTAATCCCAAGAAACTTCTTATTTCCGACGCACTTCTAGGTGTCTCCCAATTTGCCATAGCTTATATCTTAGCTGGGTCTACTTTGACTCCTTCTGAAGTGATTACATGACCAAGAAATTGTACTTCTTTCAACCAAAACTCACATTTTGAAAACTTCGCGTACAGTTTCTCTTTTCTTAATACTTCTAAGACCTTACGTAAGTGTTGTTCATGATCTGCTTCAGTTTTCGAATACACGAGTATGTCATCGATAAAGACGATAACAAACTTGTCCAAGAAAGGTCGACACACTCTATTCATCAGATCCATGAATATAGCTGGGGCATTCGTCAGACCAAATGGCATTACTAAAAACTCATAATGCCCGTATCTGGTTCTAAAAGCTGTATTAGGAACATCTTCATCTCTTACCCGAACTTGATGATACCCTGATCTCAAATCAATCTTAGAAAAACATCCTGCCCCTTGAAGTTGATCGAACAAGTCATCAATTCTTGGAAGCGGATATTTGTTTTTAACAGTTACCTTATTCAGCTCTCGGTAATCTATACACATTCTCATGGTACCATCTTTCTTCTTAACAAACAAAACCGGAGCTCCCCAAGGTGAAGAACTCGGTTTGACAAAACCTTTATCTAATAACTCCTGGAGTTGAGTCATCATTTCTTTCATTTCGGCCGGCGCTAAGCGATACGGTGCCCGCGCAATCGGTGTCGAACCTGGAATGAGATCAATTCTAAACTCTACCTGCCGTTCAGTCGGTAGGCCAGGAAGATCATCAGGGAATACGTCTGGAAACTCACGTACCACTTTGATATCTTCCATTTGTTTCTTTTCTGACCTTCCATCTAAGACATAAGCCAAATAGGATACACATCCTTTCATTAAACACTTTCGTGCCTTTACAACAGAAATTAACGGAATTTCCCCTTTTTGCTTCTCTCCGAAGATGAATATATCACCCTTATCGGTCATCGGAATCCTGATTAATTTCTTTGCACAAAATATCTCTGCCTGATTGGCCGTCAGCCAATCCATACCCACAATTATATCAAACCCACCAATCTCCATCAACAATAAGTTGATCGGAAATTTCGTCTCTTCTATAAGAATAATACAACCATCAAGCCTTTCTCGAACCAAAGATTGACCCCCATTAGCTACCTCTACTACCAAAGTATCCTCCAAAGTAGTAATAGGCGTAACTAATTTATGAAAGAATGACTTGGACACAAATGACAAATTTGCACCACAGTCAAATAATACGCGCGCAGGACAAGAATTAACAAGGAATGTACCCGAAACAACATCCTTTGACTCCTTAGCTTCCTCAGTAGACATCTGGAAAGCACGGCCCATTGGCTTTGGAATAACTGGCTTTTTGCCCTGATCGCCGCTCCTTTTCAGTCTTGGGCACTCCCGACGAAAGTGACCCGGTTGCTTACACTCAAAACACAGATTTCCCTGCACTGGGCAGTTATTCATAGAGTGCCCACTTTTCCCACATTTGTAACATTCCGAAGCTATCGCCCGACACTGCCCAAAATGTTTGCTTTTGCATTTTGGACACCAATTTGGTTCACGCCGTGAATCATAACGAGCACTTTTATCAACCGTCTTAGCTTTCTGTGAAGAGTCCGATCGACTATCCCACTTTCGTTTCTCCCCAACTTGGGTCTTTTCTTCTTTATCTCGCGAGTACACTTCCTCCGTCACTTTCGCTTCTTCAATAGCTTCCCTCAGTGTTGAAACCTTTGCACTCCTTACTCGGGACATCATATCCGCAGGTAGACCTTTCAAATAAGCCTTTATCCTTTCCTTCTCGTTAGGAGCCACATGCCCCACCAAATTTAACTTCTCCATGAACAGTTCTGTATACTTTCTTACCGACATTTGTCCTTTCTTGAGATTTCGGAACTCTTCCTCGATTCTATCCATTTCGTTCTCGTTACAGTATTCTTCCAAAACTTTCCTTTTGAACGATTCCCAATTCATAGCAGCTAGCATCGAAGCCAAAATCGTCGCCGTAAACACATTCCACCAAGTCAGTGCATTCCCTTTCAACATCTGAGAAGCAAACCTGACCTTTGACTTATCATCGCATTCACATGCTCGAAATACTTGCTCCATTTCTCTTAACCAATTCATGCAGACCACTGGATTATCAGCTCCAGCAAACTCCGGTGGTTTACAACTTAAGAACGTTTTGTACGAACAAACTCTTTCTGTCCTCATTTCTATTTCTGCTACTGGAGTATGAAGTGGAGGAATTACTCCAGTATCCGTTCCGGTTCGCCTTAATTCTGAGCTTCGATCATTCAAAGCTTTCATAAACATTTCTGTTTGCTGAGCCATGGCAGTAGTCATCATTCGTGTCATGTTTTCCATCATTCGGGTCTCCATAGTTACTTCCGGCGTTTCTTGGCCAGCGGTACTGGTACCCGTTCTATGCACCTGGCTTGATGTTCCTCCAAGAGAAAGAAAACCCGACGGAGTCTCATGAATCCCGCCTCTTCCAGGTTGTCCTTCTTCTGTCCAATCTATCTCAATTCTATCCATTTCACGAATAGGGGATAAAGGCGGCGTGTTTACCATTACTCTGATAAAACACAAAAGAATAACCATAAGAAATGGTTACACCAAACTAGACATACAAAAAGTACTTTACTGATCATTAGTCACTATAACAATTTAGTAACAAGCATGCTTATGTAACAATATATTCATAATAACAGTAGCTAATTGGAATTGTGAACATATCATACAGGAGAATCCTCGTTACCATCATCACAGTACTAAATTCTCGTATTTCCGTTGACTATAAGACTATCCCGTCTTAGCACTTCTACCCATATCTCACATATCATAACCTAATCCATTTCAGCTTAAGTCTAAGTATCTCATCAGCATACTTAGTTCGCTTAAACTATTGCTCTGATACCATATTGTAACGCCCCAAAATCCGGGCCAATTTAAACCTCGAGTTACCACGGGTTATGATAACATCAACTTTAACTTATATAAATAGCAAAGGAATTAACTATCAAGAGTATAATTACATTACAGGATACTTCAAATAACCTATCAATCTAATCATGACAAACTAATCAGATTAATTGAGTTATCTAAGCTATCCTTCAAAAATCTCCTCTTTGTTAACTGCCACTTCTGCTATTCCAAAAGCACTCGTCCCACAACCCATTTATCTGCCTGAGCCTGAACCTGGTAAGAAAACATCACATGAAACGATTAGGCCAACGCCTAGTGAGAACATTCGTTTCAATAATAACATTTGCAAAAACAATGTAAACAAGTTATAGCAAACCTGGTTACTCCTTTTTCTTACCGCCTAGAGCCGCACTACGAATCATTACTGATTCTAGATTTAAAGCTCCTTTATCCAATTCCTAGAATAAGACTGGCAATATTTCAGCCATCATATCCCGCCTAGAGCCGCACTACGAATCATTTCTGATTCTAGATTAAAGCTCTTAACCTATAAATGGCACTTACACATACACATTTATTACCACATGACTATTCCTTGGTTACCAAACACTAATGCCTATGGATCCATTACACTCAATATAATCCTGCCTAGTATCACACTAGTGCAGTTTATAAACCTAACATACTATACATGAATGTACGTATGTCCGAACTGCATAAGTTATATGACAATGCCTAATCGTATCTTTTCACGATTTACCGAACTGTAGACTCCGAAACAATCAGGAAAGTACAAATAATCCAAGACCTCAGAATGTCTTAACTACTACGGTATAATGCCAACTCCCGGTATCCCCAACTCCCGGTATACAAGCTAAGACCGGACTCACCTGTACCGGGACTCCCCTGTACCGGGACTCTCGACTACCGGGACTATGAGTACCGGAACTATCGACTACCGGGACTATGAGTACCGGAACTCTTAAGTACCGGGACTCTTACGTACCGGGACTATAAGTACCTGTTCGTTTAATTTGCCCAGAATTCCTTCTAATTCATCAATTAGCTTATTTCAAGCCATTCTATTCAGCCATAGTCAAATTATACAGTTACATCAAGGTTTATAACAACTTAAAAACATTGATTTGTACAAAGCACTAAATGAACTCACCTTAATTGCAAAACCCTTCTTCTCTGCCCTAAACTGATTCCAATCTGCTGCTATTGAATTCTGAAGTTCAATTTAGCACACAAAACGATTTACCACCATAAATCAGTAACAAGATTTATCAGAAACTTGGGTAATAATTCCTACCAATTGAAGAAATGACTTACTTTCTTCTTTTTCTCTGTTTCTTCTTTCTGCCTAAATGACCGACTCCAGAGAACACACGACTGAGATATTTACTCATCTCA
Source organism: Saussurea involucrata (assembly GCA_033807775.1). Taxonomy (NCBI): domain Eukaryota; kingdom Viridiplantae; phylum Streptophyta; class Magnoliopsida; order Asterales; family Asteraceae; genus Saussurea; species Saussurea involucrata. Next base: position 228,089,122 of record CM066314.1, read on the forward strand.
TCATCTTATCAACTATACTTTCAAGATTTACAATTCACACCTCCAAGTTCTAATCTTTCCAAAAGTAACACCAAACTTTCATTATTTGCATCTCATTCCTTATATGAGTTATAAAACTTCCATATAATCTCAAGGTTACACAAAATACAACTACATTCCAATTCTTATCAAAAAATATTAATAACGAAAATTCAGGATGTTACAATACTCCCCAACTTGAAAACGATTTCGTCCCTGAAATCAGAATCAGGTGAACAAATGAGGATACTTGTCTTTCATACTCTCTTCCGACTCTAAGGTCACATTGGTACCTCTGTGGTGCTTCCACTGTACTTTCAACATAGCCACTTCCTTGCCACTACGTAGCTTTCTAACCGATCTCTCCAAAATTGCCTCTGGTTCTTCCACACAGCGACTCTTCTCAACTACTCTCACATCAGAGAGTGGTATCACATCCTCTTCTTCGGCTAAACACTTCCGAAGATAACAAACATGAAAGGTATTATGAACTCCTTCCAACTCTGGTGGAAGATCCAACTGATATGCTTGTAAACCAATCCTCTGAGTAATAGTAAAAGGTCCTAGAAAACGAGGACTTAACTTTCCACGTTTACCAAACCTTATTACACCTTTACATGGGGATACCTTAAGCATCACGCGCTCCCCAACTTGGAATTCTTTAGGTCTTCTCTTCGGGTCAGCATAACTCTTCTGTCGATCCTGAGCTGCCTTCATGGATCTACGACACCACCGCCCGCTAAAAAACAAGCAAAGAAAGCAGGGGGAAAGAAGGGAGGAAAGAAAAAGGGAAAGGTGACTTCACCGGAGCCTTAACCGGCATCAGAAATATTGAGGATGTGCCGGACTGGTCGCCTCCCCAACTTGACATTCACCTCTTACGGGGGCTTAGAAATCAACCCCTCGTTTTTTGAAAAATTGCTTGCGGATGACCCTGTGAACTCTGACTTAGACGATACGGTTAGTATGAAGTTAAATTATAGTCATATATAATCAAATATATTTATATTACATGTCTAACCATCTATTTTTTATGCATAGCACGTCGATTCTTGGGTTAGCCTGTTGCAAAAACATCGTGGCGTAGACACGAGGTGGACCATCATGCACACTATGTTCTTTCAGTGTATACTGATGGACCATCAAGGTCCCGCCTCCGTGATCGAAATATGCAATGGCTCGGAAGGGACCTCTTGGACTCTCCTCGATAGGGTATGCAAATCGTTTTACTGTTATTTTATTTAATAACATATATGACATATATTGTAATATTTCAGGTGTACATCCCCATATGCTTGCATCCCAGACATTGGCTGATTGGAGTGTTTGAACTAGACACTATGGTCATGACCCTATATGACAGCGAAAAGGACGGTCTCTGCAAACAACAATTGACAGAGCAGATGCAATCGTTTAAAACAAAACTATATACGTTCTTTTCATTGATCGAGGATCATAGACGTCGCGAAGTGTCAAGTATCTTTCGCACAAAGATGGCCGGCCAAGTACCCCAGCAGATCGGGTTATATGCGGATTGCGGTGTATGGGTATGCCGTAATGTCCAAAAGTTGATAAATAACGAGGAGATATGGGTACCCCCTAACGAAACCGACGATGAGGCAATGGATTTCCGCCGACATATGGCGGAGTCAATTTATGCGCATTGTCTAATAGGGCCACGTTAGGTTGTTTATGTAACATTAAATAATTGTTATTTTTAGTATTAACTTATTTTGTTAAAGTATTGTGATTGACTTACTGTTTACTTCATTTGGTTTTTGCTAATTTCATCCATTTACTCAACTTTGAGTATCGATATCTCTTTCACGCATACTCTATTTTGGACGCATTATATATCATTTCGAAGATCTCATATAGAAGAACATAAACCTACTAAAAGTTAGTTATATATAACACATATATATAAATTTAAATGCGTCCAAAGTTTAGTAAAACCCATATTTCCAACACCTAGTAAGTAGGTTTATGAAACTTGCGATAATCCTAATACAGAGATTATTGGATGAACAAGCATTTATTTCTTGATTATTGGGGTATTGGTTCTTGTTGTCTGAAAGTGATTCATATGATGCAAAAATTGGTATCATGTAATGTAGAACAATATCTATATTATAGAAACTTGCATTTGATAGTACCATATAAATCTGATCTAAATTCTTATTAATTAGCTATGTTTGACTAGTTAAAGACTAATTTTCTGCCTAATGAAAGACCTTTATTCAAGAGCAGACGAATATTGCAGTTACTTTTTCAGTGGAATCATGCAGGCAACTTTTTCAGACGAAATCTATAAACACATTCAAATAATAATAATTTAAAACGATTTAATGAATTAGTTAATATATGATTATTATGTTAATGCGATAGGAGTGTAAAACAAAATTGAAAAAAAATAAGAGATGTACCATAAATTAAATAATTAACTATAAGAGTATGAATTTTAAATATAAAAAATATTTTTTTATGTAGTGTATAACTGTATATGATATATATTAAAATATATAAATCCAAAAAAATTCAAGATTGGGCTCATTTCGAACGTATCGAAGAGACGATTATAATGGTGTAATTTGTTAAAATTAAAACGTATTTTTTAACGTATTTTAGTTAATAAACGATTATATGTGTTAAATGTAAAATTAAAATAATGAAAGTAAAAGGTATAAAGTAAATTTAGTAAATAAGTATAGGGGTTGAAAGTGTAACATTTCATTTTAAATTCGTAAAAATGGACGAAATGGGGTGAACAGTGCCAAAAATATCAAAATTTTCATAAATGGTCCCTGGAATTTTTCAAAAATGGTCCTTTGCAATTGAAAAGTCACAAAAATAACCCCATCGCGGGATGAGCCCGCGATCGCGAGATTCCATTTTTCAAAAATGGTCCCTACAAGTTTAAAAAAGTGTCAGAAAGATCCCTGACCCGTGATCGCGGGCTCCCATCGCGGATTTTTAGGGTATTTTTGCAAAGTGGAAGAGATTTTGGGTATTTCAGTAAAACATGGTCAAACTTAGGGTATTTTAATTAATTTCCCTTAAAATAATACAATAAATTAATCAATTTTTTATTGGACGAGGAATAGGTTTGGGTTGGTGATTCTAGATTTAATTATATATTTGTGGACAGCTTTCAACTTTTGGTCCTGGACCCCGGTGCCTTAATGATTGGCAACGACTATGGTCTTTTACCTATTTTACCCCTGCCCTCACCAAATCATGAAATTTACTACATAATCTTATAATAATATGTATATTTTGGTTGATATTTAAGTTATTTGATGTTAGAGTGAATTCTGGATTTGGTCCATTTGGTTTTGTGTTTTCTTTGACTATGTCCTCATTCTATGTTTATTATGGATATGATCCTTGTGGTATGCAATATATATTCTAGCTAGGATCCCTTAACACTAGCACCGTTAATTTTGAAAGATTAAAGGCATCATGTACCTTGCACATGATGAGTTTAAACTATAATTTTGGTCCATATGGTTTATAGAAATCTTTGAAAGTGGGCCCTGTCTTTTATTATTATTTTTACATTTTCCTTTAAAAACTAATATATATATATATATTGTTAAAAAAATAAAAGTATATTATGTAATTCATATTTATATATATTTATTAAAAAATATATAATTTTTAATAATATTTTTATATATATAATTAATATTTTATTTTCTTAATTGATCTCGTCAATATTTTCATATTTAAAATATATAAATAATATATATTTATTAAAATATATAATTAATAAATTTAATGTTTAAAATTTAAATTTTGATATGAAACATTAAATTTAAACATTATATATTTTTAATAAGTATATATTATATATACTTTTAATATGAAAGTGTTGATGAGGTCTAAAATAGTAATTATATATATGTAAATACTATTAAAAATTGTAATATTTTTAATATATATATATATATATATGAATATGAATTAAATAATATACTTTTATTTTTTTAATAATATTTATATTTATATATAATATATATAATTATATTTTATTAATATACAAATAAGTTTTTATATTATTAAAATATATATATATATATATATATATTAATAATATTTATATATAATAATATTTTTATTAGTTTTTAAAGGAAAAATATAAAAATAATGATAAACCACATGAACCACTTTCAAAGAATTCTATAAACCACATGAACCAAAATTAGAGTTTAAACTCATCATGTGCAAGGCACATAGTGCCTTTAACCTTTCAAACTTAACGGTGTTAGTGTTAAGAGACCTTAGTAACAATATATTGCATATCATAAGAACCATATCAATAATTAACATAGAATGATGACCATAGTCGAAGAAAACACAAAACCACATGGACCAAATAAAACAATCTTCATAATAATAAAATATTTCCCTCTTTTTAAAATAAATATGTATAATAAAAAGACATATTAATAATATTAATACCTCTCTATTTAACATATTAAAACTCCCCTTCTTTTTTAAATAAACATGTATAATGAAAAATACATGAAACAATGTTTTTAAATCTCAAAAATCTCTATTTAACATATTAGTTTAAGATGTTCTAATGAATTTCTCGATATAAATTAATAATATAATGGAAAAATATGCATTTATTTTTAAAAATAAACATTTATTTGAAGATATAAAAAATAAAAATACGAATAATTATTTTGAGACAAAGTGCATTAGGTGTTGTTTGTTTACGAAAAACTCTTTTATTGCCACTTATATTTTATCGGATAAAATGTTGGGCTAATTTCTGTTATTTTTTCCTGTGGTAAGAGCTTAAAACCTCTTATTGGACAAGAGGTAAGCTAATGTCTTATTATACTCTTAGAACATTTTCAAAATTTCTCCAAAATGGAGAAAATGAGGATTTCGAGCCAATACTTTGTTCCAACAACTTGCTTAAAACTATCTTCAAAATAGAGAAATTATGAGAAAGAAGAGTTTTCCTCCAAATATGAAACACAACCCAAAAATGATTACCAAGTTAGAGTACCAATATGAAACTTTGAAAATAAATATCTAGAGACAAAACTTTTTTTTTCAAGGCAACACCATACTTTATTAACCACCAAAGATTAAAACCCCACTGGGGAGCAACATACAACTTCAGGAACCAAAAGAAGAAAAAGAACTCAACTAACAGTTGTTGAAACCGAACCAAACATAAACATTTTCGAATAATGGCTATCTGCACAAACTGGACCATGTTTGCGAGACACAAACAGTTCCAATTCAAGAGCTGCACTACTGCACTTTTCGCAACCGTATCTCTGCCGATTAGCCTTCAGCCCGCGAATTTGACGTAGTCGTACCTCTTTCCGATGTAGTCTCCCACGAAACAGCAGCCTCATGCGGTTGGATTTACCAACCAATTCGCCCAATCCAGTGATTCCACTTTATCTCTTCTCTTCCACTCGAACGATTTTCTTTGGAATTCAAAAAATAAATCTTCAAGTTTGCTTTTCTCCTTTTCGAATACCATTTTGTTCCGGTGAGCCCAAATGAAATATAGAAAACTCCAACACACCGCTTCCCATAAGATACATTCTCTCTTGACTTCCCCCATCGATTGGCTTACTTGCAATATCCCTTGTAACGAATTGACTCCTTCGGTGTTCTTCCTCCACCATTTTCCGGTTAAAATCCATAGCTTTTTTACCTCCCTACATCCCACTAAAGTGTGTTCGACCGTTTCGGGTAAGTCTCCACACCGTGGGCAAATGACCAAATCCAAATCAACACCTATTCTCTCTAATACCGAGCGGCTAAGAATACGACCCAATTTCGCCCTCCATATGAAAATACAAACTTTTTTCGGTACCAACTTATTCCACCTCGTCTCCATAGCGTTTCCGTCACCCTCTTGTCGACGCTACTCGATTAATCCCCTAAGAGTCTTAACCTTGTATGATTTTGTTACATCCAAACTCCACACCACTCTATCTTTTCGGTTTTTTACCAGTGCTCTTTCTTGCAACTTCCTTTCTAAAAGTTCCAATTCCCCGCGTTCTCTACCTCTTGGTTCTCGTCTCCACTCCCATTTCCAAATCCAATTCTCTCCGACCCATTACCCCCTTTCCGAGATCAAGACATTTTTGTTTGTTTCCAAGTTAAACAAGCGATGAAATTCACTTTTTAGAGCCCCGTTTCCAGCTCATAAATCTGCCCATAATTTTGTATCCGCCCCATCCCCGATTTCTTTGTCGAACGAACACATAAAACCAATTCCGTTGATGTCCAACCCCGACCCACTCGGATAATATTTCTCCACGTAGTGCCTTGACTCCCTTGTCCGCTTAGATGACCCCTAAGACCACCTTCATCTCCGTAAAGACTCTTGATGATCTTGACCCACAACGAATCTTTTTTCGCAAAGAACAGCCACCACAACTTGCCCAAGAGACCCAATTAGCCGATTGTAGTGAGCCCACATTTAGACCCCCCCTTCTTGAATGATCCCAACGCTTTCTCCCTCTAACTCCCCCCCCCCCCCCCCCCCCCAAAAAAAAAAACCATTTCTAATTCTGAAACACCCTAAAAACAGGGTCAATTTAAACCTTAAAATTTACCACAAGTTATGATCAAAAACTTTCAAACTTATATAACCTGAGGATCAAATGTAAGGTTTCTATATACAAACGTCATTACTTAAATAACTTATTAATCTAATCATGACATAACAATCAGATTAATCCAGTTATCTAAACAACCGTCCAAAAGCATCAAAAATCTCTAGATCCTCCTGTATCTCTAAGTCTGAATCTTTCCAAAAGTTCTCGTCTCTCATTCCCGCTATTTCTCGGAGCTTGTACCTGGTAAGAAGATTCAACTTGAAACATTAGGCTTTCGCCTAGTGAGGATACTCAAATCAAAATAAAATTTAATAATTAAAACATGAACAGATAACTCAAACCTGTTCTCACCCATCTTACCGTACGACAACTCCTTTTCAAACCGGGGAATCTACCCCAATCCCAATTTCCTACGACTAACTCATTTAATCGCAACAACAATATAAGAGCTAACTCTGAATCGTTCCAGATTCATAATCAATAATCACACACAAGAAATTACACGTCAAAACCTGCCTATTTCTTAATCAGGAAGTAGAGATTACAAATTACTTTATGCCTATCTCTAGTCTTCCTCTCATCACAGGGAAATCTCCGATCTTCCCAAATCGAAATGGGAATTATTAAGCAAACTCTGCTTATTCCGCATTCCACCTCAGAATCAATGGCCCCCATGGGATTATAACATCGCGATACTCAAATCGAGACTCATGATTCAAGGTTCACCCAATTACTAAAATTACATCCCTTTGGTCTATGGCGAGTAATCGGTTCCCATCATACCGTACCCAAGTGCCCTCGGTGACCGGATGCCTATTTTAGTAAAAGCACATAATCACATAATATAATATATGTAATAATCGATACTACTATATGCGTCCAGCATACAGTATATCATTTCTCCGAACATATTCTATATATATATATTATATCAAGAATATTAATATCTCCTCATCTAAATCTCTTAATTATCTCTTCTTTAACTTAGCATGGAAGTTAATAACCCAATCAAGCTTCAAATCATAATTAGAGTTCATAACCACATAGTAATTTCATGTAGTAGATAATCAAACTTAGCATGCAAGTTTAATAAATAAATACTAGTTCATCAATTTCATATATAACTCATCTTGGAAACTTTAACATGGTAACCAACATAACACAACTTTTAATCGCCCTCTTGGCTTATCTCTAGTTTAATCAAATCCACATAAGACATATTCATGCATACATATAAAGCATCTAATTCAAGATAAATTACTGAATTTTAAAGAGAGTTGAATAAACTCACCTGATGCGTTATTACTCCTTTTAATCCTTTTTAACACGTAAAGCTCCTTTCTTCACTACCACAGCTTACTGTATTATTCAATTACATATACTGATATTAATCATCAAAACAGAACCCTCTACAACTGAAAATCCTTAATCTCTTAAAATTACATCTCAAGTCGCAATGAACTGAAGTCGCAATCACCTATTGCGATTTCACTTCCAAATCGCAACCAACTAAAGTCGCAGTCCTCTATTGCGATCCCAAAACCAAATCGCAGTCAACGGTTGCGATTTCACCCCAAGTCGCAGTGAACTGTTGCGACTACAGTACCAAGTCGCAACTGCCCATTGCGATTTCGACCCAAGTCGCAACCAACTGTTGCGATTCCAAATCCAAGTCGCAACTGCCCATTGCGATTTCACTCCGAATCGCAACCAACTGTTGCGATTTCAAAGCCGAATCGCAATGGTTTGCTGCGACTCCAACTCCAAGTCGCAGTTGCCTATTGCGACTTCGATGATGTTCATCCAAGTCTCAGTCCACTAAGTTCATCTAAAACCCAGATTTTTATACTTTTAATCCATGTTTGTTTATGCCAATTTGCAGATATGTTTTATACCCTTACCTTAACATATCCCAAAACTCAAATTCTCATTATTATCATAATCACCAAAACCCAACTTAAAACTCCCAAGAAAGCTTTTAACTAAAAAGATAAAAGAATTAATGATGTTTACCTTGTTTGATTCTTGCTTTTCAATTGAAAAGGAAACTGATTTCTTCTTTTCTTTCCCAATTCTTTCCCTATCTCGGTTCTCTTTCTTTTCTTAAAACCGAAAACACACACTCTAGAGACAAAGTCTCTCACTCACAATTATCTTATGTTAACCACTAATTGACACCTCAACCTTAAATTAAACATGAGTCATAGGACTCATACCAAACAAACCTCCAACTTTCAAAGAATTGCACAACAAACCTTCAACATGAAAATCTATTTCAACAACACTTTTAAACAATTACAAACTTAACCCCCAAATTAGTTTATAATTCATAAAATAATATAACGAAAATTCAGGATGTTACAAATTCTCTCCAACTCTTTAATCACACCTCTCGGGGCTCGAAACAACGAGAAGAAATATAACGATAAGCTACCTAGTATCGATTTAACCAAAATTAGTCTCCGTCCGATCGAAATAATCTTTGAATTCCATGACGCAAGTTTGCTTTTTACCTTTTCGATTGCCGATTTCCAATGCACCAATTTATTCATCGAGGTTCCGACCGGTAATCCAAGGTAAATAAAAGGAAGGGTTCCCAACCGCATCCCAAACTTCTTAACCACGTTCGAACCTCCTCCTCACGTACCCCGATCCCATATATTTTACTCTTGCTTACATTGATCTTCAAACCCGAAATCTCTTAAAAGCATCGGAGGATCTTCATGAGATTTTTTAAACTTACCAATTCCCATTCCCCGAAAAATACAACATCGTCCGCATATTGAAGGTGCGACACCGTGTAACACCTTGAATTTCCATTATATTATAGTTTAATATGAATGGGATCTAATTGTAATTTAGTCTAAGTTGTGGACTTTTTGTAAATGTAAACTCCAAGGTTGAATTGGTATTTAGATCAAAGTTTAAAGTTAATATTGAAAATTAACTTGAGGGTCTAATTTGTCATTTCTTGAAAGTTGAGATTTCTTTAAGTCTGGGTAAGTAATCTCATTTGAGATATTATCTCAAATCAATCTTCTAGAGTCGGTCACATACAGAGCAGAGAACGAAGAGAAGAGAAAGAGACGAGAGAAATTGGAATTGTGATTTCCTTGTGGTAAGAGTTTGAATCATCCCTGTTTAATTTCTTAAATCAGTTGGTAACATCAGTTGAATCATCTTTTCATATATTAATTGAATCAGAGAAGAGAAGAATTTGGAGTGCTTGGTTAAAACTTCAACAGGTGAGTTCATCCCTTTCATTTAAAAATTACCAGTTAAAATTGAATCAGATGTTGTGTATAAACTGACTGAATGTTTTGGTATTTATGTATTGGAATGAAATCGATTACCAAGCTGTATTTAGATGTGCTTTTTGAGTAAATTTGACGTAAATAGGATACGCAGTATCGCAGTCCCGGTATTGGGAATTCCGGAACCGGGTATTGGATCCGGAATGGAACGAGATCCAGAACTGAGTATGGGATCCGGAAGTGGACCGGATCCGGTGTTGAAATGGATTCCGGAAGTGGACCGGTTTCGGTATTGGATTGGATTCTGGAAGTGGACCGGTTCCGGTATTGAATGGATCCGGAACTGGTAAATCCCGAAACTAGGCCTTAAGATCCGGTATTGAGTTCCGAAAATGAGGAGTTCTGGAATTGGGTTGTGGGTTCCGGAAATTGGACTTTGGACCCGGTATTAAACGAGATCCGGAATGGGCTTTGGGCCCGGTATTAAATGGTTCCGAATTGGGCTTAGGTATTGAGTTCCAGAATGAGAGTGATCCGAAATGGATCCGAAATCAATGGTGATCCGAAATAGAATGGGATCCGATTTCTGTTAGAATCTAGTTAAGGATTTGGTTTTAATTTAGAATCCGGTTTCGAATAATTCCGAACTTTGAGTTCGGAATACTTTCCGGATGCCTTATCTGGTTAAACATTTCTAAAAAAAATATAGGGGCGCTGCCCCCAGACCCCGCACCCGTGCTAAGTCGCCGAAAGGGGAACAATTGAGGATGAGGATACGATAGGTTATCTAGTATTCTTAGAGTTGAGAATATGATACGAGATGGGGTGTGATATGTTGTTATGCATATACGCTAGTAAAGTGTAATGGATCAATAGGCACTGATAGTATTTGTAACGAGGAATAGGCATAAAGTAATTTGTAATTCCCGTTGACCTGAAATGTGGAATAGGCATAAAGTAATTTGTAATTCTCATTTCGTAAAGGTGTTGTGAAATGAGGAATATGCATAAAGTAAATTGTAATTCCTATTTCATAGTGTGACGTAAAACGTGGAATAGCATAAAGTAAATTGTAATTCCTGTTTACGTGGAAATGGAGAATAGGCATAAAGTAATTTATAATTCTCATTTCGTAGTATAGAAATCGAGGAATAGACATAAAGTAACTTGTAATTTCTGATTTCAATAGGGAAGGTAAGAGATAGGCATAAAGTAAATTGTAATCTCTACTTCCACTCCAAGAAATAGGCATAAAGTTACTTGTAATTTCTTGGATATGAGCGATGATCTAGAATCAACAATGATTCGTAGTAGGCTCTCGAATATGATGTTATGACTTTCTAAATGTTAGTCGTATTCATGGGATCGGGTATATTCCCGTTATTATGAGACGAGTACGAGTACGGTAAGAATGGTGGCAAACTAGGTTTGTTTATATGCTTTGGATATCTGAGTTTTCAAAGTTGTTAATGTTTTAATTTGAATTTGGATGTTCTCATTAGGCGTAAGCCTAATCTTTCAAATTAAATTTTCTTACCAGGTACGAGCTCATGAAAGTAATGGGATGTGGGACGAGTGCTTTTGGTATTCGACTTTTGATGATAAGCGGAGAAATTAGCTGATACGAGGAGGCTTTGGATGGATTGCTTAGATAACCCATTAAATCTAATTATAGTTGACATGATTAGTTTAATAGGTTATTTAGAGAATTTGATATGTGTAAATATAAACCCTCATAATTAATTCTCTGCTTATATATATATATAAAAATTTGGATGATATTTTGATATACCTTGTTAAAATTTAAGGTTTAAATTGGCCCTGATTTTTAGGGTGTTACATACCGTAACTTCATTCCTTCCTACTTTAATGCCCTCAAAAAGTCCCATCTCCACCGCTTTATCCGTCAACAAATGTAGACTTTCGACCACTGCTAGGAAAAGGAAAGGGGCTAGGGGGTCCCCTTGCCTTAATCCCTTTTCCATCTTAAATTCCTTTGTTGGATTTCCGTGTATAAGGACCGACATGGTTGTGGAGGTTAGGCATGACTTGATCCAATTCTTCCATTTGGTCCCGAATCCCATTGCCTCCAAGCTCTCTAAAAGGAATGACCACTCCATGCTATCGTAAGCCTTTTCAAAGTCTACTTTAAAGATCAAGCTGCGTTTCTTTTTTTCTTCACAAAGTCAACCACCTAGTGTGCAATAAGGACGCCATCTAAGACATATCGGTCTTTAATAAACGCACTTTGAGCCTTGCTTATTAACTTTCCCAACACGGATTTCATCCTCTCCGCCAAGGTTTTCGACACGATTTTGTAAAAAACGTCAATCAAACTTATTGGCCGAAACTCCCCTAATCCCGACGGATTTGAATTCTTTGGGATTAACGTTAGGAAGGATGCATTACAACCCCAACTAAATTCTTCCTTTCTCAAAACCAACTCAACGCCTTTAACAAATCTTCCTTTACAATTCCCCAAAATCTTTTTATAAAATTGATGGTAAAACCATCCGGGTCGGGTGCTTTATTCCCCCACATCCTAACACCGCTTCCCCAATTTCTTTCTCCGTAAATGGCCTTTCCAAAACTTCGGCTTCCTCTCTTGACAACTTTGCAAAAAAGTCCCCATTCATACATGGTCCACCATTCTTCCTTTGTGACGAGAACTTTTCTTTGAAGAACTTGAACGTATACTCCTTGATTTTTGCGGGGTCTTCCGTCCATACCGAGTTTATATTCATCCCCCGAATGCTTGTTTTTATTATGAAATATGCTTGATTTCTGAAATTTTTGTAGGGTTGCTTTATGAAGAACCCAATTTATGCATCAAAGCTGGAAATGTACCTAGTGTTTCAATGGTAAATGAACAAAATTTGTTTGGCTAAAGTCTAATGTGCCAAAAGTGTACCCACAGTTTCAACATATCTTGTATTGGTTTAGAAATGTACCTACTGTTTCAATTGGTTTGTTGTCAAAATGTACCTATTGTTTGTTGTCAAAGTAAATTGTTCTAAACATATTGTTCTAAACACAACAGGCTGTAAATGAATTGTTCAAAACAGATTGTTCCAAACAAATGGGTGAACGAACCACTTGGTAAGATTCTCGAAGTTGCCACATCAAGAATCACCGGTCGTGCTTGATACGTAATAGAAAGAGCATTGGATTGAAAAAAATAAAAGTGCTTATGACTTTTCCCCACCACAAATAAGTTGTTGTTGATAAGTTAATCAATTCTAACTTATTTGAAACTGTTTATAACTTATTTGTCTAAATTACATTTTTACCTCTAACTTCTTTTTATCACGACATAAGTTGATAATCATTTTTAAAAATAAACATAAGTTGTTTTAAATAAGCAATCCCAAACACCCCCTTAATAAAAACTCTAGTTTTTTTACAGAGGGTTAAAGTGAGAAGGCATAGGGAGAAGAACAAGTTGAATGAGCGTCAAATGTTGGGAATGTGTTAGGGTAAAACAAAAAAAAGAATACGATAAGGATCCACATGAGGAGAAAAGACAGAATTGTCCATCACATTTATGGCACATGTGAGGGCTAACATCAACTTTTTAATAGAGTTAGGAAGAAGGACGGAAATAGAAACAAAGGGGAAACCATGATGACTAAAAAAGTAGTTTTTAAAGACGAGGGATGAAAATTGTTATAAAATCAAACCACATGGACGAAATAGTAGTTTACTCATTTTTTAAGCGAAAAGGAAAAAAGAAGATAAAAGAGTGGGTCAAACTAGGGGTGGCAAAAAGTGACCCAACCCGTCAATCCAACCCGAACCCAACCCAACCCAATAGCAGCAGGTTGGGTTGAGATTTTCAACCCATTTAAGTTAAATGAGTCAACCCGTCTAACCCAATTAATAAATGGGTTGGGTTGGGTTGAAAATTTTGACCTGTTTCCAACCTGATTTCAACTCATTTACAACCTGTTTTTAACCCATTTACAACATGTTTTCAACCCATTTACAACTTATTTGTAACCCATTTATGACTTATTTTTAATTTATTATCATTATTTAGTTATAATTAATAATTAAAAAGTTAATAAAAAAACTAAATATGATTCCCCTAAAGTCTAAACAGAACTCCTTCGGTCCTCCCTTTTTCAATATTCCATAGTTCAAACTTTCAAAGTTTAAACTCTCTTAAACCCTAGCCGATGCTTCCTTCCAATTCCAGCCAAGAGATCGACACCAGCCCTAGAAACATATTTGTTTGACTTTATAGTTGTGTTATTGAAACTTTGAACAATTTATTTCATATTATGGTTGTGTATTATTAAAACTTTGAACAATTTATTTGGTTTTGTGGTTGACTTGTGTATTTGTCATGGACTTATGTTTTAGTCCTTTTTATTTTATTTAAAGTTTTAAAATTAAATGGGTCAACACATGTTCAACCTATTTATTAAACAGGTTGGGTTGAGAAAATATAAACAGGTCAACCCGCTATCAACCCATTTAAGTATCAGGTTGGGTTGGGTTGAAAATTTCAACCCATTTACTTAAACATGTTGGGTTGGGTTGGGTTGAGGTTTTCAACCCAATTAATAAATGGATTGAACCCGAACCCAACCCAACCCGACCTATTTACACCCCGGGTCAAACGGCCAAACCACTCTAATAAACAAACCACAATAGACCGGCTACCCGTACTTAACCTAAACTCGCTTAATATATTTATTTAATTGTTTATTTTATAAAATAAATAAAATAATATAAAATCTGAAAAAGACAGATATAAAATAAATAAAATAATATAAAATCTGAAAAAGACAGATATAAAATAAATAAAATAATATAAAATCTGAAAAAGACAGATATAGAAGCTCCTAATTCCCAACAATTAATTTAAATGACAGAAAACCCACAATGGATTTTTGTATTTCTGTCATTAGAATGCATATTAATAAATAATTAAATACTTTATTAAGCTATTAATCAACTTAAATATTGTATTTTTTGCAGATAAATATTATTATTTAAAAATATTTAATTAAAAATATCGTTTGCAACATTTATTTTTATTTACGTTTCAAAAAGGGCATAGATAAAATAAAAACAATATTTAACTATAATTCAGGGTTTTCAAGAATCGTATTTTTTAAAATGACCATGATACGTACATAAACAAAAAAAATTATACGCACGGTAAAAAATAGCCATTGATGGTTTTCTGATTAACCTTAAAGATTTGACCCACTTTCACAATAAATATATGAAAAATTCCATGCAAATCGTCAAATTATGTGGTTTTTGGCGATTTCCTGAAATCGCCAACAATGACAAAGTGACGTGTATCAGTTTGTCAATGACGAATTCTTTTGCCGATTTGGATGATCAAGTTGTGGAAATACGAAAATACTTGGCCATTTTTCTCACTTTTTATACGAATTCGAGTCGTTTTAAGGATTACTCTTTTTTAAAAAGTGAGGTTTTTATTTGATTTAGTAGTAGTCAAATAGAGCATAGATTTAATTTTAAATTTGTAGCACAAGTTTAGAAAGTTAAAGCTATAAATCCAACATGATATTTCTTTATCTGTTTTGGCGAATCAATTTTTTACTTAATTCGTCCCAAAATAAATGTTCACAATGAAAAACTTATACATTTTTAAGAAATGTGTAATCAATGCACTTTTTAATTAACAAAAAAAAAACAATTTTACCCGTAATAATATATATATATATATAAATACATTTCATCTCATATTTAATGGTAGAATTAGAAAATAGACATTTGTTTTTGAAAATAGACACTTATTTTAAGACAAACTAAAATAATAACATCGACACTTATTTTTAAAGTGAAGAGTATGAAAGAAAAAGGAATTTTGGCAAGTAAATTGGCCAAACAATGAACCAAACTTCATTTGTTGCTTACAAGTTACATGTGATAGGTATGTAATTTCACTAACTTGCTTAAATAGTAATAAAAACACTTTATTTAAAGTGATTATAAAAATGTAAACATAAAATTAACATATCATTTTAGTTCAAAATGTAATACAAAAAAATAATATATCTTTTTTATTTTGCATGAGTTTTTTTTCCCCTAAACCATGTTATGATATATGTTGGAATTGAATTCTTATTTTATAAATCTTGTTTGATTTATAGGTTTTAGAATAAACTTCATTATTTATAAGCAACGTTTTGTTTGTAAGATTTGGAATGGAGAAGACGAGATGTGGAGGCCATGAAGAGGTAATGACATATTTGATGAAAGATGTTGGAGTAGATATGCGGTGAAAACAATTGAAATTCGTGAGATTTGGATTTGAAAAGACAGTCAATCATCTTCAAAAAAGTATTAAACCCATCAGTTGTGGAATTTTAAATCAAAAGTTTTCCTTCAAACCAAACACATGATTGGAATGAAATTCAATTCCAAATCTCTCCAACATCTACCAAATCCCGCACACCAAACAAACCTTAAGGGGTTAGATTTAGAAAGAAAAACATATTTAACTCTTTTCATCATACTACTAAACAGAGATGAACGAAATATTCGGTATCCTGAATCTAAACCAATCCCAACTCGAGGACCGAACATGGGCTCGAGCTAATCCTTTAAGACTAAAATGGTCTCCATGTTTTAAGCCTTATGCAAAGAACCAATCTTTACACATCTCTACATCGGACATATATTTATAATATTTGGTGACTACAGAAAATATTTAAGAACCCTGCAAAAAAGAAACCAAATAACCCATCACAACCGTTGGATAGAGATTTTCAGACAAATGTGATTTTTAAAACAATATCCCTTCTATTTTTAAATCGAAAATCGATGAAATATAACCGATATTGGTATGAAATAAATTACGGAAAAACCAATTATTATCTATAATTTGATATATTTTGATATTCTTCCATCCGTTTTTCATGATCATTCGGTTCTTAACTTTTTACTCCTGATCTTTTCCCAATGAATATAAACAAAACGTTATCTAAAGAGAAATAATCAGGGCCGTTCCTGACATATTGTAGGCCATGACAAGATGTAAAAATAGGCCCTCGATAAGTACGACTTTTTTTCTATATGTTGTCTTTTATCATCAGAAATAACATTGAATTCAAGAAATATTAGTAATTCATATTAATCTGTTTTTCCAAGAATTCGTAGGCACAAAATCAATCAATAATTATTTCTAAATTAATATTATCTATCATATCATTTTTACCTAGCATCATAAATTCGTTCCACCGTCAAACACATCATATGATATACCTTTAATATATAGATCGACATCATTTTATGTCACAATGTTGACTATTCGGAGTAACTATCTATGCAAGTTAATATAAATCGGTTGGGTTTTGCGTTTCCATATCACTTCATATTGGTGTTTTCATCACCATTTTAAACTTGTAGGGCTAATACATACTTTTTACGAACCATCAATCTTAGAATCAAAAGTCCATGTTGGTTATAACTTGAGATCTTATTCTTGTTGTAGAGATAGGAGAATACTTAAATTATGCATTCAATATTAGGTAATAAAGAAATCCATAATGTATGGAAACGAAAGGTTAGTTTTGAAATCCTAAATATAGATATACGGTAGGATAATTATGGTTGGTAATTTTTTTTCAAAAAGGTTGAACTTTCTTAGTTAATAACAAGAAATCTACTATATTATAATATAAAGATTTGAGCTCTTAATATGATTTTAAATTTTTCTGGGTCTTATTAGATACTTAAAAAATTGTGTTTTCTTTATTGATTATTTTTTTTAACACTACTATATAGTATATATTAATAAAGTTTAGGCCCACACTTTACGTGGGTCCTTGATATAGTGTTGATTTTTTTTGGTCCTATTAGATTATAAAAAAATTGTCTCTTTTATTGACTAATTTTTCTAAACTACTATTATATATTATATAGTATATACTAAATAAAATTTGGGCCCCTACTTTTTGTGGACCTTTAATATAATGTTAAATTCTTTTTGGTTCCTATTAGATACTAAAAAAATTGTGCTTTTTTATTGACTAATTTTTTTAAACTAATATTATATACCATATACTATATATTATATATACTAAAAAAGTTTGGAACCCTACTTTTTGTAGGTCTTGGGCGTGCGCCCGGCCCGCCCTCCCCTGTCATGGCCCTGGAAATAATATATATATATATATATATAGGGTCAGGTTCAGGGGAAAACTCTAAATAAATGGAAAACTAGAAAACCACGAAAAAACGGATGAAAAAGTATATCAATATGGATGTCAAATTAACGAGAAAAATATAGTCGTTTATTTGGTGTAATTTGTTTCGTTCAAAATTTGTTTATTTTTCGTCTTTTTTCGAATAAAAAATAGAGGGGTGAGGTTTTTTTAATTTAATTAATATTGTTGTAACCGCCTGTTTAATCACATCCATCAGATCATCTAATCTAACGGTCGATAAGGTGTTTTTTAGTTTTTCATTTATTTGAGGTTTTCCCTTGAACCTCCCTCTATATATATATATATATATATATATATATATATATAATGGGGATGTTCATGGGTAATTAAAAAATGAAAAACTAAGAAACACTCTCTTAATTGTATATCTGAACAATATGCATACGAATAATTGTGACTATTTTTAATTTTTATGCATGTACATGTGTATGTTAATAAAAACATTTTTATGAACATGTGCATACCGACATACCGTCACTCTTCCAGATGAACGATGACCAAAATATTTCTTTTTTATTATTTTTTTCACGGTTTCTCTTAAACCTGACTTTACATATATAATTATTTTTATAAAAACTTTCAACTCAAATTTATGATAGTTTTTTTCACAAATTAAAACATAATAAACTCAAATTTATGACCAAAATATTTCTTTTTTTAATTTAAATATTATTAAATAAAATAAATTAAAAAGATGCCAATAAAGGGAGTTCCGCGAGACTTGCTCCACTGTCTCTCCTCCTTGAAAACCCCCATTCTCTCTTTCTCTCTCCAACGAACTGTGTCTGAAAACCGAGAGAAAAATAAGACAAAAAGACGACAGAAAATAACAAAAAGAAGCAAATCATCAAAATCCCATAATCCAATCCTGCAATTTTCTTCACCACATATTTCAATTCCGGTATCCACTTCATCTAAACTTTCATCTGAATTCTTGTCTATCTGTCCCTCCAATTCCAATTCTTCTTCTACAGTGTTTCAGATCTGTTTCACTTGATCGTGATTTCTTCTTACAGAGATTGCAAAAACTCCGGTGAATTCGTATCGCCGGTATCGGCATTTTCGATTTCTTTGAGGCGTTTTGGAATGGAAGACGACGGCGGCGGTGGTAGGAGCCGGCGTTACGAGTTTGGTGGAGAAACGAACGCAACACCGGCTGGTTTAACCCTAGGCGGAATACTTTCAATCAAACAAACGCCGCCGTATCGGATCCAAGACCGGACTCTTCTGGATCTAATCCGTGATGATCAAACATGTGGAAAGGAATCGAAGACGACGTGGAAAATGTTCAGGAAGAAACTCCGGCTAAAACTCGCCGGTTCCGTTTGTACAACGAATCTCCACACTCTCGCTTCACATGTTCTTATTACGACCGACGGCAACCGCGTGACGACGCGACACGGTTCAACTCAGCAGAACTCGACCGGCGGCGACGAGTCAAGGCGGTTGAACTCACCGCCGGTGCGTAATTCTAGTAGCGTCACTGAAACGCAAACAGAAAGTTTACAAGTCGAAGCTCCGGTGGAGGAAATTGAGCAAATCTCGACGGAGGAAAACCGCGGCGGCGGCGGAGAGGGAGAACCGGCGGCGGCGGCGAGGATGTCGTTGATGTCGTTGTTAGAAGTCGACGGATCTGCTTATTTGGATGATGATGATGATGAAGAAGAAGAAGCGGAGGAGGAGGTGGTGGTGGTGGAAGAAGGCCGTGGTGGTGGTGGAGGAGATTACAAGTACAACAACTGCTGCGTGTGCATGATAAGACATAAGGGCGCAGCATTTATCCCCTGTGGACACACTTTCTGCAGACTCTGTTCAAGGGAGCTTTTTGTTCAAAGGGCTAGTTGTCCCTTGTGCAATAATTTCATCTTGGAAATTCTTGATATCTTTTAGTTTAAAAAAAAATTTAATTCCGGGTTTATTTGATTTGGTTTTATTTTATTTTCGACTTCTTTTTTCGATTAAAATTCTGAAATCATGTTAAATGTTGAATCCGTATAAACCAGACAAACATTGTGAATTATTAAGGCATTGTTTGGCAAAAAAAAAAAAGCTAGCTTATAAGCTAGGTACATGTTTGGATGACCATAAGCTAGCTTATCAAAACGCTAGTCAATGTAGCGTATGGAAGCTTTTTTTGTTTTTTACTTTTTTTTTCTCCAAATATACCCTCAATTATATAATTATTATTTATTTACTATTTTTTTAATATGTTCTTTTTAGTCATTTTACACGCTTATAAGCTAGTTTTGCCAAACGTGACTTTTTCATAAGCTAGCTTATCAGCTATCAGCTAGCTTATAAGTCATAAGCTAGCTTATCAGCTAGCTTATAAGTCATAAGCTAGCTTATCAGCTAGTTTGCCAAACATAGCCTAAATGGTTATTGGAGTAGGGAAAAGATCCAGATAGAACCAAGAAAAAAAGGGTTGGGTTCTGGTGAGAAGTGGTTATAAAAGTTGACGCATTAGAATGAGATACACTGAGATAAGATGCACCGTAATTCCTTTCTAAGCCACAATTAATGGGCCGATCAAATCATGTGTAGCCCAGTGGCAAGGTAACATCCCTGGGGGGTTAGTGCTGGAAGGTCTAACTACCAGGGTTCGAACCCTGCGGTGAGCATGAGGCGATATCCAGACTTTGGGCCGGGTCTTTTGGGGCCAGGTCCGGGGCCGGTTGGGTGGTCCATAGGGCCCTTTATACCTGACCGGTCGGGTCGATCCATTGGGTCGGCCGGGTCGACGGGGATTTGTCGGGTGGCACCCTTAAGTGGGAGCCCGGATACCCCGGGAACGTGTGTGTGTGTTAACTTGCCGTTCAAAAAAAATAAAATAATGGGAGGACGTGAGATTAAAAGAGATCATGGGTTGATATCCACTTCTCACGCTTCTCACCGTTAACTCAACGTTTCACACGATCCTTCGACATTTAAAAAATGTTTATAAGTTTAAAACCAAGGTTATAAAAAATGTGTCGACGCGTGACCTTGCCGCCACGTTTTACCCTTGACGTTGAGATAAGACGTGTAGCTCGTTATGGCGTGTTACAAAGTTTGTGTAATTTAGATTCTTCGAATTTGTGTACTACGAAAATCAATTATAATTTGCCCATTAGTATCAATCAGAATTTAGAAATTTTGTGTTTATCATTTTATATGAATTTAAATTGTAAATAACTTAATTATTATTGTTCAAGACACTGACATAAACACACACATACACATATATATTATATACATATTTGTTGTCTTAAGCCACGTCTTGAAAAACGTCATGACCTCGCCGTAACTCATAAGGCTTGAAGTTTAACCCCGCCGTAACTCATAAGACTTGAGTCAAGTCCTCGCCGTCATGCCACTCCTCACACCATTTATAACATTTTAAAACACATGTTGTCATACCACTTGGTCAACCTCGTGATACGTTTTTTAAATTATTTCAATGATTGCTTGTATTACAAAACAGAAAAAATATAATGTGACAAATGTTAGCATTTTAAAAGATTATTCGATTTTTGCAACAAGACAACTCTCTTGCCATTTCTTAATGAAGTATATAAAATGGTTGGATATTTTGTACAATGAGGGTTTAGTTATTTGCAATGTTTTAAAAAACTCGTCGCACAGTCGTTATGGTGCACCATTGCACCAAGACTTGTGTCTCACGCCATGTTAAGCCTGTGGCACGTCATGGCCTAATGCGTACTTTTCGTAATGCAATATTTGATTCTTCTTTACGTTTTTAGTGTCTTATTTACAATTGAACCATTGAGTTTTTTTAATATATAACCTAATTTAACTTGTATCGGTTGTATATTCGGAATTGATAAAAATACTGGTATTGATTTAATTTAGTTGTTATGAAGGTTGATTAATAAACTTAAAATAATAGAGTTGAACAATGGTGTAGCCTCAATCATGTCTAATCTGGACTAATCAGTAGTTTGACAACACACACTGATGGATAAGTATTAATCGGGTAAAAGTGTGGAAGAACTGACCGAATAAGAGAACATTTACTTCCTTAGTGAGTCAGCATCTCGATCAACATCATTTGTCGGTCAAAATGTATGTTAAAGAACCTAACCTCTTACTAAGTAAGCATCTCTTTCCCAGTAAGTTTCAATCAATTAGTAAGCAACCCGTTTGATCCGCGCTAACCAAATAACACACTCATATTGAGAATAACGGATCGAAATGGAGTGAAGGATGAAAGATAAGGTCCGATATTCTATTTAAAAACCGCAGTTCAAACCAGACCAAAAAAATGTTGCCTATATATCGCAATTATATAATAATGAATTGTTATTTATTATTATATAGGTGAATTTTAATAAAAGGTTATATTTAAAAAGGTTAAAACAAAAATTTATTTTTTAATAAAAAAAATGGTAGATGGGTATTATGAATGTTGTGGGTTTTTGCAATTAGTGATTTGCATGCCGGTTTCATAAAAAAGAAAAACGAAAGCGTGGAAGTGGGCCCACCGGTTTTTTATCATTGTTTTCAAGAAACAAAGCAGAGAATCCAAGACGCACCAAATTATTAAAATAAATAAAATATAATTAGTAATAATTAATGTTCTAAATAACTCCCCATAATATCAATGTTTGTGTCTTACACCACGTTAAATCCGTGGCATGCCATGGCCTAATGTGCAGGTTTCGTAATGCAATATTTGATTTTTCTTTACGTTTTTAATGTCTTATTTGCAAGTTTTTTAATATATAACCTAATTTAACTTACTTACTACTATTGGCTCATTGAGTAACACTACAAAACACATGTTTTATATATAATATTATATATGAAATAGAGGTTTGACGACATAAGTTACGTCTTGAAAACGCCATACTTTGCCATGGCTCCTGAGGCTTGCGGCTTGGCCTCGCCGCCACGCCACGCCTCATGCCATTTAGAATCTTGGCAATAATTTAGGGGCCGTTTTTATCTGGATAAGTGCTTACCAAGTCACATTAGCTTACCGAATGAATATGGCAAAGACTAAGAATCTTATTCGGTAAGAGCGGAAACAAGAACCGAAAGTCTTACCTGGTAAGTGAGTGCGACAGCTCTTACCACGGTTAGTGCTTACTAACAAAATTGTAGTAACCGTGTCCAAAAAGGAATGGTTCCAAGTCTTGTGGTGGAAATTTAATAAAATGGAAGTTGAGGGGAGTATTTTGTAAATGTGGGATAAGGTATAAATTGGACACAAAACCCTAGGAGAGTCATTTTTCTCTTGATTTGTTGTGGTTGGCGGCTGATTGGAAGAGAAAAGAGGAGAGAGGGAGATTTTGGAGTTCTTGGGCATTTTGGGGGAAGAAGAGTCATCAAGCTTGGAAATCAAAAAAAAAAAGGTGTGTTGGGGATTCGTTTCCAGCAAAGAATCAACCAGGTAATCTCCTTTCTCTACCCTTCAGCTGTGGATTTGTTGATTTAAGGTTGAATACTTATGTGGGTTTTTGTTAAAGTTGGGTTTGAAGCTTAATGAGAGAAATTAGGCAATTTACTGTGTTATTGTTGCTAAGATCTCAGTAATTGTTGAGTTTAGTGACCGGGATGTAGTTGTTAATCTTCATCTGTGAGATTTCGGCCGTTTCTGGGATTTATCGGACCAATTAAGGGACAGGTCGACGTCCGGATAACTTCCTGGACGTCCGGACACCTTGAGCGGTTGAAGGTTTCCGGGTAAGTGTCCGGTAGTTGTGTGGGTGTCCGGATGGTGGGATTTTCCGGTTATGGTGTTGTCCGGATAGGAGTGACGTCCGAATAGGATGTGTTGTCCGGATATGGTGTTGTCCGGATAGGAGTGACGTCCGGATAGGATGTGTTGTCCGGATAGGGGTGACGTTCGGGTAGGATGTGTTGTCTGGAGAGTGTGTATGTCCGGATAAGTGATGCAGTCAGCTTATGCGTTTTCATCCTTTCGCTCAGGTAGGTCGTTTGGAAGTGCGAGTCAGAGTAGGAAAGGGACGTAAGCATATCAGGTGAGTTTTTCTAACTAAAGCTTGATGGTACTTGTTCGTTTACTTGTACATGTGTGTTTGTTTAATGTATGTGCATATATATATATATATATATTACTTATGCATGGTGTGAGCTATATGGGGGGTGTGTCCCATACAATATGGTGTGATGCTTATGGGGGGGGTGTCCCATATGTTATGGTATGACGATTATGGGGGGTGTGTCCCATATGTCATGGTGTGATGCTTATGGGGGGTGTGTCCCATACATTAATTGCCAAACCTTACATTGATTTATGTTTCGCAAATTCTTAAATGATAAATGTGGTGTGATTGTAACTGAGGGATCTCACTAGACCTTGTGGTCTAACCCTCGCATTTTCAAAACTGAAACCCTTTTCAGGTAAGCAGGTTAAGGGCAGTTTCTCTAGTGGTAAAGAGAAGGCGTGAGAGCGGGCATGACTTGACATTAGTGGACTTCCTTTACATTTTTGTTATTAGAAACTCTCAGTTGTAATTAGGGTTGTTCCGCAAACCCAAAGTTTTGAATTTTGATGGTGTGAACCTTGGGCCAAGTTTTGACGATTTAATATTATATATGTCTTGTTTTGGCATGTTTTGGAGTGGGTTGTTACAAAAATTGTTGTACACAATGCCATTTTGGTAGACTAAAATCTTTTCCAAAAAATAAGTGATAGTATTAAATTTAAAAAAAAAACATTTACCCAAATAAATGAGTAGGTAAACGACCCCTTAATTTCTATTTAAAAGAACTTTGACCTTTTCAATCCTGTGAAAACAAAGAATCAATTGAAAACAAGCCACAATGCAAATATTCCCTTCTCTTCCCTTACTCCATCCATGATTTCATTATTTAATATTATCTTATATTTAAACAAAATATATTTTATTTTATAATTATTTTAATTCCGCAGAAATAAAATCATTAAAATAAAAAAAGTATGTCAAAAAGTGCAAATTACAAAAGTGATAATCATCTCCAATCAATTCTTTAAAGGGCTGCTAAATGCACCCTAAAATTACTTAATGCACCCTTAAAATAAGTTTTTAATTGCTAAAAATTCCGAACCAATCATTACTTTATTTAAATAATATATATATATATAATATATATTTATATTATTATTTATTTGTTTTATATATATATATATATATATATTAGAAATATAAATATATATATATATATATATATATTAGAAATATAAATATATATATATATATATATTTGACATATATTTATATTATTATTTATTTGTTTTACATATATATATATATATATATATATATATTAGAAATATAAATATATATATATATATATTAGAAATATAAATATAAATATATATATATATATATATATATATATATATATATATATATATATATATATATATATATCGTAATATATATATTACTATCCGACAAAATTGTGATTTTTATTTGAATTTTACATTTTCACCCCCTATACTTATTTACTTACTTTGCTTTATACCCTTAACTTTCATAATTTAAATTTACATTTAACACATATAATCGTTTATTAACTAAAATACGTTAAAAAAATACGTTTTAATTTTAACAAGTTACACCATTATAATCGTCTATTCGATACGATTGAAATGAGCCTAATATTGAATTTTTTCGATTTATCACCGTGCCAATCCTTACAAGATGATGATATTGGCTGTGAAGATGAAATCAAAAACTTTACCAAGGAATTTAAAAAACAATCAAGATCTGGTAAGTTTAGTTTTCTGAGGAAGATAAAAGAGATAACGAATGCATCAAAAACATGGGTTCGAGAACCTGCTGTTAACAAGACTACTCGTGGACGTCCCTCGTTAAAGGATAAACTTTTCAGAAAACCTCATGTTGACCCGTCTTTTACAGCTCATGTTGAACCGTCTTTTACAGCTCATGGTGAACCGTCTTTTACACTTTCAACCCCTATACTTATTTATTTATTTTCCTTTATACCTTTTACTTTCATAATTTAAATTTTACATTTAACGTTGAACCGTCTTTTACAGCTCATGGTGAACCGTCTTTTACACCTCAAGGACCCCTTACACGTAGTTATTCGAACGCATCAACATTTGTTGACCCGTCTTTTACAGCTCATGGTGAACCGTCTTTTACACTTTCAACCCCTATACTTTTTATTTATTTTACTTTATACCTTTTACTTTCATAATTTAAATTTTACATTTAACGTTGAACCGTCTTTTACAGCTCATGGTGAACCGTCCTTTACGACTCAAGGACCCCTTAGACGTAGTTCTTCGAACGCATCAACATTTGTGGGAAAGAATTATAATGTACATCCATACGTTAATCAATTTCCAGAAATGTTTCACCGTTACATCACACATGTACATGATGTGATAGGGGATGGAAATTGTGGATTCCGAGCAATAGCTGTATGGCTGGGTCTTCATGAAGATGCATGGCCCACAATTCGGTTTCAATTGATGGAAGAGTTGGACGCATACAAGGCAGAATACCTCGACATGTTTGGAAGTGAACATTGGAATACAACTTATAACACTTTAAACTTCTTTCGAACAGATCAAGGTGCACCATTTGACCACTGGATGACAATACCTGAAATACCCGTCTTGATTGCTTGCAAATATAATGTGATATTACACGTTATGTCGTCAGGTTGTCAGACGTACTTACCGCTTAGATCTACTCCGTCGGCGTGGTATCAACATGTTGTTTATACAATTGGGTATGTCAATGGTAACCATTATGTGAAACTAGTTTTAGCAGAAGGATACCCGTTTCCTACCATTTCATCAATTTTCTTCCGTTACAGTTATCCGTGTGCTGCTGCATGGGCTACCCCGTATAAAGATCGAATACAGAAGTACAATCGTCTTTTACGTGTTAATTGTACTACAGATAATGTTATTTTAGAATAAGTAAAAATGTAATAAACAATATGTTATGCTTTATTTATATGTAAAATCTCAATGTTTACTTTTTATTTTTCTAATTATTTTAGTTTATGTATGTTGATATGAGAAAGATGTAACATAAAAATGAAAGAAGAAGAGATAAAGTAAATTAAATAACTAATTATAATGGTATAAAATGTAATTTAAAAATAAAAAATTATTTTTAAAAGAGTATATTAGATAAATATAGATAAGAACGTAAAATGTACAAAAAAAAGAATAACTATATATATATATATATAACAAAATAATAATAATAATAATAATATATATATTTAAACAAAAAGAATAACAAAATATATATATA
The DNA here is from genome assembly GCA_033807775.1 of Saussurea involucrata. NCBI lineage: Eukaryota > Viridiplantae > Streptophyta > Magnoliopsida > Asterales > Asteraceae > Saussurea > Saussurea involucrata. The sequence goes on from CM066314.1 coordinate 228,116,469, forward strand.
TATTTAAACAAAAAGAATAACAAAATATATATATATATATAAACATATAAAACAAATAAATAATATATATCAAATAATATATATATATATATATCTTATTATATTATATATATATATTATTATTTAAATCAATATTATATATATATATTATTATTTAAATAAAAAATGATTGGATCAAATGATTGGCACGGAAAAAAAAAACTTTAAGGGTTCATTTAGTAAAATTTAGGGTGTATTTAGCCTCACCCTTAGGCTATGTTTGGCAAACTAGCTGATAAGCTAGCTTATGACTTATAAGTTAGCTGTTGACTGATAAGCTAGCTGGTAGCTGATGAAAAAGTTACGTTTGGCAAAAAGTAGCTTATAAGTATTTAAATGACCAAAAAGAACATATTAAAAAATAGTTAATAACTAATAATTAATATTAATGAGGGCATAATTGGAATATTTACAAAAAACTACTCATAACCTACTTCAAGTAGCTTTTCAAAAAGCTAGCTTATGGTCATCCAAACATGTACCTAAAAAATAAGTTAGCTTTTTTAAAATACTCCCCTTACATTGGTATCTTTAAAAACAGATTCCATATGAGACTAGTTGGGTTGCCAAGAAAAATATAAAAATATAAAATATTTTATCAAGAATTTAATACCGAAAAGAGAAATTGTTCTCTTATTATTCCTACAAATGAAGTTGAATATATTATCCTTTCATATAATATTTGAAAATTTATTTGAATATTTTAATAATATAACTAATCTTGAAAACTTAAAAATGAGAAAAGATTGGAGTTGAATGCAAAGCCATTGTAATTGTAAAGGTTAACTTATGGAACTCCATTTTAGATAAACTAAAGAAAACATGTTCAAATATATTCTTACATCCATTATCGATCTAAAAAAATCGAAACCAAACAGACACAGTGAATCCCGTATGAAGTGAGATACATACAAGGTAGGATATAGACAGACCTTATCTATACCCCCAGGAGTTCAAAGAAGTTGTTTTCATAAATATCCTCGACATGTAAAAAGAATTTTGAGAAACACAAGCATGATTTGGAAAACACAATATGCAGTCCAGGTAGGGGGTGTAAATAATTCGAGCTTTTAATGAACTACACAAGCTTAAAAATTCGCAAGCTCGAGTGGATCTCAAACACAAATAAAGCTGGTCTAACTTAACGAGTTGAGCTCCATAACACCAATGTTCGACTCGATTCGTTAGAAAACTTGATTAAACTTTACAAGCCGAGTCATTCGAGCACACTTTTTCCAACCAATCATATATATATGCTTATAAATATCATATAATCAAAATATAAAAATCATCTAACTTGAGCATATAAACAAGTTAGTCAATCGCGAGTTCGATTTCAAACACTGAAAAAATAATTGAGCTCGAGCTAGAACCCGACTTTGAATAAGTTATTCGAGCTTGAGCTCGAATATTTTTTCAATATTTGAGCTCAAGCTCGATGCTCATTTATGAGCTCGAATTCGAAATCGATTAACTTATTTATGTACTAAGCTCGATGATTTTTATATTTTGATTATATAATTTATAAACATATAGATATGTCTAGCTCGAAAAAGTGTATGCTCGAATGACTCGACTCGTAAAGCTTAATCAAACTTTCAAACGACTCGTGTCGAACATTGGTGTTATGGAGCTCGACTCTTTAAGTTAAGTTAAGCAAGCTTTATTTTGTGTTCAAGATCAACTCAAGCAAGATAACTATCAGGCTCGGGCTCGAGATAAATGAGCTTATGTAGATGATTAAAATCTTGACTCGTTTACACCGCTAGTTCCCAGATACACCTTCATAACTCCAAATACCCGGATTTTGATAATAATTTGAAATTTATTGCATTAGAAATTGTTACCAAACTTGGCCATATTCATTATGAGGTTTTCAGACAGCTTTGATCCATCATCATCCATCCAGGAAACAGACTGAGCCATCAAAATTTAATTCAACCTTTTTTCACTTGCATTTTTTACCCTTGCAGATAAAGAGACAAACAGACAATCCTATCATACTTGACATGTGTCAAACAACTTCAATTTCAACCCGACCCGATCCAAGGTTAACCATTTCCGTCAATAAACCGAGTCTTGACCATCAGGGGCGGATCCACCTTGTAAAAGGTGGGGTCCCGTCCCCCAAGTGAAATCTTGGTTTTCTTTATTTTTATAGGTTAAAAACATTTTTTTTTACATTTTTATCGTAGTTTCCTCCCAGTAAAAACACATCGGACGACTTTACGGTCATAATTTACCTTAAAGGTGACCCCACTATGTAAAAAACCTGGATCCGCCACTAATAACCATCAATACGAGTCCGTTTGAGACTTTGAAATTGAGCCCACTGGTTCCTAACCAAATTCGAGTCTTACCCAAGTCCGAGTCCATGTCTTAACCAGACTTGGACAAAATTCTATTTTGTTGTCATATCAAAATAGGTGGAACAAAAGTCAGGGAGATGGAACAATATTGGTAAATTACTAAACTACCCTTGCAAGATTAAAACCCCTAAGCCCTAACACTATTCATTCACCCCATATCTCACTCTCAAGTCTCGCATCCAAGTCCCTACCACTCGGCATGCATAAAAGCAAAAAAAAGCACAATGTAGCGACAATTTAAGCATAGAAAATATAGAAGCAACAAAAATAACACATAATTTTAACAATTGAAAGAGATTTTATAAGTTTTTGTTAAAGACAAAAGGATGGTAGAAGGATCTCTATGACAAAAAGATCCTAATAGATTCCAGTCAACTCAGGGATAAAAACAACAGGAATCTGCAACCTAAAAGCACTCCAAGAAGATACAAACAATTCTAATAATTTGATAACTCCATTATGGCCACCAAATCCTTTTTTTCCATCCTTTTTTCCCATTTTTTTTTAACTAACAAGTTCTATATGGGGTGGCCAAATGGTATCTCCATGGAGCAATTACCCACAAAAATGTTAATTTTAAAGGAACCAGAAGCACATACCTAATTAATCATCCTTTGGTTCTCATAATTGTAATGCTGCCTTTCCCTCCTTCGGTACGAATCTTGGTTTTACCAACAACGGGCTTGCCTGAAAAAGCCGAAGTAGGGTACAAAGCGGTGGGATCTTGATGGGTTTTCTTTGATTTTGATGGTGGCGGAGTGAGTATCTTTTGGTTTATGTCTTTGAGAGTGACTGCTCCTTGCATGCCACATGGTTTTACAAAGGCAAATGGAAGGACAACCGATGAAGTCATCTTTGTTGGAGTCTTAATCAAAGACTTTTTCCCTGAAAAAAATAACACGGGAAGATCAGCCAAGAGTAACCACATCATGAGTAGAACACTAGAAGGAGGTTGTACTTGATGCATGTTTTATGCATAACTTTGCTTTTTAAGGGACGTGGCGTTTTTTAAGGCGGCAAATTTGGATGTCATATATATATATATAGGGTCAAGTTCAGGGGAAAATCTCAAAAAACGGAAAACTAAGGAACACCCTGGTAGCCCATCTAGATCATATGCACTTGTGCATACAAGTAATTTGTAACATGCACACATGCATAAAAACCAAAAAACAACTTAATTTTACTTGTATGCAGTATGCACAAGTGTGCATATCGTCCAGATGAATGGCTACCAGGGTGTTCCTTAGTTTTCCATTTTTTGAGGTTTTCCCCCGAACCTGACCTTCTATATATACACACACATGTTTTCTATCTATTAATCAATAATATAATGATATTAGAATTTTTCATTCATATAAATTAACTAGTTTTATATAAAAAAAATTGTGATTAGACATTCAAAATAAAATTGGAAGAGTTTGACAACCTCGTTTTAACCGTGAGTCCATGATAATAATGGCATTTCTAAGTATCATATTTTAGAGATCAGAAATGGTATTAATTTTTAATAACTTTAGGAATGAGACAAACCTTTAAAGATGATATTTTGACGGGTAGGAGTGGCTTGCTCTTGGCCAGTATCACCTCCATTCTCGGGCCGGGCATTCTCCATCTCTATAGTAATTGGTTACGATATAGCAAAAGAACATCACAATTTTTTTTAGAGAAGATTAGTTATTAAATAGAAAATTGAAAATTTGAAACGTTTGTGTACCTGTAAGATCAATCTGTACAGCAATGGTTCCAGACGGATTACTGTTTTTGACATACTGAAATTAAGTGAAATTTTTTGGTAGCTAAGTTAATGAATTATCATGAAGTTGAAAGAAACATACACATCATCAGGGCTTAATTGCATCTCGGTATCATTTATTAGACAATCAGCCAGCCACCCTTCTGAAGATTGATCTAGATCCTCGTAACCAGATCCAGATGCAGATGTATCATCTGGAAATAATGAAATAAACAGTTTTATCAAATAGTGAAATATGCTAGAAAATCATTTTACAATTATGCAAAACCAAAGATCCAATGTGAATGTTGTAGAACACACTTTTTTCACATAAAAGAATTATTTCATGCAGGATTTGAGTGAAATTTTGTGAGGTGCTTGTCTGAATGAGAAATATGGTGGGCAATCATTTACTCCACCTGTTAAATATCTTTTGTTACATTCTTATAAGAGTCAAACCTGCGAATCCAGCGACCCATTGAGTCATATCAGATAAAGCTCCATCCAACGAAGCTTCCCTTTCCTGATCATAAAACAAAGAGGGTGATTAAGCAGTATTATACAGACAACGATTTCACAAAAAGAACAGCTCCTATCAATTAACGATTTCACAAAAAGAACAGCTCCTATCAACACGAAAGGGAAAAAACGAAAATATAAGATTAGAAGGAACTATGGGATACCCAAAATGACAAACAACAAAGCTTACACTTCTTTGAAATTACAACGAGCTTGCCTATCAATTAGCTTACGGGGCTGTTTGTTTACCTCTTAATAGTTCCATTAAGAGGCAACCTCTGAAGCTCTCATAGGTGAATCTTGTTTGGCAAAAAAAGTCTGCCTCTTAATGGTTCTAAAACCCTCAGAATGATTTAGCATCTTGAGCCTCGCTTAACCATTCAGCACCCTGATTTCATTCTAAACAAATACCAAACAACCATATTTCATTTTGCATTATATCATAAAAGCCTCTTAATCATTCTGACCACTTAATCATTCTGCACCAAACCATTCAGCCCCTGAATAGGTACTGATTCATAGGGTCCTTGTCTATGACTATTACATCCTCGTTCTCAAACTAAAAATCCACATGAAAAATGCACACAATTTTAGAAATCTGTAACTCTTACACTTTTTGATTAACTAGATGACAATTGTACCCTTAATAATAGAGGGAGTAATAAATTTCTCCATCTTATAATTAAGGGCTACTTTTGAAAGTGGATATTTTGAGATGAACTAAATAGAAATATGGACACTTATTTTGGGACGGGGGGAATACATAAGTTAGTGGTACAAGTTTGAAGCGACTCTAGCATATGCAATCATCAAGCAGAAATGCAACACAAAAGTTTCAAATCCCACTGTTTTATTGCAACAAGGATAAGCCTAAAGAAATCTAAATTTATTTGCAATGTGCATGTGTAACTAACCTTGCATTTTAAATACGTGGATGAGAAGTCCTCAGAACAAAGCGGCATAACGTCTACATCCAAAACTTCATCATCAAAATGCAGCATCCGACGCCTCTTTGCTTGTGAATAGGTTTCTCTATATGGCTCTGTTCCCTTGTTCATGTTTTCTGCGTTTTTTCCAAGTTAGATGTCGCAAATGCGCATACCTTTTCCGAAACAAAAGTGTATGCTGTTTCTTTCAGAGATGTGGATTACCATTATCGTTAACTTGATAAGCCAAATCCCCAAAGGACTTTGCTGGGGTCGTTTCATTGAACACGTAAGAAAAATCATCTTGATTCCCGTTCAAATTGCTCCATAGGCTATTAGAAGCATCTGTGTATAACGATTTGAAGAATTATAATTAATAAATGTAAATGGCTTACCATTACCAACAATCTGATAATGCTAACAGTACATGTATCATGTTAATGAAAGATAACGAATCATATCCGGAGGCTTACTTGCTTGCAAACTGTAATCTTCACCTTGCCAATCCCACATTTCAGTGCTGCAAAAGAAAAAAGAAGATCAACAAAAGTTGCATTTCAATATTGTCCAAACACGCTTCAAGCAACCAATCATAGTAACCCTAAATTAGGCTTCTCGACTGCACACCCAAATAGCAGCTTGCCTATGGAACTATGGATAGCATTGAAACAATAATGAAACGATAATTCAGAAATGTGTGAAGCCATTCTATTAAGAATGTTGAGGAAAAAGAAAACTAAAATGAAGCACACATATATGAAGTAACTGAAGATATAAATCCCTAAATATATGCTAAAAATGCTTGGGTGACAACAAGTAAAGGAAAAAAAATGCATGCATTTGCTGTTGGATCTATTACAAGGTAGCATAAACCTGATATTGAGGGAAAATCATCACTAATATTGACTTCACAACAAGCTTGTAACTATGGTCTTTCGATCACTAAACACACTTTACTCACTTTGCTAGCATAGTAGCACAATAATCTGTAGAAAACTCGATGAATGATAACTAAAATTAGTAAAACCCAATCAAATATTGACCCAATCATTAATGTTGAGTGCATGATCAACAGTACGCCATGATTTATCTCTAAACACATTTCACTTTACTTACATTACATATCATCACAGAGAACATTTTGACCGACTAAATAGCGAGTAACTGAACATTTTGCCCAAAATCAACACTCCCAAGCTAATGCAACACTTTTCAACTACAGTACAACTAGAGTAAAATCCCTAAATTAGCAAATATAAAAATTCATGAAATCGATCAAAAGCAAAGTCCCAAATTCTTCATCTCAATGCCCTAAACACCACAAATTTGGCATAATCCAACCGCATTTATGATTTACCTCAAAGGCTCAAAACACGGAAGAAAATCATACAAATTCACAAACAAACGCATCTGAAAACATAAGTAAACAATGAAAATACTACAGGAAGCATAGTACAATGCCCTAAACACCACAAATTTGGCATAATCCATCAGCATTTATGATCTATCTCAATACACGGAAGAAAATCATACAAATTCACAAACAAACGCATCTGAATACATAAGCAAACAATGAAAATACTACAGGAAGCATAGTACAATGCCCTAAACACCACAAATTTGGCATAATCCATCCGCATTTATGATTTATCTCAAAATACAGAAGAAAAACATACAAATTCACAAACAAACGAATCTGAAAACATAAGCACGCAATGAAAATACTACAGGAAGCTTAGTAACATCGAAACGTACTTGTCATCATCGTTGTAGTTCATTTGATGAGTAGATAATCAAATCTGCAAGGAACTGAATGAAATCAAATGAAATAAATCAATACTACCTTGCTCTTGTATGGTGATCAAAAGTCGCGGTTGAAATAGATATAACACACACAGTTTGGAAGCGTGAAGAAGAAGAAGTTGCCGGAATATGTGGAATGGAGACGGAAACCGCCGGCTCAGTCGCAACACTTCCCCTTTTTTTTGTCTTTATTCTATAAAACAACTACATATCAACGACACGAAGCACAAGACTCAACTACATTTTTGGTCCATGTTTTTTTTTCTCTTTTTTGTTTTGTCATCTTCGGTTTTCATGAGTTTAAAAATTAGAAATGAAACTAAGGTGCCGTTTAGTTCATAGAAATTGATGGAATCTGATGGAATTGGAATGTCAGATTTCTTTTCCTAGATTCCATTCTAGTGTTTGGTATAAGCTTTTGTAGAAATAGAATCTTTAAAATTCCAATGAATTCCATGAAGTAGTCATTTTTCATTCTATCACATAAACATGGTATTCTAAAGGAATGAAATTGAATATTTTCATATTTCCAAAATTACCTTTTCCCTAAGTTATCGTTATCAGCCGCCATCTTCACAATCTTGTATCCCCCTCTCTCTCGTTTTCTCTCCATCGCACAACTTCTTCCTCGTCGACTGATCTGGTAATCTCTTCTGCTTGCTTTCGACTTTCTGTTACATCTGGTTATCTCTTCTGCTTGCTTTCGATTTTTGCTTGCTTTCGATTTCTGGTTGGTTTCGATTTGTCTCTGGTTGCAACCGATTTTTGCTTTCGATTTGGTACATCTGGTAGCTTTCAATTTATCTCTCTGGTTGCTACTGATTTTTGCTTTCGATTTGGTACATGTGGTTTCAATTGATTTCTGGTTGCTACTGACTGCTATTGATTTATGCTTTTGTCTATGAATTTACAATCTGTGAAATTTGGGTAAATTCATCTGTTACATCTGGTTGCTATTGTCGATTGATTTATGTTACATCTGTAAATTTACAATTTGTTACATCTGTTACATCTGTTTACAATCTGCTACTGATTTATGCTTTTGTCCATGGTTGCTACACCTGGTACATGAACTAGGCCATGCTTTTGTATTTTTGGTGACATGTAATTATTTTGGTGACATGTAATTATTTTGGAACAATTTCTAGATCGATTAGTGACGATGGCACGTAAGTATTTTTGGAACAATTTCTAAATCGATCAAGTATTGTCATTTGGTTTATTATTATGTTTGGGTTGTGTATATTATATGGTTTACACATTCAAGTATTTAATAATAATTTTATTAAAGTATTTAATGACTATTTTATTAAAGCATTTTTTGTTTTAAAAAAATTAAAATTAACAAAAGGGTATTTTGGTCATTTACCCAAATTTCATTCCAATTCCAAAGCTACATTCTGTGAACCAAACAGACAGATTTCAATTCCTTTAACAGATACCATTCCAATTCTGTCAACCAAACAGCTGGTCAAACCTGACAACATTCCATTCCAATTCCTCCAAAGTCAAATTCTTTTGACAGATTCAATTCCATCCAAAAACATTCTGCGAACCAACACCCTCTAAGGGTTGGGTTTCGACTAGAAGCGTCAAATTTAGTGAGAAGTTGGTATTAACTGTTGGATGAGAAATTGACGAACATTAATATGTGATGCACTGAGATAAGATGTACCCAATCAATTCTTTTTTAAGCCGCAATTCATGGGAGGGTAAAAGTATTTTCTCACACTTCTCACAAAAATGACACTTCTCACGCGATCTCATGTAATGAACCTAAATGGTCATTTTGACTAATTCAATTCATGGCATGGAATCATGTGAAAAAGTGTCATTTTCGATTAGAAGTGTGAAAATTGTTTTTTATCCGTTGATCAATTTTAATCAAATACCATTCCATGAACTGCGCCTTAAAAGGAAATTGATCTGATGCATTTTATCACGGTACGCATGTCCTAATGTTCGTCCATTCTAATCTTACGGTTAATAACCACTTCTCACCGAATTTGACACTTATCACAGGAACCTAACCATTCAATTCATCTCCGAACTATATATCTTCTATTTTTATCATTTTATTAATATCTCTGTAAATGTATTTACGTAACTTGCAGATGGGTGTTAATTAAGTTTTGGAATTAACCAAAGGGCCTTTGGCCTAGCGGTATGAGAGCCTTTGTGTAACACCCCGAAAATTGAAATACAAGTTTGGGACTTGCAGACGTTCGCGGGGCCAAGGGCTGGATGTACGCGATGCGCGGAAGTCCGTGAATCGTCCGCGGAAGCAACATAACATTTTTGGGGTTTTTAGCCAAAGCAAGTCGGACGTCCACGAGGGACCATGCGGACGTCCGCGACACGTTTGATGAAGATATTTTGTGTTTTAAGCCCTCTTCCTCTCTCACTCCCCTCATTCCATCTTCAACCTCAAAGCAGACTTTTTTTTTTCTCTCTCTCTAAAATCGTTTTCTCTCAAGAAACCCTAAGTCTTCCCCTCATCTTCATCCTTTTTTGTAACACCCTCAAATTTGGAAAGAGCAACTAATTTAAAAATTTTGGTATTACATCTGAAACATTAAGTAAATTACTTTCAATAACAAACAATGGTTATCTCCAAGTAATACCTACTACATAAGTCTTATTACCAAGACTAAACTCACTTCGGACACCGCTTACTCCAACTACAAGTGTTACTTCCTAAGGGTAAATGCGGAACATGACTTAAGCTATTCACCTCTCGTGCACTATACTAGCATTCGCCACTTCATGATGTAGCTAGAGCTACTCCAACCTGAGCCTGTTGCACATGCCGACAAAATAAAAGAAAATGAAAGGGTTAGGCTTACGCCTAGTGAGTTCAAGCATTTTATCATGACTATATAAAAACATAAATTGTAAGAGTAAAAGTTATAGTCATGATTTCAAAAGAGTTTACTTTAAATCCAATCAACCATTTTCAATTCCCACAATTCCATAAGAAAGTCCTCAAAAGTTATAATACGTTTTCCAAACTGAATTACCTTCACAAATAACTTGAAATACGCGAATAAGTTTAGTTTAGACAAAACCTTTAAATACGTTTGACAATATATATTCAACTCACCAAACATGGGAAATCGTCCATTAAATACAACTCTTTATTAAAACATAAAACGAAGCAATACCCACGCAACCGTATAAATGCAATAAGTAATCAAATACCAAAAACGGGGGAGACCCGTATCCGTTGAAGGTGGAGGTAACACATAAGTATACCACCCATACAACGTTCATCGTACAACTGGGAGTAGAGATTACAAGTTACGTTATGCCAATCTCTGTCATCCCAACGACATTGGGAATTACCACATCCGTCTGGCCTATTCCACAATTCTGCTCTACGAAGCCAAGTTACACCGTCATTGAGGATACACCTTGACGTCTACCCACTTGGTAACGCCTCAAGGCCCGGCACATCGGGACTACCTCCAAATGGTACATCCCGAAAGCGTGGGTCGTTACACAAACCTCCAAGGTAAGTATCCAAACTATATCCTCCTGGTGCCTACTTAGAAAGTTAAAGTCATAAACGTGAGTTCCGAGGTTCGTCCTCAAGATACCCCATTTGACCTTTACTTGTGACTGACTAAATGCCTATGGATCCAATGCAACACAGTCTAACACAACACGTCTAACCCAGAATGACTCACTCAGCTAAACATGTAAATACTCATAACATGCAATAATATGCAAAACAGTGCAATAAAAGCAACCTATCAACAAGACTCTACATTGAGCCATTTAAACCGGACAAAAGTTCCCAAGACTTATTCACAGTTAAAACCGAGCAAAGTGCTCCAAGCTTGCTAGACCCATACGTTGGTCAAAACACCTTTAAACTTTGATTAGGCAAGCTATATTTCAAAATCATTTACACATGCATGATTAAACCATCAGTTAAACCTCATTTTGAACAAATAACATTTTAAAGATAATTTATGGTTTCTAACCATCCAAACATCCAAAAGTCCCAAATATGGGTGTTTTACACATTTATGAAGATAACATTTCAAAGGAGTTAAATCTACCAAATAACTCACCCATATACATTTTCAAGTAAAATACACGCATATTTGTAAAATACACATTTTGGCATGTACAACGTTTTCGCAAAGTAACTTGAACTCACCTTGCTAGATTTAGCTAAATCTAGGGTTTCTCCAACGTAAGCTCCATTGATGAAGTTTGTATCCTCAAGCCAAAACTTCCAAAACCTAGATCCAAAAGTTTCCAACCTTGAATATTCATATCTAACCATAAGAAATCATCCTCCAACATTTTATAACCCAAACCCAATTTACATCAAAACCCTAACTTCATAGGTGATGAGATTATGAGATTTTCTTAACCAAATGCCACCAATACCACCCAAAACACTTCAATAAGGAAGAGAAAGTAAAAGACAACAACAATCTAACTAGAAATTACCTTAATCACTTGAATCTTCCAAAAGATAGCTCCTAAACTTCCAAAAGCTCCAAGCTCCAAAAATGATCATCAATGGTGGAAAGGGGTTTGATTTAAGTGGAGAAGATGAAGAGGAGAGGAGAGGGGTTGTAGGGTTTCTAGTGAGAGAAACCGATTTCTAGAGAGAGAGTTGAGAGAGTTTGAGAGTGGTAAATGAAAAAAATGAAGAAGAAAGAAGAAGAAAAGGGTTTAAAACACCTTGGGACCCGTCGGCTATAGTGACACGGCGATAGTGACAGTGTCACTATCGCCAGGGCACAATCGCTCAGGCCCTTCCCACTCGCGGTACACTTCCAGCGATAGTGACACGGCGATTGTGACAGTGTCACTATCGCCGGACACTATAGCTCAGAGTGTACCGAAACTTGTTTTGGCCATAACTTTCTCGTTCTAGCTCCGTTTTCGCTCCGGAAAGAACCGTTGGACTCGTATTCAAAATCCCCATCCAACAAGACAATAAAATCTAGGATTTAACTCCAAATCCTATTTTCCATATTTTCTTAAAAGATCGATTCCTCATTGAATCGAAGTTGTACTTATCCGAAAATCACGGGTGTTACAATCCTCCCAACCTTAAAAGAGATTTCGTCCTCGAAATCTAGTTCTCACACCAACAATGGCCGTCGCGCCCAACACATTCCAATTGAAGGCCTAATCTACTAGTATGGCTTCCGACCACCAGACTTAAGTTGCCTCCCAACCTTAAGCGATCCATCTTTCTCAATTTTAGTTTCAACTCTAAATCACTTCACAGTTTATTCACTAATGAACCTAACAGAAATATCGACTCCGATCATCTCTACTATTAACTGCCAATTAACTCCACGAGTTCTAATAGACTCCAAGGACTCTTCACAACATCAGTCATCCGGCAGGTTCCTTTACCACACAGGGAAATCATCATTACAAAATCTACTCATCACACTTGAGTATCTTAGAATTTGCTACAACCGCTATCCTTATTTCATTTAAAATCGGACTACACCTTCCAAATATGCTAATGGTCCCCAATTTCCATCCCACAAAGGTTGACACTTAGTTATACCACCAAGCTTAGAACTCTATCCAAGGTCCTAACGAGCTCAAGGTTTTCAAGTGCGTTATTCAATAAATATGCCAATTAATCAAAACCATTCACAAAATATTTTCAATACTAAGATTTTCGCATCAGTACACTGTACGCACAAAACTACTACTATTAGTTCGGTAGCTACGTAAAACTGGACACGCTAGTCCCGCATATGAAAATCATGTTGAAAACCATTTCATTGCAGTTCAGTTTATCCACAAAACGCTACAAGAGTAAAAATAACTTCTTTAAAACGAACCACCACGGTTCTGGTATGGATTGACTAATGACATGCACTCAAGGTAACTGCCCACTTTAACGGTGTGCACAATTTTCACACGTACTTCAAAAGAAGCCTAAACGGCATTTGACTCAAAATTCTTTTCTAACCATTCAAATGGTATGGAACAAGGTTTGCCAGCAAAATTTGCGCGCGTCAGTTTATTATACAAAACTAGGAAACGATTTCTAATTACACCTCAGTCAAAACACAAAAACGACTTGTGCATGTTCCAAGTTTAAAGACAAAACCAATTCGTTTCCATTATTTGAAAATATCGACTTGAAACATCGTAAAACCTAAAGTTGGGGCAAGCATGCCAGCTTGTAATACTTATTTAGAAATTTCTTGTAATGAAATAACATGCACAAATCAACTCACACCAGCATTTCAAAATATGGGGTTCTTCAATTCGATTTCCAAAACTTCCTCAGATGGTCACATAATGACACACGAGTAAAATGTTCCCTACAAAACTGTACTCAACAATGTATTTTCCAAAAGAGAAGCTAGGAAGGAACAATTGCTAGTAAATGGTTGACGCTTAGAAGGGTCAAACCGACTTCAATTCTCAATTGTAACAAAGGTACGCGTCACTGTCCAAAACTTAAGAAATATACGCAACATAGTTTTATGCAAACAATTTTCCAAAATCTCCATCACGAAACCCTTTCTTCAAAATCTCATACTTGGAACATAAAACGTCAACATGGAAATGTTTACAATAAAATTTTCAAAATACTCCAAGTACCCATTTTCCAAAAACTAAAAGGTTTTCAATTCTCCCAAAATAATCGGCAAATCGAATTTCACCAAATGTCACGACTCGTGTATTTATATTTTCAAATTACAAAGCATTGCAAACTTATGCGTGATATCCACCACTCCAAAACACCCCTTTGACCAAATGGTCTATCATTCAAATAAGGATTTAATAACACATTTCGTACACAACTCGTTTGTCAAAGTGTCGAGAGAGCAAAAGTTACCAAGCTATGCATACCCCTAAGTCGATGCAACACATTTTTCATGAAAATAATAATAAACAATTAACTGACCAAAAGCGTGCCAAAATGTTCTTTCAGGCCTCACTTAAGTCATGTATAAATCAATCCATACACAGAACTACATGCAACGAAATACTTAGTAACACAAATCTTTAAAAGAAAAGTTACGCGACGCTAGAGTTCCAAACTCGTCTCTTTTTAATCGCCCAATGGCATAAAATTAACTTTTTCTCAACAAAATCGAGTGGAATCAAATGCCCAACCAAAACTCATAAACTTTTCACATAAGCAATTAGAGTACGCACACTGTAAAATTATACTCACACGATGCAAAATGTCGTACACGACACTCTAAGAACTTCAACGAACTCAATGACTCCAATCAACAAAATCGCACTAAACGTTGTGCTCCCAAAGTCAAATTACTAAAAATAAAATCATGAACGAGACGCCAAAATCTCAAAAATCCTCTTCTAGGGCGATACTACGTACACAACACTGTTTAACAAGCTCGTATTAAGCAGATTCCCAAAATAGTTTCATAAAGACACCACGGTAGCTAACTTTCCGTCCAAACTTCAACATATGAGGAGGAGATCCGATGTTAAAGTTATGAGCCATAGTTATTTGTCTACCATCTTAGACAACATAAAACACAGACATCCCTATACCCGAAAGAAACGTTTGATAACAACAACATGAAACAATTTCTGACGGAGTTTGCAACCCCCGACATAAGATGGTTCATGTACGTCCAAAACCAAACTCCAAAATATTGTGTGTGCTAAACATTTTCCAAAATTCGCAACACAATCCTCATAAGGATTTGAACACACACAAAATATTTGATGCAATTTATTTCCAAAACAAACTTGGTGCAAAACCTAGTCGGCAGTCAACGTTTCAGCTCATACTCCTCCAACATCCTTCGGTCCACTATTGTCATCCAGATATTCAAACTTCCTAAGGCAAGTTAGGTGATACATCAATTAACCCTACGGTTTTTCCTCGAATCAAAGTCGGCTCAATAAGCCTATGGTTCTACTTCGACCTTCAATTTCGACCCAAAACGGTCCACTTAAAACAATTAGCATGCTTATCGTCACTCCAAGTGACAATTACTAGAACCGTCCATCTCTTCCAACGACTACTAGTTTAGAACCTCCTTCACTACCCCAACGATCATCACATAAAAGCAATTCAAGCATGCATATGTACTAGTAGGTTCACCATGACACTGGCCAAGTGTCACTATAAACGCACCGTACATGATTATCCTTGTTACCCTCGACATGATTCTCGTTTCTAACAACATTCATCAACTTCAAAACATCCTATCTTAAAGTGCCTAAAGGTGAATTTCACTCTCATTTACTTAAACAAACACTAGTTTGAGTCTAGGTATCCAAAATCAACACCTAATTCTCTCAAACTTATGCTCTGATACCAACTTGTAACACCCTCAAATTTGGAAAGAGCAACTAATTTAAAAATTTTGGTATTACATCTGAAACATTAAGTAAATTACTTTCAATTACAAACAATGGTTATCTCCAAGTAATACCTACTACATAAGTCTTATTACCAAGACTAAACTCACTTCGGACACCGCTTACTCCAACTACAAGTGCTACTTCCCAAGGGTAAATGCGGAACATGACTTAAGCTATTCACCTCTCGTGCACTATACTAGCATTCGCCACTTCATGATGTAGCTAGAGCTACTCCAACCTGAGCCTGTTGCACATGCCGACAAAATAAAAGAAAATGAAAGGGTTAGGCTTACGCCTAGTGAGTTCAAGCATTTTATCATGACTATATAAAAACATAAATCGTAAGAGTAAAAGTTATAGTCATGATTTCAAAAGAGTTTACTTTAAATCCAATCAACCATTTTCAATTCCCACAATTCCATAAGAAAGTCCTCAAAAGTTATAATACGTTTTCCAAACTGAATTACCTTCACAAATAACTTGAAATACGCGAATAAGTTTAGTTTAGACAAAACCTTTAAATACGTTTGACAATATATATTCAACTCACCAAACATGGGAAATCGTCCATTAAATACAACTCTTTATTAAAACATAAAACGAAGCAATACCCACGCAACCGTATAAATGCAATAAGTAATCAAATACCAAAAACGGGGGAGACCCGTATCCGTTGAAGGTGGAGGTAACACATAAGTATACCACCCATACAACGTTCATCGTACAACTGGGAGTAGAGATTACAAGTTACGTTATGCCAATCTCTGTCATCCCAACGACATTGGGAATTACCACATCCGTCTGGCCTATTCCACAATTCTGCTCTACGAAGCCAAGTTACACCGTCATTGAGGATACACCTTGACGTCTACCCACTTGGTAACGCCTCAAGGCCCGGCACATCGGGACTACCTCCAAATGGTACATCCCGAAAGCGTGGGTCGTTACACAAACCTCCAAGGTAAGTATCCAAACTATATCCTCCTGGTGCCTACTTAGAAAGTTAAAGTCATAAACGTGAGTTCCGAGGTTCGTCCTCAAGATACCCCATTTGACCTTTACTTGTGACTGACTAAATGCCTATGGATCCAATGCAACACAGTCTAACACAACACGTCTAACCCAGAATGACTCACTCAGCTAAACATGTAAATACTCATAACATGCAATAATATGCAAAACAGTGCAATAAAAGCAACCTATCAACAAGACTCTACATTGAGCCATTTAAACCGGACAAAAGTTCCCAAGACTTATTCACAGTTAAAACCGAGCAAAGTGCTCCAAGCTTGCTAGACCCATACGTTGGTCAAAACACCTTTAAACTTTGATTAGGCAAGCTATATTTCAAAATCATTTACACATGCATGATTAAACCATCAGTTAAACCTCATTTTGAACAAATAACATTTTAAAGATAATTTATGGTTTCTAACCATCCAAACATCCAAAAGTCCCAAATATGGGTGTTTTACACATTTATGAAGATAACATTTCAAAGGAGTTAAATCTACCAAATAACTCACCCATATACATTTTCAAGTAAAATACACACATATTTGTAAAATACACATTTTGGCATGTACAACGTTTTCGCAAAGTAACTTGAACTCACCTTGCTAGATTTAGCTAAATCTAGGGTTTCTCCAACGTAAGCTCCATTGATGAAGTTTGTATCCTCAAGACAAAACTTCCAAAACCTAGATCCAAAAGTTTCCAACCTTGAATATTCATATCTAACCATAAGAAATCATCCTCCAACATTTTATAACCCAAACCCAATTTACATCAAAACCCTAACTTCATAGGTGATGAGATTATGAGATTTTCTTAACCAAATGCCACCAATACCACCCAAAACACTTCAATAAGGAAGAGAAAGTAAAAGACAACAACAATCTAACTAGAAATTACCTTAATCACTTGAATCTTCCAAAAGATAGCTCCTAAACTTCCAAAAGCTCCAAGCTCCAAAAATGATCATCAATGGTGGAAAGGGGTTTGATTTAAGTGGAGAAGATGAAGAGGAGAGGAGAGGGGTTGTAGGATTTCTAGTGAGAGAAACCGATTTCTAGAGAGAGAGTTGAGAGAGTTTGAGAGTGGTAAATGAAAAAAATGAAGAAGAAAGAAGAAGAAAAGGGTTTAAAACACCTTGGGACCCGTCGGCTATAGTGACACGGCGATAGTGACAGTGTCACTATCGCCAGGGCACAATCGCTCAGGCCCTTCCCACTCGCGGTACACTTCCAGCGATAGTGACACGGCGATTGTGACAGTGTCACTATCGCCGGGCACTATAGCTCAGAGTGTACCGAAACTTGTTTTGGCCATAACTTTCTCGTTCTAGCTCCGTTTTCGCTCCGGAAAGAACCGTTGGACTCGTATTCAAAATCCCCATCCAACAAGACAATAAAATCTAGGATTTAACTCCAAATCCTATTTTCCATATTTTCTTAAAAGATCGATTCCTCATTGAATCGAAGTTGTACTTATCCGAAAATCACGGGTGTTACATTTTTCCCCAACACAAACCCTCACTATTTGTTATAAACCTTAACTTTTCTAGAAATCCTTCCACTTCATCTTCTTCACCAAGTTTCTAGGGTTTTATCCAACCCTTTTCACTCCACTTTGAAGATTGGGAGTTTGTGGTTCATCTTGGTGGTTCTAGAGATATTTTAGTTGGTGGATTCAAGTATGGTTAAGGTAATCTCCTCTTCTCTTCATTTATGAAGTTAGGGTTTTGATATAAGTGGGTATTTTGGTATAAAATGGTTGGAGGATGGTTTTACATGGTTATATCTAATTATTGTTAGTTGGAAACTTATGGATATAGGTTTTGGAGGTTTTAGCTTGAAGATGCAAGTTTTCTTCAAAGGAGCGTACGTTTGGGGAAATTCTAGATTTAACCTAAATCTAGCAAGGTGAGTTCAAGTTGATTTGTGAAAACTTTGTACATGCCAAAAATGTTATTTTTCAAATGTTTGTGTGTTTTACTTGAAATTATCAATTGTTGAGTTATTTGATGAGTTTAACTCTTTTGAAGTAATTATCTTCATAAATGTTGTAAAACACTCATATTTGGGATTTATGGATATTTGATGTGTAGAAATCATAAATATATCTTTAAAAGATTTATTGCTTAAAATGAAGTCTATTTGATGGTTTAATCATATTGGTGTAAATGATTTTATAAACCATTTGAGAGAATGCACTTTTTAGTGTCAATAATCATTTTGAGAATTATAAGGGTATGAATCCTTTTGGAAAAACCCTTTTGTTTAACCCATGTCGAGTTTGGGTTAATAATGATTTTGTGGTACTTGTTTACCTAATCGATATTTAAATGCATTTTATGCTATGATGACCGTTATTTATGGGTCTAATGAGTTTTGAGCATTTTGCTCGGGTTTGACTTTGAGAAAGTCTTTGGGACATTTTGTCCGATTTTGATGACTCGATGTGGGGTCGTAATTATTGTAACGTCCCAAAAATTACAAGGAATTTAAAATTTTTAAAGTAACATTTCATTAATAAAAACTCATTTAATAATTCAATCATTTCATTTGCAAACTCATAATTAATATTCTCACGAACAATAAACAGCGGAATAAATGTCTAAAATTAAAATCATAAAAGTAATCAACTTTTCCCACGCGCCAGTGTGTACTCGTCACGCCTTGGAGCCACTCGTACCTGAAACCACAATTTATTGGGAAAGGGTAAGCACGAAACTTAGTGAATTCAGACACCATAAATAACACAGTTATTCCCACACCACCTCTAAACAGATAATTGCACATAAACAGCATACAAGTCTACGAACAAATCATAAACATGCATACCTACACCATCCCACCCAAAGGCATAAGCTGGTCCACCCGACCCCACGATAACTGTGCAAGCATTACCCGGCTCCCCCGGGTTCCTACGCCACCCGCGTATACAACCTTCGGTCCCACCGAGTTACTACGCCACCCGTGTATATAAACCTCGGCCCCACCGAACTCCTACGCCACCCGCGTAGTCATAACAATAAAGGTCCGACTAGACACCCCACTATTTAGTTCCGCATCACAAACAATTAAAACTACCACACACGTACAAATCGTAATGTAAAAATAACCGACATTAGTTATAGTGAGAGAACTCACCTCGTAAGCGCGCCTAGCTCACAAACAATAATTCAAGCTTCACAAATCCAAGATCACTTCCCAACACCTAAACAATCGTTACAATGTATTAACACGAGACCCGGACCCTAAAACACGACGCACCCTTAAATCGTCACTAAAACGACTTTTCGGTCTAACCAAACAGGTCTGTTCGGGACCTGTTCCGACCTCCATAAACCCAGAAAAACCTCAATTAAATTACATAACCAGAAAGTTCTCAGAGTTAGGGTTCCAAGGACATATTATACACCTCCTAACGATTTTTCTACAATTTAATACAGATTTTACAAAATTGGTTAACTGCACAGCGAAAAACAGCACCTTTCGTTATAAAACAGTAGTTTGACACTAGCTATGGTTCGAACTGGTTTTTCCGCAAAACATAAGAAACTTACTAGACTCAGAATGGGAACTTTTGGCACTGGTTTCATCCCAATCCGACATTCCTAGCAGAAGTTATGCTCGATACAAAATAGGGACAGAAACTGCAGTTTTTACATAAAATGATAACGCGGTCTTTCGCTATACGATTAACGGTTTTACGACTAGAACTAGCGGTTTAGGGTTACGGCCAGAGGTGGTATTAGGGTTTAGGCCGCGGCACCACCCACTGCCACTTCCGGCAGTGGGGACACGGCAGCGGCAGCGGCGTTTCCCGGCGGCGTTCACACATACGCACACACGCACCACCCCACACCACCCTCACACCACCGTCCCTTTCTCTCGGCTGCCCAAACTCGCACACACTCGACCACGCCTGACCACGACCGCCCACATACGGCCACCACAGCGGCGGCGTACGGCGGTGGTTGCTTCGCCGGAAAAGAAAAGAAAACGAAAACGGAAACGAGGACTTACCTTGCGACGAAAGCGACGACGTCCTCTAGTCCTCTCCTACTCTCGCCCTCCTTCCTCGACTCCGGCGTAACTCCGGCGGCAGCAACGGTGGTCGGCAGCAGCAGTGGTGGTCGGTGGTTCCTCCCCTCTCCCCTCGCCGGCGACGACTCTCTCTCGGTTCTACACGACGGCCGGCCAAACAAGTGCCGTAGGGTTTTTTTTTGATGTTTTTCTTATTCTTGGTTTGTTGATCACACTACTACACCAACAAAATACATAGGTCTCGTAATCCCCTAGCATGGGCCGAACCCAAGGTGGGTTTTTGGGCCTTTGACACAAATAGTCCCTCCACTTACAACCCTCTCGCAACTAACCAAAAATTCCGACACTTTAACGATTTGACCCAACTCGACTAACCCCGATAACGGAAACCACAATAATTCAAACTTAAAAGGAAAGAATTAATAAAAGAAATTACATACCGGGACACGGGCTTTACAACTCTCCCCCACTTGGATTAGACTTCGTCCTCAAAGTCTAGACCGGCAAATAACTCGGAATAGTTCTCGCGCATCTCCGCTTCGGGTTCCCACGTTCACTCGAACCCCCCTTCGGTGCGGCCACTGGACTTTCCTCAACTAGAATCTAAATTTCTCACCCCGTCTAGAAATTCTCGGATACTTTTCTTACTAACAAACTCCTTCAAGGACATTGAAATTATGATCGGAAGAACACTCCAACAACTGGATTCATTCCTTGTCAAACGACTTCGGTTGCCTCCCAACCTTAGATGTTCCATACATTCCGATTCAACTTTCAAGCTCTAACCATTCTAAAGGTGCTCACCAATATGCCTTATAGGATACTCGAATCCGATCATACTTACCAACAACTGTCGATTAACCTCCACGAGTTCTAAAAGGCTCCCAAAATTTATTTCACACGAATCGTCAAACCAGTAAACTTATAATTACCCACGAAGGTCATTCCACCATAACCATTCATCACAATTAAGCATCTCAGGGTTACTACTACCATCACCATAATTATTTTAAAATCGGCTACAAATCTCCGATTACACTAAAGGTGTTTGGCCTTAAGCCCAAAAGTCGACACCCTAATATACTACTTACTTCAAAAAGGTTACTGCGCATTTGTTCTCTTAATTACAAAGGGCATCATTCCCTTAACCGACACTATTCGGTCTACACTAACAACACGTGTGGAATACCCAATCTTCCACCGTCTACTTATCCTCCACGATCGCTCTAGGAAACCTAGTTACACTGTATCAAGATACGCCTTAACGCCTACCTCCCAGGTACGTCTCAAGGCCCGACACATCAGAACTACCTCTCAGGTAAGTGCCCAAGACTATATCCTCCCAGTGCCTACTGGAAGGTCAATGTCATAATACATGAATACCGGGGTCCCACCCCGAAATACTCAACCGACCATTACCAACGACTGACTGACATGACCAAGGATCCAATGCAAAACAGTCTACCAACAACATGCCTATCCCAGAATGACTCACTCACCCAACATGTAAATACGCAACGTGCAATAAGTGCAAAACTGTGCAACAAAACAACCCATCAACAAAACTTCACATCGAGCCATTAAAAACCGTGCAATTGACCCATGACTATCTCAAAGTCAAAACCGAGCAAAATGCTCCACGCTTGCTAGACCCATAAGTCGGTCAAAAACGCGTTTAAATAAAGTTTAAGCAAGCAATACTCTTAAATAACATTAGTCCCAAACTCGACACGAGTTAAACAAAAGAGTTTTCCAAAAGGACTCACACCCTTAAAATTCTCAAAATGACACATAACACTTATAAACGCACTTCCCAAATGGTTTACAAAATCATTTACAAAATATTCTCAACGTCAAGATTTTTCATTTCAAAAAGACCGTAAGCAATAAAACTACTATTACCAGGTCGGTAGTTACGCAAAAATGGACACGCTCGTCCCACATATGAAAATCATGTTGAAAATCATTTCATTGCAGCTTAGTTTACTCACGAAACGTAAAGCGAAATAAATAATTTCTTTGAAAATGAACCGTCACGGTTCTAGTATGAATTGACTCATGACATGTATTTAAAGTAACCGCTTGACCTTACACCGGGTGCGACAAAAGTGTGCACATAATTTCAAAATCAGTTCCACGATATTTGACCCCAAAGTTCCTCTTTTTCCAACATAAAACGTCGTGGCACAGGGTTCACCAACAAATCTTACGCGCATCGGCTAGTCATACAAAACGATGAAACGGTTTACAAATATATTTTTGTTAAAACACAACTGTCTCGTGTAAGTTTCAAACTTAAAGATAAAAACCAATCCGTTTCCATCATTTGAAAATATCGACTAAAACCTCATAAAATCTCAAAAGGTGGGGTTCTTTAAATTGATTTCCAAGATTTCCCCAAATGGTCACATAAACAAGTAAGATATGCACCTCGTGAAATTAAACCCACACGACTCAACATGCCGTAAAACAGAACTTATTTTAACCAAATCACTCAAATAGCTTTATACAGACATCGTGGAATGTAACTTTCCGCCTCAACTCTAACATATGTGGAGGAGTTCCAATGTTAAAGTCACAAGCCGTAGTCACTTGCCCAACATTTTAAACACCACAAAACACGGATATCATCTTACCCGAAAGAACCGTTGGAAAAATAAAGAAATGAGACAAATTCTAACAAAGTTCGCACTCCCGTGATAAAACGATTTCATACACTTTCAAAACCATATTTCAAAATCTTGTGTGTGTGCTGAACATTTCCCAAAATTCCAAAACACGATCCATAAAATGATTTGAAACACAAGAATTTGTTCATGCAATCTATTTCAAAATCAAACTTTGTGCATGACTTAGTCGGCATTCTACGCCTCGACTCCTACTCCTCCAAATCTCTCCGGTCCACTAACGTCATCCGGACATTTAAACCTCTTAGGCAAGTTGGGAAATTACGCCAAATAATCCCTACGATTTTTCCTCAAATCAAAGTCGGCTCCATAAGCCTATAATTCTAGCACAATCGTCCATCTTGCCCCGAAACAAACATCATCCTTATCGTCACTCCAAGTGATTAATACTAGAATCGTCCTTTTATTCCAACGACTACTAATTTTATAACCTTCGTCACTACCCCAACGATCATCCCATCAAAGCAAATCAAGTACACACCTGTACTAGTAGGTTTACTATAGTCGTTCCTCCTTGTGATGGATATTCAGGGTAGATATTACAATGAGTTATTAGAACATAATAACTCACACTAACACGCTCACGCTCGACTCCTTGGATTTCTCGTGACCTTCCCCGACTCGAACATTGATCCTGTGCTTCCGGTAGTAGGAGCTCTACTACTACCATTTACACCTATCACTGTCCGCTCCGAGTCCCATCCCGAGATACCAAGTAGTTGCTCGCCCAAACAAAAAACCATACACGTATGTCCATACTGACGCATATACACACTCTTCCTAACTCCCTAGGAATAAACATAATACCCCACTACCCTTGCTAGGGCGGAACCCCCACTAACCCTGACGAGTCGCCTCGTGAACGCACAGTCGTATACAGTGGAAACCAGATAGACATTCGAATATAAGATTCTATCCTACAACGGTTGGACTCAAACAAGAGCTGCGCAATAGAACTAAATCCAACATTCTAAGGCTATTCGGTTCCTACCGCATACAACCTATAGTGCATTCGCTTAACAACCTATCAAAGTTAGCATAAGTTCCTAATAGCAAGTAACAACCATACAATACAGTGTATTAAGCACCAAGCAATCTAGCATACATACTCCTATGTTCTAGAAAGCAATTTTGCATACGTACTCATATGTAAACGCTATTCCCAGCTCACTAGGAATTTCATCTCATCCCACTACCCTTGCTACAACGGAATCCCTGTTAGCCATAACGAGTTGCCTCGCGAATACCCAGTCGCATGCAGCGTGAATCAAATAGACATTCGAATACAAGATTCTATCCTAGAACGGTTGGACTCAAACAAGAGCTGCGCAATAGAACTAAATCAAATATTCTAAGGCTATATGATTCTTACTGCATACAACCTATAGGGCCTCCACTTAACAACCTACTATGACTAGCATTGATTCCTACTAGCAAGCAATCATCATACTGTACAGTGTAAACAACATAAGCAATCTAGCATGCATGCCCTATGATCTAGAAAGTGATAAATACACTAAGTACCGTACATTTCCCCTTTGGCTCCAGCTGACTATACACACTGCGCCCTCGATCACCGTTCCTCAAACGGATTTTTCCTTCTTTTTATTTCCCAAAAAACTTTAAAGAAAATTTTATAGCCGCAAACTTGAGATCAAACACACTGAAATGCGTTTGATTCACTCAAGCCGTGCTCTGATACCAAGTTGTAACGTCCCAAAAATTACAAGGAATTTAAAATTTTTAAAGTAACATTTCATTAATAAAAACTCATTTAATAATTCAATCATTTCATTTGCAAACTCATAATTAATATTCTCACGAACAATAAACAGCGGAATAAATGTCTAAAAGTAAAATCATAAAAGTAATCAACTCTTCCCACGCGCCAGTGTGTACTCGTCACGCCTTGGAGCCACTCGTACCTGAAACCACAATTTATTGGGAAAGGGTAAGCACGAAGCTTAGTGAATTCAGACACCATAAATAACACAGTTATTCCCACACCACCTCTAAACAGATAATTGCACATAAACAACATACAAGTCTACGAACAAATCATAAACATGCATACCTACACCATCCCACCCAAAGGCATAAGCTGGTCCACCCGACCCCACGATAACTGTGCAAGCATTACCCGGCTCCCCCGGGTTCCTACGCCACCCGCGTATACAACCTTCGGTCCCACCGAGTTACTACGCCACCCGCGTATATAAACCTCGGCCCCACCGAACTCCTACGCCACCCGCGTAGTCATAACAATAAAGGTCCGACTAGACACCCCACTATTTAGTTCCGCATCACAAACAATTAAAACTACCACACACGTACAAATCGTAATGTAAAAATAACCGACATTAGTTATAGTGAGAGAACTCACCTCGTAAGCGCGCCTAGCTCACAAACAATAATTCAAGCTTCACAAATCCAAGATCACTTCCCAACACCTAAACAATCGTTACAATGTATTAACACGAGACCCGGACCCTAAAACACGACGCACCCTTAAATCGTCACTAAAACGACTTTTCGGTCTAACCAAACAGGTCTGTTCGGGACCTGTTCCGACCTCCATAAACCCAGAAAATCCTCAATTAAATTACATAACCAGAAAGTGCTCAGAGTTAGGGTTCCAAGGACATATTATACACCTCCTAACGATTTTTCTACAATTTAATACAGATTTTACAAAATTGGTTAACTGCACAGCGAAAAACAGCACCTTTCGTTATAAAACAGTAGTTTGACACTAGCTATGGTTCGAACTGGTTTTTCCGTAAAACATAAGAAACTTACTAGACTCAGAATGGGAACTTTTGGCACTGGTTTCATCCCAATCCGACATTCCTAGCAGAAGTTATGCTCGATACAAAACAGGGACAGAAACTGCAGTTTTTACATAAAATGATAACGCGGTCTTTCGCTATACGATTAACGGTTTTACGACTAGAACTAGCGGTTTAGGGTTACGGCCAGAGGTGGTATTAGGGTTTAGGCCGCGGCACCACCCACTGCCACTTCCGGCAGTGGGGACACGGCGGCGGCAGCGGCGTTTCCCGGCGGCGTTCACACATACGCACACACGCACCACCCCACACCACCCTCACACCACCGTCCCTTTCTCTCGGCTGCCCAAACTCGCACACACTCGACCACGCCTGACCACGACCGCCCACATACGGCCACCACAGCGGCGGCGTACGGCGGTGGTTGCTTCGCCGGAAAAGAAAAGAAAACAAAAACGGAAACGAGGACTTACCTTGCGACGAAAGCAACGACGTCCTCTAGTCCTCTCCTACTCTCGCCCTCCTTCCTCGATTCCTGCGTAACTCCGGCGGCAGCAACGGTGGTCGGCAGCAGCAGTGGTGGTCGGTGGTTCCTCCCCTCTCCCCTCGCCGGCGACGACTCTCTCTCGGTTCTACACGACGGCCGGCCAAACAAGTGTCGTAGGGTTTTTTTTTGATGTTTTTCTTATTCTTGGTTTGTTGATCACACTACTACACCAACAAAATACATAGGTCTCGTAATCCCCTAGCATGGGCCGAACCCAAGGTGGGTTTTTGGGCCTTTGACACAAATAGTCCCTCCACTTACAACCCTCTCGCAACTAACCAAAAATTCCGACACTTTAACGATTTGACCCAACTCGACTAACCCCGATAACGGAAACCACAATAATTCAAACTTAAAAGGAAAGAATTAATAAAAGAAATTACATACCGGGACACGGGCTTTACAATTATGGTTTGCATTTATCGCATCATATCGCATTATTAATATTTACATGCCCGGGTGCGTTAGTCATTCCAGGATGGGCTTATTATTATAGAATGTGTTGCATTGGATCCATAGGCACATAAGTCAGTCTTTATTTGATGGTCTACTGGGTGTTGCGGGATTTGACTGAACCCCATGTTTAATAATCTTTACCTTCAAGGGTACACTAGGAGGGTTGAGTTCGGTTGAGCTGTCAGGTTGATTGACGGGCGTTTTTATTGACCTTCGCCATGTCGGGGCAATGCCATGGTTGTATCCCCGCTTGTGCCGAGCCTTTGGTGGTATTCTTATTGATACTTCACTAAGGTCAGTTGTCTCTTTGGGTGTGACTTGTAAGGCGTCGTATGGGACACTTGGGCTTTTATGCAGTGAAGTATCGTACGATTAACATTGTTAGAGTGTCGTACTTTTGTTTTCATCCACTCTCAATGGATACGGGTCTCCCCCGTCATTAGCCAACCTACTTGGGATTTTATATTGTCCCTGTTTTATTATTGTTGGTTTTATACATTTGACTGATATTGGATGACTTTAATATTGGATTCCCCTCCATGTATATTGAAATTTAAATGAAGCAGGTCATTTCCATATTTATGATATATGGACTTCATTACATTTTACGTTCGCGTGAGTATTGCTTCATATTATGTTTTCAATGAAGCGTTATAATTAAATTGATGGTTTTCCATGATTTATGGGTTGAATATTTTGTTGTCAACCGTATTTGAAGGTTTTGCCTAATATAGAATTATTCACGTATTTGAGTGAGTTGGGATTGGAATTCATTTTGGAAAACACTTTATACCTTTTGGGAACTTTTCCCAATGATTTTGGGTGCGTTGGAAAATGAGTCGTTTATATCCTTTTTGTAAACTCTTTTGGAAATCATAATCTATGTCGCAAACTTTCATTTAAAGAATTATTTAAATCATGCTATAAACTTTTGAACTCACTAGGCGTTAGCCTAACCCTTTTTATTTGTCGGCATGTGCAACAGGTTCAGGTTGAGAGTAGTTATAGTGACACTGCGAGAGGTTTTGTGCTAGAAATGTGCTCGAGAGGTGAATTGATTAAGTGATGTCTTCCGCAATTACCCTTGGGAATAGCACTTTGTATTTGGGTTAAGTGATACCCGAAGTGAGTTTAGTCTTTGTAATAAGATTTGGATTATATAATGTTGAGATTGATTTGTAGATTCTAATTCGAGGTATTTCACCTATTGAATTATAGGAAGAATATCCTATCATTTCGGATGTATTATCAAAATTTTAATTAGTTGTTCTTTCCCAATTCGAGGGGGTTACACTTTGTCCTCGTAGGAGGCCAGGGGTTCAAACCTCACCAAAAGTGAGGAGGGTGTGTGAGTTTAATTGTTGCATTTGCCGTATATGAATATCATTTACTTCAAAAAAAAAGTTTTAGAATTAAAAAAAAGTTTTCACTTGTTGAAAGGGGCATGATGGTTTAAAAATATAATAATTGACCTTATAAATTTCTCCATTTGCGGCAAGAATATTGTACATTTTCTTTTACTATTTAGCAAATTGCACCATACGCGAGTTATGACAAGGATAGTTGAAAAGATATTGAGAAAATCACACGGGTCATTGTGTATATGTTTCAAAACAATCGAGTTTTTTTAATACTAGGAAAATGTTGCTTTGTAACTTTTGTAAGCATGCATGTTTTACATTTTTCTGCATTAACGCTAAAGGCTAGAATTAATCCATCTGATGACATTTCATGCATTCTTCTAAAATTTACGTGGCCCAATCTAGCATGTCAAATCATGGAATCATCAAGTTCAGTAGGAGGATGACGACATAAACGCAGAATTTTCAGAACATAAAATTTTATTCACCACATTTGAACGGAACATACGATTACTTAAATAGCTGAAACCGATAAAACTACCACATTGAGATAGAATAAACCTATCTGATTCAAACACTTGTTTAAATCCAAGATTGTTCAAACAACCACCACTTACTAAGTTTTTACGGATCCTAGGAACAAATAAAATATCACATAGTTTAATACAATTTCCAAAAGAAAATTACAAGTTAACAACTCCAACTCCACAAATCAGTACACTTGACTCGTTTTCTATATTGAGCACAAAGTCATCTTCAACAATGTCAATTTCTCGAACCATTGTCGATCCTTGAAAAATATGGCGTGTCCCTAGTCAATCCACTATGCACGGTCATCATCCTGTAGATAAAAAGGTTCAAGAATAAGTTAACCATAATTCTAGAAAAAAACTTATTAAAGATAGTCGAAAACTGACCTCCTTTCACTTGATCCTGATCCTTAGACCTTGATCCACATCCGCCATTGTTGTTCAACTTAACCCGACAATCACGTTTGTTCCACTTTGTTGCATCTCCAACACCCAAATCCTTTCTCTTTTTATAGGATTTGTTGGGTCCACCAAACTTACGTTTATTGCATTTTCCTTTGTTATTGAAGTTGGCTTTCTTATCCTCTACCATATTCATCGAGGGTTGTCTGTAACATCCCAGACTAACCGTACCAGATATTGTCCGCTTTGTCCACAACCTGGACTCACGGTTTTAAAACGCGTCTGATAGAGGAGGTATCAAGTGCCTCTTATAAGGAAACCTTTGTTCCCCTCCCCAACCAATGTGGGATCTTACAATCCACCCCCATTGGGAGCCAAGCGTCCTCGCTGGCACACCAGTCCAGTTTCCGGCTCTGATACCAACTTGTAACACCCATATTTTTGTCAATATGAATGTTACATAATCTGAAACAAAATCTCCAAAGATACTCCAAAATTACGGCTAAATTAAAATTTTAGACCGTTTACAGCGGATGACTTCAAAACAATAAATACGTAACTTAATGCTAACCCGTCCCATACCGGATTGCGTTACAAATTTATCTATCATGGATGCCTGAAGATAAATATTGAACTTAAGTGGACTAGACAAATCTCTATGCATGTCGTTTCGCTTGTCCAACCTGAAACCTTTTGTCCCTGAAATGCATACTATAGTCAGCTTATAAAGCTCAGTGAGTTCATGGTTTGCGTGATTAAAAATCATTTCACACCATACATATCAATATGTAAACTTTGTACCAATGCATTCTCTGAAAACATGCAACACTAAAATGAAAGAGATCTCATAAACTGTCTCGTCGGGTATGGGTCATTTTGTCACTGACACGCCGTGGGTTGAACCTTAGATTATGTTTGATCACCCACTTGTCTGGGTCGTGCCACTTGTTCGTGACTTACTGGTCAAATGCCCATCCCTTAAAACTGCTCATAAAACTTGCGACTGAAATAACATGCTAGAGTTATTTGAAAACAAAATAAACACATAGCATGCAACTGATTAGAAATAACATACATGTAAAATATATGGTATCATGTATGAAAACTGAAATGTCATGCATACGTACACATCACCATACAATTCATATAACGCTCAAAATAAATTTGTACATATGTATGCATCCCAGTGTAAGTCTCATGAAGACTCACCTGATTTCGTGTAGATCGACTATTGATAGCTCTTGAATGAAGACCTACACATTTCATACCACCATATCCAATTAATGACATAATTTCTCCAAAAGTCAACTATGGTCAACCCGACACGACCTAAAGTCAAACTCCATATCCAATCTCTTAATGACCTCAAATATCTCCATTTGATCTCATTATCAAAATACTTGTGGATCAAACGAGATAAAAGGCAACCCTTGTTCAACACGGTCAATCTCGACTAACTTTAGTCAAACCCCAAATCTAAAACTCGACTTCGTCCCAAAACGTCAAAATAATCAGTTTATGATTTTATAGATTCATCTCTTCAAGTTAAAGCGTTCCAACACTTATTTAACTCGATTACGACGTTTTAATCTCTTTTGTAACATCCTAAAATCGGGGCCAATTTAAACCTTAAGTTTAACAAGGTTAACCATGGAATCATCCAACTTTCATATAAAAGTAGAGAATTAACTATGAGGTTTAATACATACAACTCGAATTCTCCAAAACAACCTATTAATCTAATCTTGTCAACTATGATAAGATTAAACTGGTTGTCTAAGTCATTCATCAAAAGCATCCTCTGCTCAGCTAACTTCTCCTCTTAACATCAACAAGTTGAATACTCAAAAGCACTCGTCCCTCTTCCCTTTACTTCCCAGAGCTAGTACCTGGTAAGAAAAGTTAATTTGAAACGATTAGGCTTACGCCTAGTGAGAACATCCAATTTCAAATTAAAAACATTAACAACTTTGGAAACTCAGATAATCAACGCATATAATCAAACCTGATTTATCACCATTCTTATCATACTCATACTCGTCTCATAATGACAGAATCATACTCAATCCCATGAGTATAACTACCATTCATAAAGTCATATCACCAAATTCAATAGCCTACTACGAATCCTCACGGATTCTAGTTTATCAATCAATCTTACAGACATACATTCAAACGTCATACCTTCTTCTTGAAATGGATACATAAACAACACTTATATATATTGCCTATTTCTAATCCGTCAAACAACACTTACACTTCATCTAATTCATGTTTCCTCATCTCAATTACGAATAGCAACTATACTTTGTCTATTCACTACAGTCAATCTGAATAGCAAATTCTAATTTTCCTATTCAATCATTCCTACATGAATAGCAATTCTACCTTGCCTATTCAATCATTCAACCTGAATAGCAATTCTACTTTGCCTATTCAATCATTCACTATGAATAGCAATTCTACTTTGCCTATCCAATCATTCACTATGAATAGCAATTCTACTTTGCCTATCCAATCATTCACTATGAATAGCAATTCTACTTTGCCTATCCAATCTTTCAACATGAATAGCAATTCTACTTTGCCTATCGAATCTTTCAACATGAATAGCAATTCTACTTTGCCCATTCAATCAATCAATGTGAATAGCAATTGTACTTTGCCTATTCAATCATTTCCAAGGATACACGGGAATAGCAATTTTACTTCGTCTATTCCTCCTTTCTACATGAATAGCAGTTCTACTTTGCCTATTCAATAATATGAATAGCAATTCTACTTTGCCTATTCATTAATATGAATAGCAATTCTACTTTGCCTATTCATTTCATTCCAATATATATAGGAATAGCAATTATATTTTGCCTACCCTACGTTATCAAATAAAACTAGTGTCTATGGATCCATTACACTTTACTAACGTATATACATAACAACATATCACGCCACTCTCGTATCATATTCTCAACTCTATGAATATTAAATAACATATCGTATCCTCATCCTCAATTGTTTCCCCTTCGGCGACTTAACACGGGGGTTCCGCTACCCGGTTAGCGGATAGGGTCTAGGGGCAGCGCCCCTAGAATTTTTTAGAAAACTAAATCAGATAGCACATCCAGAAACTATATCCGGACATCAGAATTGTATGGACAACAAAGTTACCAGACACTACAAACTTTCCAGATACACACAACTTACCGGATACACACAACTTACCGGATACTAATTCTATCCGGATGTTTACCGGAAACTTATTCAATCTGGATGACGTCCGGAAACCAAGGTTGTAACACCCGGAAAATCCTCGTAAGTAATAGTAAGTTTAATATTTATTAATATTTTGACTTTTTAGATTATGATTAACATTTTAAGTAACTTCTGTGATTTTTACTTGTTATTTGATAACTCTCGATAGAAATCAGTAAGTGTATTCTTTAAGTAAAATTATGAAAAATAGATGATATAGTGGAATAGTAGATTTTATGGATTAGTTAGATGGGTATTTTGAATACGAGCCTAACGGTACTTTCCGGGGTAAAAACGGGGTTCTAACGAAGAAGTTACGGCCTAATTAGTAAAAGTTTAGATGTTTGGCAAACAGAAGCTGGCGCCGATGGGTTGGCGCCGATGCATCGGCGCGGGTGATCGGCGCTGAGCACCTGACGTGCCAAAAGGGGGATAAACCCACCTCTTTACCCTTAGTCATTCATTCATCCTTCTAAGATAGAACTTCTGCTTTTGCTCTCATCCTCAGACGATTTTCTTCATCTGACCTAAGGTAATTTCATCTTTTAATCCTAATCTAATTCAAGTAATTGTTATAAGAATCTTATCAATTAAACTTTACTAAGGGCTTGCATCAATCATCTTCTTCTTGGAACAACTAGGTTCAAGTATTCAAAGTTAGGGTGTTAGCAATTGAAGAACTAAAGGTGAGTAATCTGTAACTAAATGTTTTTGTTATACTTATCTACCATTTCTTGTCTTGATTTTGTATTATGAAGGTAAAATCTTGAGTTATATGTTCTTATTGGTTAAGATGATAACAAGAAGAGTTTAAGTAAGTCAAAATGGATAAATTGTGTTTAGTACTTGGTATGCCATGATAAATGTTGATGATAAGAGTTTGGTTTGATTATATATCAATGGTATGTGAAATTGACATGATGGCTTAATAAACGTCTTAATGATGAGCTGGTGGCTTAATGGTCCAGATGGGCTTATTCTTAAATTGTAAACATGGTGGTTTATTAATGAATTCAATTGGAATGGAAATTAATACATGTGGATGTATGTGAACTACATGGAAGTAGTATTTATTATGATAAATGGTTGGACCATTGTTAAAGTGCTTAATATGTTGTGAATCTTATTTGGATTAACATTTTTTGTATTCACTTAATTGGAGGAGCACCTGGTAGGCATTGGAGGATATAATCATACATACCGTGGGGTAAATGTATTTTGTTCATACCTTCGGACACCGTGGGGTTTTCCGTTGTGTTATGCCTTGTGACAATACCGTGGGGTATCAATCAAGGTATATCTTCAATTATGATGTAACCGGGTAGCGATATGGGCCTTCTCCATGGAATCCAATTTGTGAATATACCGAATTGTTCTTCCTACATGTTATGATTATAATCTATGTATTATGTGTAAACCTCACTTAGGCTTTAAAAGCCTAACACTTGCTATGTGTTTTATGTGTTACAGATATTAGTGGTTCCGGACTCAAGAAGGTTTAGTACGGGGTGTGAGCTCGGGATTGATGTTGGAAGGTTAAAGAATTGGAAGATTTACATTAGAACTTCCCGACATCCTTTTTGGATCTTGGATTGCTATAGTATTGAGCAAGCAAGCTAGTAGTCTTTTGGTAGTTATACATTAACTAAATATTTGTATTAATGGTTTGGTAATGATGTTTATAAACACTTTTACTTTAGTAATGTGTACCACTCTTCCGTTTTATGGAAGTTTTTGTTAACCCCTATTTTGGGGTGTTACAAAGGTAATCCGGATACCATCCGGTATCTTTTTCATCCGAAAACTACTGAAAAGAAAACTTACCGGATGTTGAGCTTCGTCCGGATACCATCGATCAGGGGTTTCCGTATACTTTCTTTTTATCCGGAAACTACGGATGTGTTCTTATTTTCTCATCAAACAGTCTCAATAATTCATCCTTAAATGCAATACGCGTCCTTATGACAGTTCTATAACATATAAGCAAGATAACACCACCGAAATCATCCAATTTTAATGTTTATAACTCAAAATGAGATGAACTCACCTTAATGAAGATAAACCCACTTTTCTTGCAAAATCAAAGATTCAAAACAAGAACTCTAATCAACTGTACCAAGATGGAAATCAGATTAGCTTGTAGGTACAATCTCACAACTGAAATCGATTTTACATAATCCAATCTAAGACTTACCCCCAAAAGAGATTTCTTCCTTTCTTTCTCTTCTTCTTTCTCTTTTCTTTCTCTCTGCTCTTTTTGACCGACTCCAACAATCTGATTGAGATATTTTCTCAATCAGGTTTCCTCCTTTATCTAACACCTCGTGTTTTAATAATGCCCAACTACACCCTCAAGTTTCAAACTTCCAAAAATAGCAACAAACTTTGGTCACTTGAATTTTAACACCATTAATTTACATAATTGCAAAATAGCCTTAAGTCTTAAACTAAATTACAATTCGATCTCATTCATATTAAATATAATATAATGGAAATTCGAGGTGTTACATCTTTATTAAATAATTTAATTATTTTAATAGACCTCTAAGTGTTTTGCTTATAACGACTCTTAACGTCGGTTATCCTTTTAATAACCAAAGAAATAATCCATTCCGACTTAAAGTATCTCATAATTTATAATTCTTAAAGCTACGCCTTAAATGCGATCATTGATTATCTATTATATAAAAAACAAATTAATAATTACATCTCCCAAAGTTAAAATGTTCAAAAAATAATTTCTAACCCAAGTGACGCTTTAAACGAATATTAAATCATTTAAAGATAAATAATTTAATAAACTAATTATAAATTTGTAAAATAATTTAACATATTAATCTAAGAGAAATTAATTAAAATACCCTAAGTTTGACCATCAGTTACCAAAATGCCACAAATCTCTCTCATCTTACAAAAATGCCCCAAAAATCCGCGATGGAGCCCGCGATCGCGGCCCCCAGGCCCACGTGTCACCAGGTTTGCCCACTTTGCCCGCGTTGGTCCCTCAAGAATGCCCGCGGTCCAGCTTCCCCCCCTCAAGAATGCCCGTGTTGGCCGTTTTGGTCCCTGCCCGCCCGCGTTGGGCCCCCGCGATCGCGGGCTAACCCGCTACTTTTCGAATTTACAGTTTGGTCCATGAAGTTTGTTGCAAATTTAAAAAAACATTAATGGTCCCTATATTTTTTAGGTTATCATTTTATGTGGTTTTTAATGTATTGTTTCTTTTCCATTTTAATGTTTTTAATATAGAAATTCACTTAAGTTATGTAACAAGGAAATTAATTAACAACATCATATAAAAATTATTGCAAATCATCTTCCCAACCGAAACGGATACAGTGCATGTAAACAAAGAAATCTATTACTGGAAGGCGTCCTGGAGTCCTGTGATCAAGTTAACCTTTTCCTTGATCACGTCCTCCATTCCTATGTAGTCCGATTCGAGTTCTTCTAGTTCCTCTTCAGCTTCCTTAATCTCTCGTTGCAGCTGCCGAACGTGAGCCCTAGTCATGGCCAATTCTCGTTTCTTCTCCGCTAGATACTCCATTTTCCCCTGCTGAATCCCCCTGTTATGGTTCCACATACCCTTTACCTTTTTGATATCGGCGTTCGCCTCATCAATGGCTTTTTGCACTGCGAGAGTAATTCGTTGACTTTGTCGAAGACCCGTCGGCATAAAATCATACATTGATGGGGTTCTCATGCCATTATCGAAGTAGTAATTGTCGGATGCCATCTCCCAGTCTGCTTCCTCCTCAAGCGTGAATGGAAAATCGGCTGCAGTTCGCCCACAGTTTGTCCACTCCTCGTCTGTTTCCGGTACCTTCCAGGTACTCCGGCGAGCTCCGTCGTTCAGTGGTTGGTAGGCTCCCGAACGTGAAGTTCCAGCCACATTCGCCGACCTGTTCCCTCTTGATCTTGAACCTCCATCCATTGTGTTAAGAAAAGCGAGAGCGTGTTTGTATAAAAGATAGATAGGAAGTTGTGATTCGTCTGAATAGTTCACTGCAAGATTCGTTTGAAAAGAGCCTGTAAGATTCGACTGAAAAAGTAACTGCAATATCCGTCTGCTCTTGAATAAAGGTCTTTAAGTAGTCAAACATAGCTAATTAATGATAATTTAGATCAGATTTATATGGTACTGTCAAATGCAAGTTTCTATAATATAGATACTGTTCTACATTACATGATACCAATTTTTGCATCATATGAATCACTTCCAGACAACAAGAACCAATACACCAATAATCAAGAAATAAATGTTTGTTCATCCAATAATCTCTGTATTAGGATTATCGCAAGTTTCATAAACCTACTTACTAGGTGTTGGAAATATGGGTTTTACTAAACTTTGGACGCATTTAAATTTATATATATGTGTTATATAACTAACTTTTAGTAGGTTTATGTTCTCCTATATGAGAGCTTCGAAATGATATATAATGCGTCCAAAATGGAGTATGTGTGAAAGAGATATCGATACTCAAAGTTGAGTAAATGGATGAAATTAGCAAAAACCAAATGAAGTAAACAGTAAGTCAATCACAATACTTTAACAAAATAAGTTAATACTAAAAATAACAATTATTTAATGTTACATAAACAACCTAACGTGGCCCTATTTGACAATGCTCATAAATAGACTCCGCCATATGTATGCGAAAATCTTTGGCAACATCCTCGGCCTCGTCAGGGTGTACCCATACCTCATTGTTATTTATCAACATTTGGGCATTACGGCATACCCAGACACCGCAATCCGCATTTATCCCGGCCTGCTGGGGTACATTCTTGGCGAACTTATAGCGAAATACACCTGTCATATCGCGACGTCTATCATCCTTGACCCGGCAAAAGAAGTCAAATAGCACAGCTTTAAACTTTGTCATCTGCTCTTCCAATTGTTGTCTGAAGAGACTGGCACTGTCGCTATCATATATGGTCATGGTCATAGCGTCAAGTTCAAACACTCCAAGCAGCCAATGTTGGGGATTGAGGCATATAGGGATGTACACCTAAAATATTACAATATTAGACAACTTAGTTAGCAACAAAACAAGTTAAATAAAATAAGAGTAAAACGATTTACATACCACATCGAGGAGAGCCCAAAAGGTCCCTTCCAAGCCATTGCATGATCTAACCATGGAGGCGGGACCTAGATGCTCAATCAACAAGTAATGAAAGAACATACTGAACATCATGGTCCACCTCGTGTCTGTTCCACGATATCTTTGCAACAGCGAGACCCAACAATCGATGTGTTATACATAAAAAATAGATGGTTAGACATGTAAAATAAATATATTTGATTATATGACTATAATTAAACTTCATACTAACCACATCCAGTAAGTCAGACTCCAAAGGGTCAACGGCCAGCAATACATTGAAAAACGAGGGGGTGATTTCCATGTTCAAGTGAGGGATGAAGATCAAGGGGGGAGGCGACCAGTCCGACACATCCTCAATATTTCCGACCCCGGTTGAGGCTCCGGTGAAGACACCTTTCCCTTTGGTAGTTTTAGCGGCCGGTGGTGTCGTAGATCCTTGTTGGCCAAACGGGTGACGAAACCATTGTGAAATTTTATGCAACCGCTTTTGAGGGAGCGGGGTCACCTGTGGTGGTGGATCTACAACCTCCATCGGGTCATCTTCCGGCTCCGAGAAGTGCTCCGAGAAGTGATCCTGGATAATAGGAGACCCCGTCTGAAAATTAAGTTATTAGATGTTTTAAGTACAATTTAGGAAATGTTCACAATTAAACCAAAACTACCAAAATAACTTACAGTATGCATTTCCGGGCTGTAATAGTCTCCGGCCGAACCGCCAAAGATGTCCGTGATTGCTGTGGTGGCGAACGGCGGCATATGCGAGGTGTATGCCCCCGACATCCCGGCCTGTGTGACATTGATCATTAAAAGAGTTACAAACTTAGGAACAAACATATAACTGTAATGGTTACTCAGTGTCACTTACACTCTCCGGGATAGTAGAATAGGATGTGGTGGCGAACGTCGTTTCGGCCCCCGACATCCCGGCCTACGTGACATTGATCATTATAAGAGTTACAAACTTAGGAACAAACATATAACTATAATGGTTACTCAGTGTCACTTACATTTTCAGGGAATGACGGATAGGATGTGGTGGCAAACGTCGTCTGTGCCCCCTGTCCGAACGGAGCGGGGATCGGTGTCGTACTCGACAGCTAAAACAAATTTAGAACGTAATATTAATATACAAACTAAATAAACGTGGCCAACAAATTAAGTTAAACACTAACATGGACAACGCTAAACTGTCTGTAGACTCCCTCCAGTAACTTTACACGTGACTCTAGCGGCCCGTGGACGTAGTCCCACAGGTACTCATGACAGCCACGCTGTGGCTCGTAGGAAGGGGCCGCCTGATATGGATCGTAAGGGGCGGCTGGTAAGAGGAGGAAGGGGGCGGCAGGTAGGGAGGGGGCGGCGGATAGGAGGAGGAAGGGGGCTGCTGATATCCACCGGAAGGGGGCCTGTCGTCGCCTTCCTCATCTTCGTCAGATGTGGAAGGAGAGGGACGTCGAGCCCTTGCCGCCTCTGCGTCAATAAAGGCCACGCTGTCTCTGTACCAATCCGTGTCCATCTCGGCGACAGTAGGCTCAAGGCGAGCGAAAGGCAAGAGTGGCAGCTAAATATATGATAAAACATAAAAAAAATTAATAAGCGGAACTAACGTAAGCAAATTGTAAACATAGTAGAATAACTTACATGTCTAGATTCATTGAAGAACTGAACCCAAAGCGACCTACTTAGGGTAACACGCTTGTCCCAACGGGTTCCTCTAAGTACTCGGTCGTCGCGCTTGACGAAATATCGGATTGATGCGGGAAACATCTCCAAGATCCATATCTGGAATTAGACAAGAAGAGCAAGTACGTAAAAAGAAAATCCAAACAGTTAGTATGTATTATTAACAATTGTTATACTACGTATCTAACCTTGAAGGCGTATGTAAAACCACAAAGGTTCATCTTTGCATGTCGATCGGAGTCGCGTCTGGCTATGGCTCGGTGCAATATTGAGTAGCAATGTGTCCAGATATGGCTACCCCACGGGTAGCTGTTAAACAGCTCAAGGTCCTCGACGGCCCTAAGGACCGTCGAGGAAGCATACTGGCTATAGTCACGGCCCATGAAGCCCATATCCACGATCACCACCAAGCATAGACGGACAGCATCGGCGTCGCTTAGGGCACTAAGGCCCTCTTTCATCATGTCCCGGGCTGCCTTCACCTTCAAACGAGATGCTGAAATGCCCCAAACCCTAGGAACGAAGGAGTAGTCTGCTAAGGGAGGAAGGGGGGAGCCTCTCCAAAACGTAGTCCTGTAATTAGACAGAACTTACGACGCCCAAAATGCAATCGATCGCCGAAGAAATCAAAATGCATCTCCTCCGGCTCAGCGTTGGCGTCCTCGACCTCCAACTGTAGAAACATGTGTACTAGCATAGGGTCGCCAGCAGAGTAAGACACATCCATCCATGGCCCGAACGGTGTCCCTCTAAAGATAACCTCAAGGGTATCCGCGCGATCACCTAATCCCCCAAAGCGGTTTCTTAAGTCCTCGATGTAGGCAACTTTGCACTTTAGCGTCAAGTCGATGTTAAAGAAATCCCTCTACATAGTCATTCACAGATGTTATATTTAGTGTTATATATAGATGTTGCGGTTTATTTTATTTCAACGTATAATAGTGTTATATATAGATGTTGCGGTTTATTTTATTTCAACGTATCATATTGTTATATATAAATGTTGTGGTTTATTTTATTTCAACGTATCATAGTGTTATATATAGATAAAGTGCGGTTTATTTTATTTCAACGTATAATAGTGTTATATATAGATAAAGTGCGGTTTATTTTATTTCAATGTATCATAGTGTTATATATAGATGTTGCGGTTTATTTTATTTCAACGTATCATATTGTTATATATAGATAAAGTGCGGTTTATTTTATTTCAACGTATAATAGTGTTATATATAGATGTTGCAGTTTATTTTATTTCAACGTATCATAGTGTTATATATAGATGTTGCGGTTTATTTTATTTCAACGTATCATATTGTTATATATAGATAAAGTGCGGTTTATTTTACTTCAACGTATAATAGTGTTATATATAGATGTTGCAGTTTATTTTATTTCAACGTATCATATTGTTATATATAGATGTTGCGGTTTATTTTATTTCAACGTATCATAGTGTTATATATAGATGTTGCGGTTTAGGGACCCTAGTTGTCATTCTTAAAAGTTTAGGGACCTAATTGGCATTCTTAAAAGTTTAGGGACCTAAATTGTCATTCTTAAAAGTTTAGGGACCTAAGTTGTCATTCTTAAAACCGTAGGGACCTAAGTTGTCATTCTTAAAAGTTTAGGGACCTAATTGCCATTCTTAAAAGTTTAGGGACCTAAATTGTCATTCTTAAAAGTTTAGGGACCTAAATTGTCATTCTTAAAAGTTTAGGGACCTAAGTTGTCATTCTTAAAACCGCAGGGACCTAAGTTGTCATTCTTAAAAGTTTAGGGACCTAATTGGCATTCTTAAAAGTTTAAAGAACTAAATTGTCATTCTTAAAAGTTTAGGGACCTAAGTTGTCATTTTTAAAACCGTAGAGACCTAAGTTAACATTTTTTTATAAAAAAACACATTCTTAACAATTTTTTTATAAAAACACACTCTTAACAATTTTTTTATAAAAACACTCTTAACAATTTTTATAAAAAAACACATTCTTAACATTTTTTTTATAAAAACATACTCTTTAGAATTATTTTTAAAAAAACAATCTCTTAACAAATTTTTTATAAAAAACATTCTTAACAATTTTTTATAAAAACACATTTTTAACAATTTTTTTTATAAAAACATACTCTTAACAATTTTTTTATAAAAAACACATTCTTAACATTTTTTTTATAAAAACACACTATTTAGAATTATTTTTATAAAAAACAACCTGTTAACAATTTTTTATAAAAAACATTTTTAACAAGTTTTTTTTTATAAAAATACATTCTTAACAATTTTTTATAAAAACACACTTTTATTTTTTATAAAAACACACTCTTAACAAAAAAAAATTATAAAAAAACACCTTCTTAACATTTTTTATAAAAACACACTCTTTAGAATTATTTTTATAAAAACAATCTCTTAACAATTTTTTTATAAAAAACATTCTTAACAATTTTTTTTATAAAAAAACACTCTTAACAATTTTTTTATAAAAAAACACCCTCGTAACATTTTTTTAATAAAAATACTCCAATAACAACATACACATTATAACATACAAATATCACATTCAAACATAAAACCATACATATCATATATCTTAAAAATGTTAAACATAGAACATATTCAAACATAACAAAAGTTATAAACACTCTAACAACATACAAATCATATATCTTAACTTAAAATAACATTATAAAAAATAACATTATAAAAAATAACAAAAAACATAAGGAAAACATACCACAGAGGTAATACGAGACATCTTCACAAAACCCGAACGCGTATTCCACACGATAAAATTGAGAGAGTGGGAGAAAATTGAGAGAGTTTGATTAAAAATTGAGAGAGTTATTAAAAAAATGGGGTGTGGCCGGTTTGGTCCCCCCACCCCTCTTATATAGTGCGGCGATAGAGAAGAGAAAGAGATAGGGTTTGCCTCACAAAGAATTTTAGGGTTAACCCCATGCCGACGCGTGGCGGGTTAGCCCGCGATCGCGGGCTCTCAACGCGGGCAGGGACTAAACCTGCCAACACGGGCATTCTTGAGGGGGAAAAGCTGGGCCGTGGGCATTCTTGAGGGACCAACGCGGGCAAAGTGGGCAAACCTGGGTGACACGTGGGCCGACGCGTGGCGGGTTAGCCCGCGATCGCGGGCTCTCAACGCGGGCAGGGACTAAACCTGCCAACACAGGCATTCTTGAGGGGGGAAGCTGGGCCGCGGGCATTCTTGAGGGACCAACGCGGGCAAAGTGGGCAAACCTGGGTGACACGTGGGCCTGGGGCCCGCGATCGCGGGGCCCACCGCGGAATTTTGGGACATTTTGGTAAGATGGGAGAGATTTGTGGCATTTCAGTAACAAGATGTTTGACTTAGGGTATTTTAATTAATTTCCCTTAATCTAATAATAATGTAAATTAGTATATTAAGTAAATGGCCAAAATCTGATATCTTTTTACAAGCCCAAATCAATTCAATAGATATAGATTATTATAGGGCCCAATATAATAAATCTGGTATTATTTAAAAGCCCAAATAAAACTTAATAAATTTGATACAATTTAAAGCCCAAATAAAACAACTAAATGAGTCTTGGACCATCAGATTTATTAAGTTTTATTTGGGCCTTAAATTTGAAAATCAGACAATTTACGTGTGAGTTCACTTTTTGAATTGGTATTTCGCCCCTATTCCTGGGTTTCACGAAATTCAATATGAGGCAAGACTCAAGAACACTTTCATATTTAGGCACAAAAACAAAAGTAAGATTACCGAAGAGTATTTGAAGGTTCAAGTACTTAGTGAGTACCAAACGATGTAAGTATATCGTGTATATACTAGCTTCATTCAAAAAAGACAAAATCACTGAAATGTGGTTTTGACAAGTTAATAGCAATTCTAGATGGTTATAACCGCACTTGAATAACACCACAGGTTGATTACAAAAGCATCGGAGTTCTAGTCGTGCAGGACCACAGAGCTCTGGTCATACATGATCAGAGAAGTAAGTTAGACACCTCAAGTACAACCAGAGATAGCCTGGACCAGAGGTAGCCAACCAGAGGCACAACTAAGACAGACCAGAGGTAGGCCATTACCAACCAGAGGCACCACCATGATCAACTAGAGATAGGGTCCATGACCAACCAGAGGTATGATCTATATTTGGTCTAACCTTTTCAGAACTGAGGTCTGAAAACACACCACTTGATCGAATCCTAAAACTGATCAGAACTGAAGTATTCCTTCATTATGATCACATTTTCCCACTATATTCCAACCAGCAAGGGGGGCGCAACTCCATTGACCCTGCCATTTTGTCGTGTCCGAGATTAAACTCGTCTTATATACACGTGTCAGTCTGCACCAACTAACTTGTATTAGATCACAGTTTGAACACCTCATTGGCACTCGTGTTAATTTCAATTACACTTAAATGGTCGGTGACACTAAAATCACCAACAATATATATATATACACACACACACACACACACTAATGAAATTGCTTCCCTCATTTTCAACCATAGCCACATGGTCGATACGAGATGTTATATCTCTAACACATGTACAAAACCCCCAACGCCAATGTCGTCCAAGAGTTCACGACCACGGGTTCAAAACGTTAACGATGTTCTTCTCCTTCGCCATCGCTGTAAATCCAAACTGAAACCCTCAACGCTAGTTTTCTTCTTCTTCTCATTTTTACAGATTTTTTATTTTAGGTTTTAAATTATTGTTTGATCTTTAAATGGTGGTGGTTTTATTTGTTGTGGTGGCTGATAATCAGAGGTTTCTTTTTGTGGGAAAGAGGTTGGAAGGAAAGGATACATGACATCGTTTTAGT
This sequence comes from Saussurea involucrata, assembly GCA_033807775.1. Classification (NCBI taxonomy): domain Eukaryota; kingdom Viridiplantae; phylum Streptophyta; class Magnoliopsida; order Asterales; family Asteraceae; genus Saussurea; species Saussurea involucrata. The sequence continues at coordinate 228,160,928 of CM066314.1, forward strand.
GGATGGATTTATGAAGTTTTTTAGTTTTTAGTAGGAAATAAGACACAAATCTAAAAAGACGAAATTACCTCTCACTTAACGACTAAAAGTTAACGATTGTTAGAGAAAGGGGATGGTTTTCAATGTTTTTGCATACCACAATGGCTAACTATAGTTTTTAAGCTATAGGGACGAAAGATGAGTAAAAGGAAAAGCACAAGGACCAAAAATGTAGTTTTACTTTTTTCATAATTATAAGAACACAAGTATTATTTCAAGAATGAAATTGTAATAAAAAAATCAAGATCTCACTTTGAATAAAATAGAGGGAAAAGTTCAAAAAAAACCTAATGGACTTTGTTGTTTGGAATGATTAAGTCATTAGACAATTTTTTGGAACAAACAAGTCATTGCACTTTTTAAAACTTGTTAAATAAATCCTTAGACTTTCTAAAACCTGTTAAATAAATCACTAGACTTTCTAAAACATCCTTATTGCTCTATTACAATTCTCTCCCAACTTCTATACCAACTCAAAAATGGCATCCTGCTTCCACCATTCAAGTATTCAACCACCCTAGAAGACAACTCCGCGACGACTCCCCAGATCAATCCATCACCACCCCCTTACCCCTCTATACTATCATACAAAGTCACTGTCAAAAACCCCTCCTACACCATCAACATAGATTCCCACATCACACTCCTTGGACTTTCATGGCTCTTGAATAAGCCAAAACATGTCGATATCCATAACAAAACGAATATGATAGAAACAAATATTTATATCATAATTACAGTACTTGCATGGTTACTAACGACAACCTGCATCAAAACGGGGAGGCCACAAATCACAAGATGGGCAATTGAACTTGTTGAAAGCATGCTGCTAAAAGAAAGATGACCCGAATACTATTACAGAAAACTTGGAAGATACGTAGGTAAGTGTAACATCCCAAATCCCATAACATACATCATAATACATAACATGCATACATATCATTGATTTACAACAAAAGTTACATAACAAACCAAGTACGGTCTCATTAGTCTTGACACTACAAAATATATAAAAACTTCTTAAACATCATCGATCAACGGAGGCAGCCTACACCTTATTCTTTCCTTTGCCGCTATCAATTCCTCGACCTGGAAAACATATTTTTGAAAACAAAATGAGGGTTAGACCAAACGGGTCTAGTGAGTTAATCCCGGTCCTTTCCAAAATCATTATAAAACCTTTTATGCAAATCCTTTGTATCAAAATAGTTTAAATAAACCTTCGGTAATCCTTTCATAAAATATAAACATACCACACGTATTTAAATACCAATCCAGACTCGTGCATCGTGTACATCTCATCCACCTTATTCCTCCACAAATGGCCATATTAGTTGGTAGCAAGCCAACTAATAAATCAACAACCGGTCCGCACACCGGAACCCGGCTACCCGTCGGTCCGCACACCGGAACCCGACTACTCACCGGTCCGCACACCGGAACCCGGCTACCCGTCGGTCCGCACACCGGAACCCGACTACTCACCGGTCCGCTCACCGGAACCCGGCAACAAGTGCACTCGTGTAGTGCAAAGCTTATATAAATACAATATATATCTCATTACATCATATTGTCATTTATATACACATAATCATATTCCTACCACATAATCATCTCATATATATATATATACACATATATATGTATCCCAGTTCAAAAACGTTTTAAAGCAAAACTCACCTCGATCGCTTATCCATAAACACTTCCAAGCTTTTCTCCAAAAGATTCAGTCTTTCAATCCAAATCCACAGAATCTGTAACAGATTAAATACAAATATCGTCTTACTAGTCAAACACATAAAGCCTACTAAAATCTTATCCTCAAAAGTTCTCCCTTCAGCGACTTATCATGGGGGTTCCGCTACCCGGATAGCGGATGGGGTCAAGGGGCAACGCCCTTGCGGGACTCCATATCACAATGGGGTCAAGGGGCAACGCCCAGGAAGTTTTCGGAGCAACTTAATCCAAAAATACAATCAGAAACTATGACCAGGCACTACCAAAACTACCGGGACTCACTGCACCGGGATTCCACTGTACCGGGACTCTCCAGTACCGGGACTCCATATCACCGGGAGTTGGCATTACCGGGTCTTGTCGTTACCGGGAGTCGAAAATACCGGGACTCCATGGTACCGGGACTCCATGGTACCGAGAGTCAACCATACCGAAAGTCTACCGGGACCTCCCTGGGACTCTAAGAACACAGTCGGTTTCATCTTACCTAGATTCGATTGAAAACAATACAAAACACGAAACTGGAAATTCTAAACCGATGGGAATTTACTACTGATGATTACAAACACAAAACCTAAAGAATACATACCTTAATTTTGATTCCAACACACTCAATCGGAGCCTTAACCGTCCTTCCTTCTTCTGCTTCTTTTCTCCTCAAGAACACGCACACACACACACACACACACACTGATATTTTAAGTTATGAAATATCTGAAAATCCTAAAGGGGTAATATCAAATCCCCATTTACCAAATGAACCTTCAACTATCAACTAATGTCCAACACCCCTTTAACTTATTATTTTACCCTAACTTACCCTAAACCTCGTTTTATAAAGTTAACTAGATTTAACGGAATTAGGATTTAACTAACGAACTTACCCGGGGTATTACAGTAAGCAAACAAACATGGTCAATTGCAGGATATTTGGTAGCAAAAATGATATTAGAAGATCCATCACATTTGGGTATGATCTCACTTGAAGAATATAAACAATTGAAACCCATCATGGAAAGATCCTCCTCTTGGACTTGCTGAAAACCTCGTGTTTTGTATGTTATATAGTATCTTTTAAAATAATTACCATACCAGTTTGGTATGATTGGGATCGATAAGTTAGTAATATGGTTAACATTTGCACCACTAACATAGAAATATAAGATTAAAAAAATAAAGGAACGGGTACTTTTAATTAGTTATTGGTTGTGTCTTTATACTTGCTATATAAAATTGTCAAAGTCTGTAACTAACCCGTAACGCGTACGTTAAACAAATTCATGATTTTAAATGGTCAAGATAATGAGGGGCAAAAAACCGTCTTTCCCCGACTTTTTTTTCCGGATAAGGTTCATCTAGGCTTTGCCTAGAGCCCTAGACTACATCCTTAGAAATTTGGAAATAAACAAACAAAACGGCCGTCTGAGACTAAGCCTGACCACAGAATGCTGACGGCTGGACTCTAACCAAAGATGGATGGGATATTCCACCACATCCCCCAACTTGCGAAACCATAAAAACATTTTACGTAAAGACATCGTAATATCACCATTTATTTCAGGTCAACAATTAATTCATGAACATATTGATGAACAATTAATTCATGAACATGTCCATAAATTAATTAAAAATAAGAGCATGTTCGTGATTTTGAGTATTAAATACCATTAATTCATCAGATCTTGAAAAATATTACTTCTTATCGTGATCAATAAATTTTAGGGAAATTAATTAAAATATCCTAAGTTTGACCATCACTTACCAAAATACCACAAATCTCTCTCATCTTACAAAAATGCCCCAAAAATCCGCGATAGAGCCCATGATCGCGGGCCCCAGGCCACGTGTCACCAAACTTTGCCCACTTTGCCCGCGTTGGTCCCTCAAGAATGCCCGCGGTCCAGATTTCCCCCCTCAAGAATGCCCGTGTTGGCAGTTTTGGTCCCTGCCCGCGTTTGACTTCCTTTGACCCCCGCGATCGCGGGCTGACGTGGCACGAACTTTGGCCAAAAGTGCCCCGCGGAGCCCCTCAACTTTGGCCGCGGTGCACATTTGGCCCCTGCCCGCGATCGCAGCCCGCGATGGACCAAATTTTACAGTTTTGGTCCCTGGAAATTTACACTTTTGGTCCCTGAAAATTTACACTTTCAGCCCCTGTACTTAAACGAATTTTGCATGCTTTTACTGTTTTTTCCAAAATTATTGTACTTTGAAGACCGGTTTGTGGTTGAAATTCATTTGCATGTTTGAATCAATGTTAAATCAGTGTTTTTGGAATACCAGTTTGTGGATGAAATGAGAGATTGGTTGTCATCAATGTTGGTTGTTTCATTGATAAATAGATGTAAAATGCAAGCCATAATCCACACACCGATTTCATACTTCTTTCTTGATTTCTTTCTGCAATATTTTGTGTTTGAGATACTACTGAAAAAATGAGTTCATCTGTTGCAAAAGCTAAGCTATATTTCTGTTTTGATGGTGAATGGGAGCAAGATAACAATGAGTGAAATTTTTCTTATAAATCTAAGCATGGTGTAAAATTGCCAGTAAACTATACTTATCAGAAATTTCTTGCATACGCCATGCAAAAATGTGGAATCAACTCTTCTGTTGTTTGCAAGTTAGTGTTTAAAAATGGCGATGGGTCATTTGTGGATTTATCCAACGATGGGGATATCTCTACTTTTCTGCACTTTGCAGTCGATTCAGAAAGGCCCCCATTACTTTTTGTGTATCCCGGCGTATCCGACGGTGACAACGACGGTGACGACGACGAAGACCTCCAAATAGAGCAGCCTGATTCTCAACAACAACAACCACCACAACCACACGAAGGGCGTACTGCTGGAGTTGCTGATGATGAAACCCACGTTTTCAGAACGGGTAATTCTGAAATAGACAGATCAGACACCGATAATGATGATCACGAAGAATATACCCCTAGTAGAAAATCATGTAGTCAGATAAATGACTTTTTTGATATGCCCCCTATTCTTCCAGACTCCCATACCCAGACACAAACCTACACCTTATATTTGCAGTGAAAGCTTAAAAGCAGGTCAGATATTCGATTCGAAGGATCTCTTGGCAAGTCAGATCGGACTCAAGTTCTTGGAAGAGGGTTTCCAAATTCACGCGCGGAAATCTGACAAAAGCAGATACGTAGTTGAATGTGCCAGAGAAAAGTGTGAGTGGAGGTTGTACGCGATTCACACGGGTCCCAAAGGAGGGGCGATAATGATTAAAAAGTTGCACGACGTACACACTTGTACGAGGACGCAACTTAATCCCCACCACAAACAAGCCGGCAAAAAGACTTTGGTGCGATGCTGAAAAACAAATTTCTTGATGTTAGGAGGTCATTGCGTCCAAAGGACATCGTCCACGATGTTCACCGGCAGTTCGGCGTCACGATTGATTACCACCAAGCTTGGCGTGCGCGATGTCATGCACTGTTTATGGTGAGAGGCACGTTCGAGGAGTCGTATGAACGACTCCTGACATATTTATATAATTTGCAGCTGCAGAACCCTGGTACTGTCACGCAGCTACGGACCGATTCACGTTGACGGTTTGAGATGTGTTTCGTGGCCCTTGGACCCGCGGTACGTATTTTAACACGTCATATGTTTACACATTATAAACTATAACATTTACAAATGAAAACCACCTATGTTTTTGCAGATCCGCACATTTCTGGCAAATCTACGTCGTGTCCTGATAATAGACGCAGCCCATTTAAAGGGCCGTTACTTGGGTATGATGTTCCTGGCGGTTGCCATGGACGGGGATAACTCCATCGTTCCAGTAGCTTTCGGCGTAGGCAAGTCTGAAACCGGGGACGAATGGACTTGGTTTATGTCCATGTTGAGACAAGCTATCGGAGACCCGCAAGGGTTGGTGTTTATGTCTGACAGGGCTCCTTCCATAAGCGCCGCAATCTCTGCCATGTACCCAAACGCCCCTCACGCCATATGCTGTCGACATTTGGAGATGAACGCCAAATCCAAGGACAAACGTATTACCACCTACAAGGATGTCTATTGGGCGGCATGCAGAGCATATACGGATCGGGAGTTTAACAAGTACATGAATATGCTACGATATAGTGCCGACGAAGCAGCCAAAGTCTTTGACGATGCTGGACCGGAGAGGTGGTCCGCGGCCCATTTTCCTGGACAACGGTATGACATTCTGACCTCGAATAGTGCAGAGTCTGTGAATGCACTCTCCCGTTTTGCGCGTAGATGTCCGATTGTTAATCTTATGGACTACTTTCGGGCCTTTCAACAAGAGTGGTACCAAATTCGACGCCTAAAAAGAGCTGAGATGCAAAATGCACTCACACCAACAACGGAGAATATCGTTCAGTACAGGGCGCGTCGTGCAGCGACATGGCCGGTAAGAGCAATCGGGTATGGGAAGTACGAGGTGCATGATGACTATATTCACGCGATTGTAAATATGGAAGACCACTTTTGTTCGTGTCGCGAATGGGATAAATCTGGGTTACCGTGCGGCCATGCCATCGCTGCAGCAAGATATATGGGTCGTACAGATTGCAGCGACTTGGCTGTACCTTTCTTCACGTCCGAATATTACCGGAAAACATACGTGGAGGTAATAAACCCAGCTGGACCCCCTGCAGCATGGGTGTATCCACCCGACCCGCTTCCGCCATGCTATCCACCTTTAATGGATAAGAACAGAGCCAGGAGACCGAGAAAGAACGACTGACGTCCATCACGTGGTGAAAGTTCGATACAACGAAGATGTACTCGGTGCCAATGCGTAGGACACACTCGTGGAGAGTGTCCAAATCCCGCCCCTTCAACCGTGCCAAGGAGACATTCAGTCAGTCACACCCCGGGCCCGTCACAGCTTGAACCATATGGAACAAACACATATGATATTGTTGATCTGAACGCTGATTTGTAAAATATATATATATATATATATATATATATATTCATATTATATATATACACACATACATATGCTTCTAAATGAACATTGATAACACAGCTAGTTTGTAAATGATATATATATTCATATTATATATACACACATACATATGCTTTTAAATGAACATTGATAACACAACTAGTTTGTAAATGATATATATATTCATATTATATATACACACATACATATGCTTCTAAATGAACATTGATAACACAGTTAGTTTGTAAATGATATATATATTCATATTATATATACACACATACATATGTTTTTAAATGAACATTGATAACACAGCTAGTTTGTATTCCATCCAACATGCTCTTCATCTTCAATCTTTCTGACCCTTCTTCAACGGCTTCTGCTTTTGCAACCACGTATGGCCATTGTGTACCACAACCCGGACACACTTTAGCAAATGAGTTGAGGGTTGTCATATATTCTACAAGAGGAGTAGGCCCACGTGGATAGAGTACGACTACCAAAATCTAGTATCATTAACAAACAAAACCCCATGTTTGTTTATCCGAATGAGGTAACCTCTGACTTGACCTTGCATGATGTATCCAACCTAACTGTGGTTCAGCGGCTTAAAAACTACTTTTCAGAGAAATAACAACAACAAAAAAATACAAAACAACAATACAATAAAAAAAATACAAACAACAACACAGTAAAAAAATACAAAACAACTAAAACAACCACCGCCTACTTAAAAATTGATTTAGTTTCATCAATCCAAGCTTGCTTCTCGTTTACCTTCGCTTGAATAATTGCGAAGTCTTGCAGAATATGGTGAATTGCTTCTTGTTCTCGACGAACACGAGCCTCCCGAGCTTTTATATCCCCTTTCATCCTTTTGATCTCCCTGTCTTCCTCTTCGATCTTTCTCAAATGGACTGCCTTCCTGTCCATAATTTTTTTCCACTCTTCTGTTAGTTCATCTATCTCCTTTTCCTTTTTTGCTATGGCAACCTCGATTTGAGGTGGCATTTTTTCAGGAGTAGACTTAGGGTTTGATGACGATGCCATTTGTGGATGAAATGAGAGAAGAGAAATCAAGAGAGAAAGCAATTCAAAGAAAGAAAGCAAGAGAGAAATCAAGAAAGAAAGCAATAAACAAGTGTGAATTGTGAATTGCATATTACTGATATTTATGGATGAAATCTCAAACATGCAAATGAATTTCAACCACAAATCGGTCTTCAAAGTACAATAATTGTGGGAAAAAAACAGTAAAAGCATGCAAGATTCGTCTAAGTACAGGGACCAAAAGTGTAAATTTCCAGGGACCAAAACTGTAAAATTTGGTCCATCGCGGGCCATCGCGGGCTGCGATCGCGGGCAGGGGCCAAATGTGCACCGCAGCCAAAGTTGAGGGGCTCCGCGGGGCACTTTTGGCCAAAGTTCGTGCCACGTCAGCCCACGATCGCGGGGGTCAAAGGAAGTCAAACGCGGGCAGGGACCAAAACTGCCAACACGGGCATTCTTGAGGGGGGAAATCTGGACCGCGGGCATTCTTGAGGGACCAACGCGGGCAAAGTGGGCAAAGTTTGGTGACACGTGGCATGGGGCCCGCGATCGCGGCCTCCATCGCGGATTTTTGGGGCATTTTTGTAAGATGGGAGAGATTTGTGCCATTTTGGTAACTCGAAGTTGGACTTTTGGCATTTTAATTAATTTCCCTAAATTTTATATCGTTTAATTAAATAAGCACGTGATTTTTATTTACTAATCATCAATATATATATATATATATATATATATATATATATATAGCAAAATGTAAGAGAAAGAGTTAAGAAGAAGCCTCCATTGAGGCTTTAGAATTTTCTTGGAGTTTTGATTTTTTTTAAAATCAAAGTTAGTATTAAATTAGTTAATCATTTCATTTCTTCTTTACTAATTGCAATTGTTTTATTTATTCAATATTAATATTTTTAACAAAGCAAAATATTATTTACATCCCATTTTTTAAAAACAATATATATAATTATACCTTGTGTTCTTATTAAATTTTTATTTTTATTTAACATATATTTTTATTTGAATTTATTTATTTTCTTTCTCACATAGCCAAAACTTAGATGGAATGCAACAATAGTTTAAATTTTTATTTTTATTTAACATATATTTTTATTTGAATTTATTTTCTTTCTCACATAGCCAAAACTTAGATGGAATGCAACATCAATATATATATATATATATATATATATATATATATATATATAAGCAAAATGTAAGAGAAAGAGTTAAGAGAAGCCTCCATTGAGGCTTTAGAATTTTCTTGGAGTTTTGATTTTTTTTTAAATCAAAGGTATCATTAAATGAGTTAATCATTTCATTTCTTCTTTACTAATTGCAATTGTTTTATTTATTCAATATTAATATTTTTTTCAAAGCAAAATATTATTACATCCCATTTTTTAAAAACAATATATATAATTATACCCTGTGTTCTTATTAAATTTTTATTTTTATTTAACATATAATTTTATTTGAATTTTATTTCTTTCTCACATAGCCAAAACTTAGATGGAATGCAACAATGGTTATAAATGAAAACTTATTTTAATGGAATGTATTTTTTGTTATTTAATTTTATTATTTTTTGTAGTAAGCTAACAATGCTTATAAATAAAAACTTATTTTAGCGATTGAGTATTTTTTTTTCTTATTAATCTAACATATATTTTTATTTGAATTTATTTTCTTTCTCACAGAACCAAAACTTAGATGGAATGCAACAATGGTTATAAATGAAAACTTATTTTAGTGAAATATATTTTTTGTTATTTAATTTTATTATTTTTGTAGTAAGCTAACATTGCTTATAAATAAAAACTTATTTAAAAGTGTGTTTTTAACGATTGAGTATTTTTTTTCTTGTTAATCTAACATATATTTTTATTTGAATTTATTTTTTTTCTCACATAACCAAAGCTTAGATGGAATGCAACAATGGTTATAAATGAAAACTTATTTTAATGGACTACTTTTTTTGTCATTTAATTTTTTATTTTTTATAGTAACCTAACAATGCTTATAAATAAAAACTTATTTTAAAAGTGTATCTTTTTAGCGCTTTAGTATTTGTTTTTCCTTTTTATTAATCTAACATATATTTTTATTTGATTTTTTTTTACATAACCAAAACTTAAATGAAATGCAACAATGGTTATAAATGAAAACTTATTTTAATGGAATATATTATTTGTTATTTAATTTATTAGTTTTTATAGTAAGCTAACAATGCTTATAAATAAAAACTTATTTTAAAAGTGTATATATTTTTAGCGATTGAGTATTTTTTTTATTAATTTAACAATCAATCATCAATATATAAAGCAAAGCTAAAACATTAAATCAATGAGAATTCGCCATTAGCCTTTATCTAAATATTTTATCGTATTTATATTCATATACAACATTAATATACACCATGCAACGCACGGTGCAGTTACCTAGTTACTTAAAACTAGTGTTGTCTACCGCGCGTTGCGCGGTAATGATAAACTTTTCTCAAAATATTTAACTATTACATAAAATGTTTCGTCACGTGAATAAAAATGTAACTATTTAAACCAAAAAGTGGATCAAAATTTGGATGAATATTCAACATATATATTGTCCTTTATATAGTCATTTGTAATTCCAATTTTTTACTTTTGCTACCAATGCGGGACAAAGAAGAATCCACCACAATTCACCATTTGATAAATTATTGATTCTCATAGTGTCATGTCATCATCTTAAGGTTTTCGCTTTAATATATATAAAGATTGATTGATATTTAACTATCACATAAAATGTTTCGTCACGTGAATAAACTATAACTATTTAACCCAAAACGTTGATCAAAGTTTGGATGAATATTCAACATATATCTTGTCATTTATATAGTCACTTGCAATTCCAACTTTTTACTTTTGCTACCAATGTGGGACAAAGAAGAATCCACCAAAATTCACCATTTGATAAATTCTTGATTCACATGGTGTCATGTCATCATCTTAAGGTTTTGCTTTAATATATATAAAGATAAAGATTTAACCCCAAATAATGATCAAAACTTGGATGGACATTTAACCTATATCTTATCCTTTATATGGTCACTTGCATTTCTAACTTTTTACTTTTGCCACCAATGTGCAACAATGAAAAATCCACCACAATTCACCGGTTGATGAATTCTTGACTCTCATGATGCCATGCAATCATCTTAAGGTTTTTTTAAATATATATAAAGATTTAGAGATTTAACCCAAAATATGGATCAAAATTTGGATGAACATTCAACTTATATCTTATCTTTTATATGGTCACTTGCACTTCGAACTTTTTACTTTTGCCACCAATGTGGGACAATGAAGAATCCATCACAATTCACCATTTGATGAATTCTTGATTCTCATTGTGTCATGACATCATCTTAAGGTTTTGCTTTAATATATATAAAGATTTAACCCAAAATATGGATCAAAATTTTGATGAACATCAACCTATATCTTGTCCTTTATATAGTCACTTTCATTTCTAACTTTTTACTTTAGCCACCAATGTGGGACAATGAAGAATACACCACAATTTACCATTTGATGAATTCTTGATTCTCATGGTGCCGGGTAATCATCTTAAGGTTTTGCTTTAATATATATAATGATTTAACCCAAAATATGGATCAAATTTTGGATGAACATTCAACCTATATCTTGTCTTTTATATAGTCACTTGCACTTCTAACTTTTTACTTTTGCCACCAATGTGGGACAATGAAGAATCCACCACAATTCACCATTTGATGAATTCTTGATTCTCATGGTGTCATGTCATCATCTTAAGGTTTTGTTTTAATATATATAAAGATTTAAGATTTAACCCAAAATATGGATCAAAATTCGGATGAACATCAACCTGTATCTTGTCCTTTATATAGTTACTTGCACTTCTAACTTTTTACTTTTGTCACCAATGTGGGACAATGAAGAATCCACCACAATTCACCATTTGATGAATTCTTGATTCTCATGGTGCCATTTCATCATCTTAAGGTTTTTGCTTTAATATATATAATGATTTAACCCAAAATATGGATCAAAATTTAGATGAACATCAACCTATATCTTGTCCTTTATATAGTTAGTTGCACTTCTAACTTTTTTCTTTTGCCACAAATGTGGGACAATGAAAAATCCACCACAATTCACCATTTGATGAATTTTTGATTCTCATAGTGCCATGTAATCATCTTAAGATTTTGCTTTAATATAAATAATGATACTTGTATAATGTGAAAGACAAAGTATATGAATCAATCATGAACACAAATGAGTCTCATTAATTTAACTTTAATTAATTAAATAAGCACGTGATTAATAAATAATTAGGTATTTAACCTAAGAAAATTAAAACAAAATTTCAAAAGACGTGAATTCACAAGAATATTTTTTGCAGTGATGAATTTTTATATGGATTTTCCTTATTAATAGTAGAAAAATAAACGAAAAATAGCTCAAACCCAAATTAAATTCCCAAATTAGCCCTTATGATGTAATCTTATAATAGGCATGGGGGGAAATCAAAACCAAATATCTTGAATGAAATGTACAAATAATATGCACTTAACTATATGGCCTACACACACACACATATATATATATATATATATATATATATATATATATATAGAGAGAGAGACTTGAGATCATGTGAGACCAAACTATTTCCGTGAGACCACAAAAATAACACTAAACCTTCACAACAAAAGATTGTGAAGGTATTGTGAAGGTAAACCTTCACAGTGTTTTTGTTGTGAATGTTCGCTGTTTTTCATACCTTCACAATGAATTGATATGAATGTTTAGTGTTATTTTGTGGTCTCACGGTCTCACGAAAACATGTTGGTCTCACGTGAACCCAACCCTATATATATATATATATATATATATATATATATATATATATTGCAAACCACTCTTAAAATGCAAACTATGCAACCTTTGTAGATGTCGTAGATGAAATCAATCAATGGATAAGATCATTTTGTGTTATTTATGTTAATATATTAATTAATTTAATTTAAAATATAAATAAAAAATGGATAAAAGGGTATATTTGTCCTTTTAACTTCCAATTTGAAATATGGAAACATGATTAAATCACTAGTTTTCGGGAAGCATTATCTTTAATTCAAATCTTCCATCGAGATGGAACAAGATGAAATCTTCATGTGTTTTTGATGAAACTGTGAACGGAGATGAATAGGAGATGAACGGAGATGAAACGAAGATTAACAGAGATGAAACGGAAATGAGTAAAGATGAACCGGAGATTAACAGAGATGAAACGGAAATGAGCAAAGATGAACCGGAGATTAACGGAGATGAAACAGAGATTAATAGAGATGAAACGGAAATGAACCGGAGATGAAACGGAAATGAAAGGATATAAAACCGGAGATGAACCTATTTATTTCTAAGTGAACCTGTGATTAAACTATAATACAGTGAACCCGTGATGAAATTATGATGAACATTGTGATGCAAATGTGCAGAAGATAATAAATTTATGAGAAATCTTTGAATAAGTTGTGTATGATGAATTTGTGATGAATCTGTGATGAATCTGTGATGAACCTGTCAGAAAAATGCGATGAACTCATTAGAACGAATGCCATTAGCGGAATCATCGGAAATCATATTGGGTATCAACCGGTTGAAGAAACGATCATAAAAACACCTCATCCCTCTCGAACATATCTCTAACGTGAACTTCATTAAGCGGAATTTCTTCAACATCAGTTGTTTCCTTCAATCTTCCCGTGATGAACAATCAATGATTTTTTACTCGATAACCTGTGGAAACAATGAAATCGTCGTTTAATTTGGAAAAAGAAAATCAAAAGTTGATCCTCCATTGAAATCGTTGTTTAATTTTGAAAAAGAAAATCAAAATTTGATCCACCATGAAAGAACGGTTGAGATTTAGTATATATCCAAAAATAATTAAGAAAACAAAATTACCATAATGAACAAATAAAATCGGTAATCAACATTAAAAATAAATTCTCTTCCATGTGAAAACGATTGTGGTCTAGTATTTATTGGGAAATTAAAAAAAACAAAATTACTTTAAATAAAACCCTCCACATCAAAATGACAATTAAACCCTTTTAATTAAAAATAAATAAAAAGTAAATGAAAAAAATATGATTGGCTGTTTTAGGTGTGCAAAATTTGCAAATTAAAGATGATTTGTAAAAGATCTCTCACCTATATATATAGGCAAATTATCAATTGCAAACCAGTTAGTTTGTGCAAACCGTGCAAACTCATATCCACCAATCACGTAACTTTTTTTTATCCATAAGGGTATTTTAGGGCTTTTAGCATATTTTTTCATATCCACCAATCACGTAACTTATTTTTTTATATCCATAAATTCTTTTTTTATATCCATAAGGGTATTTTAGGGCTCCACCGAAAAATATAGATTCATGAAACCAAATTATATATTCATGAAACCAAATTTTATATTCATGAAGCCAAATTTATATATTCATGAAACCAAATTAAAAAAATTGCAGATTCATGATTGGTGGATATGAGTTTGCACGGTTTGCACAAACTGACTGGTTTGCAACGGATACCTCCCCTATATATATATATATACATATATATACACATATAGGAGTGGTTTATTTGCAAATTAGTAAATGTTATAACCTCATACAATCTTCATCTAAACTATTCTTTTAGCCCATTCATTATATAGACAATGGATTAATCACTAAATTGCATCATTGATTACTGGTTTTATGCTATAATCTTACCTACAATGCATAGTATTTCATTAAATGTCATGGAATGCATATTTTTCATGAGTACCACTTTCATCCGATACATCACATGAACCGTTACGTGCATTGACATATTTCGCATAAATTTAACGAAATTCGATGAAATCAGGTAAATTTAGAGAGTCAATGAGAATCCAAATGCAATGAACGGTTTAGATGAAGGTTGCACGGGTTGTAACATTTTAATGAGATGCAAAATAACTGTGATATATATAGTCAGGTTCTGAAGAAGCCTCAAAAAAATGAAAAATTCGAAAACACCCTGGCATTTTGGAAACTGATTGGACTGAGTGTGTAAATATTTTGGAGTGATTCAAATCTTGTGTTTTTTCCCCATAAAAATGATATTTTATTTGTGGTTATAAAAATGTTTATACCTATTTTTTTAATGTAGTAATTTAGGGAGGGACTAAATCTGTAATAAAAATAAAAGTAGTTGGATGAACCAAATTCGTTATAAAAGATATAAAGTAAGGGAGATTAGGGTAAATGGACAAAATTTCCCTTCACTAACTGAAATTTTTGACAATTTTAGTAGGAGTGACCATATCTGTTATAAAATGAAACTATTAGGACGTCCTTTGTTAAAAATTCTTTTCAAAGACCTTAGTTTTTTAAATTTATGTAAATCACAAGAACCAAATTTGCATTCAAGACTCTCTCTCTCTCTCTCTCTCTCTCTCTCTCTCTCTCTCTCTCTCTCTCTCTCTCTCTCTCTCTCTCTCTCTCTCTCTCTCTCTCTCTCTCTCTCTCTCTCTCTCTCTCTCTCTCTCTCTCTCTCTCTCTCTCTCTCTCCATGTATATATATACACACACACACCGATATGAACATAGATGTGTACATGTGGTTTTTAAATTTTTGCTTAGCGGTTGTTTTGTTTCTTTTATTTCCTTAGATTTTTGTTTTATTATTTTGCATGCTTAAAGTGTTGAAGAAGTTGTGTTAAGTGATGGTAGATTGGCTAGGAGAGTATTTAGGAGTAATTAAAATATAATGGTCCTAAATTGATGACATGGCTCTTAATTTACATATGTTGCATGATTATCATTTGGTTTTATGCTGAAAAAAAGTTTGGTTTCTTCCTCTCCTTTCCTCTTTGTTCTTGGAGATCGCCCATCTGGAATTGGGTTGTAACATACACACATATATATATATATATATATATATATATATATATATATATATATTTGTATATACATGTATAATCCCATTCATATATAGTGTTCATTCGTGTTAGTCAAATGGATTTCCATCAACGGTTGATAATGTTGATTTTCTTCAAAACATTTTTCATGCCCAATGATGCGTCAAGAAATGTAGGTTTTGATGAAAGTTATTCGGTAAATTGGGGGAATCGACATGTTTTGCTTGTTAATCAAGGAAGGGAGTTGTCGTTGGATCGCTCCCCAGGTTTTCATTTCTTGAAAAGTTTACATTTTTTTTAAAGAAATAATCATCGGTTTTTCTTTTTTCTTTCAATGATGCGTTAAGAAATACAGGTTTTGATGAAAATTATTCTATAAACTGGGGAAACCATCATGTTTTGCTTGTTAATCAAGGAAAGGAGGCTCAATTGTCGTTGGATCCATCCTCAGGTTTTCTTTTCTTGAAGAGTATACATTTTTAAAGTAATAATCATCACTTTTCTTTCTTGTTTTAATTTTGGGGAAGGGTATCTCAGGCACAGTCCGGACTAATCCCTGACAATTTTGAAACTTAAAGATGTCTTATCAATGTTGAGGACGCCTGGGATCGAACCCTGAATAGATGGGATATTCCACCACATCACCCAGGACGATCAACCACTGCGCTACAACCTGATTGACTTCTTGTTTTAATTTTAATTTAATAGTTTTATTATTTTTATTGCTAGTTCAAGCAATAATATGTCTTATAATAATATTAACTCGGTTTATGATCAAATTTCTAAAAGTATTACAAAAATGCCCATATATATAAAGATATAGATAGATATCTAATGTGTACTTCTGAATACATTTATAGGTGCCGGATTCAAGTCGAAAGCAGATTTTGCATCCGGATACTTTCAAATGAAGATTAAGCTACCCGGCAAGGATTCCGCCGGAGTTGTGACTGCTTTTTATGTACCAACAAATGCTCTAAACATGTTTGCTAGTAGTTTTTTTCTTCTATAAATCATTAAAAAAAACTACCACAAACGTGATAGAGATTAGTAAAATACTCGATAGGTGGATCAAATGGCAATTGGGTTTGTCTTAAGACCCAAACTGGGAGCGAAAATGATCGTTTGAGATTAACTCATCCAATGAGTTCCCACTTACGAGATCATAAACCTTTTACAACGGGAATATACTTGATCGTTCTTTAAAAAGCAACTTCTAATTGATTATAGGATTTAATCCTATAAATCCGGCTATTATCTGAAGTTGACGGTAAAACATACCAACCCTTAAAATAAATATTTAGAATTTTTTTTCTTAAAGACCGGTCTTTTCATAGGTATTTTTGTGTGTTTCTTATTAGGTTTTTTTCCTATTAATCTTATTATAACGTTGATGCAGTTGAATTCAAGTTTGAGCGTACACGATGAGTTAGATTTCGAGTTCTTGGGAAATAGACCAGGCAAACCAATCACTTTACAAACAAACGTATTCACAAATGGTGTTGGCGGTAGAGAGCAAAAAAGCACTCTTTGGTTTGATCCCACTGCCGATTTCCACTACTACAAACTCCTCTGGAACGAACACCATATTGTGTACACACTTATTTCTCTTACTTGAAAAAAAAACTATATAACTTATATGTATCAAATTTTATAATTGCTTTCCTAACATTCTTTTTAGAAGGATGAAGAAAATGCCTTTTAAGATGTCTTGGTTGAGTCTCTTATTAGAATTTCATGTTTAAGAACAAGAAGACAACTTAATCATTTTTTATCTGATTTATAGTCGTTTTTATCTGGCAAAAATGATCAAACATATAAACAGCGTTGCTTATCGTAAGTAATATATATATATATATATATATATATATATATATATATATATATATATATATATATATATATATATATATATTACTTATAATGTGTTTCACTAGATTCGAAAGTTCAACCTCCTTAAAATCACATAGTCAATGTTTAATTCTTTTTCAAAACCAATTTTGTAAACCATGAAACGATTAAAGTAAAGCTTAGAATTTATAAATTAGCTAACAATAACTTAGAAATCGATTTTTGGTATTTTAAAGCTATAACATTTTCCAACCATAGTTTTCTATCCCAATTTTACCTTCTTAATTCTGTAAACCCAAAAATAGAAAACAAACATATTACCAAATGAGGAAACATTTGCAAATTAGACACTTCACTTTGTATAGGAAATGTCGACATTCATATACCGACTACTAAAGTTTACTCCCTGAAGTACAATTTTCTTTTATGTTCTTCTTTTTGGAAGCATATAGTATTTATATACGGCAAAATTCACACCCAATTCTCACATTTTGTGAAATTTGAATATTTTGATCAAGCATGTTGAGTCACCAGGTATTATTGGCTACTGACCCTTTAATCCTTTTTCGGCTTCTTTTTGTGGGTTTTCAAATAAACAGTCCATTAACCTTCAGGGTTAACCGATAAATGTATGATCTACAACTCTGCATACATCATGCCTTTTTTCTAGATTTTAATTGTAGATAAATTTGTATGTATACATTTAATTAAGTCGGTTTAAATAAACCAAAGGGCCTTTGACCTAGCGTTATAGGAACCTTTGTCTTTGTCCTTGTAGGAGGTCAGAGGTTCAAACCTCACCAAAGGTGAGGAGGGTGTGTGAGTTTAATTGTTGCATTTGCTGTATATGAATATCATATACTTAAAAAAAAGTCATTTTAAATAACACCCAATATTAATTTTTTAATTAATTTTTCAGGTTTTTTGTAGATGACACACCTATAAGGGTATTCAATAACAACATAAAGAAAGGTGTAGGGTACCCTATTGGGACCATGCAGGTGGTTGTAAGCTTATGGGATGGATCTGATTGGGCCACAGATGGAGGGAAATCCAAGGCTAATTATTCAAATGGGCCACTTCAAGCCCATTTTCAAGATTTCAAGATTGATGGGTGCCCTTCACCAAAGGGTAAGCCCAATAAGGATTGTTATTCCACTAAGTACTGGTGGAACTGCAAAGATTACTTGCAGTTAAGCCCAAACCAACTTAAAGCTTATGAGGATTCAAAGAAAAAGTATATGAGTTATGACTATTGTACCGATAAAGGAAGGTACCCTACCCCTCCCCCAGAGTGCGTTGGATGAGGGGTAATTTAGTAGTTTCTTTTCTTTTCTTTTCTCTCCAGATTAGAGAACACAACGTAAAGTACATTGGGTTAAGGATAATTTAGTAATTTCGTTATTAACGTGGGTTTGATTTATGGACCGTTATACGTTTAACGGTCATCTTCAACTCTAGCAACAAAATTTAACGGTCTTAACAAAATTTCATCTGAAATAAGATACATATCACACTTATTTTAAACAATTTATTTTAGCTTTATGTTTGAACATTGTCCTTTTGTTATTTACAGAAATAGTAACACGTTTTAGATTTGTCGTTTTATAAATGTAAATATATTACATGAAACAAAATAAGTACATTGTCTAGAATAATTGAAAAAAAAAGAATATTGTCTAAAGCATGGTCTACAATTAGGGATGGAAACAAGGAGAGATATTGGACGAGTAATACATACCCCATTTAAGCCCCCTGCCTTGACTAATCCACGATGGGTTTCGGAGAAGGAATCCCCAACGGGTTTGAGGAACCCGTTAGGCGTTAGGTGTCCGTTTAATTAAAAACAATACAAAATTTATTTTAAAATTAAAATAACAATGAATTGTACTACATTAATTACCAATACTGAAAATCAAATATATTTTTCCTTTCGTAATAAATGTATATATATATATATATATACATTCACACACACACACACACACACACCATATACATTTATAAAATAAAATAAAAAATTTAATCGGGGTCGAATTAGGGCGGGTAATGTCATCCCTAACCCTGCCCCAACCCTGCTTCGGGTATGAAAATAAATCTGTCTCTGCATCGTTACTCGCCAAAGTAGGAAATCCCCATCTCGTTAGGGTTGGCTACCCGCCTGTACGAATAAAACTTCCATCTTTATCTACAATGGGTTTCAATTTTTAATTTTCTTCTTCCAAATATCATACTAGCTAGGGTTGGGTTTCGGCAAAAAAGAAATTATGGTGAGAAGTGTAAGAAATGGTTTGGACCCTTGGATCAATCATAATTGTAGATCAATATTAATGAGATGCACCGAAATGCATCAGATCAATTCTTGTAAGAAATGCAATTCTTGGGCGGGGGTGGAATTAAAAGTGATAAGGAATCCATAATTCTTGTTACGCTTCTCACATTAACTCTTTTTCTCACACGATCATTCGTCTATCATACTAATTACGTTTAGAAATAGTAAAATTATTGATCGAACGGTTATGCAATGAAAATTGATCGGTATGGATGTGTAAATATTTTGGAGTGATTCAAATCTTTTTTTCCGTAAATAAATAATATTTTATACGTGATTAAAAATTCTTATATGTGACTTTTTTTTAAATATAGTAATTTGGAAGGAACCAAATTTGTTATAAAAAATGAAAGTAGTTGGACGGACCAAATTCGTTAATAGAAAATGAAAGTTAAGGGAGATAAGGGTTAATGAACAAAATTGCCCCTCAGTAACAGAAATTTAATTGTTGACGTTAGTAGGAGGACCATATCCGTTACAAAATGAAACTGTTACAACGTCCTTTGTTAAAATTTCTTTTAAGAGACCGTAATTGTTAGTTTATATAAACCATAAGGACCAAATTTGCATTTAACACACTCACTCTCTTTATATATACACATATATAATCTCATTCGTATTTAGGGTTCATTCGTGTTAGTTAAATGGATCTCCATCTAGTTGTCGTTGGATCCATCCTCAAGTTTTTTCTTCTTCTTGAAAAGTATAACTTTTTAAAGAAATAATCATTACTTTTTTCTCTTGTTTGTTTTTAAATTTATAGTTTTACTATTTTTATTGCTAGTTCAAGCAATAACATGTCTTATAGTAATATTAACTCGGATTAAGATCAAATTTTCTAAAAGTACTACAAAAATGCCCATATATATATATATATATATATATATATAGATAGATACCTAACATGTACTTCTAAATACATTTATAGTGTCGGATTCAAGTCGAAAACATATTTTGCATCTGGATACTTTTGAATGCAGATAAAGCTACCCGTCAAGGATTTCACTGGAGTTGTGACTATTTTTCATGTACCCACAAATGCTCTAAACATGTTTGCTAGTAGTTTTTTTTTTCCATCTATAGATATTTAAAAAACTAGCATAAATGTGGTGGAGATTAGTAAAATACTCAATAGGAGGATCAGATTGAAACTGGGTTTTTCTTAAGACCAAAACTGAGTGCGAAAATGATCGTTTAAGCTTAACTGGTCCAATGAGTTCCCACTTACGACATCATAAAACTTTTACAACTGGAATTTATTGGACCGTTTTGTTAAACTATAAAGTTCCAACTTATTATAGGATTGATCTTATGAATCCGACTATTATTTGAAGTTGATTGTAAAACATACCAACCCTTAAAATTCCAGTTTTAATAGGGATCGCTGTGTATTTCTTATTATTTTGTTCTTTCTGTAAATTTTATATAATGTTTGATGCAGTTGAATTCAAGTGTGAACGTACACGATGAGCGTGATTTCAAACCAATCACTTTACAAACAAACATATTCACAAATGGTGTCGGCGATAGAGAGCAAAAAAACAGTTTTTGGTTTGATCCCACCGTGGATTTCCCTCTTATAACTTATTTGAAAAAAACTATATATCTTATATTTATTAAATTTAATAATTGTTTTCTTAATAATGGCTAATAGAATAGGGGTAGGTACCCTATCTCTCCCAAAGTTCATCAGGTAACGGATAATTTGGTAATTCCATTATTAATGTGATTATTGTGTTGATATGTGAAAAGTGATCGGACCCAATGTTGTTATTATCTCATGAATAACTGATATATTTCACATGTGAATATAAACATTATTAAACCAGTTTTTTTCTTTTTTAAATATAGTAATCTAGGAGATGGAAAGACTTGCACACATTCTGAGCGACTTTTAAATTTAAAAATTTTGATTTTATCCATTTACAGTTGTAAGAAACAAAAATATAACCTAGTTAATAAAAATAAATGACTCAAATAGACTAGTGATTAAAATTGTGAGCTGTAAATTTCACCGGTTGGGATTGAACAGCGGCAGGTCCAAGTTTTTTGTCTAACGGATGTACCTTTAAGATGAATCAGTCGTCTGGTATGTTTTTAGCCGAATTCCACAGTTTGGATGGATTTTTGTTTCAAGCATAAAAATGTCACACTCAAACATTGTTCGCGCAAGAATTAACCTCAACCTCACTTTTATATTTCTAGTTTTAGAGGCGTTCATGTCATCATCAACCATAGACCCAAAGCTTCGGTTTGGCAGTTTTCTAATCTCGTCATAATCAATGGCAATCACAATTTACAAACGTGCGGAAAATATGATGGCTAACAAGGACTCTAATATATTAAAACATAATAAAAATGTGTAAGACCTACCGTGACTGCGTTGTGAAGATATGTGTTGAAAAAGTATAACCACGTCAAGTGGTGTTGTTTTAACCTTTTCTCGACTAGTTTGTTAAAAAGGTTGCATGGGGATATGTATATCAGTTACAGATAACCGAGAACAACTTGGAGTGAGATGACAGATAAATATGTGGGAATAATAAAAGATAAGGATCCCCGACCTCATATCTATCTATCTATGAGATATGATCTTTCAAACTCTTTTTAAGGAATTTAAAATTTGGTAAAAGAATTCTAATAATAGAAAGGGATTAGTTATTTCAGTTTGACTTTAAAATCGTACAGAAAGCCAATATGACGTCACAACCCAACTCTTAGTCACGTATTGTGTATTTCTCATTTCTACACAATTTCTTGTAAAAACATTAGGAGCCTTGTGTATGGCTTAGTAAAGGTGTCTTAATGAATAAGAAATAAGAATTTACACAAGTGTAGCTAGGTTTTCAATCCTAAAGCATGCAAAAAAGGAGATGATATACAAGAGATTGTTAACTATGAAAAATGAGTCAGATAGCCCACTGAAATGCAAAACCTTAGGGTGCGTTTGGTTCGCAGAATGATTTCTGAAGGAATGAAATTTGTCAAAGGAATTGGAATCCGGAAGGTATTGGAATGGAATGTTGTCAGGTTTGACCACCTGTTTGGTTGACAGAATTGGAATGGAATCTGTCAAAGAAAATTGGAATCTGTTTGTTTGGTTCACAGAATGTAGCTTTGGAATTGGAATGAATTTTCGGCAAATGACCAAAATACCCTTTTTATAAAATAATTATTACTTACTTTAATGTGTAAAAAATATAATATACACAACCCAAAAAATAAAAAATAAAATAAAATAAAAACTAAATGTATTAAATTATATTAATAAAAAAATTAAAATTAAAATTAAAATTAAAACTAAAATAAAAAACTAAAGTATTAAATTAAATGAAGGTATTTTTGTCATTTATGCAAATTTGGATGGAATGAAATTCAATTCCATCCATTTTGTAAAGGAATGGTGAAATCCACCAATGAAGGATTCAATTCCATCTATTCAATTCCATGGGTTACCAAACATGTCATTGGAATTCGGTCAACGAAATTGACCATTCCAATTCCATCAAATTCTGGCGGAATCCGACGAACCGAACGCACCCTTAGTGAATAAGACATAAGAATTCACACAAGTGTGGGGTTTCAATCGTAAAGCATGCAAAAAAGGAGATGATATACAAGATATTGTTAAGTATGAAAAATGTGTCAAATAGCCCGCTAAAATGTAAAACCGTCAAAAGATATTGACGTTATTTATACGAAATATGTGGTAAAATGACCATTTACCCTTCAATTTAATTTTGCAAAGTTATAAAAAGTTGAAGTGAATTTTTGTAAAAAAATGTAACTTAATTAAACCTTAATTTTAAGTTGTAGATTTAATAGTTACGTAAAAAGACTTATTAGGTTGTTTGGTTGGTTTTCCATTAAATCATGTATGGATAAAGTTGTGTGTGTGGATTAGTCCGTCTGTATAGATCAGAAAGCTTTTTGTTTGAGATGATTTTTCATACAAGGAAGGAGCATGTTTTTATTTGGAAGGCAAGTTTGATTTTTTTTTGGACTTTCTGCATAAACCCCCCTAGGAACTTATAAACACATCACTTTTTATATCATCAAGCCATTACTAGAACCGAATAAAATATTAGCCTCATTAAGTTCATTAAGGTTCTAACGAACATGTCTTTAATACCATAGAATGTACAACATAAGTCATATTTACCAAAATAACATCTACTGCAGAACCATCGCACCTACGACCCTCCTCGTGCCCTTGCCCTGTCGTCATCCTCTAGGTTTTATTTTTCGAAGGTTATTTATACTTCTATTCACCAAAATCTATATCAGTGTGTTTTGACCTTAAAACAAATTTTAGTAATGGGTATTTTTGTCCTTTTTTGGCTATAAATGACACTAAGGGACCGTTTATCAACAGTATCACTTACTTATCGGGTGAAATTTTAGACCACCAAAATCGTATGCAACAATTTTCCAGGTAAACACCGTGATAAGAGTTTTCCCCCTCACTTGTTGGGTAAGACTCTTGGTCTTTGTCTTAGCTCTTACTATATAAAAATCTTAATCCTTACATATTCATCTGATAAGATAATGTGACTCGAAAAAAATTTACCCGAACGGTCCCTAGACTAAGGGACCGTTTACAAAGTGCTTACCCGGGTAAGTGCTTACCAAGTCACATTACCTTACCGGATGAATATGGCAAGGAACAAGAATCTTACCCGGTAAGAGCGGAAGCAAGGACCGAGAGTCTTACCCGGTAAGTGAGTGTGACGACTCTTACCACGGTTAGCGCTTACCGGCTAAATTGTTGCATATGAAGTCATTTTGGTGGACTAAAATCTTACCCATAAAGTAAACGATAGTGTTGAATTTTACCGCCGGGTAAGTGATTACCTAAACGATGTTGATGTTTTTATAGATGGTCTGTTTGATACTTTTTGCAAATTTTGATGACTTCATTTTATATTATCCAAATAATTAATGTAAAATAAAAATTATTTTACTTGACAAGATATATAGATCAAACAAATATTTTCCTCTCATTCTTCATATTAATGATATTTGGCGGTCCCTTGTATCAAACTCAATTTACCATACCAAACCAATATACCCTTCTTTGGTATTAGTATTTGGTGACTTCTCAAAAATACAGAAGTTAGATTAAACGTTAATTTGCCTAGTTTTATGATCGATCATGTAAACTCTATTTGTAACCACGATCATTAGTTAATGATATCGTTTTATTTAAAAAAAAAACGAGAGAATACTTCTTCTACCAAGTTACTAGTTGTGTGCCTAAATTCGCTATACCAAACTGCCTAACTTTGTAACAATATAATATCTTTATTTATCTTTTCTAAACATAAATAACTTTTAAAAGTTCTAACTTTATTGTTGTTGTTATTTACCCAATTAATGTTAGAATTTACACTCCTATCGGTAATCCAAAAGAAGAAATGAGTGACAATGGTATCCCACAACGCCCCTTTCTTAGGCTTAGAAAGCCTAAACAAAGTCCCATTCCGAAAAGATCAGATAGCCCATAAAGTTGTTAGAACGACCGCCTCAAAACAACCAAACTCTATTTTATTCAAACGCTAAGATAATAATCAACCAATCTACTCCGAATTAGACCTAAACTCTGAATATCCAAACTCCACCATCGACCAATTTGCTTCCAAATATCCTGGGCCATTTGACAAAAGAAAAACAAATGACCTAACGACTCAATCTCCAAATCGCAGACCGTACATAAGAGAGAATTACATCAATTCCTCTTTTATCAAGGTTGTCTCGAGTTGGAATTTTGTTCAAACCCAACCACCAAGCAAAAACATTAATTTTGATGGTAGGAGGAGATTCTACCACCAAAAATTTTAGAGTCGTTGTAATTACGAGCAGAAGCCATCGAAAACCATCTATCTCTTTGGTCAGAGATACTGATCGTAGCTAGAATCTCCCGTAAAGCTGACATTTGTGACTCCGCCACACCCCCTCTCGGAGGTCTACGCAAAACTGAGCCCCAATCCCAGGACCAGTCAATCTTGCACCAATGTCGACTTGTCACGATCAAGCGTATAAACCGTCAGAAATTGCACTTTAAGAGGGAAATCACCCAACCAAACATCATCTCCATCACCTACTTTTGTTTTAGTGTAATTCACTCTTTATTTTATGGTCGCTAACTTTTAAATTTCATCACACTTGGGGTCTCTGAAGTTAACACCATAAGTTAACAATCGTTATTAGAAATAACTCAATCTTTGAACAAACTACAGGGACCAAAAGTGTAATTTAATCTAAAATTAATGTGATACAATCCTTTTTATAAAAAATCTATTAAAAATATTTTATATATTCAATTACAAATCAATTTTTTCTATACTAATAAATATATTTATATTTATTTTAAAAACTATTAACTGATAAAATGAATTTTGCATTAGAAAAATCTTGAATTTAAAAAAAGCAAAGAAAATTATATGAAATTCACATATTTTTTTAGTTCTACACTGATATTCGTAAACAAAGTATCGAAAGTTAAGTAGGATGAACCTAAAATATAAGATATGCGAGCTTTTCTTGATTTTTCTAAACTTGGAATTTTACAACGTAGAAGTCATTTTGTTATTTTAATAGTTTTTTAAAATAAACATAATTTTTTATTTGATATATGCTTTAATTTAAGAAACTTGATTTATAATTGAATATATAAAATAAATTTAATAAATATATTCTTTTAAATAAAGATGCGAGTCACAATTAATTTTAGAATAAATTATACTTTTAATCCTTATAGTTTGCCTAAAAACTTATATATTCTTTAGCTAACAATTATACTTATAAGCTTTCTAATTAAAAGAATATTCATATGGGTAAGCTTGAGTTCAAGTCAAGAAAATGACTCCATTTTTTTTTTGCAGTATTTGATATTAATTTCCCTATTAGAAGTGAAAATAAACTGAAAAAGTAGATAAATCCACAAGGTAATTTCCCAAATTACCCCTCATGGTGTTATGAGGATGGATTTGGAAGAAACTATAACCAACTAAAGACATATACTTATAGCACTTATATATATACCTTCCATTTGTACATGACCTTATACACATAAAAAAACACACTAAAAAAATTAATATCTAGGGTTTTCAGTAATATTTACGGTTTATTCCTCTTGATCTCATATGGGTTTTCATACATGGCAGATTACAACGTTGATTGTCATTTTCTACGAAATATTTTTCTTGCTTAGTGATGCGTCAAGAGATGCGAGTTTTGATGAAAACTATAATGTAACTTGGGGTAGAGATCACGTTTTATTTTTCAAGCGTGGACGAGAAGTGCAATTATCACTGGATCATTTATCAGGTTTATTTTTTTCTTGTAAATTAATTTATTTCCTATGCTATTGATATTCACTTTTCTCTCTTTTTATCATTTAAATTCACTACTCTTTACCCTTTTATTACAATTCCGTTAGTTGTATTTATCTTGTATTAAGAGTAAGTCGGTTTTATGATATTTTCAAAAGATAATAATTAAAAGAATGGTCATCTTCAACATATGCATATATAAATTTTCTAATGTGTATTTGTGAATATGTTTTATAGGTTCTGGATTTGCATCAAAAGCATATTTTGGATCCGGGTTATTTCAAATGAAGATTAAGTTACCCGACAAGGATTCTGCTGGTGTTGTTACTGCTTTTTATGTAATCACGATAACTCTAAACTTGTTCGTCAACTATTTTCTTCAAAAAAGTTAAAAAAAAATCAGTGTGAAGGTGATTAAGATGATAAAAAACCTTAAGGTTGGATTACAAAGGGAAAAATGATTGCAAACTTCCAATTTTATAACACTAAAAATAAGTTACACATTGTATTGGTTGAACTGTTTTGTACCCCTAAAAATTGATCCGTATTCCACATCTTTATACGTGTTTTTCGTTATATTGCTTAGTTTAATTTAATATGATGGTTGATGCAGCTGAATACAAATGTGGGCGGGCACGATGAGTTAGACTTCGAGTTTTTGGGGAACAGACCGGGCAAACCCATAGTTTTACAAACAAATGTATTCGCAGATGGTGTTGGTGGGAGAGAGCAAAGAACCGATCTTTGGTTTGATCCAACAGCTGATTTCCATTACTACAAACTCCTATGGAACCAACATCATATCGTGTAAGCATTTGTTTTTTACTATTCAGGAAAAAATATTAAAAACGAGTCTGTTAGCTTGTTATTATCGAGTTGAACAACGTTCACGCTCAATAACAAAAAAGATAACTCTAACTAGGTGAGAGCTTTATGTTCATTTTTATATGGTTTTTAACCCATAATTATACAATTACATTATTGGGTAGTAAAACTTGCATATATTTTTTCATATCCATTTTTTTACAATGTAAAAAGAGTTGGTAATTT
Organism: Saussurea involucrata; assembly: GCA_033807775.1. Taxonomy (NCBI): domain Eukaryota; kingdom Viridiplantae; phylum Streptophyta; class Magnoliopsida; order Asterales; family Asteraceae; genus Saussurea; species Saussurea involucrata. Next base: position 228,189,242 of record CM066314.1, read on the forward strand.
TAGTTTGATAGCAATTACTTCGAAGAAATATGGTATTTTAAAAGAAAATAAAATATTAATAGTTTTCGACATCATTAAAGTCAAATAGTCAACGTTTGTTTTTTCAAAACTGTTTTTGTAAACCATGGAAACATTCAATTTGAGCTCACAATTTATAGACTTTTTTTTATAAGAAAATGAAAACATAAACATTCATATGAGTACTTTAGCAACACTTGTGTTTTCTATTTACATGTATTTTATAGCATTTTATAAAAAGCTCTAAACCCACCACATGTTTCCTTCAACCCATTGTTTTTCTCTTTGAGTTGCACATTTCTACAACATAGAAGAAAAATGACAAATGGGAACATCCACAAATTAGTTTTGAGCTGGCAAAAACTGACACGACACAGACTCGACACGAAATAAACGGGTTTGGGTAATACATTTCAACCCGTTTAAGTAACGGGTTGACACGACACGAAATTAAACAGGTAAGGTCAATTTTTTAATGTTTTGGATTTGGTTAAAACTTTTAAGATTGAACTATAAAATTTAGATTTCTTTCATTTGAATTTTGGGTATGTATTTTTTTTGTGAATTTACGATTTTTAATTTTTAGTTTTATAAATGTTAAACGGGTTAGGCGGGTCGGGTTAGGGTCATGCACTCTCAACCCGTTTAACTTTGAACCCGACACGACACGACACGTTTGCCAGGTCTACAAATTACCGATCATTGATAATTTTCAGATGCTTCCACAAATGGATTATAAAATTTATCATCTAGAATATAATTTATTGACTTTCATCATAAAAACGTTGTCATATAATACCTAATCTTTTCGGTTTTTTCTTCAGGTTTTATGTGGATGACATACCAATAAGAATACACAAGAACAACAAACTCAAGCATGACATTCCGATAAAGTTATCCAAGAAAAACAACTTGAAAGATATAGGGTACCCTAAAAGAGCAATGCAGGTAGTTGTGAGCTTATGGGATGGGTCTGATTGGGCCACTGATGGAGGGAAAACCAAAGCCAATTGGTCTAGTGAACCATTTCAGGCCCATTTTCAAGATTTTAACATTGATGGGTGCCCTTCAGCACCCACTGCACGCAATAAGGATTGTTATTCCTCACGGTACTGGTGGAACCGCAAAAACTATCGACAACTGAATCAACGTCAACTCAAAGCTTATGAAAATGTAAGAAAAATGTATCTGAATTATGATTATTGTACTGATAGGGGTAGGTACCCTATCCCTCATCCAGAGTGCACAAGGTAAAAACCTCTTTAGTTATTTGATTAATAGTTTGGATTGGGATGGGTCAAACTATAGTAATAAATAAGTGTATTTTATATAAATTATGATTATTGTACTCTAATATGTGTATGTATCCTATCTCTCCCCCCAACATGTCTTGGGTGATAATCCAGTGGTAATTTAGTAATTTCATTAGTAATTTGGGTTGGATTGAATTGTACTAGCTTATAGTTATGTGTAATATGTATAAATTATGATTTTTACCTACCTTATCCCCCCTCAAGAGTACCTTGGTGAAAATCAATGGGTAATTTAGTAATTTCAATAGTGATTTGGGTTGGTTTGAGGTTATGGGTTGTACTACACTTAACTAGCAATAAATTGAAGCTATCTCCACTTCATTTCTTAAAAGATGGTATGAGTTAATTACATGTTTGGTCCTTGTGGATTATATGAAATTATTGGGTTCTTAAAACAAAATAAGATAATCAAATAATAATTTAATTAAATTGAAAAATGGTTAAGTGATTTTACTTATTCTTGCAATAATGTTTTTCTAAAGTTGATTACTACAGATATGAATTATGATTATTGTACTGCTAGGGTAAAAATCGACAACTGAATCAACGTCAACTCAAAGCTTATAAAAATGTAAGAAAAATGCATCTGAATTATGATTATTGTACTGATAGAGGTAGGTACCCTATCCCTCATCCTGATAGGGGGGTATTTAAATTGTTTTTTTTCCTCTATTATTTATATCATTTATTCAGCATATAAAATAAATAACAACGCAGATGGACAAATTTATCCACTCAAATGATGATGAAAAAATAACTCTTCCATTTCAAACACAATTTTTTAAAAAGTTAGATCACATTAATTAATGATTTTGACAACGAATATCGAATATGTGGTAATATTTGGATACTAAACAATAAACTGTAATGAAAAACCAAATAATAACGTTCATAGCTACATCCAAAAACAGTCTCACAATCCTGTGTTTGCGTGTTGTGTGACTAAGTTGGGCTTAAGTTTTTAGGACCTATGTAATAACCCGATTTTCTAGTTAGCATTGAAAGTTGGTGGCCAAAGTGAGAAGATTGAAACTTTAGTGCTCAAGGGTGAAATGAGAGAGTTAAATAAGAGGAAACCCTATGTTCTTCATTTCTTTTGTGTTTGGTTCTGTGGATCGATAGAAGAAAAGGGGAGAAGAGAGTTTGAGAGCCAAAACCCTAATGTGGGGGTGTGGAAGAAGGAAGGCTTCAAGGATTGATGGTAGCATCTTCAAGGTATAATTTCTCCTTCTACATCTTCTTTCTCTTTGTGGTGATGTTTAGTTAGAAGTATTAATGGAGTATTCTAGAGTTAGATTATGGGTTTTGTTACCTTCTTTGAGAATCCTTCACCAATTCAATGGTGGAAGTTGATTCTAGCAAGGTTTTGGGCTTTAATGGAGTTTTGAGTTTTTGAGGATAAAAGTGGTGAATCATTAGATGGATTTAATGGATTAGATATTGTTTTAATTGTTGGTAATTGGTTCTTAATGTTGTTTATATCCATGATGTCGATTTGGGAGAATTAGAACTGAGTTGGGGGAATTTAGAGATGAGAAACCCTTGGCTTTTGGAAGAAAATTCGTGCAGGGAAAACAAACCAGAGATCCGCGCCGATCTCGGCGCCGATGGATCGGCGCCACCATCGGCGCCAGGCTCTGTTTCTTTGTTTTCCGTTTTTGCTTCGTTGGTCGTTTGGGCTTGGGTTCGAGGCTTGGTTTAGGGGATTGTCTTAGGACATTATGGGGAATGTTTTAGAGCATAATTGGGGAGTCTAATACCTCATTTGTTAACCCCAATTCAGGTGATCGTTTGGTGTTTAAGTGAGCTCCAAGTAGTGAGTCGTTTAGCCGAGCATCAGGTGAGTTTCCCTTATGCCTTATTTCTATCTTCTAAAATGAATTGCGAAGAATCGATATGACTGGAAATGAGTTACTTGATCATCATGAATCTTATGTTTTCTCATGCATGAAAAGTGTTATTTTACATGTGGAAGGAGGATATTCCCCGAGTAAGTTTTAAAGCATGTTTTAAATGTTTATGCTTGTGGTAGAGTCGAGTTGCACAGTGGAGGACCCCCGAGTTGCCGTGCCTGGCTTTGTTAGGTGTTGAGTTGCCGTGCCTGGCTTTGTAAGGTGTCGAGTTGCCGTGCCTGGCTTTGTAAGGTGTTGAGTTGCCGTGCCTGGCTTTGTAAGGTGTTATTGGTCCATACCACTGTGTACACCCTTGTTTGAGCTCAAACTTGTTAAGTACTGTTTGCAAGGAAACGTGTTTCTAAAAATGTTTTGTGGTTACGCTTTTAGGAGGGAATTCACTAGACCTTATGGTCTAACCCTCGCTTTTCAAAAATAAAAACCATTTTCAGGTATTAACCGTGTATGGAGTTTCATCTGATGATATTGGAAGGTTGGGTCGTGGCAAAGGGGCGAGAGGTAGTGAAGACTTGTAGAGTACCGCCGAGCTTCTTGTAGTATCTCAGTTGTGAAGGTAGTTTCCGCTGCGAGTTTAGAGTAACTTAGATGTATTGTAGACTTTGGGACCGTTTTTGATTGAAATGTTAAATCTTATATGTTATTAAATTTCTGGGTTGTTACAGATGGTATCAGAGCCATAGTTTAAGGGATTTAGGCGACCGGATGGGCCTAAACTTAAACTGTGGAGTAGAGTGGGACACAACTGAGATATAGGAAGCCATTAGGAATAACCGTGATCGTAGGATATCTTGACAATAGTAGTGAGAACCCTCATGTAAGGTAAATTCAAGTAGCATCTGGCCAAGGCTATTATGGGTTTACAGGTGCATAGGTGTAATCAATCGCTAATGTCGGGATGGGTGGTGAGAGTGGCAGTATGTAGAAGGTTCTAACCTTGTGCTTGATAGCAAAGAGTTGATGTGTCATGGGAGACCCCTTGTAATGTGGTGTTTGTAACTTCTAGAAGGAGTGTGGTCTAGAATGTTGATGAGCTGTCTGGAGGTAAACTCTCTGGGATAGGAAGTGAGAAGTATGTTGGAATCTTGAAAACCTTCAATTCAAGATCGAGTGAGGGAATCTAGTCTTGGATTCCTTAGTCAAACGGATTAGTGGCAAGGTTAATGATTGTAAGATATCAGTGTTGTTTTGAGGTATGTATGAGTATGGAAGGTGAGCTAAGTGGTCGATTGTTAAACCATGTAAGAGTGATCAGTCAGGAGGGTTATGAAGCACTTGTGCTACAAGTTGTAGCATAAGTAAGGAAGCGGTTGTTGGTTGTAGTATGGTACCAGTGAAGAGTTAAAGTGAGTGCAACGATTGACTTAGTTAGAGTGAATAGCCTTCCTTTTGCATATTGAATTCCATGCATTTTGCTGCTAAAAGTATTATACGAGACTCTTTCATGTTAAAAAGCATGTGCGTGCATGATATGTTTTCTTGTTTTGGGGAAATGAGTTGACGCGTGCGAGCGTGTTTTCTTTAAAGTAAAAGACAAACTTGTTTTCATTTTACGATAAAGATTTGAACTTAGTGATTTACGAATTATTTCACGTTTTTCTTGTGGAGAGAATCTTCGTTACGAAAATATTGAAAACATTTTATTGCGAGGTTTGTTTTACAAACAAAATGAGTGCTGACTCGTTATTTTCATGTAAGCGAGTGCTGGAGTTAACTGACCCACTTTGGGTAAGTGATTTCGTTCTGAATTCTCTAGCCGTATTGGAAAAGGTTTCGTTGGAGATGACCGTTGTGTTGGCATCGAGTTGGATAGACAAGGGTACGAAGTATCGTAAGAGTGCCTGTGAGCGATCCTTGCGATCGTTGTGTTTTTACTAATCGTCTTGAGTGGTGTTGGTTCATACATACTCAAGCTTGTTTTGTGATTTTGTGTCTACTGTATTTTTTTTAAAAGTGTTCAAAACGATTTCAATCGTTGTGTCATCATGCATGAAGGCTATGAACTCGCTAGGTCGGGAAGGGTATTACGATCGAGGTTGAAGAAAGGCTTTGGGTGAGGAAATTTTTTCAGTTGGATAAGATGTGGTCGAATTATGACCTTAGTGTTCCCGTTAGAGGAAGTGGGTGATTACCGGGAGTCTCAGGCAGTGAATTTGGGAATGTCGGTATGATTGTAGTTCTAGCTATCGCTTGGCTATGTGAGAATAGTTTTAACTGCGGTAAAAAGTTGAATGGTTAGAGTGTTTCTGTTGGTGAAATGGTAATAAGTAGCGTTACGTTACTTGATGTAATGTTATCGGCTTTGAGTCGGAGTACTAAGATGTTTGGGTAATTAAAAAAAATTTTACGCTAAGAAAGGTCTTGTGTTTCCTCAAGTGAGAGCAGTGGGGTATAAGTTGGTTATGATGAGTTGGACGACGTGGATTCTGTTAGGAATCCTAGGTGGTCTAGGAGGATTGGAATCTTCACATGTAGTCCATTGATATGGAGGTTTGCGACGGTTTATCAGGTCTTAAGTTAGAGGCGTTATCAAGAAACTGAATCGTGAGAATGAACCCGTTGCGGGCGAGCGAAGGAGGTCGTCCAAGAACGTGTAAATGATATGGTGTAGGAACACCTAGTGAGAGCATTAGGAGAACGGAAGATCACCAATGTGGATGTGATGTCCATTGAGGTTTTGATGATTCGCTTGTGCGTAAAGTGTCTAGCACAGCAGAAATAAATCGCGATGAGTTGGCGAGGAACGAGAAATTGTTCGGGGAGTTAGGAGAAATAGATCCCTTCGGGAATCCCTGACTGTCGTGATGCGACCGGACAATTGCATGTCGATTGCCGTGTTGAATCAGTGACCGTTCTGGTGGATAGTTGTCAGGAGGTTGGTATTGGAGAAGTAGCTATAGTGTGGTTATCTTGTGAGTGTTCGTGCTAGGATGTGAGGAGTTGTTCGGAGAAAGTTGTGTATCCGGCATGACGCTGGACCACCTTGTGTGAGTGTTTCAAAGGTGATAGATCGTGGTTGCATAAGTAATTTCTTATGGGGTTTGATGAGCCATATAAGAACGAAATGATTAGTGAAATCGAAGCGGGTGTGCTTTGGAGAGTTGACCTGGACATGTGGTTCGTCTAGACCCAGGATAGGTAAGGTCGGGAAGCGTTTATACTTCAAATGAAAAGGGGTTGTGTGTAGCATGAAGGGAGTAGTATCTTTTGGGTGTGTAATGGCATCGTGAAGGCTTGTTTGCAATGAGTGGGTCGAATGTGTTGGAAAGTTAGGAGCTCGTGGTAGTTCTCGATGCTAAGTACTTTATGAGGACTTGGCTAAAGGTCTTGATGGATGATCTTGGAGAAACCGTTCTTTTGGGTTGTAGCGGTGTGTGATGGGCGTTCTGTGTAGGCACGAGAGTAAATGAGGACGGTGGGGTAGATCAAGTATAGACAGGCTTGCGGTGAGAAGATGTCAGGAGACACTGGAAGGGTGGACTATAATTAAGAAACTGTTATTTGTAAGGCATAAGAAAAAGAGATCATTGTGTATGTCATGGTTAAAGGGTTGAGGAAGCTAAGTTCGTGCGACAGGTCTAAAAGTGGACTCGTTTTAGCGAGACATTCTTTTGAGGCATTTTTAGCGTATTAAGTTAGAATGGAAACAAGTGGTCGGATGGAGTGCCCTGGTTGAGAGACCTTTGGATTAGATTCGGTATTGTTGGGGAGAATGCTCCTCGTGAGCGTGTCGATAAGGTAGTGAGTATGTTTGAGTTATGTGGGAACTCGGGAGTTATAGTTCGACAAGTTGGGAAAGGACTAAGTAGCGAGATAGACTCGATTGTGTATACGGGAGGATGTGAAGGCAAGTTCGAGTTGTGTGTATGATCATGAGAGATTTGGTCTGCAGGGTGATGTTATGGGCCAAGAGTGCTCGGATGTGTAGTGACCGTAGTTGTCAAGCTAAGTGTGCCAGCTAGTGTCGTAGTGATGTGATGTTAGAGAGAGAGGAAACATCGAATAGAAACCTTTTGGGGGTTTCAGATGAGGTGTTCGATTTGTTAACCAGATTGTTGGAGCACGTGGGAGTAAGTTGACGTCGTGGTATGAGTATGTTAGGAATAGAATGACGGAGTGGTGGTGGGTGGTTACCCAAAATAGAAACCAAGTGTTTCTAGTTGTAAGAGTCGCTAAGTAAGCATGTTTCTGGGATCATTGGAAGTTTGAAGAAGATGATGAGATGTTAGTCAAAATGGGGTGTAGTAGATGCGAAATCCTTAAGGAATGTGAGTGGTTCCTCATGTGTGAAAGGATTGTTCGAGGAAGTAAAGGTTGGAGATCAAGAATGTGTAGTGACGTCGAACACTGGTGTCGTTTCGAGACGACTTGGTTGAATGCCCTAAGTTAGGATCTTGGTGCAACTGTTTGGTTAGGCGAGTAATAGGAAAGTGGTATTAGCATGTGGAAAGGTCGAGAGAGAGGGGCAAGTAATGATTGGTGGGCTGTGCTCCACACCAACGTGGGGAGGTGAAGTTAGTATGTCGGATTAAGTGAGTAAATTTGGAAGTAATAAACTTGACAGCAATGCCAAAAGGTGCAGCGTTGTGTGGATTGTCTTTCATAAGTGTGCGAACCATTAGGAAGAGTATTGAGGAAGGAAATTGTGTATGAGTTGAGTTAGTGACTCTGTGAGATATATATAAACGAATTGGTCGTGCAGTGATTAATCTAGTGAGAATAGTATGGTGTGACCATGGTTACTCCTCTTGGTTGAGTGAGGGTAATCGAAGTTATATTTTGTGTCTGAACGCTTGTGGCAAGTAGTGAGAAATCGATGTGCTTGCAGGATAAGTGGAATTCGGATAAGTGATCGCATCAAGGAGGGAGTATGGAGGTTCCTACTCCTAGTTAAGTATAAGTCGGGAGTGGTGTTGTAGTCGACGGACTGTGGTTGAGGTGGCCCAAGAAAGGGAAATATCACTCTGCACTGACGATTGTTTCGTGGGGAGAAGTAATCTAGAATTGCTTGTATTGCAATGAAGGAATTTTGGGTAGTGAGTTGTCGGGGCGTACAGGTTTGGTCTTGTGTCAAGCTGTCTAAGGTGTGTTTGTCTCCGGTAGATGAATCTCGTGTTGTGGCGGAGGATTTAACCGAGTCCCTCCTTGAAGGAAGTATAGATGCATGATAAGTCTTAGTTGATCTTATGTTGTCAAGGCCGATCGGGTAGGAGCGGTAGCCTACGAGTTAGGGTACCGTAAGAACTGAAGGGAATGCACCCATGGTTCCGGGTTTCGAATTTAGTGAGGTGGTTGACTGAGTCAGAATGTGGTTGTACTCTGGAGAAGTGTCAGTTTTGATGTGGGCAAGGCACCCGCATCTTTTCCAATGAGGAATTTCGGGGACGGAATTCTTTTAAGGGGGGAGTGTTGTAATAACCCGATTTTCTAGTTAGCATTGAAAGTTGGTGGCCAAAGTGAGAAGATTGAAACTTTAGTGCTCAAGGGTGAAATGAGAGAGTTAAATAAGAGGAAACCCTATGTTCTTCATTTCTTTTGTGTTTGGTTCTGTGGATCGATAGAAGAAAAGGGGAGAAGAGAGTTTGAGAGCCAAAACCCTAATGTGGGGGTGTGGAAGAAGGAAGGCTTCAAGGATTGATGGTAGCATCTTCAAGGTATAATTTCTCCTTCTACATCTTCTTTCTCTTTGTGGTGATGTTTAGTTAGAAGTATTAATTGAGTATTCTAGAGTTAGATTATGGGTTTTGTTACCTTCTTTGAGAATCCTTCACCAATTCAATGGTGGAAGTTGATTCTAGCAAGGTTTTTTGGCTTTAATGGAGTTTTGAGTTTTTGAGGATAAAAGTGGTGAATCATTAGATGGATTTAATGGATTAGATATTGTTTTAATTGTTGGTAATTGGTTCTTAATGTTGTTTATATCCATGATGTCGATTTGGGAGAATTAGAACTGAGTTGGGGGAATTTAGAGATGAGAAACCCTTGGCTTTTGGAAGAAAATTCGTGCAGGGAAAACAAACCAGAGATCCGCGCCGATCTCGGCGCCGATGGATCGGCGCCACCATCGGCGCCAGGCTCTGTTTCTTTGTTTTCCGTTTTTGCTTCGTTGGTCGTTTGGGCTTGGGTTCGAGGCTTGGTTTAGGGGATTGTCTTAGGACATTATGGGGAATGTTTTAGAGCATAATTGGGGAGTCTAATACCTCATTTGTTAACCCCAATTCAGGTGATCGTTTGGTGTTTAAGTGAGCTCCAAGTAGTGAGTCGTTTAGCCGAGCATCAGGTGAGTTTCCCTTATGCCTTATTTATATCTTCTAAAATGAATTGCGAAGAATCGATATGACTGGAAATGAGTTACTTGATCATCATGAATCTTATGTTTTCTCATGCATGAAAAGTGTTATTTTACATGTGGAAGGAGGATATTCCCCGAGTAAGTTTTAAAGCATGTTTTAAATGTTTATGCTTGTGGTAGAGTCGAGTTGCACAGTGGAGGACCCCCGAGTTGCCGTGCCTGGCTTTGTTAGGTGTTGAGTTGCCGTGCCTGGCTTTGTAAGGTGTCGAGTTGCCGTGCCTGGCTTTGTAAGGTGTTGAGTTGCCGTGCCTGGCTTTGTAAGGTGTTATTGGTCCATACCACTGTGTACACCCTTGTTTGAGCTCAAACTTGTTAAGTACTGTTTGCAAGGAAACGTGTTTCTAAAAATGTTTTGTGGTTACGCTTTTAGGAGGGAATTCACTAGACCTTATGGTCTAACCCTCGTTTTTCAAAAATAAAAACCATTTTCAGGTATTAACCGTGTATGGAGTTTCATCTGATGATATTGGAAGGTTGGGTCGTGGCAAAGGGGCGAGAGGTAGTGAAGACTTGTAGAGTACCGCCGAGCTTCTTGTAGTATCTCAGTTGTGAAGGTAGTTTCCGCTGCGAGTTTAGAGTAACTTAGATGTATTGTAGACTTTGGGACCGTTTTTGATTGAAATGTTAAATCTTATATGTTATTAAATTTCTGGGTTGTTACAACCTAACACGCGTCCTATCTAAAAGTGTATCTAAAAGTGTGAACATAAGTTTATAGCTATCTAAAAGTGTATCTAAAAGTGTGAACATAAGTTTATAGGACAATTTTTTAATGACAATTTTGAAACAAGTCTATTAATTATTTTATGACATTTGGAAAAAAATTATAAAAACAAATGTCTTATATAAAGATGTGCTCACGTGACACTTTATTTCAAAAGTTGTTAAAATAACTGTTAAAGCATAATATTAACTTATTGTAACACTTTTACATATGATACGCTTATAAATTTAAATTAAAACAAATTACTAATACATTTCACCATATTAAACGTAGTAACAAAAATGAGTTCTACAATTATTTAAGTGTAATGGACATTTTTTACATTTCATATATATGGTTTGTAATTTATTGCTCTTTTCGTCCTTATGATTTACAATTTATTGTTGTTTCGTTTCCTGTTATTTACGATTGTTTTATGTTTTGGTTCCTTGTAGTTACACGTAGTAATTAATCTAGGGACAAAAAAATCATAAGAATCCAAATATCCCCAAAAAGTCTTAGCATAACACTTTGGTTGTGGCGCACTGGTAAAGTCTTAGGGGTATGTAGTGGAAAATCTCATTTACCCCCGGTTCAAATCCAGGCACTGTCAAATCCCTTGTGGCCATGGGAGGTTCACCTGCAATTACTCCAGGCCACTCGTGATCGCCTGGGGGATTAGTCGGTGCGCGTAAACTGTTCGAAACCCCACAGTTACCAAAAAAGAATATACCCAAAAGGTCGGGTTTTGGATTTCGGGCCAATCGATGTTCGGATAACGAGAGGGGCCGAAGTGTAATTTGTGGGAAATTGGGAATACTTGTTGATACGACAATGAATCAATGTGAAGAAGAAAGATGGAGAGGATGAAACCTAAAGTAACGAATCATCATCCAACTAATCCTTCCATGGCCGTTGGTTCATCTTTTCAACATTTGGATTTCCCCAATTTCGATCATCAACATTGTTTCGTCTTTCATTGTCTTCCTATTTTCAAGAAGAAAAAGGTGAGTTGAATTGTTTTCTAAATTACTTCATGCATCATATTAATATTTGATTTAGGGTTTCGTATACATTATCCAATAAACGTAGCAGTAGGGGTGTCAAATTTGTACCATGACAAACCAATCAATTCAATACCAACCGTACTAATTCAAATGGTACCAACTAACTGGTACCAATTAAGTTGGTTGGTACTACCGTAACAACTTCACAAACTTGGTTGGTACATGGTATTAAAAAATTTGTACCACGGTGATACCGTATCATGCCGACTTTTATATATATATATATATATATATATATATCATTTTTAATTATTTATTAAATATGAAATAAAATAAAATATATATTTATTAATGACTTAATGTATAGAAAATATTGATATGAATGTTTTTAATTAGCCTCAAAGATGGATTGTTGGATATTGACTTGCAACTCCCCAAACTCACGCCCCTTGACTTCCTATTTCTAAGCAAATATGATTATATGAAACCCCCAACTCCCTAAATCTCTTCTCTTCACAAACGCAACGCTGATGTATACAATATTTAGATAGTCAGCTAGATGTATCATCAATTTATATTAATTCATTTGATTGTAATTTCAATTTTTGAGATGTTGGTACAAAACCGTACCAACATGTACCAACGCAAAATGTTGGTACCAATTAAGTTGGTACCGAGTAGAGTTGGTTGGTATACAGTATAATTTTTAGCGTGCCAACTATAATTGATTTGTACACGGTATTAAGAAAAAAAAATGGATCATACCATGTTCAACCCTATTTACTGTCTCCTCTCCAAGGATATGTTAATTTTGTATTATTTTAATGATATGAATAGAGTCGAAAATACTCCAAAACCGAATAATCCACCTGAAGCAAAATGGTTTCGGGTTATTTGGTTTTGGTTTCTTTTACTATAACAGTTATGGATTATAATTTAGTTTAAATAGTATAAAATAAAGTAATTGTAAAAATATAAAATAGATGGGTATAAATAATTGTAGATATAATAGATATAGGAGTATTATTAAAAAATATGTAATCAAAATTAGCTTTCAGATTTACGTAAGTGATCAATGAACCTCTCTTATAAGGTTCTGGCGTCAGAACCACCATTTAAACCCTGTTAAAACTGGGCTTTAAGGCCCTTAAATGAAAGAAATTTCTTTTGCCAATAAGCTTTTGGAACGGCCTTGTAAGTCTAGCAAAAACATCGACCAGACACTTTTCAAACCGAAAGCCTAACCCAAGCTTTTTTTTCCCTGCCGAAAACATATTAGGCCGGGCCTTTTGCATCTCTACATCCACTATTGTAAATACTTTTGAGTGGGATATACTAATTTGGTACCTTCAATCAATACCATTTTAATTTAATTTAATTGTTTTGGTTTCATTTATTTTTGGCAAATCTAAAAACATTGGTGTCTATGAACCAAACCAAACGACCCTAATATCTCATCCAACGGTAAAGTTTGAAAGGGGTAGATGTATATAAACCTACCTCCTTGAGACTAGAAAAATTGTTTTCGAGAAGACCTCAGCTTGCGAATTGCACCGATGTCTATGTCGTTTAATAATCTCTCTATGTTGACTTGTGTGGTGTTGTACATTAGGAAATGGATGTTACAGAAGTAAACAACAAATTGCTCGGTGAACTTGAGGAAATGGGTTTTCCGTTAGCTCGAGCAATGAGAGCGCTTCATTATTCTGGTGAGTCCACTCGCATCCTTTCAACTAAGGTGTCGTTATCATAGAAAATATAGGCGAACATAAACCCTTGGCTGTCGGATCGGTTAAAAGCATGGGGAAGTTATTACAAGTCTACTACTACAAACTTTTAAATCATAAGGGTGGTGGCTTGTTGGCAAAAGGCCTAGAGAGATATGGTGGAATATCTCATTTATCCCAAGTTCAAGTCCAGGCACTAGCATCCTGTGGCCAGACTTAGTTTCAGACGGTAGCAACTCACCAAGAATGTAGTCTAAGCAAAACCTAGGTGAACTTTTCCAAAAAAAACAAAGATTACAAATTACTGAGGCTGTGTTGGTAAAAAAAAAAGAGAATCGATAATTTAAATCACAATGTAAAATAACCTAAAAAGACGTGTTAGAAAAGTTAAACGGAAAAATATAATCGGCATGATTGAAAATATAAAAACATGGACCTTATTGAAACGTTATTTATAGTAGTTTTTCATAAAGCTAGCTTATGACTAATCAAACAGAACTTTTTCGATAAACTCAAAAAATAAGCTAGTTTATAGATGTCAAACATGGCCCAAACCATCACAAATAGCTTCTATTGCCATCCAATGGTCTATCCAACCTCATTGGTCAAGCCTAGTGACTAGAGAATAATAATAACCCCTTCTTCTCGGGCTGTTGCATTTTAGCTGTTGGTTCGAAGCTTATTTACCATCCATTTTATACATGTTTGTCGTTTACGGCATTTTGTTGAGCGTAAAGTTTCTTTTGTTCAAGGAAACTCTACTTTGGAGGATGCTATTAGTTGGATTGTCGATAATGAGGATGACCCCGAAATTGATCAGATGCTCTCGGTATGATTCGTTTTCTTCTGATAATTGTACAGTAGTCCCGAAGGTTTAAGGGTTTAACTTGACATAGATAGTTTAGTAATTTACAATTTTTTTATATCTTCGTGATTTTTGTTCCACCTATTTTGGTAGGACAAACAAATTGCATTTTTGTGCGTACCAACCGCACCCTTAAGGCATATTTGTTAATAGCTTAATTGGACTCGTAGCTTATTTGATTGGCTATAGAGTAACCTTCTAGGGACCCTTAGGGCATGTTTGTTAATAACTTAATGAGCTTAAGCCTTAATAAGGCTCATAGCTTATTTGGTCTATTTGACAATGGCTTAATGATATTCATTAACCTTCTAGGGGGATCTTTAAACAAAAAGCCAAAAAATTCCAAGCCTGCTCCTCCTAGTTTAAAAAATGTGTTCATTTCATCTATGAAAAAACCCTCTCAATCTATAAAGACAGATTAATTTACACCCTCCAGTTTATCCATAGGACTAAATGGAAAACCAACCCAACAATCTCCATTGTCTGTTGTTGTTTGTGTAATAATTGAAAAAGATTTTGCATATCTTGATATCATTATATTAGAAATATGATTGAATGTGCAATCCACCAGGTTCCGGTAAAAATCGAAATTGAGGGTTCCAAATCTTCTTCTATGTCTGAAGAAGTAAAGCTGAAAGCACAAAAACTAAGGTTTGTTCTCTTCTTTTTCAGTGAAACATCTGAAGTTCTTTGTAATTCTCCATGAGGTTTATCTGATAATAACGTTTAGAGTCTCATATCAGCTAGACACGTACCATCAAACCTGTGTATATGTAGAAACATTGCTTTTCAAAGAATCATAGGGGTTCCAAATATCCTAACATGGTGTCAAAGCCGGAGTCTACCAAATCACCAAATCTATGAACTCAACATACTCTTTTGCCTTCGTTTCCGGGGGGGCACCATCTGGCTTCTGTTGGATGGGGCATGTTGGAGTCCCACATTGGTCTGACACATCATCAAATCCGTGTATACGTAGCCACGTAGGAACCTCCCTTCTCTCTAAAAGGGATCTTTTAGAGAACTCATAGGGGGTTTCAGATATTTTAACATGGTATCGAGCCCGAGTCTACTAGTACGAGAGGATTGGGTTGAACTTCTTTCTCCTTTGCATTGCTCGATCAAAAATATGGACTCAACACACTTTCCACCTTTGTTCTAGGGGGAACCATCTAGCCTCCGTTGGGGTTTCTCATCGGACAGACACAAACCGACGTATATGTGGATACATAGCAACTTCCCCTCTCTCAATAAGGGCTCTTTTAGAGAGAGTTTATAGGGGTTCCACATATCCTAACAAATAATAATAGTAACAGTTCTTCATTAGGTTACTTTACTATGCTTCATTCTCAAAAGCATTTCACGTAGCTACCTTGTTTTATGTCTTGAAATACCATGGTGTGCTCAATTTCAGATATAAAGTACGAAAAACGAACAAGGAAGAAGATAAGAAGTTGGAACAGGGTAGAGAGAAGGTATATGGCCATGTTCTTGTTTTATACCAACACTTCTTTTAAGTATATGATATTTTATATATAGCAAAACTCACACACACTCTTCCTCTTTTGGTGAGGCTTGAACCCCTGGCCTCTAAAGAAGTTGGGCACTAGGCTAATGACCTTTTGGTGGCATATCACCAACAGTTTGTTGCTCATTAATCACGGCATGAGGTTTAAGAAGACTAAGGGGTTGTTTACTTACAGCTTAATGAGCTTAATGATTTGAGCGGCTTATACACTCAACCATACATGAGTGTTTATTTACGGCTTGATCATTAAGCCATTAAGCTAAAATGGCTATATGGAATAAGACAGGACCCTCCCTCACTTGTCCCCATTAAGTCACTCCTAAACAAATCAATACCAGAAATGCCCACAAATAATCTAACCTTCTCTTTGCTTCCCTCAAACTCAAAGGTCTCCCGTCCCTTAAAACAGATTTACCCAGACAAACAACTTAACCCGTATTGGGCTTAATGTAAAAAAAAGGTAAACAGCCCCTAATAGTCCGTACCCCCACCCCAAGAGGATCATCCGATAATGCTGGAAATAGGCTTTGATGGTTGTTTGTTTAGTTGTTTCTCGAAAGTCATATACAGGATCCTTTTATCTCTTTCTTTTGCGTTTATAGGAAAGGATTCGAGCAGGAAAAGAGTTGCAAGAGGCAAAGAAGATTGCAGAAGAAAACGAAAGAAAACGGTGCCTTTCTAGAAAGCTCCCTTGCATCTTTTATCTTTCGGTTTTTACTTGATGGGTATTATGTTTCTGTAATCACTTCGTTAAATCATTTATGCTCAGTTTTATAGCCATGCGGAAAGCAGAGAAAGAGGATGAAAACAGAGCACGAGAGAGAATTCGTCAGAAACTACAACAGGACAAGGTTAGACCATCTCCAACTCATTACACTCTTTCTTACACCAAAAGAGAATAATCTCTGTATATTTTTATTTGATATAGATTTTCAAATAATACCTCTAGATACATAATACATTAACTTTACAAATTATATTATGGATGGTCATTGTCTCATTGAGATCCAAACTGTAACATCCCCGGCCAACCGTACCACATTTTGGCAGGCGGTTACAAGACAGGCAACCTAACAAGCTTCGCTTTCTCATTGATCATGCATACTTTTTCTGTTTATCCCACTTTTCCAGCATGATACTTTTGAGTATTTTCTATTTGTTCATTACGAGGCTTCTAAGGTGGCGTTTGGTTCACGGAATGGAATCTGTCGGAAATGGAATCTGAAGGAAATGGAATGAAATTTACTCATGTTTGATCATGCATTTGGTTGGCAGGGATTGGAAAGGAATATGTCAAATGAATTTGAATGTCTGTTTAGTTTATTGAATGTTATATTGGTGGTGGGATGGAGGCGGTGTTGGTGTCAATGGTGTGGCGGTGGTGGCGACGGGTGGTGGTGGCCAGTGGCGGATCCAGGATTTTTCGCTGGTGGGGGCACCTTTAAGGTAGCTTAAATCCCCGTAAAATTGTTCGATGTATTTTTAGCCTAAATTCAATGTTTTGAGGGCTTATTAAAGTTTATTTTGGTTGATTTTGAGGGATTTTTAAGTTTTTTTGTCGATTTCGAGGGATTTTTTTGGTTTTTTAGTCGATTTCGAGAGTTAATTTTGGTCTTTTGGTTGATTTCGAGACACTTTTTTTGGTTGATGGGGTCCCGAACGAAAATTTACTGGGGGACATTAAGGTAAAAAACTAAAAGTCCAAAAGTTTACCCTAAAATTTTCATTGTTTTCTCTTTTTCATGGGGGCCCATCCCCCCACTAACCTTCATGTACATCCGCCACTGGTGGTGGCGATGGAAATGGCGGCGTAGCGGAGGTGATGCGTACGACGGTCGTGGTGGTGGCAGCAGGCGGCGGCGATGGTGACATCCATCGTGGTGAAATGGAATGGAATGGATTGCAGATATATAAAGGAGTATAACAAAAAAAAAATAAAGATGGTAGGAAGGAATTGAAATTCCTTGCTGGTTGCTAGAACCTAAGGAATTTACATTCCATCATTTGTGGAATTTAAATTCCTTATTAAAACTCAAAAGATGAACCAAACGCATGAATAGAATTGACCATTCCAATTCGCCGGATTCCAACGAACCAAATGCCACCTAAGTTCTAACTCTTGGATTCTATTTAGGATATTGCTTCCAAATTCTGATTCCAATGTCCTTTTAATCTATAGTACTCTTTATGTTTTAGGTAGAGAGAAGAGGGAAGGTTGGATTGACCCCAGAAAGTCATGCATCTTATAAGACTGCCACACCTATGGTGCAAGAAAATAAGGTAGCTTAGGTATCAAGTTTTGATGCTTAAGATTGTAATATTGGATTTAGATTAGAATAATGAATTTTCATCATTGAATAGCAGGAGGTATTACCCCTTGTGTCTAATGGGATTCATGTTACTTCAACAACAAAGGTAGATCTCATGAGAAACTGTTTAAGGTCTCTCAGGCGAAATAATAAGGTAAGTTTACTACTTCTAAATACTAAAGAATTTGGTTTCGTCAATCAGGTTGTAGCGCAGTGGTTGATCGCCCTGGATGATGTGGTGGAATATCCCATCCACCCAGGGTTCGATCCCAGGCGTCCTCAACATTGATATGACATCTTTAAGTTTCAAATTTGTCAGGGATTAGTCCGGGCTGTGCCTGGGATACCCTTCCCAAAAAAAAATTGGTTTCCTCCAATTTGTAGTCAGAGCTTAATCTTACGGCATCGCTGCTTGTATACATACAGAACCAGGGCAAAATGCAACGATTTCTTATGTAAATAATCTTTTTTTTATTAATCAATGTAACAAAGTTTCAAATTTTCCTATTTAATGTAACAGATTTTCAAGATTTCCTATTTTTAACCCATTTTGATTGATAATCGGGTGAAACTTTGTTACACTAAATAGGAAATAAATTAAACTAAATCCGTACAAAAAAAATATTAAAAGTTTGTTACATTGATTGAAGGGGAAAAAAAAATACTTTGTTACACCAATAGGAACCATCTAAACTTCGTTGCATTTTGATGCATTTTACCCAACTTTCTATATGTATCCATGCAGACTTTTTCAAACATGGGCAGTCAGTGTCATTTGTAGAGCAGTTAAATCAAGTGACTTTTGGTCTAATGGTATCAGTTGATCACCACCACTCTTAGGAGCCGTTTAGCAAACGCTAACCGGCAAGAGTCACCACTCTCAATTACTTAGCAAGTAACATTCTTGACCATCAAAATATTTTGTTAGTAAGCGTCTCTTACCCGATAAGTGCTAACCGGGTAAGAGTCTTCTCCCTCACTTACCAAGTGAGATAAGTGATACCCGGTAAGCGTTCGGCAAACAGCCGGTCAAGTCAGTTTAGAGACATTTGTGTATGAGTTTGTTAGCCGTTTATAAAAAAAGTGAATACAACGCTGCCCGCTTACTACATTTGTGATTAAAAGAAACGTAAGTTACCTCTATTACTTCAATGGGCTTTCATGAAATTTCTTTCAATATAGGATGATGATATCAAAGTGAAGAGGGCTTTTGAGACTCTTCTTATTTATATCGGAAATGTTGCAAGAGATCCTGAAGAGAATAAATTCAGGAAGATCCGTATGAGTAATCCAGCTTTTAAGGTAACATCTTTCTTGTAAAATCTCTAAAGAAATGGCAATAGAAGTATTAGAACCTCAGAGAATCCTCCATGAAGTATGTAAGACACCATTAGTGCAAGAGATATAAGCACTTGAAATGCTTAATCTCAGAAAAGGGTGCATTTGGTAAGCAGAACAGGTCAGGACAAGATTGGTAGATTACTAAACTACCCATGTCAAATTAAAACCCTAAAACCTTTTACAGTTCTTTCACCTTTACATCGCTCTCGTCCGTCTAGTCCTTTCTAGTCATGCCCAATACCGTGCGAGTACCAAATACACCCGTACTTATTTCTTCTAAACGAGAGTCGCTGTCACATCTTATTTCTTATGCACACTATAAAAAAGACCCACAAAATAAACATGTTAAATAGTCGAAACGAACTTGACCTAATTTAGGCTGTATTGAAACTGTTGTTGCCGATTATTGAAATAACAGGAAAGAGTTGGAATTTTCGAACAAGGGATAAAGTTTCTTAAGCTCTGTGGGTTTGAACAAGTCGAAGGTGGCAAGTATCTGGTTCTCCCGATTAGTAGGTTTGACATGGCGGAGTTTAAGTCAGCTGGGAACGAATTGCAGTCTGCTATAACAAATCCATTCTTTGGACTTCTATCAACAGAAGAATGATAAATGTATATTCAGAAATCATACTTCCTTATAAGAACTTTCACATACTCTTGACTTTGATAGATATACTAGTCTTTACCTGCTATGCATCTATTGATTGTGTTATGGGATGCTAAAAACCCATATGTAAGGTTTCAAACTTTGATAGTTTATACTTTCTTTTTTTCTCTCGAACCCTTGTAGAATAATCTAGAGATTTTGTGTTCAAATTTGACATTGTGTATCAAATCAGAGATTGTCTGACCTCATTTGATGTTCAGTGTTGCATCAATGTTTTGATGTAACCGCTGTTGTTCTTCAACAGTTGTCGAGGAATGCACCATCTACAAAGAAAAAGAGATAAACACCCATTAACATTTAAGGAATGAACCATCTATAAAGAAAAAGAGATAAACACCCATTAACAGTTTAGAATGAACCATCTGTGAAGAAAAAGAGATAAAACCCCCTTTAACACATGAAACTAATTGGAGATTGAATCGATAAAGCCGAAAGACTGAAAATATAAGACATTTTATAGTCATGTCACATGTGACCATAAGCACCTTTTGAAAGTCTGAAGGTATACAAAAATATTATGTGCTAATATTCATCTACTAAACTACGGTTTTTCTGTGGGAAAAATACATAGCTGAATACAACAGCGAAAATGGCTAAATCTTGTTCATATATTAGACTTTGCTTTAACCGGCATGCTGATTTCCAACAGCTTTCCAAGCTGCATATTTTCTGCTTTCTTGTTTATATCTCTTAATCTCTCTCACAACCGCAAGAATCACATGTAGTGAGAGTGGCAGAAAGAAGGGCTGTCAAGACAGAAAAACATGTTATGCAGTTTGACGAACAAAACAACAGAGCAAAAAAATTGGAACGAGAAAGGAACCAGGGATTCGAAAAAGTGTCCTTAAATCTAGGATTTGATGCACCAGAGAATAAAACTTGTGTGAAAATGTCCCCAAGACTATCCATCTTCTGGCCTTATAGATAGTCCAATGAAACAAAAATAAAGAACATATGCTTGTTGTAGGACAAAATAACTAAAAGAAAGAGCCAATTCTATCATATGTGCTTTCGCCATCACCATATACAATATATTTTTTATAGACATGACGATTGCAATGCTGGTCTCCGCACACAATTCAATAAGTCTTTGGGCTACTAATCAGAGGTTGAAACTACTCTTTAAGAGCATCTCCAATGGAGGTTCTTACAAGAACCTTCTTTTTGCACTTTTTGGTGCCACTTCAATTCCAACTCATTAAATTGAAATTTTATATAAAAATCCACAATGGTAGTTCTTATAAGAACCTCATTTTTGTGGGTCCCATATATTTATCAACATCAAAAACTATTATATAGTTATAAATAAATATCAAGTATTTAAATTAAATACCAATAGAAATGAGGAATATGTCACTTCACACCAAAAATCAAGGTAAGAACCAAGGTTCTTGTTTAAGAACCTAGAGGAGGTTGGGTTCTTATAAGAACTCTCCACAATGGTAGTTCTTACAAGCCACTACACTTTTTGCTTGTAAGAACCTTGCATTGGAGATGCTCTAATAATGCAATAGAGAACTTGTGGGCCAGAATGGCAAAAGCAATAGCATCCATAATTGTAATGACAAGAAGTCAAGAATGGAGAAATAGATTGTTGAGCTTCAAATTATGAAGAAACGGTACTTTGAAAATTTTCATGGGACATCCAAAAATTAAATCTATGCAATATTGACGAGATAGGTAGCAAATGAAATATTAATGATAATAGAATGAAGCCTTCTGAACCATCTTTCATGCCTTTCTGTTGCAAAATTAACCATCGATCTTGTAAACATGTCAAATAAAACATTGTAGTTACTAAATGAACTTGTAATTCATGACCACAAGTTTAGAGAAACTAACCGAGTAGACAGCAAAACAGTGCTCAAATGAGTAGTAACTGACAGACATTACGGATGGGTGAAAAAATGCATCCTCAGCCAAAGATCGAGCATGCCTCGAGGAAACTGCGAAAAGTGCACATATAGCCATCTGTAAAACAGGAGCTAACAAAGACATGAAATACAATAATACTATTTATCAGTTCAACGTACCAACTGAAGCATCATAAATGCCTTGGGAGGCATTATTCTGAGCTAATTTTGCAGCCTCAAGAGAAAGCTTGACCTGCTCAAAAAGGGAAGAAGTTCACAGATGTAATTACTCAGATATCATGGGATCTTATAAAAAACATTCAAAGTACAAACATCCAAAATTCCAAATGTATTAATCTAAATCAATAAAAAGTGTGTGTGTGTGTGTGTGTGTGTGTGTGTGTGAGAGAGAGAGAGAGAGAGAGATGGCAGGCGCCAGAGGGGGGGGGGGATTTCACATGTTGATATAGATAATTACAGACAGCCTATAAACATTGGACCTTTTATAACTGACCTGTTTTCCAATCTCATCCTTGATGATCATTCTTGGTAATGATTGGACCTGCATGGAGAAAGATTTCTGAACCAAGAAGCCTAATTGGAGTCCATAAGGTAGCGTTTGGTATGCAGACTGGATGGGACAGGACAGAACTGGACAAGACGGGACAGGACTGGACGGGACAGAACTAATTTTCTGTTCTGCATTTGGTACGACTAGAACAGGACAGGACAAAACTGTTAAAATGACCAAATTGCCCTAGAATATAGATTAATATTTTTCATCACGTAATAATTATAAATAACATCAAATCAATTAAATAATAAACTATTATATACATCAAAATTAAAGTAAATTAAATAAATCACATTTATGTAATTTTATATAATATATAATTTTTCAAAAAATGTTTGCAAAAAATGTAATTTTATATAATATATAATTTTTCAAAAAATGTTTGCAAAATAATTTTTATATAATATATAATTGAAGATGAAGGGTAAATGTGTCATTTTATGCTTAGTCCCATGTTGTTCCACCTTTTTTGGTGGAACAAAAAATGCCTCATTTTGTCCCATGAAAATGGATTTTAGTCCCATCTTGTCCCACCTTGTTTTAGTCCCATGTCATACCAAACGCAGTACTATTTTTTTGTCCCGTCCCGTCCCATCTAGTCTGCGCACCAAACGCACCCTAAAGGTATTGAGAACTGAAACATACCAATCTTGAAAGTGATCCAAGGGTCGTACCACACTGACGAAGATTAAAGCATGCATGTTGCCGAGCCAAGACATCTAGTTCCCTGAATATGGTGAATAGATAAAAATAAAAAAATAAAATAAAACTCATGGTGATTACGTCAAATTGTATACTTTTAACTTTTAAGCTATTAGGGTATTTTACTGCAGTCTTCTCCCATCACTTCCCCCAAACACCACTACACAACCATGACCAGCTATAGAAATAAAGATCTAAAGGGGGACAGACCAAGGTGTCAATGAATGTAATCATCAAGCTAAGAGAATGGAATGAACATTCATCACCATTAATTACCATTCTGTAAAGCCTCTTTCACTGGCTAAAAGAACAGACGATCCTGATGCACCCTTGTAGAAACCAGTAGATTTTAAACCAAATAATTGTCGAAGTTGCCCCATGAAAACTTCAAGAATCTGGTCAAGTTCCTGTTTCAGGGCCATTTACATCAATCCTTGTTAGAAGATGTGAAATTATTGAACATGCATCAAGTATTTTTATTCATAGAAGTTCACTGAATATATTATAAGCATAGATTTGTTTTTAACCTGAGGAGAAAGTTTGCGTCTGAGAGGGTGCACGCTATTTGCATTTCCCAAGCAGTTGGGAGGATTCAAAACTACAACACCTCCCCATGTCTGCAATATGGAGTACACAATGAAATCAAGATTCCCAAAATGTATAGGTAAAAGAATAAACATAATGGTGTAATAGGGACAGAAGTTTACTGGAGATATAAAAGCATTTGTCATGGAAATCTCTCCATTTGGAAGCTGTAACCTGAGTGGGCATTCATTGGCAGATGGTATATATCTGGAAGTGCAAAGACATACAAATGCACAAAGCATTAGAAAATTAACACAGTTGGCTACTAGAGATATTATAGAAGCCATATAATCAATGTGTAACAAACAGTTGAGCTTCAAAAGAACAAGGTGATATTGAGTTAAAGAATATACACCACAAATTGCAAAATCTTTGACCGTCCACCAGCTCCAATGGAAGTATCCAGGTGCCATTCATTTGAATTCACCTATAAAACTTATACAATGTCACTAAAATAATTATAATTGCATCATAAATTATACAATACATGGTTGTCAGACTCTGCTAGCACGCATGCTTATTAGAATCAAGCTACATAAGACCATCAGGATCTTCTGAAATCAGCCGGCATATATTGATAAAATGAAAATTGGACTCTCACATTATGTAAAACCAGATGATGTCAAAGCATATCTTATCATCAACTGCTACCGGATATGCATAAATGTTCTACAAAATGGAAGAATGGGCTGTGGCCAATAACTTGTTTTTTTTTGAAGTATATATACGGCAAATGCAACAAATAAACTCACACACCCTCCTCACCTTTGGTGAGGTTTGAACCCCTGACCTCCTAGAAGGTGAGGGGCTCCAATACCGCTAGGCCAAAGGCCCTTTGGTCCAATAACTTGTTTAAGTGCCTTTGCATCTAATATCCATCTGTTACATATTGAGTATGTGAAATGCAGCATTAAGCGTTAACAATATATATTTTGGCAAAGGATCGTGTGAGAAGTTGAGGTTAACGTGAGAAGCGTGAGAAGTGGATCTGAACCGTTGATCACTTTTAATCAAATGTCCTCCCATGAATTGCGCCTTATAAGGGAATTGATCCGGTACATCTCGTTGCATCTTATCTCGATGCATCTCATCCTAATGTGCGTCCATTTCTCATCCAACGGTTGATAACCACTTGTCACGCTAACCTCAACTTCTCACCAGAACCCAACCCTATATATTTTATCGTGTTCTTATTTTTAGAGAAGGCAAGGGGAATTAGGATTCTGAACCCATGACCTCCAAGGTATTACCGCCTAGGGGATGAGGCCAAATACTAGAAGCTACATGTTTGTTATCTTCTCATACTCATGCAAATTGCTTTTCTTCTTTTTTTCCCGTGTCTTTGATATATATAATGTAAAAATTATCATGAAAACCTGCACATGCATCCATACACTGGAAATGGAGGAAAAGCTACATTTTAAGTGTTGTTAGTCCTATTAGTGAAGTCAAGAAGTAGCAGCTATTACATAAAATAAATATTAGTAGTTTGTAATTACTTTTCAACTTACAAAGAACGGAAGATCTTTGGTGCTAAAGATGTGGCTCTCCACTTCAGCATCCCAATAAGAATATGAAGATTTTGGAGTATGATACAGAACCTGCATGGGTGTAGATCTCATATAAATTGCAAAATCATAATCCTTGCAAAGCAACAGAGTTTCCATTGAGAACTTCCTTATCAGAATTTACATATTACCTGACTTTCCACGCTTATATTCGCTATAGGGCCCAAGGCTTCAAGTATAGGATATAGAAGCTTCTCATCTACCTCTTTAAAATCCCTGCAGATAGAACGCAGTTATAAAAGTGAAGAACCATACAGAAACATCTATTCTAGAAAGTTCCAAAAACCGTTAATGTTCCAACTTGTAAAAGGGTATGAGAAAGTAATTAATCAACAATATCTGAACTCAGTAGCCCACAAGAGCATGATCCAATGTTTACCACAGATCCATTGCCATATACTAAAAATATCAATATGATGCATATATGCCTGATCAAATAACTAAGAGAAAAAATAAATCTCCATACCAATCATAAATCCAATCACGAGGATCAGCATTTAACAAATTGAAAGATAGCACAATTTTCCCATCAGCACCAACAGGCATAAACTCCCCTTGCATGGTCCCTTCTTCTTTTGGACCACCCACAAATATCTTAATAAACATCTCAGCTACTTTCTCCGCTAGCGTATCCACCTCTGAAACCCTACCTACAATCCAACCATGTCGATGCTTCCCCACCACCGCCCTCACCCTATCCCCTTCACCGCCATTCACAACCACAACAGTGTAACCCCTGCTCCTTCTTCCTACAACAGATTCCAAATACTCATCCAAAACTTCATCGTTTTTCACGGTTTCATCAAAATTGAACTCACTTAGTGCTCCACATCTCCATGCCCTCCTTTTATCAACATCTTCATATTCTACACAGTCGTTACCAGAGTCTAAACTAACTGATACTGTGTAATTGTTTTCACAAGTGCCACAAAATGAATTACCATCAGCTAATTGTAACATATGAGTCCTAACCAAAAGCCCTAGCTGTTCAGCATTTTGCTTAAAGGGACTACTATGCTTAAAATTAACAAACGCTGCATGAAATTTACACGGAAATAAAAACGGATTTGAATCAATTGCATTTGACAGTGAATCTATGTCGCGAAACGGAAGTGGTGATCGGTAGATCTCTATCGATTTAAGCAACCATGGCAGACCTGTGTGATAAAACCAAAACAAATCAGAAATATTGACCTGCATAAATACATATGAGGTTTAAGTGTCTCTCCACATCATGATATATAAAGGTACATAAAGAGAGAAAGGATACCTAAGAGGAAGGAGAAGAAAACAGTTAGGGTTAGTGCGAGACGCTTCAATCCAGGTTTTGACTTTCGCATTGTTTTATGATTGAAATTCGATATTTCTGAGGTCTTATTTCTGTTTTCTTCTGATGGAGACGACTCAGTTCCCATGGTTTCAGAGATTTCCGCCATTGATGGACCTCCGAAACTCTCTTTTCAGTTCGCTATATTTTTTTTCCTAGTTCAAATCAAGACTGGAGAGTATTTTAGAATAAACTACAGTTTCAACCCTTGCACTAATGAGTATGTATTTTCAGACCCTATATTATATATTATGAACAATTTAGTACAAGAAAAGTTATTTGCAAATTGGATATTATGTGACTTGTATCATCTCAAATAGATTCTCCAAAATTTTCCCAAAGTAGATAATTAAAACTTAAGCTTTCCGAAAAGATTGTATTCAACTCTAACGGTTTCTCAATTCTTAATATTACAACTTGAATTATGTTATTAAAAAATCAAGGGCTTTGCTAAAACTGAGCATGCCATTATCCATTTGTAGGATGAGGAGTTCTACTCTTTCTATTCCAAAATAAATACCTCAATAAAAGTGACATGGATTGTATAATTATTATATTTTAATTAATCGAGTGATAATTTTACCCTAAATAAAAGGTGGAAGTATCATAAATTTTGGGGTAAGAATTGGAAAGCATGCATTTACGTTTGGAAATGAACCATTATTTTCGAACATACTATAACAAAAATATGGTAATTGAGACATATTAAATGACATTTAGAAGCTAATGTTATGAAAATACTCTTATAGACTCAAAAACCTCTCATAATTTGTAGCATAGTCCTTGATAAAGCATTCAAGCATATTATCCATCATCGTATTCTATAATTGGGATTCTGGATTTTCTCACAGAGTATTTGATAGAATTCTCAAGAAATGGGTTGATGGTTGGATTGATATTGTAACATCTTAGACCAACTTGAGATATTGTCCATTTTTTCATACTTGAACTCACAGTTTTAAAACGCGTATAATATAGAAGGTATTCATTTCATTATAAGGCAACATTAGTTCCCCTCCCCAACTGATATGGGATCTCACAGTCACAGTCCACCCCCGTTGGGAGCCCAACGTCGTGGCTGACACACCAGGTTCCCGACTTTAATACCATTTGTAACATTTCAGACCAACCGTACAAGAGATTGTTCGTTTTATCCACACATGGACTTGTATGGCTTTTAAAATCCGCCTAACATATGAGGTATCCAGTCCCTTATAAGGCGACTTGGTTTCTCTCTCCAACTGATCTAGGATCTCATAACTATGATAATCGCTTATTTTCGTGAAGATCATCCTAACAAAGCAATTAATCTTTACCAAAAACTAAATTTGGAAGAAGTTCGAACTAAGAACTCCACCTTTATAGTGGCACTCAAGGCCTACACATGCATTATGGGTGTTGAGACGATGTTTTTACAGGATATTTTCTGTTGAATTTATATGCAAAGTGTCATAAAATAAAGGAAAGCAGCGATGGTGTTGGAGAAAATGCCGAGAAGATATGTTGTTTCATGGACGATGATGATAACGGGGGTTTGCACAAAATGGAAGAGAGAGTGAAGCCATAGATGTGTAATGACTCGTGTAAATGGAAAGCATGGAACGAGATAATTTTTTTGTTTTAGGCTTGATTGATACTCGTGCTAACGTTAAAAATACAAAATTAGGTAATTCTTATTTAATAAATTTTCAAACTAATATCACTTATGGACTAGTATTTTCCAATTGAAACAAATCAAACTGAACCAAACATACTCATATTGATAAAGGAAAAGTTTAAAAAAGCCTAACAAACGATCGCATTTTGATTGATCAAGTCTCTGTACTAACTTTTTGAATGAAAAAACCATTAGACTTTCTTATTCTGAATGATTAAGTCATTTAACTATGTTTTTGTATGAAAAAACTTCAACTTTTCTCATTTTGAATGATTAAATCCCTGATTTTTTCCCAATAAGTTAAATAATTGAACTTTTAAAAATTAGTTATTTACATCATTTCTACCAAAAAAAACTACTTGTAATCGATTATGAATGTTTTAAAGTAAAAAAGAAATCTAAATCAGTTTTACCTTTTTCAAACACTACGTCATTCAAACCCCACGCAAACACCGGTATCACTTCCTCTCGTCACTTTATGTCACCCCATCATCGTCTCTTCTACACATCGCCAATCACATTTTGATCTCCCTCTTTTTTATATATTTTTTTATCTTTTGATTATCACTCTTTTGGTAGATAAAAAATAAAAATAAAAAGGAGATTACAAGTAGTTTTTTTTTTGTTATGAAAATATAGGTAACTAATTTTTAACAGTTTGATGGTTATTTTTTCAAAAAACTATTTAAAAACATTAAAATAAAAAATTTAATGATTTTTTATATAAAAATAGTTTAATAACTTAATCAATCAAAATGAGATTATTGTTAAAGTAAAAGAGAAATAGAACAACAATGAGTAGAGAGAACGAATCGTTATTCTCATTAATCATAAGCCTTTTATATAGGGATGAGTTACAAGTAGATAACTATTAGATATTTCAATTCTAATCTATCTCTATCCCTATCTCTATCGTCATATCCTTTAGACGATGGCACATTTATCCTACAACACTCCCCCTTGTGCCGAGTCAAATGAGTGAAGGTGCACAATTGTTGCCTCGTTAAAACCTTACGCCAAAATAAAAACCCAGTGGGAAAAAACAAAAATATGACGAAGGAAAGAGTACAACGCGCTACTTTCTTTGCAACACATAGACTTTTCCTTTAGTCTAGTTTTCTCTTAGATTCGTACATTAATCGTGAGAGTTAAGAAAGCATGATGGAATATAAAATGTTGCCTCACTAAAACCTTACACCAAGGAACAAAACCCAATGGGAAAAATAAAACTTTGGTTGAAGGAAAGAGCACAACATACCAATATTACATATATAGTAGACTCCCCCTTTTGTCTACCACTCCCCCTGATTCGTGCATTAATCAAAGGAGGTTTAAAACATTTCCAAGTTAATACTTTCTACATGTTTCCCAAATATGGTTTTACGTATTGATTTGGTAAACAAACATGTCACATTTTCCTCGCATCTTATTCGGTTCACTTGAATCTTGAGGAGAATTGATTATATAAAAACTTAAGCAAAGTATGCTTCGTGTTATAACCCTTGATATATCTTACTTTCATTTCTTCGATACATGATGCATTATTTCCATATATGCAAGTTGTATAGTGATCAAAATCAAAATTACTAGCTCCTCTTATATGTGTAATGATAGTCCTTAACCATATACACTCTTGAATAGTCTCATGGAGAGTAAGATTACTGATAATATAGAAGATAGCTATTAAGGGTTTGCTTAGTTTACTTCCAAGCAATCGGCATGTTCCATATGATAATTCCTTATCCAGTTTGGGAACAACCTTTATATGAGTTGGACATATACCTAATGTCAACAAATATATACCAAGTCATTGTTTGGTATTTTTCTATAAGAGTCAGTACTTTTTCCGCTCACAACATAAGTAGGTATTGAAGTTTCATTATCAATCCATTTATCTCCGTAGGGAAATTATAAGCTCGCGTCAATGGTGCCAAAAGGTTAATTTGAAATCATTCCAATGACGTTGCGTTGGCGCTGAGCTAAATCTAGCTAACAAGTTCAGTGAGAAGTACAATATACGGTCAAGTGTATTATGTTGAGTACAATAATGTGCCTATTGTACTTAGGTATGGAATTCCAGCTCCTAACACCTCTTCGTCCTCATCTTTAGACGAAATGGATCTTTACTTATATCCATCACTTTGACCGATCATGGGAGTGCTAATCGGATGCGCTTTGTCCATATTAGGTCGCCTGATCATTTTCTAGACATATGCGGATCGGTGGATTAATATTCCACAAACTCGGTGTCGTAGCTCAAGTATCTAGACAAAACCAAGTTTTCCCACGATCTTTCATCTCAAATTCAGATTTCAAGTAGCTTGTGTTTTCTCTTATTTCATCAAGAGTGTCTATTATGTTCATAACATCGACATATAGAGCTACTATGAAAATCTGGGACTTGTTTTCTTATATAAATACGCAAGGCACAGTTCATCGTTCTTATTTATTGTTTCCCAATCAAGTATTCACTCAGGCGGGTATACCACATCCGCATAGATTGCTTTAATCTATAAAGTGAGTGTTTCAATTTTATTGTAAACGCATTTCATGGTTTAGAGTTACTTGATATTGGTATAATGCCATCAAGAACTTTTATATATCTCTGAATTTATATCCCCATAGAGATATGTAGTAACTACATCATTGAGCTGCAATTTCCAGTCCTTCGGAAACTACTTGGCTAATTAATTAGCAGAACGTTCTCCATCACGAGAGAGTAAGTCTTATTGTGGTCAATCCAGTGCGTTGTGAGAAACCTTGCGCCAAAGAAGAGCCTTATATATTATGACTTAATTATTCTCACTACGCTTCCCTGACAAATGATTTATCTATGTCCTACAGGCTTTACACTTGGTCGGTTAGCACTACCGAACCAAATACCTGTTCATTTGTCAAATAATTATCCTGGATTGCTTCTTTTCATTTAGGTCAATTTGCTCTTTATTGACATTCTTCAACTGAGCATGGTTCGATGACATCGTGCTCTATTATCTCATAATCAACGATATATGCAAATATATCATCATTTAGTATTTATGATCTGTCCATCGACTCATATTCATTTGAGATTTCTTTGATCTCTGGAATCAGTATAACTTCGGAGCGTCCTCAAGTAATGATTCATAGACATAGATTTAATCAGAGATAATCTCATGTATTGATGATATATAGTTGTGCCTTACTCTTCTCTTCCTTTAGATGAGTATCTATCGAACCAAGTAGCTTCCCCCATTTCCTTTTGGGAGCTACGACCTCAACCACACCTCCACCATGTGTGATTGCAACGTACTTCCAGCGACGTTGTGCCCTTGTTTGGGGAATTTTGACCTTGCGAGTATATTTGCAGCTCGTATATGTGATCTTGTCACTCTAGATAATATTAAACGTATCAGGTATCGAGTCTGATTCGTTTGACTTCAACTTTACGTTGTGAAGTTTTTGGGGATCAAAATGAGACACAATTGAAATATTCAATGACACTTCCTGTCGTTCTCATGGAAAATCCTTTTTCCTATCTCCCCCTAACGACAGGAAGGTTGTCTCATCAAAGTGACAACCCGCAAATCTAGCGGTAAAGTGATCACTGGATAATTGTTGGGAATTCATATCCAACATTTGATGAATCGTCTTTAAGACCCATTTTGGTACGCTGTGGGGGCGTAATTGGCACATATACAACACAACCAAACATACGTAAATGTAAAACATCAGGCTTATATCCAGTTACCAACTGGTACGCATAAGATTGGTTGGTTGGTTGTGGGTCTAAACACGAATAAGTAAAGTTGCATGTAATATTGCATAACCCCATGTAGATCTGGATAAATTGGTGCGCATAACCAATGTCCTAGCTACCATCTATATTCTTTTGATGACGACTTTTATCATTCTACGAGACCATTTTATATATACACATGGGGTATAGGAAACTCTACATTAATCTCTATACATATGCAATAATCATCAAATCCTTATGATGTAAATTCTCCAGCATTCTAAGTCATGCAGACTTGATGAGAAAATCAGGGTGGTTAGTCCTTAAACATATAACTGGTGCTAGGAGTGCAACATTTCATGTGGACAATAATATTACACGTGTTCATCGTGTCAAAAACCAGAACCATAAAGTACTTTAATGGCCCGCATTCTGGATGTTTATGTCCATGAATATCACCTTGTATTCGTTGTAAGAATGAAATATTTTTATATTATGTCCTTAGCTTTAGGATGGTCTCATTCCTGATTTGGCTAAGGATCAGGGTATATAAAAGTTCTAGGTGTTAGAGAGGGCATGTTATGATAGTGGTGTTGCTTCTTGTGTAGTAGAAGTCAACCGTTACAATTTGGTTAATTCCCTCGTTTTATCTTTCACTCGAAAGAGAATGTATCTAAGTGTATTTTGCAATACATAGATCACTATGTCATGACCATGGTGTCCCACGTGGTCATGCCGAAACATATATGTGTCATTGTTCCAAAGTTCTTTATTGGTGACAAAATATGATTTACTAACATAGATAATCCATTAATCTGATACATTAATTTCTCTAATATATTTTGCTTTCATATCATTAGAGTTGATGTACATATACCCATTTCCATTCTTATAATATGATTGGTACGAATATTTTAACAAGGTTCATATTGATATAGTGCTCTAGCAACAAGCGACAGTCCATCGTCTAAGTGTTTAGGGGAATTAAAGAGAAAATAATCTATTTCTTAGGATTGTATGAGATGCCACAAAAATAATCAAGTTCTCCTCGATACATTCCTACATGGAACGAAGAACGTTGAGAGTTTTGCATTTGTTTTTGATGTGGTCATTTACATCTCTAATGGTTATAAACTCAGGTGTATATATACACAAATGCAATTAATTTGATAGTTAAAGTGTATTCAAATAAACTTGTACTTAACCAATGTTAGATATGACATAGTTCATTTATAACTTGTCCTATTTTCTATTAGGAGTTCGTTTTCGACTCTTGCCATGAATTTGACCCTTTCCACAACCTTGTCCATATGATACATATTTAGCATATGTGTGTGGATTAATATGTTCAACTCACTATCCTTTGGAGTTCTTTCCACCTCCAACGCTTGCCTTATTAACCCCAAGAATTTTCTTTATCCGGGTATGTCTAGCGTTGTTAAAAAAAACATTTCTACAACTCTTAACCACTTGCATTAAGTTAATGAGTTTGTTAAAGGTTATATTGCAGCTTATACTGTTTCATTAGTATGATTTGGGATATAGAAAAGATGAAAAGATGTTATGATTCGCATAATCTTTTGTGAGTTCCTTGCCACAAAGATTGAGATGCATTTTGAGACATGACATTTCTTTGTCAAAATCAGTTACCTTCTTGTAATCAAGTAAGTAGGTTTCTTTCCACTGTATGATTAGTTTGAGAAGTATATGGTACTGAATATTCCCGAATTTCCTTTTTGGGACTACCCACGGTTCTTGGGGGTTTCTAGTTATTCTCTCTAAAGGTTGTGACTGATGTATCGTCTCAAAAAATTTAAAGTATTTAATTGTATCTTTAACATCTAGTGTTTTTTTCTTTAGGGTCAAAATGGTTCGATGACTTTTGCGTATTTTCTTGTGTTTTTCCGAACCTATCTTATGGTAATCAAGTACTTTTGATTCAAAGATGTCGTAGAAAATGAAGAACATATTATTTTCTAAAAGTGTGAATTATGGTTTATACTTATTATGTTATGCATGAAATTTCATTATCATAATAGTATTGAATTTTTGTATGCTTACATTTTGTTGATAATACTTCATCAATTTAGGAAGAGAAACCACTCAATCTATTAGATCTCCGGGTAGTAGGGGAATCACATGGATTGCTTAAGTCGCTACAAACCTTAGGGCTATTTACACCCGTTTGACAAAATCCAAATCGATATCTTGCGATTTAATTAATTTGAACATTGTTAATTATAGAGTTTTCGGCAGGAGGCCGAAAAGAATATGGGTTTGGCATATGAAGCCAATTTTAATTTTTAAAACCATAATAGTATTTTAGGAGATTTTGTCATTAGACAAATAAATATTAGTTTTGACATAGTCAAATTCAAAATTTTAACATCTTAATAATATTTATGGATCTTTACGTAAAATACAAAATATAAGGGGGTTGGAAGTGTAACTTCCAATTTTATTTTTTACTTTTTATTAATAAAATTGGAATTAATGAGTAGGAACTCATGATCAAGATAAGTATTTGAAAATATAACATTTTTATGCTATTTTTGAAGCTTTTGGCAACATACCAAAAATTATGAGGGTTGGAAGTGTAACTTCCAAAAACTAATTATAAGAATTATAAGTAGGAACTTATAATTAAGATAAAGCATTTGAATATGATATGGATATGACAATTTCTAAAACTAAATCTATAAAGGATTTACTATATATTTTAATACAAGCTAAAACAATTGATTTAAAGAAATAAAAATTAAGTTATCCGTTCAATGTATATCATCAATAATAACATGCTAAAATAAACACCATATAAAAACATATTAATCAACTAAAACAATTTGCTTTAAAAAAAACAAAACTAAAACAATTAAAATAATAACGATGCGATAGATAATGACTAATTTTAGGTCACGATCAAGATAAACATTAATAGGATAAGCATTTAAATATTATGTGAAAAGATCGATTTAAGAAGCTAAATAAACATTTGAATACAACAATTATCATATTCAAGAACAATATATTTAAATAGTTTAAATCAAATTAGTGTATGAAATAAGTAAATAACATTGACATAATTATATTAGCCAGATAAACATGTAAATATCATAAACTAATTAACCATGCATAAAAAAATATTTAATATAAATTAACTTAAGAATAAGAGAGAATGATTCAACATTAATAACTAATTCAAGATATATACCAGTAATGAAATTAAAAAAAAAAACTCTATTGATCTTGTGATTTTTGTGAATATTATATCATTTTTCTCTTCCTATAAAATATTTTTTATGAATATATCAAACAACAAGACCAATTACGAAAGAATATATCCTGTGATCTACCAAAAATTTGATTTGATTTTTCTAGTTCCCTTTTACGGCTAAAAGAAAAAATAGAATTATAATTGTTTAATTTAAATAGTTACATTGAAATCACTATGAAATCCCATATGAATTTAAAAAGTATCTCCTTTTTTTTCTAAGTGTAAATGTTCTTTTTTTCATCTATTTTTTTATTTCAATTAAAAATAGATAATTATGAACCCTATTCGGTTTTAACAACAAAAATATAATAAAATGATTTTTATAGATTAAATCATAAATAAACTATATTGTTATTTTAACATGATCTTAAATCACTCATATATAACCAAGCTGATAGAACGATACTTAAATTTATGACAAACGTAGCAAAGAACGATGGATAACACAAGCAACAAGCAACGTATCAATATTATAAATATAAAGATGAAGAAGTAAAGATGCTTACTTGAATTGAAGCAACGAGAAGCGATTCGTTCAAGAACGTTGGGGAACAGACAACATACTTGTTTAGCGGCAAACGACCATAACAATGAAATATGAACATACGTGCTGATAACGTGTTAAAGTAAAAGAGAAATAGAACAACAATGAGTAGAGAGAAAGAATCGTTATTCTCATTAATCATAAGCCCTTTATATAGGGATGAGTTACAAGTAGATAACTATTAGATATTTCAATTCTAATCTATCTCTATCCATATCTCTATCGTCATATCCTTTAGACGATGGCACATTTATCCTACAACAATTATTAGATTTTTTCTAAACTTTTTCCCATTTAAGAATAACATATGCTTAAAATTTTCCGTATATAATAAATAATATAATTAAAAACATTTGTAATCAATTATTAACAAAAACAAAATTGTTTATTCAAAAGTCAAAGTCTTTTAATATGTTATTATTTTTCTCAAGGCCGGAAATATTATCAAAGAACAAAAAAGCCCACAATGACACATTAATTTTTTATTTATTTTCTTAAGTAAAAATATATTTTATTTAAAAACCTAAAATAGCATGTTTTCGGAGCCATATTACATATATATATAGAGAGAGAGAGGGAGGATCATGCGAGAAGCAAACTGATATGCGAAAAGGCAAGAAGGAATACGAACCACAAAATCAATTAATTAAAAAAAATACCATAAATATAAAATTAAAAATAAATTTAGAAATCAGGATGATTACCATTTTAGGTTATCATTTTATGTAATTTTCAAGTGTTTTTACTGTTTTTTTCACACGTATTGTCTGAGTTGTTTCAGGTATTTAATATAGAAATTAATCAAAGAAAATGTTTTCCCCATTTTAATTTTTGGTCCTTTTTTTCAACTTGGGTCTTTTTTGTTTGTTAAATTACAACGTAGATCACTTATGCTTGATAAATTACACGGGACGATAAAGTAGATCAAATCATGTTATATATAAAACACGAGCAGTAAGCATACAAGATTTATCGTCCCAATCAAGGGAAATCAATGTTCAGATCAACGGTATCATATGTTATACTTCCATGTGGTTCACGCTCCGACGGGCCCTGCGTGTTAGTTAGTTGGCTGACTGAACGTCTATTCCTTGGCACGCTTGAAGGGGCGGGATTTGGACACTCTCCACGAGTATGTCCTACGCATTGGCACCGAGTACATTTCGTTGTATCGAACCTTCACCACGTGATGGACGTCGGTCGTTCTTTCTCGGTCTCCCGACTCTGTTCTTAGTGTTTAACGGTGGATAGCATGGCGGAAGGGGGTCGGGTGGAAACACCCATGCTTCAGGTGGTCCAGTTGGATTTATTACCTCCTGGTATGTTGTCCGGTAAGTTTCGGACGTGAAGAAACTGACAGTCAAGTCGCTGCAATCTATACGACCCATATATCTTGCAACAGCGATGGCATGGCCGCACGGTAACCCAGATTTTTGCCATTCAAAACATGAACAAAGATGGTCGGTCATATTTACAATCGCGTCAAATAGGTTATCACGAACCTCGTACCTCCCATACCCAATTTCGGCTACCCTCCATGCCGACGCCTGTCCCGCCCTGAGGAGAATTATCTCCTCCGCCTTTAGTGTGAGTCTATTAAGGGGGGATGTGGGTGGGGGGGGGGGTTGGTTTAGTATATAATATATATGATTATTATTATTATTATTATTATTTATTTATTTATTTATTTTTGAAATCCCACCGATATATTAAAAATAGGAATATATATATATATATTTTGGTTGTAACCACCGATGCATGTCATCCTCTTCTTCTTCTTCTTCTTGATTTTTTTTATTATTCTTTTCTCTCTCTCTCTCTCTCTTTGTTTTTTTTGGAATCTCACCGATGCATGCATAACAAACATTTATTTTATTTATTTTTATCTCAAACCCACCGAAATGTAAGGGTATCTCACCGAAATTTGAGAAATTTTCGGTAGATATTCGGTAGAAATTTCGGTAGGATTTTTTTAAGGTAGATCAGTAGGTGGAGAATCATGCTGATCAGAAATGTTTTGGAGGAACATAAGTGAAGGAAACTGATGAAGTTGGTTGATAGATGTTGTACGAGAGTGGAGAGAGAGTTGGGTGGTAAGATGGATGGTAAGATGAAAAAGAAATGAGGTTGGGGTAATATATGTGGTGGGATGGATGAGAAAAGGTGTGGTGAGAGGTCCACCGATGAAAGCAAGTCGGTGAGAGAAGAGGTTGGCACTAGTGAGTGTGCCAATGGGAAGGATTTTCAAGACAAGAGGAGATCCAAAAGTTCACCATTTGACACTCCAGTTTTCTTGATGAATTTGATGATTTCTTCAGTTTTGTCACTTTTGTACTGGTCCACATAGATCCATCCATCTAGCTCACAACCTGCAATCACAAAGAATTTATTTCCTAGGTACCCATTTGGTGGTGGGTCCTTTTGGGTTAGATGTTGAAGGAAAAGAATTAGTGTCACTCAGATCAATTCTTTATTTCAGACAGTCATTGACAAAATGAGAAACATCACCACAGATTAACATTTTCTATAAAGAAAGTTCTTTTTAGAATCTTCACATTATTCCTTACTTTTGCCCCTTTTGGTTATCTTCAAAGATTTTGATGAGGTAACAAAGAATTGGGGTGCAGCACCTAAAATTCCTTTTTCAAAAATTGGGAGGACATAAATATTTTCCTTTGAATTGGACATTTTGAGGCTCATAGATCGGGGAAGAAAATCGGTAGGAGAAGTCACATAGGTAATTTTAGAAAAATTTGGGAGGATTTATTTTTAAGAAAGAATCGGCACCCAGAGACTTGCCTTTTTCAGAGTTAGAAAAGATTTTGTTTAAGTTGGAAGAGGAGGATGCATCATCTAAAGTCAATAATTTTTGAAAGTCATGGATAGGTGTGGAAGAATCATTGGAATCTTGAGCCTTTTCCTTTGGAAAGGAAATAGGATCTTTTGCCTTTAAAAACATTCCAAATTTTAAATCTTCAGATGAATCGGCAGAATTCATGGACATAGACCCAATAGAATTAGAATAGGAGGTTTCACAAAAAGTATGTGAAGCACATGAGGTGGGAGCAGGAGATTTTGAAGATTGATCAGTTTCCATTTTGTAACACCCCGAAAATTCTAACTCAAATTGTAAATAAGTCCATTTAGATTTATTAGAAGGACAAGGTGTTGCTTTGGAAGGTGGGTCACGTAATGCTAATTGGATCTCTCGAGAAATTGGCCAAGTTTGGACTCGGTACAAGTCCAGCGAGTATGACACTCGCGAGAGTGACATTGTCACTTTCGAAATGTCACTTTCGCTAAGAATGTACCGAGAGTTTTGGGAGGGCCAGCGAGTATGACACCCGCGAGAGTGACATGGTCACTTTCGCAGTGTCACTTTCGCCGAAAAGGTACCGTGGGCATTTTTGGTAGCGGGCGAGAGTGCCCCGGCGATTGTGACATGGTCACTCTCGCTGTGTCACAATCGCGAGCGGGCTCCAGAGGGTTTTAAACCCACGACTTCAACTTCCTTTTCATTTTCTATTCCACACCTCTCTCCCTAAACTCTCTCAAGACGAAACCCTAACCCTTCAAAACGATTTTGAAGCCCTTGAAGCCACAAATCTTGTAAATCAAAGTCTTTCCTCCATCTCTTCACAAGAATTCTTAGGTTGAGGTTGGTATTTCTCATCTCATCTCCTTTTGGTTGGAATTTCTACACTTTCTAGGGTTTTACCCAACCCTCACCTAAACCTTTTCCTTTCTTTAGATGAAACGAAGAATGAGGCTCACTTTGGTAACACTAGAAGTGTTTGGTTGGTGGATTCACTTGATGATTGAGGTAATCTTCTCTTCTCTTCATTTTGGAAATTAGGGTTTCGATCTATTGGTTATTTTGGGTGTAATATGTTGGGAGAAATGATTCTAAGTGTTTAGGGAATGATTCTACATGGTTGGATTCTGATATTGATGGTTGGAAATTCATAAATCTAGGTTTTGGAAGTTTTGGCTTAAGGATGCAAACTTCATCAAAGGAGCTTACGTTGGAGAAACTCTAGATTTAGCTTAAATCTAGCAAGGTGAGTTCAAGTTACTTTGCGAAAACTTTGTACATGCCAAAATGTTATTTTCCAAGCAATTATGTGTTTTACATGAAAATTGTCAATGTTGGGTTATTTGATGGGTTTTAACCTTCGAAGTATTTATGGTTGTAAATATGATAAAACACTTATATTTGGATTTTGGAAAAATGTGATGGATAAATCATACATGAAAATGAGTTATTGATTTATGTGATAAATGGAGTCTATTTGTATGAAAATGCATTTTGTGGACATATTGGAAATATGCATATAACACATCATGAGATGTTTTGAAAATGTAAAGGTGTGAGTCCTTTGGAAAGGAGGGTTTTCCCGATCCAAGATTTTATTTCGGGTTTTCATGGATTTGAAGTATTTACTGGCAAACAACGTGTGTTGTTATATTTGATGTCATTTACTATCTTTTGAGTTAGTTGAGCTTGTGGCTCGGTATTGAGTTTTATCAAGTTTTGGGGACATTGTCCAGTTTTGATAGCTCAAGTTGAGTTTTGAATCATGATTTATGTTATTGGGAAATTGTATGTTTTGAATGCATTACGTTTATTCATTTGGGGTAGTGTAATATTTAGACCTTATTAGCCATGGATCCATAGGCAGTTGAGTTTCCCCTTAGTCTCGCGAGCAAGAGGTCGGGATTGATTGAGCTCAGTTTACGAGACGTTAGATTCTTTTGTAGCACGGAATAGGCATCGGGTTCCATGATAAGTAAGGCGTGGACCTAGATGGTCGGGCGTCGTCTCATGGGCAATAAGGTGTAATTCCATATATGTGCTTAGCACGGGATAGGCATCGAGATCCATGATAAGTAAGGCGTGGACCTATATGGTCGGACGTCGTCTCATGGGCAGTAAGGT
The DNA here is from genome assembly GCA_033807775.1 of Saussurea involucrata. NCBI lineage: Eukaryota > Viridiplantae > Streptophyta > Magnoliopsida > Asterales > Asteraceae > Saussurea > Saussurea involucrata. Next base: position 228,229,723 of record CM066314.1, read on the forward strand.
GTAATCCCTAATGTGCTGTTGTGGATTTGGAGTGACCCAATGTATAGACCTGGAGTGGTTGAAGTTGGGGGCTCCCTAGTCTCGCGGGCAATAGATCTGGAGTGATTGAGCTCAGTTTACGAGTGTAATCCACGTGGGTGTTTTATTGCATAGTAGGTGACCCACTTTAGTGTTCTGTCACATGCAATGTATACGGGTCTCCCCCGTCACCGAAAGGTGTTGTTTTGGGTATTTGTGTTTATCCATGTTTTTGGTGACGTATCATATTTATGAGAATTGCTTTTCCAATTATATGAGTTGTGGATTATGTTTCATCCATGTTTTGGGATGTTTTGGATTAATGACGAATAATTATGTATTTAATTACTTTGGGTATTAAATGCTATTTTACCTTTCGCACTGATTTTGGAAAGGAGTCTATTTTGGGAAATCATGTTATATTAAAGATTTCAGCATGGGAATTGTGTGAGTTGGAAAATGGGTGATTTGTATTTAAAGTAAACTCTTTTGAAATCATGACTAAAAACTACACTCCTCTCTATTTATGAATTTATATTGTCATGATAAAATGCTTGAACTCACTAGGCGTTAGCCTAACCCTTTTTATTTGTCGGCATGTGCAACAGGCTCAGGTTAGGAGTAGCTTTAGCTACACTGTGAAGTGGCGAGTGCTAGTAGAGTGCACGAGAGATGATTTTGATTTAGTGAATCTTCCGCATTAATTGGGACTAGCAACTTGTGTTGTGTTAAGTAACGTCGTCTTAAGCTTTTAGTTTGTGGAAATTATGATGTTTAAATTCCGAGGTATTTTCAGGAATGAATTGTAGAAATAATCTTATAAACTTTTGGTTATTTTATTGAAATTAAAGTTAGTTGCTCGTTCCAATTTTGAGGGTGTTACAAGTTGGTATCAGAGCATAAGTTTGAGAGATTTAGGTGTATTTTGAGTATTTTTGAGAAATACATTTTAAGCATTGACGTTTTGACGTTTTGTGTTCCGAGTACGAAACTTTGAGGAAAATACTTCGTGATGAAGATTTTAGAAAATTGTTGTATAAAACCACGGTGCGTGTAATTTCTTATGTTTTGAACATTGACGCGCACCGTTGGTGCAATTCAAGATTTGAAGTCGGTAGGAATCCTTTTTGGGTGTCTACCTTTTTATTAACACTTACTTCCTCATATGTTTTGGGAAACGCATTGTTGTGAGCAAGTTTCGACCAGAACCGTTTTACTCAATTGTCGTTATAGGACCGAATGGGAAATTTTGGGAAATTAATTTAAAGAATACCATCTTTTGGAATTTGGTTGCGAACCATTTGATGCATGTTATTTTGTTTCAAGAAGAAAATTGCTAATGGAAGTGTTACAAGCTTGCATGCCTACCCCAAGGTGAGGTTTTAAGATGTTTTAGTCGATATTTTCAAGTGATGGAAACGTATGGGTTTTGTTCTAAATATGGAATTTGCACAGGTCGTTTTGTGTTGACTAAGGTGTATTTGTAAACCGTTTCATCGTTTTGTATAATAAACTGACACGCGCAAATTTTGGTTGGTGAACTTTGTCCCATGCCATTTTATGGTTATAAGGGAAATTTTGGAGTCAATTGTCGTGGGACTTCTCTTGAAATACGTGCACACCTTTTGTTGCACCATGTTTAAAGTCGAGCAATTACTTTACGTGCATGTCATGAGTCAATCCATACGAGAACCGTGGCAGATTATTTTAAAGAAATTGTATATTACGCTTTGCGTTTTGGTGGGTAAACTGAACTGCAATGAAATAAATTTCAACATGATTTTCATATGTGGGACGAGCGTGTCCATTTTTGTGTAACTACCGAATTGATGATAGTAGTTTTTCTATGCGTGCGATTTATTTGATATGAAAATCTTTGCGTTGAAATTTTTTGTGAACGGTCCATTTTCTCATAATTTTCTGCTTCTTTTGAAAACGTTTAAATATTTTGTTTTTCTCCTTGGCAAGAATAAAGTTGATGGATTTTAGATCTTCAAGCTCAGTCTTGACTTTGTCAAAGTTTTCCAGTTGAGATTAAAGAGATTTTATTTGAGCATTTGCCTTTTTCTTAGCAGTATTAGCATAAAAAAGATCAATAGATAAAGAATCAAATGCTTCAATCTTTTCAGCATCAGAAAGAGATAGAAATGGATGTACCTGTGATGAGGAGGAGAGGCACTTAGCTGATACAAGAGCAGTTGAAGGAGTGTGATCTTCTGGATCATTGATATGCATTAATTATTTAATGCATATTAGGTCTTTTTCTTTCCAATTTGAGTCATTTTATCTCTAATATCCCTAACATTGAGTCATTTTATTTACTTATTTTCCTTTTTATTGTTTATTGGAGCTAGAGTAGTGAATGACCTGTTTTATGATTGAGAATGGCTGAGTGTGTTCATTTTGACAGAATTTTCTAGTGCAGATCCATGCTGCAACACGACATGCCTGGACATATTACTTTTTTGGGACGTGGAGCTGGACTTTTTGGCTATGTGGTGCTTAGTGAAGAAGCTTCCAAATCTGGCTGGAGTTAATTTAATGCAAACCTCTTTTATATTGTCAAGACTTTATTTTGTACTTTGTCTCTTAAAAACTTTGGGACCAAGTCTTGTAATATTACTTTTGTGCCCTTCCTTTTCCTTCCTATATAAGGAGAGGTTGGGGTTAGTCTTAGAGGTTACCTAGTTACCAACTTAATCTCTTGCTATTATTATTATTTGAGTCCAAGTATTTCGAGATTCCCTTGAGATCTTGCAACATCAAGTTTTATAATTCAAGTGTTTTTGTTTACAATTCTTGTTCTTCTTGCTTTCCATCTTTTATTTCTTGCAATTTACATTCCGCCATTTATTTTTCAGTCATTTACATTTATGCAATTTAATTTACGTCATTTATTGCTTTCTTTACTTTCCGTTATGGGTAGCTAAATTTATTAGTTCGGGTGTTAAACGGAAAGGTGGGATTTTAAACCAAAGAAAGGTGGACGTTGTTTCGCAATAACGATGTTCCATTATTTCATTCAAGTTTTATAAAAACCAATGACACTTCTTGACGAATTGATCACTTGCTAAAGTGTTAAAGTGCCGTGGACTTAGAGATAAGCCACTGAATGCACGTCAGTTTGAATGATATGGGAAGTAGACTTGAGAGAGTTACTGATAAAGTGACAGTTATCATCCATGTTTTTCTAAACTGATTTATTCTCGACAAGTGGTCACCAATCTAAGGTGTTAAAGTGTAGTGGACTTAGAGATAAGCCACTTGGAACACACCAACTTGAATGATATGGGAATCGGCTCGAGAGAGCGGTTTTTGATACAAAGAGATTTGGTTGTCCATATATTTTGAGAACTTTATCCCCCACTATAAATAGCTGGAGACTACACAGAGATGTGTCTAGTTGAATCTAAACAGTAGTGGGAATATTGAAGTCCGAGAGGAATACTCTCAAAAAAGATGGTGGATCTAGTTATGACAAAACTGCATGTTGCAGCATCCCTGCAGCATGGCCCGCTGGAATTTGTGTTTAAGTCCCACCTTAAAGTTTTACACCCGTACTTGCTTTATTCTCTGTTAACAACATCAAAGTGACAATCCAAACAAAACAAATCAATCTCTTCCAATTCGCCATCTGAAATCATTTCCCTCTTCTACTTTTTATTTAACTTTTTACTCCAATCTCTTTGGGACGATATCTGGTATTTTAGTATTTTATTACTTGAAAGACGATATTAGATCTCATTGTATACTTGCTTTGAGGTTTAATTAGCACACGTCTATAGGTGTACTCTAAGCACTGTCAATCATCCAAGTCATTTATCTTGGCCATGAAGCACACATTTGAAGTGTCATTCTCGGTTTCAGATGTGGGTTCATCTGCCAGATCATGAGTTTTGGCAGGCCGACCCTTTGCTTTTCTGACAAGTCTTTCATTTCTTTCCTTTTTCTCTCTTGTATTTTTCCTTGTATCTTGCATCCCGGTCCGAATTTGTAGAAGAGAGAGGTTGGCCGAAATTTGTAACATCCCAAAATTTTCAATATTAGTATTTTAATGAGAATTGGGATTTATTTGTATTTTGGTTAAAACCTTGAATTATATTGTAAGTTTATAATTCATTGGGGTTAAAATATAAGGGATTAAGGTTTGGTGTCAATTGTGGAAATATTGAAACTAGAAGGTGTAGTTGGTCATTTATGTAAAGTGTGTATGGATAAAGTAGCTGAAAATCAGAAAATATCTCATTCTTTGATTTGGGTCGGTTTAGAAGGCGGAGAGAAAGAGTGAAAAGAGAAAAGAGAAGAAAAGCAAGATTTGGTCATCAAATTGGTAAGGAAATCTGATTATGTTTTCTGATTAGCTTGTTGTGAATGAATGATGATGGACGAATCTGTGTATTGGATTGATTTACAGAATCATAAACAACAGATTTGAAGAATCAGATTGTGCAAAGTGGGTAAAACTTCCTTAAGAGATGAGTTCATTTGTTCCTTGCTTAAATCAGTGTTTTCATGTTAAATTAAACCTTGAAATAGCTGTATAAATTGGTTATGAATTGTATGGGATGGTTTGGAATGAGCTGAATCGAACATACATGAAAATGGATCGAATTTTAGGCTGCAGAACCGAGTTTTCCGGATAAATCGTCGTATCCGGATACCTCTGATGATGAATGTGTCCGGATGCATCAAGATACCGGGTAAGTTCGAATTGCTTTAGTTTTACGAATGATTTTAGTATCCGGATGGCGTCCGGATTAGAAAAGTATCCGGAAGGTTTAGTTGCCCGGAAAACCCCAGTTACCCGGAAAACCCCTGTTGTCCGAAAAACCCCTGTTGTCCGGACACTTTTGAGAAACTGAGAAAGGTTAGGTTCTGATGGCTGGATGCAGTTCTGGATGTTTTGTCTGGGTAGCGGAACCCCCGTGCTAAGTCGCCGAAGGGGGGACATTTGAGGATGAAGATACGATAGGTTATCTAGTATTCTTAGATTTGAGAATATGTTATGAGCTGTAATATGTTTGTTTTACCTAGAAACTGTCATCAAGTCATCGGGGGCAACTTAGTACGGTCTAATGGGAACCGATTACTAGCCATTGACTAAATGATGTAATTTATAGGAATGAGTGTACCTTGAATCATCGGGGGCCCCGGTTGTGAATCGCGATATATTAAATCCCATTGGGGCCATTGATTCTGAGGTGGGGAGGACGTGAAATGTGGAATAGGCAAATTTTGATTTGTAATTCCCATTTCGAATGGAAGATCGGAGATTTCCATTTTTATGGGGAAGATCAGAGATTTCCCAAATTGTGAAAGGAAGATTAGAGATAGGCATAAAGTAATTTGTAATCCCTACTTTCGGATTAAGAAATAGGCAGGTTTTGACTTGTAATTTCTTGAATAAGAGTATTAACCTTGAATATGGGATTATTCGTAGTAAACTCTTGGTAGCAATATTATGGCTAGATGAATTAGTCATAATTATGGAAGTGGGGTAGATTCCCAGTAGTGAAAGGAGTTGTTATACGGTAAGAAAATGAGTAATCAGGTTTGTTGTAACTTGTTTACATTGATTTTGCAAATGTTATAATTGAAACGAATGTTCTCACTAGGCGAAAGCCTAATGTTTCAAGTAGAATTTTCTTACCAGGTACAAGCTCCGGGAAGTAAGCAGGGATGTGTGACGAGAACTTTTGGAAAGATTCAACTTAGAGATGACGGAGGATCTAGCTATTCTTTTGATGTTTTTGGGACAAAAGCTAGATAACTTTGTTAATCTGATTATGTTGTATGATTAGATTAATATGTTATTTGAGTTAGATGCGTTGTATATAAAACCTTTACAATTGATCCTCAGGTTATCAAAGTTTGAAGTTTTATGATCATAACTTGTGTATTATTCAAGGTTTAAATTGGCCCTGTTTTTAGGGTGTTACAAAATTTTTGGAAGATCTTCCAGATTTTGAGGAAAATCGACCTGAGGAAGCAGTTTTGGGTCTTTCAAGGTGTTTACTTCTACACTCAAAAGCAAAATGACCCTTTTTACCACAGTTAAAACACTCCTCATTTGATTTGTCCAAAGAAGAGTGTTTGGAGAGAGAAGAGGATGATTTTCTACCAAACTTAGATTTTCCAGAAGGGTGGTGAGATTTGGATTTAGAATACCCATCCAACATGGTCATTTCATCAGATAATTTGTCAACTGAAGTTTCCTCACATTCATCCTCAGCATCACTAAGATATGCTTCTGAATGGTCATTGGGATCTTCTTGACTATCATGGTCAGAGTCAGATGGGTAGGTGATTTTTGGGATACACATAGTTCTTTTGGAAGAGTCACTTAGGAGAGCTATGGAAGAGCCCTTTATATCTGTGATGACAGACTTCCTTTGCATCTTAGTCTGCTCATAGTTGAAGAGAGTTCCATAAAGAGAAGTGAGAGGCATATGATCAAGATCCTTGGTTGTCTTTATACAAGTACAGATGTTTTCCCAAAAATTAGGAAGACAGTCCGTAAACTTGCACAAGATTTCCTCATTGTCATACACTCTACCTAACAACTTTAAGTCATTAAGAAGACTGTTAAAGCGGTTATAGTAGTTGGAGAGAGATTCTCCTTTCTCATAAGAAAAGAGCTCATATTTTCCAACAAGAGCAATCTTTCTGCTCTTTTTAACTTCATTTGTACCTCCGTACAAAACACACAGAGTGAACCACATCTCTTTGGCAGTAAAGAGATTTACCATAGAGTGGTACACTTCATCAGGAAGAGAGAGAGAGCAATGATAGTTCTGACTTTAGAATCAAGAGACACAAGACGTTTTTCTTCATCAGTATATTTCTTGGGATTCTTAGGAATGTAACGACCATTAGCAGCAGATTTTTCTTCATCAGAATCATCTTTGTCAACAACTTTCTTACCGGATTTTTTGGTTTCATAGCGAGACCAGACTCTAGGGACTATGGGTCCCCCACTGAGAATGGTTGGATATCTACTATCCATTCCTTCCATGAAAAGCATCATCCGGCTTTTCCACAGAGAAAAGTTGTTGGGTTAAACTTGGGAGGTTTGGCTATAGAGCCGTTTTCAGAAAAAATGTTTTGAGAGAAAACTTCATTTTTGGAAGAAGAAGCAGCCATTGCAGATCAAGTTTATTGAAATTAAACTTCTGCTCTGATACCACTTGTTAGTCCCAGATGGCTAATAAGAACAAGAACAGGTATTGTAGAAGGGGGGTTGAATACAATACACAAATTTTTCACTTTAATTAATTCTTTTATTGAAAATATTCAAATCAAGAATTACACATAGAACACATAGAACAATTAGATTGTTGCAGAAAGAATAGATAAAATCTATTCTAACAATCTTCACAAAGTAATACTGAAAACTAAACAACTTCTAAAACACAAAGATTGAAAGCTATAAAGTTCAAGGAGAGAAAGGAGTAGAATATCTTGAGCATAGAGTAATCTTCAAGTCTTTCAAGAGATGTTCTGCATGGAGAGATCTTCATCTTTATATAGTGCCATGAGTATGTGATGCTTGGGACACTTGTCACTTTGTCATTTGAAGGTCAGGTTTGACTCTCAAAAGGTTGATGTGTCTTTTCCTATTATGCTATAAAGGTTTGATGGAGACAATATATAAGAATGGGAAAAAGGACAAAAGAATCTTTTTCTTCCATACCCAGACATTCTATCTTTGAAGAGAAAACCTTTTAGCATGAACACAAGGGAGGATCCTCCTATTTGAGGATCCCACCGACTTGTCATGGACAAGGTAGGTGGAAGTCTTCTTAGGAGTGATGTTATGAGAGAATCTTCCAACTTTGAGGATCCCACCGATTTTCATGGGGACAATCGGTGGGATGGCCAACTTTACTTCTTATGATGAAGATCTTCATGGCAAGGAGATAAGGGGGGAATCTCCTGTTTGGGATCTCACCGATCTTCATGGAGACAATCGGTGGACTATGACTTGTATGTGTTGAGAAAAGATCTTTCACTCCCACAATGAGAGAATCTTCAAACTTGACTTTGGTTGATCTTTGACTACACCAAACATTTGATATCTTGTACAAGCCATTACAAAGAACCATCCAAAATTTCTCTAAGTATGGAAAATGTTTTTCAAAGTATGTAAGGAGATCATGAGGTCATCTTCAAATCTTTGATGACCCAACATATAGTTTACTGACAATTTTACACCCTGCTTAGATTTATAAGCAAAATTCCACTCATTGTTGTCTTGCGCCCTTTCACCATCGAAACAGAAATATAGCTTAGCTTTTGCAACAGATGAACTCATTTTTTCAGTAGTATCTCAAAAAGAAGATACTGAAATGATGAAGAAAGAAAGCAAGAAAGAAGGATAGAATGGATGTGAATTGCAACCACAATGAAATGGATGAATGATTATGGATTGCATTTTACTGATATTTATGGATGAATCTCATTGAGGAAGATGAATTACAACCACAATTTGGTCTTCCAAGTACAATAATTCAACATTGATGAAACAACAACATGAACTACAACCACAAATTGGTCTTCCAAGTACAATAATTCAACATTGATGAAACAAGCCAGTGAATTTCAACCACAATTTGGTCTTCCAAGTACAATAATTGTGAAAAAAAACAGTAAAAACTGTAAAAAAAAGTGCAAAAAGGACCAAAAGTGTAAATTTCTGCCTCCAAATTGCGGCCCCCATAGTGTAAATTTCGGCCCACCGCGGGACTACCGCAGATCCCATCGCGGAGTGGAAGGACCAAAAATGTAAATTTTGGCCCACCGCGGGACTACCGCGGACCCCATCGCGGGTATTTTAGGTATTTTGGCAATAGAGTAAGGGGTTTTGGGTATTTTTGCAAACCAATTTTGAACTTTGGGTATTTTAATTAATTTCCCTTAGGTTTATTTATATTTTAATTTCAATTAATTCATATTTTTTTATTAAGTTTTATGTAATAAAATATCTGGATACACTTTTAATAAAAAAATCACAGTTTAGATCAATTATCACGTATGATATCAATAATCAAATCATTATTCCTTTTCACAATTTTTTTCTCTATTTTTTGGATCTTGAATTACATGTGATTAACTTAATTTAACAAATGATTTATTACGTATCACATATGATCCATTAAATGTGAATTTTTGTACATATCATATTATCACATGTGATCATGTATATTATCACATATGATTATGTATATTATCACATGTGATTATTGTAGATATTTTAGTTAATCATATGTGATTATGTATATTTATATTAATAGATCTTTTTGTGATGTAAATATCATCATATGTGATTATACGTCTTTTATTTTCCGAGGTATATTATCATATGTGATATATACAAAAATTCACACACTAGATCATATGTGATACATAATGGATAATATATTAAACGAAATTAATCACATGTGATTAAAAACGTGAATCAGAAAATTAGAGATAAAATGGTGAAAAGATAATAAATTGATGGTGGAAATCACATGTGATATTTGATGAATTTTTTTTAATCAAATGTGTATCTGGAAATCTATACATATAATAAATAAGTAATTAGCATGCCACGTGTCGTCTTCTGGTGAGCCGACTTCAGTATTTTCTTGCCTAAACATGTATCTGGACGCAGTTTACATTATAAGTTCAATTAGCACACCCACATTCATTCCTCCTTAAATCTCTCCTTAATTCAATTTTTTTAATTTATACGTTACATTTACTACCCTTATAATTAGGTATGTAGTTACTTTTAATCCCTTATTTTTTTATTTTTCATTTTAGACTTTTATCATATAAACATAAATAATGTATATGAACTAAAATGCATTAAAAACATTTCTATTTTTTACAAATTATACCATTGTAATCGCTTCGTCAATACCTTCGAAATGAGCCAAATATTGAATATTTTTGAATTTGATTATATTATTAAATATCATAAATATATACGAATTAATGTGTCGTGATTAGTATGGGATTTGTTGAAATTAGTATGGGATTTGATAAAAATAATCACTAAATTGTCGCGATTTTCTTTTTGCAATTTCACATCAATTTTTACTTCAAAGTCGAATTCCTTCGACGAATTACAATTTTATCAAATTCAATTCTATCAACGAAACACCCTTAGAATTATCATAAGAGATTTAATTACTTGGAAAGAAAAAAGATATCACTTATCAACTGACTTTTGGATTATTAGTTCGAACCTTTTTCAAAAATATGAATATGCAAATATTTTAGTATAGTATTTTTTTTATTTATACTTTCTTAATCATGCTTATATTATTTACTCTATTTTTTTGACCAATTAATCATATTGATCTTTAATTTTATACATCTGATATGCGATTTAAAAGCATATAAATATGAACATGAAACAAAATTATTTTTTCGAATTCTCGGCTTTAGATTTGAGATACTTCGCGCCGCATCGCGCGCATGTACTTATCTAGTAATTATATAAAAGTTGATAAAAATATGAATTTATTAGAATTAAAAAATAAATAAATTTAAAAGATATGTTAGATATTTAAGAATTTATCCAATTTAAAATGATAATTATTCTAATTTCTAAAATATTTTATATTTTTTATGTTATTTTTTAAATAATGAAGTATGTGGTCCACATCCCTTCTTGCCTTCTCGCAAATTGACTGTTTTCTCGTTTGAACGTGCCTATATATATATATATATATATATATATATATATATATATATATATATATATATATATATATGGTTGGGTTCACGTGAGATCAATCTGTTTTCGTGAGACCGTGAGACCACAAAATTAACACTAAATCTTCACAGTGATTCATCGTGAAGGAAGGAAAAACAACTAACTTTCACAGCAAAACACTGTGAAGGTTTACCATCACAGTACCTTCACAGTCTTTTGCTGTAAATGTTTAGTGTTAATTTTGTGGTCTTACGGTCTCACGGAAATAGCATGGTCTCACATGATCTCAAATGTATATATATATATATAGAGAGAGAGAGAGAGAGGAAAGTTCAAACGAGAACTATTTACGAGAACTACGAGAACGGCCGACCATGTACAAAATCACTGGTGATTCACATACAAAATCATATGTGATTAAAATTCTGGACACGCGCGGTTTGTCCCGCGGTTTGCAAAGCGCGCGGTTTGTCCCGCGGTTTGTACTGTGAATCACCAGTGATTTTGTACATGGTCGGCCGTTCTCGTAGTTCTCGTAAATAGTTCTCGTTTGAACCCACCTCTCTCTCTCTCTCTCTCTATATATATATATATATATATATATATATATAATACATGAGATTATGTGAAAATTGTCATTTTTATTGAAAATGTGAGAAGTACTTTTAAACCGTTGATCACTTTTAATAAAATACTCTTTCATGAATTGCGGCTTAAAAGGAAGTTGATCTCATGCATTTTATCTCGGTGCATCTCATTCTAGTGTTCGTCCATTTTTGATCCAAGAGTGAGAAAACACTTCTCACCGGACCGAAGTTTATATATAAAGGGCAATCATTAGCAAACTTTTAAAATGTTACAAGTTGTACAATCAATCAAGTCATCCGATTTTTTAAACAATGGTTGAGAAAATTTTGAATTGAAATTTATTATAAAAAATAAGGAAAAGGGTAGTTTGGGAGTTTTAAATATTTAATAATTAATTTGAATTATCTATTTTTGGTTATAATCTCTTCATATTTTTTCTCAATTATCTCAATATCTCTCTCCCACAATCCACCATTACCGTCCAATTCTGGCGACCTCCTCTCACTCGGCGACCTCCTGCCACAGTCGACCTCCTTTCATCTAGTGAACAGTGTGGTGAGTATGTGTTTCATATGGTGATTAATGTGGTGAGTATATGTTTCATATGGTGAACAATGTGGTGAGTATATGTTTCATCTGGTGAACAGTGTAGTGAGTATGTGTTTCATATGATGAATCTCAGTTAGGCATTGCAACGGGACGGGTATGGGGCGGGGATCTCCATCCCCGGCCCCGGCCCCGGGCGGGTACGGGGATACCAACCCCGGCCCCAGTCAACTTTTGGTCAAGACCCGGTCAACATCCGTCCCCGGTTTGGACCCGGTTCCCCGGCCCGACTGTTTTTTTTTGGCTTTTTAACAAATATTTTGCTGCACTATTTTTAAAATTGGGATAAAATATATATTTTTAACAACTATCTGAGATGATTACAAATTGGAAAGGAATAAATATTTTTAAAATTTATTATATATTTTAAATATATAAAATAAATAAAATAAATAAAATTTTAATTATATATATATATACCGGGTCCGGGGCGGGTCGGGGGATGGTCACCCCGGCCCCGGTTATTTGAAAGTGGGTTTCCCCGGCCCCGGTACCCGGTTTGGCGGGGAATCCCCGACCCCGGTCGGGTCGGGTGGACCGGGTTCCCCACCGGGTCGGGTCAAATTGCCATGCCTAATCTCATTTACCAAAATGACGATTATGCCTTTTTTTATGTGGTGAAACAACTTTTAATTAAAACCATATGATCAAAACCAAATTACGGCTTAGATTGGTTCTCATGGTTCTCCATTTTTTTTTTTTTTCACATGATTTATCCCCTATATATACAGGTAGAGAGAGATAGATAGATAATTGAGAAAAATATGGAGAAATTATAACCAAAAATAGATAATTCAAATTATTTATTAAGTAAGTTGGTTGTTCCTAACAATACGAATTTTGAAAAAAAACTAAAAGACCCTAGTTTGTATTGTTTGTAGCCTTTAGAAGGTTTGCAAAGAAATGAAAAACTGATAAGTATTATATTAAAACCGTCCATCTAACGGTATGCACATGTGCACAACACTAGACATGTGCATGAAAACCAACAAATATTTTCAATTACTTGTATATACATGTACATACCGTACAAATAAACAATTGTTAAAGTGTTCCTCAGTTTTTTTAATTTTTGAGGCTCTTCCGGTCTTCCGTGAATCTCATTTTTATATATATATTTAAAAAATGTTTATGGTGTCATTATATGAACATGAGTTATAAAAACTGATTATTATTTTCATCCGATAAATTAAATTCAATGTTCATGTTGAAAATAATTTATTTTGATGTGGATTATGATCCGTGTTCTTATAAACTTTTGAATTTTTCCATGTTAGAATTATGGAATTCATCGAGCGGATATACTTTTAAGGTAGATTAAAGCCGTTTATAAATGTGTTTTTGATCGAATTCCACGCTTTAAGGAATCTTTTAAGCTTTTTGGTTGGTTTCAAGAAAGTTGTAGTTGTTAGGTTGATTTCAAGAGACTTCTCCGGTTTATTTAGTTGATTTTCAAAAGTTTTATGATTTTTTATTTGATTTCGTGAGCCTTTTTTTTGTTGATATTTCTTATGTTTTTTAATATCTCGAAACACCCTTCAAATTTAACGTGTACCATTCATATCGTAAAAACTATTATACTTACCAAAAATCAATTAAACAAGATCCATTATAAGTCATTACCTTCATAGGTCCACCCTTTTTATCATATTTTAGTTGAAAGCAATTATATGTAAAATAATAATAAATAAATAAATAAACCCTTATTTATAAGTTGAATTAGCAGGAAAACAAATTTCTTACTTGAATGGTTGACGGTAGTGATGGAAACGGGGCGGGTATTAGCTGGGGAATGCACCCCCGACCCCGTTTTATAACCCCGATCCCCGACGGGTTTCGGGAGGTAAATCCCCGACGGGTACGGGGAATCCGTTTAGGGAAAAAAATTAATTAAAGTACTTTTAATGAAAAGCAAAAGCGAGTTTTTTATTTTAAAGCAAATAAATAAACCTCAAGTTTCAAAAATATATAATGATATAACCAACCACGTATAATCGTACTTAATGACAAATTTTAAAATATAAAATTACTAAGCAACAAAAAAATAAACTAATTAAATTATATATAAAAATTATATCGGGTATTATTAGGGACGGGTAGTACCATCCCCGACCCCGAACCCGCTTCAAGTATGAAAAACAATACTCATCCTCGTCCCATTAGGGACGGGTACCCATGGTTACCCAATCCGACAGGTAAAGTTTCAATCACTAGTTGACGGGGTCTTCCAACACAACTACACATTATGCGTAAATTGTGTCTAAAACGTTGCAACTATTTATAATAACTTTTAAAATAATATATTAGAATATTAATCTATATTTTGTCAATTTGTTTTATAAAATACATACGTCCATATATCGTGGGCCATTTCTAAGGGAGGATAGAATGTAGATATGGTCAAATCAGGCCCGACCTACGGTCAATTAAGGCCGAGATCAATTGGGACCAATAGGAACCGTTTATGGCATGACGATTCGTAACTGATTATATTTTCTCGGGAATCCAAAGTTTTGCTTGGGATCAGGACCTGTTATACATAGATCTGTTTTTTTAAAGAAATAAGTTTTTATAAATTATATATCGAGATTTCTACAAAGATTATCAAGTGTTCAAATTTGATTTTATATGTATAATACTTTTGTGTAAAAAATATCTTGGGACCAAGGTTAGTATATGGAACAGACTAGGTGTTTTAGGTCAGGACTCGGGACCGGTTACAAAAAGACAATCTCAGAACGGGACCGAGGTTCGGTTTTTGACAAGGACGGACGCATGCCCATGGCCCAAAAAAATAAGGACCCACTCGAGGAAACTACTATATAATACGAGCAAAAAAGTACATTAGTAGATAAAATTTGTTTGAGTACATAGTTGATAAAAGTTAAGTTACGGATTTAGTCCTATGGTATGTCAAGATTTATGAATTTGGTCTCTTAACTTCATTTATTACATAAGAAGCCTTCAAGTATGCAAGTTTTTTGAATTTGGTCATGAGACAAAAGGTTTTTTTTATGGATTTGGTCCCTCGGACAAATGGCCGTTTCATTTTTACGTTAAGTACAACGGTAAATTTGTCATTTTACCCTTTTCTTCTATTATATACCTTTTTAAATCAACTTGTGTATTTTTTTTCTTGAATATTCATCTTCCTCGAGTATACCATCAAGAAAATCATGATGAGCAGTTGAGCACCAACAATTTGACAACAAAATGATGCAAATTTAACAATGAACCAACATAAATCAAACTCTATATTCAAATCCAATCTTAAGAACACCAAGATCATTTAACAAATCCCAAATCCAAATCCAGTCACAAATCCAAATTTGTTTCAAATCTAAATTCTATATCAAATTTTAATGGAAAACCCTGAAAACATCATTGATGGAAATCAGACCAAAATGGAAAACCTATATCAATTCTAGATTTGGATCGAAGAACCAAGATCCCTAACTTTGGGTTGTATGTAAAACGCGAACCGCGCCTCATAGAGATAGAGAAAAGTTTCGTCTCAGAACCGTCCTTTCTTCTGGTCCATATTTGAGTGGATGGATTTTAGGTGAAAATCGAACCAGATAGTCGATGGGTTCTTGGTCGACAATGGAGTTTAGTCAATGATGAAGCTTAGTCGACGATGGGCTTCTCCGACGATGAAGTTTCAGATTGTCGACGATGGTCTTCTCCAGCGTTTTCTCCCTTGCTATCTTTGTATCCCTCTCATTTAGATCTTGATTGTCGTGTGTTCAAAGGCGTCACCTTGAGCAAAGACCTCTTGGGCACTGTTCTAAAAAAACTTGTCGCACAAACGCCATGGTGCGCCATGACATAAGGTTTGTGTCTCATGCCACGTTAAACCCATGGCATCCCATGACCTAATGCGCAGTTTTCGTAATGCGATTTTTTTTTACATTTTTAATGTCTTATTTGCAACCTTTTAATATATAATATAATTTAACTTGTTTATTACCATTGATTCATTGAGTAACACTACAAAACGTATGTTTTTATATATCTATACATATAATAAATAAGTAACTACATTGCCACGTGTCGTCGTCTGGTGAGCCGGCTTTATTGTTTTCCCGCTTAAACATGTATCTGGACGCCTTTACATTCTAGGTTCAATTAACACACCCACACTCACTTCTCCTTAAATCTCTCCTAATTAAATTTTTAATATTTACACTTTACATTTACTACCCTTATAATTACCTATGTAGTTTACTTTTAATCCATTACTTTTTTTATTTTTCATTTTAGACTCTTATCATATAAACATAAATAATGTATATGAACTAAAATGCATTAAAAAACATTTTTATTTTTTACAAATTATACCATTGTAATCGTTTCGTCAATACCTTCAAAATAAGCCTAATATTGAATATTTTTTGATACATACGTACATATCCATACTTATAATAAATTCAAAAAAAATCTCCATCGTGTATTACTATCCCAAAAATACGGCATATCAAAAAACTTCCAAACTTTATTTCAAACTAAAGTTAAAGTTAATGTTAACAAAATCTCCACCGTGTATAGTAATCTAATTAATGTTAATTATTCATTTCTAATTCCAAAAAATTTAGCCTTATTTTATCCTAAAAATAAACTTATTTTACCCATAATAAGTGTATATCATTAGATACATATGTGCATATCCATACTTATAATAAATTAAAAAAAAATCCGTAATCCAAAAAATACAGGATTTACTTCTAAGTTTAAATTCAAATTATTGATATATTTTCATTTTTTTTAAATTCAATTTTATTATAGAGTTAACTTCATTTTGACTAATTAATGTTAATTATTCATTTCTATATGAACTAAAATGCATTAAAAACATTTCTATTTTTTACAAATTATACCATTGTAATTGTTTCGCCAATACCTTCGAAATAAGACCAATAGTAAATCCCCAAAATACGGTATAAACTTCTAAGTTTAAATTCAAATTATTGATATAGTTTCATTTTTAAATTCAATTTTATTCTAGATTTAACTTCATTTTGACTAATTAATGATATAGTTTCATTTCTAATTCAAAAAACTTTACCTTTATTTTATCCCAAAAATAAACTTATTTTACCCATAATAAGCGTATATCTTTAGATACATACGTGCATATCAATACTTATAATAAATTCAAAAAAAAACATGTAATCCAAAAAATACGGGATTTACTTCTAAGTTTAAATTCAAATTATTGATATAGTTTCATTTTTTTAAATTCAATTTTATTATAGAGTTAACTTCATTTTGACTAATTAATGTTAATTATTCATTTCTAATTCAAAAAAATTTACCTTTATTTTATCCCAAAAATAAACTTATTTTACGCATAATAATCGTATATATCCAATTATGCCTTCGTTAATCTTAATTATCATTTATTATATGTATAGATTATTATAACTAAATATTAATTTTTTAAATTTAATTATTATTAATTAATTAATGTTAATTAATATTAATTGAAACTATTAACTTAAATTTTAATTATATATTGAACTTATTTTAATCGTATATATCATAACATTAAACTTATTTTACGCATAATTTATACATATAATAAATGAGTAACTAGCATGCCACGTGTCGTCTTCTGGTGAGCCGACTTCAGTATTTTCTCGCATAAACATGTATCTGGACGCAATTTACATTATAAGTTCAATTAGCGCACCCACATTCACTCCTCCTTAAATCTCTCCTTAGTTCAATTTTTTTAGTTTATACGTTACATTTACTACCCTTATAATTAGGTATGTAGTTTACTTGTAATCCCTTACTTTTTTATTTTTCATTTTAGACACTTATCATATAAACATAAATAATGTATATGAACTAAAATGCATTAAAAACATTTCTATTTTTTACAAATTATACCATTGTAATCGCTTCGTCAATACTTACGAAATGAGCTTAATATTGAATATTTTTGGATTTAATTATATTATTAAATATTACAAATATTACGAATTAATGTATCGTGATTAGTATGTGATTTGTTGAAATTAGTATGGATTTGATACAAATAATCACTAAATTGTCGTGATTTTTTTTTGCAATTTCATATCAATTTTTACTTCAAACTCGAATTCCTTCGACGAATTACAATTCTATCAAATTTCATTCTGTCAACGAAACATTTAATTACTTGGAAAAAAATTATCACTTATCAACTGACTTTTAGATTATGAGTTCGAACCTTTTTCAAAAATATAAATATGCAATTATTGTATATTCGTTTGATGAATTCATTTAGTAACGACATTTATAATAGGTATCAAACTTAATACACATATTTTTATCTTCAAAATGATATTCTCTATTTGTGAAATTTTTGTTTTCTTTTTATCAATTATTTTATGTGTCACAAATTAATTATTCAACGACTATTAAACATCAAATAATTAACTTAAAACACAAATTTGATCGTCGCGCAACGGGCGAGCCAAAGACTAGTAATATTATATATGAATTAGAAATTCGACGTCATAAGTCACGCCTTAAAAATGCATTGCATCGTCGTGGCTCCTGAGGCTTGAGGCATGGTCTTGCCGTCACGTCATGCTTCACGTCTTTTATAACCTTTTTCCTGGTGAAATTTAAGTTCGCTCATTTGGTTGGATATCGCTAATTGAAAATTCTTCTCTAAATTGAAGTTCATGGATCGAGTCTCCAAACTCTATTTAATTTGTTTGCTTATTCTAGTTGAGTTGGCTCTAGTCGTTTTCCACCTTTTTTGAGTTTCAGTTTTGGTTTCGTCCGATTCATCTTTTCTGCATCTCACATATCTGCACTTGCTGATCTTGTTGTATCATTAGTTTGTTTAATAAAAAAATTTCAACTTTTCAAAAAAGAAAACATCAGCTCTTTTAAAAAAAATATTTGATTAAATTTTCAATCTGAAAATATGTTTTTTAAAATAAAACTTGAATTAAAAAATTCGAAGCATCTTTTAGAAGGATAATTAAAAATTTATAATAATTAAATGGACATAACTTTGTTTTTTTCCTGTTTTTTTTATGATTTATGAAAAAATATATACTAAACTACAAGGACTGTGGCGTACTGGTTAAGGCCCTGAGGATGTGGTGGAATATCTTATCTGTCCAGGATTCGAATCCAGACGTACACAACTTGTAGCCACTGAGGTTTAATCAGGGTTGATGTCTTACAGTCATAACTTGTCAAATGATTAGTTTAGGCATAGCCTAGGACACTCTTCCAATATATATATATATATATATATATATATATATAGAGAGAGAGAGAGAGGGGTGAGTTCAAATGAGGAGCTTACCTATTTAAGAGAACGCGATGGGCATTCTCAACCACTAATAGTTTTCCACCACTTGCGCCACATTTCACGCGCCACATTTCCGTTCAATATTGATTTATAATTTGAAATTTACACTTTCAACCCCTATACTTATTTACTAACTTTACTTTATACTTTTTACTTTCCTAATTTTAATTTTACATTTAACACATATAATCGTTTATTAACTAAATTACGTTAAAAAAATACGTTTTAATTTTAACAAGTTACACCATTGTACTCGTCTCTTCGATACGTTCGAAATGAGCTCAATATTGAATATTTTTTGATTTATTTATATATATATCATATATACTACATAAAAATATTTTTAATATTTACAATTCATACCCTTATAGTTTTGATGAGATTTTTGTTAGGAACACCTATCAAATCATATATGATTAGGAAAAAATAGTAAATCATATGTGATCTATAAGACTGTTATCTGATATCACAAGTTATTAATCATATATGATCTTGTTTTACATTCTGATATCACTTAGTTATTAATCATATGTGATCTATAAGACTGTTATCTGATATCACAAGTTATTAATCATATATGATCTTGTTTTACATTCTGATATCACTTAGTTATTAATCATATGTGATTTTATTTTAGTTGGTAAATCATATGTGATCTATAAGACTGTTATCTGATATCACTAGTTATTAATCATATATGATCTTGTTTTACAATCTGATATCACTTAATTATTAATCTTATGTGATTTTGTTTTAGTAAATCATATGTGATCATAGATGATCTTGTTTTACAATATGATATCACTTAGTTATTAATCATATGTGATTTTGTTTTAGTAAATCATGTGTGATCATATCTTGTTTTACAATATGATATCACTTAGTTATTAATCATATGTGATTTTGTTTTAGTAAATCATATGTGATCATATATGATATTGTTTTACAATCTGATATCACTTAGTTATTAATCATATATGATTTTGTTTTAAGTCGCGACTTTGGTTGCGACTTAAAGTGGAGGGAAAAGTCGCGTAATCATATATGATTTTGTACATGAATCATATATGATTTTATACATAGCGGTTGTTTTCTTGTTTTCTTAAATAGTTAGCGTTCTCATATGAACTCACCTCTTGTCAACTAAATATCAATCAAAATTTATATAAAACGACGATTTTAAATAGTTAAAAAAAATCTAAGAAATTGTAAATAAAAGGATAATTTTTAGCAAACTATTTTAAAGTTGTTAATTGCGTAAATGCAAAAGAATTTCGATCAACACCAAATTTGATTATATGGATGGATGATTAGAGCGAAGAAATTAAATAATGCAAATATTTTTATGTAGTATATATGATATATAATTAAATAATTAAATCAAAAAATATTCAATATTAGGTTCATTTCGAATGTATCGAAGAGACGATTACAATGGTGTAACTTGTTAAAATTAAAACGTATTTTTTAACGTATTTTAGTTAATAAACGATTATATGTGTTAATATGATAAAGGTGTAAATTTAAAATTAAAAAAGTAAAAGGTATAAAGTAAAATTAGTAACTAATTATAGGGGTTGAAAGTGTAAGTTTCAAATTAGAAATCAAATATGGTCGAACATGGGTGGAAAAGTCGCGCGTGTTTAAGAAATGCTTAATTAGTGGCTGAGAATGCTTCTCACGCTTCTCACGTTTTGGTACGCTTCTCACGTGAACCTTCCTCTCTCTCTCTATATATATAGACTTGAGATCATGT
Organism: Saussurea involucrata; assembly: GCA_033807775.1. NCBI lineage: Eukaryota > Viridiplantae > Streptophyta > Magnoliopsida > Asterales > Asteraceae > Saussurea > Saussurea involucrata. The sequence continues at coordinate 228,250,720 of CM066314.1, forward strand.
GAGACCAGACTATTTCCGTGAGACCGCGATACCAAAAAATTAACACTAAACTTTCACAACAAAAGACTGTGAGGTACTGTGATGGTAAACCTTTACAGTATTTTTGCTGTGAAGGTTCACTGTTTTTCTTACCTTCACAATGAATCACTGTGAAGATTTAGTGTTAATTTTGTGGTCTCACGAAAACAGGTTGGTCTCACGTGAACCCAACCCTATATATATATATATGTATATATATATACTATTTAATTAATTAATAAAAACATTGAAGTTTATACAATGATATACGACAGCTGGTATAGCAGATTACAATACTAGCGGTTTGGAGTCGGTTGGTCACTTGGGCTCTCCTTATTTATTTCTATTAAAGGCGTCTACCAACAAATTAAATTAAAAATTAAATGTAAAAAATAATATTATTTTTATATATTTTAATAAAAAAACTATTAATTCTTAAAGTCAGATTATTTGCCTCACTTTTGTATTGGCAAAATTCCAGTTGGATTTTTTAGCATTACTATTGATTGAAGTAATTAAGAAAAAGTTTTGTCTTTTTCAGATGTATGTAATAATAGCTTTAATGTTATATCTATACTATGTTATAAAGCATTTGAGAAAATTCTTAAAAACAAATTTTTATGCATGTACTGTTTATTTATGCATATTACTTAAAATTTAGGATTACAATTAAATGATACATAAGTATAATTTCTTAACGCTTCATATTTGAATTCATAACTAATGGATAAACATAATCAAATAGAAGATAATCTCATTTTAAATGTAAATAATCTAAAAAATAATTAAGATAATAATTGAATTCACAAATGATTATCTATATCTATACTATCTTATAAAGCATGTAAGCCAAAAGTATTAAAGTCTTAAAAACAATTTCTAATGCACAATGTACTATCTTTTAAAGCATAAAGTCTTAAAGTCTTAAATCTTAATTACTTAAATTCTATTTTTGAGTTAATCTCCTGAGTAAACTCTCTTTTCAAATTTCAAACGTAAACGTCTCATCCCGAAATCTCGCATGCTAGGGTTTTCCCATTTGAATCGCCATCTTCTGTTGAATTTATCAGAATCATTTAGGTTTCTTCATCTGCTTAGGGTTCTTCATCTGGCAAATGGATTCAAATCAGTTCATTTCTCAAGGATTTATTTGTTTCTTCAAGTTCTCAGGTTAGATTTCTTCTTCTCACCTTTGGTTACCGGTTTCTTCAATTTTGGTTTCTCAGTGGTTTCTTCGATTTTTGTTTTCTCTATGTTTCTTCGATTGATATGGGTTTATGGTTGCAAACGCACATAAGTATAATGTTTCGATTGTCCATTCGCTCTATTTACATTAAACATTCAAATATGAGATTCAAACATGGAACGACTGAATTCCAATCTGGACATGTTCTTCACTGCATAAATGTTTTTTTTAAACTTAAGTGCATAAATAATTTATCTTAGGGTTTTTTGTTAATCCTGTTGGGTTTTTTTTGTTCCAGGTACCCAAGAGCATCAACAATTGTTCATCTACATTCTTGAATGAACAGGTTTGTGCTTCCATTTTGGTTCACTAAATTGTTGTTCGATCTTTGAAGATGGCGAGTTTATTTATGAATCGATTTTTGGATACTATGGCTAAATCGTCTTTTTGAATAGTAGAGCTAAATCGATTTTGAATCTTTATTCACAGGGCTCAATAACATGGTGCTTGGCAGGTTTTTGTTTCTCATTAACTTGCCACAAAATTTAATTTATGAAATAAAAATTCACGGTTTATAATCAACTTAAGCTTTTCAAACTATGGTCTTCCGATTGGTAAATGTTGCAGGTTTCAGTTGGTTTATTTGTTTGGTTTTGTTGATATCAAATTTTAGCATCTCTTTCAGCAAATCTAAATGGATGTTGAACCTGTTGTAGAAGTCTCTAACTTACAACTCTTCGTCCGTTTCTTACTCTGGTATGTTGTTCATACTTTGCATCAGCCTTGATGGGTACATTTTTGTGTTGTGGTATCATATAAACCATTTGCATCATCATTCACAACTGCTTGCATCTTTCATGGTTTCTGTCTCTGTGCATCTTCTATGATTTCATTATCATTGTACATTGGGTTTTTTATTAGATTTTTAAATATATAATTCTTTGTCGTGCAACCAGAGTCCAATTTTGATTCTGATTTTCAATTTGGAGTACAACCTTTTTATATATCAGCAGCCGCTGTATTGGATAACCTTTTTGTCGGATTTTGTACTCCGGTGATGTATCAGTGATCTAATTTTGATGTTAATTTACTTGCAATTCGATTCTATGGAAGTCTACAGTTTCTTTAAATAATTTATTTTACTCCCCGTGACACAATTAAGCTCCAACTCAAATGTATGTATGTTATGATTGCTTCAACGGTTGAAAAACAATTCCTTTATAAATATGGCCATTGGTGAATCAATTCTTTCGAGAAGATGTATGTTAAAGCATGTATCACTCATGGCATATGGATGATTGCTTTTTGTTGAGTAGACGCTTTTCGAGAGCCTCCAACATCGTCTCTTTCTTCCGGCGATCTAAAATCGTCGAACATGAAACAACGGTGACCTGTGGGCCGATAAAACCCAGAAACAGACTTGATCAAACGCCTTCCCCCTCCGACTTCCGATCTCTATCGTCTGAACTCAGAGTCGTCTTCCTCCACCCTCTGCCTGAACGTCGTTCACCTCTCCCTCCCAACAACAGCGACTAGCGAGGTATATAGGGTAGGTGTTGCTTCATTGGTTGAAAGGTTGAGTACTTGAGTTCAGTGTTCTACTTTACAAATTTATTTGCTTGCAAATCATTTAGTGCATTTGCTTGCCTTGAATTCTTTTACTTGCAAACCACTGTATTTTTTTGCTTTAGAGTGGTTAGTTGATTGTTTATACAAGGTTATTTTATTATTTGAACTTTCTAACTTATTTGAAATTTTTAACTTCAAAGCACAATGGTTATTTGATTGTTTATACATGATTGTCTTAATTATATTCTCGGTGTTTGCACCTAAATTTAACTTTTCGACTCCCAGGTTCACATAATTTCCCCTTGTCTCAAGGCTACTTTTGACGAGTCCCTTCTTAGTAACCATCACGATTCGATTTTCAAGGTCAGTCATATTCTTCTCTGCTTGATTATTATATGTGCTTCATCTCCATCTTCTCCGATTTCTTTGAAGAGATTATGATATGATTTATATTTGTATTATTCCATCAGCAGCAAAAGCTTCAAAATCAACATCAATTTTTCACCAAGTCTCTTTGTGGGTTTTCCACTAACAAAGTTCTCGATTTTTAGCATATTTAACTGATCCGTTCTTCAACTAACAGAGCTCTCGATTGTTCCAACTTTTGATTTCCCAAGATGACGAGTCCTTCTCTATCACCATCGATTTCAAGGTGATTCATATTCTTCTCTCTTGATTCTTATACGTGTAAGGGTTTGTTTTAATAGCCGATTTCATGTATTTTCCTCGGTTTCTTTTGACAATCGCTCTCCATTGATGTCTGGGCAAAGCATAATTGTAGATGATAAAAGTTCATACTCATCAAATTCATTGATCGACTCAATAAGTTTCCTTGCATAGCGTTATGTGCATATAATTGATAAGATATTCCCATAAATAGAAGTGTCCATGACTCGATGCTCATCCGGGATTGAGTCGAGTAAATTCTACTTGGTATGTTTGTGCTAACCATTTGCAAACTTCATTCCCTTTTTAGGCCTTAGCTTTTTTATCTTGAATATGTTCCGCCTTTGACAGGCCGTGCAGTTCTTACAAGATGTAAAAAGTCCAATAAATTATTGGAATCGAGTGCGTCAGATCCAAAATATGGGTTATGTGATGCTTGCATGAAAGATTAGTTGAATTATCTGATGCTACAACAATAAAAAGTCCAAGAAATTACGAATTTACGACACTGTTACTTGCAGATCTCACAGATACTTGCGGAGCTTAGGGAGATGAAACTTGGTTTAGATCTGTCTAAAGAACAGTCTGGGAAGGCCTTTAGAGCTTAACTTGCAGCTCTAAGCCTTCATATTACATCCCATAAATATCTTTTGATGGAACAATGATCCATTAAGTAACATTTGGTTTATTATTCATACTTCAGCATTTAAAATGGTCTAACTTTGAAAACATTTGGTTTTATAGTCTATATATGGACATAAATTATTGTTGGACACAATTGGTTTTATAATGGACGGTTCACACTACTCACTTGGCCAATATGATGCCCCTTCCTATTGTTACCGTAACTTTTGCTGGTCAATTTTGTCAAGGGTATGTGACCATGGCTTAATGATGATGCATGATTTTTACATCCTTGTTTCTATAGGTTGTTGGTTCACGTTATTGTCTCAAGTTATAGAGCTTTTATGTGTGACGAGTCTCCAAGACAAGATTGGATAGACAACCTGTTTGAGAACATTTCAGATATTGAAGATGAAGGCGCAATCAAGTAAAATTCCTTTTTTGTTTTCATAAAGTTTTGCAATTTACAAGTTTGACTGTTTTGTTGTGGTATCTCTTCTTCAGATACCTGATCATACGTATTATCCATAAGCAGGTGTGTTGGCATTTTAGAAAGCATGTGTCCATCGTTGGTGGGTACGAGTATGGGGCCATTCAACGCACTATTAATTTTAGAGGCAAGAAGCAAAATCCAAATTTTGTAATCTTCAATGTAATAAAGCTATGTATCAATAATACATAAGCTCTTTGAATATCAAGAGTAAATGTGTTGTATGTATAGGTTGCAAATAGGGAACTTAAAACTCTAATAAGGGTCTGGTTACCAAAAACTTACCCGGTAAATACTTATCGGTAAAATTTAACACTACTTTTTACTTATCAGGTAAGCTTTTAGTTCACTAATACGTCATCGTCGGCAACAATTTACCCGATAAGCGCTAAACGAGGTAAGGGTCATCTCCCACACTGACCAGGTAAGCCCCATGGTCCTTGGCTTGCTCAGTTGCTCTTACCGGTAAGATTCTTGGTCCTTACTATATTCATCAGGTAAAGTAATGTGACTTGTTAAGCGATTACCCGGGTAAGCAAGTGGTAAACAGCCTCTAAGTCTCAACTCTCAACAACATGAAAATGTGTGATTTTTTGTTGATTTTTTCATGTTCTTGCATCTGTCCCTGTTTATTTTAATGTTCTTATCACTTCCAGCAGCAATGGATCAAAAATCTATACGGTTAGGGCTTCACGCACATAGTGAACTTCGTTGACAATCCATCATTTCTTTCATACGGTTCAAGGTAATTCGTTCCTCATTCCGTTTCAATCCACACAACAATGATCATATGCCTACACGGTACACTGTTCCTCATTTTTTCAATCCATCGCTTCTTCATACGTTTCTTCATCGCTTCTTCATACGGTTCAATCATTGTGGTCCACAAACAATCGATTTTCAGGGTTTCAAGTTTCAGAGACTACCGCAATGTGTAAAACACTAGCAACTGGGTTGTTGAAGGGATTTGGACGATTTGATGTCATTTAAGGAAGAGTTATTTATGTAGGTTTTGTTGTCTTCTTTGTGACTGAACTCCATTTACATTGCTAGAAAGAGTTGGTGAACACAAGAGCTTTAACAACTAAACGATCAACTATGATCTTTAAAACGAATTTCTACTGTAGATCGAGATGTAGGAATCTCTACGCCACTGCTACATGACACAGTTGCTCGACAACTCCTTCTCAGGTAATTGATTCACTTTGATTTCACAGTTTTTTTTGGTTCACTCTGCCCATTCCCAATTATTTCTCCAATGTTGGCCTGATTATATGTTCATTGTTTAATCCACGAATGTTGATAGTTTATTGTTTTTCCAGATCAGATTTTTTTACTCTTTGAGATAAGTGATTAGTTGCTCAATTTTTCTGCAAAGGTATGATATCTTCATTGTGCAGCTTCTTTATATGTACTTGGGTTCACTTTCATTTCAAAGTTTTCACTTCATTATGCGCAAACCACATTTTGTATGCATTTACATGTCTGTTGTTTATCCAAAAAACACTAATTCTTACATATCGTTCCATGAAAACGATTTCTTGTAGTCTTTGGAATCCCGTAAGTTTTTTTCTCATTCCTTTTCTCATAGCTTATCAATCTTTCTTTGTGTGGCTCACTTCAGTTCACTTTGCCTCTTAATATACAAGTTTTGTTCGATCGCTAAACCTCTCCATCGTTGTTCCACGGTTAGCTGGTTTCCATTTCAAAATGCTTTTCAAACCCAAGTTTAGTTGGTTTCCATTTTCACTTTGAAGTAGATTACAAGTAAATTGAGGAGCATCATTGATTACCTGATCAAATGCTTTTCAAAACCACGGTTATGCAACTTTAACTTGGTAGCAGTCTTTTATAATCACCCTAGAATTATGGCATCAATTCACATATTCGATGTTTTTGTTATGTTTGGCATGCTGACATGAATTTGTAAATAGGTACTGTGTTTGCAAAGCATTTGTGTTAACCTTAATTCAAAGATCCCAGTTTCAGTTCTTGAAATAAAACCATGGTACCATTTCTATCTCTACTTACACGTTCTTCATCTTGATTTGCTATTTATTTTGAAATAATATCGGGAAATTTTTTACCGTTTGGTTCTATTGGCTGCTCCTGCAGGTTGGTATGCTTTGACGACAAAAGTGGATCAAGTATATCTCATTATGGCATCTGTATTGAGGCCTTTGCAAGGTTGGTTTAGTTTTTTTTTTGTCTTAATTAATCATCATGTTCCTGTTTTATGTAATTTGATGTTAAATAGTATTAATGTTTGAAGTGTAGCAAACAAGTTACATAGGGATATTGACTATTGAGATAATTGAAGATTTTAGTCAAATTTGCATTGTATTCAAACATGTGCAGAAGCTAATAACGGTAAAAGCTTCTTTTTATCGCAAATTTGAAAACAACCAGCATTGGTATGTTCTTTTTTCTAACATCTATGCATTTATGTATCTATACCTATTTTTCCACGTAGTACCAGGAGTATATGTCATCGGTTGAAAACTTATTTTACAAGACTAGCTAGAGGCCTATCTCTTGCATCTATCTATTGCTTGTATCTATCTTTTTATAGTTCATTTGTTATTATCTGAAACATCAGATTATTTTAACATGGTACCATTTCAACAACATATAACCTGCATTGATTAATACATTATTAGTTCAATCGTAGAAAGTCTTGTTGACTTTGCTTTCGCTTATGTTGTTTTCTATGTTATCACCAATTAATGAGATACGTGTATTACAGGTTCTACAATGTTGGGTTTGGTAAATTTAATAGCAGTAAGTAACAAGAAATGGAAAATGGTAGCACATGTCATTCAATATCTAAAAACAGAAAACAAAGTGTTTTTTTTCTTTTTATTGGATTTGATGGTTGATATTACATCCAGCTCTGGCGATGGATAATAGCATAATGCATGGCAGTCATGATTCTATTTTTTGGTGCTAATATGAGTTTTGATTTATTCTACTTGAATTGGTTTGCTTACTTGAATTGTTTTAAATCAGGGTACATGTTGTATACGGAGGATACTTCCTCGCTTGCAGGTTTGGACTTTGGGTTGTTTATCGGAAGAAGATGATGGTTCCGATCTGGGTTTCTCCTTGCAACTATTCCTCACCTAATGCTCTGATTTTGGTTTCCGGTCTAAGTTTCGATATGGTTTCAATTTGGGTGATTCAAATATGGATTTTGTAGACGGTATTAGTTTAGAATTATTGAACATAAAAATTAAACATGATTTATTTAAATTTGTTGGTTCGGTTTGTAGGTTTAGTGGATATTGGTTTGGTTTGAAGGTTCATTTTAGATGAATGATTTATGAGGTTGTTAACAATTCAATTGTATGCTTTCGGGTCACTTTACCTTTACCAAGTAAATTTGATCCAAGTTGAGTATCTTACTTGATAAGAGCAATGACAAATTGATCAAAATTTGTGGTTCCAAAATGATTTAGCTTTTAGGGTGTTTTTTCTTTGGTTATTGGGTTTTAGAGTTAGGCTTTTATTGAGTATATATGTCATTGTTAAATATATGAACAATGCGAAGCATTTTGAAAGGTAGACGGGTGAAAATGAAGGACCGTTTTTGGATTTATGAAACATTTCGTTGCGTTGTGAGAAACTCTTAAGTCTTAATACAACATGTAAATGTGCAAGTATTTCAAAAACATTTTGCAAAAAAATGATATTTAAAAGCTAAATATATCTTAATAGAACTTTCACATCCCGCCGCATTGCGCGGGTACTCAGCTAGTTTTTTCATAAAAAACATTATATTATTAAACCTAAAACTAATTACATCAATTAGACATAAAATAAATTCAAATTTTAAATTTAAATTAAACAAAATTATAAGAAAAACATTATCGCTTTCTCAAAACCACATAAAATTGTATAAATAAGATTTACAAAGACAAAATATAAAACGATTAATATTGAGAAGTATCGCACTGCATTGAACGTTATGTTTAAACCATAATTTTTGATAGATGGTTTTAAATGATTATTTTATTCAATAAAATTCTAAAAGTTATGATAAAGTTATATTATTTTATGAAATATTTCCCGAAATTATTTTATGAAAACTTTATAAAAAAGTTTCAAAAAATCATCTCATAAAAATGATAATAGAATAATTTATTTATCAAGTTCTACTGATTAAACTATCAAATTTGTCGTATCATCTTTATATAAAGAGAAATTAATTGAAATGCCTTAAGTTGGATTCCTCAATTACAAAAATGCCCAAACTCTCCTAAATTTAACCAAAATACCCAAAAAAATACGTGAAATTACCTCGTGATTACGGACTCCTTAAAAAACTTGCATTACCACCCTTGAAATGTCCGCGATCGAGGATGTAGATGGCCGCGATCGAGGATGTAGATAGCCAACTTTTGTAGATCACCCTTGAAATCACAAATTTTTTAATGAGTCCGTGATCACAGGGTATTTTCACTGATTTTTTTGGGTATTTTGATTAAATTGGACAGAGTTTGGGCATTTTTGTAAGTTTGGAGTCCAACTTGGAGCATTTCAATAAATTACTCTTATATAGATACATAATTAGTTTTTAAGTGTATTTTTGAAGATTTTTAGCCCTTCTTACAACCTATTTTATCATAACGACTTTTAATAAACATATTTAAGAAATTATTAACGCCAGCATCATCCACTAAATAATCGAATATTTTTATGAATCATAACCGTATTTTAATAAATTAAAAATCTATAGAATTATGATAACTTTGATAATTTATATATCATGTGTTATTTTATAAGATTTTATTTCATCTAAATTATGATTTAAAATATTAGTTAACATATATTTGTTTTATAACATGCTTGTTTCACAATATGAACATTTTAAACATGATTATGAAACAAAAGTCATACGTAAAAAAATTTCGTATTGTGACCAAATATGAACATTTTAATTGGTACCAATTTAGTTGGTACCGACCTAATTGGTTGGTATACCGTACCAACTATTTAAACTTGGTTGATACGTGGTATTAGAAGTCGTGTACCACGGTAATACCGTACCGTACCGACTTATTTTTTAAATATTTATTAATTAAAAATCAATAATACAACATATTTTGATTTATAAAGTTTTAAATTATCTTGTTTTACATTTTGTTAAATTGTATTACAAATTGATATATAGAACTTGATTGAATTTATTCGCTTATCATTAATAACGTTGATAACTCGCCTATACGGCTACACTTCCACTCTTCATGGTCCATTCTCGCTTCTTAATTGTCGCTTGTATTAGACTATTAGTGAATGTTTGTGTTATATAAAGATTATTTGAATGTTTGTATAGGTAATGATAAATGCTACAACACATATCAACAATTATTAATGCTCGACGTGTTTAGTGCATCTAGATCTAGTTGGTAAAAATGTAATCTAATTAATTCATAATTCAATTTTTGAGATGTTGGTACAAAACCGTACCAACATGTACCAACTGAAAAAAAAGTTGGTACCAATTTAGTTGGTACCAAGTATAATTGGTTGGTACATGGTATAAATTTTGTGTACCAATTGTAATTGGTTGGTACATGGTATATGGAAAAAAACATGATACCGTACCATGTTCACCCCTAGTCCTAAGAGTACGAGTGCAAACCTAGAAGTGCGGAGTGTGGACCTATTATTAAATTCATACCAAAGATGTAAATTGGAAAAAATAATATTCGGAGAAAGAAAAATAAGTGGTCAAATATGACCGCTGGCGCCGGTCAACGGTTGATAAACCACTCTTCTTCCTTGAAGACGGTTTCTTCTTCATTCATTTCTGTATTTTTCATCATCTTTCTCCCTCCATTTCTCTCTCCATCTTTCTCGCTGCTCTCTTTGAGTTTGAGTTCTCAGCGAATCGACGAACTCACGAGTTGTAGTGTCGGTTTTGATTTACTAAATTAAGATCTCAAACTCGCATTTTCTGATTTTTAATCGCAGAAGAATTGTTCTTCCGTGCCATTTCTGTGTCTGATTTTTGCTACCTTCATCCAATCATATCCTAAATAGATATGGCGGTAAGTTTATCTCCTTGCACCTGAATTTATTCTTGTTTCAATCTCTATCTCTGTCTTTTCTCATATTAATTTCGTTTTTTATGGTTGAATATTGAGTTAATTTCAATTGTGTTTTGTTTATTGACTTGATTATGATGTTAACATACTCGAAGAATCGTAGAATAAGGTGATTGAGATAAATAATTGGAAATAGCTTCAATGCGTAATTCTACATATCGGTCAACATAATTTATTGAAACCAGATTCAATTGTGTTTTTTGTTCACAAATCCTGATAATAATCGTGAATTTGGTACATCCACCAGCAATAATGATGGAACGATTTTGATTTTGATGTTTATATCCAATTTGAACATTAGAAAACTAAGAGTTGACTTTACTTTTGGGGTGGAAATACTGCTAATGTTGTTGAAGAAATTTTTGTTGATATTATTGTTTGAATCCAATTGTGAAGGGCCTGTGATTTGTTTGAGAATTACTTTGAAATGCTACTTAGATGCTTGTTTTTATTGATGATTGAATAGCCTGCCATTGATGCTTTCTGAAGATATTATTGATGGAGTTGACTTCCGTTGACAAACAGTATTTTATGAGACTTGTATTATGATCAAACTACTATGCAATTTATAGGATCAGAAGATGTACGATTTGAACATATTTGTAGCAAGAACCGAGGTTTTTTGGCATTAAATAGATTCGAACTTCGATTGAAAAACTGCTCTGATTTTTTAATGGTGAAAACATTACTTGAGCTCGGATCTTGTTAGCCATTAGGCATTTAGGCTTTATTCGGGTTGGAGGTTAGGTCGGCATACATTCAACCATTCCCTTTGTGTGGGATAGACAGACTAAGAAATTCTATTTGTCTATAAGAAACAAATATAAGAATATTTTTTACAAAATGATAATTGGCCTGATAGTTAATTCATTGTTCTTCACATCTAACATCATGTATTCAAGCATTTTATTGCAATTTTTTTCAAAAACACAATATATCTTAAATTAAAAGCTAAAAGTTAAGAAAATGACACTAACATGATTCGAACTCAGTTTTGATTATATTAACCGACTCGAGTGGAATATACAGGGTTCCTTCAGTTGTTTGTTTTGGTTATATTAACCGACACTGGGTGGGATTTTATGGGTACGGTCTATCATTTGTTTTGGTTATATTAATTGATTAGGGTTGGGTTCCGGTGAGAAGTGTCAAATTTGGTGAGATAGCGTGAGAAGTGGTTATCAACCATTGGATGGGAAATGGACGAACATTAGGATGAGATGCACCGAGATAAAATGCACCAGATCAATTCCCTTTTAAGGCGCAATTCATGGGAGGGTATTTGATTAAAAGTGATCAACGGTTTAAAAGTACTCCTCACACTTCTCACAAAAAATGACAGTTCTCACATGATCACATGCGGGGTATATCGGGTTTGTTTTACTTTGGTTTGGTTTGGTTGTATTAACTGATGTTAAATCTTGCACCAGCGTCCAAATGTACCCAAATTCGGGAACTGGGAAAGCGAAGATAACGTTCCTTACACAGTTTATTTTGACAACGCTCGGAAGGGTAAAACCGGTGGAAAGATGATCAACCCAAATGATCCAGAAGAGAATCCAGAAATGTTTGCTGATAGAACGCCTCCGGCTCCGGCTCCAGCTCCAGCTCCAGCTCTTCCCTCCAGAAAAAACGCCCAACTGGAAGAACCGGTTGGCAGGCGGGCGGTTCGGCCCACTCAAGATAATCGGGTGAGCAAGGAAGACAATGAGTATCCGGCCCCTAATGAAACCACGAGCCGGCGGACTTCTGGCGGCTCCCCCCATCAACGTGGTGGTCAAGGGCCGGGTGCAGGTCGTCCAGTGAAGCATAGTGGTGGATCCGATCATAGCTTTGACCGATCACCGCTGCATCCTCATTATCCGGCAAAGGCCGCCGCTAAGGGTAGCGGATCTCCGGCTTGGGAAGGAAAGAGTTCTTATGATAGTAGCCATGGAACCCCTGGACGTTCAAGAATGAAGCCGACTCGAGGCGATGAATCCGTAAGCTTTCTTAAACACCCTGCCTCCGTAACATCTTTAAAAAAATGGTGGAAAGTTTGTGACTTCCATATAACTGCTTTTCCATTTTTCTTTGGGTAAAATGCATCGAAATACAACGAGGTTTGCCTTATTTTTTATTTAGTGTAACAAAAAAACTCTATCAACGCAAAACAGGTCAAATTTTTATATTTTTTACCCATTTTAACCGTTGATGTCAACTTTATTGTCCATTATGCAGTAAACCATTCGTGAAAGGGTATCTATGTTATTAAATGTTGCAAGTTCAACCACTTACCGTCAAAAAGGGTACAAAATATAAAATTTTAAAATATTATTACATTGAGTGATAATTTTTTTAATCCTTTTACACTAAATAAGAATTAAAACAAACTTTGTTACACTTTACCATTTTGCTTTTTATGGAAAAAGACGCACAAAATTGGTTGGTGAGTCAATTTTCAACGGTAAGCACTCAAAGTGAACAGTTGTACAACACATTTTGACATGATATAACTTTTTCATGCAAGATATTGAGACGTTAGAGTATCATATCGGCTAGACTTTGTCCATTTTTTCTGTATATAAGTCGGAACCCTCATCTCTCAATCTCTCCTAAAGGACCCTTGTGGAGAGTAATCTAAATATCTAATGGGGGTTCCATAAATTCACATATAGTATTAGAGTCAAAGTCTACCACTCTAGGGACTTGACACTATTGGATAATCTGTGTTCGTCTTGTCCCTTGTCAACTCTCTTCACTTTGGTACAATTTATTCTCATCTAGCCTCCATTGGAGGGGCGTATTGGAGTACTGACTATTTTTCTCTGTATATGTGGGCATTTGCCTTCTCTCCTCAAGGGATCTTTTGGGAGAGTAATCTAATATGGTATCACATATTATTGCATAAATGAGCGTTGCTAATTCTTTTACCTATTTCAGTATCTCAATTTCTATCCATTACCTAATGCCGACACTTTCTAATTCACCCTCAGCCCGATAGAGGAGCTGCCGTTCCTAGATTCGGTGAGTGGGATGAGAACAACCCTTCATCGGGTGACAACTATACTCACATCTTCAACAAAGTACGCGAGGAACGTGTAACCGGATCACCCATGACATCTGGTCCCGATGCACGACCAAATTACAACATTCCACGTAACCCAAAAAACGATAGCAAGGTACAATCACTTTTTAATCTTCTGTGTACTCTTTTTTGTAACTATGGGTGTCCATGTCAGTTTGCGCACATCTCCACTAGAGGCGGATCCAATAATTTTTCAAAGTGGTATCACAAAATAAATACCATAAGAATGTTTTATTTCATAATTTTTTATATAAACCTTTGAATTTTAATGTTTATGGTTAGGAACTACCATCGTGGAGAGTTTTTATAAGAACCTCATCCCCTTTGAGTTATTATTTAAGAACCTTGGTTCTTACCATGAAGCTTGTGTGAAATGTCAATGTCATCATTTTTATTGGTACTTAAAATTAATATTTGATATTTATTTAAAAATATAAAATAATTATTGTTGTAGACAAATAGATGAGACCCACAAAAAATAAGGTTCTTAGAGCATCCACACGCGTCTTGCAAGAGCTCTTGCAAGATGACATGACATGCCATGTGTCTTGCAAGGCCTTGCAAGACTTCCAACATCTTGCACAATTAGCAAAATCTTGCAACAAATTTAATATAGTAAACAAATCATTTTTTAATTTAATTAGTTAGTTTGTTTGTTTAAATATTAGTTATTATTAATATGTTTATTAAATTTAATTCATTTATTAGTTTATTTGAACATTATTTTTTTTAATATTGTCATTAAAATTTCTTACACACGCTTTATTTAAAAAAATGATACTTCTATGCAATGTTTTTTATTTAAACTGCTAAATTAAAAGTACATTAATATAAAAATTACGAAAATACTAATAGATAAACGTACACAATTTATTTATCTATATTATATAATTAATTTATTAGTTATATTATAATTATCTATATTATTTATATTATAATTATCTATATTATTTATATTATAATTTATTAGTTTAGAAAGGAATTTGGTCTTGCATTTGTGTGGAAGGTGTTATTGCAAAGCTGATGTGACACTTGTGAAAGGAGTAAGGTCTTGCAGGTGTGTGGATGGTCTTATAAGAACTACCATTGTGGACTTTTATGTGAATTTTTAAATTATTGAGGTGGAAATGAGATGACATCAAAAAGTACAAAAAGAAGGTTCTTAGAGCATCTCCAATGCATGATCATTTCATAGCTTTTTACTATCTGGATAAGCTATTCTAAAAACTAATTATCATTGGAGTAAAAGGCTTTTTAAAGAAAAGCTTTTAAACCAATTTTCATTTTATCTCCTTTTTCAACTCTCATTTTTCATATAAATTTCAGCATTAACCCCTTCATTCAATCTTTATTTTCCATTTAACCTTTTTAATCTTTATTAATTACTCTAACTCATTAAATATTTATAACAAAACAAAACATAATTTATAAAAAAATACACTATTAAAAGGCTTTCATCAAGACGGTCAAAATAACACCAATTTCGAATACCTAAAAGAATATAAAAATCATATAATATTATAAGAACCTCAATTGGAGATGCTCTAAGTATAAATTCGTTTAGAACCTTAAATGTGCAACATTTTTAGGGTATACGCACCACTTTTTGCTTGCATTGGAGATGCTCTTAGGGCATCTCCAATAGGTCACACTATATTTTACACCAAATATCAAAAGTAGTGTAAAAAGTAGCGTAAAATTTAGTGTTAATAGTAAATCTTCTCCAATGGGTAACACTATTTTTTACACCAAATCCTAATATTCTAACATATTCCTTTGTATATTAACTGAGGGACCAAAAATGTAATTAAAAAAGTGGTATAAAAAGTAGTGTAAATTAATAGTGTTACACCAAATATAGTGTAATACTATTCATTACACTAAATTTAGTGTGGAAAATAGAGACCCCATTGAAGATGTGAATAGTGTCATTTACACCAAATTTAGTGTTTAGTGTAAGATTTAGTGACCCCATTGGAGATGCTCTTAGTGGTTTCACAAACAACCCCCCTATCAAGGGTGGGTCCGTCCATTACCTCGATAAATCTCGTGGGAACTGAACATATTAGTTTGAAACTAATTTTATAGGATCCTGAAGATAAAAGTCTAAGACTAATTTTATAGGACTTGAAGATAAACAATCTGGAAGTAATCTTATGAGACCCTTAAAATAACAAAAAAAACCTAAAAGTTTGGGAAATTGACCAAAATAGCCAAATCAAAAATGCATAGTGAGAAAATAACCATTTTCTCTCCCACTTTACCAAAATAGTCATGGCTGAGCAATTGCGGATGCGGACCTGATGGTTGAGCAATTGCGGATGCGGACCTGACCCTATTTTTTTTTAGAATTTTATATATATGTATATGTTGGAAAATTTAGTAAAAAATATATGTTTTTACTAACTTTGGACACATTTAAATACATATATATGTATTATATATAATTAACTCTTAGTGGGTTTGTGTTCTCCTATATGAGAGTTTCGAAATGATGCATAATGTGTCCAAAACGGAGTATGTGTGAGTGAGATATCGATACTCAAAGTTGAGTACTTGGATGAAATTAGCAAAAACCAAGTGGGTGTGAGAATGTATCCCACATAGGAAGAAAGAGTACAACCTTAATGGTTTATAACCATGAAAGTGTGAGGGGTTTACAAGCTCCTTTGAATTGTTTTACTCCAACACCTACCCGCGTGCAGTGGGGGTGCCGATTGAGGATTTTGTAAGCTAAAATTGCCGAACTTGTGTGTGGGTTCGACCTGCGGACACGAATGCAACTCCGAAATCTCGAGCTCGTGCATCTTTTGTTAATTTTCGTTTTGACCTAGTTTTAATTTTTTGAAAAGAAAAAAAAACAGGTTTTTTGTCTTTTACCTGGTCCGCAACTGCTCAGCTAGGTCCGCAATTGCGGAGCCAGCTTCGCACTTGCGGTTCTAGAGTCCAGCTAAAATTGCCGAACTTGTGTGTGGGTTCGACCTGCGGACACGAATGCAACTCCGAAATCTCGAGCTCGTGCATCTTTTGTTAATTTTCGTTTTGACCCAGTTTTAATTTTTTGAAAAGAAAAAAAAACAGGTTTTTTGTCTTTTACCTGGTCCGCAACTGCTCAGCTAGGTCCGCAATTGCGGAGCCAGCTTCGCACTTGCGGTTCTAGAGTCCAGCTTCGTCGTTTTTTTTGTCATTTGGCTGAAACGACGTCGTTTTGGGGGGTAGAGTGAGGTCCGCACTGGATCGAGTGCGGACCCGTGGCCATTTTAGTAATCCGGGAGAGAGATTGGCTATTTTCTCACTATGCATTTTTTATTTGGCTATTTTGGTCAATTTCCCCTTTTTTTTGCTTATCTGTGATGGATTATTTGGTTTTTTGTGTAGCAGTGCTGCTGCTTTCCATGGTCCAAGTAAATCAAGATTTTCAAGATATGTGAATAGAAGGCTCTGCATATTCAGAGTTACCTTCATCTGTCATACATCACTGGGAATTTTTTCCTTTCAGATTTGTAAGTGTGTTTTTTCTGGGTGCAATTGACTTTGACTATATGTTTATATATATGGTTGTTAGAAAGCTAGCATATATCAATTACATTATTTTTTATTGTTAGTTTCGAATTATAAGCATTGTTAGCCTAATAAGAAGAAAGACTTTGATTATTAAGCATTTTGTTAGATTGTTAGCCTAATAAGAAAAAAGACTTTGATTATTAAGCATTTTGTTATATTTACAAAATATACACATTTTATTGATTTATAATCATTGTTAGGTTAAACAAAAAAATAATAAAACAAAGTATACAAAATATACACATTTTATTGATTTATAAACATTGTTAGCTTAAACAAAAAAATAATTAAACAAAGTATACCAAAATAATACACATTTTATTGATTTATAAGCATTGTTAGCTTAAACAAAAAAATAATAAAACAAAGTATACCAAAATAATACAAAACCAAAGTATACAAAATAATACAAAAGATAATGAAAGATTCTACTCAATTAATGCAACAATATTTAAAAAAAAAACAAAAATCTAAGAAAAATTCTAAAGCCACATTGGAGGCTTCTCCTTAATCCTCTCTTTTACATTTTCTTTTTATATATATATATATATATATTGATTGAAAGTTTAAACCTAGAAACTAATGAAATCAGGCGAATTTGACTGGGAAGTCCAATGGCTAAAAGTGGGGAGTTTATTAACTCGTAATTTAGTATGAATAAATGAAACAATATAAACCATAAAAAATTTCAACGGGGTCTAGAAAGAATTCCTGGAGGGTCCTACTTTGATAGAGTAAAAAATAATGTTCGGAATGAGTAGGCCTTTTTTTCTTCCAATGCACTAAGAAAGGATTTTTACCATTAAGTTGGATTAACGTCGAAACTTAGACATTTATAAATTCAAAGACTTTGATACCCTGTATTTTATTTAAGCCATTTATAAGCGCCATTGTGGAGAGTTCTTAGGCCATGCGTAGCGGTAGCGGGTAAGGGGAGCGGGTAGGAGAGGGCTCCGGTACGGGGGGTTGCGGGTAGGAGGCCGGGTTTGGGAACCCGGTGAACCCGCACATCTCTCTCTCTATATCCTTTATATTAAATGGTTTAGGGTAGTATTGGGTTCATTGGGTACTGGTACTCCACTTTTGGGTAAGGATTGGATAAGAGAGAAAAGCTGATGTGGCACTGAGGTGGCAAGGGTTCAAAGGGTACGGGTACTCATGGCCTTATAAGAACTTCATCTCCTTTGGGTTCTTATTTAAGAACATTGGTTCTTACCATGAAGTTTGTGTAAAATGTCAATGTCATCATTCTTATTGGCACTTAAGTTTAATATTTGATATTTATTTATAAATATAAAATAATTCTCGATGTAGACAAATACATGGGACCCACAAAAATGAGATTTTATAAGAACTAACATTGTGGACTTTTATGTAAATTTTTAAATTAATGAGATGGCATCAAAAAGTACAAAAAAATGTTCTTATAAGAACCTCCATTGGAGATGCTCTAAGGGGGTGTTTGGGATTGTTTTTTTTTTTTTGACTTATTTGCTTATGATTTTTCCACACCGCAAATAAGGTATTTCTAGTGTTTGGATTGAAAAAAGAAAAGGTGTTTATGACTTTTCCACAACGTAAATAAGTTGTTTTTGATAAGTTACTCCATCCTGCCTTATTTAAAACTGTTTATTTACTTATTCAACCAAATTACTTTATTACCCCTATAAGTTGATAAACATTTTAAAAAATAAGCAAAAGTTGATAAGCACTCTTAAAAATAAAGCATAAGTTGTTTTAATAAGCAATTCCAAGCACCACTAAGATTTTGCATTATTTTTATATTTATAATTATATAAAAGCAAAACACATCCAAGTTGTTAATAATAAAAATGTTAATTTTTTGCATCACTCCACTATAATTTTTCTTTGCGCCTAGATTACTTCAACTTGGTGATTTCCTCTAACCTGACCGATCTAAAATATATTAATTATTAGACTGTAAATTCATCAACAATATACAGATAAGATAGAATAGGACAGGACATAATAGAACAGGACATAACAGTTGTTCAGCGTTTGGTAGACAGAACTGCACAGAACAGAACAGATAACATTCGATAAATACAATACATAAAATTTAAAGAATGAGTGAAATATAAAAAAACGTGATATTTGATGTTTTAGAAGAAAAATAGATTTTATTTTGAGGTTATATTGGTAAAATATAAGTCTGTTCCATCTTGTTCCATGGGGTAGGGGTGGAACAGACATGTTCCACTCTATTCTTGTCTGTTCCAAATAAAAGTCATGCCAAACATAGGACGGTGATTCCTGTTTTGTTCTGTCCTACCCTGTCCAATGTACCAATCGCATCCATTGTGAATATATTCGAAACAAACTAAAAATATAATTTCTTGTTGACCTTTGGCAAATACAAAGTCAGACCCTAGAAAAGCCAACTTTGACCATCAAGATGGAGAAATATCACGTTGACAACAACAATAATAATTAATTATTATTAAATAATAATTAATTATTATTAAATAATAATATTTAAATCAAAATACATTCTTCTTATAGGCTTATAGCGATGTCAAACTTTTAATAGTAGGGAACTTTTACCATTCAAGCTTCACATGACAAACTCAGCCTAGTTGATTGACAATATCAAGTAAATTTATGATTTTTGGTAAAAATTAACCAATATTCTAATATAAAAATTAACCAATATTCTATTATAAAAATTAAAAGGAAATTTAATTAAAATGCATCAAGTTTGACTTTGACTTGCTGATACACCCAAAATCTCTCAAGTTTAACCAAAATACCCAAAAAAATCGTGAAATGGTGCGTGATCACGGACTCCTTTTGGGAATTGAATTTTTGTCCGCGAGAAAACAATTGGTCTGTGAACCATTGATTTTATTTAAATTGATTTTTCATTCAAACTCAATTTTGGTCCGTGAGTTTTACTAGAGTCCATGAGTATTGAAGTGATTTACACGATCATTCTATAAAAATAATTTTGGTCCGTGAGTATTAAAGTGATTTGCATAATCATTCTATAATTATAATTTTTAATTTTTAGGACTCTAATAATACTTCACGAAGTTGGGCACAACATGATTTGTAATTTAAGTGATCCATTTCAATTTCACGAATGACACATTCATTTCAGGGACCAAAACTTCAATTCATAAAGGAATCCGTGATCACGAACTTTTTTCATGGATTTTTGGGTATTTTGGTTAAATTGGGGAGAGTTTGGGCATTTCAATGAGTGAACGAACTTAGCTATTTAGAAACGATGTCCACTTTTCATTATGTTTAAAACCTCACCCTTTAATCTCACACCCAAGCTATTTAAACTTAGCTACTCATACTTAAATATAAATGACATGTAATATAAATTACAGAAATGAAATACATAAAGTAAAGACTTAAATGTAAATGACTTGAATGTAAAGTACAAGAAAATAAAAAATTATAAGTTATTGCAGTAATGTTGGACCAATGTTGCAGCAACTCATAAATGGTATGAATATCAAGAACAAGATGAAGAACATAAACTAGAATTGCATACAATTAAAGAGAGGTTCTGCAAATCAGCTGTAAGAACTGATCTACACAAGTTGTCTACTGAAAATTAATACCAACGTCTCCTATTTATACCAAGAGGAGAGAAGGTAACTTGCCTAACTTCTACTATTCACAAAGGTACTAATACTATTACAACCCATGCTTCAAAAGTTAGTCTTTTAGAGTTTACAAAAGAAATCAAGCATTGAGTTCAGTTCTTCTAGATCATGGTTGGATCATGGTACCAAAAGTCAGCTACAAAAGTCTTCTAGAAATCAATTCCTCATTCCATTCGTCCAGTCTTCAATGTTGTAGCATTGGACAAGGGCTGCACTATATAAACAAACACAATTAGCCTTCCTAAAGCAGTAAATGACAGGTAAATCATAATCTTAGCTCCATGAAACAAAGGGTGAAAATAAGTAAGAAAAAAGACTCAATTGTTGGGATAAAATAAGAAAATCTAATTAAAATGATAAGAAAAAGATACAATATGCATTAAATAAATAATGCATATCACACCCTCAAATTTAAAGTGTTGTTTGTCTCCAAACAACTAAAAGACAAAAAAGAAAATGACTCAATTTTTGAAATTTCTTGCAAGATTATGGCATTAAGTGCCCACATCATGTACATCATATCCAATGAACTAAATAGCCTTTCATAAATCATTTATCATTCATTTTAACCCAAAGTGTGTGTGTGTGTGTGTGTGTGTGTGTGTCATAGGCTAGCACCAATCTTCCCTTTGTTAGACTCAAACACACCCTACATTTAGAGTCAATGGGGCTTTTTAGGGTTTCTCTTTGGCATATCTTTTCTCACCAAGCCTTTTCTCTCAGCAAAATTTTTCAAAAGTTGGCACTTTGTGCTCTTTTCTTGTTGCATTTTTATACCTTGCCCCTATGGGGCATTTTTGGTATCTTTGCATCATGCATATCAGGTTAGAGCTTTGTTCTTTTGATTGATTTTTTCATGCTTTTAAGGTGTAACCTTCCCACCCTCAAATTTATCTTTTACAATGTCCTTATTGTAACATTGAAGTGTATAGGTGTATAAAGCTACAAGTGGCTTTTTACATGTGGGAAGAAGGCCTAAATCATCCTCTAAATGTGTTTATGATGTGTGAGTCAAATTCTGTCTCAAAAAGAGAGTGGCTAGTTCTAACAGGAACACACAGCTTAGTAAACTCATGATTTCAAAAAAAATTATTTGGGCTATGAATTCAAAGGAACATGATATAACCAATGCATTATCTAGCAAGAGAAAATAAACCTAAAAATTATGATAACATTATCCCAGACTCAATAAAAAAATGGAAGCTAAGGAAAATGATATGGACCTGCCCTACTCCTTAGGAGTAGGTTGTGAATCTGTGGATGCCCCTGCCAATGCTGCAGCATCCATAGCTTTCTTTTCTGCTGCAGTGGCTTCCAATGCTCCAGCATCCATCTGCAGCTTCCTTTCAACCAGCAACCTGCTTCTTTTAGCCCTCAACTCTTCATTCTCTCTAGCAAGCCTCCTGTTCTCAGTCCTTACCCTACTCATTCTGGCCAAAACCTTCTTAATCTTTCTCCCATTCATTGACTCGGCTCCTGTCCTCACTGCTTTCAACTCAACTTTCAGCTCCTTCTTCATCTCCTCCAACTTTTTCTCAACTGCACTCTCCTGCTTGATTAAGGTGTCCATGATATTGCTATTTTGAGATAAAATATCCTGCATCATACCTACAATATCGTCCTTACTTGACTTCCCCCTGCCTCAATCGGATCACACTCTTCATATCAATGGCCCACTTGTCCTCACCCTCGGTTTGAATGACATCCTCCTCATATTGAGGAATACCAGCAGCAGTCAGAAATTTTGAAAGCAAACCAGGGAAGAAAATTTTGCCTTGGTTCCTTTTTTCACAGTACTGAATCCCATTAAAAGTTATGTTACCCACATCTAAGGTCTTTCCACTCATGATGCAATATAAAAGTATGATTCTCTCACAGTTAATAGAACTGTCATGAGTGGTAAGCCATAGGGAAATTCTTATGAAGTTCATCCAGACATTTGCATCAGGCAAAAGATTAACAGCCTTGAAAGTCCTAAGCATGTAGTTGGAATGGGATTCCCATTTAGTACCAAGCTTTCCCACAACCTTGATCATATCATCTAACTGTTTCTGTGTAGCAGTCATAGTGAGGGTATCATAATCTGTGGATGTAAGTGTAGTGAGGCCCAACATGGTGTTGATGGCATCAGCACTAATCTGGATACCTACGCCTCTCATAGTGATCATGGGTGGTGTGCAATATTGAAATTCAACATAAAACTCCCTGATGAGGGTCAAGTTGTAAGATTCCTTTACCTCACAAAGTTTGGACCATCCTCTGTTGTTGATGACACTACTAATGAACTCAAATTCCTCCATGCTAGCTTTGTCAAACCCCTTATCAATTAAGCCAGTCTTCTTACTCTGCTTTTCAAACAAATCTTTTGCCTCTTTGCTGCTGAAACCATCCAAAGATCTTCTGGGTCTAGAAATTATGTGTGGTTGGGAAGTGCCAGCCTCTGAATGCGATTTGGATGCTACAGCATTCCCTTTTTTTCTTGGCTTCTTTGGAGCAATGGTCTTCTTTTTTGTCTGTTTTCCCTTTTTCTTAGGTTGCTCAGTACCTGCAGGGTTAGTCTCTTGCACATTTTCAGAAGCTTTTCTTTTTCGTTGAGTAGGATCATCCCTCCCACCAGAGTGGTTAGAAATCTCCATGGATTGGGCCTCAACTCCAGGTTCCTGATGCTGTGAGGATGCTACAGCATCAGTGTGCAGTCCAACACTTGCATTCCTATTCAAACTTTCATCCACATTTTCCAAAATATCGAGCTCTTCCAAACTTTGATCATCCAAAACTGTGTTTGGTTGACTAAGTGGAATTCTCTGTGAGTCATCAAAAGGCCAAGTTAGACACAAAATTGGTGGTGTTTGTCTGAAACTTTGTGTGCAATTGAAAATAAACTCACTATCTTCTTCAGTGGTGAAATAATCCTCAATTTTATAGAAAAATCAGAAGATACCTCATCTGCAGCTTTGTTTAAATCAGGGATGGTGGAGTGTGTCTCTGTGTGGCTTTGAGTAGTAGTTACATAAGCATCCACAACACCTTTTTTCGAAGAGCTCCCATTTACCATTGATTTGGTGATTTTCGGTGTGGGTATCGAAGCTTCGAGAGTAGGGGTAGAAGAAACTAGGGTTTCTACTTGGGTTGCTTTATCAACAATGGTGGTATGATCAGATTCCTCCAAAAGGGATTTTTGGTTTGGTTTTTCAACAGTTGCTTCATTGGGGTTTTTGTTAGGGTTTTCGGGTACAGTAGGGATGGTGATGTTTGGTTGGGGTTCGACCACCGTAGATGAAGAAACACCCACGGTGGTGTTCGGTGGTGCCTGCGATGATGAGGGTTCGACCTCAGGGTCGACCCTTTCGGTATCTCCAGTGGGGTTTGCTTCGGTTTTCACCGCCTCCCTTCGTCGAGTGCTTCTTCGCACCACATCATTTCGAACAGCAGGAACCTTCACTCTAGCCATAATGATCGATTTTGGTGATGGATTGCAGAAAGATTTGAAAAACAAAGTGAAAAGAGAAGAGGTTGAGGAGAGAGAGAGAAAGGCAAGTGGGTTTTGGAAAGAAGGAGAAGACAAAAGGTTTATTTAAAGAGATTTAGAAAAGCCCAGAATCTTTTATTTTCCAATTTTAGTGTACGACTTTGGTTGGAAAAGGAAACAAAATCAAAATTTTATTTGGGCACATGGTACAAGCATGGGAAAAAAATTAAAACCATACCTATTGTACAAGTGCCATCACGTTGCTGAAAAGTGGAGAGGTCTAAAATAAGGTCTGGAGTTTTGGTGGGTAAAGGTACCACCAGGGGTGTCTTAAGGTTGAAAAAGTCTCACCAACTCTTACTATTCAATGTACTCTTTTTAGAAAAGCTAGCAAGTTATCAAAAGGGATGGGTCTTTATTTAGCATGCTTCTGAAATCAGTACCCTCCATATTTAGACACTTTTCCAGCAAAAGTAACAGGGCCCACTTTCAGTTTTTTCAAAAAATTTCCTTTCACAAAGCCAGGGTCTGGATGCTGAAATGATGCTACAACATCCAATGCTTGTCTTTTGTGCCTAAAAGGGATAACTTCCTACAAAGCAGTAAATTTAAGCTAGAAATTTAAAACAAGAGAATATTTACAAACATTTATGGACTAGAAAGAGTCCATGGCTTTTTATGAAGTTTCTCAAAATGTATCCAACACCACAGAGCAATGCTCTGGGAATGCTACAGCATTGTGATACACTTTCACTCTTTGACCATTCACTTTGAAGATGTTGTTGTTTTCAGGGTTTATCAAATCTATGGCCCCATAGGGATAAACTTTGTGGATGGTAAAAGGACCAGACCATTTGCTCTTGAGTTTTCCTGGAAACAGTCTTAGTCTTGAATTGAACAAAAGGACACGTTGTCCTTCTTTGAATTCTCTGGGTTGGATTCTTTTGTCATGCCAGTTTTTTGTCTTCTCTCTATAGAGTTTGCCATTTTCATAGGACATGTTCCTATGCTCTTCCATTTCACAGAGTTGTAACTTTCTTTTGTTTCCAGCCTCATCTAAAGACATATTTAGCTCTTTGATAGCCCAATATGCTTTATACTCAAGTTCCAAAGGTAAGTGGCAGGCTTTTCCAAAGACTAGCTTATATGGGGACATACCAATTGGTGTTTTGAAAGCAGTTCTGTATGCCCATAAAGCATCATCTAATTTAAAAGCCCAGTCTTTCCTGGTTGGTTTTACCACTTTTTTCTAAAATGTTCTTGATTTCTCTGTTAGAGAGTTCAGCCAGTCCATTTGTCTGTGGATGGTATGCAGTAGCTATCTTGTGCCTAACATTGTACTTTTCAAGAACTCATTGTAACAATTTATTTACAAAATGGGTACCCTCATCACTAATGAGTGCCCTTGGGGTACCAAATCTTGTAAAAATATGTTTTTGAAGAAATTTAATTAAAGTTTTTGCATCATTGTTAGCACAAGCTATTGCCTCCACCCACTTTGAGACATAATCAACAGCCACTAGAATGTATTGGCAATTGTTGGATGGTGGAAAAGGTCCTATGAAATCAATTCCCCAAACATCAAACAATTCTACTTCCAAGATTCCATTTAACGCCATTTCATTTCTTTGAGAAATGGAACCCGTCCTTTGACATTCATTGCATCTTTTGGAAAAATTGTAGGAATCTTGGAAAAGAGTTGGCCAATAAAAACCAGATTATAAAATTTTGGCTGCTGTCCTTTGACCTCCAAAGTGACCTCCATATGCTGAGGTGTGGCAATGGTGTATGATTTCTGCCACATCACTCTCTGGGACACACCTTCTTAAAATTTGATTTGTACCAAGTTTAAACAAAAAAAAGATCATCCAAAAGATAGAATTTAGCATCATGGACAAACTTTTTAAGCATATGACCAGTATAATCAGGAGGTTTGATGCACAAGCTAAATAATTAGCAATGTCAGCAAACCAAGGGATTCTAGAGGAATGATGTAGCATCAAGATTTTCTCATCAGGGAAGGTTTCAATGATATCTCCTTCCTCTTTCTTTTCCACTAGCTTTTCTAACCTAGACAAATGATCTGCCACTTGGTTGTTTACTCTTTTTCTATCCACAATCTCTAAGTCAAACTCTTGCAACAACAAAACCCATCTAATCAACCTAGGTTTGGCATCCTTTTTAGAGATTAAGTATTTAATGGCAGCATGATCTGTATGCACAATGACTTTTGTTCTCACTAAATATGACCTAAATCTCTCAAAAGCAAATACTACAGCCAAGAGTTCTTTTTGTTGTTGTTGTTGTTGTGTAGTTGATTTATGCTTCATTCAAAGTCTTACTTGCATAATAAATTGAATGAAACACTTTTTCCTTTCTTTGACCTAAGACAGCTCCTACAACCCAATCACTTGCATCACACATGATTTCAAAAGGTTTTGTCCAATTTGGGGCCACAACCACTAGAGTAGTTACCAAAGTGTTAGACAACCTAAGGGGGGGGTAAGGTTGTATTTTAAATCTTTTACTTTCAAAAATTCTTTTTACAAATAAATACAGAATAAATAAAGCAGAGTATAAATAAATAAGTATACAACAATTATATAAACAGATATAATTTAAATGCACAGAGATTATATAAATAAATATAAATGCAAAGCAGTTTATATAAATATAATAAAGCACAGCGGAATAAATAAAGAGATAAAGGTAAGAGATACTTGACACAGAGATTTACTGATTTACCACCAACTGTGATAAACCAGCAGCCGAGACACTTCCCGACACGATCCAATAAATGTATTCTTTACGGTAGAATACAAACCAAATACAGAGCAAAGTAAACGGTTCTCTAAGCCTCAGCTTATTGAGATATACAGGATCACACACCCGTTATTCAAATACTTACAAGAGGAGTATAACTCACAATGGGTAATCACTCTTGTATAATATCTCACACTTGGATATTTTATAAAAAAATGTTTTATAAAATATATATATTAATTGAGTGAGAGAGCTGAGAAATGGTTGCTGCTTGTTGTGTTGTGTTGTTCTACTGTTCTTCACCAGCATGCATATAAATACCAAGGAAGCTCCAACGGATATATGAGGTGGCGGTATACCGCCAAAAGCATGCGGTATACCGCCGTCAGAAAAGGTGACTGACACACCAACGGCTACATGCAAAGTTGACAGGAAAACGTACCCGCGGTATACCGGCTGTACCGCCGCGGTATACCGCCGTCAGGAAAAGGTAACTTCAACCAATCAGAGATGCACACGGCCTGCCGCGGTATACCGGCTGAACACCCGCGGTATACCGCCAAAAGTGTACCCGCGGTATACCGGCTGTATCGCCGCGGTATACCGCCGTCAGGAAAAGTCAGCTTCCAGGACAGCACCCAAATCTTGCTGAATCTTCTCAAAACCTTATTAAAATTAATTGTTGGGTTTTTAGAAATATCCAAGTGGTATATTATTTTAGGGTGTTTATCATTATTAGTTATAAACAATAATGACGACGTAAACACTTCCGTCTTGAACCCTTCAGATTAAATCTTCGTGTTTTTCAACAACTGCACACTTGGATTAAATTGTTAGATAAACAATAATGCGGTGTGTTTGTAATCATCAAAATAAATATATATAAATATATAGAGATGTGGTACACTTGCACCAACAATCTCCCCCTTTTTGATGATGACAAACACAACCGCTAAGCAAGAGCATATGCGGTTTCTCTCCCCCGTTTGTCGAAACAAAAAGGGTCAAGAAAGACGGTATGCTTCCCCTCGAGAGATGCTCCCCCTCAAAATATGCATATAATTGAGGTAGCATAAACTCATGGGTAAAGAGCTAAAACGCTCCCCCTCAAATTAATAACGATATCAATTTGATTTTATAAAATTTGAGGGATAAAAAAAGCATAATAAAAGACATGAAACAAAATAACCAAAAGGAACACTTGCACCAAAAAGGATCTTAAGGCTTCGATTTTCGGTTAATTTTATGTGAGCAAAAATTACCACGTATTATGACCTCGTCAGGGAACACGTATTATAACCTCGGCAGGTAACCACGTATTATAACCTCGGCAGGTAACCACGTATTATAACCTCGGCAGGTAACCACGTATTATAACCTCGGCAGGTAACCACGTATTATAACCTCGGCAGGTAACCACGTATTATAACCTCGCCAGGAAACACCTACAAAAGGCAAAGAAAATATTTCGTGGTACCCTTTTCTTATGGGTCCTTTTAACAGTTAGTATAAAAACATAAACTGCAAAAAAAAATATGTTGTCGACATAAAACAAACACGACAAACATACAAAACCATAAAAATGGTTTAAAACCACAAACGCATCCCACCGGGATTGTCAACATTAAACATTCCTTTCGGAATCCATTTTCTAACCATTTTTATTTTACGATCGTATTCATCATAGACGTAAAAAGAAGTATGCGGATTAACATTTTTCTTAGGATTCGCAAACTTATTATTATACATAAACGCATGTGATTTTCTCGACATATAATTCACATAATTCATTTTAGGAACATACGGAGGTTTTTGCGTTTTATTTTTAACAACAAATTTAGGTTTTTCAAAAACCTTTTTAATTGGCATACAATCACATTTTTCAATACACGTATTTGAACCAATGCCTTTTCGGCAATTTATACGATTTGATATATTTAGCATTTTAAGCACTTTATCATTGCTACTTTGAAAAGCTTTTGCTAATAAATCATCCTTTTCATACGAATCACATTTTCCTTTTAAACATGCAATCTCATTCTCAAGAATATCACATTTTGCACAAATAATATTTTCATGTGACTTTTTATTTAAGCATGCAATTTCTTTATTTAGAGCATCACATGATTTGCAAACAATATTTTCGCATGCTTTCTTTTCTAAAGTGATAACTTTATCATTTAACTCATTTTTGATTTTATTATCACATGCAATGGTTTGTTTACAATTATTCAACTCATTTTGACATAATAATAATTCTTCTTTTAATTTAGCATTCTCATTTTTATAACTATTTACGAGAACAATCAATTTTTGAAAAGAGACATTTAACATATCAATATCATCATCGTTATCACTACAACTAGAATAACTTGAGTATGAAGTACATACCTCTTTCTCGCAGTCGACGATGAGACACGTTTCTTCATTTCTTTGATCTCGGGTTTCGTCTCTCTTTTCTTTTGAGTTTCCACCATAGGTGATGTTCAAGTTCTCCCAAATATCACGAGCAGTTTCAAAGAGATAAACACGCTCAATATCATCGTTAGTAAGAACCGAAAAGAGAAAATTTTTGGCTTCATAATTTAAACAATAATTAGCCTCATCTTCGTCGGACCATTCCGAGCTAGGTTTTTCAACAACTTTGTTGTTTTGAAATTTTGTGGGTTTGAAATTTCCTTTAATAATAATATCCCAAATATTTTGATTTATCCCACGAACATAACGTTCAAAAGAATTTGCCCAAAGATCAAAATTTTCGAAATCAATAAGAAGAGATTTAGAAAACCAAGCATTTTGTTGAGCCATAACAAAAATGGATTTAAAAATAAATAAACAGACGATTTTTGAAAGCCCTGCTCTGATACCAAATGTTGGACAACCTAAGGGGGGGGGTAAGGTTGTATTTTAAATCTTTTACTTTCAAAAATTCTTTTTACAAATAAATACAGAATAAATAAAGCAGAGTATAAATAAATAAGTATACAACAATTATATAAACAGATATAATTTAAATGCACAGAGATTATATAAATAAATATAAATGCAAAGCAGTTTATATAAATATAATAAAGCACAGCGGAATAAATAAAGAGATAAAGGTAAGAGATACTTGACACAGAGATTTACTGATTTACCACCAACTGTGATAAACCAGCAGCCGAGACACTTCCCGACACGATCCAATAAATGTATTCTTTACGGTAGAATACAAACCAAATACAGAGCAAAGTAAACGGTTCTCTAAGCCTCAGCTTATTGAGATATACAGGATCACACACCCGTTATTCAAATACTTACAAGAGGAGTATAACTCACAATGGGTAATCACTCTTGTATAATATCTCACACTTGGATATTTTATAAAAAAATGTTTTATAAAATATATATATTAATTGAGTGAGAGAGCTGAGAAATGGTTGCTGCTTGTTGTGTTGTGTTGTTCTACTGTTCTTCACCAGCATGCATATAAATACCAAGGAAGCTCCAACGGATATATGAGGTGGCGGTATACCGCCAAAAGCATGCGGTATACCGCCGTCAGAAAAGGTGACTGACACACCAACGGCTACATGCAAAGTTGACAGGAAAACGTACCCGCGGTATACCGGCTGTACCGCCGCGGTATACCGCCGTCAGGAAAAGGTAACTTCAACCAATCAGAGATGCACACGGCCTGCCGCGGTATACCGGCTGAACACCCGCGGTATACCGCCAAAAGTGTACCCGCGGTATACCGGCTGTATCGCCGCGGTATACCGCCGTCAGGAAAAGTCAGCTTCCAGGACAGCACCCAAATCTTGCTGAATCTTCTCAAAACCTTATTAAAATTAATTGTTGGGTTTTTAGAAATATCCAAGTGGTATATTATTTTAGGGTGTTTATCATTATTAGTTATAAACAATAATGACGACGTAAACACTTCCGTCTTGAACCCTTCAGATTAAATCTTCGTGTTTTTCAACAACTGCACACTTGGATTAAATTGTTAGATAAACAATAATGCGGTGTGTTTGTAATCATCAAAATAAATATATATAAATATATAGAGATGTGGTACACTTGCACCAACACAAAGCTTTCTTTAAGGTAATGAATGCATTTCTACATTCATCATCGAAATCAAATTTGTGGTCATTTTGTAAAAGTAAACACAAAGGTTTTGAGATTTTTGAAAAGTCTTTTATAAACCTTCTGTAAAATCCAGCATGACCAAGAAAGCTTCTAGTTCCTTTTACAGTGGTTGGTTCAGGTAGTTTTTCAATAACTTCCAATTTGGCTTTGTCTACCTCAACCCCCCCCCCCCCCTTTTTGAAACCAAGTGTCCAAGAAGTATCCCTTCTTTGACCATGAAATGACACTTTTCCCAGTTTAGGACTAAATTAGTTTTTTCACACCTTTCAAGACTCTTTTTCAAAATTCCCAAACAATTATCAAAAGATGAGCCATATACAGAAAAATCATCCATAAATATTTCAATGGATTCTTCAAGCATATCAGAAAATATGGACATCATACATCTTTTAAAAGTTGCAGGAGCATTACAGAGACCAAAGGGCATTCTTCTAAAGGCAAAAGTACCACAGGGACAAGTGAAGATGGTCTTTTCTTGATCCTCAGGTGAAATGGCTATTTGATTGTAACCAGAGTAACCATCCAAAAAGCAGTAATACTCTTTTCCGGCTAACGTATCTAACATTTGGTCAACAAATGGTAGTGGAAAATGGTATTTTTGTGTAGCTGTGTTAAGTTTACGGTAGTCCATGCAAATTATCCATCCTGAAACTACTCTAGTTGGGATGAGTTCATTCTTTTCATTGGGAACTACTGTAAACCCTCCCTTCTTAGGGACACATTGGACAGGATTAACCCAAGAGCTATTGGCTATAGGAAAAATGATTTCCACATCTAACCATTTTAGCACTTCCTTTTTCACTACTTCTTTCATGACAGGGTTTAGCCTTCTTTGTGGTTCAATGGATGTGAAGTTCTTGTCTTCTAAGATGATCTTATGTTGACAAATAGAGGGACTAATCCCTTAAGGTCAACAATGGTCCATCCTATGGCTTTTGAGTGTAACTTCAGCAAATCCACTAACTTCTTTTCCTGATGCAATTCTAAAGAGGATGAAATTATGACAAGCAGTTTGTTCTCATCTTTTAGAAAAGCATATTTTAAATGGGATGGGAGTTGTTTCAACTCTAGGTCAGGTGGTGAAATGATTGATGGTGTGAAAGTCTTTTGTTCACTAGGTTCCAAAGATTCAAACTTAGCAATAGTCTCATCTATAATATTCTCATCATCATCATCATATTCCTCCTCATCCTCTTCTTCCAACCTACAATTTTCCCTAACTCCCTCTTCATTACACAGGTTTTCAATCACACTTAAGCCAGAACATTCTTCCATATCATCAGGGTATTTCATGGAATTGAAGACATTAAATGTGACTTTTTGGTCTTGGAGTCTCATGGTCAACTCTCCCTTTTGGACATCTATCAAAGTTCTTCCGGTGGCTAAGAATGGCCTTCCTAAAAGAATAGGAATATCTTGGTCAGCCTCAAAATCTAAGATGATAAAGTCAGCCGGAAAGATGAATTTGTCAACCTGAACTAAGACATCTTCAATTTTACCCTTAGGACAGGCAATGGTTTTGTCAGCTAAGATGAGTGAAACAGTGGTGGGTCTAGCTTCTCCTATACCTAAGCTATTAAAAATAGACAATGGCATAAGGTTGACATAAGGAACATAAGGAGGAATTGGTTCAATTATGGCTTTCTTTGGTTGTGTTGAGCTTTTAGGATGGACTTCCTCCACCCTCAAATTTGGATCTTTGATACCTTTTGTTATGGTTTCTTTGACAGGGCTTGTTGGTGTGTTGACCTCACTTTCTACTGTGTTTTCCTTTGGGATTGGGGTCGTTGGCTCTAAATCCTTAAGAGATTGGGATGGTTCTTCTAGGATGGTGGGCAATGTTGTAGCATTAGACTTGGACTTGGGATTCCTTTCTATTACAACTTGGGTTTTTGGTCCAAACTCTTTTTCTGTGGTTTTGTCTAAGTCTTTACCACTCCTAAGTGTCACAGCTTTTACATGTTCTTTACCAGACGACTTTGGAATTTTAGTGTTACTTGGCAAAGTTCCTATGGGTCTATGGTTCTGGTTAAGAGCAAGTTGACTAACCTAAGTTTCAAGGTTTCTTAAGGAAGTGTTGGTTTGGTTAACAGAAGCATTTGTTTGAGCAATTGCAGTGTTAGTTTGAGCAATAAAACTTTTCAACATTGCTTCCAAAGAAGGGTCTGCTTGTGAATAGGATTTGTTTTGAAAAGGTGGTTTGTTGTTTTGAAAATGCTGATTCTGATGATTTTGATTATTTTGGTAGTTTTGAGAAGTGTTGGCATGTGGCTGAGTTTGAAAATTGGAGTTTCCTTGTTGCTTATGCTCAGGTGGATTTAAACTTGGACTGGTCCATGAAAAGTTTGGATGTTGTTTCCAATTGGGATTGTAATTGTTAGAGTAAGGGTCATTTCTGTTATGAACATAGTTAACCGATTCAGAGTTTTGAGGACAATGTTCATAAGAATGGTCTCCACTGCAACAAACACATTGCACTGAGAGGACAGCTAGAGTAGGTGTAGTGGCAGTCGGCTGTGTTCCCTGACCGGTAGTTATGTTTTTAAGCATATTGGTCATAGAAGCAAGTTGAGCTGTCAATGCGGTGTAAGCATCTAAATCATGCATTCCAATAGTCTTCTTTGTAGTTGGTGCCCTTGGATCAACCCAATGCCCATTGTTTGTGGAAATCTTTTCAAGAATTTCATACCCGGTGTTATAGGTGTTGGAAGTAAAGGCCCATCCTGATGTCGCATCGAGCATTTGTTTTGCATTGGAATCTAATCCATTGTAAAACGTTTCGAGTTGAATACAGTAAGGAATGCCATGGTGAGGGCATTTCCTTAATAATTCCTTAAACCTCTCCCATGCATCGGGAATTGCTTCATCGTCCATTTGTTTGAACATGCAAATTTCATTTCTGGACTTAGCATTTCGGGTAGGTGGAAAATATTTTCTTAATTTTTTTCAGCCATGTCAGCCCATGATGGGACAGAACCTGGTGCCAATGAATTAAACCAAACTTTTACCCGATCCCTTAATGAAAAAGGAAACAAAGTGAGTCTTAAGGCATCAGGAGATACCCTAGGAATCAGAAAAACATCGGTGATCTCTTTAAAAGATTTTAAATGTGAGTGTGGATCTTCCGATGGAAATCCGACAAAATTGACCATTGGCTTGCAACATGTGAAACATAATGGGTTTTGGTTCAAAATGTGTTGTATCCATATGAGGCTTTACAATTCCCAAATTTAATTGCTAAAAGTTAGGAATTGCATAGTCCATGATTCGCCTATTTTTTGAGTTTGCAAGGTCAATGATGTTTAATGGTTCATTTTGGTCATTATTACCATGAGATTCTTCATCATCATCTTCGTTATTAATTGGTTGCTCTTGAAAATCATGACCTTGTGGATTTCCAAAAACTGGTGGATTACCGAAAACTGGTGGGTTACCAAAAACTGGAGGGTTTCCAAAATTTGGTCGTGCTCTAGGGTTTTCTAAATCTGGTGGTCTCATGTGGTTCCCTAGAGGTGGTGGTCTTATTTCTACTACGGGTGGTCGTGGTGTTCTATGCTCAAATCCGGGTGGTGCATCCATATCGGGAGGATTCATAGAATTTGAAGTTCTTTGTAACCTCCGTCTATGATGAAAGGTTCTTTCTATGTCAGGATCTAACTCAAAAAGTTCCCCTCGTTGGATTCGTGGCATACACCACACTAAGTATGATTCGGACGGTGTTAGAAAAACTAAGTCTTTTAAAATACTTTTAAAAACTTTTAGCGTGCCAATCCCCGGCAGCGGCGCCAAAAACTTGACAGTGCTTTGAATACACCGATAGACGTGTGCTAATTAAACCTCACCGCAAGTATACAATGAGATCCAATATCATCTTTCAAGTAATAAAGTGGTAAGAGCCACGTATCGTCCCACAGAGATTGGAATAAAAGCGTAATAAAAGTCTAGTAAAATAAATGATTTCCAAGGATCAATTCGAAGATAATATTTTTCTGTTGGTTTGGAATTATCACAGATTATATAACAATATTAATAAAGGATAGCAAGGGTGTAAGATGTTGGGGTGAGATTTAAACATAAATTCCAGCAGACCAATGCTGTAGCAATGCTACAGCATTTGTCTTTCAACACTTAAGTTCACCATCTACTTTTCAGGATGCCCTCTCGGGTTTTCAACAATTCACTACTGATCTAGCAGCCAATCAATCCATTCTTGGCATTGTTGTCAGAACTATCAATAGCAAGATGAAGCCTTCCAAGTATATGGATAAACAAATTCCTTTGTTAAAATCACTCTTCCAAGCTGATTCCCATATCAGTTAAGTTGATGTGTTCTAAGTGGTCCATTCCTGGCACACACTCTACACTGTTACCATCCACACATATGATCAACTTATCGGGCAAAATCAACCCAGAAAAGACAGAGACGATAAATTCCTTTATCAATATCTCTTCCGAGCATACTTCCTTTGTCATTCGGATTGACGTGCATATCAATGGTTCATTCCTGACACCATGGCACTTTAACACTTTCAAAGTGATCAACCGTCTAGGAGTAACTGGATCTTTTTATAAAACTTAACATGAAATGGTGAACATCATTATTGAGAAACGATGTCCACTTTTCATTATGTTTAAAACCTCACCCTTTAATCTCACACTCAAGCTATTTAAACTTAGCTACTCATACTTAAATATAAATGACATGTAATATAAATTACAGAAATGAAATACATAAAGTAAAGACTTAAATGTAAATGACTTGAATGTAAAGTACAAGAAAATAAAAGATTATAAGTTATTGCAGCAATGCTGGACCAATGCTGCAGCAACTCATAAATGGTATGAATATCAAGAACAAGATGAAGAACATAAACTAGAATTGCATACAATTAAAGAGAGGTTCTGCAAATCAGCTATAAGAACTGATCTACACAAGTTGTCTACTGAAAATTAATACCAGCCTCTCCTATTTATTCTAAGAGGAGAGAAGGTAACTTGCCTAACTTCTACTATTCACAAAGGTACTAATACTATTACAACCCATGCTTCAAAAGTTAGTCTTTTTAGAGTTTACAAAAGAAATCAAGCATTGAGTTCAGTTCTTCTAGAACATGGTTGGATCATGGTACCAAAAGTCAGCTACAAAAGTCTTATAGAAATCAATTCTTCATTCCATTCGCCCAGTCTTCAATGCTGTAGCATTGGTCCAGGGCTGCACTATATAAACAAACACAATTAGCCTTCCTAAAGCAGTAAATGACAGGTAAATCATAATCTTAGCTCTATGAAACAAAGGGTGAAAATAAGTAAGAAAAAGGACTCAATTGTTGAAATAAAATAAGAAAATCTAATTAAAATGATAAGAAAAAGATATAATATGCATTAAATAAATAATGCATATCAGACATTTTATTTAATTTCCCAAATTAGAAATTAAAATAATAAAAATTGACAATGTAAAAACAAAACAAGTTTAACATTGTATAATAATTAAAATAAATTATATGTCATATAATATGTTACTTAATATATAGTAACAAAAATTAAATAATAAAATTTTAATTTAATTTATCTATACTACCTTATAAAGCATTTAGACCAACTATCTTAAAGTCTTAAAGTCTTAAATGTTTTTTTTAATTAATCTTCCCGCCCTCTCTTATGTAACGTCCCTGATGTCTCTCCAACCACGCATGAGACTCTCATCGTTTGATTACCAGCCTCTTCGTCTTCCCACCCTCCCCCAAAATCAGATTTTACGTTAGTCTTCTCCCCTTCCAAAAGTCAGAGTTTACCCTAAACCCTAAAACGCATCTCACTGGTCCAAAATCAGAATCGCTGTCTACCATCGGTTTCATGTTGATGCTTCAAGATTTCATCAGGATTTGGTTTATTTAGTCGTTCTGTTTCACATCACCTGGTAATTTGTTTCCATGCCTATGTTTCCCCATCTTTTGGTCTATCAATATGGTCTTTCTATTTTGTTTGGTCTAGCTATTGTTAAGGAGTCTCTTTAACCCTGGTTTTTCTTTTGGTGGTCAAATTTGGTAACCTGTGTGCTTAATGTAGGTTGGTTCACTTTTTGTGAAATATCAGTAATTACAAAATGATGTGTGAAACGGTGCTCCGTTAACAACGAAACCCCCAAAAAGGAAAAGATGCTCAAAAGGTTGGTGGGAACTACAAAATCTTGTTCTTCAATCTGTGATTTTTCTTGGAGTTCGGACTTCCCAAGGTATCGCAAAATCTTCGATTTCTGATATTTTAGTTAAACCCTAACAATCGCTACACTTTTTCAATCGGATGCATGTTCTATTGATTTTTTTTATCAGTTATCAACATCTCTACTTCCATCAAGGTAATCAATTTTTTCTACATTTACTTCCATCAAGGTCACTAATTGTAGGTTTTTTGCAACTGGGTTAACATGTATTACTTGGGTCTAATCAGTTATTTGCATCCGTAACTTTACACCTACTACAATGAGGTAATAATTATCACCTTTTGAGTTCTTTTCCGGTGGCATCAATATAAGTTTTCTGGTATGTGATATTTGGTTTGTGTTAAAAGAATCAATATATTATTTTTAATATGTGACGAAGTTGGGTAACCATGGGTTTCCGTCTATGCGCATCGACTAATTGTCGGGCGACTACAAATGGCCTGGAGTTATCGCATGTGAACACCTATGACCGCAAGGGATTTGGCAGCACCTGGTATGTGTAAGATTTATAGATTTCTTAACTAATGTTATTAATATGTTTGTGTTGTCGGTAAGTGGTCTGCTCATTTGATGTTGCATCTATACTTGTATTTTCAGTATACTTGTTCTAACTCTACAGCTCTAATCAGTATTTTATTTTATAGGCTTTTATAAAAGCAAAATCATTATTTTTTAGGCTTTTATATCTAACATGTGAATTACGGTATTTTGTTCAGCTATATAAATTTTTGACGGGTTCCGATGGGTAGTGCATACACTTTGAAAAAAGCACAAGAACACGCTCCATATACGCTGCTAAGCATCTTTCCATGATCTCATATGACTATTAGGTTTACATACTCATACATGCAAGTCTATAATTGTAGATCGACTATGTTTTTGAAACTTTATACAGGATTGATAAGAAAAAGTTCAACAAGAAAGCTTGCAGGTTAGTTTATAATGGCTGACATGTGTGTCTTTGTGTTTAATTGCTTAGCTTTGTTCTTTCTCTGTCCCATAAACATTGCAAAGTTTGGGTGGGCACATAGTTCAAGTGAATGTGAAGTTTTTACTATCAACCAAATCTCGACATGATAGGAAAATCGTACGAACCAAAATATATAACATCAATTCTTTTCAACAATGTGCGAGTATATTTGGACAAATTTTGTCTTCAATCACCAATTTTTTTA
Source organism: Saussurea involucrata (assembly GCA_033807775.1). Lineage (NCBI taxonomy): Eukaryota > Viridiplantae > Streptophyta > Magnoliopsida > Asterales > Asteraceae > Saussurea > Saussurea involucrata. Next base: position 228,289,419 of record CM066314.1, read on the forward strand.
AGAAAATGCTACTTTGTTTGTGATAACTATTTGATTCTTCTAATAAGAAACTGATTGGGTTAAATAAATTCCTTCTTGATTAAAAAAATGAAACAGTTTCATGCTTAAGGTGTTACTTTCTTCCCTGCAGTAGCTGCGTAGATACAATTGAACCATACTAATACGTGTCTTCTTCTTTCAAACAGGATTAGCAAAGAAGATGCTGCAAAGAATACCTATCATAGTGATGGAAAAGAAAGGTGTTGAGTTGTAATAACCCAAATTAAATCTTATGGATTAAATGAAAGTTAGGGGTTATGATTGTTCATTTCAACAAGTTGAGGGTAAGATGAGAAAATTTAGAAATTAATTTCCCTATGTTTTCTTGTGCGCCGCTTTTCACTGCAAAAAGGTGGGAAAGAAAGTTTTCTTTTGTTTTAGGGTTATGTGAGTGTGTGCTCATCGAGTAGTGTAGCAGAGAAAAGGAAAAAAACCATTCTGGTGGTCTAGTGCATGTGAGCTGCACATCGAGAGAGAGGGAGTGAGAGGGCTGAAAGGAAGAGAAGGCCATGGGAGGGTCTGGTTGTTTTCGTGAAGAAGAAGCAGAAAGAAGAAAGGGGTGGTGCGTGTGTGTCTTGTGTGGGTGTGCGCCGGAGGGAGAGACGACGAGCGAGAGAAAGAGAGACAGACGGAGAGAGAGAGATGACGAGGAGAGAGAAGCAGAGAAAGACGAGGGTGGTGACCGGGGTTCGTCGCCGGCGGATCGCCGCTGCAGGTGGTCGCCGGCGAGTGAGAGAGAACGCCGGCAGAGAGAGAGACCGTGAGAGAGAAAGAGAGAGAGCTTCGTGAGAAAGGGAGAGAGAGCTGCGTGAGAGAGTTGGTGGTCGGCGGTGGTCGACGGTGGTCGACGGTGGCCGGCGGTGGCCGGCAGTGGTGGTCGCCGGAGTTCTAGACAACAGTTTTCCCATTTCGTGTGGTTTTATTCCGGTAAGAAACCCTTCCGTTGCATTGCTCCCTTTTCAAGAAATGTTAGATTTGTTAGGTCTCTAGTTACACTTGGCTATGTGAAATGAGAAATCAATTAAGAAGTATTATTATAGAGTCTTAATTATAATTTCTTGTTGTCAAGTTAAGCAATGTTACGTGAAATCTTGGTTAGGGAGTCGTGTATCGGTTATTTAATAAAAGAAGAGATTGCCGCCATATTTTGTGGAGAATTAGAATAATGGCGAGGAATGTGGGGTTTTGTTTTGAACCGCGTGAATCGGAAGCCGGTATGTTCCGGGAGTGGGCCCGTAACTCAAGTTTGGGCCGAATTGGCTTATTGGGCCGAATTGGTTGTTGGGCCGAGAGATGTATTAAGTCCTTTTGGGCTTAGTTATTGTTTTTGGCTTAATTAATTAGTAAAGTCTATAAATATATAATAAGGGTGTGATAGTCTAATTTATTTATTTTGGACCATATAAATAGTAGCACGATTCAGGTTAATATAAAGGAATCAAGTGTTATAATTTTATGTGAGAACCTAGAGTCGGGTAAATTAATGGATCCGGTATAGTATGTCAATTGGATGGGTAAGCAAAGACCATTAATTATGATTTTTGGACTAGAAGGTAATCTACCAATTTAGATAAGTTAGGGTTGAGTTCGGGATTTAACTCGAGTAATAATTGAACGGATTATGACGAACGCTATTAATATAATAGGTGTTCCGCCTAGAGATCGGAAGTGTAAGTGAGGAGCTTTGGAGCAAGCTAGCCAGGTGAGTTTTCTAAACCCAAAATGTGTGGCTTTTAATGTGTTTTCTAAAGGAGTATTTATGAAGAGAATTGCCATGCTATATTTTATGCTTTGAATGTACAAATGTTGCTTGTAAGTTTTATGTTGAATGTATGCATACATCGAGGAGACGTAAACTGGCAAAGACGGGAAAGTAGTTCCGCCAGCTCTCGTGCGGGAAGGGAGGTCCCTATATGCCAGGAGCGAGGCTCCGCAAGGCAGTGCGAGGCTGACTCGTTGTCACCTTCGGGTGGCTTCAGGGTGTCACATTACGAGGAGGCGGACTTTAGTCCGTATACGATTTTGACGCGTTGAGTATGAACATTTTATGCTGAAAAGATAAACTGTTTTTAAATGCGTTGATAACTGTTAGGAGGGACTCACTAGACCTCATGGTCTAACTCTCGCATTTTCCAAACTAAACCTTTTCAGGTAAGCAGATAGTAAGAGGCTCAGGTATGTGAGCAAGTGCAAGGTAGAGCAGATGCAGACAGAGACAGTGTCACTCGTACCCTTAGTGATTGTCATTCTTAGTTGTGTATAGGTTGTTTCCGCCAACCTAAGATATTCGGTCAGATGTAATAAAATTTTATGGACCTAATTTTGAAATTGTTTAATATTAATACTATGTATGCTTTAATTTAGATTGGGTTGTTACAGTTGGTATCAGAGCCATAGTTTAAGGGATTTAGGTGACCGGACGGGCCTAAACTTAAACTTGGGAGTAGAAATCACAACTGAGAATCAGGAAATGCGCTAGGAGGGCACTATTGTAAATACAGAAGATGCGTTAGGAGGACACTATTATAGAAATAGGACTAATAGGGTACTGAGGACTGTCATGTAAGGTAAGTTTGAGATTCCACCTGGCCAGTGTAATTGCAAACTTACAGGTACATGTACGTGCTTAACCTACCTTATTAACCTACCCCGTGTTTTTGTCGTGTTTCAGTACGTTAGAATGTCAACGAGATCTCTGAGGTGTAGACCGAGACCCCTGGTTGGGGAAGTTTCATGGGAAATTTTTATGAAGTGAATAATGTATACATCGTAGAGGCGGAATGCGTTTAGAATGTTATGAATTGTATAGAGATAGATCTTCGTGGGTTTGAAGAGATAAAATGATTGAATCTGAGTAAGATTCTTGTTCTAGAAAGTCCCAGTTTTAGAAATAGTGGGAGGAGATCAATTAGAATGATAAGGAATAACAGTGTTGAAATTTTGAACGTATCAGTAGAACCCCGACTTCTTAGTCGAGTTTTTCATAGGCAGTGTAAATGAAATAAGATACCTATTGTGAAACAAAAGCATGTAGAAGTAGAAAATGAGATAGTGATTAAAACGAAATAGTATGAAGAGGTTGAGTGAGTGAGATGTGGAAAGTGTGTTCAGCAAGTTGTTGCGTGACCGAGAGGGCGACCGTTGGTCGTAGGTAGAATGTTAAGGATAAGCTAAGCGAGTAAAGCAGTTGACCTTGTCAGAGTTAGTAGCCTTCAAATGCAAGTAGAGTCTCATGCATGGTGTCCTTTTTGTAACATGAAATTTTCACGATTTAAGTTAAATATGTAAAGATAACTTTTGATCGAAAACGAGTCAGAATGTGCACGCGTATGTTTAAAGAAAAGGCTGATTTCATTCACATGGCACCATGAAGTTTTGAGTTTTATGATTTGTGTAGTATTTCGCTCTTTTCATGACGAGTTAAATTATTGCAAAAGTCAAGAAAACGATTAAATGAAAACTTTTATAACCAAAGTGAGCAATGATATATTGGAGTTATTTATGAGTACGAAAACCGACTGGTTTACCTTGTGTCGGAAATTTCTTTCAAGAAGGGGTCGTATGAAAAGATTTTCACTTAATATATTTCCGTCGTAACGACATAATTTGGTGGAGTGGGACCAAGTTTATGAAAAGTTGCATGCGAACGATCCTCGAGATCGTGGTGTATGGCATGGAGGTTTAAAGAGTGATGGAGGCATGTGTACCCAATATGTTTTCCAGTGTTGTTTATTTAAAACGATAAAGTGTGCGAAATGATTTATTTAATGCGTTGTCATGCATGAAGGCTATGAACTCACTAGGTTATAAAGTATCACATTTTGAGCCGAGGAAGAACTTCGAGAGTGAAGAGATATTGCTCAAATCAGGAAAGAATGATATAACTTTAGTAAGCAAGCCCAAGAGGAAGGGTGGACAGTGATAGAGTCGGTAGTGGATTATAGTATCGGTCGAATGAGGGTTTGCACCCTTGTTCGGTAGTTGGATGTACGGTTTTCAACAGACGGTTGTGTCCGGAGGGAGGGCTTGAAGTCTTCGAGGTGATGATTTTAGCGACTCGTTAAGAATAGGGTGGTAAGGAATAATGAAATGTACGTGGTGTAGGAATGCGGGTCTCGGGGTGAGCTTTTAATGGTAATGTTACCTGAGTAGGTTACGAAAGGAGGGAGACGGATCATGAAAATAATTCAATTTGTTGATAGCAGTAAGCTCCGTAAGGGAACCATGTTTAAGAATAAGTTAAGAAAGTAGTTACAGGATTGTCAGTTGATGTAGAAGTCGATAGCTGTGTAAGATGGCCGAGGTCGAAGACGCGCACCAGAGGGGTGAAAATTTATAGAACGCCTTGTATGAGTGTAAGAGGATGAGAAGTTATGATTTTGAATAAGCATTCTATTTGCGGGGTATGGAGGATTCTTAGATTGATGAGGTATGTAGCACGGGCGAAGCGAGAGTGTAGATATTGTCAGTCAGTAAGAGAACGTGTCGTGTCTATGAAGGGGCTCGGATCATAAAGAGCTGGCTAGAATATTTGTGTGTTAGTCATTTGAGAACTCGTGAGTTATAGTTCAACAAGTTGGGAAAGGACTGCGTAGCGAAATAGACTCGATTGTAGTATACGAGAGAGTATGAAGGAAAGTGTGGTTGTGTATGAGTGACCTTGAGAGATTTGGTTTGCAGTGCGATGTTATGAGTGAGGGATGTACAGTTATGTAATGACATTAATTGCCGAGCTAAATGTACCCGCTAGTATCATAGTGAGGTGATGTTAGAGAGAAAGAAAGCATCCTATAGAAGCTTTTGGGATTTTCGGATGAGATGTTTGATCTATTAACCAGATTGTTGGAACTCATAGAGGGTAAGTTAACTGGGTGGTGTGGTTAGGATCGAAGTGAAAGGACGAAGTAGTGATGGAAGGTTACCCAAAGGAGAAACCAAGTGTTTTGGCTGTAAGAGTCGCTAAGTAGGTATATGCTGAGATCATTGGAAGTTTAAAGAAAGATGAAGAATGCGTTAGTCAAATTGTGTTATAGTAAGTGCTAGATCTCTAAAGAGCATGAATTGTTTCTTATGTGTGGAGGAATGATCCTAGAAGGAATCAGTTGGAAATTTGGTTAAAGTTTATCGTATGGCATGATAGATGTATAAGCTTTTGATTGGTTGATTAAAATGTTATGGATTTGTTAAGTAATGACATTTACTCGTTGTTACAAGATGTGTTGCAATTCTTCAGGGATTCTTACTAAGAATTGATAAGGGAGGAGCGATATGTTAAAGTGAGAAGTTGTTGATAGTGATGGAATAAGTAATCTTCAAATTATTTTAAAAACCTGGAATTGTGAGCTACTCAATGGGAATTGTTGGTTACGAAACGAGATGTTGATGCTAAGTTATGATACATGACAATTTATGGTGGCTAGAAAGGAATAAATTGCACCTCAATTGGAATTTATCCTTTGAAATAAGTTGTTAATTATAATTGTAATGAATTGGTTAAGTTAAAGTTACTAGTGATAAAGAGAAAGAATTGCTTTGGTTTTGTGTGGTAAGGATCAGCGGTTATATTGCACTAGCCGAGAAAGGCAGTTGAGTTCTGAAAATTGTTATAGAGGTCGTGGATCAGATAAGGATAATTAGGGAGTGGTAAGCATTGAGATGCTTACAACCTGTGTTCACATGTTATGATTTATAAGATGGAATTTCGGGAGTTCGTGGGAGAGTGTTATGGAGAATTTGAGATTTACACTGATCGTTAAGAAATTATTTAAGGTAAATCTAAAGAAGGAAGCCGGGATGACCTTTGTTTTTACGTGTCTATCTGATCTTATGGTCGCCGTGGTTAATCGAAAGAAGGATAGAATCCGAGATTTGTGGCATTCCTGAAGTAATAGATTCGACTGAAAGATGAAAAATAAGATAATTGCATGTTTTGGGTTATGAATAGAGATTGTGAGTTAAATCAGAGTTGCGCAGCAAAGGCGTGATTCGTGAAAGTATGTTGTTATTGTTTTGTTATTAGAACGATTTATTTCGAGAATTGAGTTTCAAGTTTGATAACCAAGGGCACCAGTTAGCGCTAGAGTGAATTCCGGGACGGAATTCCTTTAAGGAGGGGAGATTGTAATAACCCAAATTAAATCTTATGGATTAAATGAAAGTTAGGGGTTATGATTGTTCATTTCAACAAGTTGAGGGTAAGATGAGAAAATTTAGAAATTAATTTCCCTATGTTTTCTTGTGCGCCGCTTTTCACTGCAAAAAGGTGGGAAAGAAAGTTTTCTTTTGTTTTAGGGTTATGTGAGTGTGTGCTCATCGAGAAGTGTAGCAGAGAAAAGAAAAAAAAAACCATTCTGGTGGTCTAGTGCATGTGAGCTGCACATCGAGAGAGAGGGAGTGAGAGGGCCGAAAGGAAGAGAAGGCCATGGGAGGGTCTGGTTGTTTTCGTAAAGAAGAAGCAGAAAGAAGAAAGGGGTGGTGCGTGTGTGTCTTGTGTGGGTGTGCGCCGGAGGGAGAGACGACGAGCGAGAGAAAGAGAGACAGACGGAGAGAGAGATGACGAGGAGAGAGAAGCAGAGAAAGACGAGGGTGGTGACCGGGGTTCGTCGCCGGCGGATCGCCGCTGCAGGTGGTCGCCGGCGAGTGAGAGAGAACGCCGGCAGAGAGAGAGACCGTGAGAGAGAAAAAGAGAGAGCTTCGTGAGAAAGGGAGAGAGAGCTGCGTGAGAGAGTTGGTGGTCGGCGGTGGTCGACGGTGGCCGGCGGTGGCCGGCAGTGGTGGTCGCCGGAGTTCTAGACAGCAGTTTTCCCATTTCGTGTGGTTTTATTCCGGTAAGAAACCCTTCCGTTGCATTGCTCCCTTTTCAAGAAATGTTAGATTTGTTAGGTCTCTAGTTACACTTGGCTATGTGAAATGAGAAATCAATTAAGAAGTATTATTATAGAGTCTTAATTATAATTTCTTGTTGTCAAGTTAAGCAATGTTACGTGAAATCTTGGTTAGGGAGTCGTGTATCGGTTATTTAATAAAAGAAGAGATTGTCGCCATATTTTGTGGAGAATTAGAATAATGGCGAGGAATGTGGGGTTTTGTTTTGAACCGCGTGAATCGGAAGCCGGTATGTTCCGGGAGTGGGCCCGTAACTCAAGTTTGGGCCGAATTGGCTTATTGGGCCGAATTGGTTGTTGGGCCGAGAGATGTATTAAGTCCTTTTGGGCTTAGTTATTGTTTTTGGCTTAATTAATTAGTAAAGTCTATAAATATATAATAAGGGTGTGATAGTCTAATTTATTTATTTTGGACCATATAAATAGTAGCACGATTCAGGTTAATATAAAGGAATCAAGTGTTATAATTTTATGTGAGAACCTAGAGTCGGGTAAATTAATGGATCCGGTATAGTATGTCAATTGGATGGGTAAGCAAAGACCATTAATTATGATTTTTGGACTAGAAGGTAGTCTACCAATTTAGATAAGTTAGGGTTGAGTTCGGGATTTAACTCGAGTAATAATTGAACGGATTATGACGAACGCTATTAATATAATAGGTGTTCCGCCTAGAGATCGGAAGTGTAAGTGAGGAGCTTTGGAGCAAGCTAGCCAGGTGAGTTTTCTAAACCCAAAATGTGTGGCTTTTAATGTGTTTTCTAAAGGAGTATTTATGAAGAGAATTGCCATGCTATATTTTATGCTTTGAATGTACAAATGTTGCTTGTAAGTTTTATGTTGAATGTATGCATACATCGAGGAGACGTAAACTGGCAAAGACGGGAAAGTAGTTCCGCCAGCTCTCGTGCGGGAAGGGAGGTCCCTATATGCCAGGAGCGAGGCTCCGCAAGGCAGTGCGAGGCTGACTCGTTGTCACCTTTGGGTGGCTTCAGGGTGTCAGATTACGAGGAGGCGGACTTTAGTCCGTATACGATTTTGACGCGTTGAGTATGAACATTTTATGCTGAAAAGATAAACTGTTTTTAAATGCTTTGATAACTGTTAGGAGGGACTCACTAGACCTCATGGTCTAACTCTCGCATTTTCCAAACTAAACCTTTTCAGGTAAGCAGATAGTAAGAGGCTCAGGTATGTGAGCAAGTGCAAGGTAGAGCAGATGCAGACAGAGACAGTGTCACTCGTACCCTTAGTGATTGTCATTCTTAGTTGTGTATAGGTTGTTTCCGCCAACCTAAGATATTCGGTCAGATGTAATAAATTTTATGGACCTAATTTTGAAATTGTTTAATATTAATACTATGTATGCTTTAATTTAGATTGGGTTGTTACATGAGTTATGTCAAACAAATTTGTGGTTCATTCTTACCCAGAAAGAATACCTGTCACAGTGATGTGTAACTAAATAAGAAATCTGTTCGTAAAACAAATGACTTCTATAATTTAAAATCTTTTTTAGGTTGTTTAGTTATTCCAAACTCTAATGCATATTATAGTGTCTTATCGGTATGGCTTAAAACCTTTGAAAGTTTACTGCAAAATGAACTTGTCTACTATGGTTTGAGGGTCATGATGGTCTTTGTGCTAGGTTCAGACTCTTTCATTGCTTACCCGCTACTGTTTTGAGAAGTCTTAGTATTAAGTTGATGATAATTGGAATATATATGCATCTATGCTTTCTGTTTAGTAATCCTGGGGTGGTGTCGATTAATGGCTAAGCATTAATAAGTTAAAATTCTTTCACTTGAGTTTATATATGCTGCTTTAGGTTCTTAATATACATTTATCTTTGTTCTTAATATGCATTTATCTTTTCAATCAACTAATCCGTGTGTACCATTCTTTGCCACTTCTGAAGACAAATAATGGATCACCGGTATGGCAAATAATCGACTATATCTTGGATGCAGGGAAACACATATCAAGGAATGTTGTAATATCTTGAAGTATTGCTTCGGATTTAATTTGTAGAAGGTTTCTGGAGATTTGTTCTCTAGCTGGTTGGTCCTATCTCTTATATCCCTTGTTTCAGCTAGAAGCTTATTTATTCTTCTTCCCTATTCTGATATGTTTGTGTATATACTTGGAGTGCTCTTATGGTTCTTTCAAATTAGACAGATGGCGTTGGGATCCTGGAAGGTTATAATCAATATGTTAAAGACAACAATCTCATATAAGGATCTGTAGACCTTATTATGGGTGGTTGTACCGATTGACCATTTTTTATCGTTTTAAAACCCTGACTTGTGTATAGATTGACCATTGATTTTATCGATTTATACCCTAAAGTTGAGTATCATATCTGGCCTAATTTATTGATCCTGATTTATGGTCTGTATCAGTTTAAACCCCAACATGGACCGTTGATTTTTTTTATTTGATTTGCTTCTTTGTTTTTGCCTCATTCTGTGTCGAACCTGGCCATAGGTTTGTATCACCAATTTACTCCCCTGGTTTGGGTTCACTCTCTTTCTATATTTGTGTTTTTATGCTCTTTTTCACTCTTGTAAATAACAACAACCTAAACCCATCAAGATTTTGTTCCATCTTTTTGTTCTTGGTTGATGGCTTTATTTTGTTTCTTTATGGTTTCTTAATTTTATTGGTATTGCTTTCAACTTTTTACTTTTAGTTTCAATTGCTTTTGGTTGCTCCCTCTTCCTTGCTATTAGTTGTTTTTAGTTTTCTCTCATATTGGTTTTGTTATATTTGTTGCTGGAAGTCTTTTTAAAGACTTTTGATTCTTCTGTAGGTGTATCAAAGCATAGAAGTAAGCAATTGGAGGCGTGTCGTACGGAAGATGAGTTATTACCATGAGTGACTCTAGCCGCAATTAATTGCAATTAACAAAGAAGCCTTAACTTATGGTCACAATTCAACAAAAATAATATCCTTTATATAATTAAAAAAAACCGTGTAAAAGTAAGACGGAATGATGTATTTTGCTTTATTCATAAAAAAGAACACATAATTGAAGCAATTCTTCAACTTTTGTCAAATATACAAAATAAGCTAGGATATGGAATAGATATTTGTAGTCCTGAGAGTATACTATATAGAAAATTATAGGACCTAATACATGGGTACATCTTATTTATTTAGACATTGATTTGAGTTACATATACTTATATGTGTGATTATGTTCTTTGAATCTCAATAAAATTTGACACCCCGCCGCATTGTGCGGGTATACTACTAGTTATATATAAATATGTTTATTATAAATTTGGGATCTGTATAACCTACATTTCATTAAAGGGACCCTAATCAGTCTCAAGAGTTTAAATTCCCTAAGTAACTCGATCTTTCTAAGAAATATTGTAGTTTCATGAAAAGAGGAAACACATGTTTGATAAGATGATTGTCCAGACTGGTTCTTTTGAGAGAGACCTATAAATTGAACAAGTCCAAACTTGATTGAAATACAAATATTTATAATAATTTTAGACGTCTTGAAGGTGCACCCATTTGATTTTAGTAGGTTTGGCGATTCATTCTAATTTGCGGCAAAAAATTGATTTTTTGCTTGACAATTAGAAAACCAGTAACTCCACTTTGTTTCTTACATATTTTAATTCTAAATCTCTTTCACAAAAATAATACTGAATGGTCATATTAATTTTATTTTCATTTCCAAATTTGTTTTCACTCTTTGTTTATCAACCACAATTTATAAATTATCTTTGATCATTAACTTACTCAAAAATGTAAGTTCTTCCTCTTGGTTTCTTTGCATTTTCTAATATACTTTTAGTTAACTATTTGGTTATTGTTACTCAAAATTCTAGACACGTAACAAAGCAAAATAAGATGCATATTTAATTTTGAATTGCAAACCATCTAATTTAACAGTAAGAGTTCTGGATGCATAAGAAAACGAAATTGAAAACCTACAAAAATAGGGATAATCAATATCAAATGCTAAAAAAATAGAAAATTTTAGGAAATCAACCAAAAATGCAAAAACATTCTCCGTAACGGTAGAATTTAGCTAAAAACACATTGGACATAAGACCTAGTCTTATGTTTTGCTAAAAAAAATCAAGGTCGACTCAATTTGAAAAAATGTATTATTCTTGAAATTGACACAATCGACTTTCCCTCAGGTCAAATCATGCCTAGGCATGGCAATTTGGCCCGACCCGACCCGACCGGGGATTCCCCGCCAAACCGGGTATCGGAGCCGAGGAAACCCGCTTGCAGAAAACCGGGGATGGGGCCGGGGACGGGATTGAAATCCCCGTACCCGCCCGGGGCCGGGGATGGAGAACCCCGCCCCATACCCGCCCCGTTGCCATGCCTAATCATGTCAGCTTTTCCCTCCGATCGAACTCACAACTTTATAGGATTTTGTTCCGTTTTAAAGATGCACCAATTCAAGAAAATTTCTAAGTCTGTCACTATATGAAAGTCGAACCAAACGTGACACAATGATCCTGTTATGTTATATATATTATATCAAACACACTATTTAAGAAAAAACAACAATAAATTATGTAAATTACTTGGACAAAAATAGTAGCATTAAATAATAAATAGAGAACAAAACTACAAGAGTCGTAACTTCTTACAAAGAGTGAATTATGCATTTGGTCCATATGGTTTGTCAATCGTTACGAAAGTTATCCCTAAACTTCACTTATTATTTGGACTCGTCCTTTGAATTTTTATAAACGATTGGTCTCTCCTTCTAACGGGCATCCAGCTCCTCCATTAAACATGGGGCATTTTCATTCTTTTTCTTTTTTTATCTTTACTCGAAGGACTAATTTCAAAATAACCACATAAATCACAAGAACCAAATCCGTAATTATGATCAAAAAATAAAAATTGTTAAATTTTGTATACCTTGAGTTTATTAAATTAATTAATTGTTATACTCTAATATATAGGGATCGGGAGAGAACCCTAAAAAATAAAAGAACCGAAGAACCCATCTAAGCTGTTAGATTGAGATGGTTCAACGAATGAGATTAAAATGGTGGTTATAACTAGTTTTTTCAAAAAATAAAACCATTTCCTCCTAATTTGTAAAATCGAAAATCAACGAAACAACAAAAATTGAAGCGAAACAAACTACACCAAAAAAATGATCACATTATTATCTTTAATTTGACATCCATTTTGATATACCTTTTCATCCGTTTTTTCTTGGTTCTCTGATTTTTTTATTTTTCAGGGTTCTCTCTGGATCTTTTCCCTGTATGTATATGTATATATATAGAGTGAGTGAGTGTGAGAGAGAGAGAGAGATGTTTAAGGGAAAACCTAAAAAAATGAAAAACTGAGAAACACATGGTGCCATCCATCTGGATGGTATGCACTTGTGCATACAAGTAAATCAAGTTGTTTATTTGCTTTTTATGCACGTGTGCATTATGCACTTGTGCATATATACATTTGCATGTTACAAATTACTTGTATGCACAAATGCATATCGTCCTGATGAAGGGCTACCAGGGTGTTCCTCAATTTTCCGTTTTTTTAAGTTATCTTCTGAAGCTGACTATATATATATATATAATTAGTCTTCTTTCATAAAAAGTAGGAACTGGATGGTCGTTAGAGGGAGGGACCAATCAGTTATAAAATTTCAAACAACGAGTTATAATCTGTAATAAATGAAGTTTAATAAGGACATTTTTTTGTGGCGATTGACAAACCACAAACAATGGATAACTTTTTATTGAGGCGCGTGGTGTTAAGCGCGTAGGCGCAATTCAAATATCGTGGCGGATTGGCGGTCATGCGAAGAGAGACGTGTATTTCTTTCAGACGTCTTGCCGAATCGGACCGACCCGACCCATTTAAACAGTAAGAAACGTTTAGGTTTTATTCTTCATATACTCCACGATTTCTTCTTGCCCTCGTCTTCACAAACCCTAGAAAGTACAGATTTCTCTCTTTCTCTCTCTGTCCATCTCATCACCTTTTCACTTTAGGTTCTCGATCGGCCGGTGAATCGCAACAGGTCTGGTTTAATTTCATGGATTTTGTCAATTTTAATCGAGTTTTCGATCCTCATTTCGATCAATCACTTGATGTTTATGTTTCTTTGCTTAATCTGTTTACTTCTTTTGTTGGCGCTGACTTCTTGTGCTTATCTTGTCTCTTGCTGTTTGATTTGTGTTTATTTCTTTGCTGTTGAGTGTGTCGTTAATTTAACATCCATGATCATAAAGTTTTTGTTTTTTGTTTTTTGTTGTTGTATTTATGTTAGAACTCTTGTTCTTTTAATCATATGTTATAGTGTACTGTTTTATTGCTTTGGATTGTCAATCTGGAATTCAGACTTCAAACAAGGGGGTTTTTAGGTTTATGTGTATGGGGTCTGTGGAGGCATAGTAGGATTACAAATGAAAGTATTTTTACTAGTAACTGATTGACAAATTCACGCTGTTTGGGACTCACAATAACTTTATGAGTTTAAAGGTCAAGATTTTATCAGAAAAGTATGAGGTTGTGCGCTTCTTGGTTGATTTATAGTACGATCATTAAGATTTAACCAATTTAACTTGCTTTCATTTCAAGTTGTTCTTGAAAATCTACTTGATTATTTTGGATTCTCATTTCACAACTCAAGCTTCATAACAAATGGTCTTTTGTGTGTGGGCAGCTGAAGCATTTAGAAGAACTTCCTTTTTTCTTTCCAGCGATATGATGATCAAAAAACATAGCTAGTTTGGAGATTTCTTAAGTTGTTAATCCTCGAATATTAAGTTTCACTCACAAGTATGAATGATCATAAAATATCAGTGACACCATGTGTTTTATTTGTTTGTTAAAATCAGTTTAATTTCTCAATTTGGGCATCTTCAAAGCAAGGTTTTTGCATTTTTTTCCTTGTATGGTATTGGTGGAGGTTTGCGGTTGGTGGATGGTGATGCTTGAAAGTAGAGGCATAATGATCGGTAAATTTGGCTGGTAGCACACAATAGAAGTACCTACAGATTTATCGTAAATGATGATAGATAAATTTGGGGTTCGAGTCACTTTGATACTGAATTTTCACGATTCCCTATTCCCATCATTAGACATATTTAAATTCTTGAAAAGCTATAGCGATAACCTTCTATTGTATAGCTTTGTTTGGAGTTCAAAATCGATGCTATGTGTTAGTAATGTGTACTCATTTTGATTAAATACGTATTCTTGGGTTTTCACTTAAAAGTTTCCTTTTGCATGACTATTAATAGAGGTGTCTTTAGTTCGCTACAAAAACAGACCATGAACACTCAGGGGCAAGTTATGAGATATGCAAGGGGTGGTAGGCGAAGGAAGGAAGTCCTAAATGTGGATCTCAATGTTCCTCCCCCAGTTGAAAATCAGGAGCCAGCCATTTCAGTGGCTCAGGATGGACAAGGTGGGGTTCCGGCTATTCCAGTAGCTCATGGTCAGCCAGCAGGATCCACACAACCTGCACCAATTGATGTCGAGGAATTGGATGATGATGTCATCATATCCTCCCCCAGAGCATTTGAAGAAGTAGTCTCTTTCTATGCCAGAACAAATGCTTTTCATCTATTATTTATTTATTTATTTATATCAACAGGTTTCTATTATTAATTGTACTTGTTTTCAGGCTAAAAACAAATCACGACGAAGCCAAAGAACTTTGGTGGTTGATGTAGAATCTGGTAAATACTTCTACCCTCAACAATCAACATGCAGTGCTTAGATTTTTAACTATATAACCAGTTGAGAATTTGAGGCAATGCATCCTATGGCAGGAGGTGCTGCTAGGATCGGTCTTAATCACGGGAACAAGCGAAGAAGAGGTTCTGCAATTCCACCAGTTATCAATTGTGAACGCTACGTGAATTTAGAAGGAAGCAGTGACTCTATGGTAATATCATTATCAGTTGTCTTCTTGCCTGTACAATTACGGTACCAAAAAAATGTTTACAATGAAAAAGGCATAAAGTTTTAGAAATGTGTGATTATTAAATTTTTTTATTCAACTAAATGACAATTTTATCTTTAATAATAGAGGGAGTAATGGATTTCTCCATATCATAATTAAGGACAGAATTGGAAAGGAACTTACTCTTGAAAGTGGACGCTTATTTTGGAGCGGAGGGAGTACCATTGCTCAACTTCTAAAATTTGGCACCTTTAAGGTGGCATTTGGTTCGCAGATTCTGAAGGAATCTAATTGAATTGGAATGTTGAATTCCATTCATTCATTTTTAAAGAATGAATATTCAAATTCCACCAAATTTCACAAATAAGGGATTTCAACATTCTGATAATTAAAAATAAAAGAAAGGTAGAAGAAACAGCAATTGGATGCTTGATTAACACGAAACAGATAGATAACTAGCTATTCGAGAGGCTAGACTCTCCCAAGAACAAACACAATATTTTTCTGCATACCCTCTTCTCCCCTCTTTCCCTATTTATTAATGGCTATCACAGTATCAATACCAAAATTAACCTTTCTAAAATATGCAACTTATTAATTACTTATTAATTGGGCTTGGGCTAGGGTTAGTGCCTATCACATTCCTTCACAATAAGTCTGGATTTTGATGGAATGAAATGTTATATTTTCATAATCCCAAACATACCCTTTAACCCAAATATAATCTAATTAATTTAATTTAATACGTTTGTTTCTTGTTTTATTTTTATCTTTTTTTTTGAAATATATTTTATATTTTATTTATTTTTTTGAAATATTTAAAATTTTATTTTATTTTTTGAAAGTATTTTTAGTTTTTTTAAAAAATTAAATTTTTCAAAAAATGGAATTTTGGTCATTTATCAATATTTTATTCCAATTTTAAAGCTACATTCTACAAACCAAACAAACATATTGCAATTCTTTAATAGATTTCATTCCAATAACAATTTTGTTTGAAGGTGGTCAAACTTGACAACATTCCATTCGAGTTCCTTCGAAGTTAAATTCCTTTGACAGATTCCATTCCATCCAATAACATGGTGCTCACCAAACGCCACCTAAGTGTGAAGTTTGTGTTAAAAGTTAAAACTGATTAGTCTCTGCTTATTTGCTTGGGTAAGCAATGGTCGGTTCAAAGGTTTTGTTTTTTGTTCTGTGGTTGCAGAGAGGGAGAGCACATCATGTTGTGGTGCCACTGCCGCCTCCACCACCACCAAAGGAACCGATGTTCAGCTGTCCTGTTTGCATGGGACCGTTAGTTGAGGAGGTGACAACAAAGTGCGGTCATATTTTCTGCAAGGCATGCATCAAGGCTGCAATAAGTGCTCAGCCTAAATGCCCTACCTGTAGGCGGAAAGTTACAAACAAAGATATTATTAGGGTTTATCTCCCTACCACCAAATGAGTTTCAGGTATGTATACCTTCTCATTCTTTCCTATTTTCAGGTATCTTTCATATTGCTAAAGCTAATCTTATTAGCGAATCCAAAGAAATTTATCTATTAAAAAGAGCTCGAGAAGCCAAGGTGAGCTAATCAATATACATAACTATGTCTATATTTACACAAATAAACACAAGATGCGTCTACAGGTGTAAGTAAACATTTTAACAAGACAAAAACTTTTTGAAATATATATGTGAATTATTGTAAAAACCTTTGTTTTGTTTGGTTAACATTCATGTTTTTTTTTGAAAAGCAACAAGACTTTTATTCAAAACAACCAAAACAACAAAGAGTACAATTAATTCCGACTTCTGAGAGAAACCAAGGCTAAAACAACCAGCCTAAATCCAAACAGGGCCCAAAACAAAGTTTGCAAGGTGCAAACCTGCAGCTAAAACCATAAATAAACATAATCAAGTAAAAAGCTATGTTTTAGCAAATGTTAATGCTTTTATTACTATTGTTTTTATCCCTTGAACAAATCTTGGAACTTTACATATTGAAAGAAAAAAATAGATCAGATATTTATAGGGGGCAAATCAAATAAAAACCTTCTAAAAGTAAAACTGAATTGTATGTACTATTTTTTAGATGAAACAATACGTGGGAACATGTTTCATAGATGAAACTCACATACAGAAACATGATGGCTTAAAAATCAAACTCATTGGATGATTTTATATGATTTTCATGGGTTTGGTTTTACATGTTTTGTTTCATCTATCAAACAATAAATGAAACTGGTTTCTATGGTTTGCAACTTTTAGCTGCCTTCTATTTGACTAGTGGTCTATATATAGGCCAAGGTTAATTTGCAGCTCATGTAAATCTTACAACCCATGCAACCCACATCTTAAGCGGTTATTTTATTTTTACTTTTTTGTTTTTTAAATTAAAAATATCGGGCCCACATCTATTGTAACCGTCGATCATGAATCCAAGGTTAAGATGTGGGTTGCATAGGTCGTAAGATTTACATGGGTTGTAAACTAAACTACCCCTATACACACACATAAGCGAAGGATTGTATGAGAAGTTGAGGTTAACATGAGAAGTGGATCTGAACCGTTGATCACTTTTAATCAAAGGCCCTCCCATGAATTGCGGCTTAGAAGGGAATTGATCCGGTGCATCTCATCCTAATGTGCACCCGTTTCTCATCCAACGGTTGATAACCACTTCTCACGCTTGTCATGTTAACCTCAACATCTCACCGGACCCCCCTCCCTATAGGCATGGTTATGTGAGAAGTGCTATTTTTGGTGAGAAGTGGTTATCAACTGTTGGATGAGAAATGGACGAACATTATGATGATGAGATCACCAGATCGACTCCCTTTTAAGCTGCAATTCATGGGAGGGGTATTTGATTAAAAGTGATCCAACGTTTTAAAATTACTTTTCATACTTGTCACAAAAAATGACACTTCTCACCTGATCCCATGCCTATATATGTGGATATATAGAATTTGAAGGTGGTCCTAGGAACACTCTAGCTCCATTCATGCACCTCGCTCTTGCCTGTTGGTTAAAACTGAATCACTTGCTTTTTTGTGATGTGGCATAATAAATCCAACATTTGTTATTTTGAAGTTTTCATGTTAGGATCTATTTACCCATTATATAATTACTAACAATTTATGGTATCCAATTAGCTGCACAAAATTCTTTGTTGGATGATTTGATTAACAAACAGTCACCTTAAAACTTCTCTCTTGTACCGACAGGTGTACGGCATACTCATAGACACCGATCATGTGTCCTATAAATGTAAAGGAGATCTTGAGCCTAATTTGTAGCGAAAGCAGGAGATTTGGTTTTCGTTTTTTTCTTTCTCCCTGTTGTTTTGAGGAGGGTTAGGAATGTAGGAGATATCTGAACTTGATTGTAGTTCTATTTGGTCAACTGAGCTTGCTTGGTCTCCTTGTGTCTGAAAACCTTAACTATGGTATAATCTGTGCAGTTCAATTAGTTTTTTCTATTAAGATATTGTTAAAATGGTTTGCTATGGATATGTCAAATATCGGATTTGCACCGGTACTTTCTTTTCTTGGTAATTGTGGGTGTCCCGAATTAGTTTGCATGCACCTCGATTAATCTCATTAGGCCCTGAAGATAACACAATCAAGAAAATTCCTGGTGGTAACCACAAGGCTTGTGGCGTACTGGTTAAGGCCTTGGGGGGATGTGGCTCAGAAACCCATCCACCCTGGGTTCGAATCCAGGCGTTGGCAACTTGTGGCCACTGAGGAATTATCTCAGGGCTGCATGCTTAGCAGTCAATCAGTGCCAAGGATTAGTCTAGGCAAAGCCTAGGATACCCTTTAAAAAAAAATTCCTGGTGGTTCTGAGGAGACTCAAACTGATGACCTATGGCCTAGTTTTTATTTGCATGTACCACAAGTGTGGGGGTGTCCGAGTCGGTTTGCACGTACCATGAGCCCACAACTAAACTCGTTGGGTCCTAGAGATAACAATCATGAAAACTCTCTATGCTCCTGACTCTTTTCAGGAGATTTGAACCGACGACCTATGCGTAGACTTAATTTGGCAAAAAAGAGTGTGTCTTGATGTTTTTTGTTCTCGTAGGTTGGTATAAAATGGTCTTCCCTCTAGCCTATGGGTTTAACGAGGGGGTGGTTGGTTTGATAGAATGGTTGAGGGGGAATGGAACTGAATCTCATTCTTTATAAATAATTTATAAAATAGATTATAAATCATTGTAAAAATAATTAGATTATGTTTTTATTAACTGATTATTACAAAACAAATGTTTTTAACATATTTTAGAACATTATTACATACATGAGATGTAGTAATACATGTAATCCTTATTCTTTGATGCGATATATGGGGTTTTTAATTTATCATACCAAGCTAGCTTGAATAGTCAATTTCTGGGTGTATTCGTATCTATTAGAATTGTCGATGTTCCATCGTTACTCTTGGTTTGTTCGCTCAAACGTATAGATTCTCACCTACTGTTATTCTCGCTCTCGTCTCTTCGTTCTTGTTGTCGCTTCGTCTGCCTGCCTCTCCTATCAATCTCAATTAATACATGTAATCCTTATTCTTTGATGCGATATATGGGGTTTTTAATTTATTATAAGCATATTACTAAATTTTTGTAATGTGTATATACAAGGTAATAATTAATTAATTCTAAGAATTTGTCAAACAATTATATTCCATTAAAATATTAAATCATACAAAATTAAAAATAATAGTTTTCGATCATTTATGCCATTCATCTATATTACTTATCAAACAATCGATTTTTTTATTATATACTAAATCATACATAAATAAATGTTTGAGAAGTAATTTAGTAAGTGACTAAAAATTATTATTTGAATTCTGTGTAATTTAATATTTAATGAAATATACTGTAGTTCGTTTAACAAATTCTGTATGATTTAATATTAAATGAAATATGATTGTTCATTGTTTAACAAATTATGTATGGTAAGTAATTTATATTAATCATTTTACCGCAAACTATTTAGATATATTAAAGGGAATTTAATTAAAATACCTAAAGTTTAACTTTGACTTTCCAAAATACCCATTTTCTCTCCTGAAATTGCCAAAATACCCATTTTTCCGCGAAAGAGGTCCACGATCGCGGACAGGGACCATTTTGGTAAATTTTTATCCCGCGATCGCGGGGGAGTGTCCCGCGATGGTCCCAATTCCTTAGACTATGAGTACCGCTTCCTATCGAACCCACTGAACCCAATTGCCACCTCCGCGCCACATCAGCTTTTCTCTTTCCTACCCTCCTTACCCTAAAGTAGAGTACCGCTTCCTATCGAACCCACTGAACCCGATTGCCACATCAACTTTTCTCTTTCCTACCCTCTTACCCTAAAAAAATAAATAAAAAAAATTTCGCCGGGTTACCTCGGGTTCCCGAACCCAACCCTACCCGCGACCCCCAACCCGATGGTGAACCCGCGTCCCCCGTACCACCAACCCACCCTCCCCGCCCCCAACCCGTACGTGAACCCGCCGTGGTACCCGAGGTGGTACGCACGGCCTTATGGTCCCAATTACTTCAATTTGATGAATTTTGATTTGATATTTACACTTTCAACCCTTATACTTATTTACTTACTTTACTTTATACCTTTTACTTTCATAATTTTAATTTTACATTTAACACATATAATCGTTTATTAACTAAAATACGTTAAAAAAATACGTTTTAATTTTAACAAGTTACACCATTATAATCGTCCCTTCGATACGTTCGAAATGAGTCCAACATTGAATATTTTTGGATTTATTTATTTTATTATATATCATATATACTACATAAAAATATTTTTTTATATTTAAAATTCATATTCTTATAGTTAATTATTTAATTTATGGTACTCTTATAGTTAAAATACGTTTTATTTATTTTATTATCGATGGTCCAAGTGTAAGTATTAAAAATTGGCGGAGGCTTTGTGATGGACAGACATCGATCCTTTTGTGCATACTCTGTAACTGCAAATACTTCAGCTCCAAACACACATGAATCATCATTCGCCAAATACCCATTTTCACAATTCTTAAATGAGTCCATTGATACCAACTTGTCAAAACCCCATTTCATATTCTTCTCGTGAAACCTTGTCCTATTGCCATTCACGATATCTATAAACACATAATTTAAAACGATTTAATGAATTAGTTAATATATGATTATTATGTTAATGCCATAGGAGTGTGAAACAAAATTGAAAAAAATAAGAGATGTACCATAAATTAAATAATTAACTATAAGGGTATGAATTGTAAATATAAAAAATATTTTTATGTAGTATATATGATATATATTAAAATATACAAATCCAAAAATATTCAATAGTGGGCTCATTTCGAACGTATCGAAGAGACGATTATAATGGTGTAACTTGTTAAAATTAAAACGTATTTTTAACGTATTTTAGTTAATAAACGATTATATGTGTTAAATGTAAAATTAAAATTATGAAAGTAAAAGGTATATAGTAAAGTAAGTAAATAAGTATAGGGATTGAAAGTGTAAATATCAAATCAAAATTCATCAAATTGAAGGAATTGGGACCATCGCGGGACACTCTCCCGCGATCGCGGGATAAAATTTTACAAAAATGGTCCCTGTCCGCGATCGCGGACCCCTTTTGCGAAAAATGGGTATTTTGACAATTTCAGGAGAGAAATGGGTATTTTGGTAAGTCAAAGTCAAACTTTGAGTATTTTAATTAAATTCCCTATATTAAAAGCTAATAAATAATACACAAAAACTGAGGTAACAACCAAGGTTCTTATACAATAACTTAAAATGTTTGAGTGACTTAACAACAATGACTTATGCATTGTTATATCCAACAGATTTTTCAAAATGAAGAATATGGGAATTTTTCGGGAGTTTTTTTTCCTCCAAAACTTTCTCCAGAAAGTATTTGAGACAAGAAAATTTTCTCCAAGAGTAAACAACGATTTTCGTCCCTGTGGTTTGATGGTTATAACGGTTTTTGTCCCTGTGGTTTAAAAACTGCTTTTTTCATCCTTATGGTTTCTAAAATTTATAAATCAAAAACCAAAATTTATAAAATTAAATCAAGTAAAGAGTAAACTACACTTTTGGTCCCTGTGGTTTAGTGATTATAACACATTTGGTCCCTACAGTTTAAAAATTACACTTTAGCCACTACAATATGCATTTCGGTTCGAATTTGGTCCCTCGTCGTTAAGTCCGTTAAAAAATCTCGTTAGATGAGGGGTATTTTCGTCTTTTTCACTTTTACTTTATTTTTCTTTAATAAATAAATTGTAGGGGCTAAATGTGTTATACCATAATTATATGTTTTTCTTGAATATTCATCTTCCCCAAATAAATCATCAAGAACACCATGATGATTGATGAACACCAAATCCAATCTCAAAAACATTTAGCAAATCCTAAATCAAACCCTAAATCCAAATCAAACAAATTAATGTTCTTGTTAGGTTTAAATCAAACCCTAAATCCAAATCCAATCCCAATTTCAATTTTAATTCCAAGAACACTAACAAATCCTAAATCCAAATTTGTTTCAAATCCTAGATCCCAAAATCTAAATGAAAACCCTAAAAATGTCAATGAGCATGGATATGATAAAAGGAATAAAAGAGAGAGGGACCAGGTGACTTTTGACAGACTTGAATTTTTCTGCATCTTTTCCCCTTCTTCTCCTCTGCCTCCATTGATGACCATGAAGATGGTGAAATGAGACTACTGGTACCATTAGGTTTATAGGTACCCTTTAGCCAAAAAGTGTTCATCTTTTTTAGACTTGAATCTGATTCAAGAGGCATTCCACTCTGTCCTTGCCCAAACATTGTGGAGTAAAAGTTTGGATAACTATCGGACAAATTTCTTGCAGGGGTATATGCGGGAAGTTTGAAATCTTCAAGTTCATGAGGCAGCAACATGGATGTTGGATATGGGATTGAGTCATCATCCCAAATTGAAGTTTGTTGACTTGTAATAGAAATTTCACCCTCCAAGTGTTGCAGGTACTGATTTGGTGTCCCATACTCACAATCTTGCATACTTCCAAATCCACCATAATCTTGTTCGTTAACGGTAAACCCTGATTCGTTTGAAATCTCATTCTCACTATAGAATGCACCAATATCTTTCAAGTTGTCCTCAGCTGCTCCCGAATCCTTTGCAAAGCCTGATCGATTTCAAAATTAGGTGAACCACCAATTTCCTAAGTTCCTTCTGCTAGATTCAAGGGACTGAAATTGGATTCTTGGAATTGGTATTCTTGGAATTGGAATTGGAATTGAAATTGGATTTGAATTTGGGGTTTGATTTATGTTGGTTTTTGGTGTTCATCAAGATGTTCTTGATGTTCTTCATGGTGTTCTTGAGATTTATTTAGGGAAGATGAATATTCAAGATAAACATATAATTATGGTATAACACATTTAGTCCCTACAGTTTATTTATTAAAGAAAAATAAAGTAAAAGTGAAAAAGACGAAAATACCCCTCATCTAACGAGATTTTTTTAACGGACTTAACAACGAGGGACCAAATCCGGACCGAAATGCATATTGTAGTGGCTAAAGTGTAATTTTTAAACTGTAGGGACCAAATGTGTTATAATCACTAAACCACACGGACCAAAAGTGTAGTTTACTCTCAAGTAAAATATGGGTTTTGATTTAATTTTATAAATATGGGTTTTGATTTATAATGTATGATTAAGGGTTTTGATTTAAATGATGTTTTTAGGATTGGATTTGGATTTGTCAAATGTTATTGGTGTTCTTTGAATTGGATTTAAAGTTTGATTTTCTTGGTGTTCTTCATGATCTTGTTGGAGAAGATGAATATTCAAGTAAAAGATGATGTTCTTGGTATGATGTTCATAATCTTTTTGAAGAAGATGAAGATTCAAGAAAAGAAAATAAAAAATAAAAGAAAAAGGTAATTAATTAAAAAATGGTAAAATAAATGAAAAAGGGTAAAAAGACCATTTTACCCTCAATCTTAACGGAGGAAATAGACGGCCGTCAGCTCAAAGAACCAATTTCGTAACAAAATGCATACCTGGTGTACCAAAACGGTAATTTTTGAAGTTAAAGGACCAGTTTTGTAATTTTTCGCATATCTGAGGGACCAAAACAGTAATTTACTTTTAATTATATAATTGAGGTTATAATTTCTAAAATGGAGAACTAATAAGAGATTGATATAATATTTTTTTTGGAGATTTTGATTTTTACTCTCAGAACATTTTGAAGAATCTATTAGAATTACTCTAATAAAAGCTACATTTTTTTCTTATAAGAACCTCCAGTAGAAATACTCTAAATGATTTAACAAACCATGATCGATCAAATAAAGGGAAAAAAAAAGAAAAAAAAGGATTCAGACCTCACCAAATGTGAAGAGTTTCCGATAGCCCTTTGTTGTGCATGAGTATTATACCTTAAAAAAACCCTATGGTGATTTGAAATATAAGGTCATTCTTCCTTTATGTAAAACAAGTTTCTACACTTACCAAAATTCCAAGGTGTGAAAGCAATTGGCAATATATCATTTAACCCATGTTGGTCTATAAGTAGATAATTTCCACAATCCACCCTTTTAAATTGCAATTTCACAACTGCGCCCAATTTAATTTCGATAAATGCACTTCACTACACTATATGAAAACGGAATAATTTTGACACATCGGGTTCATTTGATTTTGCCCGATTCGTGCAAGATGCGACACAGGGTGGCATGAGTTGCATATAACTGGTTTCACGTCATAAATATCGTTTAAATAGATTCTAAATTAAGAGAACTTTATATACAGAGATGGACTTTAACCATTCCCCAAAATTGGCAAATGGGAAGGATTCGACCACAAACCTTAATTGCTTAGTTGTATCGTTTGGTACGGGACATGACAGAACAAAAACTTGTTGTCCAACGTTTGATGTGACATCTAGACTGGGATAGGAGAAGACTGCATTTTTCTAATCCTGCCAAAATAGGTGGAACAAAAATCGAGGAGATTGGACAAGATTGTTAAATCACTAAATTGCCATGTCAAATTAAAAACCCTATAACCTTACATAACTCTTTCCCCAACATACATCACTTTCACCTATTCAGTCCCGTCCCATGTTTGGTTCGACATTTATGGGATGTTCGGTTGGTTTTTCATTAAGTCATATATGGATAAAGTTGTCTGTGTGGATTGACCTTGGGAAGATTTTTGGTTGAGAGAGTTTTTCATAGATGAAAAGAGCGTGTTTTTTTAATTAGGAGCAGGTTTAAAAAAAAACTTAAATCACTTCCTATATCATTAAACCACTGCCAAACAATCATATATAGCTATGAGTCCCATTAAGTTGTTAAGCTGCTAAAAATTGGTCCTTAGTTTTAGATTGGGTGACAAGACTTGTTAGGACAAAAATGCACAAGTCAAACAAAAACCATATACGAAACAAGATTGATAAATTACTAAACTAAAACCCTAAAACCTTGCACAATTCTTTCACCTGCCGCCTACCTCACTCTCGCATGTCTAGCACCGTCTGCGTACCGGTATCAGATAGCGTGTCTATTCAATATTGTTTCCTCAAATTATGCTATAAATAGAGAAGACATCGCTCACTAAGTTCTCATCCGAAACAAAGTGTTCACTTTTACCATTGTTCTCTTATGCCAATGGAGAGAGTTCATAACCCAATGGTCTTGCTTCTTGCCTTTTTCATAGCTTTCTCGAGTCTAACAACCTCGAGCGACAGCCGTAAAGCGCATTTAGGGAATCACAACGTGAAAAATGGCGATAAGGGCGCAAAAGGGGAAGATCACACAAGGATCCCCTCTAATAGCTTACCTTATCCAAGGGAAAACATGTACTTCCCAGATCCTGGAGAAGGTTTGATGGAAATGGGTAAAGATGGTCAAAAGGAAGCTCTTTTGTATGGTGGGTACCCGCCGAATTTCTACGGATACCCTCCCGTTGGCTACGGGTACCCGTTTCCATTCCCATTTCCGGGGGGTATATTTGGATTCCCACGAGGAATTTTTGGACCACGAGGCATCTTTGGATTCCCTCGCGGCATCTTTGGATTTCCACCATTCGGAGGGGTTCCAGGTGGTTATGGTGGATTTCCAGGTGGTTATGGCAGTGGAGGGCCGGGTAACGTACCCGGTGGTGGGGGGTACCCTGGTTATGGAGGTAAAGCTGAGATGAAGGGCAAAAGAGTCAATTCCCATGATTGAATTCTTTTCTTCTCATGACATTTTAGGTCAACTGAATAACATCAACTCCTAGTTTTACAACTTATGAAATTTTCTGTTTTGTTTCTTGTGTTTTAGAAGAGTGCTATAGTTCAGGATCTAGAGATGTTTATCCTAGTCGGGTTGCTTAATTTAAGGTAGTTGTCTTTCCGAAGCAATACTTGCTATGGTGACTTGTACCTTGTGCAGCGAACTGCGAAGCTATAAGTGTTATGGGAAACAACCAGCTGTTAAAAAAGAGAGGTTCTATGCCTTCACTATATCTGATAAATGTTATACCCCGATATATACATATATATATAGTTAGGAACTTAAAATTGATTAGGAACACTGACATATTCTTCAAGGTGTTATTCATCATGATCGTTGTAACATATTCATGATGAATAACATGCTCATATTCATCATCAATGTGATTCATGATGAATAAGACTTCCATATTCATTATGAATGTGTTATTCATGATGAATATTCTTACCAAAGAGGGACACATGGAGCAATGTTGGCCGTTCCTGGGTTCCTAATCAATTTTGGGTTCCTAACGGAACCTCTCTCTCTCTCTCTATATATATATATATATAGGGGAGGTATCCGTTGCAAACCAGTCAGTTTGTACAAACTATACAAACCAATCTTAGCCGTTGATCAAGTCTAATAAATATCTGATTTTATTATGTTTCCTAATCTAAAGTCATGATCATAATGAATGAATCTTATCATCTTCCATATATATCTCAGTCTTAATTAATGAATCATAATGATTATCCATAAATACATCTATTGTTTCCTAATATAGTGGTTTGTATAGTTTGCACAAACTGACTGGTTTGCAACGGATACCTCCCCTATATATATATATATATATATATATATATATGTACTTAGTATTTACACATGGAGGCATGCAGATAGATGGAAGACATTTAAAGAGAAAATGCAATGTACAATTAACTGAACTCAAGGTCATGGTACAACATTTTCTTCAAACTTTTAACCATTAACTCAATGTTTATAATACCAAATATTGATAAAGTACGTTTCTTTCTACTCTAAAACATTATTTTCGCTTAGTAGATTATTGGTATATATCATTCTACATGCATAGCCGCAGATAACAGTCATTTTTCTGGTTTGCACATCTGGAAAAATCTCAAGAAAACCCCATCTAAGAACATGCACAAATAGGCAAAGCGGAAAGAGAAACTAGACTTTGAACACCGAAGGGAAGGGTAAAATGGTAAAAGGGTACAATCAAGTGATCAGATATGCTTATCTTTTTGCTGGCTTCTTTCTCCATTCAGTTCGACACCTGTTGATTTCAAGACCATTCCCAGATGATCTTAGTAGATGCATAAATCGGCTCAAATCTTGTTCATCCTTTTTGGAGGAAACAGATCCATTGTTTTCTGCAGCATCTTCGAGTGGTTCACGAGTGGTGAGCGAATCAACTATGTCATCCCGTTGGCATTCACGTCTATAATCTAAGGTAATAGCTTGCAGTTCATGGGTGTCAATGATTTCTGGTGGGATGCTCTGTTGAATACAAATAATTTATATATATATATATATATACACACAGACACACACACATTCATATATATGTACAAATTATGAAACACTGAAATATTATACCAACCTCGAGAGCCCATCCAATGTAGGTAACATTGTTAACGTGTTTGTTCATATCCAGATCGGATCTCCTTGGCTGTATATATACAGGAATGTTAAAACACAAAATAACTACCATGAAACTATAGAGCTTATATATGGCATAAATTGTGGTCTTACCACAAGCCCAAGCCTGGAATATTCAGCTGGATCTTCCAGTTTTGCTATTTTCTTCAGGCTATTGTTGTTCTCTTCAGGAAATGCTAATCTTGAAGCCACAACATAGATTTGAGGAAATGAATGAAGGTTTTGTGAGTGTGTGTGTGTGTGTGTGATATTTGATATATTAGCAAAACAATGACTACCTCAATGTCCTGGGGCAAAAGACTAAATACTCCTCTCTGACATCATCACTGACTTTCTGCAATCTTCTAGTATCCTCGTTCATCATCACCCATTTGCTGCAGATTTAATGACGAAATACTCAATTTGCATATTTGAAGTTCACTGTGACTAAGATAAAAACAATAGAGGTAGAGAAGAAGAAAAAAGAGATGGAGAAACACCTTGTAGCCCTTCCAATAACCTCACCATTGGCATAGTCTTTGAGAATCCAATCACGTCTGGTCCCAATCCTTCCATCGCCTTGAACCCAAGTCTCAATTTCAATCACATCACTCCTATCACACATGCCAACATATAAAACATAAAAAAGAATTGAAGTGAAAAAGACCTATGTGAAACTACTTACGATAACAAAAATTCCAACAAATTTACCAAGCAGGGTATCTGTATACTTCGATATGCATTCGTGCAGTAACCCATATGAGATGCAATTTCCTCATGGTGGTCGTTGTGGCAAATCCATCAGTAGAAAATCCAACACCTTGAGCATGATTACCTCCAACCTCCTACAAAGTGTTAGCAATTTGCAACAAATTTGAGATAGAAGCAAAGATCAATTTATTATCCAAATGGCCATTTCAGTTCAAACACCCTCAAAACATAGAACTAAATTATACACATCAACACATATATACATTCATGCATATATACTGGGATTGCAAGCAGTAATAATCAATCAATAACACACAAAGATTAATCAAGAAATCTGGTCATATGATTGATATGCAGAGAGTTTTACACGTGAAAGGTTAGAACTGATTAGGCTAATGATCTCTAGGTTAAACCCTAGAGTCTGGAACCAGTGGCCTAATGTGCAGGAGTGTTACTCTTCCATGGCTAACGAATATACAAGCAACAACTACCAAAGCAGCGAGCTGTCAGCTTACCATTTCATTGCAAGAACAATAGTAGAATGCCCTAATTAATCGAATTTAAAATATGATCCAAATTTGACTAACAAGTGCATAATAATTTAACAATCTTCCTGAAGTTCTTCATAAAGACAAACATACATCCACAAATTCATCAATTCGTCCAAAATTCAACACTTCTGACCTAAATTCAGTTAAACAGTAATAAGAAAACCTAACCTGCAACAGATTCGCAATTGTTTCAATAGTAGCAGTTTTGTTAATTCCAACTTCATAACACCTTATAACAAACTTCTCCTTATACGATAATCCATCCTCCGTCAAACTCCCCAACCGGAGCCGGTTCCCCAAGCTCTTCTCCTTCTCCGCCTCATGTAAACTAGTAACACCACCACCGGTCGCCACCGCTAGTAACGGAGAAACCTTTCTCGACGATGAATTGCATAAAAACACGTTGTATCGTTTATGAATTGGGCCGGAACTGATGGATCGGGACTGAGTTAGGGCAAAAGTAGTGTCTTTGGTGGAGGCATTGTACATCGCCGCCACCGCCGGTGCACCTTTTGATAACATAATTCTTGCAATTTTGAATGTCAACGTCGACGAAGATTTTTCTCCGATTGTGAATGAGGGGAGAGGGTTTTCTGGTTTGTGGTTTTCAGGATGAAGAAGATGGGGGTATTTATGTAATTGTAGCCGGCTGGGCCGCCGGAATTGCCTCCGAAGTTGTGCTTATTTACTCTCTTGCCCTCTCAACTAACTATTGTTAGAGTTAATTATACCAGTGGTCCTTGTCCTTTGATCAAATTTAAGATATGGTCTCTAAAACAAACTATTTATATTAGCGGTCTTTAATTTTTTAATTTTATAAAATTCATGATTCTGAAGTTAACATCCTTGGTTAGTAATTGTTGTAAGGGTGCGTTTGGTACGCAGATTGATGGAACGGGACGGGACAAAAAAAATAGTCTCATATTTGGTATGCCATGGGACAAAATCAGATGGAACAACATGGGACAAAAACAAGTTTTCATGGGACAAAACTTAAAGAGTTTTTGTTCCACCAAAATAGGTGGAACAACATGGGACTAAAACATAAGATTACTAAAATACCCATT
Organism: Saussurea involucrata; assembly: GCA_033807775.1. Lineage (NCBI taxonomy): Eukaryota > Viridiplantae > Streptophyta > Magnoliopsida > Asterales > Asteraceae > Saussurea > Saussurea involucrata. Next base: position 228,319,529 of record CM066314.1, read on the forward strand.
TTTTTCAACGTAACCTAGATTAAAATTATCTCCTCCAGTCCAGTCTCGTCCCGTCCCATCCAATCCAGTCCGGTCCGGTCCCGTCCCGTCCCGTCCAGCGTATCAAACGCTACCTAAAAGATGAACAAGTCTTTGGAAAAACTACAAGGACTAGAAGTGTAACTCATTCTGAAATTAAATTGACAAAATGATTTTTACGTTATAAATTCTCAAGTTTAGAACAATAAATGAAATCGAGATAAGTTCACGTATCTTTTGGATTTGACATTAAGGGTCTGATTGTTAGCAACTTAATAAGTTTAATGAGACTCACAACTTATTCAGTCAGATATACATTATTGTTTGGCAGTGGCTTAATGATATAGAAAATGGTTTATTCGGTAAGCTTCCAATAGAGAATTTCATGCAAAAAGTCAAGTCTTTCCAAGTTTACTGCTCAATTTAAAAGTTAGCTCCTTCAATATATTAATAAAAAAAACTTCCAAAACAAAAACTTTCTCCGCATCTATAGACAGATATATCCACACATACAACTTTATCCATACACGACATAATGGAAAACCAACCAAACAACCTCTAAAATATGCAACCAAAATATTGGAAGTTAAGTAGGTTAATAAAAGTTTGTTTGTTAGCATAAATTTTTTTCTTATGAAAAAGAATAATCATGCTCTAAAAGTTAAAATAATGTAAGACATTGGACCGGGTCGTGGGTTGAGGGGGATTAGTCTGGGTGGCACCCTTAAGTGGGAGCCCAGGATACCCTCGGAAAACGTGCGTGTGTTGCCTTTAAAAAAAACTACGACAATTAAATTGATATAATGATCAAAATATTATTAAAGACCTAATAATTTGAAGAATTTCATATGTTTCTTGAAAAAAATAAGTTACTATCTTGTAACTTTATGTATTGTAGTATCAAGTTGTAGCGCAGTGGCTGATCGCCCTGGGTGATGTGGTGGAATATCTCATCTGTCCAAGGTTCGATCTCAGGCGTCCTCAACATTGATAAAACATCTTTAAGTTTCAAAATTGCCAGGGATTAGTCCAAGCACAGCCTGAGATACCCTTTCCAAAAAAAAAATTATGTATCGTTGGACAACAAATATTTTTTTATGGATACTCCTTATTCTTGTAGTATTTGACAATAATTTCTTAATTGTTTTAATAACTGGTGTTGTTTTAATTTTTATAACAGTTGTACATGTCTAAAATATTACACATTTTTGGATTTTTATTTTAATTACTTGTAATTTGACTATATATAAATAATCCCATGTTAATCATATTTAACTCTCAATACTTTGCTTGTATATTTCAAATTCTCAAACCCAAAAAAATATATGATTTTTTCTTGCATTTCGTTGTTTTTTTTATTAAATTGGGATTTTGTATAGCAAAAGTTATTTTATAAACTAAATAAGTTTTTAAATAAATATAAAGATTGTATTTGATATGTATTGGTGATGTCAACTCTAAGAACCGTGAACATTATGAAACTGAAAAATTATCTCGGTATAGATGTTTCTAGGATCCCATCCAAGTTTTGATCAAACCATGAGAACCACGGGTGTAATTATTATCTTTGCATTTGAAGAAAGTGGAGTTGACTTGTTTTGAGGCGGTCGTTCTAGCGGCTTTACGGGTTATTTGGTCTTTTCGGAATGAAACTCTTTGTAGGCTTCCTAAGCCTAAGAAAACGGCGTTGTGGGATAGTGTTGTGTGACTCATTCATTCTTTTGAATTACAAATAAGAGTAGTAAGTCTAATATTATTTGAGTGGATTGGTTAAAAAAACCTCATTCTTGTTATCTCTTACATGTAATTTGTTTGTTTCTACCATCTTGCTAGTTTTTTAATAATATATCTATTGTTAAAAAAATTAATACTATATATGTAATATATGTATAAGGGGGTCTTCTTTTAGGAACTCACTAATTTGTGAGATCCAATTTAAACCACAAAAAATCAGTTGAAAAAATAAATTTAATATAAATTAAAAATCTCTTTTCTTTATCCTCTTTCCTATATTTTATCCCATATTTTCTCTTTTCTCTCTCCTATTTTTTTCTTTCATCTCTAAACCTAAGGTGAACACATTGTGAACAATCTCTTACAAATACCATTATAGTTTGTGACACATAGTGAATACAATCTAAATCAACAACATTTGGTATCGCTTGTGAACATATTATGAACGCAAACCAAATCTAAACATACTACTTGCGATCATAATGTGAACCTTTTGTTTGTCGGGAACACCCTAGTAAAAAAAGTTAATAAGGTGTTTACATTATGTCGACAATGTGGATGCTAATTCGAAGATAGGAGAGAGAGAGAGAGATAAACTGTAACAACCACACCAAACAAACACGCCAAAAACCACTACTTTAAATATAAACGCCAAAAATGGCCCAACATAGGTCACACATTCGAGATTACAAAACTAAGGTTTGCGGAAATAACCATAGTTACAGCAGAGAAATGTATCTAAAATATTAAAAAGAAAAGTCTTCTAGTTCCACTAGACGCAAGCTCCAACTCACATCATGCCCATGCCCTTATTCGAGCCCTCAACTACCTGCTTGCCTGAAAAAAGGGTTTTACATTTTGAAAAGCGAGGGTTAGACCACGAGGTCTAGTGAGATCCCTCAAGATATCAATACCACACCACACATGTCCAATAAAAGAGTTTATAAGAAATTATGAACAATTACGCTCTTATCAATTTAAACAAACACACGCATGATAATGATCCACACTTTGGTCACGAACACACTTGTGACAACGTGTTAGGGCACACACCCGCCCTTAGTAGTTATATGAAACATGTTCATATATTTCGTATGGGATACACTCCCCATATGACATCATAATAAACCACCCCTAGTCCCGACCCATGCATACTACAGTATAAACAACACACCTTCAACTTTCATAATTTAAACCACATGAAAACAATATAAAATGTACTAGCAATAAAAGCAAGTATCGTCGGAACTTCGGTTTAGAAAGACTCACCTAGCGTCCCTGCTAAATCTTTCTTACTTGAAGCTGCTATTCATTAACTGCACATCTACATTTTCACCCAACATACGAGAGTGAATAAGTCACTCGACAACTTACTCAAAGTCAAGATTCTCGAGACACTCTCTAATAATGCTTCTGGCTACACACAGTCCCGGGCACAGGCAAATCCGGATTCCGGACTCTTCCAGATTTCGCCCCCTTTCCCGGATACACACAATCCGGACTTATCCGGATTCCCCCTTTTCTTGTATAGACTTCCGGATCCCATCCGGATTCCCAAAGGTTTTCGGATAACATCCGGTAACTCGACTTCTGGTATACCAGATTTCGGGTCCAATCCGGACAACTGCTAGATTCCGACAACTTCCGGAATTTTTCTCGATTCGAAAAAAACCTTCTGGCGACTTATCCGAACACGCACAGATACACCACAACACAACCAAAAACCCCTATAATCCTATCATCAACCATTAGAGATGGAATTTGAGGATTTAGATGATTAAGCCAACAACTCTAATCGATTCCCACACTGGTTAGTTGTTGAATCACACAGGAAACCTCAATCCCAACACTGGGGTTATCGATAACAACACATTTCTCCCAAAACAGAAACCCAAACCCTCACAAATCTAAAAGAGGTTAGAGGAATGAAATTACCTTGTTGTAGATGAAGATTTCACACTCCAAGCTTTCCAATTTCAGGCTCTTTTTTCCAATTCAACAAGCTCCTTCTTCACACACACAAACACCTAGCCGCACCTTTTTCTGATAAGAAGAGAATGAGGGTTTTATGGGTTTTAACCCTAATCCCTACTAATTGCATTCAAGTCCCTCAATTTTCACTCTTCACACCACACCCACTAACTTCACATATTTACAAAATGAACACGGTTATTACATAAACATGAAATTATCTTAAAAATACGTTAATTTTTATTTAATAAATATAAATATCGATGAGTAACTTCTTAATTATTTCATTAGTTAATTACATTAACTATCTTAATTTAGTGGATTAGAATGGATCTCACAGATCTCACACATTTTAGAGTTCTCAAATGAGTAAACCCCTATGTGTAAGGCATAAAATTACTCGTACAAACCCTTGTTCCTCATGTGAACACTGAGACCCCATAACCCTTGCTTCCCATATGAACAATCGGTGAACACTCATACCTCATTGTTCTCCTCCCTTCCCCGACGGCACTTGCATGGACGAACCCACTATAGAGCATGCGGTAGCTCGTGGCCACCGTTTCGTTTCTTGTCGTGGTGTACAAAATTATAGGGTTCTGAAAAGTGTCACCGTATCAATTTGTTGTGTGTCAACATATATACTTTGAAATTACAATGAGAACATAAGTTTCCCTTGGTAGAGTTGGTTTACAAGGTTTTTTCCGCCCAAACCCAATATAAGGCTGACCAACTCGTCGCCAAACACCCATCCATTAGTCAACCTCTACTCTACTCCTAATTTTCCCCTTCGTTGAACAAAATTATAACATTCTTTCTCTCATCCATTTGTTTTTTGTTTATGATTTTTAGATTAGGGTTTTTATTTAGATTTTGATTTAAGGGTTTTGAGTTAGATTTTTAGGTTTAGATGTGGTTTTTGGTTTGATATTGAAGAATGGTTTTGGTTTTTGGTATATTTTTGATGTTTGAGAGCATCTTCAACAGATTCTCTATAATTTCTTTAAAATAGAGAATCAAAAGTCAAAATCTCTAAATCAAATTATATTTCACTCTAACAGATTCTCTATTTTAAAATTTTCAACATTAACTATATTATTAAAGTATTATAAACTTTATCATTCCAATGCACCTTTTTTAAATAAATTATATAAAATGATAATAGTTTAATATTATTGGTGGAAATCAATAAAATAATAATTTCTCTCATCTTCTACAAAGTTTTAGAGAATTCTTTAAACTTGGAGTTTTTTCTTGTTTTCTATATTTTAGAGAACAAGATAGAGAAGCTGTTGGAGACAAATAGAGAACAAAACCTCCATTTTATCTATTTTAGAGAAGCTGTTGGAGATGCCCTTATAAACTAGGATAGCAACCTTATACATTCAAAATTATATGAATAAAGGGTATCGTAACCAACAAACCACATAAACCAAATTTGTAGTTTACTCTTATTTTTATGTTTTTGTTGGTTTTTAATTGTTTTGTTCTACACCCACCGTGCGAATTACGTCAATAAAATAAAAGTTTATTTTGTTTGAGAGTGTATTTAATCAATCAAATATATGATATTATGATTATAAAACTATAATAAATAATAAAATAATAGATTTGATTTATATTGTTAAAAAATACTTAAAACTAAATACTCTTCTTTTTAACTTTATAAAAATAAAATAATTTAAATAATTATGCATGCATAACATGTAGTAAAATTACGATGTTTAAGGTTTTTTGGTTCAAACTGAGAAATAGAAAGGAAAAAAAACAGTGAAGATAACAACCATAATAAATTAATATTTCTGTTTAAACTGAATAAAAGTATAGACAAACACAAGGGTTGTGGCGTACTGGTTTAGGCCTTGGGGATGTGGCGGAATATCCCATGTGTCCAGGGTTCGAATCCAGGCGTACACAACAATTGTGGCCACTGAGGTTTAATCAGGGCTGATGTCTTACAGTCATAATTTACCAAGGATTAGTCTAGGCATAGCCTAGGACACCCTTTAAAAGAGTGACTTTTAAATTATTATATTATATATAATATACAATTAAATAGTTTTTTATTTTATTTTTATATTAATACCTTAAATCAAATATTTTTTAATAAAATAAATACAACAAATATATTATTGGTTTAATTAATTTGGAGTAATTGAATTGCACCTCGAGTGTAGCTCCAAGCGCATATTTAAAGCAAAATAATAATAATAATAATAATAAAATAAAATCTAAGGCACATCTTCTTTGACTTAAAACGTGGTATTTTCATTCAATAGTCGTTTGCTTAATAATTCCGAACAAACGGCGGCGTTTATAGCCAAATCAAAACCGCATTCTTAACGCATGTTTTTGGTTTAATATAATCCTTAAAATTAAAGGGTATTTATTAAAAGGCCAAATTGCGTAAAAAAAACAAAGTACTTTCATCAGATTCCTATTTTGGGTAACGTATTTTTAAAACCTTTATTTTGGTACCTTAATTGTAAAATATCAAACTTTCAAGTACCTGGGTTACCTACATAACAGGTAACCGGTTAACATGAATGACATGTAATTTTTTTTGATGACATGGAAATAAAAAATGACATGGAATTAGTGACATGGATTACAAATAAAACTTAAAAAACTAAAAAACAATAGGGCTCAAAACTCAAATCGATCAAAGTTAAACCCAGTTGAAACGTCGCTTCCTCATCGTCTCCCAGTCGTCATCGATCGTAGCTTCTGGTCGCCGGTTCGATTGGTGGGTCTGTCGCCGGCGTCGTGAGGGTTCTGGTCGCCCTCGACCGTGAACCCTGTTCCCGTCTCCATCTTCTCCTCTTCTCCATCGATCGTGCGTCTCCGTCTTCTCCTCTTCGCCATCGATTCGTGAACCCTGCTGTCGTCACCATTCGATTTCCAGATGACTACAAGGTTAGTCTTGCGATTTCTAGGGTTATTTTGTCCATTTGGTGTTTCTTGATTGAACTTGTTTTGAATTTTTTATTACTGTGGTTTGATTGAACTGTCTTGCGATTGAACTGCTTGCGATTTCTAGGGTTTAGATTTTGGTGTCTATTCTTCTAAACAACCAGAGATTTTACAATATATGATCATGGCGATAGAAGAAGACCTCGTCAAATTAAATACAATCTCTCCCATTCAATGGATGGTTCTCAATTTCTTAGGGATTTGCTTTTTGGATGATGAGATATTAAAAACAATCTCCCCTTTCTTCTTCTTTAACTCTCCTCCCATATTTTTGGCACTGGTAATCTCCATATCCACGTACCTCTCTTATTCTCTGCAATTTCTAGCTCAATATTTTTCCCATTAGTAAGCTGTTTGCAGGATCCATGTTTCAACTTTAGGCCATTTGTAGCCATCGAGTTAGAGAATAACGATATATATAGGAGAAAATGCAATTACCATGCCATGTTAAGCTGCTTCTTTTTTTGGTCTTTAAACACTATCCTCAAGGACACCACGGTAGGCCTAAAGGCGGTGGTTCAAGTAGGGGTTCAAAAGGCGGTGGTTCAAGTAGGGGTAAGTAACATTGTGATTCTATATGGTTTTTATTTAAATTTGCCGGAGTTGTTATTTATTAGGTAATTAACGTGATTTTTTTTTCTTATTTGAAGTTGAAGCAAGAGAAAGGGAAGATACCATCTAAAAGGACTAAGTGAAGGCGGACATAATATCGATTGAGCATCAACGACGTATCAGAACATTTTTGGTTTATAATTAATAGCGGTGTTATGCTACTTTGGTTTATAATTGGTCTTATGGCATTTTTATAAAAATTTAACAATTGGCAATATTTTGTTTAGGGAAATTAATTAAAATACCCTAAGTTTGACCATCACTTACCAAAATGCCACAAATCTCTCACATCTTACAAAAATGGCCCAAAAATCCACGATGGAGCCCGCGATCGCGGGCCCCAGGCCACGTGTCACCAAACTTTGGCCACTTTGCCCGCGTTGGTCCCTCAAGAATGCCCGCGGTCCAGATTTCCCCCCTCAAGAATGCCCGTGTTGGCAGTTTTGGTCCCTGCCCGCGTTTGACTTCCTTTGACCCCCGCGATCGCGGGATGACGTGGCACGAACTTTGGCCGAAAGTGCCCCGCGGAGCCCCTCAACTTTGGTCGCGGTGCACATTTGGCCCCTGCCCGCGATGGACCAAATTTTACAGTTTTGGTCCCTGGAAATTTACACTTTTGGTCCCTGAAAATTTACACTTTCAGCCCCTGTACTTAAACGAATTTTGCATGCTTTTACTGTTTTTTTCCACAATTATTGTACTTTGAAGACCGATTTGTGGTTGAAATTCATTTGCATGTTTGAATCAATGTTAAATCAGTGTTTTTGGAATACCAGTTTGTGGATGAAATGAGAGATTGGTTGTCATCAATGTTGGTTGTTTCATTGATAAATAGATGTAAAATGCAAGCCATAATCCACACACCGATTTCATACTTCTTTCTTGATTTCTTTCTGCAATATTTTGTGTTTGAGATACTACTGAAAAAATGAGTTCATCTGTTGCAAAAGCTAAGCTATATTTCTGTTTTGATGGTGAATGGGAGCAATATAACAATGAGTGGAATTTTGCTTATAAATCTAAGCATGGTGTAAAATTGCCAGTAAACTATACTTATCAGAAATTTCTTGCATACGCCATGCAAAAATGTGGAATCAACTCTTCTGTTGTTTGCAAGTTAGTGTTTAAAAATGGCGATGGGTCATTTGTGGATTTATCCAACGATGGGGATATCTCTACTTTTTTGCACTTTGCAGTTGTAATAACCAGGTATTTTATCTAATTTTAAATAAGGAATTTATAAGTTTTTATATTAGTATTTTAGGAGTTAAAAACTAAAGGGGTAAGTTTTAATTTAATAATGGAAGTTTAGGGGTATGTTTTGTCATATAAGCTAAACTTGAGGTTTGTTTTGTCTCTCTTCACAAACTCTCTCCCACCACCGCCACTTCCACCTCTTGTAGAGGAGGTGTCCTCTTGTTAGTACTTAGAAGATATTATTCAAGGTGTATGTGTGTGTAAGTGTATTCGGTTGAGAGAGAGAGAGAGAAATCGAGAGAAAGTTTGAAGGGAAGAAGAAGGAAAAGATTAAGAAGTTTGTTGCTGTGATTCAGGGATTTAAACTGAAGTGATTCAGGTAAACAATCCATACCTTATATGTGTTTTAATTCTCTAAAGTGTTCTTGAGGTTTATAGTTAAGTTCTTGGTGGGTTTTGTTAAAAAGAGGTGTTTTGGGAAATCTGAGCTTAAGGTTAGGTTATGTTTATAGTCTTAATCATAACTGCATCTTTATAGCAATATGCATAGAATAAAACTGTAAAAATCTGGGTTTTAGGATGAAACAGTAGACTGAGACATTCATCGAAGTCGTAGTAGGCTAATATTCATCGAAGTCGCAATGGACGAATGCGACATTCATCGGAGTCGCAATGGTTGGTTGCGACTTGGCATTGAAGTCGCAATGGTCGTTTGCGACTTGGCTTGAAATCGCAGTAGTAGATTGCGATTCGAGTGTGGGATCGCAGTAGTTGGTTGCGACTCCAAGGTGGAATCACAATAGTGGGTTGCGACTCCAAGGTGGAATCGCAATAGTGGGTTGCGACTCCAAGGTGGAATCGCAATAAGGGGTTGCGACTTCGGGGTGAAATCGCAATAAGGGGTTGCGACTTCAGGGTGGAATCGCAATAGGAGATTGCGATTTGGTACTGTTCATTGCGATTTCAGTTGGGAATTTTGTAAGTTTAAGTATTAAAGGAAATATTTGGTATTTTATCTGATTTCAGATTTGGTGAAAGATCAACGTACGTGAGTTATCTTGGAAGGGTTTTTGTGATAAAAACAAGGTGAGTTTTTATTTGAAATGTTTTCAAATAGAATACATATATGTGATTAAATGTAATATGGTGCATATAATGTTTATATGAATATTGCATTGTATGAGTACTAGTTGGCCGGGCTTAGGACCGGTGAAAGTTGGATGTACAAAGGGACAGTGGTGTTGGCTGTATTTAGTACAACGGTGTAAATTAATTAATTGGCTTGCTACCAATTAATATGGCCAAGGAAAAGAAAAGAGATAGAGATGGAAAGATACATGATGCATGAGTCATATTTGGTATTCTTACGTGCATTATGTGCAAATGTTTTCTTTTACTAACGGGGATTTTCTCACTAGACCTCAAGGTCTAACCCTCATTTTTGTTTTAAAATATGTATTCCAGGTCATGGAGCAAACAAGAGACAATGATAGGATTTATCATGTTAGCTTTTGTGGATGTTGAATGATTATGAAGATTTCAGTTATAATTAGTAGTAGTTATGTATTTTACTTTATTCGAAAAAGTTTGTACTGAAAGACCTAATTGTAGAATTTAAGGGACCATATTTGGATTATGATATGTTATTTTGTGGTGAATTATATGAAACTTGTATGTTGGGATTAAGGGATGTTACAAATGGTATCAGAGCCTTAGTTTAAGAGATTTAGGTATTAGTATTTGTACCTAGACTTAAACTGCATGCGAAGTAGGATGTCCTTGTTATTTTAGAACCTTGGGATGATAAATATAAAAAGGTAGAAGGAACATCATGTAAGGTAATTTCAGATTACACTTGGCCAGTGTAATTATGATCTTACAGGTACATGTTTGAACCAGAATACTTTATTATATGGGGTATGTGCTTATGTGTATATTAACCTTGTTTGAATCAACAGAATGGCAAGTGGAACGAGACAAACAGCCGGAGGAAGGGGAAGAGGGGGAGAAAGAGGCAGTGTACTGGGGCGAGGCACAGAGTTTGTTACGAGAGACGACCTAGCGAATGAAATGGGAAGACTTCAGGCAAATATACAAGCTATGTTTAACCAGACTCACCATTCGGAAACAGCAATACCAGACCCTACCCTTGAAAGTGAAGTGCCTATCACACCTATTGTCACGTCAGTACCAAGGAAGTGTGATTATAAAATGTTTTTAAGCTGTAAACCACCCAATTATGGAGGGGACAGAGATCCAGTAAAAGCAATGCGATGGCTGAAGGAGGTTGAAGCTGTATTTAAGACCAGTAAATGCGCGGAAGAAGATAAAGTGTTATATGGAACGGCAATGTTGAAAGCAGACGCCTTGTATTGGTGGGAAGCCCTTATTGACTCTGAAGGACCTGAGGTATATTCAACTTTTACTTGGGGAGAATTCTCGAGAGCATTTAAGGAACAGTTTTGCCCGCAAGCCGCAGTTAGATAGTTGGAAGAGGAATTCCTGAGCCTACAACAAGGAAATTTGTCAGTAAGAGACTACACTGCTCGCTTCTTGGAAAAGTCGCGTTTTGGGGAGTATTATGTTGCCACCGAAAAGATGAAGATGGAAAGGTATGTATTCGGATTGAATTCAGAGATCAGGAAGTTAGTGACTGCAGCGAGACCTAATACTTTTTCAGAAGCAGTAAATGCTGCGGAAAATGTGAAGCGAGACAATAAGCGGGATGTTGGGGATAAGAGTGCGGGAAAGAGAAAATGGGAAGGACCACCACATGATGTGAAGAAGTCTGGATTTCAGCGATTTGATAGTCGTCCACCTTTTAGAGCAGCTGAAAGACCTTGCCCAAAGTGCCACCGTTTCCACCAAGGAAGCTGTCAAGTAGATCCTAGAAACTGTTATAAGTGCGGGAAGTTTGGACACATTGCTAAAGATTGTAGGGTGGTTAGATTTTGTTATTCATGCAATTCGCCAGATCATCTTCAATCAGATCGTCCATTGGGAAGAATACCATCGGGTGGCACGTCAACAAGAGCATCGGGTGTTAGACCAACAGCACCGAGGTTAGAGCCAGCAAGAGCAAGAGGCCGTTCATTTCAAATGACAGCAAAAGAAGCGGAGGAAACTCCGGACGTGGTTACAGGTACATTCTTAATAAATTCTACACGTGCTAAGGTGTTATTTGATTCCGGTGCAAACCGATCGTTTGTGTCTCCTTCATTTGCTGCTTACATGCGTTTAAAGCCGAAAGTGTTAGATCATGCTTTATTGGTAGATACGGCAAATGAAAATCAAGTATCAGTTAAAGAAGTATTTGATAGTTGCGTGATAGATATAGAAGGGTGCGGAGTACCGATTCAGTTGTTTCCAATAGCCCTGGTAGAGTTTGATGTGGTAGTGGGAATGGACTGGTTAGCCGAGAACCAAGCTAATATAAATTGTGATAAGAAGTTAATAAACGTAGTGTTACCTGAAAAAGGGCCGGTAGTGATTTATGGCGATCGTAGGAATTATCAGTATAATCTTATTAACATGATAAAAGCCCGTAAGTGTGTTAGTAAAGGTTGTCAGAGTTACTTAGCTTATGTAATAGATACTAAGCTAGAGAAGAGTAAGTTGGAAGACATTCCAATTGTTAGTGATTTTCCAGAAGTATTTCCTGAAGACTTGAACAGTCTTCCGCCCGTTAGACAGGTAGAGTTCGGTATAGATCTAATTCCTGGAGCCAACCCTGTAGCCCGTGCACCGTATCGTTTGGCGCCTCCAGAAATGAAAGAAATGATGGCACAACTGCAAGATCTATCCGTTAAGGGTTTCATCAGACCAAGTTCTTCACCGTGGGGAGCACCAGTCTTATTTGTGAAAAAGAAGGATGGTTCGATGAGAATGTGTATCGACTACAGAGAATTGAATAAGCGCACAATCAAAAACAAGTATCCTCTACCTAGAATTGATGACCTCTTCGATCAATTAGTTGGAGCATGTTGTTTCTCCAAGATTGATTTAAGATCCGGTTATCATCAGTTGAAGGTTAAAGAAGAAGACGTGTTGAAAACTGCTTTTCGCACCAGGTACGGTCACTATGAGTTTCTAGTAATGCCATTTGGATTGACAAACGCTCCAGCCGCCTTTATGGATTTAATGAATCGGGTATGTAAGCTATATCTTGATAAATTCGTCATTGTATTTATCGATGATATACTTATTTATTCCCGATCCAAAGAGGATCATGCACGAAATCTTCGTTTGATTTTGGAATTGTTGAAGAAAGAAAAGTTGTATGAGAAATTTTCAAAGTGTGAATTCTGGTTGCGGGAAGTTCAGTTTTTGGGGCATATAGTTTCTGAAAAGGGTATACAAGTCGATCCGATGAAAGTGGAAGCAGTTGAAAAATGGGAACCACCAAAGACAGCAACAGAAGTACGAAGTTTTCTGGGTTTGGCCGGCTACTACCGAAAGTTCATAAAATATTTCTCTCGTATTGCCACACCGTTGACGAAACCGACTCGGAAGAATTTGAAGTTCGAATGGAAGGCAGAACAGGACGAAGCATTCAGGATATTAAAGGAGAAACTCTGCAGCGCGCCGATATTAGCATTGCCAGAAGGTTCGGATGATTTTGTGGTCTACAGTGATGCTTCTAAGTTAGGTTTGGGATGTATACTCATGCAACGTGGAAAAGTAATTGCCTATGCTTCTCGTCAATTAAAGGATCATGAAAGGCAATACCCTACCCATGATATGGAACTTGCAGCGGTTGTCTTTGCATTGAAGATTTGGAGACATTATCTGTATGGTTCCAAATGTCAAATTTTTACTGATCATAAGAGTCTTCAACATCTTTTTGATCAAAAGGAACTGAATATGAGGCAAAGAAGGTGGCTAGAGTTAGTGAATGATTATGATTGTGAAATCCTTTATCACCCAGGAAAAGCGAATGTGGTGGCAGATGCACTAAGTCGACAAGAAAGAAGTGGAACGATAAAGGCGATATCTTTAAGAGCGGAACTGCTTCCAAACATTTTTGACGAATTACTGAAGTGCCAATTAGATGCTTATCAAGAAGAAAGTTTGAAATCTGAACGGTTGGTTGGGATATCAGCATTGCTTGGGAAAGATAACCGTGGGTTGTTGTGTTTGGGGAATAGGATTTGGGTACCTCGTTTGGGTGGATTACGTGATCGTGTACTACAAGAAGCTCATCAATCTCGATTCTCCATTCATCCAGGTACAAATAAAATGTATAGAGATTTGAAACAATTCTATTGGTGGCCGGGGATGAAAAGAAGTATTGCTAAGCATGTGGAAGACTGCATTACCTGCAAGAAAGTAAAGATTGAACATCAGAAACCGTTTGGTCAGTTACAACGCTTAGATATTCCAGTGTGGAAATGGGATCAGATCACAACTGATTTCATTACCAAGTTACCAAGAACTTCAAAAGGATTCGATTCTATTTGGGTGATTGTGGATAGGTTGACGAAGTCTGCTCATTTCTTGCCGATAAAAGAAACCGATTCTTTGGAACGTTTGGCCAAACTGTACATTAATGAAATAGTAACTCGACATGGAGTACCAATTTCGATTATTTCTGATCGAGATAGTCGTTTTACTTCTAGATTCTGGAGAAGCTTTAAAAAAGAAATGGGAACACAAATCAAGTTAAGTACAGCATATCATCCACAGACTGATGGACAAAGCGAAAGAACAATTCAGACGTTAGAAGATATGCTTCGGGCTTGTATAGTTGATTTTGGAGGATCATGGGATAAACATTTGCCTTTGATAGAGTTCGCTTACAACAACAGTTATCATTCTAGTATTCAGGCGGCACCGTTTGAAGTATTGTATGGCAGGAAATGCCGAACGCCCTTGTGTTGGAATGAAGTGGGGGAAAAGCAGTTAGCAGGGCCAGAAATAGTGCAGTTAACAGCAGATAAGATTACTCAGATCCGGGATAGATTGAAAACGGCACAAGACAGACAGAAAAGTTATGCAGATCGACGCCGGAAACCGTTAGAATTTCAGGTTGGGGAATTTGTGATGTTAAAAGTTTCACCTTGGAAAGGAGTCATACGTTTTGGGAAGCAAGGTAAACTCAGTCCGTGGTATATTGGGCCATTTGAAATTACAGAAAGAATTGGTGAAGTAGCATACAGATTGGATCTTCCGTTGGAATTGAGCAGGATTCACAACGCGTTTCATGTGTCGAATTTTCGGAAATGTTTAGTCACGCCGGACCAGGCAGTCTCTCTACCGGATATCCAGGTTGATGAAAAGCTGAACTACGTGGAAGAACCGGAAGCTATAGTTGATCACAAGGTTAAAATATTAAGGAATAAAAAGATCAAGCAAGTAAAGGTCCAGTGGAAACATCATAGGGGTCAGGATGCAACATGGGAATCGGAGACGGAGATGAGAGCCAAATACCCTCATCTGTTCACTTAATCGAATTCCGGGACGGAATTCTTTTAAGGGGGAGATGTTGTAATAACCAGGTATTTTATCTAATTTTAAATAAGGAATTTATAAGTTTTTATATTAGTATTTTAGGAGTTAAAAACTAAAGGGGTAAGTTTTAATTTAATAATGGAAGTTTAGGGGTATGTTTTGTCATATAAGCTAAACTTGAGGTTTGTTTTGTCTCTCTTCACAAACTCTCTCCCACCACCGCCACTTCCACCTCTTGTAGAGGAGGTGTCCTCTTGTTAGTACTTAGAAGATATTATTCAAGGTGTATGTGTGTGTAAGTGTATTCGGTTGAGAGAGAGAGAGAGAAATCGAGAGAAAGTTTGAAGGGAAGAAGAAGGAAAAGATTAAGAAGTTTGTTGTTGTGATTCAGGGATTTAAACTGAAGTGATTCAGGTAAACAATCCATACCTTATATGTGTTTTAATTCTCTAAAGTGTTCTTGAGGTTTATAGTTAAGTTCTTGGTGGGTTTTGTTAAAAAGAGGTGTTTTAGGAAATCTGAGCTTAAGGTTAGGTTATGTTTATAGTCTTAATCATAACTGCATCTTTATAGCAATATGCATAGAATAAAACTGTAAAAATCTGGGTTTTAGGATGAAACAGTAGAATGAGACATTCATCAAAGTCGCAGTAGGCTAATATTCATCGAAGTCGCAATGGACGACTGCGACATTCATCGGAGTCGCAATGGTTGGTTGCGACTTGGCATTGAAGTCGCAATGGTCGTTTGCGACTTGGCTTGAAATCGCAGTAGTAGATTGCGATTCGAGTGTGGGATCGCAGTAGTTGGTTGCGACTCCAAGGTGGAATCGCAATAGTGGGTTGCGACTCCAAGGTGGAATCGCAATAGTGGGTTGCGACTCCAAGGTGGAATCGCAATAAGGGGTTGCGACTTCGGGGTGAAATCGCAATAAGGGGTTGCGACTTCAGGGTGGAATCGCAATAGGAGATTGCGATTTGGTACTGTTCATTGCGATTTCAGTTGGGAATTTTGTAAGTTTAAGTATTAAAGGAAATATTTGGTATTTTATCTGATTTCAGATTTGGTGAAAGATCAACGTACGTGAGTTATCTTGGAAGGGTTTTTGTGATAAAAACAAGGTGAGTTTTTATTTGAAATGTTTTCAAATGGAATACATATATGTGATTAAATGTAATATGGTGCATATAATGTTTATATGAATATTGCATTGTATGAGTACTAGTTGGCCGGGCTTAGGACCGGTGAAAGTTGGCTGTACAAAGGGACAGTGGTGTTGGCTGTATTTAGTACAGCGGTGTAAATTAATTAATTGGCTTGCTACCAATTAATATGGCCAAGGAAAAGAAAAGAGATAGAGATGGAAAGATACATGATGCATGAGTCATATTTGGTATTCTTACGTGCATTATGTGCAAATGTTTTCTTTTACTAACGGGGATTTTCTCACTAGACCTCAAGGTCTAACCCTCATTTTTGTTTTAAAATATGTATTCCAGGTCATGGAGCAAACAAGAGACAATGATAGGATTTATCATGTTAGCTTTTGTGGATGTTGAATGATTATGAAGATTTCAGTTATAATTAGTAGTTGTTATGTATTTTACTTTATTCGAAAAAGTTTGTACTGAAAGACCTAATTGTAGAATTTAAGGGACCATATTTGGATTATGATATGTTATTTTGTGGTGAATTATATGAAACTTGTATGTTGGGATTAAGGGATGTTACAGCAGTCGATTCAGAAAGGCCCCCATTACTTTTTGTGTATCCCGGCGTATCCGACGGTGACGACGACGGTGACGACGACGAAGACCTCCAAATAGAGCAGCCTGATTCTCAACAACAACAACCACCACAACCACACGAAGGGCGTACTGCTGGAGTTGCTGATGAAGAAACCCACGTTTTCAGAACGGGTAATTCTGAAATAGACAGATCAGACACCGATAATGATGATCACGAAGAATATACCCCTAGTAGAAAATCATGTAGTCAGGTAAATGACTTTTTTGATATGCCCCCTATTCTTCCAGACTCCCATACCCAGACACAAACCTACGAACCTACACCTTATATTCGCAGTGAAAGGTTAAAAGCAGGTCAGATATTCGATTCGAAGGATCTCTTGGCAAGTCAGATCGGACTCAAGTTCTTGGAAGAGGGTTTCCAAAGTCACGCGCGGAAATCTGACAAAAGCAGATACGTAGTTGAATGTGCCAGAGAAAAGTGTGAGTGGAGGTTGTACGCGATTCACACGGGTCCCAAAGGAGGGGCGATAATGATTAAAAAGTTGCACGACGTACACACTTGTACGAGGACGCAACTTAATCCCCACCACAAACAAGCCGGCAAAAAGACTTTGGGTGCGATGCTGAAAAACAAATTTCTTGATGTTAGCAGGTCATTGCGTCCAAAGAACATCGTCCACGATGTTCACCGGCAGTTCGACGTCACGATTGATTACCACCAAGCTTGGCGTGCGCGATGTCATGCACTGTTTATGGTGAGAGGCACGTTCGAGGAGTCGTATGAACGACTCCCGACATATTTATATAATTTGCAGCTGCAGAACCCTGGTACTGTCACGCAGCTACGGACCGATTCACGTCGACGGTTTGAGATGTGCTTCGTGGCCCTTGGACCCGCGGTACGTATTTTAACACGTCATATGTTTACACATTATAAACTATAACATTTACAAATGAAAACCACCTATGTTTTTGCAGATCCGTACATTTCTGGCAAATCTACGTCGTGTCCTGATAATAGACGCAGCCCATTTAAAGGGCCGTTACTTGGGTATGATGTTCCTGGCGGTTGCCATGGACGGGGATAACTCCATCGTTCCAGTAGCTTTTGGCGTAGGCAAGTCTGAAACCGGGGACGAGTGGACTTGGTTTATGTCCATGTTGAGACAAGCTATCGGAGACCCGCAAGGGTTGGTGTTTATGTCTGACAGGGCTCCTTCCATAAGCGCCGCAATCTCTGCCATGTACCCAAACGCCCCTCACGCCATATGCTGTTGACATTTGGAGATGAACGCCAAATCCAAGGACAAACGTATTACCACCTACAAGGATGTCTATTGGGCGGCATGCAGAGCATATACGGATCGGGAGTTTAACAAGTACATGAATATGCTACGATATAGTGCCAAGGAAGCAGCCAAAGTCTTTGACGAAGCTGGACCGGAGAGGTGGTCCGCGGCCCATTTTCCTGGACAACGGTATGACATTCTGACCTCGAATAGTGCAGAGTCTGTGAATGCACTCTCCCGTTTTGCGCGTAGATGTCCGATTGTTAATCTTATGGACTACTTTCGGGCCTTTCAACAAGAGTGGTACCAAATTCGACGCCTAAAAGGGGCTGAGATACAAAATGCACTCATACCAACGGCGGAGAATATCGTTCAGTACAGGGCGCGTCGTGCAGCGACATGGCCGGTAAGAGCAATCGGGTATGGGAAGTACGAGGTGCATGATGACTATATTCACGCGATTGTGAATATGGAAGACCACTTTTGTTCGTGTCGCGAATGGGATAAATCTAGGTTACCGTGCGGCCATGCCATCGTTGCAGCAAGATATATGGGTCGTACAGATTGCAGCGACTTGGCTGTACCTTTCTTCACGTCCGAATATTACCGGAAAACATACGTGGAGGTAATAAACCCAGCTGGACCCCCTGCAGCATGGGTGCATCCACCCGACCCGTTTCCGCCATGCTATCCACCTTTAATGGATAAGAACAGAGCCGGGAGACCGAGAAAGAACGACCGACGTCCATCACGTGGTGAAAGTTCGATACAACGAAGATGTACTCGGTGCCAATGCGTAGGACACACTCGTGGAGAGTGTCCAAATCCCGCCCCTTCAACCGTGCCAAGGAGACATTCAGTCAGTCACACCTCGGGCCCGTCACAGCTTGAACCATATGGAACAAACACATATGATATTGTTGATCTGAACGCTGATTTGTAAAATATATATATATATATATTCATATTATATATATACACACATACATATGCTTCTAAATGAACATTGATAACACAGCTAGTTTGTAAATGATATATATATTCATATTATATATACACACATACATATGCTTTTAAATGAACATTGATAACACAGCTAGTTTGTAAATGATATATATATTCATATTATATATACACACACATACATATGCTTCTAAATGAACATTGATAACACAGCTAGTTTGTAAATGATATATATATTCATATTATATATACACACATACATATGCTTTTAAATGAACATTGATAACACAGCTAGTTTGTATTCCATCCAACATGCTCTTCATCTTCAATCTTTCTGACCCTTCTTCAACGGCTTCTGCTTTTGCAACCACGTATGGCCATTGTGTACCACAACCCGGACACACTTTAGCAAATGAGTTGAGGGTTGTCATATATTCAACAAGAGGAGTAGGCCCATGTGGATAGAGTACGGCTACCAAAATCTAGCATCATTAACAAACAAAACCCCATGTTTGTTTATCCGAATGAGGTAACCTCTGACTTGACCTTGCATGATGTATCCAACCTAACCGTGGTTCAGCGGCTTAAAAACTACTTTTCAGAGAAATTAACAACAAAAAAAAATACAAAACAACACAGTAAAAAAAATACAAACAACAACACAGTAAAAAAAATACAAAACAAAAAAAAATACAAAACAACTAAAACAACCACCACCTACTTAAAAATTGATTTAGTTTCATCAATCCAAGCTTGCTTCTCGTTTACCTTCGCTTGAATAATTGCGAAGTCTTGCAGAATATGGTGAATTGCTTCTTGTTCTCGACGAACACGAGCCTCCCGAGCTTTTATATCCCCTTTCATCCTTTTGATCTCCCTGTCTTCCTCTTCGATCTTTCTCAAATGGACTGCCTTCCTGTCCATAATTTTTTTCCACTCTTCTGTTAGTTCATCTATCTCCTTTTCCTTTTTTGCTATGGCAACCTCGATTTGAGGTGGCATTTTTTCAGAAGTAGACTTAGGGTTTGATGACGATGCCATTTGTGGATGAAATGAGAGAAGAGAAATCAAGAGAGAAAGCAATTCAAAGAAAGAAAGCAAGAGAGAAATCACGAAAGAAAACAATAAACAAGTGTGAATTGTGAATTGCATATTACTGATATTTATGGATGAAATCTCAAACATGCAAATGAATTTCAACCACAAATCGGTCTTCAAAGTACAATAATTGTGGAAAAAAACAGTAAAAGCATGCAAGATTCGTCTAAGTACAGGGACCAAAAGTGTAAATTTCCAGGGACCAAAACTGTAAAATTTGGTCCATCGCGGGCAGGGGCCAAATGTGCACCGCGGCCAAAGTTGAGGGGCTCCGCGGGGCACTTTCGGCCAAAGTTCGTGCCACGTCATCCCGCGATCGCGGGGGTCAAAGGAAGTCAAACGCGGGCAGGGACCAAAACTGCCAACACGGGCATTCTTGAGGGGGGAAATCTGGACCGCGGTCATTCTTGAGGGACCAACGCGGGCAAAGTGGGCATAGTTTGGTGACACGTGGCCTGGGGCCCGCGATCGTGGGCTCCATCGCGGATTTTTGGGGCATTTTTGTAAGATGGGAGAGATTTGTGGCATTTTGGTAACTCGAAGTTGGACTTTTGGCATTTTAATTAATTTCCCTTTTGTTTATTAACTTGTCAAAGTTTTTTTATTATTATTATTTTGGTGTTGTTTAGTTTATGACAATTTCAACATACAAGAGGCCTAAATTACAAGTTTTATAGATTGAAAAATACATATTTCTTAAAAAATGGCGTGATTTTTAATAATTAAAAAACATAGAATTTACAAAAGAAAAAAAAACCGGCGTAAATTTTGATAACTGGAAATATAGAATTTACAAAAAATATTGGTATGAATGTTTAATAGTTGAAAAATACAAAATAAGAAAAAATAAAAATATGATCTGGATTTTTTTTTCTTAGTTGGATTTATAAAATAAATAAATAATGCCACATCAATAAAAACCTAACTCTAATCAGCATTTGTAAGTTATTAGGTAACCCAGGTACTTGAAAGTTTGATATTTTACAATTGAGGTACCAAAATAAAGGTTTTAAGAGTACGTTACTCAAAATTAAAGGGTATTTATTAAAACCGCTAAGTGTACAAAACATTCATACCTATTACAAATGTGGTCTAAAACATTATGGTATAATTTATAATTTAAATTATGAATTTTACTTTTTAAATTAAATTATGGAACTGTTTATTTTGTTTTACACTATTTTCAATTACACATTTCATGTGTATTGAAACTTTTTATTTTATGGAAGATGAACACTTCTTTGTCAAATTTATTTTGATGTTGTGATTTTATAAATTATTGGATTATAACCCGCATAAACCACACCACTGCATAAGGGGCGATTTCCGGTGGCGGCGAGGGTTATTTCCGGCGGCGAGGAGTTCCTGGAGGGACGAAGACGAGACCAAATCCAGAGACAACGGT
Source organism: Saussurea involucrata (assembly GCA_033807775.1). NCBI lineage: Eukaryota > Viridiplantae > Streptophyta > Magnoliopsida > Asterales > Asteraceae > Saussurea > Saussurea involucrata. The sequence continues at coordinate 228,340,990 of CM066314.1, forward strand.
GAGGGCAAAATTCGAAGAAGAAGAGAACAAATCAGAAACGACGGTGAGGGCAATATTCAGGGTCTTTCTCCTGAACAATATTGTTGGAGGCGACTGACTTGTAACTGGAAGTGGAAAAGTTGAGGACTCAAATCGGAGGGATTTAACTCGAACGTTGGCGACAGTGGGTCAATCGGAGGTCCGGTTTTCTCAAGGTCTAAGGAGGAATCTGATTCAGGCCTGTTTCCTGGAAGAATAAAATCCCAGGTGAATTTGCTGAGAACCGGAGAAGATGTGTACGGATATACCAGAAAACAGGTTTTTCGGGAAAATATCTCGAGGTTGTACGGATCTACCGGAAAAGAGGTTTTCCGGGAAAAAATCTCTGGGTGATTTCTGAGCTATCCGGAGAAGAGGTTTCCGGACCTGAACTTTTAAGTGGGCAGGACACCGCAACTGGAAGTTTGGTATCCGGATATACCCGAACTTGGTTTTGACGACCGTGTACAGGTGCAGTACACCTTGCCTGGAGAATTGTAATCCGGGTTGTTTTTCCGGATTTGAATCCCTCGTCAGTATAATTACCAATTCAAAGCAGTAGGTTCTGTCTACCTGGGTGGATGGCGGAAATTCATTGGAAACGATCAAGGCATAGTGACAGGTTCCTGGATCGAGAAAAGAAAAGTGTTCATCCATCGGAACCAACAGTCGTTCTTGTTCTTTAATTGCCCAACAAATTGGGAACCAATCCATCTATGGAGGTTATTCAGAAAGTATGGTGAGGTGAAAGATGTATACATGGCAAATAAGAAAATAAGGAACGGGAAGGAATTCAGATTCGTTAGATTCAGAATGCGTGGATATGTGAAGGAGATGGAAAGACGATTAAATACCATTTGGATTGGCTCTTTTAAACTGAGAGTCTTTTTGACAAACAAACCAAACAGGAAGAGTGGAGGGGACGATATGGCTGTAAAGTTTAGAAGAACAGAGAGTGGAGGACAAAGAACTAAGTCTTGGAACCAAAATCGATCATATGCAGAAGCTGTGAAAGAAGGAATGGAACCAGACAAATGGAAGGTGAAAAAGGAAAGAGAAGGCAACAATGGAAATGAACAAGGTAAATCGGAAATCTAGGAGGAAATTGTGGGATCATGGGAACCGGACGATAACAATAAAAAGTTTCTTACGAAATGCCTACTGGGAAATGTGACCTCGCTAGATAACTTAGAGGCGGTCAAATCAATATGCAGATCGGAAGCGTTGACGGGTTGTACGGTAATGCAACTAGGTGGAAGAAACATCTTGCTTAAATTTGAAAAAGAGGAGACTATGATGGAGGTCCTCGGTAATAAGACACACGGGCTGCACCACTGGGTCAGGAATGTGAGGAGATGGTCGGAAGGCTACTGTTCGTCAGAGAGGATGTTATGGGTAAAAAATTCAGGAGTTCCCTTACACGCCTAGAAGGAGGAGATTATTAAACAAATAATTAGGAAGTGGGGAACACCGACAAAAACAAGAAATTGCGCACTAGAGAAGAGTAACAATCTAAAATACGGGAAGGTACTAATAGGCTCGTCAATCATGACTACGATAGATGAAGTGTTAAGCATGAAGGTGGGAAAATGTGAACGTGTGAATTGTGGATTTTGGTCAATATCGACCTTACGAACATTTTGAGAATTGTAAACCTTTCAATTTTGGGTCGAAGGCCAATTGTGATTTAAGAGACAAAGATTTTGGGTAAATATGTATTTTGGGTTTATGTAACCGTGTTGGCTCGCGTTATTAGTCAAACGTTTATTTTGCTTTTAAGGGCTTGGTTTATACTCAAATAGGTCTTTGAGGGTGTTTGCCGATTTTAGTAGCTCGCGATGGAGCTTTGGATGTGTTATGCACTTAGTTGCGTTTTATTTGAGAATATGCCCTTTTGAGTGTTTTGTTTCATAAGTGAATACCATTTGACAATTATGCACTCTTGGTACTTTTGGGGGTCTTATAAACCATTGCAAATTTTATACATTATCAAGTTATAAAGTGTGTATATATATATATACGGTTTGACTTCATTGGGAAAGTGGCAATGAAGGGGTTTTGAGTTAGTCATGCCTCGGAGCATGTAATTGCATAATGTGGGTTAGATACACTTCATTTGCATATGTTGACTTTTTAGCAAAAGGTCATTTGATCTTTTGAGCTTATGACTCGGTTTTTGGACTCCGTTGGGTCTTGAGGACATGTGTCCGATTTTGATAGCTCGATGTAGAGCTTTGGTTATGATTTGCATGTATTGCATCTATTTTGGAATTACATGATTTGAATGCGTTGGTTATTCTTTTGGAGCCATGTATAAATTTCTAAATTAAACAAACTTGTTTTGGATGGTGAGATCCCAAGGTAAAGATCCGGTTTGGGTTGAACTTGGTGGTTTTAGGCTAGAGATCTGGTTTGGTTGATGCCTTAATAGACTAAAGATCCGGTTTTGGTTGATGTCTCCGTGGACTAAAGATCCGGTTTGGGTTGATGTCTCACTTGGCTAGAGATCCGGTTTGGGTTGATGCCTCACTTGACTAAAGATCCGATTTGGATTGATGTCACAATAGACTAAAGATCCGGTTTGGGTTGATGTCTCCTTAGACTAGAGACTCGGTTTGAGTTGATGTCTTCATGGACTAAAGATCCGGTTTGTGTTGATGTCCGAGATTGACTAAAGACCTGGATAAGGTTGATGTCATATGTTTTTCCATCCACGAAACATGCTTATAATTCATAATTGTGGTTTAACTTGTGTATTCGCCACATTCGATGAAATTGGGTCTCCCCCGTCACCGAAAGGTGTTGTTTCGGGTATTTCTTTTATCCATGTTTTTGATGACGATAAGGATTGTTTTCCATGATTTTTGCGCGGTATATTATGCCTCATCCTTGTTTGGATGTTTTGATTGTTGGAGTTTTATTCGCGTTGATATTATTTGGAAACTTGATATTTATCCACATCTTGAGTGAGTTTTGGAATTGAATCCATTATTGAGAAATGATTTTCATTGGAGATTTCGTCACGGAATTTGTGTGCGTATGGAAAATGGGTTGTTGGTATATTTAGTACAAATCCCTTTTTTGGAAATCATGATTTAAGTTGCATCCTTTTTATTTAACGAGTTATTTAATCATGACGTAAACTCTTGAACTCAATAGGCGTTATCCTAACCTTTTTATTTGTCGGCATGTGTAACAGGTTCAGGTTGGGAATAGTTCTAGTGACACTGTGAAGAGACGAGTGCTAGTAGTGTGCTCGAGAAGTGAATTGCTTAGTGAAGTCTTCCGCAAATATTTTGGGAATAGCAACTTGTATTCGGGTTAAGTAACACCCGACTTTATTTGGTTATGATGTATGCCTTAAGTTAGTAAATGTTGAAGTTTGTTACGTTTTAAATTTTGAGGTATTTCCAAGGATTGGTTGTAGAAGGGATTTTTATCCCTATTTGGTTATCTATGGAAGTTTTTAGTAGTTGCTCTTTCCAAATTTCGAGGGTGTTACACGATCCTTTGGCATCTTTTCTGTTCGTGATAGTAGCCGAGACATTGCATGTGCTAATGGAAGAAGCAAAAGAAAAAGGGTTGTATGAAGGCATTAAAGTGGGCGGAGACATTTCAGTTTCACGCTTGCAATACGCGGACGATGTCATTTTCTTTGGAAAATGGAACGTAAACAATTTAAACAACTTGATGAAAATCCTTAAATGTTTTCAAGATCTTTCGGGGCTGAAAATTAATGTGAGGAAGAGTAAAATTTACGAGGTGGGGGTACCCGAAGCAGAAGTGCAAGCCTGGGCAAACGGGATAGGTTGTGGCTACGATTTGTTATCGTTCATTTATTTGGGATTACCCGTGGGTGCATCTTTGAGAAGAATCGTGTAACACCCCAAAATTTGAAGAACAAGAATTGGGATTGCGGACGTCCACAGAGGCCAAGGACCGGACGTCCGCGATGAGCGAAAGTCCGCATAGCGTCCGCGGAAGCAATAGAGATTTTGGAGGAAAACTTGTCGGCTGAGGCTGGACGTCCGCGAGGGGAGCCATGCGGACGTCCGCGATGTGTCTGATGGCACTTTTGTTTTAAGAGAGACCTTTCCCCTCTCTCTTTCCTCATTTTCCATTTCACAACCCTAACTCAATCTCTCTCTCTCCCTCTCAGCCGATTTTCCTTAAAAGTAACACAAACCCTTCTCCTTCTTCACCTTTTTCACTTAATCTAAACCCATTTTCCACCATTGTTGAAGATATGGAAGCTTGGAGCTTTTATGGGTGATTAGGAGCTTTTGTTTGGGAGATTCAAGTGATAAAGGTAATATTCCTCTACCCAAATGCTAGGTTATTGTTGTTTCATCTTTGTTCTATTTTTGGGTATGGTTAGATGATTTTGGTGGTGCTTGGTTGAGGTGATCTCCTCCTTCTTCATTTATGAAGATTAGGGTTTTGGTGTAATTGGGGGTTTTGGATGTATTACATTTGGGGAATGATTCTACATGATTAGATCTAGATATTTATGGTTGGAAACTTATGAATCTAGGTGTAAGATCCCACATCGGCTAGGAGGGGGAACAAAGTCCTCCTTATAAGGGTGGATGGATACCTTCCTTGCATGAGGCCTTTTGCCTGTCACAGGGTGCGATCTGGGTGCGTCCCGCGTATGCCTGTGCGGGCAAGAACAAAACCGTGAGCGGTACCGGTATGTTGTTATACAGAGGGTATGCGCAAAGCGGACAATATCGTGTACGGTGGACTGGGGATGTTACAGAATGGTATCAGAGCCGGTCACCGGGTCGATGTGTCAGCGAGGACGCTGATCCCACTTAGGTGGGTGGATTGTGAGATCCCACATCGGCTAGGAGGGGGAACGAAGTCCTCCTTATAAGGGTGGATGGATACCTTCCTTGCATGAGGCCTTTTTCCTGTCACAGGGTGCGATCTGGGTGCGTCCTGCGTATGCCTGTGCGGACAAAAACAAAACCGTGAGCGGTACCGGTATGCTGTTATGCAGAGGGTATGTGCAAAGCGGACAATATCGTGTACGGTGGACTGGGGATGTTACACTAGGTTTTGGAAGATTTGGACTTGAAGATTCGGGTTTCTTCAAATGAGCATACGTTGAGAAAAATCTAGACTTAGCCTAATCTAGCAAGGTGAGTCCAAGTTGATTTGTGAAAATGTTGTACATGCCAAAATGTTTATTTTAAAGTATTTTTGTGTTGTATATGAAATTATCCCTTGTTGAGTTGTTTGGTGGGTTTTGATTTAATCAAGTGTTGAGCTTTACAAATCTTGTAAAAACACTCACATTTGGGGATTTTGAGTGATTGATGAATAAATCACGAGTAAAGGAGGTTTTGCTAATTTATTGCATAAGTGAAGATGATTTGGTCAAAATACACTTTTAGTGTTTTGAGACTATGCAATAACTATGATGTGGTACAGTTTTAAAGTGTGAACGTGTGAGTTGGGGATTTTGGTCAATCCGACCATGTGAATGTTTGAGAGTTGTAAACCTTTTTATTTTGGGGCCGATGGCCAATTGAGAAATTAAAAAAGGGTAAAGATTTTGGGTAACGATGTATTTTGGTTTACGTAACCGTGTGAGTGACACATATTTAACCAAACGTTTATTTTGGCCTTTAAAGGCTTGATTTATACTCAAATGAGTCTTTTGAGTGTTTGCCGGTTTTAGTAGCTCGAGGTGGAGCCGTGGATGTGTTATATGCTTAATTGCGTGTTATTTGAATATGTGCCGGTTTGAGTGTTTGGTCTTGGGGACAACTCAAGAAGCAATTAAACAAAGGTATGCCTATTCCTATGATGTTTTCCTTTGTTTTTCCGTTGATGATATAGGGAAGAATATTATATTCTTAATAATGTTGATAGCTATTATGGTGGAATACAACGGAGTATTCTTGATCGGCATTACCTATGTGAGACTGATGTGTGGTCGCATCTTTGAGGACGGAAATGGCTACATCTTCTAAAACTCTCATGAAGAAAGGATATGTTCACGACCGAAATGAACACAACGGTAAGAAGTTAATTATGTATAGCTATAATATGTGTGATGCCTATTGTCTCGATTTACTACAAAAAGTGGCTAGTTCAAGACTTTAGTTCACTATCCACGAAGTAGATCCGATAGGTATTCAGTAGGAATGGTTCATGTCCAAAAGACACCTTTTCCGATGCATATTATAACTAGCTTGGAGATCGAAACATAAGTTCCATAATATTGCTTATTTTCTATTCAAATGTGGGGTATTATTTGGGTTTGAATAGAAAATGTGGGGTATTGTTGGAACTTAGTATAGAGGTGAGAAACCTTGTCCCACATAGGAGCCAAGGCAAAGGTTAGAACACTTAATAAACTCAAACCAGTGAGCATTAAATGAATCATTTAATTGCTTAGGCTTGGAATGTGGTGTTCTTGCTGGGCTCTCTTTGACATAAATATACATATTTAATGTCAAAGATTGGGCCTTGGCCCTTGGGGCTCTTGGGGTCTCGATGGGGTCGAGAGTTAACGATTGAGGATCGATATGGTGTAGGCTAACACCGCTTGGCGCGGTTCATGGCGCGACCAAGGTCGCATGGGAAAGCGCGCGAGCCTCTGGAACAGAGCCCGACGCGGACGACGGGGCGGATTGAGCCGCGGGGCCATGCGCGCGAGTCACTGGAGACTTCGAGAACGGAAGTTGGCGCGACTCCCCGCACGGGTTCAGTAGCGCCGCCACTCCCGCGGACCCGTCTGACAGTTTGGCGGTTAGAGATGGAAAACTATTTAAACCACACTTTTTCCTCTTCGTTGGATAGATGAAATCAGACGATTTTGACACGAAAATCAGACAAAATCAGGGTTCTCTCTCATCTCCTTCCATCTTCAAACATAAGATGATTCGCTAGATTCAAGTACAAGACTTGAATACGATTGTTGTATCCTCGGGACAAACGCCAATACCACCGGCGAATTTTTGTCTTAGGACACTGCTTCCGTGCATGCCTCAATCGACACGTTATCTTCGATTATCTACGAAATTCAAGTAAGGTTTACGTTTATTGTCGTTTTGGTATTGGAATTATGATTGTAAAAGATTTGTTCTATACAAATTTCTACCCATTTCTTTGTTATTTATATACAAAATCAATTATATGATTGATGACTCATAACAATCTAAGACAAAAATTTTGTTAAGGAGCGATGGATCAATCATCGTTGAAGAATCGTGTGGAGAAACCCGAGAAATTCAAGAGTTCGGACTTCCGTCGTTGGCAACAAAAGATGTTGTTCTACTTGACAACTTTGCGGGTTGCCAACATACTAACGGAAGAAGAACCACCGGAAAATCCACCGGTAGGAGCGGACGGGGCTGAGCCAACGCAGATACAAGTCTCCGCGCATCAGAAATTTGTCGAGAATTGGAGATCTAACGAATATAGTTGTCGAAACTATATTCTTAACGCTCTCGACCATTCCCTATATGACATATACTCCTCGTTCCGAACGGTAAGGGAGATATGGGATTCCTTGGATGCAAAATATAAAACGCAAGTGGCGTGTTCCAAGAGGTTTACGATAGGGAAATTTCTGAATTATCGGATGACTGATAATAAATCTGTGTTGAAACAGGTTGAGGAATTGCAAGTGCTTGTCCATGAACTTGATGTGGAAGGCATGGGCTTGAATATCAAGCCGGGACATAAAGCCAAGGTTTGTCGATACAAAAGAGACCACGATGGTGTTGGGGGTAGTGGAGGTGGTGGTGCATCTTTTAGCCACGCCAACCTCACTCACTCTCCTAACCAATTTGTTGGTGTGATTGAGACTCACATGGTCTCAAATATTATTGATTGGTGGATCGACATCGGGGCTACAAGGCACATATGCAATTCGAGAAGCCTGTTTGCAAGCTATCAAAAGATGGATGGTGGAGAACCGATGTTCATGGGAAACGCTTCGATTGCCAAGATTGAAGGTAAAGGGAAAGTCATATTGAATTTGACTTCCGGGAAGGATTTGATGTTAACGAATGTGTTACATGTACCCTCATTAACTAAAAACTTGATTTTCGGCCTTATTCTCAATAAGAAAGGGTTCAAAGTTGTATTTGAATCGGACAAGTTTGTCATCACCAAGGGTGGTGTGTATGTGGGTAAGGGCTACCTCAATGAGGGGCTCTTTAATTAAGTGTTGTAACTGACATTGATGTCGCCATTGTAAATAATAATAAAGCGAGCACTAGCTCTGCTAGTTCTGTGTATATTGTTGATCCTTCTTACCTTTGGCATTTGAGACTGGGACATGTCAACTTTAGGTCATTACAAAGAATGATCAAACTTGACATGTTGCCCAAGTGTTCCTTCGATAATTTATTTAAGTGTGAGGTATGTGTAGAAGCAAAATACACAAACCATCCACATAAATCGGTTGAAAAATCAAATGAGGTTCTTGGATTGATTCACAGTGATTTGTGTGATTTCAAGGCAACTCCTACAAAAGGAGGAAATAACTATTATATTTCTTTCATTGACGATTGCAGTAAGTATTGCTATGTGTATCTAATCCACACAAAGGATGAGGCCTTTTAACATGTTTAAAACTTATAAGGCTGAAGTCGAGAATCAACTCGACAAGAAAATCAAAATTCTAAGGTCGGATCGGGGAGGAGAATACGAATCCCATGACTTTGCAGAATTTTGTGCTACACATGGCATTGTGCATCAAACAACCGCTCCATACACTCCTCAACAAAATGGAGTGGCCGAGCGGAAGAATAGAACATTGAAGAACATGATAAATTCAATGTTGATCACGTCTGGAGCTCCACATCATTTATGGGGTGAGGCATGTCTTACTGCAAATATGATCCTAAATCGGATCCCCCCACAAGAAAAGTGATAAGTCTCCTTATGAGCTTTGGAAATGGAGATTACCGTCCTACAAAAGGATGAAAGTGTGGGGTTGCCTTGCCAAGGTTCAAGTCCCTTTACCTAAAAGGACTAAACTTGGACCTAAAATAGTTGATTGTGTATATATTGGACCTTCCCTTAATAGTGCTGCATATAGATTTTTAGTCTATAAATCGAATGTGGATGACATAAGCAATAATACAATTATAGAATCTGCTGAGGCGGAGTTCTTTGAAACGATCTTCCCATACAAAGAAAAAGAGGGAAAAACCTCTAATAGAGGTAAACGACCGATTGATGATACACACTCTCATGTGAACATTGATTCAACTAAGAGTGATCAATCGGGGAATGATGATACCTCTAAGGTTCAAGAAGAAATGGAACCTAGAAGAAGCAAAAGGGGAAGAATCGCCAAAGACTTTGGACCGGACTTTATGGCTTTTAATGCTGAAGGAGAACCTCTCTCTTATAAGGCCGCCATGGAATCATCCGAGGCACCTTATTGGGAAGAGGCCATCCACAGCGAAATTGACTCCATTGTGCAAAACAACACATGGAAATTGGTTGATTTGCCTTAGGGTCATAACGTGATTGGCCACAAATGGATCTTCAAACAGAAATTGAGACCCGATGGCACTATAGAGAAGTACAAATCTCGACTAGTTGCCAAGGGGTACCGTCAAAAGGAAGGTCAAGACTTCTCCGATACATATTCATCGGTTACTAGGATCACGTCTATAAGGACGTTGATTGCAATAGCGGCTATACATAACTTAGAAATACATCAAATGGATGTGAAAACCGCGTTCCTGAATGGTGAATTAGAAGAAGTGATATATATGCAACAACCGGAAGGTTTTGTTGTTAAAGGCCAAGAGAACAAAGTATGTAAGTTGATTAAGTGTCTTTATGGACTTAAACAAGCGCCAAAGCAGTGGCATGAAAAGTTTGATAACACTATGTTGTCAAATGGTTTTCACATAAATGAATGTGATAAGTGTGTTTATGTGAAACAATACAAAGATGCTTATGTTATCATATGTCTGTATGTTGATGATATGCTTATCATGGGATCAAACTTGGATGTAATAAACCAAACCAAGAAGATGCTAAACTCCGCATTTGAAATGAAAGATATGGGAGTTGCTGATGTTATCCTTGGTATAAAGATTCAGAGGAATACAAATGGTTACATCCTTACCCAATCTCACAACGTTGAGAAGGTGTTGCGAAAGTTTGGTCATTATGATGACAAACCGGTTGTGACTCCATTCGATCTTTCAAGTCAATTGAAGAAGAATCTAGGAGATAGTGTTGCTCAGTTGGAATACACTCAAGTTATTGGAAGCTTGATGTATATCATGAACTGTACACGACCGGATATAGTGTATAGTGTGAGTAGACTTAGTCGGTACTCACATAACCCGGGAAAATACCATTGGTATGCACTAGTAAGGGTGCTTCGATATTTGAAATACACAATGGGTTATGGGTTACATTATATGAAATACCCTCCCGTTCTAGAAGGGTATTGTGATGCTAATTGGATTTCCAACCATTCGGAGAGTAAGTCCACAAGTGGATATGTATTCACACTTGGTGGTGCTGCGATTTCCTGGAAATCTTCCAAACAAACCGTGAATACCAGATCAACTATGGAAGCAGAATTTGTCGCATTAGACAAAGCCGCTGAAGAAGTCGAATGGCTAAAAAGCTTCCTAGAGGGTATTCCGTTGTGGCCAAAACCGGTGACTGCTATTGGTATCCATTGTGATAGTATGGCCGCTCTCACTAGAGCGAAGAATCAAATCTACAATGGGAAGTCCCGACACATACGAAGGCGCCACAACACTATAAAGGACTTGCTGAAAAATGGAATCATTTCCATTGACTACGTAAAGTCAAAGGAGAATATTGTCGATCCTTTGACAAAAGGCCTCAGTAGAGAGCAAGTATCCTTCACATCGAGGGGAATGGGCTTAAATCCAACACAACGAGTTTCCTCGGCGGCAACCTAACCTAGCGAAATTGGAGATCCCATGGTCTAGGTTCAATAGGCAAACTAGACGGGGACAACTCAAGAAGCAATTAAACAAAGGTATGCCTATTCCTATGATGTTTTCCTTTGTTTTTCCGTTGATGATATAGGGATGAATATTATATTCTTAATAATGTTGATAGCTATTATGGTGGAATACAACGGAGTATTCTTGATCGGCATTACCTATGTGAGACTAATGTGTGGTCGCATCTTTGAGGACGGAAATGGCTACGTCTTCTAAAACTCTCATGAAGAAAGGATATGTTCACGACCGAAATGAACACAACGGTAAGAAGTAAATTATGTATAGCTATAATATGTGTGATGCCTATTGTCTCGATTTACTACAAAAAGTGGCTAGTTCAAGACTTTAGTTCACTATCCACGAAGTAGATCCGATAGGTATTCAGTAGGAACGGTTCATGTCCAAAAGACACCTTTTCCGATGCATATTATAACTAGCTTGGAGATCTAAACATAAGTTCCATAATATTGCTTATTTTCTATTCAAATGTGGGGTATTATTTGGGTTTGAATAGAAAATGTGGGGTATTGTTGGAACTTAGTATAGATGTGAGAAACCTTGTCCCACATAGGAGCCAAGGCAAAGGTTAGAACACTTAATAAACTCAAACCAGTGAGCATTAAATGAATCATTTAATTGCTTGGGCTTGGAATGTGGTGTTCTTGGTGGGCTCTCTTTGACATAAATATACATATTTAATGTCAAAGATTGGGCCTTGGGCCTTGGGGTTCTTGGGGTCGAGAGTTAACGATTTTGACACGAAAATCAGACAAAATCAGGGTTCTCTCTCATCTCCTTCCATCTTCAAACATAAGATGATTCGCTAGATTCAAGTACAAGACTTGAATACGATTGTTGTATCCTCGGGACAAACGCCAATACCACCGACAAATATTTGTCTTAGGACACTGCTTCCGTGCAGGCCTCAATCGACACGTTATCTTCGATTATCTACGAATATCAAGTAAGGTTTACGTTTATTGTCGTTTTGGTATTGGAATTATGATTGTAAAAGATTTGTTCTATACAAATTTCTACCCATTTCTTTGCTATTTATATACAAAATCAATTATATGATTGATTACTCCTAACAGTTTGGTTGATGTCGGAGATGGGCTAAAGTGATAGTTTGGTTGATGTCTAAGAGATGGACTAAAGACCTAGTTTGGTTGATGTCTAAGAGATGGACTAAAGACCTAGTTTGGTTGATGCCGGAGATGGACTAAAGACCCAATTTGGGTTGATGTCTAAAACTGACTAGAGACCGAGGGATGGTTGATGTCATGTGTTTCCCATCCACGAAGCTTACTTGCGTTTATTAATTGTGGTTTAATTTGTGTGTTTGCCATATTCGATGAAATTGGGTCTCCCCCGTCACCGAAGAGTGTTGTTTTCGGGTACTTTGTTTATCCGCGTTGTCGGTGTCATATTATATGCGTATGGATGGTTTTCCATGATTGATGGACGGATTTTATGTTTCATCCTTGTCGGATGCTTTAACTATTTGAGTATTATTCGCGTTGGCGATTATTTGAGGAATTATTATTTAATTAACTTTTGACGTGGGTTTTGGATTTGAGTCCATTGCAGAGAAATGATTTTCATTGGAAGCTTTCCTTACAGAAATTGTGTGCGTTTGGAATTTGGGTTGTCGATGTCTTTTATACCAACCCTTTTTGAAAATCATAAATTAAGTTATCAAATGATTTGCTCATGATGTAAACTCTTGAACTCACTAGGCGTTAGGCTAACCTTTTTATTTGTCGGCATGTGCAACAGGTTCAGGTTGGGAATAACTTTAGCTACACTGTGAAGTGATGAGTGCTAGTAGAGTGCACGAGAAGTGGTTTGCTTAGTAAAGTCTTCCGCACTTATTTGGGATTAGAAACTTGTAATTGGGTTAAGTAACACCCGCCTAGAGTTGTTAGTTATGAAATTTGTGATGTTTAAACTTTGAGGTATTTTCAAGGATTTTTGTAGAAAAGATTTTATTCTCTTTTGGTTGTTTTATCGAAATTAAAGTTAGTTGCTCGTTCCAATTTTGAGAGTGTTACAAATCGAACATTGGAAGCCGGTTGTGGAGAAAGTTAAAAAGAGGCTGGCATTGTGGAAGGGGAAGTTAATATCTTTTGGTGGAAGATGGACATTGGTAAGATCGGTTCTCGGGAGTTTGTCACTATACTACTTCTCGTTGTTTTGGGCTCCAAAAGGGGTTCTAAAACTTCTAGAAAGTGAGAGATGTCGCTTCTTTTGGGGGGTGGGGGGGATGGTGCAGATGGGAATAAGGGGCTGGTTTGGGTGAAATGGGCCAAAACGCTAGGTGATTTTGGTAAGGGGGCTGAATATTGGGAGTTTGATGAGTTAAAATGTGGCATTATTATGTAAATGGTGGTGGAGATTCAATAGGGAGAAAGATGCCACGTGAGTGAAGGTGATAGAGAACATATACGGGAAGGAAGGGGGGGTTAAGAGGAGATATAGGTAGAGGGGCCAAAAGATCGGTTTGGAATGAGGGGTAAGAGTGGGGCGGGAGGTGGATGAAATGGGAGTGGAATTTTTGAATTCTTTTGGGAAAGTGGTGGGGGAAAGGAGAGACACTAAGTTTTGGAATGAGATTTGGGTGGGAACTAAAACCCTAAAAGAGGAATTTCCAAGACTATTTCAACTAGAAACGAATAAGGAGAGCTCGATTTTGGAGAAAGGAGGCTGGGTAGGGGAGAAATGGGAATGGAAGTGGTCGTGGAGGAGAGATCCAAGAGGTAGGGAATGGGGGAATGGGAATCACTCTCGTCGCTATTAAATGATTGGACTCCAACTAAAGATAAGAGGGATAGGGTGGTATGGAAGTTGGATTCAAATGGGGAGTTTTCGGTTAAGGTTTTGAGATATCTAATTCGCAAAAAAGAGACCTTTGATTCAGGTACAAATCAGGCCACTTTCTGGAGCAAAACGATACCGAAAAAGGTGGGGATATTCACTTGGAGATCAACATTGGGAAGACTATCGTGCCGGTCGGTTTTAGACTCGATGGGGATGGACTTACACTCAACGTTATACCCAAGATGTGAAGGTGAAATAGAGTCGGTGGAACACGCGTTGCTACTTTGTGAAGACGTGAGAAAACTATGGAAGAACGTGGGCAAATGGTGGAACATAAACATCGATACCGTAAATACAATCAATGATTTGTTCATAGCAGGAAACCAATTAACTGCAGGATCAAAAAAGGTCAAGATGTGGAAGGACGTCGTATGCATCTTCTTGTATGCTATATGGTCGAGTCGGAACAAGATCGATTTTAGAGACGATAAAAGGAACATTCAAACTCTGTTTCTAGAATATCAGAGAATGGCGTTCAAATGGATATCAAAGAGGGATCGGAAGGTGCAGCAAAATTGGGCGGTTTGGTTAACTTCGCCCTTCAACTGTTGCGGGGACTAACCCTTGGTAAAGGTCGTTGACACGTGGGGTTGTAGGTCGTTTCTCCTACAGGTTTACTTATTGCAAACTGATAGGAGTATGGTTCGGTGTTTTGTTGTATTAGTGACCTGGTTTGGAAACTATTCCACCAGTTTGTAACTCCTATGAGTTGGTATTGTGGTAATAAAGTCTTCATTTTGCCTTTCAAAAAAAATAAAAATAAACCACACCACTTCGTATCACATTTTACGGTGCATTTTTGTAATAACCGTGTTCAAAGTATAGGAAAGATACAAGAAGTGTGGTGATAATGTGAAGTTTTGCAATGGAGGGTCTTTAGTGTAAATTTGGGGGAAGGTATAAAAACCCCAATATTTGGCTCAAAACCCTAGAAATCCTAATCATTTGTGTGTTTGACGGCTGGTGTAAGAGCAGAGCAAGAGGAGCTATTTTCTATCAGTTTGAGAAGAAGGAAGGAGGAATTGCAAGCAACCATTATCAGGTAATGATCTAAACCCTTTTATTATCACCTCCTATTAATTGGGTTTGGGATAATTAAGATTTAAGAAAATTGGAGTTGGCTGTCATCTGGTAAATGTGGAAATGGAGTATGTGTTCTTAACCTATATAAAGAATAGAATTAGATAAATCACTTGTGTGGAAAAGAGACATGGTAATCGATTTAAAATGGTTTAATCTTCAGTATTAATCTTAATATGTATCGCATCGCCATGATTTCTTATGGGGTTCCGGAATTTTAAAAGAGAACCGGAGTTGTTTTAAAGAGATTCGGAATCAAAGTGGATCCGAAATCAATGTGGATCCGGAATTTACACTGGGATCCGGAACTTGGGCGCAATTAGCAAAGAACCGGAATTGGGTTGATGGGCTTGGGATCCGGAATTTAATACCGGAAGTGGGCCCAAGAAGCAAGATCCGGAACCATCTTCCAAAGAGATCCGAAATTGATTTTGATATGGACTGATTTAGTATTAAGTTGGATCTGGTATTGGAATTATGAAAAGAACCGGAGTTTGGCCCAATTTAATGGGATCCAGTATGGTGTGTCAATTGGGATCCGGAGTCCAAGGCCCATATCCGGAATTCCTGTAGGCGGCCCAGATCCGGAATTCTTATATGAAGGATCTGGAATTCCTTTATGTTTGGGTTAAATCCGGAAGTGATTGGTACTTGGGCCGAACAGGAAGTGACTTGTGATTTGGGTCGAAGGTTAATAAGAACCGAATATTTAAATGGTCCGATATTCAAATTATTAGTTCAGGAATTATATTTTTTATTTGGGCCATTGAGGGGAGTTCAGAACCCAAATAATTGGATTAGAAGTGTAACTTATCACCTTAGATAATGGTGGGTTAAATTCGGAAGCAAGCTCGAGTAACGATTGTTAGATTAATGATATGTGTTTTCCTAAAAATGACAGGTGTTCCACTTAGAGATCGAAAGCTTAAGTGAGAAACCTTAAAGCGAGAAAGCCAGGTGAGTTTTTCTAACTAAAATACATGATTTTATACGTGTTTTCAAAGTAAGTGATTGAGTAGAAATGTCATGTTATTTTACATGATTTTTACTTGTTTGAAGGTTATATGAGATGTATGCATACATTGTGTTAGACGTAAACTGGCTAAGTCGGGAGGTAGATGTAATAACCAGGTATTTTATTTAATTTAAATTTGGAATTTTATAAGTTTATATAGGTATTTTAAAGAGTAAGAAGTTAAGGGGTAAGTTTTAAAGTTTAATAGAAGTTAGGGGTATATTTTGTTAAGAGGAACAAGTTTAAGGTGTATTTGGTATTTGGGTGACACCTCCTGCTAGCTACAACCAACTTTCACTCTATTAGGATGAGGTGTCTCCTTCTTAACACTATTAGCAAAAGTGTTTGAGTGTGAGTGTGTGTTCGGTGTTGAAAGAAAAAGAAAGAAATCGAAAGAACTCAAAGGGAAGAAGGAATTCAAAGGTTCTGCAGAGATTTAAGTACTTAAACTGAAGTAATCAAGGTAAACAATTCATACCTTATTTGTGTTTTAATTCTCTAAAGTGTTCTTGAGGTTTATAGTTAAGTTCTTGGTGGGTTTTGTTAAAAAGAGGTGTTTTGGGAAATCTGAGCTTAAGGTTAGGTTATGTTTATAGTCTTAATCATAACTGCATCTTTATAGCAATATGCATAGAATAAAACTGTAAAAATCTGGGTTTTAGGATGAAACAGTAGACTGAGACATTCATCGAAGTCGCAGTAGGCTAATATTCATCGAAGTCGCAGTAGGCTAATATTCATCGAAGTCGCAATGGGCGACTGCGACATTCATCGGAGTCGCAATGGTTGGTTGCGACTTGGCATTGAAGTCGCAATGGTCGTTTGCGACTTGGCTTGAAATCGCAGTAGTAGATTGCGATTCGAGTGTGGGATCGCAGTAGTTGGTTGCGACTCCAAGGTGGAATCGCAATAGTGGGTTGCGACTCCAAGGTGGAATCGCAATAGTGGGTTGCGACTCCAAAGTGGAATCGCAATAAGGGGTGGCGACTTCGGGGTGAAATCGCAATAAGGGGGTTGCGACTTCAGTGTGGAATCACAATAGGAGATTGCGATTTGGTACTGTTCATTGCGATTTCAGTTGGGAATTTTGTAAGTTTAAGTATTAAAGGAAATATTTGGTATTTTATCTGATTTCAGATTTGGTGAAAGATCAACGTACGTGAGTTATCTTGGAAGGGTTTTTGTGATAAAAACAAGGTGAGTTTTTATTTGAAATGTTTTCAAATGGAATACATATATGTGATTAAATGTAATATGGTGCATATAATGTTTATATGAATATTGCATTGTATGAGTACTAGTTGGCCGGGCTTAGGACCGGTGAAAGTTGGCTGTACAAAGGGACAGTGGTGTTGGCTGTATTTAGTACAGCGGTGTAAATTAATTAATTGGCTTGCTACCAATTAATATGGCCAAGGAAAAGAAAAGAGATAGAGATGGAAAGATACATGATGCATGAGTCATATTTGGTATTCTTACGTGAATTATGTGCAAATGTTTTCTTTTACTAACGGGGATTTTTCTCACTAGACCTCAAGGTCTAACCCTCATTTTTGTTTTAAAATATGTATTCCAGGTCATGGAGCAAACAAGAGACAATGATAGGATTTATCATGTTAGCTTTTGTGGATGTTGAATGATTATGAAGATTTCAGTTATAATTAGTAGTAGTTATGTATTTTACTTTATTCGAAAAAGTTTGTACTTAAAGACTTAATTGTAGAATTTAAGGGACCATATTTGGATTATGATATGTTATTTTGTGGTGAATTATATGAAACTTGTATGTTGGGATTAAGGGATGTTACAGTAGACCCGCCAGTGCTCATGCCGGGAGGAGTGACCCGTTTATGCCATGGAAGGGTGTATCCAGTAAGGCGGCATGAGACTGACTCGTTGTCACTCTTGAGTGACTTCAGGGTGCCATTTACGGGAGCGGATTTATCCGTGAAAGTTTTATGAAAAGATATGTGAAAGTTTTATATGTGAAAGTTATAAATCGTTTTTAAATGATTTTTGAGAACTGTCAGGAGGGAGCTCACTAGACCTCATGGTCTAACCCTCGCATTTTCCAAACTAAACATTTTTCATGTAAGCAGGTAGTTGGAGGCTCTGGCAAGTGAACAGAGTATGCTAGTGAATAAGTGCAGTTAGAGACAGTGCTACTTTATTTCAGTATTTAGTTTATTCTCAATTGTGTATAGGTTGTTTCCGCCAACCTAAATTTTGAGACATGTGTAATGAAATTTTGGGACCCGGTTTTGTAATGGTTTATATTTAATTTTAGACTGGGTTGTTACAATTTTTTCACAATTCGAGGTATATACGGTATTGTTTACGATTTGGTAAAATATTCAAACCGACATATACAATGCAGTTTACAATTTAACTCGAAATTGCATTATATCGTGTCGGAAACACTCCTACTAAACTAGTTATTATTATAGGGCTATTATACAATAGTCATTTGCAGGGTTTGATTTTTTTTTCATAAAATAGGAAAAACCAATACAATTTCTTTTTTCTTCCATATAAAATAATAGCTTTTATAAATTAAAGTTGATTACCACTTGATTAGCAATAGATTAAAGGAAATATGGAGAAAGAAAGGGAAAAACTTGGAGAGTGAAAAATACTTATGCAAGTATCTTCAAAGTGTCTTTTACATTTACATAATGGATGTATTTATACTACATAATCCTCTATTCATCTACATGGTTTATTATTCATCAACATGGAAATTCTCATCCACAAGTTATCCAAACTAAATACTTCACTCAACATATTCATATTTACAATACTCCCCCTTGGATGACAATTTCAAAAAAAAAACGAAGTTCAACCATTAAGTACTGCCTCATTAAAAACCTTGCTAAAGAAAACCCAGTGGGAAAAAACTTTAGCTAAGGGAAAAAGAGTGCAGCTGGTAGTTGACTCCCCCTGATGTTGACATCCATGAATCATTACATGTTATGCACATGTCGCATACCGATACCGTGAACGTGTTTTCTGAAAATTGCAGTAGGTAGCGCCTTTGTGAAAAGATCTATTGCGTTGCTGCTCGATTGAATATATTTCATTTCAATCTGATTATATTTTATTAGATCTTGAGTGTATGAGAAGAACCTTGGAGGTATATGTTTTGTTCGGTCACTCTTGATCTATCCTTCTTTCATTTGTGCGACACATGCGGCGTTATCTTCATAGATCAAAGTTGGAATTTTGTTCTTCTCTAGTCCGCATGAAGTCAATATTAGTTGTGTCATTGATCTCAACCAAACACACTCTCTACTAGCTTCATGAAGTGCAATAACTTCGGCATGATTTGAAGAAGTGGCAACAAGTGTTTGCTTCTGAGATCGCCAGGAAATAGCAGTACCTCCGTTCATGAACACATATCCAGTTTGAGATCTAGCTTTATGAGGATCAGACAAATAACCTGCATCTGCATAACCAATCAAACCTTCTTTTGAATTGTTAGAATATAATAGTCCTAAATCAACAGTTCCTCGAAGGTATCGGAATATGTGTTTGATTCCATTCCAATGTCTCTTTGTGGGAGATGAACTGAATCTTGCTAACAAAATCACTGCAAAAGAAATATCAGGTCTAGTACAGTTAGTAAGATACATAAGTTCTCCAATTACACTAAGGTATGGTACTTCTGGACCAATAACCTCTTCATTTTCTTCGCACGGGCGAAATGGATCATTGTTGATATTAAGCGATCTAACAACCATTGGAGTGCTTAAAGTATTTGCTTTGTCCATGCTGAAACGTTTTAAGACCTTTTCAACATAATTTGATTGATGCACAAGTATTCCATTGTGCATGTGCTCATTATGTAAACCAAGACAATATTTGGTTTTTCCAAGGTCTTTCATTTTAAATTCTTTCTTCAAAAGCATAATCACTTCATTGATCTCTTTATTTGTTCCAATGATATTTAGATCATCAACATATACATCTATTATTACATATCCAGATGTTGTTTTCTTAATAAAAACACATGGGCAAATAAGATTATTTATATAACCTTTACTTATCAAGTAATCACTTAAACGACTATACCACATGCGTCCAGATTGCTTTAACCCATATAAAGATCTTTGTAACTTGATTGAATACATTTCTTTGGGTTTTGTACTTAATGCTTCAGGCATTTTAAATCCTCATGGGATTTTCATATAGATATCACTATCAAATGATCCATATAAGTATGCTGTAACAACATCCATAAGACGCATCTCTAAATTTTCAGAGACTGCTAGGCTGATTAAATATCTAAATGTAATTGCATCCATAATAGGAGAATACGTTTCCTCATAATCAATTCCGGGTCGTTGAGAAACACCTTGAGCCACAAGTCTGGCTTTGTATCTAATAATTTCATTTTTCTCATTTCTTTTTCGCACGAAAATCCATCTGTTCCCGACAGGTTTCACGGCTTCTGGCGTGAGAACGATAGTTCCAAAAACCTTTCGTTTATTGAGGGAATCTAGTTCAACCTGAATAGCATCTTTCCATTTAACCCAGTCATGTCTGTTTTGACATTCAATGATAGACATTGGTTCGGGATCATCATTTCCAAAAGTATCACATGCAACAGCATAAGAGAATATATCATCGATATTTCTCATTTCATTTATGTTCCATAACTTTTTCGTAAAACCGTAATTGATTGCAATCTCTTTATCATTCATTTCCTCTTCTGGGGAAATTATGATATTTTGTGTTTCTTCAGGAACACTTTGTTCGTTACCAATTGCAATTTCAGTTCCCTTTCTTTTTCGGGGATTTTTATCTTTAGAACCCAATGGTCTTCCACGCTTCAAGCGTGCTTTAGACTCTTCATTGACTTTATCATTTGTTTGTCCAACTGGGACTTCAATTCGAGCTGGAGCATTCACAGTTGGTATATAAGATTTTGTTACTCTTTTTGTATCAGTAAATGCATCAGGTAATTGATTTGCAATTTCTTGCAAATGTATTATCTTTTGCACTTCTGTTTCACATTGTTTCATGTGAGGATCAAGATACGACAATGATGGTTCACACCATGAAACATCCTTTTCTTGGGTTTTCTTTTCTCCCCCTAAAGCTGGGAACATAGCCTCGTTAAAATGGCAATCGGCAAAACGTGCTGTAAAAACATCACCCGTTAGTGGTTCAAGATATCTTATTATAGAGTATGTTTCATAACCAACATATATTCCCAACCTTCTTTGAGGACCCATTTTTGTTCGTTGTGGTGGTGCAATAGGAACATATACTGCACATCCAAAAATTCTAAGGTGGGAAATATTTGGTTCTTGACCAGAAACGAGTTGCACAGGAGTGTATGTGTGATATGCACTTAGTCTCATGCGAATTAATGATGCAGCATGTAAAATTGCATGACCCCATATAGAAACTGGAAGTTTTGTTTTCATTATTAATGGTCTAGCTATTAGTTGAAGACGTTTAATTAATGACTCAGCTAAACCATTTTATGTGTGAACATGCGCAACTGGATGTTCAACAACAATTCCTACAGACATGCAATAGTCATTGAAGGCTTGAGATGTAAATTCACCAGCATTATCAAGTCTCACATTTTTAATAGAATAATCTGGAAAATGTGCTCTTAATTTGATAATTTGAGCAAGAAATTTTGCAAATGCCACATTACGAGTTGACAATAGGCAAACATGAGACCATCTGCTGGATGCATCTATTAAGACCATGAAGTATCTAAATGGTCCACTTGGTGGATGAATTGGTCCACATATATCACCTTGAATTATTTCTAGAAACATGGGTGATTCTTTTTCAATTTTAGATGGTGAAGGTCTCACAATTAATTTTCCAAGTGAACAAGATGTACATGGAGTAACTTTACCCGTTTGAGATAACTTCTGGTCCTTCAATGGATGTCCATGTGTACTTCCAATTATCCTGTGCATCATTGTTGATCCGGGATGGCCTAATCTGTCATGCCATAAACTAAAAATCGCAGGATCACAATATTTTTCTTTAACTACCATATTTGTTTCAACCATATTTATATATGTATAATGTAAACCGAAGTGAAGTATTGGTAGTTTCTCTACTACACGGTTCTTATCAATAATATACATATATTTTTCATTTTCAGATGTCACTGTTCGAGTATCGAAACCATTAATGTATATGTCGTTGAAACTTAATAGATTTCTTTTCGATATCGGAGAAAACAAAGCATTATTTATAAAGAACTTTGTACCGTTTGGTAATAGGAAATGAGCCATTCCTACTCCTTCTATCAAGTCTGCAGGACCTGATATAGTATGTATGGTTCCTTTTGTTAGTTTTAATTCAGAAAAATATTTCTTAGCTTTCAGGATGGTGTGCGTGGTACCACTATCCGGTATACACAGGTCTCCAACATTTGCTCGATGTTGCGCTCCGATGGAATTCATTTTAAACTTCAAATATTAAACAAATTGTGAGTTTATAATAATAATAATAATAATAATAATAATAATAATAATCGTAATAAGAGAACAACGTTATTATAGAAAATATTTAAAAAGAAATGCATAGTTATGAAAAATAAAGACATAGTTATTAGAATAAAAAGATCATTAAGTTCATATAGCTGAAAAAGGGAATACATAGTTACGAGAACGAAAAACATAGTTACGAAAACGGAAATACATATTTATTAAAATGATAAATAAAAAGATCAACATTCATCAAATGTTGATATCACTAAAGAAATCGGAAACATCTAAATCAGTGTTCGACAACTCCAAGTTGTCCATGTGGTTTACTTCCTTCTCTTTTCCTTTAAGAGATTCTTTATAGAGCTGACAAAGATGTTGAGGTGTACGGCACGTCCTTGACCAGTGGTCCATGCTACCACATCTGTAACAAGAACCTTCAGAATTTTGTGGATGACTTGTTCCAGCATCATGTTTGAGCTTATTTTGTGGTTGGCTTCTATGTCCTTGTGGAGCATGATGATAATTTGCTCTTTGCCCACGACCACGATAGAAACCACGTCCACGACCGTAAGGGTGGCTTCGGCCAGAATTTTGGTTTCGTCCATAAAAATTATTTTGGCCGGAATAACCACGGCCACGTCCATGTCCCCGTCCACGGGAATTATTTCTAGGATTATCATTATTTATAGCATTTGCTTCAGGAAATGCTGTTGAACCTGTTGTACATGTAGCATTTGCTTCAGGAAATGCTAATGAACCCGTTGGACGCGTTTGATGATTTTTCATCAAAAGCTCATTGTTTTGTGCTGCCACAAGTAAACATGAATTAAGCTCAGAATATCTTGTAAATTTCTGCAAGCGATATTGTTGTTGCAGAGTAATATTTGATGCGTGAAAAGTGGAGTAAGTCTTTTCCAACATATTTGCATCAGTAATATTTTGTCCACAAAATTTAAGTTGTGAACATATCCTGAACAAGGCAGAACTATAATCATTCACCTTTTTAAAGTCTTGGAATCTTAAGTTCCTCCATTCATCTCTTGCAGCTGGAAGTAAAACTTCCTTTTGATGATCAAACCTTTCTTTAAGGTTTTTCCACATGATGCTTGGATCATCGATAGTAAGATATTCATATTTTAACATTTCATCAATATGTTTTCGAAGGAAGATGATGGCTTTTGCTTTAGATGCCGGCGGGCAAACGTTTTCTTCTGCTATGGTTTCTAAAAGGTACATGGATTCAAGATGCATCTTGACATCTATAGTCCATGACATATAATTCTTGCCGTTTATATCAAGAGCCGCAAATTCGATTTTTGACAGGTTCGACATGTTGTAACTATTAAACAATAAAGAATAATTAGAATCCAGATATATCTATTAATATTGCAACACAAAGAAGTGGAAGAGCCAAAGATACAAGTATGTTTAAGAAAAGATAAAACTCATTAGGTGGAAGATTACTGGAAGTAATAATTAGAAATATAATTATTACAATTGCGAGAATTGTAACGGGATGAAGCATCTTCAGAAAAACTTCTTGATTATATGAATTTGAAAGGAGAGTAATTTGTGTATTGAGTAATGAAAAAAGAGGGTTTATTTATAGGGTAAAAATATAACCGTTATACAACGGTTATATATATATATATATATATATATATATAGCCGTTATACAACGGTTATATATATATAGCCGTTGTAAATAAGCAGGTAAAAGAGAGAGGTAATTAATACATAAAATCAGTAAAAGATTATAATATCAGAGATGGTAGATATAAGATGTAATTAGTAAAATAAGATAAGAAAAGTAAATAAATGTTAGTATAAGCATGAAAGAATAAATAAGATTAGTATATGCATAAACGAAAATTAGTATACTAATAACAATAATATTTATAACAAGAATTCATCAACTTTTATTTTTGGATTAAGGAAATACATACCTCGGTTGGTTAGAGGCTCGTGCTGATAACGTTTTATAAATTAAAGTTGATTACCACTTGATTAGCAATAGATTAAGAGAAATATGGAGAAAGAAAGGGAGAAACTTGGAGAGTGAAAAATACTTATGCAAGTATCTTCAAAGTATCTTTTACATTTACATAATGGATGTATTTATACTACATAATCCTCTATTCATCTACATGGTTTATTATTCATCAACATGGAAATTCTCATCCACAAGTTATCCAAACTAAATACTTCACTCAACATATTCATATTTACAATAATAGCCATGTTTTAAAAAAAGTTGGTAAGACCCGGGCCTCCCCATCAACCGAATCTTTAGGACCAAAATCACATTTTAAAAAAGAGTAAATTAAGTTTTCGGTCCTTGTGGTTAGAGCATCTCCAACAGTTTTCTTATTTTAGAGAAAATGAAGAATATGGTGATTTTTAGTTTTTTTTGTTTTAACAGCTTTTCTAAAACTATCCCAAAAATAGAGAAAGTAGGAGAGAGAAAAGAGTTTTTCTCCAAATATGAAGATAACCCAAAAAATGATTACTAAGTGAGAGCACCAATAAAAAACTTTGAAAAATAATAATCAGAGAGAAATAGTATTTTAATTGATGAATGGAATATTTTAATATTATAATCAGTGTTTTTTCTCCAAAATTAGGAATATGTTGGAGATGAATGTAATTTTTTTTTAGATTTTTACTTTTGGTTCTCCATTTTAGAGAAATTTTGGGAAATGTGTTAGAGATGCCCTTGTGATTTAAAAATATAGTTTTGGTTATTATAGTTATAACTAAGTACTATTTTCATTCTTGTAATTTATAATTTATTATTGTTTCGGTCCTTGTGATTTAGAATTCTTTATTATTTTAGGGCATGTTTGTTTTTGGCTTAATGGGCTTAATGGCCTGTGTGGCTTATTCGGTCAGCCATACATGGGTGTTTGGTAGTGGCTTAATGAAAAATGGGAGAGCTTACCGAATAAGTTGAAAGGAGATGCCTTTATCTACTCGGCCACCATTATTACCATTTTAACCCCCCCCCCATCATTATCCCTACCATCACTGCTCCTCACCATGAAAAAATGGAGAGCTTACCCTCTCTGCTTCTCGCCTCCTCACCATCGTTGCTCCTCACCATGGCTTTTCTCCTTCTTCGGTCGTCCTACTTTATAGCGACTCCTAAAACCCTAAACGGACCCCTGCAAACTGCACGAAAAAATACAAAACCCTAGTTCTTCGATTGCTTTACGAGAAGAAACGCAAAATCAAACATGCTCTTGAAGGCTTTTTCTTATTGTTTTTGGTTGAATTTTAGCTGTCACTTCTTTGTTTTCATTTCTAGGAATTGAAAAGATTTCAAACAAGCTTTTATGATGGGTTTTTGCTGGTAACAAAATTAGAGGAGTATCTTGTTTTCATTTCTGGGAATTGAAAAGATTTCAGGGAGTTTGATTGTTGGTGGTGTTGTTTGGTGTAGTTATCCAATGTTGTTTATTAATGAATTGATAGGGATGCAATTTTTTCTTATAATTACCTATACTATGGACCCAGAAGAGTCTAACCACTTTTGGTTAGATCTGGGCCCTTTAAACTCAATCCAGTTTTAAATCTTGGCCGTTCAAATTCATTAAGCCATTTCATTAAGCTATTCATTAAGCCTCCCTCTCCACCCTCCTCTGCAAACCAACGGTTACTCACCTCTGCGAATTCACGCCTGCTACCAATTCCATCCCGATTTCTCTCACCCTCTCCCCACGCCTCCTTAACCGACACCCACTCCCCTGTTTCCGCACAAACTGCCCTAAATCCTCTCCCCTCTTCCCTTTTAAACAGTGCGAGACGAACACAGATTCACATCGACCCCTGGTAGTTTGAAACTTAAAAGCTCTCCGCCCTTTGTCTGAAGTCTGAACACGTCCCGCTTCGCCGACCTGAACGCCTCTCTCCTTCAGGATTCTTCTTCACACCGCTCTCCTTCAGGTATTATCACGATTCCAATCCCTCCCACAAATCCAATCTCTTGTGTTTTTTGTGTTTGTAATTCAGTTTGGTAGAAACACACGAGGGGTTCTGCCATTTTTGCAGGGATTCAATTTCTGCCTCTTCGCATACGCAGTATCAGGTACGCGTCGATTGGTTTTTTCTTTCATGGTTTCGATTGGTTTTTGGTTTCATGAAGAAATGATTCACGATTTCGATTTGGTTTTCTTTGATTTTTTCCTTTCACTATTTCGATTTGGTTCTGCCATTTCAGTCGATTCCTTCAATTTTTGTAGTCGATTTCGTGTTGAGTGCATGGTTGTGTTCGGTGCAAACATCAATTGGCTGCCAGACTTGCTGTATCCTTGGGTACGTGTGATGATGTGAAGGTGTCTGACGAGCAACTGGCAAAACTGCTTGGAATCTGTAATATTGATTCGTAACCATTGTAAGTATACATATTCTATTACTTGCTATCATCATGATTTGCTTTGTATAGTATATAAATCAAAACAAAAGTGATTTGCTTAGCCATGCCCATTATATGATCCTTTTCGTTGTGTTGGTTTACAGGTTCATTAATGTGGCTTGTATAGAAAAGTTGGTTTACAAGTTCATTAATGCCCATTATATACGTTTAAGCTTATGGAGCTCATACTATTAGAATTTTCTGTTATAGAAAAGTTGTGCAGGATATAGTTAATGTTGGCCTGTTGTAGGAGTGTTTTAGTTTTAAGAAGATTATACTTTTTCACCTAAATGGGAACAAAGGTTGTTGGCAACAGGTAAGATTTTCCATAATATGGTCCCTAGCATTGAACTGTAGTTCTCTTTTGAGGTATTCAAAAGTCCTTCAAATTTCAAAATGTTACATTTATGGTTTGCTGGAGAGAGAATTGGAACACGATGGGAAGGTCAACATCAAGCTGCTGAGGCATCTCTTGTGAACTTGGCAGGTAATTTTTTTTATGTTAATATTTAAACAGAAATATGGAGTGAAAGGGTGGTGGGGTGGGTTGAAAGAACCGAAGATTTCTTGATTGGGGTGGGTTATTAAATGTTTCTCTACTTTGTTTATTACGTGGAGTATTGAGTAAGTACTGAATTGTTGTAAATGCTTTTTGTTTCACGTGTTTGCAGGACTGACAGTGCTATCAAAAGAGATTTATGTGGTAGGCTTTCTGTAACATCCTGAAATCATAACAAGAATTAATCTAGAAAATAGCATTCAGATTACATTATTATCTTGTTCATAAACATTCATTTTGCCATACTAAGCAACATTTACAGCGGAAGTCTCTATTCCACAGCCGAGCACTATATCTATAGTTATCAGTCAAAACTTGGAGTCGCTCTAGTCTCCAAATCCTCCTTGAGTCACTCCTAGCTCTTACTAGAAGAACCCATAGCGCGCTTACCTGAAAATGGTTTAGTTTTTGAAAAACAAGGGTTAGACCAAAAGGTCTAGTGAATTCCCTCCATAAACATTTATCACAGTAAAAAGATCATTTCATAAAGAAAATACTTTCACATCTTTCTCATAACATCATCCAAGGTTAAACACGGGGTTCAGGGAACTGCATAAGCTACTCCGATCGGGGCCTAACAGACACCCTCTCGTCTACGCCGGAATCCAAATGGACTCCCCGTTCCTTCATTTAGGAGAAAACAAATTCCAACCTACAAGCTAACCTCCATATGCCCAAGGGATCAGAGATCCCAAGGTACCCCGTCCCCACCGTGCAACCGACTCCACATAGCATACACATACATTGAAACCATATTCATGAAAACATAAAACATCTTTCGTATTGTGGGTAGACATGTAAATCATGGAAGCATGCATAGTTTTTATAAAACAGTTCATGCTCGATAAAGGAACCATATTCAGTAAAAATGGTACGTCATAAAAAGGAGTGAGAGAACTCACCTTTGATTATCGTAGATACCACTTCTTAAACTCTTCCCAGCTAAACCAATCGAACACCTAAGGACAATAGATCCTCATCAGATAAAACGGCTCAACCTACTGTCCAGCTCATGATTTCCGGGTACTGACTTGTCCGGATGCTACACTTGTCCGGATACCATACTTGTCCGGATACTACACTTGTCCGGATGCCACACTTGTCCGGATACTACACTTGTCCGGATGCCACACTTGTCCGGATACTACACTTGTCCGGATGCCACACTTGTCCGGATACTACACTGAAAACCCCCCACCCGGAAACTACCTTAGAGCTTTACTCGGAAACTAGCATCTGTATCCGGAAACCACCATATCATCATGAATTGAAGGTGTCCGGGTACGGCTGCTGTCCGAAAATAAACTTCTTAAAAGTGATTTCTAACCCGATTTTAGCCATTAGTTTGATTAGATAACCATAAGGGTTCATCCACCAACCCCAAACACCCAAATAATCCCACTTTAAATCTCTTAAATCGATTCATTAATACAAAACCCATAAAACTCATTTTCAAGGAAAATATGGTGAAAATCCATTAATCTATAACATCAGTCTTAAGAATC
The DNA here is from genome assembly GCA_033807775.1 of Saussurea involucrata. NCBI lineage: Eukaryota > Viridiplantae > Streptophyta > Magnoliopsida > Asterales > Asteraceae > Saussurea > Saussurea involucrata. Next base: position 228,369,907 of record CM066314.1, read on the forward strand.
CATAACAAAGAGAAGGAGGAGCACTACCCTAATCAGAAGAACGAATTAGGATGTTTTACCTTCAGATTCTATCTTGGTTCTTCCTTTCACTCTTGATTTCTTCTCAAGCCTTCTTCCTTTCTTTCTTCCTTAGCCACCAACACCAAGAGCACTCCCACACAACACTGATTTCAGCCAAATGGAGGCTGCCCTAGGGATTGGAGTCTATATATACACTTCATAAATTGACAATCTAGTCCCTCAAGTTAACTTCCATTTATTTCACTTTGACCACCAACTTTAAAACTCACTAGAATTTTGGGTTGTTACAACACTCCCCCCTTAAAAGAATTCTGTCCCCGGAATTCCTCATTGGGAAAAAGATGCGGGTATCTTGCCCACACCAAATCTGACACTTCCCCCAAGGTAAAACTATTTCTGACTCAGTCAACCATCTCATTAAATTCGAAACAAGAAACCTTGTGTGCACTTCCTTCAGTTCTTACGGTACTTCTAACTCGAAGGCTACTGTTCCTACTCGGTTGGTCTAGACAACAGAAGATTAACCAAGGCTTCTCAAGCATCTATACTTCCTTTAAGAAGGAACTTGGCTAAATCCTCCGCCACCACACGAGGTTCATTTACCATGAGACAAACACCCACTTGACAGCTTGGCACCTGACCAACCCTGTACACCTCGACAACTCATAACCCAGATTTCCTTCATCGTATCAAAACTCTCAACCCTATACCACTCAACAATCGTCTATGCAGATAACGTTTCCCCTTTCTCGGACCACCTAGACCACGGTTCGCCAACCATTACACATATCTCCACCACTTCATCACTCCATCCTTGTACGTAACCCAGGGTAGGAACCTTCAAACCTAACGTTGAAGTGTTCACCTACTCGAATTAAGCTTATCCTGAAACACATCAAATCCTCGCTGATTACCACGTTCGTTCGGTCATAAAACATAACTCCGGTTACCCTCACCCAACTGGGAGGAATAACCATGGTCACACCGTACTATTCTCACTAGCTTAAACACTGCACGACCAAATCGTTTAAACATTTCTCTCAAAGTCACTAACTTAACTCATTTAGTTGTCTCATCCACTTCTTCCCTGCACGAAACATACACAATTTCCTTCCTCAATATTCTTTCCAACGGTTCGCACACTTAACAATGACAATCTACGCAATATTGTACCTTTCGGCAATACTGTCAAGTTTACTACTTCCAATTTACTCACTTGTTCCGACATGCTATATATACCTTCCCCACGTTAGCGTGGAGCACTGCTCACCAAACATTACTTGCCCCTCTCTCCCGACCTTTCCACATGTTGATACCGCTTTCTCATTGCTTACATAACCAAACAGTTGCACCAAGATCTTATCTTAAGGCATTCAACCAAGCCGTCTTGAAACAAGACCAGTGTTCGACGTCACTACACATTCTTTAATCTCCAACTTTTACCTTCTCAGACATTTCTTTCACACATGAGCAACAATTCACATTCTTTAAGGATTTCACATCTATCCCACCACATTTTGATTAACACAACCCTCATCCTCTTTAAACTTCCAATGACCCCAAAGTATGTTTCTTAGTAACGTCCCCTATTCACTCTAACAATTCACCCCCCTTGGATTCTCTATTACAAACGGATCTATTAACTCAGGAACACCCCGAAACTCGGGTTCCACAATTCTTTTGATTTACCACCATGATCATAAAATCAGACAGATGCATATATACCGTCATCCGGCTCTCTTACTTAGATTTACCTTAAATAATTCTTTAACACTCAGTGTGCTAATCCCAAAAACACTTCCCCAATAATTGTAACACACCCTGTAATAACAAATGAACGTCATTACTTAACAAATCTATAAAATTTTAATCAACCATCCAAAGGCTTATACCTCTATCATGACGTTTCAAATCACTAATGATCATACTACCACTCCGACCCACAATCATCATCATGTCATTCCTTAAACATAACCAAAAGTTCCAACTATTTCCTTCTAGGATCCTTCCCTCACGCACAAGGAACAATTTTCATCTCACCTACTATACTACAGCTTGACTAATCTATTCATCATCTTCTTTAAACTTACTCTGCCTTCAAGAATATACTTAACAACATACATGACCACAAAGCTTGGTCTCACAACTGGGCAATCACCCAATTCTGTCCCGGCATTCCATTCCGATAACAGTCAAAATAAACACCAACTTCCAAACCACGTACTTTAACAACTGAGATTGCAAAACGTACACTCTACCCGAAATCCCATAAGGGTTTCCTTCTAATCCTTCATCTTTCTAACATCGCCTTACTACATCGTCGGCTGACACAGATATCTTGGCAATTGAAGCTACTATTCATTCGTACATTCACCACTCCTATCATCACACTACCGACCAAGTCTCTCATGGTCATTCGTACACAATTCACACTTTCCTTCATATTCTCCCGTATACTACAATCGAGTCTGTCTCGCTACTTAGTTCTCTCCCAACTTGTTGAACTATGACTCACGAGTTCACACTTAGCTCAAACACAAACATCCTAGCTAGCTCTTTATGATTCGAGCTTTTACGTAAGCTGGACACAGTCCCTCACAAAGCGATAAAGTCTACACACTCGCTTCGCTCGTGCTACTTACCTCATCTTTCTACGAACCTTCCATACTTCGCAAATAGAACGATTGTTTAAAACAATAACTTCTCATCTTCTTAACACTCCTACAAGGTGTTCAATCAACTTCCAACCCTTTGGTTCAAGACTTCGGCCTCGGCCACCTTACACAACTGTGGGCTTCTACCACAACAGATAACCTGTAACTACTTTCTTAGTTTATTCTCTAATAAGGGTTCTTTACGGAACCTAATCCTACCAACATATCATAATCACCTCATAATACGCCTCTCTCTTTTTTGAACTTACTCCTGTAACATCAATATTACAAGCTCACCTCAAAACTCATATCCAACACCGTGGACATTTCGCTTCTGCCTCTCAACACTACTCAACGAGTTGCTAGTACCAACACCTCGATGACTTCTACTCCTTCCCCTGGGCCCAATCCGTCCCTCAACAACCATACTTCCAGTTACCGAACGAGGGTGCAAACCCTCATACAACCGATACTATATTCCACTTCCGATTCTATCGCTGTTCACCTTTCCTCTAGAACACATATACTACAACCACGTACGTTCTCCCCTGACTTGTCCAACACCTTTCCACTCTCGGAGTTCCTTCTTAACTTATAACGTAATATTCTACGACCTAGTAGGTTCATAGCCTTCATGCATGACAATACAGTATATAAATCTTTTCGCACATTTCATCATTTTAAATAAACAACGTTTGGAAAACACTTGGGTACACATGACCCCATCACTCTTATAACTTCAACGCCCTGCACAACGATTCGAGAATCGTTTGCATGCATCTTTCCGTGAACCTTAATCTTACTCAATTCCGAGCGATGTTATCACGGCAGTAATACGTTGAATGAAAATCCTTTCATACGACACCATTTCGAATTAAATTACTGACACCAAGTAAACCAGTCGGTTCTCACGCTTTTTTATATGATATCAATCGGTTAAAATTTATTTGATTGTAAAAGTTTTGCTGGCACACGTCTTCTCGCCCTTTTGTAATAATTTAACTTATCATGAAAAGTGTGAAATACTTTGCAATCGTTAGGCTCAAAATTTCATTGTGCAATGTGAATGAAATCACCTTTTCTTTTAACATACGCTTGCACATTCCGACCCCTTTTTGATCAAAATTGATATTTACACATTTAATTTAAATCGTGAAAATTTTCATGTGATATTTAAGAAAGCTATGCATGAGACTCTACTTGCAATTGAAGGCTACTCACCCTAGCAAGGTCGACCGTTTTACCCACGCAACTTATCCTTGACACTCTTCCTTCGCCCAAGGGTCGCCCTCTTGGTCAAGCACTAACTTGATGTACATGCGTTCCACATCTCACTCACTCAACCATTTCACACTATTTTCGCTTTGATCGACTATCTCACCTTCTACTTCTACACGCTTTCAATTCACTATGAGTATCTTATTCCATTTATCCTGCCAATGAAAAGCTAGACTAAAAAGTCAGGGCTCCATTGATACTTTCAAGGTTTTGACAATGTTCGATCTTACCCTCCCAACTGATCTATCCCATGGTTTCCATAACTAGGACTCTCCCGAAACTGGAGTCTTACTCAAACTCAAACATTCATCCTCTCCGAATCCACGAAGAGCTACCTCTAGACGACTCATAACATTCTTCACAACGTTTCTTCTCTACGATGTCTACATACATCACATCATAATGACTCTTACACGACACTTCCCCAAGCAATGGAGCTCGGTCTATCCCTCAGGAATCTTGCTGACCTATTCCTCAACGCTCTCCCAGCCATAGTGCTAAACTGAAAGAAACCGATAGTTAATCCTTACTAGACGTGACACAACAAATTTCTATAAGTAAGGTATTGTAAGCACGCACATGTACCTGTAAGTTCGTGATTACACTGGCCATGTGTAATCCCAAACTTACCTTACACGTTTGTCCTTGGCACCTTATTCCTAAGCGCATTTATAGTGATCGTTCCTAGAGGCAATCCTATGTCTCGGCTGTGTTCCTCATCTTACAGTTTAAGTTTAGGCCCTAATGGTCACCTAAATCCCTTAAACTAAGGCTCTGATACCATTTGTAACATCCTGAAATCATAACAAGAATTAATCTAGAAAATAGCATTCAGATTACATTATTATCTTGTTCATAAACATTCATTTTGCCATACTAAGCAACATTTACAGCGAAGTCTCTATTCCACAGCCGAGCACTATATCTATAGTTATCAGTCAAAACTTGGAGTCGCTCTAGTCTCCAAATCCTCCTTGAGTCACTCCTAGCTCTTACTAGAAGAACCCATAGCGCGCTTACCTGAAAATGGTTTAGTTTTTGAAAAACGAGGGTTAGACCAAAAGGTCTAGTGAATTCCCTCCATAAACATTTATCACAGTAAAAAGATCATTTCATAAAGAAAATACTTTCACATCTTTCTCATAACATCATCCAAGGTTAAACACGGGGTTCAGGGAACTGCATAAGCTACTCCGATCGGGGCCTAACAGACACCCTCTCGTCTACGCCGGAATCCAAATGGACTCCCCGTTCCTTCATGTAGGAGAAAACAAATTCCAACCTACAAGCTAACCTCCATATGCCCAAGGGATCAGAGATCCCAAGGTACCCCGTCCCCACCGTGCAACCGACTCCACATAGCATACACATACATTGAAACCATATTCATGAAAACATAAAACATCTTTCGTATTGTGGGTAGACATGTAAATCATGGAAGCATGCATAGTTTTTATAAAACAGTTCATGCTCGATAAAGGAACCATATTCAGTAAAAATGGTACGTCATAAAAAGGAGTGAGAGAACTCACCTTTGATTATCGTAGAACGCACTTCTTAAACTCTTCCCAGCTAAACCAATCGAACACCTAAGGACAATAGATCCTCATCAGATAAAACGGCTCAACCTACTGTCCAGCTCATGATTTTCGGGTACTGACTTGTCCGGATACCACACTTGTCCGGATTCTACATTTATCCGGATACCACACTTGTCCGGATACTACACTTGTCCGGATGCCACACTTGTCCGGATACTACACTTGTCCGGATGCCACACTTGTCCGGATACTACACTGAAACCCCCCCACCCGGAAACTACCATAGAGCTTTACTCGGAAACTAGCATCCGTATCCGGAAACCACCATATCATCATGAATTGAAGGTGTCCGGGTACGGCTGCTGTCCGAAAATAAACTTCTTAAAAGTGATTTCTAACCCGATTTTAGCCATTAGTTTGATTAGATAACCATAAGGGTTCATCCACCAACCCCAAACACCTAAATAATCCCACTTTAAATCTCTTAAATCGATTCATTAATACAAAACCCATAAAATTCATTTTCAAGGAAAATATGGTGAAAATCCATTAATCTATAACATCAGTCTTAAGAATCCATAACAAAGAGAAGGAGGAGCACTACCCTAATCAGAAGAACGAATTAGGATGTTTTACCTTCAGATTCTAGCTTGGTTCTTCCTTTCACTCTTGATTTCTTCTCAAGCCTTCTTCCTTCCTTTCTTCCTTTCTTTCTTCCTTAGCCACCAACACCAAGAGCACTCCCACACAACACTGATTTCAGCCAAATGGAGGCTGCCCTAGGGATTGGAGTCTATATATACACTTCATAAATTGACAATCTAGTCCCTCAAGTTAACTTCCATTTATTTCACTTTGACCACCAACTTTAAAACTCACTAGAATTTTGGGTTGTTACACTTTCTTTCCTTACTCGCGACTTGCACATTCTTCAATTGTGTTTATAAATTCAGTTGAAAACTATTTTGGACGATCCAATAACAAAAGATGTTCATAAAAAACAAATACCAACTTCAACAAACAGTTTTTAATTCACAAAATCATCTGGCAGAGAACAACGAGCAGCAAGATTCAAGATTCATGGTCATTTTTAGACTTTAGTTATACATAAAGTCTGTAGGATCCATTGGAAGGTTGTGTTCAATGTTCATTCAGATCTACACAAGATTAAACTATACTTTTTGGTGTTGTTAATGCAATAAAGTATTGATGTTGAGAATGATTATAAATTAACCAGTATAAGTTCAAATTACAATCTTGTGCTTTTTCTTTATGTGTGATTGGTTAATTATATGCAATAAAATGGGTCAAAACGACTTTTTATCACTAGCAATTTAATGATAACTATTTAACACAAATTGAACGTCTCAATGAGACACACAAGGCAGAGGGGTGTTTACTCTTTTTTTCCCCGTTAAGCCCTATGTGGGTTAAGTTGTTTGTTGGGATATGTATGTCTATGAAACGAGAGAACAACGGGTTTTAGGGAGACAACTAAGAGAGGGTTGGATTATTTTTTGTGCACTTCGGGTATTAATTTATTTTGAGTTGGCTTAATGGGGACAACTAAGTGATCCTAACTTAGGTCTGTCCTCTCCATTCCATCGAGGAGTCTAAACCTAAATTATGCACTTTTACCAAATTTGGATTAGTTTTAACAGATTTATGTCTAAAAGGTCAATTCTTTGATTGACTTTTTGGAGATTAAAACCCTTCTTGCATTTGAGTATTACTAGGAAACATGTCTTTCCTTAATTTAATGCTTTATGTCTTGAGGATATATCTTACTAGCTACAGTGGTTTATTATCAATTATCTGTGCATTCAACTTTTTCAAGTAGTTCATTTCTGTATCATTGATTCTTCATTTCTTGGCTTTTTGTATTCTTCTTAGGAATTGTTGATGTAAACCAACTAAAAATGATTTAAATTAGAAACTTGATACACATAAGAGGATGAGGATAACTGGGTAAGTTTGTTTGATCCTATGTTGTTTATTAGACTGCTTGGACGTGGATTTACCATTCTATTTCTAAGCATGATTTTGTGTAGTTCCACAGATTGCTTGGCTTGGATTGACCATTCTAAATGCATCACAAAAATCTTACTTAATTTATATGGTTACGTTCATATTGCATTTAGAATCTATTACGTGAATAATGTGATTTAAGTGGCATATTCATCTTAATGCCATATTCGTCAGAGCTGAAAAGATTTTCTACTCAAGGGATCAGCCATTATGCAGTTGTTAATTTATGTTCAAAGTTTACAAAATTGTCAGGAAGAAGAGAACGAGAAGTGAAGAAGAAAGAGGGCCCGACCTGGGACGGGGACTGGGACTGGTCCTTATGAAGCTTAACTGGACTTTCGTATTTGGGCCGGGTCCGGTACGATATCACTATTTGGGACGGGGACCGATTTGGGCCTGACCGACCTGGCCCCGGACTTAGCCATCTCTCGCAGTAAGGGTAAGTCTCTCTAATGAGAACATACGTTTGTTATTGATGCTTTGAAGAGTTAGATTAGAAATGCTTTGATGAGTTAGAATAGAAAGTTTTCTCGAGTCTGAATCATCTTCTCTCTGATTATATTTGGTTTCATATATGGGATTGGTCAACCGTTGGGGTTACGTTCATTCTATGTGGAGATTTTGTCATTATTAACAAGTAAGATAAATAGCAATTTAGATTAAAGTCATATCGTATACAAGTCGGGGTATTTGGAACTTCTCCAGGAAAATCCACGAAGATGAAACCAAAATTTATATTGGGTGACTCGTGTAGCATATAACTATTTTGTAAACATTAGTGTTTTATTGCTTGGAGTCCTTTGTTGTAGATATGTTTCAATATTTGTGTTTGGCATGTGTTTTTGGTCGACGTTTCCATTTAGTGTTGTCAATTTGTTTCCAGATATAGAAACATGGGCTAATCTACAATTAAACATAAATTTGCGGATTATAAAACAAGTAGTTTTATCAATTTTATGTTCGTTATTTAAAAAGAAGAAATTACATTCCGTTGCAATGCAATAGGTATATTATTAGTGTGTGTATATGTGTATATATATATGAACTTTTCGTTAAACATCAATAATTGGTGATAGAAATTGGGCGATGAATTTATGTTTTAAAAAATACCACAATAGAGAAGAGCGAGTGAAGATGATTAATGTATGTACACCAATAATTGTTGCTTCAAGTTGAAGATGTAAATTAAGCACTAGGATGGATAGTGACCTAAAATCACATATTATCTCCAGGTATATTTGAATATTATTTTATTTTATTTTATTTTTTAAAATAATATCTTATTATATAGGGAAATTAATTAAAATGCCACAAGTTTGACCCAAACTTACCAAAATGCCACAAATCTCGTCCATCTTACCGAAATGCCACAAAAAACCGCGGTGGGCCCCGCGATCGCGGGCCCCAGGCCCCCGTGTCACCAAAGTTTGCCCACTTTGCCCGCGTTGGTCCCTTAGGAATATCCGCGGCCCACCTTTCCCCCTTCAAGAATGCCCGTGTTGGCAGTTTTAGTCCCTGCCCGCGTTGAGAGCCTGCGATCGCGGGCTAACCCGCCACGCGTCGGCACAGGGTAAACCCTAAAAAAAATTGAAGACAAAAACCCTAATTTTATACTCATAGCCACACTATATAAAGGGTGGGGGGGACCAACTTCGGCCATCTCTCATTATTTTAAACCATCTCAAATTTTTTAATAACTCTCTCTCAATTTTCTCCACTCTCTCAATTTTGTCGTGTGGAACACGTGTTCGAGTTTTGTGAAGATGTCTCGTATTACCTCTGTGGTATGTTTTCTTTATGTTTTTTGTTATTTTTTGTATGTTATTTTAAGTTAAGATATATGATTTGTATGTTGTTAGAGTGTTTATAAGTTTTGTTATGTTTGACATTTTTAAGATATATGATATGTATGGTTTTATGTTTGAATGTGATATTTGTATGTTATAATGTGTATGTTGTTATAGGAGTATTTTTATAAAAAAATTGTTAAGAGTGTGCTTTTATAAAAAAAATTGTTAAAAATATGTTTTTATAAAAAATTGTTAAAAATGTGTTTTTTTATAAAAATAATTCTTAAAAGTGTGCTTTTATAAAAAAATGTTAACAATGTGTTTTTTTATAAAAAATTGTTAAGAGTGTGTTTTTATAAAAAAATTGTTAAGAGTGTTTTTATAAAAAAATTATTAAGAATGTGTTTTTATAAAAAAATTGTTAAAAATGTGTTTTTTTATAAAAATAATTCTTAAAAGTGTGCTTTTATAAAAAATGTTAACAATGTGTTTTTTTATAAAAAAAATTGTTAAGAGTGTTTTTATAAAAAAATTGTTAAGAATGTGTTTTTATAAAAAATTGTTAAAAATGTGTTTTTTTATAAAAATAATTCTTAAAAGTGTGCTTTTATAAAAAAAAATGTTAACAATGTGTTTTTTTATAAAAAAAATTGTTAAGAGTGTGTTTTTATAAAAAAATTGTTAAGAATGTGTTTTTATAAAAAATTGTTAAAAATGTGTTTTTTTATAAAAATAATTCTTAAAAGTGTGCTTTTATAAAAAAAATGTTAACAATGTGTTTTTTATAAAAAAAATTGTTAAGAGTGTGTTTTTATAAAAAAATTGTTAAGAGTGTTTTTATAAAAAAATTGTTAAAAATGTGTTTTTTTATAAAAATAATTCTTAAAAGTGTGCTTTTATAAAAAATGTTAACAATGTGTTTTTTTATAAAAAAAATTGTTAAGAGTGTGTTTTTATAAAAAAATTTGTTAACAATGTGTTTTTATAAAAAAAAATTGTTAAGAATGACAACTTAGGTCCCTACGGTTTTAAGAATGACAACTTAGGTCCCTAAACTTTTAAGAATGACAATTTAGGTCCCTAAACTTTTAAGAATGCCAATTAGGTCCCTAAACTTTTAAGAATGACAACTAGGGTCCCTAAACTTTTAAGAATGACAACTAGGGTCCCTAAACTTTTAAGAATGCCAATTAGGTCCCTAAACTTTTAAGAATGACAACTAGGGTCCCTAAACTTTTAAGAATGCCAATTAGGTCCCTAAACTTCACATGCCACACTTAAATTCATTTTAAGAATCGCAACATCTATATATAACAATATTATACGTTGAAATAAAATAAACCGCACTTTATCTATTTGGATTTTGTCAAACGGGTGTAAATAGCCCTAAGGTATGTCGGGATTTAAGCAATCCTTGTGATTCCCCTGCTACTTGGAAGTCCAATAGATCGAGTGGTTTCTTTTCTAAAACTAAAACAAACGAATAATTATCAACACAATAAACCAAACAAGCAAAAGCATCTATATATAACACTAACTATAACATCTGTGAATGACTATGTAGAGGGATTTCTTTTACATCGACTTGACGCTAAAGTGCAAAGTTTCTTACATCGAGGGGTTAGGAGCGTGCTTTAGGGGATTAGGTGGTCGCGCGGATACCCTTGAGACCATCTTTAGAGGGACACCGTTCGGGCCATGGATGGATGTGTCTTACTCTGCTGGCGACCCTACGCTAGTACACATGTTTCTACAGTTGGAGGTCGAGGACGCCAACGCTGAGCCGGAGGAGATGAATTTTGATTTCTTCGGCGAGCGATTGCATTTTGGGCGTCGTGAGTTCTGTCTAATTACAGGACTACGTTTTGGAGAGGCTCCCCCCTTCCTCCCTTAGCAGACTGCGGCTTCGTTCGTAGGGTTTTCGGCATTCCAGCATCTGATTTGAAGCTAAAGAAAGCCCGGGACATGATGAAAGAGGGCCTTACTGACCTAAGCGACGCCGATGTTGTCCGTGTATGCTTGGTGGTGATCGTGGATATGGGCTTCATGGGCCGTGAGTATAGCCAGTATGCTTCCGAGACGGTCCTTAGGGCCGTCGAGGACCTTGAGCTGTTTAACAGCTACCCGTGGGGTAGCCATATCTGGACACATTGCTACTCAATCTTGCACCGAGCCATAGCCAGACGCGACTCCAATCGACATGGAAAGATGAACCTTTGTGGTTTTACATACGTCTTCAAGGTTAGATACGTAGTATAACAATTGTTAATAATACATACAAGCTGTTTGGCTTTTCTTTTTACGTACTTGCTCTTCTTGGCTAATTCCATATATGGATCTTGGAGATGTTCCCTCAGCAGTCCAATATTTCGTCAAGCGCGACGACCGAGTACTTAGGGGAACCCGTTGGGACAAGCGTGTTACCCTAAGTAGGTCGCTTTGGGTTCAGTTCTTTAATGAATCTAGAAATGTAAGTTCTTTTACTATGTTTACAATTTGCATACGTTAGTCCCGCTTATTAATTTTTTTTATGTTTTATCATATATTTAGCGGCCGCTCTTGCCTTTCGCTCGCCTTCAGCCTACTGCCGACGAGATGGACACGGATTGGTACAGAGACAGCGTGGCCTTTATTGACGCAGAGGCGGCAAGGGCTCGACGTCCCTCTCCTTCCACATCTGATGAAGATGAGGAAGACGACGACAGGCCCCCTTCTGGTGGATATCAGCAGCAGCCCCTTTCCTCCTCCTATCCGCGACCCCCTACCTCCTCCTATCCGCGCCCCCTTCCTCCTCCTATCCGCTACCCCCTTCCTCCTCCTACCGGCCGCCCCTTACGATCCATATCAGGCGGCCCCTTCCTATGGGTCACATCGTGGCAGTCATGACTACCTGTGGGACTACGTCCACTGGCCGCTAGAGTCACGTGTAGAGTTTCTGGAGGGAGTCTGGAGACAATTTGGCGCTGTCCATGTTAGTGTTTAACTTAATTTGTTGGCCACGTTTATTTAGTTTGTATATTAATATTACGTTATAAATTTGTTTTAGCTGTCGAGTACGACACCGATCCCCGCTCCGTTCGGACAGGGGGCACAGGCGACGTTTGGCACCACATCATTTCCGTCATTCCCAGAGAGTGTAAGTCACACTTATTTATGGCATTATAGTTATATGTTAGTTATAGTTATATGTTAGTTATAGTTATATGTTAGTTCCTAAGTTTCTAACTATTTTAATGATCAATGTCACGCAGGCCGCGATGTCGGGATGTCGGGGGCCTACACATCGTCACCATATTCTACTATCCCGGAGAGTGTAAGTCACAATGAGTAACCATTATAGTTATATGTTAGTTCATAAGTTTGTAACTCTTATAATGATCAATGTCACGCAGGCCGGGATGTCGGGGGCATACACCTCCCAGATGCCTCCGTTTGGCACGACATCCTATTCTACTATCCCGGAGAGTGTAAGTCACACTGAGTAACCATTATAGTTATATGTTAGTTCCTAATTTTGTAACTCTTATAGTGATCGATGTCACGCAGACCGGGATGTCGGGGGCCGGGATTGTCGGGGGCATACACCTCCCAAATGTCGGGGGCATTCACGGACATCTTTGGCGCTCCGGCCGGAGAGTATTACTGGCCGGAAATGTCGGGGCCGTCGTCGTACGTCACACCGCCAGTGCACAGGCATATTGTAAGTTATTTTGGTTTAATTGTGAACATTTCCTAAATTGTACTTAAAACATCTAATAACTTAATTTTCAGATGATGGAGCCTTCTATTGTCGAGGAGCACTTCTCGGAGCCGGATCCAGAAGATGACCCGATGGATGTTGTAGATCCACCACCACAGGTGACCCCGCTCCCTCAAAAGCGGCCGCACTTCATTTCCCAATTTCTTCGTTTCCCGTTTGGGCAACAAGGATCTACGACACCACCGGCCGCTAAAAACCAAGCAAAGAAAGCGGGGGGAAAGAAGGGACGAAAGAACAAAAAGGGAAAGGAGCCTTCACCGGATCCTTTTGAGGGACTAGAAATATTGAGGATGTGCAAGACTGGTCGCCTCCCCAACTTGACATTCACCCCTTACGGAGGCTTAGAAATCAACCCCTCGTTTTTCAAAACATTGCTTGCGGATGACCCTGTGAACTCTGACTTAGACGATACGGTTAGTATGAAGTTAACTTATAGTCATATATAATCAAATATATTTATATTACATGTCTAACCATCTATTTTTTATGCATAGCACGTCGATTCTTGGGTTAGCCTGTTGCAAAAACATCGTGGCGTAGACACGAGGTGGACCATCATGCACACTATGTTCTTTCAGTACATACTGATGGACCATCAAGGTCCTGCCTCCGTGATCGAAATATGCAATGGCTCGGAAGGGACCTCTTGGACTCTCCTCGATAGGGTATGTAAATCGTTTTACTGTTATTTTATTTAATAACATATATGACATATATTGTAATATTTCAGGTGTACATCCCCATATGCTTGCATCCTAGACATTGGCTGCTTGGAGTGTTTGAACTAGACACTATGGTCATGACCCTATATGACAGCGACAAGGACGGTCTCTGCAAACAACAATTGACAGAGCAGATGCAATTGTTTAAAACAAAACTATATACGTTCTTTTCATTGATAGGGGATCATAGACGTCGCGAAGTGTCAAGTATCTTTCGCACAAAGATCGCCGGCCAAGTACCCCAGCAGACCGGGTTATATGTGGATTGCGATGTATGGGTATGCCGTAATGTCCAAAAGTTGATAAATAACGAGGACATATGGGTACACCCTAACGAAACCGAATATGAGGCCATGAATTTCCGCCGACATATGGCGGAGTCAATTTATGCGCATTGTCTAATTAGTTAGGTTGTTTATGTAACATTAAATAATTGTTATCTTTACTATTAACTTATTTTGTTAAAGTATTGTGATTGACTTACTGTTTACTTCATTTGGTTTATGTTAATTTCATCCAATTAATCAACTTTGAGTATCGATATCTCTTTCACACATACTCCAATTTGGACGCATTATGTATCGTTTTGAAGCTCTCATATAGGAGAACATAAACCTACTAAAAGTCAGTTATATATAACATGTATATATATATATATTTAAAAGCGTCCAAAGTTTAGTAAAACCCATATTTTTACCAAAATTTTCCAACACCTAGTAAGTAGGTTTATGAAACTTGCGATAATCCTAATACAGAGATTATTGGATGCAAAAATTAATGCCTAATGAAAGACCTTTATTCAAGAGTAGACGAATATTGCAGTTACTTTTTCAGTCGAATCTTACAGGCTCTTTTCCAGATGAATATTGCAGTTACTTTTTCAGTCGAATCTTACAGGCTCTTTTCAAACGAATCTTGCAGTGAACTATTCAGACGAATCATGCAGGCAACTTTTTCAGACGAAATCTTTGACCATATCTGATGAAGAACATACATTTTCACGGCTATAAGTAGATGGCATGATGAAGTAGTAATTCACAACTTCTTATCTATCTTTTAGACATTCTCCTCACCGTTTACAAACACACTCTCGCTTTTCTTAACACCATGGCTGGAGGTTCAAGATCAAGGGGGAACAGGTCGGCGAATGTGGCTGGAACTTCACGTTCGGGAGCCTACCAACCACTGAACGATGGAGCTCGCCGGAGTACCTGGAAGGTACCGGAAACAGACGAGGAGTGGAGAAACTGTAGGCGAACTGCGGCCGATTTTCCATTCACGCCTGAGGAGGAAGCAGACTGGGAGATGGCATCCGACAATTACTACTTCGATAATGGCACGAGAACCCCACCAATGTATGATTTTATGCCGACGGGTCTTCGACAAAGTCAACAAATTACTCCCGCAGTGCAAAAAGCCATTCATGGGGCGAACGCCGATATCGAAAAGGTAAAGGGTATGTGGAACCATAACAGGGGGATTCAGCAGGGGAAAATGGAATATCTAGCGGGGAAGAAACGAGAACTGGCCATGGCTAGGGCTCACGTTCGGCAGCTGCAACAAGAGATTAAGGAAGCTGAAGAGGAACTAGAATAACTCGAATCGGACTACATGGGAATGGAGGACGTGATCAAGGAAAAGGTTAACTTGATCACAGGACTCCAGGACGCCTTCCAGTAATAGATTTCTTTGTTTACATGCACTGTATCCGTTTCGGTTGGGAAGATGATTTGCAATAATTTTTATATGATGTTGTTAATTTATTTCCTTGTTAAATAACTTAAGTGAATTTCTATATTAAAAACATTAAAATGGAAAGGAAACAATACATTAAAAACCACATAAAATGATAACCTAAAAACTATAGGGATCATTAATGTTTTTTTAAATTTGCAACAAACTTCAGGGACCAAACAGTAAATTCGAAAAATTAGCCCGCGATCACGGGCTCTCAACGCGGGCAGGGACTAAAACTGCCAACACGGGCATTCTTGAGGGGGGAAAGGTGGGTCACGGGCATTCTTGAGGGACCAACGCGGGCAAAGTGGGCAAACTTTGGTGACACGTGGGCCTGGGGCCCGCGATCGCGGGGCCCACCGCGGTTTTTTGTGGCATTTCGGTAAGATGGACGAGATTTGTGGTATTTTGGTAAGTTTGGGTCAAACTTGTGGCATTTTAATTAATTTCCCTATTATATACTAATATAAATGCACGTGTTACCAATTATCAAAGATGATTATTAAAAGTATGACTAGCCTTATATAAATATATATAAGGATGATTCATGATAATATAGAATACAATGAATAAACATAACTTTTGAAATCATAAGATCAAATAACTGAATCTAGATTAAAGTCATGTCGTATATCCGACCAACGGACGTATTTAATGGATGACCAAAGTTATGCACTTTGCTGGTTGTTGGATTTTTGGTGAAAATCTGCAATTGTGAAAATCTCATCTTATCTCCAGATATATTTGAATATTATTATATCTTATTTTGTTTTCAAATTAATATCTTATTATATACTAGATTAAAATCATGTCATACACCCGACCAACGGACGGGTATAACGCTAGTTATATAGGGATGTAGATAAGTTGTTTGATGAGATGACATGTAGAAATGTAGTTTGGGTTTAATAACAATAAGGTTAAATGGTCATTTAAATTATTCAGACAGTTTATTAAGTACAACAAACAAACAACAATATATCAGAATCCAGACAGACATCTATATCCATACAGGACTTAATGAAAAACCAACCAAACAGCTCCTTAGTCTTCTAAACTTAAAAAATAGAATTAATACATAAACAAAAATAACAATAACTTAGTTCTCCAATGAACCCTCTAATTTATTTATCTTTATTTTAGGGGTTGTTTGTTTACTTCTTAATAGTTCCATCAAGAGACAACCTCTGAATCGTTAAGCAAAAAAAAGTCTGCCTCTTAATGGTTTTAAAATCCTTTGAATGATTTTGTATCTTGGGTCTCCCTTAACCATCCAGAGCCCTAATTTCATTCTTAAGAATTACCAAACAACCATATATTATTTTGCATTATATCATAAGAGTCTCTTAATCATTATAACCACTTAATTGTTTTGCACAAAATCATTCAGCAGCTGCCAAACAACTCCTTACTGTCTAAAACATCTCCAATGAACCATTTATTTTACTCTTTATAATAGAAAAACTGAATAGTAACTTTCTAAATATAGAGAAACACTATTAATAATCTCTATTTTTTCTAGAGTATATAAAAGAGAATATATACTTGAAATATTCTCTTTTAGAAGAGAGAAAAGAGTAATACATTGAAGAAAACATAACGTGTTATTTATTTTTACTCTATAACAGAGAGTAAAATAGAAAATTACATTGGTTATGCCCTTACAAATTATATGGACGAAAAATATAATTTTTAAACCACAACGACGAAAACTAAAATTATTAACAAGTCATAAAGACGAAAATTGTAATTACTAAATAACTTATAGATGAGTCCTGTAGAACCAAAATTGATTTTCCTATAATAAAAGCATTTTCAATAATTCTTTAAAAAAATAAAGACATGTTAGGCCATGAGTACCCGTACCCAATGAACCCACTTGCCACCTCAGCGCCACATCAGCTTTTCTCTTTTCTACCCTCCTTACCCAATCTTTACCCAAAAGTGGAGTACCCGTACCCAATGAACCCAATGAATCCACTTGCCACCTCATCTTTTTTAATTCTTTTATTTATACATTTAATTATTTAACAAAATAAAAATATTTATATATTTTTTAATAAATAAAAATAAAAATTCATATCATTCATTAAAAAATTAAAAATTACAAAATACAAAACACTAAAAAAATAAAAATTACAAAATACAAAACACTAAAAATTATGATATTTTCTAATTTTCTCTTTTCTCGTTAAAGTAGCCCTCAAAACGTCTCCCGAAAGGTGATCATGCGGGGATATGAAAAACTCGAAGTCTTGTTGATATCGTTTTTCTCGTTCGAGTTCCAACTTATCTCGTTCGAGTTCGAGTTTTTTCATTTTGTACTCCATTGTACCCTCAATCTGCTCGTTGAACGAGCCTATGGTCATCAACAACTGAGTAACACTTTCGTCCGTATTCGACCCGGTCGTATTACTCGTTGATGTTTTTTTGCCTTATTTCTCCCGATGGGTCGTTGAAGTTGCTCGACCTCGTCGACCCGAACATCTTCATCGTCGTCATCGGAAGGTTTAGTACGTTTTGAACCCCGGGATGAATTTGTCGACATCGTTGGAACCGGTGACCATTTTGGACATTTTTTTAGGACATCCCAAGCTTGTTCATGGGTGAAAGCAACCGCAAATTCCCCTTGGTACCGGTGGTGTGCCATTCGTAAAATGTCGGCTTCACTCATTCCGCTTGATCTATTATTGACCAAGTTGTTGTAGATGCCGGCAAAAAACGTAATTTTCTTGTTGAGGTCTTTGAACTTGGTGTTCAGTTGATGAAATGATCTATAATCTTGGCGACCCATAGAATCATAGAACACCTTCGAGATTCGGTTCCAAAAACTGTCTACATTTATATAAATTCAAGTATAAGAATAATAACAAGAATAATAATAATAATAATAATAATAATAATAATAATAATAATAATAATAATAATAATAATAATAATAATAAAAATATTACCACTCTTTTGTGCGTTTCCGACAACGGGGTCCTCCGAAACGTCAACCCACGCCGACACTAACGCCACTTCCTCCTCTTTAGTCCACACCTGTCGTTTTTGCCTTGTTTCAAATTTTTCTTTTTTCCTTTTTGCGTTGGTGTCGGGTTTGATGGTTCCGGGATTGATTGTTGTGTGGAGATCGATTGTGGTGTGTGCGGTTGTTGGGTTTCAGGAACAAAGTCGTCGTCGAGATTGATTGCGGGTTGAGGAAGGTTGTAATTGGCGGGAGTAAAACCTTGTTGAAGCAAACCAGGACGTGTAAATTGATAAGGATTATAACCTTGTTGAGAAAACGCTTGTTGTGGAACATAACCTTGTTGAGAAAACGCTTGTTGCGGAACATAACCTTGTTGAGAAAACGCTTGGAAGCCAAGCTCCGGGTCTTGTTGCGGTGTATCCGATCGGCTACGACGGGATGTAGGTGTGGTGTTTGGATTCATAATGAAATTTGAGAGAAATGGAATAAATGTATTGAATTTGAGAGAAATGGAAGAAAGTATGTTTTGGTGTGAAAAAATAAGATGGTATAGGTTAATATATATAGTGTGATTAATTTGAAAAAAAAAAATTTTTTTGTAAAATAGCCGTTACCAACGGAATTGTTTCAAAAAATTTAAAAAAAAATACAATTTAAATAGGCAACGGGTTGATCGGGTTGGTGAACCCGGTACCCGAGCCCGTCCCTTACCCGATCACCCCCCGTACCCGTGCCCGATGAAACCCGATCGAGCCCGATGGCCTACCCGATCACCGCTACGCATGGCCTTAAAAGTGTTTGGCTACTTTTTAACAGATTTTTAAGAATGGAAAAAAAACATAGAGATTTGATTAAAAAAAATAGATTAAAGAATTTCTTGAAACTGAGTGTTCAAGATAAATAAAAATATATTTTTTATTCAAACTACCAATTTAACATTAGAACCTTGTTATATAGAGATAAACAGTATTTTCTACACTATAGTAATATTTAATATTGAAATATTTAAAAAATATCAAACTACTGAAATTTACATCAAATTTTGCCTGAAAAAGTCAAACTTCTGCATTATCTATTTAAAAAAATTATGAAAAATGTTGAGATGCTTTTAGCATTTACAAGAATGTTACAAGACACATATTTTAAAGTGTCTCACATTGTGTGAGCAATTTAACCAATCAAAGATATGATATGACATTTGTTGTAGTCAATCAGGTTGTAGCGCAGTGCTTGATCGTCCTGGGTGATGTGGTGGAATATCCCATCTATCCAGGGTTCGATTCCAGGCGTCCTCAACATTGATAAGACATCTTTAAGTTTCAAATTTTGTCAGGGATTAATCCGGGTTGTGCCTGGGATACCCTTTCCAAAAAAGTTCCTTCGTTTGTTGTGAATGCAGTGCTACCTTAGAGCATCTTCAACAGCTTCCCCATTTTGTAGAATATGGGGAGTTTGGATTGTTTTTTTGCTCCAACAGCTTCCTCAAAAATATCTCCAAAATGGAGAAAGTAGGAGAGAGAAGGAGTTTTTCTCCAAATACGGAGTTAACCCCAAAAATGATTACTTAGTGAGAGCACCAATAGAAATCTTTGAAAAATAATATTTAGAGAGAAAAATAATATTTTAATAGATAAATACAATATTTTAATATTATAATAATTGTTTATTCTCCAAAATGGGGAATCTGTTGGAGATGAATGTGTTAGACAACCTAAGGGGGGGTAAGGTTGTATTTTAAAATCTTTTACTTTCAAAAATTCTTTTATAAATAAATACAGTACGGAAACAGTAAAAATAAATCAGAGTATACAAATAATAAAGAAGAGTGTAAATATAAACAAATACACAGAGATTATATAAATAAATATAAATGCAAAGCAGTTTATATAAACAAATATAATAAAGCACAGCGGAATAAATAAAGAGATAAAGGTAAGAGATACTTGACACGGAGATTTACTGATTTACCACCAACTGTGATAAACCAGCAGCCGAGACACTTCTCGACACGATCCAATAAATGTATTCTTTACGGTAGAACACAAACCAAATACAAATGAATTTGTAATAGTTTCTCAAGCCTCTGCTATGAGATAAACAGGATCACACACCCGTTATTCAAATACTTACAAGAGGAGTATAACTCACAATGGGTAATCACTCTTGTATAATAATCACTTGGATATTTTATAAAAAAGGTTTTATAAAATATATATATGTTAAATAAGTGAGAGAGCTGAGAAAAGGATGGAGTTGGTTGCTTGCTGTTGTTGTTTGTGTGGTCTACTCTTTCTTCACCATCAGCATGCAAATATATAGCATGAAGCTTCCAACGGATATGTGCATCCGCGGTATACCGCCAAATGCACGCGGTATACCGTGCAGACAAAAGTACACTGACACTCAACGGCTCTCATGCAAAGTTGACTTCTGGAATACGTACCCGCGGTATACCGGCTAGGACTCGCGGTATACCGGCGTCAGAAAAAGAACTTCCAACCAATCAGAGACAAACACCACGCCTGCCGCGGTATACCGCCTGTACCTTCGCGGTATACCGGCCAATATGTACCCGCGATATACCGGGCATTCTCCACGGTATACCGGCGTCAGAATAGACACCTTCCAGGACGCAACCAATCTTGCTGGATCTTCTCAATAAACCTTATTTAATTAAAATCATTTATGGTTTTTAGAAATATCCAAGTGGTATATTATTTTAGGGTGTTTATCATTATTAGTTATAAACAATAATGACGACGTAAACACTTCCGTCTTGAACCCTTCAGATTAAATCTTCGTGTTCTTCAACAACTGCACACTTGGATTAAATTGTTAGATAAACAATAATACGGTGTGTTTGTAATCATCAAAATAAATATATATAGATATATAGAGATGTGGTACACTTGCACCAACAATCTCCCCCTTTTTGATGATGACAAACACAACCGCTAAGCATGAGCATATGCGGTTTCTCTCCCCCGTTTGTCGAAACAAAAAGGGTCAAGAAAGACGGTATGCTTCCCCTCGAGAGATGCTCCCCCTCAAAATATGCATATATTTGAGAGAGCATAATCTCATGGGTAAAAGATAAAAAGCTCCCCCTCAAATTAATAACAAAATATAAAATTTGAGGGACAATAAAATATGCATAAAAAAAACATATAATAGACATAAAACAAAATAACCTAAAAGAAACACTTGCACCAAAAAGGATCTTAAGTCTTCGATTTTCGGTTAATTTTATGTGAGCAAAAATTACCACGTATTATGACCTCGTCAGGGAACACGTATTATATCCTCGTCAGGAAACACGTATTATAACCTCGGCAGGTAACCACGTATTATAACCTCGGCAGGTAACCACGTATTATAACCTCGGCAGGTAACCACGTATTATAACCTCGGCAGGTAACCACGTATTATAACCTCGGCAGGTATCACGTATTATTTCCTCGTCAGGAATCACGTATTATTTCCTCGTCAGGAAGCACGTATTATATCCTCGCCAGGAAACACGTATTATATCCTCGCCAGGAAACACCTACAAAAGGCAAAGAAAATTTTTCGTGGTACCCTTTTCTTATGGGTCCTTTTAACAGTTAGTATAAAACATAAACTGCAAAAAATATGTTGTCGACATAAAACAAACACGACAAACATACAAAGCCATATAAATGGTTTAAAACCATAAACGCATTCCACCCGGATTATCAACATTAAACATTCCTTTCGGAATCCATTTTCTAACCATTTTAATTTTGCGATTGTATTTATCATACACATAAAATGAAGCATTTATATTCGCATTAGGTCTAGAAAAATTACTATTATACATACGAGCATACGGTTTCCTCGGCATATAATTCACATTATTCATTTTGAATACATACGGAGGTTTTTGCACATAAGGTTTTCTCGTTTCAACTTTAGGAGATGCAAAAAATCTTTTAATGGGTTTACACGAACATTTATCAACACATGTATCGGAACCAATGCCTTTACGACAATTTATACGATTAGGCATATTTAGCATTTTAAGCACTTTATCATTGCTACTATTAAAAGCATTTGCTAATAAGTCATTTTTCTCATGCGATTTACATTTAGCATTTAAACATGCAATTTCATTTTCAAGAATCTCGCATTTTGCACATATAATATCTTCATGTGTCTTTTTATTTAAGCATGCAATTTTATCATTTAAAATAACACAAGATTTACAAATATCTTTTTCACTTAATTTATTTTCTAATTTAGTGATAACATCTAAATCATGAGCAGATTTTTGTTTACCGTCATCTATTTCCTTTTTATATACAGATACGGTTTCTTTTAAATTAGAAATTTCACCTTTATATTTATTTGCGAGAGCAGCCATATCATGAAATGATTTATATAATTCGTCAAGATTATTTTCATCGTCACTATAATAATTATCACTATAATTACTATCACAATTATTTTTAGAAGAATATGATGAAGATACCTCATTATCATGGTCGGCCATGAAACAAAAATTTTGGCCTTATTTATGCTTGCGCTCAACGCGCCTCCAATTAAAGCTTTTGGTGTGTTGATTTGTTTTGCTCGTTTCGGACACACACTCGCATAGTGATCCTTGTCGCCACACACATAGCAAAAGCCTTTCTTTTTATTGGCTTTTTCATCGTCGCTAGATTCGTCATTTTTGTCTTCACTTTTGTGGACGTTGCGACTTTGGTTTTTACCACCACGACGGTAGTCTCCATTTTCTTGAAACCTATCATTTTTGGCAAACTTTTTGTTAGATAAAAGTTTAGAAAGTTTTCTTACCAACTTGACTAAATCGTCAAGATTTTCGGGTTCATCATCCGAGGAACTTGCATCTTCCTCCTCTTCCTTTTCTTTTGAGGCAACGACTTTGAGAGCGATGGATTTCTTTTTGACTTGCTCCCGGACTTGATTTCTTTTTAGTGCGATTTCGTGCACTTTAAGATTGCCGATGAGATCATCGAGCTTCATCGTTGCGAGATCTCGGGAGTCTTCTAAAGATGTAATTTTTGCCATCCACTCCGAAGGAAGTGCTCGAAGAATTTTCCTTACATAGTCTTCGTTAGGATAAGTGCGACCTAATCCCTTCAAAGTAGTCATAATGAGGTTAAAACGTTTAAACATTGAGTCGATTGACTCATCTTTTGACATTTCGAACAATTCATAATCATGTACTAAAATATTTATTTTAGAGCTTTTAACTTGAGTATTTCCACGATGAGTGTCACTCAAGCTTTGCCAGATTTGATTAGCAGTTTTACAGGTATATACTCTTTCTATTTCATCGGAAGTTAAAGCAGCATATAATATATTTTTAGCCTCAAAATTTAAACAAAAATGAGATTCTTCAGCGGGAGTCCAGTCTTTAACAGGTTTATCAACAATAACATTATTTTTTATAATAGTAGGATTAAAATTCCCATTTTCTATAATATCCCAAATCTTTTGATTTTTGCCACGCACGTGACATTCAAATAGCTCGGCCCAAATGCCAAACTTTTCAGTATCTATCAAAGGGGGTTTTGAAAACACAAAATTAGTTTGTTGAGCCATTTAAAAGAATTAAAGAAATAACTTTAAAAATTTAAACAGATAATTTTTGAAAGACCCGCTCTGATACCAAATGTTAGACAACCTAAGGGGGGGTAAGGTTGTATTTTAAAATCTTTTACTTTCAAAAATTCTTTTATAAATAAATACAGTACGGAAACAGTAAAAATAAATCAGAGTATACAAATAATAAAGAAGAGTGTAAATATAAACAAATACACAGAGATTATATAAATAAATATAAATGCAAAGCAGTTTATATAAACAAATATAATAAAGCACAGCGGAATAAATAAAGAGATAAAGGTAAGAGATACTTGACACGGAGATTTACTGATTTACCACCAACTGTGATAAACCAGCAGCCGAGACACTTCTCGACACGATCCAATAAATGTATTCTTTACGGTAGAACACAAACCAAATACAAAGGAATTTGTAATAGTTTCTCAAGCCTCTGCTATGAGATAAACAGGATCACACACCCGTTATTCAAATACTTACAAGAGGAGTATAACTCACAATGGGTAATCACTCTTGTATAATAATCACTTGGATATTTTATAAAAAAGGTTTTATAAAATATATATATGTTAAATAAGTGAGAGAGCTGAGAAAAGGACGGAGTTGGTTGCTTGCTGTTGTTGTTTGTGTGGTCTACTCTTTCTTCACCATCAGCATGCAAATATATAGCATGAAGCTTCCAACGGATATGTGCATCCGCGGTATACCGCCAAATGCACGCGGTATACCGTGCAGACAAAAGTACACTGACACTCAACGGCTCTCATGCAAAGTTGACTTCTGGAATACGTACCCGCGGTATACCGGCTAGGACTCGCGGTATACCGGCGTCAGAAAAAGAACTTCCAACCAATCAGAGACAAACACCACGCCTGCCGCGGTATACCGCCTGTACCTTCGCGGTATACCGGCCAATATGTACCCGCGGTATACCGGGCATTCTCCACGGTATACCGGCGTCAGAATAGACACCTTCCAGGACGCAACCAATCTTGCTGGATCTTCTCAATAAACCTTATTTAATTAAAATCATTTATGGTTTTTAGAAATATCCAAGTGGTATATTATTTTAGGGTGTTTATCATTATTAGTTATAAACAATAATGACGACGTAAACACTTCCGTCTTGAACCCTTCAGATTAAATCTTCGTGTTCTTCAACAACTGCACACTTGGATTAAATTGTTAGATAAACAATAATACGGTGTGTTTGTAATCATCAAAATAAATATATATAGATATATAGAGATGTGGTACACTTGCACCAACAGAATGTAATTATTTTTAGGGATTTTGACTTTTGGTTCTCCATTTTAGAGAAATTATGGAGAAACTGTTGGAGATGCTCTAATATCTGCAACATTGTTGCTTGTAAAGCATTAACGAATTTAGTCAATAAGGGTGCGTTTGGTACAGTGGACATGACAGAACAGAACAGAACAGAACAAAGATCATTGTCCCATGTTTGGCACGACTTTTATGTGGAACAGAGTGGAACAAGCTGGAACACATACCTGTTCCACCCCCACCCCATGGAACAAGCTGGAACAAGGTGGAACAGAGTTATGTTTTACCAATATAACCGCAAAATAAAATCTAATTCTCTTCTAAAACATTAAATATACGTTCTATTTTATATTTTATTCATTTTTTAAATTTTATTTATTGTATTTTATCTAATATTATATGTTATGTTTTGTCCAGTTCTGTCTACCAAACCATGAACAACTATTATGTTCTGTCCTGTCCCGTCTTGTCATGTTCTGCTTACGAAACGCACCCTAAAAGACTCCCAACACCAAGTTGTTGACTTATTGTACAAAGAACAAATATGCTTTGGATATTCTTTTTAGCTTTTCCCATGATCTCCCAACCAGCAACCAAACAATGGAGTAGATAGTTGTTTTCGCTTCAACAACTTCATATTCAAATATTGCCCCAAGAAAATAACAAAACAATTTTTACAACCACTCGTTGAAAGTAGCATTCCAGAGAATATAGTTAAAGCCTCTCACTTAACGATTCCTTTTGAAGAAAAATACACTAAGGGGCCGTTTCAGTCTTTTCCTTCACCCGAGATTCAAAAAAAAGGCGAGGAAGGGCGTTGCAGATGTCCGGGACGGACACGACTTCTTCTAACGCTAGAAGACCACTGGAAGACACCCGGGACCAGAGCATGTCGTGAAAGAAGCACACTCTTTTCATTCTTCCCCTCCCGATATCTCAATCATAGCCTTCTTTTCTGTAGCCGTCGAGTTTCGTTGTGGGCTACCGAGTCAGGATAAGAAAATAGGTGATTGTTAGTCACTACCTTTTCTTAACTTCAAGACTACCTAATTACATAATCACTTACCCGGGTAAGTGCAAACTGGTAAAATTCAACACTATCGCTTACTTTTCGGGTAAGATTTTAGTCAACCAAAATGGCATCGAATGCAACAATTTAGCCGGTAAGCGCTAACCGTGGTAAGAGTCGTCGCACTCACTTACCGGGTAAGACTCTCGGTCCTTGCTTCCGCTCTTACCGGGTAAGATTCTTGGTCCTTGCCATATTCATCCGGTAAGCTAATGTGACTTGGTAAGCACTTACTTGGGTAAACGTTTTGTAAACGGCCCCTAAATAAAAATGTTCACAAACTAAACCAAAGACAAAATATCCAGTAAAATCAAAGAATAGTAAATGAAATCCAAAATCATATGTAGTAGAATATAGATAAAAAATGAAGATTAGTCCCAAGTTACATGATAAATTCTTCATATGATAGCCAAGACCAGCTCTCATGTTACCCTTGCTATTTCTGATTCCATGCTTAAAGGAAATGCAAAAGGCATTGCATTGTACATGTTGCTTATCATTTTAGAGCAATATTGTTGCCTCTGGTGGTGAGGTTTTCATGTGGGATCTTGAAGCTGCACTTGCTCCACTCACCAAGTCCAGTGAGGCTGATGATGATTGCTCAAATGACATCAATGGTTCAGGAAATTCACTGGCAGTATGCGGATTATCAGCTCAAGCAACATGCCTGAAAGTGGGCTGGAATCAGGCCCAACCCGATCCCACCCAAAACCCGATCCCCGAACTTTAGTTTGGACGGGTTTCGGGTTCCACATGTGCCACCCAAAACCCGATCGGGTTATAGGTTCTGGGACCCGACCCGACCGTTGCACACCCCTAAGTACAATGATGAGGAACATCAAATGTATAAATGGGCTTAAAGTACTTTTTCTACCTGACTTTAGGGGTGCTCAAAAACCCGACCAACCTGATTAACCCAACCCAACCCGAAGCAACCCGATGTTCGATCGAGTTGTAAAATCTTCAAACCGTATGTATTGGGTTGATATCGGGTTACGAGAATTTGAACCCAACCCGATGAACCCGATATATATATATATATACTACATATATAAGCATTTAGGAAAAATGTCTTAATTACAAATTCTTAAGCATAGGGTACCACTACTTTATGCTTAAATTCAAAAAAAAACTCTTAAAGACAACTTCTTATGCATAGTTTACAAGTATTTGATGCAGTGATTTTAAAACTGGCCCATGCTTATTTCACGTCTGAGTGTCAAGCCATACCTATTTGGCTTTCTTCGTACACTTATTACTTCCAGGACGTATCACGTATCCTCTCTCAAATAAAGATTTCTTCCATACCTTGTACCTGTTGCTTTCTCCCAAGACTGCATATAAATCCACGTTAATCGATTTAAATTTCTCCACGGGTTATTTGATTGTTTGTTTTGTTCATTCCTTCTGTTCTTCACAAAACAAATGCACTCAGAAAGCTTTCTATGAACTTGATGATTTTAAAATATGGCATGGACTAAGAATCTTACCAAATGAATATGGCATGGACTAAGAATCTTACCCGGTAAGAGCGGAAGCACGGACCGAGAGTCTTACCCGGTAAGTGAGTGCTTACCGGCTAAATTGTTGCATACGATGCCATTTTGGTGGATTAATATCTTACCCGGGAAGTAAGGGATAGTGTTGAATTTTACCGGTAAGCACTTACCCGGATAAGTGATTAGGTAAACGGCCCCTTAGTCTGTTACTTTTGAAAAATCAAGCAGATTCATTTTTATTTCAAGGTCAATAAAGATTCCGGTTATTTTTATCGGATAAGAGTCTTTTCCCTCACCAGGTAATATTATATTCTCGGTCCTTATTATGCTCTATTTATAAGGTAAATGATACCGTAAGTGTTTAGTAAACGACACCCAAACATTCCACAATTCTTACCTGCGTACATATCCTTAGTCTCTGCATTTGAGAATTCATGTATAATATCAGGAGTATGCTATTTGTATCTTTCAAGTTTAGTGAATTTATTTTCCAAGTTTTGGCATACCACTTCATTCATGTGATCATTAATGTTCGAAAGGAAATACACAAAGACAAGACAATAGCTCATGTATGTATCTGCATGTCGTTTTCATTTTCAATTATCTCTAATATTCTCTACACAACATAATACAAGTTTGCTTTATTGCCAAAATGAGAAAACAATATGAACAACAAAACCAAAATTATGTAAAACTTGGTAGTGTTATCATCAGCTTACCCTTTTTGTTTTACCATTTCAAATGCAAAATCACTTTAGGGGCCGTTTATTCAAGTTACGCTACCTTACCGGATAAATATGGCAAGGGCCAAGAATCTTACCCGGTAAGAGTGAAGGCAAGGACTGAGAGTCTTACCCCGTAAGTGAGTGTGACGACTCTTACCACGGTTAGCGCTTACCCGATAAATTGTTGCATACGATGCCATTTTGGTGGACTAAAATCTTACACAGTAAGTAGGTGATAGTGTTGAATTTTACTGATAACCACTTACCTATTACGTAAACGGCCCCTTAGTGATTTAGGTCATTTATTAGTTTCTTTAAAATTGGTTTTACCTTCATAGCCGGTTATCGATAAAACAATTTTTGTCCAAAAGATATATGTATCTAATCGAGTGTTCCCTACCATTTTACATATCTCACAACATCGTGCGGGTATTTAAATTTTTTGGAAAAGTCTATCTTAATGTCTCAAAGTCTCTTTTAGAAATCCATCAAAACTTCAAAATCATTTGCATTTACGACTCCCGCCGCATTGCGCGGGTATACAACTAGTATATATAAATACAGGGCACGATTATTTTGCAACCCAGTAAAAGGTTACAACCCGTGCAACATTCATCTAAACCGTCCATTGCATTTGGATTTTCATTGATTCTCTAAATGAATATATATATATATATATATATATATATATATATTCAATCTCTTATCCATCTTTATATAACTCCTTCACTCTCTCTCTCTCTCTCTCTCTCTCTCACACACACACACACACACATATATATATATATATATATATAGTAATGTTAACATATATATGCAAATTGAGATAAACGGTTGATGACGATATGTTTAAGATTTAAGAAATATGCAAATTGGAGACGTCAAACTATTTGATCATATTTGGTTTAGACATTTTTATATGTAGTATCTAAATATTGTCTGAATTATCGATTGTATTTTAAAGACGTGTTTACTTTATTTGTATGTTTTTAGTTTTGATTTTACCTTGTTTAAACACAACCCGACCAACCCGAACGGGTTGGGTTGGGTTGTACCTTTGTTTGGGTTGAGTTGTGTTGAAATTTTTTCAAACCGCCAATATTGGGTTGATGTGTAGAAATGCCTTCAACCCGATCAATCCAACCCGTGAGCACCCCTACCCGACTTTCCATAGTTGTATTTGCATTTCATATTAAGTTAGTGTTTCCTATGACATTTATATCAACTCCATGCTTCTATTTTCATTCCATCATAATAAGAACTATAAAGTTTCAAAAGAAAATTAGCAACTCACGAAAACCTAAGTTAGATCAAAATTTTGCAAGTTGTCGAATGCTAAAGATAAAATTGCATGTTTGGTGGGACACGTGTCGAACCCTAAGAACCTCACAAAAATATGGTATTTCGTTTCGAGAGGCACCTCTACAAAAATCCGGGTATTTTAGCCCTTGTGTTATTTAGGGGCAAAAACAATGAATTGATTATTCAAATGGGGTAGATTAATGATTATCCTTATTTTAAATATAAAAAATTATATTATTATAAAATTTTGAATAAATAAATTACAACAGTTAAGGAAAATTTTATAATTTTTAATTTGACGTGAATATGATATATCCTTTTAGTTTTTTTCATCAAGACTTTGACTTAACAAAATGTAACACCCTCAAAATTTAAAAATAGTAGACAATTTAGAACTTTCAAAAATTCTTTAAATACATATCTCGAAATAACATTTATCCAAAGTTTACCAAGAAATGAATACTACAACATGTACCAGGGTTCTAACGGAACTATCTAGTCCCCCAAACGGAGGCCGAAGTAGTCGGGTGTTACTAAAACCGCCAAATCCGCTATCTTCCCAAAACCGGATAACGTATCTAGAGCCATCCTACCGGAACTTCTACCAAACTCCTCACACTACTCAGATCCATCTAAGACCTGATATACATGTCGAAAAGAAAAAGTGTTAGGCTTAACGCCTAGTGAGTTAAAGCAGTTTTCATCATATAAAACAGTTAAACGAACATTTTACTATAATTGCAAATTTGCAATCATCTTCAAAATCATGAAGTATAAGAAATGCTTTATTTGCAAATAATATTCCTTCCAATACCAACACCCATTTTAAAGAAACGTCCAACCTTCAACTTCCCAAAATGCACACACGAGGTGCTTCACCAAAATACTATTTGCACAATTAAATTTTACATTTCAACACCGAATGTATGGGTAAGGGAATACCCGAAAATAACACCTTTCGGTGACGGGGGAGACCCGATTTCATCGAATGTGGCGGGTACACAAAGTTAAGTCACTTATCAACGTTCTCGAGATTCACTCCGGGTCGTGGATCCCCGTATACGGCTCCTTTGAGCAACCACCGCAAGATACCCAAATGGCCCTAGTGTCTACTCGACTTTTAGACGAGTCTCACCACAAAGGCACAAGTCCCCGTATCCGGCTCACCATGGGCACCACCGCAAGACTTAGCTCCGTATACGACTATCATGAGCACCACCGCAAGCTTCAAATAAAAACATGACTTGGGGACCACTCACTAGACTCAAACATGGACATCAAAACTCCACGTTGAATAAATAAACTCTTATGCTTATGGATCCATTGCACTACAGTCTAAAACATTACATGACTCCAAACGAATAAACTAACGCATTCAAGACATGTAATTATCAATTAAGATGCAATACATGTAGATCATAACGAAAGCTCTACATTGAGCTATTAAAATCAGACATCGTCCCAAAACTCATTTGAGTATAATTCAAGCCCAAAAGGCATTATAAAACATTTGGCTAAATAGGTGAGCCAACATGGTTACATAAACCAAAAATACATATTTTTCCCAAAATCCTTGTCTCTGCAATTGTAATTGGTCATCGACCCAAAACCATAAGGTTTATAATTTCTAAAATGTTCACAAGGTCAATAATGACCAAATCCAATAACTCACACATTTGAGATCATACGATCAAAAGTTCCATTAATAAAACATCTTGAGTTGGGTAAGATCCCAAAATAACCCATGACTCTAAAATAGTTCGTAAATGCCCAAATTCATATAATATTTTCATTAAAACTAGTTGGAACCTAGTTTACACAGAATATAAGTGAAATCGATATTTTGTCCAAAATTCCCGATAGACCCAAAATCTCAATTTTATTGACTCAAACCCTTATTTGGTCACTCAAACACCTCATAAAATGTTACAAACCATTTACAAGGGTTTAATATCCCAAATATGTGCGAGTGTACAAATATTCATAAAACTCATCAAAATGAAGTGAACTTATGGATATATTTTCAAAACTCTAAAATTATGTGCATTTTGACAAGTATATAGTTTTGCAAAGCAATTAAAACTCACCTTGATAGATTTAGGCTAAATCTATGTAAAATCCACAAGCTAGGCTTTAAATCTAGGATATAAAGCTTTCAAGAATACTTCCATTACTCCCAAATCACATATACAAAGGAAAACCAAAAAGAAATGAGAGTTGTAGATGTAAATGGTTCAAACTCTTGATTCAAGAAATGGTAGCTAGGTTTTACCTTTAGCTTTTAGGAACATCAAAATACAAGCAAAATCATCAAGAACTTTGAGAAAATCAAACCAATGGGTTCTTATGAGAGAAACCCTAAAACCAAGTCAATAATAATGAGAAGGTGGTTCGAGAAGATGAATGTGCTCTTGAGTTTTATTTTTATCTCCAACACTTTGAACTCTTAGGAATAAAACTATATTATGCAAATATAATTCAAATCACCACCAAACAATTAAGGTGGAGAGGAGATGAAGTGGAAGTGAGTTTGGTGGTTAAGTGTATATGGGTAGAACCATATGAGGGAGAAAAAAGTAGGGGTGAGCAAAACCCGACCGACCCGAAAAACCCGACCGTCCCGAAACCCGATGTACCCGAACTTGAGCCACCCGATTAACCGAAACCCGAACTTGCCCGAACCCGAAAGAATATATCGGGTATTACGGTTCGGTTTGGGTTGGGTTTTTCCAAACCCGAACCCGACCGAAACCCAAACTTTAAAAAAAAATCCCAATAAATCGTAAATATATATTTATAATTTATAATTTATGTTTCTAATTTTCTATTTTAGACATTGAAATAAATTGAAAGGACTATTTTTTCAAGTGTTTGTAATTGGTTTTAATTGTTACAAAAATGTGTTCTCGGTTTTGTTTTTTAAAAATGTTTGAATTTTTTTTTGTTACTGTGTATGAGAAGTGTGAGTGTATGTTGTGTGTGTTCTGTGTGTATGAACTGAGTATGTGTGCTGTGTGTGTGTGTTTAATTGTGATGTACGTGTGTGTGTTTAATTGTGATGTACGTGTGTGTGTGAGGTGTGTTTGTCTGTGTTTGATTTTGTTTAACAACAACTTCTCGCATGCAAACATAGAACTCGCATCAGGCAAAAACCGAAACCCGAACCGATCCACCCGAAACCCGAACAATACTTTGGACGGGTTTCGGGGCCTATATCATCCACCCGAAACCCGATCGGGTTGGGGGGTTTTGGGCCGAACCCGACCCGGCCCGACCGATGCACAGGCCTAGAAAAAAGAGAGCATTAGGTGAAAAATAAATGGAGGAAAGCAAGTACATGAGAGAGAGCTAGTAAAGTGGGTCTACAAAAGTAAAAGAGAGATTTAATTGGATAGGAAATCAATAAATGAATAAATAGAAAGAAGAAAAGAAAGTATTCGATTTTTTTTGGTTGAATTCCATACCATTCTTCCAATCTTATTTAAATTTTCAACCAAGCCCTCTAAGGCCGTGCGTACCACCTCGGGTACCACGACGGGTTCACGTACGGGTTGGCATCGGGTAGGGTGGGTTGGTGGTACGGGGGACGCGGGTAGGGCATCGGGTAGGGGGTCGCGGGTAGGGTTGGGTTCGGGAACCCGGTTAAACCCGCTTAAATTTATTTATTTTATTTATTTTAATTTTTTTTAGGGTAAGGAGAGTAGGAAAGAGAAAAGCTGATGTGGCATCAGGGTTCAGTGGGTTCGATAGGAAACGGTACTCCACTTTAGGATAAGGAGGGTAGGAAAGAGAAAAGCTGATGTGGCGCTGATGTGGCATCAGGGTTCAGTGGGTTCGCAGGTTGACGGTACTCATGGTCTAACTATGTGATTTCTGCCCAAATGCCCCGATTATGAACAAATTTTCACGGGCACAAAAGTTGTTAAAAGATTATTGATTTCTTTCCTAACTAGCACCTAAATGCAAACCAACCCATAATTCTTTTTAAGAGTTATTCCAAGGATTAAAATAAATATTAAACTCGAAAATTTTCATACCAAAATACGTGTGTTACACAAGATATTTTTAACCACCTTTGTAATTTCTATTTTATTCAAATATAAATTTCGGATTGTTTAAAATGATAAATTGCATTGATGTATCATTTTTTTGAACAACAAGCAATCATATATATTATCACAAAAACCTCAAGAGAGTTTATACAACCCGAATGAAAGCACACGAAACGGAAGAATATCAAAACAAAACGAACAAAACTTTAAGCCAAACTACCAGGAGCCATAGGAGCAGCCGTTAAGCCAACCCAACAGAGCGAGGGAAAAACAGCGAGCCGACCACATTAGCGGCCAATTAAGACGTCTGCGAGGGAAAAACGGCAACAACAGCTATTAAGCCGTCGTATCCAAACCACACGGCCATTCAGACCTCTTCCCAGAATCAGACCCGCCCTCTTTAGACCTGAGAAACAGAACAATACCATTGGTCCTACCACTGTTAATTCCCACATGCTCGGCCTGAACAAACGAAACAGCCCGACCGTGTCTGACTGCGGACAGACCTGTCGATCAGCGGCTTAATGGAGCCGAAAGCCAAACAGCCCAATCTAATTTCAGGTCCAGATCTCTCCTTGCGATCCACTCGTACGACTTCACCTGGAACTCAAAGAACAAGTCTGACAGCTTACTTTTTTCCTTCTCGAACGTCAATTTGTTCCTATTTATCCAGATTAGATACAAATAGGCCCATATTGTTGCTTCCAGCCTCTTCGCGCCTCTTACATTGATTTGAACTTGCGATACCACTCCCGTTAACTCCGGAAGTGAGGTGACCGTATCCAGATTAAGACCCCACCATCTTCCAAAGAGCCGCCAAACTTTTTCCACATCGTCACACGTGATTAAGGCATGATCAACTGATTCTGTTACGTTCCCACATCTTGGGCATAGAGTCGAATCTAACTCTATCCCCATACTGTCCAGAACCAAACGGCTAGGTAGTCTGCCTAGTTTCGCCCTCCAAACGAAGATGTTGATCTTCTTAGGAATGGCTTTAACCCATGTCGTCTCTACCATACCCTCACTTTCCAAACACCGTTTTTCCTCAAGCAAACCGCAAAGTCTCTTGACAGCAAACAACCCTTGGGGATCTTTTCTCCAAACCACCTGGTCCTCCACCTCATTTCTTAGAACAATTCCCCCAAGCACATTTAGTAGATTCTCCAATTCTCCAAGCTCTCTACCCATAGGGACCCTTCTCCACCCCCATTTCCACTCCCATATCCCATCTCTCCATTCCCCCTCTCCCGAATCGACACGTCTTTTTTTGTTTCCAACCTACAAAGCCGAGGGAAGTCCTTCCCAAGAATCCTATTTGACACCCACCTATCCTCCCAAAACCGGGTATCGGCCCCATCCCCCACGCTTGTAACAACCCAAATCCCTTAACATACATCATAATACATAACATTCATACATATCATTGATTTACCACAAAAGTTACATAACAAACCAAGTACGGTCTCATTAGTCTTGACATTACAGAATATATAAAAGCTTCCTAATCAACATCCATCAAAAGCTTCCTACACTTCATCCTCTCCTGCCGATCCTTAACCTGGAAAACATATTTTTGAAAACAAAATGAGGGTTAGACCAAACGGGTCTAGTGAGTTAATCCCGGTCTTTTCCAAAATCAATATAAAACTCTTTTCACATAATACTTTGTATCAAAATAGTTTACATAAAACCTTTCGTATAAGCACGCATATACCACACGTATATAAATACCACATTAGGACTCGTGCACCGTGTATCTCTCCTCATCTCATATTCTTTCCCCTGGACACATTAGTCGGTAGCAAGCCAACTAATTATCGTCACTGTACAATACAGTCGACTCCACTGTAATTACATACAACCCCGCTGCAATTACCTACAGCTCCACTGCAATTTCATGCAGCCCCGCTGTATTTCCATACAGCCCCGCCAAATAATAATTCGGCTCACCTATACTCGTTTCGTGCAATATAAATACAATATATATCTCAATACATCATATTGTCATTTATATACACATAATCATATTCCTACCACATAATCGTCTCATATATATATATATATATATATATATATATATATATATGTATGTATCCGAGTTTAAAAACTTTTTAAAGTAAAACTCACCTCGAATGCTTACAAAATCCTTCCAAGCCTTTTTCCAAAGATTCGGTCTATCAATCCAAATCCACAGAGTCTTAATCAGTTCCAATAACTCCAATTTGAGCCTTTACCCTTTTTTCTCCTTTCTTTCTTCTTCTTTTTGCTCCCAACACACACCACACCTTAATCTGAGTTTTGTTATTATGAAGACATATGTATCCCTAATTCAGATATTATCAACTAATGTTACCCTTTTAGACCCTAATCTATTCAATAATATGCAAAGTACCCTTAACTTAATAATTCATCTCAACTTACCCAAAATAGTAACTTTAAGGTTAAATAAACTTAACGGAATTGAATTTTTAACTAACGGATTTACCCGAGGTATTACATTATCTCCCCCTTAAAAGAATTCCGTCCCGGAATTCGGCTAGACAAGGATACGGATACTCCTCTATACTATTTCGAACTCAAACAAAACCATAGAAACTAACTGAATAGGCACCCCACACCCACCTATATCTCTAACACAGATAAGCAACAAAAGCACGGAAATACCAATAACCATTTTGCACCGAAGTCAGATAACACCTTAGCACGTATAGAATTTATAAAAATATACCTGTAACCTCATCCGGAATTTCCTCCTCTTCTTGTGTTGTCATTTGGAAGACTCGCTGTAACGTCCCGTAATTCAAACATACATATAACATGTAATTCATAACAGGGTTTCAACAAAATCATTCACATTACACATTTGGTCCCAAAGTCTGATCTAACCAATATAAAATTCAGTACAAACTTGATCCCATTTAGATCTGATAGTAGCTAATAACTGAAATTTAAGTACAAAAGTATTATCAACTTCATAATGATCGTCATTCCACATAGCTATCCACCAAGTAAACTAATCATTTACTCTTACTGGTACCACCATCTGGAATACAGATTTTTAAAACAAAAATGAGGGTTAGACCTAAGGGTCTAGTGAGTAAATCCCTGATATTTGGAAATCATTAAAATTCATTTATATAAATACACACTTTTATATAAATACATATACATCACACGTAAAATGATACCAAATGCAATTCACACAACATACCTTTCACATACCACCTTATTCCTCCACCAATGGCCAATAACAATTGGTTGCGAGCCAATTTATCACACCGGTCCTAAGCCCGGCCACGTAT
Source organism: Saussurea involucrata (assembly GCA_033807775.1). Lineage (NCBI taxonomy): Eukaryota > Viridiplantae > Streptophyta > Magnoliopsida > Asterales > Asteraceae > Saussurea > Saussurea involucrata. The sequence goes on from CM066314.1 coordinate 228,407,258, forward strand.
TATATTTTCATATAATACTCACGTAATTATAATATCTCAATATATTATAATTACTCACGTATGACATATTCATACACATCATCAAACATTTGTTAATCACATATTGCATTCCAATAAAAATATACTTTTTAAAGTAAAACTCACCTCGTGCGTTTATCACAAAACTCTTTCAAGAATAATTCACGTATGTCGCTTCTTCACAGAATCTGAAATCAGATAAAATACCAAATATCTCTTTTAACACTTAACCTTACAAAACTCTCAAATCAAATCGCAATGAACAGTACCCAAGTCGCAACCCAAGATAACATGAAATCGCAATGAACAGTACCTAAGTCGCAGTCTCCTATTGCGATTCCACCCTGGAGTCGCAACCCCTAATTGCGATTCCACCCTGGAGTCGCAACCCACTATTGCGATTTCAAACCCGAATCGCAATCAACTACTGCGATTTCAATCCAAGTCGCAAACGACCATTGCGACTTCAAGCCCAAATCGCAATCGACCATTGCGACTTCGTTGAATGTCGCAGTCCTCTATTGCGACTTCGATGAATGTCACAGTTCACTGTTTCATCCTAAAACCCAGAATTTATACTTTTAATCTATGCATGTTGCTATAAAGATGCAGTAATGTTTATGACTAATAACATAACCTAAACATAAGCTTAGATTCATCAAAACATCCATTTCTAACCAAAACCCACTTAGAACTTATCTATTAAACTCAAGAACTCTTTAATGGATTAAAACACAATTAAGGTATGGATTGTTTACCTTGATTACTTCAGTATGGTACTTTAAATTACTGCAGTAGACACTTGAATTCTTTCTTCTTCTTCTTTCTACGCCTCTCTCTCGGTCTCTCTTTCTTTCTCACTTAACACACACAGTACACCAAGGAGATATTTCTATATCTAAACAAAAAGGACATCATCTTGCACATGAAGTGTAAAAAGGCGGTTGTGGGTATTTTAGTTTGGCAAAAAGATCATTTAAACCTCAAGCTTACCCTAGTTGGCAAAACATAACCCTATATCTTTATTATTAAATTAAAACTTACCCCTTAACTCCTAACTCCATAAAATACTAAATAAAAACTTATAAAATCTTAATATTTTAAATTAGATAAAATACCTGGTTATTACAACATCTCCCCCTTAAAAGAATTCCGTCCCGGAATTCAGTTAAGAGAACAGATGAGGGTATTTGGATCTCATCTCCGATTCTGATTCCCATGTCGCATCCTGTCCCCTATGATGTTTCCACTGAACCTTTACCTGTCTAATCTCTTTGTTCCTTAATACTTTAACCTTGTGATCAACTATCGCTTCCGGTTCCTCCACATAGTTCAACTTTTCGTCCACTTGAATATCTGGTAGAGAGACTGCTTGGTCTGGTGTAACCAGACACTTTCGAAAATTCGATACATGAAACGCGTTGTGAATCCTGCTTAATTCTGGCGGAAGATTCAATCTGTAAGCTACTTCACCAATTCTTTCCGTAATTTCAAACGGCCCAATATAACGCGGACTGAGTTTACCTTGTTTCCCAAAACGTATGACTCCTTTCCAGGGCGAAACTTTCAACATCACAAATTCCCCGACTTGGAATTCTAACGGTTTCCGGCGTCGATCTGCGTAACTTTTCTACCTGTCTTGAGCCGTTTTCAATCTATCCCGAATCTGAGTAATCTTATCCGATGTTAACTGTACTATCTCTGGCCCTACCAATTGCTTCTCTCCCACTTCATTCCAACACAAAGGCGTTCGGCATTTTCTACCATACAGTACTTCAAACGGTGCCGCCTGAATGCTAGAATGATAACTGTTGTTGTAGGCAAATTCTATCAAAGGTAGATGTTTATCCCATGATCCCCCAAAATCAACTATACAAGCCCGGAGCATATCTTCTAAAGTCTGGATTGTTCTTTCACTCTGCCCGTCAGTCTGTGGATGATATGCTGTGCTCAACTTTATCTGCGTTCCCATCTCTTTTTGAAAGCTTCTCCAAAACCTAGAAGTAAAACGACTATCTCGATCGGAAATAATCGAGATTGGAACTCCATGTCGAGTTACTATTTCATTAATGTACAACTTAGCTAAACGTTCCAAAGAATCAGTTTCTTTTATCGGCAAGAAATGAGCAGACTTCGTCAACCTATCCACAATCACCCAAATAGAATCGAATCCCTTTGAAGTTCTTGGCAATTTGGTAATGAAATCAGTAGTGATCTGATCCCATTTCCACATTGGTATATCTAGTCGTTGCAACTGACCAAACGGTTTCTGATGCTCAATCTTTACTTTCTTGCAGGTAGTACAATCTTCTACATACTTAGCAACACTTCTCTTCATTCCCGGCCACCAATATAATTGTTTCAAATCTCTATACATTTTATTTGTACCTGGATGAATAGAAAATCGAGATTGGTGAGCTTCTTGTAGTACACGATCCCGTAATCCACCCAAACGAGGTACCCAAATTCTGTTTCCCATACACAACAACCCACGGTCATCTTTCCCAAGCAATGCTGATATCCCAACCAACCGTTCTGACTTCGAACTTTCCTCTTGATAAGCATCTATTTGGCATTTCACCAATTCATCAAAGATATTAGGAAGAAGTTCAGCTCGTAACGATATAGCTTTTATTGTTCCACTTCTTTCTTGACGACTTAACGCATCTGCCACCACGTTCGCTTTCCCTGGGTGATATAGAATTTCACAATCATAATCATTTACCAATTCCAACCATCTTCTTTGCCTCATATTCAGTTCCTTCTGATCAAAAAGATGTTGGAGACTCTTATGGTCCGTGAAAATTTGACATTTGGAGCCATAAAGATAATGCCTCCAAATCTTTAAAGCAAAGACAATTGCTGCAAGCTCCATATCATGAGTCGGATATTGTCTTTCATGATCCTTCAGTTGACGGGAAGCATAAGCAATCACCTTCCCACGTTGCATGAGTACACATCCCAAACCCAACTTAGAAGCATCACTGTAGACCACAAAATCATCAGAACCTTCTGGCAATGCTAATATCGGCGCGCTGCAGAGTTTCTCTTTCAATATTCTGAATGCCTCGTCCTGTTCTGCCTTCCATTCAAACTTTAAATTCTTCCGAGTCAGCTTGGTCAATGGTGTCGCGATTCGAGAAAAGTCTTTTATAAATTTTCGGTAATATCCAGCTAGACCCAGAAAACTGCGTACTTCGGTTGCGGTTTTCGGTGGTTCCCATCTTTCAACTGCTTCCACTTTCGCTGGATCAACTTGTATACCCTTCTCTGAAACTACATGACCCAAAAACTGAACTTCCCGCAACCAGAATTCACATTTAGAGAACTTAGCGTACAACTTTTCTTTCTTCAGTAACTCCAAAATCAAACGAAGATGTTGTGCATGATCCTCTTTGGATCGGGAATAAATAAGTATATCATCGATAAACACAATGACAAATTTATCGAGATAAGGCTTACATACCCGATTCATTAGATCCATAAAAGCGGCTGGAGCGTTCGTTAATCCGAAAGGCATTACTAAAAATTCGTAGTGGTCGTATCTCGTGCGAAAAGCCGTTTTTAAAACATCCTCCTCCTTAACCTTCAACTGATGGTAGCCAGATCTAAGATCAATCTTGGAGAAATAACAAGCTCCAACTAATTGATCAAAAAGGTCATCAATTCTTGGGAGTGGATACTTGTTCTTGATCGTGCGCTTGTTCAACTCCCGATAATCGATACACATTCTCATTGAACCGTCTTTCTTCTTCACAAATAAAACTGGTGCACCCCATGGCGATGAGCTGGGTCTGATGAAGCTCTTAACAGATAAATCTTGAAACTGTGACATCATTTCTTTCATTTCTGGTGGTGCTAATCTGTACGGTGCACGAGCGATGGGATTGGCTCCAGGTACTAGGTCTATTCCAAATTCTACTTGCCTAACAGGAGGAAGACTATCCAAGTCCTCAGGAAAAACTTCTGGGTATTCATTAACAATGGAAATATCTTCCAGCTTAACTTTTTCAGGTCTACTATCTATCACATAAGCTAGATAACTAGAGCAACCCTTATTGACACATTTACGGGCTTTTACCATCGATATAAGACTGGACTGATGATTTTTATGATCTCTATAAATTACTACTGATCTCTTATCAGGTAAAACAACATTGATTATTTTCTTATCACAAACTATGTTAGCCTGATTCTCAGCTAACCAATCCATTCCTACTACCACATCAAATTCAATCAAAGCTATTGGGAACAGTTGTATCGGTACTCCACATCCCTCTATATTTATCATGCAACGATCAAAAACCTCTTTAACTGCCACTTGGTTATCATTTGCAGTGTCTACTAATAAAGCTTGTTTTAATATTTTAGGCTCTAAATGCATGTGAGCAGCAAAGGAGGGAGACACAAAAGATCGGTTTGCACCGGAATCAAATAACACTTTAGCACGCGTGGAGTTTATGAAAAATGTACCTGTGACCACATCCGGCGTTTCTTCCGCCTCTTTAGCTGTCATTTGGAACGTGCGACCCCTCGTTCTCGGCGGTTCTATCCTTGGGACCACGGGTCTAGTGATGGCTGGTTTCCCCGATGTACCCCCGGATTGTATTCTACTCCGCGGACAATCTGATTGGAGGTGATCCGGAGAATTGCATAAAAAGCAAAATCGTGATACTCGACAATCCTTTACAACATGCCCAGTTTTCCCACATTTAAAGCAAACCCGTGACTCTACTTGGCAATTTCCCTGATGGTAACGATTACACCTTGGACATGGTCTTTCTGTTGGTCGAAATGACGGACGATTGTCGAACCTCTGAAATCTAGGTTTTCTTGAATCCTGCGGTGGTCCTTCCCATTTTCTTTTCCCTAAGCTCTTATCGCCTGTATCTCTTTTATTATCTCTTTCCACATTCTCGGCAGCATCCACCGCAGCTGTAAAAGTATTTGGCCCTGTGGCAGTCACCAATCTTCGAACCTCGGAATTCAACCCATAAATAAACCTCTCCATTTTCATCTTTTCTGTAGCAACATAATATCCTGCGAAACGAGACTTCTCCAAAAATCGTGCAGTATAATCTCTAACCGACAGATTTCCTTGTTGTAGATTCATGAATTCTTCTTCTAACTGTCTAACAGCGGCTTGTGGACAGAAGTGCGTTGTGAACGCTAACACGAATTCCTCCCATGAAAAAGTAGTATATACATCCGCTCCTCTCGATTCTGTATGAGCATCCCACCAATACAGAGCATCCCCTTTCAGCATCGCAGCTCCATAAAGCACCTTGTCTTCTTCAGCACATTTACACGTCTTGAAGATGGCCTCTATTTCTTTCAGCCATCTCATCGCCTTTACGGGATCCCGATCTCCTGAATATGTTGGGGGCTTACAACTAAGAAACATTTTATAGTCGCACCTTTTCATCGCTGGTAAAACAGTAGAGGTAAGTGGTATCTCCATTTCATGTTCCGGATCTGGTCTTTCAGTTTCATTAAAACGATTATGTTCGAACATGGCTTGTATGCTATCCTGTAATCTCCCCATTTCAGCAGTCAGATCATCTCGTGTAACAAACTCTGTACCATGCTGTTGTGTTCTACCTCCAGTTCGGCCTCCTGTTCCCCTTCCAGTTCTACCTCTACCACGATCTCCTCCTCTTCCCCCTGTTCCTAACGGTGGATTTTCTCCCCTTGAATTCCTTCCTCTTCCCTGATTCCCTTGTCTGGTGCCACTCGCCATTCTGTGGATTCAAACAAGGTTAATATACACACATAAGCACATACCCCATATAATAATATATTCCAGTTCAAACATGTACCTGTAAGATCATAATTACACTGGCCAGGTGTAATTTGAAATTACCTTACATGATGTTCCTTCTACCTTTTATACTTAATATCCCCAGGTTCTAATTTCATCGGGACATCCTACTTCACATGCAGTTTAAGTCTAGGTACAGATACTAATACCTAAATCCCTTAAACTAGGGCTCTGATACCATCTGTAACGTCCCGTAATTCAAACATACATATAACATGTAATTCATAACAGGGTTTCAACAAAATCATTCACATTACACATTTGGTCCCAAAGTCTGATCTAACCAATATAAAATTCAGTACAAACTTGATCCCATTTAGATCTGATAGTAGCTAATAACTGAAATTTAAGTACAAAAGTATTATCAACTTCATAATGATCGTCATTCCACATAGCTATCCACCAAGTAAACTAATCATTTACTCTTATTGGTACCACCATCTGGAATACAGATTTTTAAAACAAAAATGAGGGTTAGACCTAAGGGTCTAGTGAGTAAATCCCTGATATTTGGAAATCATTAAAATTCATTTATATAAATACACACTTTTATATAAATACATATACATCACACGTAAAATGATACCAAATGCAATTCACACAACATACCTTTCACATACCACCTTATTCCTCCACCAATGGCCAATAACAATTGGTTGCGAGCCAATTTATCACACCGGTCCTAAGCCCGGCCACGTATTATATTTTCATATAATACTCACGTAATTATAATATCTCAATATATTATAATTACTCACGTATGACATATTCATACACATCATCAAACATTTGTTAATCACATATTGCATTCCAGTAAAAATATACTTTTTAAAGTAAAACTCACCTCGTGCGTTTATCACAAAACTCTTTCAAGAATAATTCACGTATGTCGCTTCTTCACAGAATCTGAAATCAGATAAAATACCAAATATCTCTTTTAACACTTAACCTTACAAAACTCTCAAATCAAATCGCAATGAACAGTACCCAAGTCGCAACCCAAGATAACATGAAATCGCAATGAACAGTACCTAAGTCGCAGTCTCCTATTGCGATTCCACCCTGGAGTCGCAACCCCTAATTGCAATTCCACCCTGGAGTCGCAACCCACTATTGCGATTTCAAACCCGAATCGCAATCAACTACTGCGATTTCAATCCAAGTCGCAAACGACCATTGCGACTTCAAGCCCAAATCGCAATCGACCATTGCGACTTCGTTGAATGTCGCAGTCCTCTATTGCGACTTCGATGAATGTCACAGTTCACTGTTTCATCCTAAAACCCAGAATTTATACTTTTAATCTATGCATGTTGCTATAAAGATGCAGTAATGTTTATGACTAATAACATAACCTAAACATAAGCTTAGATTCATCAAAACATCCATTTCTAACCAAAACCCACTTAGAACTTATCTATTAAACTCAAGAACTCTTTAATGGATTAAAACACAATTAAGGTATGGATTGTTTACCTTGATTACTTCAGTATGGTACTTTAAATTACTGCAGTAGACACTTGAATTCTTTCTTCTTCTTCTTTCTACGCCTCTCTCTCGGTCTCTCTTTCTTTCTCACTTAACACACACAGTACACCAAGGAGATATTTCTATATCTAAACAAAAAGGACATCATCTTGCACATGAAGTGTAAAAAGGCGGTTGTGGGTATTTTAGTTTGGCAAAAAGACCATTTAAACCTCAAGCTTACCCTAGTTGGCAAAACATAACCCTATATCTTTATTATTAAATTAAAACTTACCCCTTAACTCCTAACTCCATAAAATACTAAATAAAAACTTATAAAATCTTAATATTTTAAATTAGATAAAATACCTGGTTATTACACTCGCCCCTTTGCTTTCGGTTCCTCAGACCCTTGTATCTCTCCCGTCCTGACGCTTATTGGTTTCCCCGTCGTACTACCCTGTTGTATTTTCCTTTGTGGACAGTCTGACTGAATATGATCAGGGGAATTGCAAACGAAACAGAATCGATTTGTGCGACAATTCTTAGCGACGTGTCCAGCCCTTCCACACTTGTAACAACTTCTAGGATCAACATAACAATTTCCTTGATGTACGCGGTTGCATTTTGGACATAGTTTTTCATTTGATATAAAAGGTAGGCGACTATTGAACCTCTGAATTTCGTATTCCGTTGAATCATGCGTCATCTCTTCCAATTTTCTTTTCCCAGCACTCTTATCATTTGCATCTCTCTTAATATCTCGCTCTACATTTTCCGTGGCATTTACTGCGGCTGAGAAGTTATCAGGTCCTGTTGCAGTCACTAACTTTCTGACTTCCGAATTTAACCCGAAGATAAACCTTTCCGTCTTCATCGCCTCCGTAGCAACGTAGTATTCTGCGAACCGAGACTTTTCCAGGAAGCTAGCGGTGTAGTCTCGAACGGATAAGTTTCCTTGTTGTAAGTTCATAAATTCCCCTTCCAGATGTTTGACGGCTGCTTGGGGACAAAATGCGTTCCTGTAGGCTATCACAAATTCTTCCCAAGAGAGGGTAGAATAAACATCAGATCCCTTAGAATGAATAAAGGATTCCCACCAATACAAAGCATCCCCCCTTAACATTGCTGCTCCATACAATACTCTATCTTCGTCAGCACACTTACTCGTCTTGAAGATAGCTTCTATTTCCTTCATCCATCTCATTGCTTTCACGGGGTCCCTGTCTCCTTAGTAGGTCGGAGGCCTACATCTCAAGAACATTTTGTAGTCGCACCTCCTTGGTACTGGTATAATAGTTGGTGTAATTGGCATCTCCGCTTCCGGTTCAGGGCCCGGTGTTTCGGCTTCACCGTGACGATTCTGGTCAAACATTGCTTGTATACTAGCTTGTAGCCTTCCCATCTCTGCCATCAAATCATCCCTCGTGACAAACTCAGTTCCTTGTGGCTGAATTCTGCCCCCGGCTCTACCTCCTGTTCTACCTCCAGTTCTATCTCCAGTTCTGCCTCCAGTTCTGCCTCCAGTTCTGCCTCCCCTTTCGCCCGTTCCTATCGGCGGATTTGTACTATTCGGATTCCCCCCTCTCCGATTCGTGCGTCTAGTATCGCTTGTCATTCTGTAGATTCAAACAAGATTAATATACACATAAGCACATACCCCATATAATAAGGTTTTCTGGTTCAAACATGCACCTGTAAGATCACAGTTACACTGGCCAGGTGTAATATGAAATTACCTTACATGATGTTCCTTCTACCTTTTATACTTAGCATCCCAAGGTTCTAATATATCAAGGACACCCTACTTCACATGTAGTTTAAGTCTAGGTACGGGTACAAATACCTAAATCCCTTAAACTAGGGCTCTGATACCATTTGTAACAACCCAAATCCCTTAACATACATCATAATACATAACATTCATACATATCATTGATTTACCACAAAAGTTACATAACAAACCAAGTACGGTCTCATTAGTCTTGACATTACAAAATATATAAAAGCTTCCTAATCAACATCCATCAAAAGCTTCCTACACTTCATCCTCTCCTGCCGATCCTTAACCTGGAAAACATATTTTTGAAAACAAAATGAGGGTTAGACCAAACGGGTCTAGTGAGTTAATCCCGGTCTTTTCCAAAATCAATATAAAACTCTTTTCACATAATACTTTGTATCAAAATAGTTTACATAAAACCTTTCGTATAAGCACGCATATACCACACGTATATAAATACCACATTAGGACTTGTGCACCGTGTATCTCTCCTCATCTCATCTTCTTTCCCCTGGCCACATTAGTCGGTAGCAAGCCAACTAATTATCGTCACTGTACAATACAGTCGACTCCACTGTAATTACATACAATCCCGCTGCAATTACCTACAGTTCCACTGCAATTTCATGCAGCCCCGCTGTATTTCCATACAGCCCCGCCAAATAATAATTCGGCTCACCTATACTCGTTTCGTGCAATATAAATACAATATATATCTCAATACATCATATTGTCATTTATATACACATAATCATATTCCTACCACATAATCGTCTCATATATATATATCTATATATGTATCCCAGTTTAAAAACGTTTTAAAGTAAAACTCACCTCGAATGCTTACAAAATCCTTCCAAGCCTTTTTCCAAAGATTCGGTCTATCAATCCAAATCCACAGAGTCTTAATCAGTTCCAATAACTCCAATTTGAGCCTTTACCCTTCTTTCTCCTTTTTTTCTTCTTCTTTTTGCTCCCAACACACACCCACACCTTAATCTGAGTTTTGTTATTATGAAGACATCTGTATCCCTAATTCAGATATTATCAACTAATGTTACCCTTTTAGACCCTAATCTATTCAATAATATGCAAAGTACCCTTAACTTAATAATTCATCTCAACTTACCCAAAATAGTAACTTTAAGGTTAAATAAACTTAACGGAATTGAATTTTTAACTAACGGATTTACCCGAGGTATTACAACGCTCTTGCCAAACGATTCCGAGAATTGAGGAATATCGTTGTCCAACTCCTTTCATACCCGTATAATTTCTTTCCACACCGAGCTCCCTCCTACTTCCCTATTATATTCCTCTTCCAACCCCCATCTCTCCCATGTATACTCCTAACTACCGTCGCCCAAAAAGAGTCTTTTTCCACATGAAATCGCCACCACCAGTTGCCGAGGAGACCCCGATTGGCATCTTTAAGGCTACCAATATTAAGCCCCCTCTCTTAAAGTAACCCAAAACCCTTTCCCAATTGACCCAAGCTAATCCTTTCTTTTCCATACCATTCGACCCCCTCCCCGTTACCTCCCCCTCCCCCCAAAAGAAGTTACGTCTCACACACTCCAGTTGTTTTAGCACTCCTAGCGGGCACGAAACAAGGAAAAATAATATAGTGAGATACTACCAAGAACCGATCTTACCAACGTCCACCGTCCTCCGAACGATATCGCTTTTGCTTTCCAAGTCGCCAACTTGTTTTTAACCTTTTCTATTGCCTTTTTCCAATGCTCGATCCTCCTCATCGATACGCCTACCGGTAACCCGAGATATGAGAAGGGTAGAAGATCACTCCCACACCCCAATCCTCTCGCCCAAGATTGGACTTCACTTTCCGGCACCCCTAACTCATAGAGTTTACTTTTGCTCATGTTTATCTTCAATCTCGAAACCAAGTAGAAGCACTTCAAGATCTTCATTAAGTTCCTCATATTTGATAGTTTCCACTCTCCGAAGAAGACCACGTCATCCGCATATTGGAGATGGGATACCGGTACTTCCTCACGTCCTACTTTCAAACCTTCATATAGTCCCTTTTCCATCGCCTCTTCCATCAAGTTGTGTAAGCCTTCGACAACCGTTAGAAAAAGGAAAGGGGCAAGTGGGTCTCCTTGCCTTAAGCCTTTCTCCATTTGAAATTCTTTTGTTGGCACACCGTTCACCAAGATTGAAACCGTAGAAGACTTTAGGCATGCATCTATCCACTCTCGCCACTTGTCTCCAAATCCCATTTCCTTTAGCATTTGCAATAAGAAAGACCACTCGACCGTATCGTACGCCTTCTCAAAATCGACCTTAAAAATAAGGCCTTTTTTCTTCGTCTTTTTCATGAACGCTACCACTTCATTAGCTATTAGCACCCCATCGAGGATTGACCGCCCTTTTACGAATGCACTTTGTTCTCTACTTATTAACTTTCCCATTACCGTCTTCATCATTTCGGCCAAAACTTTTGCGATGACTTTATAAAGGATTCCAATAAGGCTTATTGGCCTAAAATCGCTTAATTCGATCGGACTCACCTTTTTCGAAATCAAGGTCACGAACGAGGCGTTGCATCCGTTGCTCATTTCCTTTTTATCCCAAAACCACTGAACCGCCGCCATTAAATCTCTTTTTATAAGGCCCCAAAACGTTTTTACAAAACCAATCGTGAATCCATCCGGCCCCGGTGACTTATTATTACCACATTCTTTTATCGCCTCCCATACCTCTTCCTCCGTAACTCTTCTCTCCAGGTGGTTCGCTTCTTCTTCGGACAACTTTTTGAATCTATCTAATTTCAGTTTCGGACTTTGCTTCTTTGGCTTGAAAATTTGTTCTTGAAAAAATCAAAAGTGTATTGCTTTATCCTCTCCGGTTCTTTCGTCCAGGACGAATCCACATAAAGGCCACTAATATTATTTCTCCGTTCTCTCTTCTTTATCGCCAAATGAAAGAACCTAGAATTCGCATCTCCTTCTTGGATCCACTTTACTTTTGCACATTGCTTTGCCATTTTCGTTTTTCTTTCTTCTAGTTCTAGCCATTCATTCTGAGTCTCCATCCATCTTGTTCGCTCTTGGTCCCCTAATTGGTTTTGGTCGGCCTCTTTCTCCCCTTTTACCACTTCCTCCTTTTTATTTTTTGCTTTTCTTTCCACCCCCATCTTTCTCTAGACCATCCTTTCAAGACTTTTTTGACATTTTTGAGTTTATCTCGGAATCTGCAGTCCGGTCTAACCGATTGTACCTCCTCTCCCCAAGCTTGCGTGACCACCTCCTCTAAACTTTCGTCTTTCAACCAAGCGTCAAAGAGCTTAAATGGTTTCGGCCCAAAGTCTAACGACTAAACTTTCATTTTTGGTTCCTTTATTTTTTTCTTTTCATTTTGGTCATTAGAATTTATTTATTACAAATTTGTCATTGTAGCTTGTTGTTTCGTTTGGTTTGGTCCCTCGTCCTAACGATTTTGTTAACTCAATTAATAAGGAGTGCATTTTGATCTTCTACTCAATTTCCTCTTTTTCTAAAAAAATACCCCCAAGTGGTTCTCGTCCTCCCACATCCTCATATGTCACATATGATCCCAAATCTCATTAGGGACCACCTAACCCAGCCTCTATCGCCTCATCCTGATCGACTGATTTGATTTTGCCACAAAATCATCAATCTCATCCTCGTCGTTTGATGGTTGGGATGAATACGAGTTTGAAGGCTTCCATACTAAACTACACCTCATGGAGTCTCCAAACTTACTAAACTTGCAACTCCGAAAGGTTCGAAATCGACTGATCTAGATAATACCAATGAGGTTGAGGAACCTAATTTGCGACAACGAGTATTAGATTAGGTCATATATTGCCGAGATAATTTTCACATCAATTTTAATTGTATTCACGATCATATTTGTACTTAAAAAAAGAACGAAACCTTAGCCCTTGCTGGTGGCTAAATTTGCCACTACTGACTCGATTTTTCTAGCTGAATTTAACTTGTTAGGTATGGGAGAAGGTGAGGAGGACTCGACATTGTTGGTGAAAAGAAGGTCAAAACGTGTTCAAATTCTACGTCTACGACAATAGGTTTTTTCAAGAGTTTTAGTTACTGTAGTGGTTGCATGTCAAACACGAAGAATGGGCCGAAGACGGGGCTTCGTAATCAGTAAGGAATGGGTGGGTAGGTCGTTAGGGGTTCAAGGAGAGGGTCAATTGGGGGGGGGGGGGGTAGGGGTGTTAATATATTATATAGTTAAATAAAAAATATTGAAAAAATTATAAAAGACTAAAATACCCTTCATTTAATGGATGAAAGTTAATATCTGTTAATGAGAGGGATCAAAATGAATAAAATTCAAACTACAATGACAAATATGTAATACACAAATAATAAGGACCAAAATCAAAAACATCAAAAAAACAAAAAAAAAACACAGGGACCAAAAATGAAGTTTACACATAGAAAGGTAAATGTCGTGATGTGACTTTGTTGGCATCTCAAACAACATAAAATCAAATTTCGCGATCTAGGGTTCTGTCTGCAAGGAAAATGGTGAGTTCTTTCTCAATTTGTAGGTTTTCAGTTACTGTAAATATGTATAATCATATGCTTTATATCTTACATTTTGATGAATGGTACTCTGTTATATGCAGGCTGACTCTATTCGACGAAGGTAAAACCCTAGATCCCAAACTTGTATTGTTCCATTTTTCGTCGATTATTGCGTTTTTGGCGTTGTTTTTGTTCATAGGTTTTACAATTTGTTAATTTCTGTGTTGATTATTGTTTTTATTATGTAGTTTAATGATGGAAAGGGGTTTTCGGGGTGAAATTGTTGTTTAAAGAACAAAAAAGGATAGGGTTGAATGTAGAAGGGAAGATACATGTTGTTTGGAAATGGGAGTGATTATATTAGAAAGAGGAACAGATACTGAATAATGAAATAGGAGTAGCGTATATCGTAGATGGATATGTCTTTAAAATGGGTTGTTACATTCTTTTCTGAGCTTGGGATCTTAGGGTTTTACCTTGAGTAGAGTCAGCCACCCAGCGAAATGTGTGATATAAAGCATATGAATATACGTATTTACTGTGACTGAAAACCAGAAATTGAGAAAGAGCTCACCATTTTCCTTCCGTAGATCACGAAATTTGATTTTATAAAAAAAGACTAGGGCATGGTGCTTCTAAACTGTAACACAGAACTTATTACGATGCAACAAACAAGCAGATGATGGCATGATGCAATACTATCTGTGAATCCCATTTATGGGTTTGTATTGGACAAATAAAATAAGATTTGCTCTGGAACTCGTACCTTGTTTTTTGTTGTTTTACGGATTTGTCTTTGGATTTTAGTGATAAACAAGTCACGGGTAGTCGCATGAATAGATAGGCCTTCTTGTTGGTATATGGTAAAGTCGTAACAAATGCCTAATGGGACAAGACAAGGGCATCGTGGAGTCGTGATTATTACAAGTAGATTTTTGGCGCTTCACTAAAGTGCTTACTCTTTGCGTTTTATGTTTATAATTATTATATACATTGCATTAGAGATAATCCACAAAAGTTGGTAGCAAATGAGCAAATCTACAATTCGTTAACTCTCTTAATCGTGAATTTAGTTTCGTTAATCGTGAATTCAACTCAACAAGCTAGTGCAAGTCCAATTTCTATTAGGTTATACTAAGTTTTTGTTTATAGAAGTATTAATTATAAAACTTAATTAATTACCCCCGCCGTCCCAAAATAAGTGTCCACATTTTTATTTTAGTTCGTCTTTAAATAAGTGTTCACTTTCAAAATTAAGTGCCTACTTTCCAATGCTATCCTTAATTATGAGATATAGAAATATATTACCCCATACGTTATTAAGTTCTTGTTTGTTAGCAGCTTAACGAATAACGAGCATAAAGGAATTAATTCACAGCTTACTCAGTCAGCTATACATGACTGAACGTAAATAGCTTTTCTCGTTGCTTAATGCTACTCTAATGTGTTCAGGTATTCACGCTCGCCTCCCTACGAGGCACCGTCCAGGTCCAGGTCTCGATCTAGATCGAGATCCTGGTCAAGGCCAAGAGGTAGGCCCGTATCTAGATCAAGATCAAGAAGTCGTGGCAGGTACTGGTTTAGCTTTGTCTTAGGAATCACTGTCTTTTTTCTTATTAAGAGATTTGCTTTCGTTATTTATATGGATGTTTGTTTATGTTGCTATGTCTTTTTTGAACCTTTGCAGGGATGAGGCTATAAATCCCGGAAACACACTTCACGTAACCGGCTTATCTACACGTGTTACACAGGAGCAGCTCGAAGAACATTTTTCAAAGGAAGGAAAGGTTAGTTTATATGAGCGTTCGTTTACGGGTTAATCATTAAACATTAAAGCCAAAATGGCTATATGGAATAAGCCAGGACCCCTCACTTGTCCCCATTAAGCCACCTCAAGCAAACTAATACAAAAACTAAAAATATTCTAATCCTCTCGCTTTACCTCTCTCAAACCCATCGGTCTCCCGTTCCTCAAACAGACAAATTTATTTATACAAACAACTTAACCCATACCGGACTTGGCTGTTTGTTTACCTCTTAATAGTTCCATTAAGAGGCAACCTCTGAATCGCTAAGAGGTAAATCTTGTTTGGCAGAAAAAAAGTCTGCCTCCTAATGGTTCTAAAACTCTCTGAATGATTTTGTATTTTGGGCCTCCCTTAACCATTCAGCGCCCTGATTTCATTCTGAACAATTACAAATCAACCATAGTTCATTTTGCACTATATCATAAGAGCCTCTTAATGATTCTGACCACTTAATCATTCTGCACCAAACCATTCAGCAACTGCCAAACAGGCGCGATATGCTATATGGTATTCTTCAGTTCTTTCCATAAATAAGGGTATCAATGTCCTACATAAGGTACAAATGTAAAACAACTTTTTCCGTCATAGAAGATAAAACAAAAAATATGTGAACACTATTGGCCAATGACATATTGATACATAGAGGGAGGTTCAGGAGAGAACCGTAAAAAGAGGTGAACAAGGAACCCCTATCAACCATTGGATCTAAAAAATAGATGGCCCAGATTCGAATGTAAGCGCCCCCAGCCCCCTGTAATCATGGACATAGTTTTGGCAAAATGTAACCACCCTTTTGTTCAGAAAGTGTAACAAAATTGTTGGTTTCATTGGATCAACCATTTAGTAAGGGGCTATTTGTTTACCTCATAATAGTTCCATTAAGGGGCAACCTCTGAATCGTTAAGAGGTGTATCTTGTTTGGAAAAAAAGGTCTGCCTCTTAATGGTTTTAAAACCCTCTGAATGATTTTGTATCTTGGGTCTCTCTTAACCATTCAGAGCCCTAATTTCATTCTTAACAATTACCAAACGACCATATTTCATTTTACACTATATCATAAGAGCCTCTTAATCATTCTGATCCTGCACCAAACCATTCAGCAACTGCCAAACAGCCCCTAAATCGAGGAAATTTAAGTGGATTTCCTAAATTTGCTAAAACAAATTTTTATCCTTAATTACTGGGTAAAAGTCTACATTTTCTTCATCTTTTTGATCTATTCCAAAAAAAAATGAATGCATATTAATCTTTTGCCATAGATGTCATATAATTTATTGTCTTTACTTCAATGGCTAATGGCAACTACTCTTTTTTTAGGTGGCTAACTGTTTTCTGGTGGTGGAGCCTCGTTCACGCATCTCCCGTGGCTTTGCTTTCATAACTATGGAAACCCTCGAGGATGCTAATCGCTGCATAAAGCACCTTAATCAGTCGGTTCTCGAACATCGTCAAATAACCGTGGAAAGAGTAAGTTAACTTAACTATAGTTAGGAAAAAAGTTATATGTTTTAAAACCATCTTTCTTTCTTCTTTAACTTCAAGTTTTACCGGCTATATTTGCATCATTTATGTTGGCAGCACATCAAAGTTGATGAGTTCATCATCAATGCAACTCTTAAACAGCTTGTTCAATGGCCCACAGCTAAAACAGCATCTGTTCACATGTGAATCTCATCAACTAAACATAGCAAGCTTATTGCTCAACTATAATAACACCCTTGGAGACATTCAACTAATCAACGGTCATTATCAACAGCAAATATATTCAACTGTCAACTAATCGACGGTCATTAGCAACAGCAATTATATTCAACTGTCAACTAATCGACGGTCATTATCAACATCTAACCAAGCTTTAATGGCATCGTTTACCCGAGGCTCATGGGTATTAGCCACATGCATTTTCTATTTATTTTTTCTCATTGGTGTTACGGGGGTTGGGTCAAGTTTCCCATTTTCGTTTTCTTTGAAGTATATAATATTTTATATGTGGCAAAACTCACACACTTTTCACCTTTTTTTTGGAAGGGTGTCTAGGCTATGCCTAGACTAATCCCTTGCCAAATTATGACTGTAAGACATCAGCTCTGATTAAACCTCAGTGGCCACAAGCTGTGTACGTCTGGATTCGAACCCTGGGCAGATGGAATATTTCGCCACATCCCCAGGACCTTAACCAGTACGCCACAACCCTTGTGTTCACTTTTCACCTTTGGTGAGGCTTGAATTCTTATCTCCAGGAGGTTGGGATCTAGGATTGTCCAGAATAGCCAGTCAGGCCTCCCTTTTCATTTTATAGCAACTTTTTTCAAGAAAATGACCGAAATAGCGGAGATTACGCAATTAGCGCTAACGCAACTTGCGTAACCCACTATTTCCAATATTATATTTAGGAAATGTGGCTAAAAAGTGAAGAGAGGAGGCTATTTTGGACAATTTACAATGGATCTATCGTAACCCGGAATGACCCTTTGGTCTCATTTACGTTCTTCTTGTGGATGGCTTTGGATGATCATGCTTTTCTTTTCTTTTTTCCCCCTCAAAATATGCATATGTTTATAATGCTTATATTGTTGTATGATATTTAAACCATTTGCTTGTTGAAAGAACTGTTACTTGAGGTCATTTATTTGGTTTATTTCAGTCACGAAGGAAACGCCCAAGGACACCGACGCCTGGGCATTACCTAGGCCTGAAAAACACTAGGGACACCGGTAACTTTCTTTCCTTTTTTTATTCTATAAAATTTATTACCTCCATCTCGGCATAAGTGTCCACATATCTATCTTAGTTTGCTCGAAATAAATGTTCACTTTTGAAAAACAAGTGTCTACTTTCCAATTATACCCTTAATTATGCGATGGAGAAATTCATTACTCCTATTTTTCTAAGGGTACAATTGTCAATTGTGATATAGTTGATTAAAAGGTGTAATAATTACACATTTCTAAAACTATGTTTTTTTCATTGTGGACATTTACTTTGGGATAGATGGAGTACTTGTCTTAGGTGTGATATTGATGACATTTGTTATGTTTAGGGTATCGTGGTGATAGAGGCAGGCCTCGTGGCGGCTCTAGCCGTGATGACTATGGATACCGGAGGCCTGCAAGGCGGTCACCTCCATATAGAGGTGGCCGTGATTACTCTCCTCCAAGGAGGTCCCCACCACCACCACCATACAGAGGTGGTCGTGATTACTCTCCAAGGAGGTCCCCACCACCATATAGAGGCGGGCGTGATTACTCTCCTAGGCGGTCGCCGCCGCCAGATTATGGTGGTGGCAGATCAAGGAGGGAGCGATCTCCTCCATATTCTCCTTACAGGAGTCCAGAAAGGAACTATGGTCGCCGTTAGGTAAGTTATTCGGATGGAAAATGTGTTATTTGTGTGAATTTTGGCAGTTTTAAGATGTTGTGAAGCACTATATGTTAACTTCTATTATATGGATTATAGTGGCTACTTGTTTAAGTTATCATGGTGTTGATGCAACATTGACATGGATCTTCATCATTGGAGAATTCAAGATGTGTTTTGTTAGTTTTAATGATATTAGTTGACTTCTTTGGGAGAATTGTTATTTTGAAATATGTAATATTTGTATGATGAAGGATCGAGAAGAAAACCACAAGGATTGTGGCATATTGGTTAATGCCCTGGAGATGTGGTGGAATATCTCATCTGCCCAGGGTTCGAGTCAAATGGTCACTG
Organism: Saussurea involucrata; assembly: GCA_033807775.1. NCBI lineage: Eukaryota > Viridiplantae > Streptophyta > Magnoliopsida > Asterales > Asteraceae > Saussurea > Saussurea involucrata. The sequence continues at coordinate 228,426,407 of CM066314.1, forward strand.
AGGTTTAATATGTCTTATAGTCATAATTTGCCAAGGGATTAGTCTAGGCATAGCCTAGGACACCCTTACCAAAAAAAGGATCGAGAAGAAGAGTTAAGGTAAGGAGGGATTTGGATCCTTGGTTGATTCCCCCCCCCCCCCCCCCCCCCCTCAAAAAAAACCATAGCCGCCTTCTGAATCGCGCTTGATACGAGAATTGACCCGGTTCATCTCAGTGCAACTCATCCCAATATGCATCCAAGTGTGGAGACCCTTGTCATTCTCACCATGATATTTATTTTCATCGGAACCCAACCCCTGTGTATATAGCAAATGCTTATTCCAATTTAGTGAGGTTTGAACCCTTTACCTCGTAGAGGGTTGGTTATACCAATAACCCAGGTACTACAAGGCCGGTGACCTTTTGGTAGAGTATGGTATTCTTTTGGATGCTTTTTTGGAAGGCTTAGGGGATGGAGTGGAAATCTCGTCTTCCTTGTATTCGAATTCGGGGTGCTAAAGCCCTTGTACATTGGGGTTCACCTGCAATGACTATAGGCCGTTCGTGGTCGCTCAGGTGATTAATTGGTGCACTAAGATAGCCTTAAACCCCATGGTTACCGCAAAAAATCGGGTGATAATACGATAATAGGCCTCCTCTTGGTGCATACTTCTTTTTTAAAGTGGATAATATTTTACGTGCGACAAATGTTTACTCATATGATACTAGTCACTTTTGGTGGAATTTGAACTGTTAACCTCTTGGAAGAGTGACTATCTGGGTACCACTGGGCCAATGACCTTTTTGGTGTACGGTCACCACGGGGACTCGGGGAGTATAGTCTCCTTTTGGATTCTTGTTGTCAAGTATTGCTAATAGTATGGGCTTTTGTGGTAATATAATATTAGGGTCGCCTCTCGACGGTAATGTGATATAAGGGTCGCCTCATGGTGCTTGCGTTTGGTTAAATATATAATATTTATATAAGACAAATATTGACTTTTGGGGAGGGCTAGACTTTGTTGGTACCCCTATGTCCCAAAATAAGTGTGTTTATTATTATTTTAATTTGTTTTAAAATAAATGTCAACTTTCAAAAGTGAATTTCTACCGTTTCATTTTACCCTTAATAAGGTGAAATTGTCATTTTATTAACTAAAAATTATAATAATTGTATATTTAAAAAATGTGTATATTTTCCAATGTAGAAATTTATTTTGAAGCTAACAAATGCTATAGTTGCAGAAGTTAAGAGAATACAACATTACTTTTATTAACCATAACCAACGCATGCAAGAACTATCATGGCAAGTTTAGAGGCAAAAAATTTGATTTTTTTTTAAAATTAGTTGATTTGGATTAAATTTTATCTTAAAATGCTTAAATAAACAAAGGAAAATTGTATGAAGATGGAGTCTAACTTTTATTTGATTTTCATTTTCTAACGTTTAAAATCATTATTTAGGCTGCTTCTGGTACATGAGACAAGACGACGAAACTCACGGTCCAATGTTTAGTGTGACATGGGACATGACAGAAACATAGTCTCACGTCTGGTGCAACATATTGACAAGGACTACGACCGGATGGGACAAAAGGGACTTTTTTGTTCCACCAAAATAGGCGAAACGGATAAGACACATATATCTATAAGATAGAACCAAAAAAATTATTAATCTACCCTCGTTTGATATAACCTATATTTGCTTTGATGGTTACCACCGCCCATCATCGCCTCCCCTTCACCACCACTAGTGGCGACTAGCGGCCACCGTCGACCACCACTACTACAATCTCCTTCCCCACCTCCACAACCACCGTCGGTCATCTCCGACATAACCACCACCACCATCCGCTACCACTACAACCGCACACCACCACCTCTACCTTCAACAAGTCGACCAACCACTACTACAATCTCCTTCCCCACCTCCACAACCACCGTCGGCCATAACCGCCACCACCATCTGCTACCACTACAACCGCACACCACCACCTCTATCTTCAACACGTCGACTACAACTACCTTCTAACTACCATCAACTATACAAATTATTCATTCAAGTTTAGTACAATTATATTATATATGTTATGTAGATGAAAATAGTGTAAAAACGTTTTAAACATTACTAATTGATTTGTGTCATTTATAACTATTATAAAAAACCAAATTTTTTGCTAAAAAGGGATAAGAAGTTGTGCTAGAAGATTAAAAATAAAATTTATAGGGCTAAAGTGATTTATATAATTATCGTGTATTTAAATTTAAACTGATTTGTAGAATTAAAAAAAGGACAAAACTTGTTTGTGGATCGATCTTACCATAAACGTACCCTTTTTAACCAAATGGCCATTGTTGGTTACTGCAAGAATTTAGGGGCCGTTTACAAAACGCTTACCCGGTAAGTGCTTACCAAATCATATTAGCTTACCGGATGAATATAGCAAGGACTAAAAATCTTACCCGGTAAGAGCGGAAGCAAGGACCGAGAGTCGAAAGCGAGGACCGATAGTCTTACCCGGTAAGTGAGTGTGACGGCTCTTACAACGGTTAGCGCTTACCGGCTAAATTGTTGCATACGATGCCATTTTGGTGGACTAAAATCTTACCCGGAAAGTAAGTGATGAAGCTGAATTTTACCGGTAAACACTTACCCGAATAAGTGATTAGGTAAACGGCCCCTTAACCTCTATGAACTTAATGGTTCAGACCTCAAGCCAATGTAATCTTTTGTACATGAATATCTTTTGTATATACTATATACTTTAAAAAATTACCCTTTTGACCCTTATTCGTAAAGATATTCTCTTAGACCAAACCGTGGAAAAATCATTCATTTGGTTATTTGTTAGGTGTAAAGGAAGTGTCAAAGACCCCTTAACGTAGAGATTTCACCCTTTTGTTTGTTTCAAGAATTTGTAATGTCTTTGTTCCTCGTTTGCTACTTTCTTGCTAGCGGTAATAAATTTCCGGTTTCTTTTTCAAAAAAAATCTTTAACGTTATGTTTTAAAATTTTATAAAATGTTTTAATTTACATATTGTATAAATGAACATAATAAATGGGTATCTAAGCAACATTTCCATTTTATTTTAGAAAAAGAGTAAATTACGTTTTTCGTCCCTGTGGTTTGCTAAAAATTGCGGCCTTCATACCTATGGTTTCAAAATTTCGCTTTTTGTCCTTATGGTTTGCAATTCATTTTTATTTTGGTCCCTAAGTCCAAAATACTACTTTTAAGTATGAAGGACTAAAATAGAAAAGTATTACAAACCATAGGGATGAAAATAGCAATAGAATTTAAACCATAAGGACAAAAAAGGTGATGAATTATAAACCATAGGGATGAAAATCGAAATTTTAAAAGTATAAGGACGAAAATAGAAATTTTCAACAAACCACAGGGACTAAAAATGTAATTTACTCTTAGAAAAAAAAATTAGAATTAAAACTCAAAATATTCAAAAAAGGGAAATTAATTAAAATACCCTAAGTCCAACTTCGTGTTACCAAAATACCCAAAATCTCTCCCAGTTTACAAAAGTACCCAAAAAATCCGAGATGGGCCCCGCGATCGCGGGCCTAGGCCCACGTGGCAAACTGTTTCGGCCAAAAGCCCCGCGAAGCCCCCCAACTTTGCCCGCGTTGGCAAGTTTCGTCCCTGCCCGCGATAGGCCAAATTTTTTTTACATTTTTGGTCCCTGTTTTTTGTGTATTTGTTCAGTTAAAAAAAAATACAAACTGTTAAAAAGAAATTTTAGCAAAACCGAGCTGCTTGAGCACGAGATTTTGGAGCTTCATTCGTGTCCGCAGGTCGCGCTCGCACACAAGTTCGACGATTTTAGCTTGCGAAATCGTCAATCGGCACCCCCCCTGCGCGCGGGTAGGTGTTGGAGTAAAACCATGCAAGGAGGAAGGAACATTATTTGGTTTATAAGGAAAGAAGTGTGAGGAGTTGACAAGCTCCTTGCATGGTTTTACTCCAAAACCTACCCGCGCGCAGGGGGGGTGCCAATTGACGATTTCGCAAGCTAAAATCGTCGAACTTGTGTGCGAGCGCGACCTGCGGACACGAATGCAGCTCCAAAATCTCGTGCTCACGCAGCTCGGTTTTGCTAAAAATTCTTTTTAACAGTTTGTATTTTTCTTTTTAACTGAACAAAGACACAAAAAACAGGGACCAAAAATGTAAATTTTTTTTGGCCTATCGCGGGCCCATCGCGGGCAGGGACGAAACTTGCCAACGCGGGCAAAGTTGGGGGGCTTCGCGGGGCTTTTGGCCGAAACAGTTTGCCACGTGGGCCTGGGCCCGCGATCGCGGGGCCCATCGCGGATTTTTTGGGTACTTTTGTAAACTGGGAGAGATTTTGGGTATTTTGGTAAGAGATGGTCAAACTTGGGGTATTTTAATTAATTTCCCAAAAAAAATTACATTAAACTTTAACAGTTTCTTCATTTAATTATTACAATATTAACTATAATAATAAAATATTTTATAGAGAAATTAATTAAAATACCCCAAGTCAAACCAACTGTTACCAAAGTATCCCAAAAAATTATTTTCTTACCGAAATGCCCTCTTTTTCCGCGATAAAATCCCGCGATCGCGGGCAGGGACTGAAAGTGTAAAATTTTGCAAGATTATTTACACTTTCAGTCCCCATAGCGGGCCATCGCGGGCCGCGTTTGAGCCATCGCGGGGGCCAGGGACTGAAAGTGTAAATATTTCTTGCAAAAATTTTCACAATTGGTTCCTGACCGCGATCGCGGGATCCTATCGCTGAAAAAGAGGGCATTTCGGTAAGAAAATAATTTTTTGGGGTACTTTGGTAACAGTTGGTCAAACTTAGAGTATTTTAATTAATTTCCCTATTTTATACATGTAATAAACTATTATTTTTTTCTCCCTCTATCTCTCTCCAAATTTGAAGAATTTCACACTTTCTTTCGTGTTTGGAGCAAAAATTTGCCCAAATTATTAATTTTTCCAATTATGAAAAATCCGTTGAAGATACTTTAATAACAAGGAATATTGAACCTTTGATGACCAGAGCACATATTGGGTGTTAGCATGGACGGACCTGGAGAAGGGCACACCGCATACGGTGGCACGTGCCACCGTATTCTTTATCTGGCGAAGGATAAAAAATTTCGGTTTTGTGAAACTTGCAACCGTATCGTTTTAGGAGGTGCTGTCGTATTCTTTTGAAAGTGCAATCGTACCTCGTACTCAACCAAACAAACCAAAAAAACTCTTCAAATCAACCAAAGAAACCGGAAAAAACTATTGAAATCAACTAAAAACACCATAAAATCTTCTGAAATCAACCAAAAATATGGAAAAGTATCTCGAAATCGATAGAAAAAACTTAAAATCCCTAAAATCAAGCCAAAAACTTAAAAAATCCCTCAAAACGCCGAAATTTGGCTAAAAACACATCGGCCGATATTGAACGTTGGTAAAAAAAGATACACATGTCGATAAAAACCGTATGAAAAAAATTCTGGATCCGTCCCTAGATGTCAGGGTAACATTACAGACACAATTGATCGACAAATATTTCTTTTTTCTCACTTTGGTAGAGTTGAAGTGATTGGAGGCACTTCCACCTCTTTAATGCAGGAATCACCACTAGGATACCTTAGAAGATGACCTTCCAATGTTGTGTACTTCTTAGTTATGCATCGTTTTTCTATTAAGGGCCCGTTTACAAAACGCTTACTCGGGTAAGTGCTTACCAAGTCACATTAGCTTATCGGATGAATATGACAAGGACTAAGAATCTTACCCGGTAAGAGCGGAAGCAAAGGACCGAGAGTCTTACCCGGTAAGTGAGTGCGACAACTCTTACCACGGTTAACGCTTACCGGTTGAATTGTTGCATACGATGGCATTTTGGTGGACTAAAATCTTACCCGAGAAATAAGTGATAGTATTGAATTTTACCGATAAACACTTACCCGAATATGTATCTAAAAACTTAGGGGCCGTTTACCTAATCACTTATCCGGATAAGTGATTAGGTAAACGGCCCCTAAGTTTTTAGATACATATTAGAGTTTATGGCTCCCTATACACATTCTCTGGCATATCCCAATTTGTTCAGCCCACATCAAATTTTTTTTTCAAGCCAGATTTATTAGACATGTTTTGCTTGATTTTGATACCTAAAATTAAGGGTGCTCGTACAAACCGTCAAACTGTATAAAACGTTCTTACCATATCGTACAAAACCATAAATCATGGTTTAAAACTTTTGTAATGCAGTTTGTTGTTTTGAGGTATCACACCGCGGTTCAAACAACACCGCATTTTACGATGCGGTTTGGAAAATATATAAATAGTTAGGGGTGTTCGCGGTCCGGTTTGGACGGTTTAACCCCTCAAACTACACACCAAACCGTAAGTGGTTGTTTATCAAATTTTCAAACCGACCGGTTTAGGCGGTTAAGGCCTTTTATGGGCTTTAAAGCTTAAACTTAAAAAACATATATAATCTGAAGTTTTAAAGCTTCATTGGCTCAAGTCCATAAAAAAGCAAACAAAATTCACAAAAAATTAACAAAGTCTACAAAAAGTAAAAGAATATGGGTCTAACTTAAGTAAATGATATATATATATATATATATATATATAAATAAAAAATATATATATGTATGAATTTGGCGGTCGGTTTGGTTCAAACTGCCCAAAAAAACCTCCAGACCGCAGACCGGACCGGACCGCCTGGTTAGGCAATTTTTCAAACCAGACCGGACCGTCAAATCACTTAAACCGTCAAAAACGGTCCGATTTAACTTGGTTTGAGCGGTTCAACGATTTTTTTGAACACCCCTACAAATCGCATATAGCCAAACCACACCATAATCATATTAGTATGTTAATATAAAATTCATCTGGGTTTAAAAGTTCCATAAGCATATTAGTATGAGAATAGATACATGATTGATACAATTTTTTGTTCAAATAAGGATGTTTAAAATATAAACTATGTCATTATTAAAAACCAATATTTTGTATTTAAACAATGTACATATAAATATTTTATAATAATGCAACCAAACATACCCACATTTTGTCACGTCGCATGTTAATATTTTTTAAATTCAATTTGTATTTATTGGTAAAGACTTGATAAATATATTCACATGTGATGCATGCTGTACAGTAAATATTTTTTAAAAAAAATCATGGATATTGCGTATCTCAGTTAGGATTAATTTATAGAAGTTGAAATAATAGAATAATTATTTCGTTTTAGAAAATAATAAATAGTTATTTTGATTATTTAAATTAGTAAAATCAATTAATGCGGATAGTTGTTTGTTGGATTATATTATATGATTATCTTCGATTTTATAAAAGAAATAAAATGATAATCAAACTTTTATATTTAAATAAAATACTTAATAATTATGTATAAAATACTCTTATAATTATTCCAATTTCATCACCTTTCCTGTTAAACTGTTCAATCAACTTTCAGTTAAAATAAGCCAAAGTTGTGGTTTAACACTTTAACGTCTAGGGCTAGGGGGTGTACGCGGGTGTTGGGCAGTTTTTGACAAATTTACAACCCAACTCAATTATGACTATGACGGTTTGAAAAATCTCAACCTAATCAGGGACGGACCCAATTAAGGGCACACAGTGGCACGTGCCACCGTGGTATTTCTCCGACGAAGGGTAAATTTTTTTTGTTTCGTGATAGGTGCAACCGTATCGTTTTAGGAGGTGCTCCCGTATTCTTTTGAAAGTGCAAGCGTACCTCGTAATCAACCAAAAATACCGGAAAACTCTTGAAATCAACCAAAATTACCGAAAAAAATCTTTCGAAATCAACCAAAAATACCGAAAAAGTCTCGAAATCGATAAAAAAACTTAAAAATCCCTAAAATCAAAACAAAAACTTTAAAAATCCCTCGAATTGTCGAAATTTGGCTAAAAACACATTGGTCGATATTGAACGTTGGTATAAAAGATATACATGTCGATAAAAACCGTATGAAAAAAATATGGTGCCACCGTATGAAAAAGTTTATGGGTCCGTCCCTGAACCTAACCCAACTCATTCAAAAGTATAACCTAACCCAACTCAACTCTTGCGGGTTGTGGCGGGTTGGGAGTAGTGTAGATAAAGTTCACGATTGAAATACGACAAATAAAACTAAATATATATACCCAACAAAGTTATTAGTTATTACAATCATCCAAATATATTAAATCCTTAAGCTTTAAGCATCAAAAGTGTAAATTATAGCATCCAATTCAAATCCTCAATTAAGTATGACCGTCTCTGACTCCAATGTTGCATTCTCCTTGAGTTGTGATTTATTTAGTTTAAGTGATCGAACGGCGCGTTCCAAGGTGCGAACTATGTATTTTAAATTATCACAAAGCCAAGTTATTAACTTCAATTCGTTAAGATCTATTCTTCAATATAATAGAATGAACTAGAAATCTGAGCTTTAAATGATTAATTTTTTAATTGAAAAGCTAGGACTTGGGGTTCTTATAAATTTAATTCTTTGAAATTTCATCCAATAAAACATAAATCAACATTTCTTAAATAGTTAAACTAGATATACAACTATACATAATACACTCACTAATTATATTAGTTATTTTAATTTGGGCTGCAAATATCATATATATATATACACACATATATATATATATATACACATATATAAATATATACACACATATATATATATACACACACACACACACACATATATATATATATATATAAATTAATAAAATTAATAAATATTAGCGGCGGGTTGGGTTGAGTTTTCGTAACCCAATTTCAACCCTTATAATTTGCGGTTTGGCGGTTCGGCGGGTTGAGTTATTAGCGGGTTGTATAACAACCCATAATTTGGAACATGCATAAAATAAATATCCCCAAAATCGCGATCCAAAATTTCTTTACAAGAATCATAAATAGGATTGCGGAAACAACCTACACAACTGAGAATTAAACTAAGTTGAACTATAGTGCCTCTACACTATTCATCTTCCTCTTGCTAACGCCCTGCTTACTTGCTAGAGCCTTTCGATGCCTGCTTTCCTGAAAAGGTTTTGTTTGAAAATGCGAGGGTTAGACCATAAGGTCTAGTGAGTCCCTCCTAACAGTTATCAAAGCACTTATAAACAGTTTATCAATTTCAACAATATCATTTATAAAACTGATCATTCAAAATCATTCACGGAATAAAGTCCGCCCCTCGTAAATCGGCACCCTGAAGTCACCCGTAGATGACAACGAGTCAGCCTCATGCTGCCGTATAAGGTAGTACTCCCCTGGCATAAACGGGACACACCCCCGGCATGATCTGGCGGGCCACACTTCCCGACTTAGCCAATTTACACCACAATCTATGTATGCATACATCCCACATATAATTTTTAAACAACGTTTTTGCATTTAAAAGCATATGTATAAATATGGCATTTCTCGTCATACAAGCGCATCAGAAAACATATTATGAATCACGCGTTTTAGTTTAGAAAACTCACCTGTTGCTTTGGAAATTCTCGCCTCTTAACTCCTTTCTTACGCTCCCAACTTCTAGATTAAACAACTAAAATTAGAAACGTTTGCGTATCATAAAACACGAGCTTATACACAAATTGCGCCCTTAACTACCCAAGAGAAACCCCGCTTGCGCCACTAACTTCTCAAGAGAACCCGACTTCGCGCCAAACGGCACTGGCGCAATTCTGACTTTGCGCCACCCACGCTGGCGCAATTCTAACTTTGCGCCATCTGCTTCTGAACTGATATTTTCGCACTGATTTCTACTTGGTTCGATTTTACGACTCAGACTGGTTTTTATTTGTTTAAATCGAAGGAACATGCTACTAGAAGTGATTAAGAAAGTTCCCATTGGAACCTAATCATTCTAAATCATCTCTTAAGTAAAACCTCCAATCCAATTAAACCAAAAAAATGATTTTCCATTTTTGCTTAGCATTCAGCATCCAAAAAATCAGTTTCTTAATCCCCTAAACCGAAATTAAGAAGAAGATGGTTTAGCTTACTTACTTGATTGATTTCAAGGACTTCTTCTTTCTTTCTTCCAGCTGATATCGCCGATTTCTTCTCTTTCTCTTTCACTGCGTTTTCTTCCAGCCGACACCCACACAAATGAGGAATAGAATGTTCCTCCTAGGGTTTAGTGCCCTTAAATACCCTTTTCCTTATTTACAAACTGGTCCCTCAAGTCCCAATATTTCTGAACTTTGCTCAAAACCACATAACCCTTTTATTTTAAAGACTCGGTCGTTACAACACTCCCCCCCTCAAAAGAATTCCGTCCCCGGAATTCCATTCCCAAAAAGGTGAGGGTACCTGATCCTCACATCAGATTCTACTTCCCACGTTGCTTCTCTTCCTTTGTGATACATCCACTGAACTTTAACTAAACGAACTTCCTAGTTTCTCGTCTTTCGTACTTTACTGTCTATGATCTCGATTGGTTCTTCCTCATACATCAACTTTTCGTCAATGCTGACATCTTCTAACGGAATAGCCACATCGGCCTCGGCCAAACACTTCTTTAAGTTGGACACGTGGAAGGTCGGATGAATCCTTCTTAATTCTTCTGGCAGTTCCAGCTTATAAGCTACCACACCGATTCGCTCAATGATAACGAAAGGTCCAACATATCTTGGCCTCAACTTTCCTTTCTTTCCAAAACGTACCACACCTTTCCAAGGTGACACTTTAAGCATTACCTTGTCACCTACTTGGAATTCAATCGGTTTCCTTCGTCTATCTGCATACTTCTTCTGTCGATCTTGCGCGATCCTCATTCTATCTCGGATAATTTCTATTTTGTCTGATGTCAGTTGAACTATTTCGGGACCGGTCAACTGTCTCTCTCCTACTTCGTTCCAACATAACGGCGTACGACATTTCCGTCCGTACAATGCTTCAAATGGCGCCGCTTGGATACTCGCGTGATAACTATTGTTATATGAGAACTCTATCAATGGTAAATGCATCTCCCACGATCCTTTGAAATCGATCACACACGCTCGAAGCATATCTTCAAGCGTCTGAATAGTCCTCTCACTTTGACCATCCGTTTGTGGATGATATGCCGTACTCAGCTTCAGTTGAGATACTAATTCACGCTGGAGGCCTCTCCAAAACTTTGACGTGAATCGACTATCACGGTCAGATACAATGGATTTCGGTACTCCATGCCTAGACACAATCTCGTTGATGTACAAACGCGTCAACTTCTCTAACGAATCCGACTCCCTTAAAGGCAAGAAATGCGCCGATTTGGTGAGAATATCCACTATCACCCAAATCGTATCGTTGCCCTTAGGGGTTCTTGGTAGTTTCGTGACAAAATCCATGGTGATATTATCCCATTTCCACACAGGTATCACCGTGGACTGCAGTTCTCCATATGGACGCTGATGTTCCGCTTTAACTTTCAAACAAGTCACACATCGCTCTACCAGGTGAGCGATATCTTTCTTCATCCCTGGCCTCCAGTAGAATTGTCTCAAGTCTCTGTACATCTTGTTTGTTCCCGGGTGCATAGACAATCGCGACTTGTGCGCATCTTCAAGGATACTTACCCTTAAATTTCCCGTCTTGGGCACCCACACCCGGCCTTTCATACACTTCAACCCACCACTGTTGACTTCGAACAGTGATGTAGCCCCGAAGACTCTTTCGCTCTTCACGTTTACTTCTTGTAACGCTTCCTCCTGAAACTTTTTAATCTCATCGAGAAGATTTGAGGTTGCCTCAATCCTGAAAGCCACCACTTTGGTCTGTTCCCCTCGTTCCCTTCGGCTCAACGCGTCGGCCACTACATTTGCTTTACCCGGGTGATAAAGAACCTCGCAATCATAATCATTCAACAGTTCCATCCATCTCCTCTGCCTCATGTTCAGCTCTTTTTGATCAAACAGATGCTTCAGGCTTTTATGATCGGTGTAAATCTGACACTTTACCCCATATAGGTAATGTCGCCAGATCTTTAACGCGAACACAACCGCCGCTAACTCCATGTCATGAGTGGGGTAGTTCTTTTCGTGATCTTTCAACTGTCGAGAAGCGTAGGCAATTACCTTCCCGTTCTGCATTAGTACACACCCCAACCCGAGCTTAGAAGCGTCGCTATATATCACAAATCCTTCCGATCCATCGGGTAGCGACAAAATCGGAGCACTGCATAAACTTTCCTTCAACATCTCAAACGCAGACTTTTGCGCTTCTGCCCACACGAATTTGACGTTCTTCCTTGTCAACGAGGTCAGTGGCGAAGCTATTCGAGAGAAGTCTTGAATGAACTTCCGGTAATATCCTGCTAAACCGAGAAAGCTTCTCACCTCCGATGGGGTTCTGGGCGCCTCCCAATCTTTAATGGCTTCAATTTTAGCACGGTCCACCTTGATACCATCCGCCAATACCACATGACCCAAAAACTGAACTTCTCTTAACCAAAACTCGCATTTCGAAAATTTCGCGTACAATTTCTCACGCTTTAGCAATTCCAGTGCTGCCCGAAGATGTCTCTCGTGGTCTTCTCGTGTCCGAGAATAAATTAAAATATCGTCAATGAAGACGATCACGCATTTATCCAACAGTGGGCTACACACCCGATTCATCAGATCCATGAACACTGCGGGCGCGTTAGTCAACCCGAAGGGCATGACTAAGAATTCATAGTGCCCATACCTCGTACGGAAAGCTGTCTTCGGCACGTCTTCTTCTCTTACCTTCAATTGATGGTAACCCGACCTCAAGTCTATTTTTGAGAAATCGCACCCTGAAGTTGATCGAAGAGGTCATCGATCCTCGGAAGCGGGTACTTGTTCTTCACGGTTACTTTATTGAGCTCGCGGTAATCTATGCACATCCGCATAGATCCATCCTTCTTCTTAACGAAAAGTACAGGTGCTCCCCAAGGCGATGAGCTCGGACGAATGAAACCTTTGTCGAGCAATTCCTGCAACTGAGTCATCATCTCCTTCATTTCCGTTGGTGCTAACCGATAGGGCGCACGGGCAATCGGTGCCGCCCCAGGTAGCAGTTCAATTTTAAACTCCACTTGACGATCTGGAGGCAGACTCGTCAAATCATCAGGAAACACTTCCGGATACTCACTCACTACTGGCTCATCCTCCACACTCTTCTTTTCCTTCTTAGCATCTATCACATAAGCTAGATACCCCACACAACCCTTTCCCAAACATCGTCTAGCTTTGATCAACGAAATCAGGCACGACTTCCTATTTCGTTGATCCCCATATATTACCACTTCTTTCTTGTCGGTTAAAGGAATACAGATCAAGTTCTTATTGCCCACAATACTGGCATCATTATCCGCTAACCAGTCCATCCCTAGGACTACATCAAACTCCCCCATCCCCATAGGATATAATTTTAACGGGAAAAAGTGACCATCCACCTCTATTTTGCAACCCTCGAAGACTTCCTTTACCCAGACTCGACAATCACCAGCTATTTCTACCTCAAACCCAAAGTTCAACCTCTTGGGTTTCACATGCAATTTTTGAGCAAAAATGGGCGACACAAACGAACGGTTGGCCCCCGAATCAAGCAACACTTTAGCAAACATCGAGTCTATAGGAAAGGTACCTGTCACCACATCAGGCGTGTTCTCCGCCTCTTCAGCCGACATGTGAAAAGCCCTTGCTCTGGCGCGTGCCGGCTCCACCTTCTTCTCATTACCCCTTCCCCCGTTACTTCCACCTTCACCCCCAACATGACCCTTCTTCAATTGCGGACAGTCCCACTTGACATGACCCGACATCCCGCACTGATAACAGATCCTTGGACTGCGACAATCCCGGGATAGATGCCCCATTTTCCCACACTTGTAACATCCCTCAGCCTAACATTCTCCTCGGTGCATCTTGTTACACTTTGCACAAGGTTTCTCCACTGACTTGGTCCTCACCCGCAGATCGAGTCTGACTGTATTCGGCTTCTTACTATCTCGATTCGGCCCGTCCCACTTACGTTTGTCTCCGACTCTTTCGTTCATCTGCCTGTTCTTATCCTTTTCAGTAAGTTCCGCTTTATCCACGGCCGCCTGAAAAGTAACCGGTTCCTTTGCCTGCACCAATTCTCTTATACTGCTCTTCAGCCCAAAAATATACCTCTCGATCCGTCTTTCTTCAGTAGGTACATACAATTCAGCAAATCTGGCCTTCTCAATAAACTTCAACGTGTATTCCTGAACTGTCATTGACCCTTGCTCCAGACTTAGAAACTCTTCCTCCAATTTCTTAATTGCTGCTAGAGGGCAAAACTGCGCTTTGAATCTTTTAACAAACGTCCCCCACGACATACTTCTAGCCACCTCTGACCCCTTTCCTCCAGTTTCAACATCCCACCAAAAGATTGCTTCAGATTTCAACATCGATCGGGCAAACAGTACCTTATCCTCTTCGGCGCACTTACTAGTATCAAACGCCAGTTCCAACTCGCGAACCCATTTCACAGCCAACACGGGATCACGCTCTCCGCTGAAGGTCGGAGGTTTGCACGACGTGAAAGTCTTAAACGAGCATCCTTTTTCTGCCTTTGGTTCCGAAGCAGTTGTTACCGAGTTGTTTCCTATTTCAGTTCGCGGTTCACTACCTTCCCCGGTCTTCTTTCCGGTACTGCTCTTGGTTCTTTCCCCAGACGTAGTCTTGTTCTGGTTTTCCAACACTGCTCGAAGGGTATTTTGCAACTTATCCATCTCTGCCGTAAACTTATCCTCTGTCACGAAGGCCGGTGCAGTTCCAGGTTTGCCCCCTTTCTTAGCCTTTGTTTTCTTTACAGGCATCGAACTTTCTTGTTCCGATACTACCTGTACCTCCGGATCTCCAACACTTTTTGCCTTGCGCTTGACAGGCGCTTTCTTTTTCTTCTCTTTGCCTTTCGTGGTCGTTGCCCCCACTTCAGTCGCTGCCTTTCTCGGTACCGCTCCTCTGGGTCTCCCACGGCCTCTTCCTCGCCCACGATTGGCTATCACTCTTGGTTGATTCACTGGTTCCTCCTCGACTCTCACTGCTTCCTCCCACATCGTAGTACTCTTTGTTCGGGTATCTTCCGCAATAGGGATCGACCTACTTCTCAAAGTTCTTGCAGACATTCTGATACATAACATCAACAGGAGACTCATTTAATACTAAGGACTCATCAGTGTCACAACAACAGGGTAATAAGGTAATTTAAGCACATACGTGTACCTGTAAGTTCACAGTTACACTGGCCAGGTGTAGCTCCAAACTTACTTACATGATTGTCCTCGATACCCTATTAGCCCCACATCTAAAGTAGTGCTTTCCTAACGCATTCCTGATTCTCAGTTGTGATTTCTACTCCTCACAGTTTAAGTTTAGGCCCATCCGGTCACCTAAATCTCTTAAACTATGGCTCTGATACCAACTATAACAACCCATAATTTGGAACATGCATAAAATAAATATCCCCAAAATCGCGATCCAAAATTTCCTTACAAGAATCATAAATAGGTTTGCGGAAACAACCTACACAACTGAGAATTAAACTAAGTTGAACTATAGTGCCTCTACACTATTCATCTTCCTCTTGCTAACGCCCTGCTTACTTGCTAGAGCCTTTCGATGCCTGCTTTCCTGAAAAGGTTTTGTTTGAAAATGCGAGGGTTAGACCATAAGGTCTAGTGAGTCCCTCCTAACAGTTATCAAAGCACTTATAAACAGTTTATCAATTTCAGCAATATCATTTATAAAACTGATCATTCAAAATCATTCACGGAATAAAGTCCGCCCCTCGTAAATCGGCACCCTGAAGTCACCCGTAGATGACAACGAGTCAGCCTCATGCTGCCGTATAAGGTAGTACTCCCCTGGCATAAACGGGACACACCTCCCGGCATGATCTGGCGGGCCACACTTCCCGACTTAGCCAATTTACACCACAATCTATGTATGCATACATCCCACATATAATTTTTAAACAACATTTTTGCATTTAAAAGCATATGTATAAATATGGCATTTCTCGTCATACAATCGCATCAGAAAACATATTATGAATCACGCGTTTTAGTTTAGAAAACTCACCTGTTGCTTTGGAAATTCTCGCCTCTTAACTCCTTTCTTACGCTCCCAACTTCTAGATTAAACACCTAAAATTAGAAACGTTTGTGTATCATAAAACACGAACTTATACACAAATTGCGCCCTTAACTACCCAAGAGAAACCCCGCTTGCGCCACTAACTTCTCAAGAGAACCCGACTTCGCGCCAAACGGCACTGGCGCAATTCTGACTTTGCGCCACCCACACTGGCACAATTCTAACTTTGCGCCACCCACGCTGGCGCAATTCTAACTTTGCGCCATCTGCTTCTGAACTGATATTTTCGCACTGATTTCTACTTGGTTCGATTTTACGACTCAGACTGGTTTTTATTTGTTTAAATCGAAGGAACATGCTACTAGAAGTGATTAAGAAAGTTCCCATTGGAACCTAATCATTCTAAATCATCTCTTAAGTAAAACCTCCAATCCAATTAAACCAAAACAATGATTTTCCATTTTTGCTTAGCATTCAACATCCAAAAAATCGGTTTCTTAATCCCCTAAACCGAAATTAAGAAGAAGATGGTTTAGCTTACTTACTTGATTGATTTCAAGGACCTCTTCTTTCTTTCTTCCAGCTGATATCGCCGATTTCTTCTCTTTCTCTTTCTCTGCGTTTTCTTCCAGCCGACACCCACACAAATGAGGAATAGAATGTTCCTCCTAGGGTTTAGTGCCCTTAAATACCATTTTCCTTATTTACAAACTGGTCCCTAAAGTCCCAATATTTCTGAACTTTGCTCAAAACCACATAACCCTTTTATTTTAGAGACTCAGTCGTTACAGGTTGGGTTGGTCGGGTTTCGCGGGTTGACGGTTTTTTGTACACCCCTATCTAGGGCTAGTTTTTGGTGAGAAGTCAAGGTTAATGTAAGAAGCGTAAGAAATGATTATTGACCGTTGGATAAGAAATAAAAGCACATTAGTATGAGATGCATCGAGATGCACTATATTAGTTCTCTTCTAAACCGCAATTCATAGAAGGGCATTTGATTAAAAGTGATCAACGATTCAGATCAATTCTCACGTTTCTCACGTTAACCTCAACTTCTCACACGACCCTTCGACTTACATCTATTTGATACACAAATAGAAATACAGAAGGATATATGAAAATTCAGAAAAAAAGAAATACCACAAAATCCCCAATAAAATAAAAATAAAAATAAAAATACATTTAATTTATGGAAAGATATACATCGTTGATTAAAGTTTTGCAAATTTAAAATAATAATGCTGTTTAAAATTATAAAAATAATACAAATGTAAAACAAATTTTTATTTTTCACATGTAAATAGCAAAAAGAAATAATATAACTAATATAGTTATGAACATGTATTTGTGGACTTAAGATCATGTGAGACCAATATGTTTTCATGAGACTGGTGAGATCAAGTTTTTACATTTGAAACTTCATAGCAAAATACTGTGAAGGTACCTTCACAATGTTTTTGCTGTGAATGTTCGTATCTTTTTTTTACCTTCACAGTGTTTTACTGTAAAAATTTGGTCTCACCGGTCTCACGAAAATAGGTTGGTATCACGTGAACCCAACCCCATATTTATATTATGTATATATAAAAAAAATGTAAAATACAACTTTGTCTTTGTGTTTGATTGAATTTCATACAGACCTTTTGTCACGTCGCATATTAATATTCATTTATCGAGTCTATATTAATATTCATATCGGGTCCTTCTATCTTGCTACGAGTAGTTTATTAAACGCTTATCGATTAAATGTTTATTCAATTACTTATTTTATCAGATTAATATGCCAAGTACTGAGAATCTTAATCAGTAAAAGACATGATAGCAACCGAGGTTTGGTTTTTACCCGGTAAGTGAAGTAGAAAACTTTTATACGATTATTTTAACTAAATGTGAAACACTTACAAGGTACAAATAATCCATTTTTATGACCGTGAATGTTACTCGACATGGTAAGTGAAAGTAATGACTCTTGCCAGTAAACATTTACCTAGTAAACGTTTGATAAACAACCCCTTAATTAAAGGCTAACTTAACACTAGATTGAACATTAACGATAATATGTTATAAGGGTTCTCTAAATCCTGGTATATATTTGCATAACTTTTTTTCAGTGTTAAAACGATCAGATTTTACCGAGTTTTTGGTTCCGGTTAGAATGAAAGTTATGATAACTAATGAGAATTGTATGAAGTGATCACACCATTGGATCAATCATAATTTAAGATCAACCGTAATGAGATGTACCAAATCAATTATCTTCTAAAACACAATTCATGAGTTGTTTTGAGATTAAAAGCGATCAAGGTCCAATGCGCTTCTTTCTCTCTTTCTCTCTCACTCACACACACAGACACACACACACACACAGAGAGAGAGAGAGAGAGAGAGAGAGACGAAAACAGCCAAATCACATGTATGATTTTACATTAATGGTAAAAAAATATGCGGGCGATTGCGCATTCAGGTTACAGGACAAAGTCGCATGAATCACGTGTTATTTTGTACGTAATGCTAGTGTAAAATCACATGTGATTCAACCTTTTTTTCTTATTCCTTTAAATGAATACCATTCTCGCTTAAACTCGACTTTATATATATAAAATAATTATTTTGGATCTAACTGTAAATTTATGACAACTACCTTGTTAAGGATTTAATATCGAATGTAGGCTATAAAAAGCAATAAGAAATATAAGCCAACATACATCTATAAGCCACAAACCACCCCAACGTAGAGCTGCCGGAAGCTTATTGACTTATTGTTGGTGGTGGTGGTGGTCATCGGAAACGTTTTTTGAACATGACCGAAGTGGCGGAGCAATGGCGGCCGGAGGCGGAAGAAGCAGTAGAAGTTGGGTTAAAAGCTACCACTATGGTGGACATGTTGCCTACCAATGGAAATTCAGCCATTGTAACTGGCCCAACGATAACAGCTAGCGACAGCGGGTCGTCGGAAAACGGCGTTCACTTGGACAAAAACGAAGGTAATCCATTACCCGACGGATTGTTTAGCGACAACTATTTCCGTCACAAAAGTTGTGCTTTTTAAGCAATAATTTCATGTAGGTTTTTAAAAAAGAATATAGAGATACATTGTACTTTATTCTGATTCCTATTTTGGGTTCTCGTTCGTATCAGGAGAACCCGACAATAAGGACATTTCGGGTATTTTGGATTTTGATGCTGCCAACTTTGATGGAAACACGAACGAGAATACTGAAACTGTACACGAGAGTGTTGAACGCCAAGTGGAAACCGGAGAAAGTTCCGGAGTTGGGGAAGCAGTCGAAGAGGAAATAGTGGAGTTGGAATTCGAAAAGGCGATACATAAGCTTGGGACACATACAATGCATTGTCCGAAATGTGATTCCGAAGTTACTAAAGTCATTCTTCGTCGAAGAGTGGTGATCTCTCGGGCAGTGGTCGTTGATCCACCACGTGATCCAGAGAATCTTGTCGGATGTTTTTCGTGTTTTAGCTTGTTCACTTGCGCAGGTAATGCACCCAATCGACTAATATACCGTCATTCTTTTAAGTATATAATATTTACTGAGGGTTGATTCAAATAAGAACGCTAAACATCGTGAGAATGTAAAAAGAGAAGATTCATGTGTGAATCATTGGAAGAAAAATTATATTTGAAGATGCATATGTGAACCAACGTTACAGATTATTCATATTGATTCACTTATGCATCTTCAAATGGTATTTTCCTTCCAATGATTCACATATGAATCTTACCTTAATCCTACCTTATTACAATATTTAGGGGCTGTTTACCTAATCACTTACTTGGGTAAGTGCTTACCGGTAAAATTCAACACTATCACTTACTTTCTGGATAAGATTTTAGTCCACCAAAATGGCATTGTATGCAATAATTTAGCCGGTAAGCGCTAACCGTAGTAAGAGCCGTCGCACTCACTTACCGGGTAAGACTCTCGGTCCTTGCTTCCGCTCTTACTGGGTAAGATTCTTAGTCCTTGCCATATTCATCCGGTAAGCTAAGTGACTTGGTAAGCACTTACCCGGGTAAGCGTTTTGTAAACGGCCCCTTAGTCTTCTTATTTAAACCTTGCAAATAGAATCCTTGACTTCCAATGAGAACGAAGTCTACTGGTAACCCGAATACTGTTGGCAGCCATTTTGAGCAACTATTTGAATCTAACGTTTCTTTTATTGATCAGAAAACGGGTGTTTTAACCCGTTTAACATATTCGGGAAGAGATCGGACACGAGCAACAATCCTCCACCTCAACCCGTGGTTCGTGAAGAAGGTAATATATTCGACTTTTACATTTCGATTGCGAAATCGACCATTTTTGTGCTAATTTATTCCTGAAAATACAAGCAGGGAACTGTTTGAGCATGTTTTGGGTTTTTAAGAAAGACGAAAAGAATACGAAAACAGAAGATGCATCGGAGACGAATGTTAACTACGAATCTACAAGCTCTGATCAACTTCAAACTCCCAAATACGTCACCGGGAAGTTTTCGATAGGAAGAGGTCAGGCGTTAACTTTGTTTTCGTTCTTATCTCCGATCCAAGTTTAAACACACTTTTTTGGCTCTCTATCGTTCACAAAATTCATGTAAAACGCTAGGTCATGAGCGAGAGATTTAAATCGGGACAAGACAAAACTGAGTGGGACAAAATTTTTGTCCCACCAAACAAGTGGAACAAAAATAAGGAATATAGAAATTAGTTGAAATAGCCATTTTTGACCGGTGGATTAACCTCTTAGCCACATTCTACGTAAATTTACTAAAATAGCACCAGATCCACAAATATAGACATGTAATTGTGGATCTACTTAAAAAAAACAAAAACAAAAAAACAAAAACAAAAAAACAAATCTGATCGATTTTTCAATTTCTTTTTTGTATGTTGCGGTCCGGAGTAAAAAATTTTTTGAAAGCAAATCGATCAAATTTGAGCCTTTTTGGTGTTTTTGAGTTTGTGGACCTAGAAATTGCGGACATGGTGCTATTTTGGTAAATTTAGGGACAATGTGGCTAAGAGGTTAAACCACAAGTCAAAAATGGTTATTGCAATTAATTTCCTTACGGAATACGAGACAAGATTGGTAAATTACTAAACTATCCATGTCACTTTTACCTCACTATCGCCCATCCAGTCATGTCCAGTCTCGTCAATATATAACGTTAACCCAAGTTGTAGGAGTCCCATGTCAGCTAAACTCGATCCATCAAACTTTTATATATGTTGGAAGTTGGAACCTCCTGTTTCTCTCTAAGAAATCTTTTAAATTTAAAAGGGTTCCACGTATCCTCACAAAAGCGATCGTTTTTCTTGCAGGTGATCCTCCTTCTTCGTCCACCCCTCGTTCACCGGTTCCTGAAAAGGATGAACCCAACGGTTTGCAGTTTGAAGGCGACAATGGTGATGGTGGACAGAAGCTCCGTCAAGGCGGGGTTCGTCAACCTGATACCACGATTGACGTTTTGCCGGAATCTGGTAACAGCAAGAAACCGAACCGTTCAAAGTTTTTTTGTAAATGTTACCTTTTGGTTTTAACTAATGGAATTGTTGACGATTCAGGATTCGAAGGAGGACCATTGGTTAGTGGTGAGATCGTTGCAGGCACGGAGACGTATCGTGCACCATCAACGGAGGAAGGGTCGGCATCAATGGAGATCTTGAAGAGCATCGTTTATGGAGGTTTAATGGAGGTCATTGCAAGCTTCAGTGTCGTAGCATCCGCTGCTGCTGCTGAAGCCACCACACGTAAGTTTCGATCCCCGCTTGAAATTGAAGATGAGCGTGTGAGAATATATGGAATCCCCAAATTACCCTAAAAACGCTTTTGAAAAAAGAAAGGAAAATGTCACTACATCCACAATATCTAGGTCTGTAATTGACTCAAATAGCCATTCTACACATATATATTAGTCTCCTAGTAATTCATCTCCCACTTTTACCAAAATGTCATTACATCCGCAATATTCAGGTTCGTAATTTGCAGACCTAGCTAAAAGACAAAAAAAAAACCCGGTCAATTTTTCTTAAAAAATATATATGCGTCTGCAATTGCGGATCTACCTCCGTAAAAAATGTTTTTTTAAGAAAATTGACTAGATTTGTTATTTTTGTTTTGTCTTTTAGCCAGGTCTGCAAGTAACGGACCTGAATACTGCGGATGTAGTGACATTTGTGTAAAACCAGAAAAGTAATGGCTAGGAGACCAATTTGGGTCGGTAGAATTGACTATTTGAGTCGATTTCCCTTTAGAATATGGGGTTCAAGCATACAAATATTTGTCGTATGATAATTGATGCGACATTAAACTAAGGGGCCGTTTACAAAACGTTTACCCGGGTAAGTGTTTACCAAGTCAATTAGCTTACCGGATGAATATGACAAGGACCAAGAATCTTTCCCGGTAAGAGCGGAAGCAAGGACCGATGGTCGAAAGCAAGGACTGAGAGTCTTACCCGGTAAGTGAGTGCAACGACTCTTACGCGCTTACCGGCTAAATTGTTGCATACGATGCCATTTTAGTGAACAAAAATCTTACCCGGAAAGTCGGTGATAGTGTTGAATTTTACTGGTAAGCACTTACCCGGGTAAGTGATTAGGTAAACGGCCCCTAAGACATGACAAGAGAACAAATGGAGAAAAGTGCATTTTTTCTGTACCGCCAAAATAGTTAAAACAAAATCAGGAAAATAAGACAAAATTGGTAAATTACTAAATTACCCATGTCAAATTAAAACCCTAAAACCTTTCATAATTCTTTTGTCCACCTACATCACTCGCTCGTGCAGTGTTGTCTAGTCCAGTCACGTCTTTGTCCGCGTACCAAATTCATAACAGAAACAACCGATGCTAGCCCCTTCTTGAAAAGGTTAATGGGCTCGATCGGGTTCCCCTTGTAGCAGTTGTCCGCGTACCAAATTCATAACAGAACAACCTGTTCGAGCCCATTTTCTCGTATCCTGGAAGTGCGTAATGACTCTTTCGGGCCTTTTTGGTTCGAAGTCCTTTCCTATCATATCCTAACAAGTGATATTCCGATTTGTTACAGTGAGCATCGTAGCTTTGGCACTAGCAAGTGTAGTCGGTGGGATCTTCGCCATCGGGCATAACGTGAGTAAAACTAAAACTTCATCATTTAATCATATAACGCATTATAAAAACAACTCCTTTGATCACAAAACTTCGATGTGCAGCTTTGGGACCTTAGAGACGATTGCTACAAGGGGAACTCGACCCAAGAAACGACACAAGAAGCTACTAACAAATACAAAGATTTACTCGGCCGGCTAAACTATTTCCCGCTCCACGCGGTTTTCGCAATACTATCCTTTGTCGTATTCGGGATGGTCCCACCAGTGGCCTACGGGTTCTCGTATCATGAAACCAACGATAAGGACTACACGATCATAGTCGTTGCAATCGTGTCTCTATTATGTGTCTCATTGCTTGCAATATTCAAGGCTTATATCACTAGGTGCAAGGGGTTATTTGGGTATGTTAAAACCATGGTGTACTACGTTACGACTGCAGTGTCGGTTTCGGGTGTTTCTTACGTGGTCGGGATTCTGGTTTCGAGGTTGATCGAGGAGCTCGGGTTGTTTGACATGAGTTCGGGTGTTGCTACGACCACCACCCCGTATTTCGCATCTTTCTAGTCTTTTACGAGTATTTGTGTGTTTTCAGCTCTTCTTTTTGCACAAAGGCGTGTCGATTTTGAATTTGAAAATTGTAAAATGCACAAGTCGAATAATGCTCGATAAATCGGACCTACATTGGGGTTTTTTTGTATCGAATCAGATCGGTGTTGTGAAAACGGGCTAGTATAGAGTCGTCAATTCGTCGTGTTTGAATATCGTTTTAATAAAAAAAAAATCACAACTTTGTTACGTTACATGAACGGTAAACAATGAGCAAACTGGATGTTGTTTGTCTTGGTTCCTATTTAGCATAAGAAATATTTTTTTTCTCGCTCAATGTAATAAAGTTTCAAATTTCATATTCACTTTAACCGATAAAATATTAATCTTGTAATATTTGATAACGCGGATGACAAGTTTATCGCCCATTTCACTAAAACCCATTTTTAAATCTTTCATAATCGGATATCCACATTTGCAAATGTTACAAGATCAGGCGGTTACCGGTAAAAAAAACAAAATAAACAAGAAAAATCTTTTTTGCATTAAATAAAAACTAAACTAAACTAAACTTTGTTAGACCACCCGTACCGCCCTCGGGTACGGGATCGGGTTCGGCTGAGTTGGCGAGCTGGTTCGAGAGGGCTGCATCGGGTAGGGGTACGCGGGGGGGGGGGGGGGGGGGGGGGGGGGGGGCGTAGCAAGCGGGTTCGGCTACCGGGTTCACCAACCCGATCAACCCGTTGCAATATTAATTTTTTTTTTAAATTTTTTTTAAACAATACCGTTGGTAAACGGCTATTTTACAAATTTAATTTTTAAATTTTTTTTTTCAAATTAATCACACTATATATATTAACCTATACCATTTTATTTTTTCACACCAAAACATACTTTCTTCCATTTCTCTCAAATTCAATACCTTCTTCCATTTCTCTCAAATTTCATCATGAATCCAAACACCACACCTACATCCCGTCGTAACCGATCGGATACACCGCAACAAGACCCGGAGCTTGGCTTCCAAGCGTTTTCTCAACAAGGTTATATTCCGCAACCGGCCCCGAACGTTGGTTTCCAACAATTTCCGCAACACCCGTATATTCCTCATCAATTTACATATCCTGGTTTGATTCAACAAGGTTTTACTCCCGCCAATTACCAACTTCCTCAACCCGCAATCGATCTCGACGACGACTTTGTTCCTGAAACCCAACAACCGCACACACCACAATCGATCTCCACACAACCATCAATCCCGGAACCATCAAACCCGACACCAACGCAAAAAGGAAAAAAGAAAAAATATGAAAATAGAGCCACCCGACAGATGTGGACTAAAGAGGAGGAAGTCGCGTTAGTGTCGGCGTGGGTTGACGTTTCGGAGGGCCCCGTTGTCGGTAACGCACAAACCGGTGGTAATATTATTATTATTATTGTTATTATTATTGTTATTATTATTGTTGTTATTATTATTATTATTATTATTATTATTATTATTATTATTATTATTATTATTATTATTATTATTAATATTCTTGTTATTATTCTTATATTTGAATTTATATAAATGTAGACAGTTTTTGGAACCGAATCTCGAAGGTGTTCTATAATTCTATGGGTCGTCAATATTATAGAACATTTCATCAACTGAACACCAAGTTCAAAGACCTCAACAAGAAAATTACGTGTTTTGCCGGCATATACAACAACTTGGTCAATAATAGATCAAGCGGAATGAGTGAAGCCGATATTTTACGAATGACACACCACCGGTACCAAAGGGATATTGGGGTTGCTTTCACCCATGAACAAGCTTGGGATGTCCTAAAAAAATGTCCAAAATGGTCACCGGTTCCAACGATGTCGACAAATTCATCCCGAGGTTCAAAACGTACCAAACCTTCCGATGATGACGATGAATATGTTCGGGTCGACGAGGTCGAACAACTTCAACGACCCATCGGGAGAAACAAGGCAAAAAAAGCATCAATGAGTAATACGACCGGGTCGAATCCGGACGAAAGTGTTACCCAGTTGTTGACGACCATAAGCTCGTTCAACGAGCATATTGAGGATACAATGGAGTACAAAATGAAAAAACTTGAACTCGAACTCGAACAACAAAAGTTGGAACTCGAACGAGAAAAACGATATGAACAAGACTTCGAGTTTTTCATAGCCCCGCATGATCACCTTTCGGGAGATGTTTTGAGGGCTACTTTAGCGAGAAAAGAGAAAATTAGAAAATATCATAATTTTTAGTGTTTTGTATTTTGTAATTTTTATTTTTTTAATGAATGATATGAATTTTTATTTTTATTATTTATCTTATTTTTATTTATTAAAAATATATAAATATTTTTATTTTGTTAAATAATTAAATGTATAAATAAAAGAATTAAAAAAGATGAGGTGGCAATTGGGTTCAGTGGGTTAGCGGTACTCCACTTTTGGGTAAGAAGGGTAGGAAAAAGAAAAGCTGATGTGGCGCTGAGGTGGCAAGTGAGTTCATTGGGTTTATTGGGTAGTGGTACTCATGGCCTTGTAAAAAGTAAGTATTACCAAACATGCAAGTGTAACAAATATTTTTTCTACCAATCTATATAACAAAGTTTTATACCTAATGTAACAATCTTTCAAAATTTCTTATCTTTTTTACACATTTTGGTCGATAACATGTCGATCTTGTAATATTTGATAATATGGAAGTAAAGTTTCTTGTCGGCTTTGCTGTAACGTTTTCATAAAAGGATATTCATGTCATCAAATATTACAAAATCACCAAATTACATTCAAAATTGAATACAAAATAGAAAATTCTAACACTTTGTTAAATCAATTGAGAAAAAATTTCTTTTAATCATATTAATATATGAGATAAACCAAACTTTGTTAAAAAAAGATAGTAGTGGGATCCTTTGTGATTAATCTTTAAATCAAACTGCACATTTAGCGCCGTTTACAAAACGCTTACCTGGGTAAGTGTTTATCAAGTCACATTAGCTTATCGGATGAATATGGCAAGTACTAAGAATCTTACCCGGTAAGATCGGAAGCAAGGACCGAGAGTCTTACCCGGTAAGTGAGTGCGACAGCTCTTACCACGGTTAGCGCTTATCGGCTAAATTGTTGCATACGATGCCATTTTGGTGGACTAAAATCTTACCCGAGAAGTAAGTGATAGTATTGAATTTTACCGGTAAGCACTTACCCGGGTAAGTGATTAGGTAAACGGCCCCTTAGGCTTTATGGAAATAATTACATTATAGAGAACTAGAGATAGATTTCCATCATGCTTAAAAAATGAGACAAAACATACAAGATGATGAGACAGATTACCTCGAAATCGAACTCAAATCGTCCATTTCTGAGACGAATGAATTGCCGTTGGCCGAGGCCGAGGCCGATAAGGTTGCCGCTTTGAGTTGTTCAGTTTCTTCATGATCGACGATACGGTAGGGCTATAATACTCATTAATTCTTTAAGAAGTTGTACCTTGTGAATACCCTTTTGTATCTTTTCGATAATAATATTATTATGAGAATGTTGTGACTCATTCGAACTATTGGGTTACTAGTAGAAGTATTAAGGTTAAAATTAATTGGGTGGGTGGTTACAAAACCCATTACTCACCATTTCATATACATAATTTATTTCCCTAGCGTCTTGCTAGTTTAATAAAATTTCCGCCGTTCAAAAAAAAAGTTATTAGATGTATGATTTTGGTAAAAGTTGATAACCAGTACCCTCAACCAGTCAATCTATTTATGAATTTTTAGTTCAAATATATAGTTAAATATTGAGTGAATTACACTCACGTGATCCCTGTGGTTTACTTAAATTTTGGATTTGGTCCATAAAATAAACAATCTACACTTGATGGTCCCTAAATTTTCATTCTCATAATATACATGGTCCATCCACTTAACAACGTTAGTTAGCAACCGTTTGCAAGCACTAATCAGTCTTTGAACATACTATAGGGACCAAAACTAATCTACTCTAAAATTTAATGTGATTCGCGGTTTTTTATTATAAAATATTTTATATATTCAATTACAAATTAAATAGTTTTTAAATAAATATAAAGATTTGTATTTAATATGTTTTTTATTTTAAGATATTTGATTTGTTATTTGATATATAAAATATTTTTAGTAACGAAAATTAAAAAAACGTGAATTACATTAAATTTAAGAGCAGAACATGTATGGTTCCTATAATTTGTTCGGAAACTGATTAGTCTTTTTAACGGTTGCTAATTAACATTATTAAATATACGGATCATAGATGTGATGAAAATAAAAAGTTAGGAACTATCAATATAGATAGTTTATTTTAAAAACTACATTTAAAATTTGAGCAAACCACATAGACTACCAATATAATTCACTCTTACATATTTGATTAAATTATAGTATTGCAACCAAACATACCCACATTTTTGTCACAACGCAAGTTTTATTTATATATATATATATTTAGGAAAGTTCAAATGAAAACTCAAATTCAATTGTAAACATGAGGACAAATCTCGTTCATTGATCGCAGCCATATTTAAGCCATTCCTAAAATTCAGCTTTAGGGGTATTTTCGTCAAATTAGAATCAGCGCCTTAAATTTTTATTTTCTTTTTTAATTAAAAAACTTTTACCCCCTTAAATTTTAAAATAAATTATCTCAAAAATTACTAACATTTTAATCAAACAAATTACATCAAAAAAACGAGAATTTCGTGCTCTTCGATATGACATCCATCATGATATAGTTTTTTTTCGATTTAACCGTTTTTTACGTGAAATCGTGTATATGTGTTATATTCAGTCTGAATATATGGAATTATTCAGTCTGAATATAACACATATTCAGACTGAATATAACACATATTCAGTCTGAATATAACACATATTCAGACTGAATATAACACATATTCAGACTGAATATAACACATATTCAGACTGAATATAACACATATTCAGACTGAATATAACACATAAAACCATGCGATAAACACGACCAATAATTGTGTGGTAAAACCTAATATGTGGTATATGATATCACGTGATGATCAAGTTCTTCAAACCGAGATGTAGCTGAAAAATATGAGGCTAGCGGTAGTTGAACAATAACCAAATCAAAAAAATTCATGCGATGTATTGATATGTATGTCACCAAGAAAACCAAAGATGGATAATAACAACAACAATATTCGATGAACAACATAGATGGTTAAGGGAGAATGGCCTTAGTATGCATGCGTGGCATGTATATGCAATGTGAAAGAATGCAGCAATAGATGTGAACAAAAGAAGACGTGAGTGATGAATATGTGTTATATTCAGACTGAATATGTGTTATATTCAGACTGAATATGTGTTATATTCAGTCTGAATATGTGTTATATTCAGTCTGAATATGTGTTATATTCAGTCTGAATATGTGTTATATTCAGACTGAATATGTGTTATATTCAGTCTGAATATGTGTTATATTCAGACTGAATATAACACATATACACGATTTCACGTAAAAAAACGGTTAAATCGAAAAAAAACTATATCATGATGGATGTCATATCGAAGAGCACGAAATTCTCGTTTTTTTGATGTAATTTGTTTGATTAAAATGTTAGTAATTTTTGAGATAATTTATTTTAAAATTTAAGGGAGTAAAAATTTTTTAATTAAAAAAGAAAATAAAAGTTCAACAAAAATAGACGCTGATTCTAATCTTTCCAATTTTACCCCTGCGCGCTAAATATTCACTAAGTCATGGACAGAGTTTTCAACTTATTTACAAAATTGCCACCGTGTTTTTTGCCATTGATCTCTTCACCAGATTATTAATCAACGGCTGTGGTTTGTCCTCACGTTTACAATTGAATTTGAGTTTTCATTTGAACCCACCATATATATATATATATATATATATATATATATATATATATATATATATATATATATATATATATATATATATATATATATATATATATATATATATATATATGGGGCAATTCTAAGTATACCCCCACATTTTTGTATACCCCCTCTCACACACTTTATTTTTTTTATTTTTTATTTAAAACTTACATTTTACACCTCTATACTTATTTAATAAATTTACTTTATATCTTTTAGCTTTCTATTTTTCATTCTACATATTTATTATATAAACACATATAATCGTATATTAACTAAAATACGTTAATTTTTTTTTTTAATTTTAACAAGTTATACCATTATAATCGTCTCGTCGATACCTTCGAAATGAGCCCAATATTGAATATTTTTCATACATTCACAATGAATTGCTGTGAAGGTTTAGTGTTATTTTGTGGTCTGACGGTCTCACGAAAACATGTTGGTCTCACGAAAACATGTTGGTCTCACGTGAACCTAACCCCTTGTAAAAATAATAGTATTAATTTATTAAATTTAATAGGTCCCACGTCTTGCAAGACCTTGATAATTTAGCAAGTTTAAGGGTATCTTGCAAGATTTTACTATTCACTGGCAAGTCATGCCATCTTACAAGGACTCTCTAGCAGGATGGATGTGGATGCTCTCATAAATTGTGAGTGGGCGTTGATTTGACGTCAGTGATGAGAAAATTAGTAAGTAATATAATATAAATCCCCTTAGATACATACACGTGTACGGTGGAGATAGAACCTTCTTTACCAAAAAATTCTATATAGAGCATCCAATGTTCATCTAGGGGTGCTCACGGGTTAGGTTGATCGGGTTGAAGGCATTTCGACACATCAACCCAGTTATTCATTTACTTTATACCTTTTAGTTTTTTATTTTTCATTTTACACTTTTATTATATTAACACATATAATCGTATATTAACTAAAATACGTTAAAAAAACTTTTTAATTTTAACAAGTTACGCCATTATAATCGTCTCATCATACCTTCGAAATGAGCCAAATATTGAATTTTTTTGATTTAATTATATTATAATATGTCATACGTTTACTTTATTTTTTTATATTGTTATTCATCGATAGTTTCTTATTTTTTTATTTAATTATATTATTTCGAAATGAGCCCAATATTAACTAAAATACGTTAAAAAAATACTGTTTATTTACTTTATATCCCTTCTCCTTTAATTTTCGGGTCGGAATGATCAGTTTCGGGTTAATGTCGGGTCGGAATAACTTTCAAATTCTTAAATCGTGGACTCTTATTAATTAATCCTTACCTCTAACCACTTTCAAATCCTCAAATCATGAACTCCTCAAAAAACATCATTCTTTAAACAACTTTATAAAAAAACTTTAATCGTTTTCTCAAAACCAATTAAAATAATTTAGAACATTAAAATCGAGATATATCACGCTGTATTGCACGAGTAGACTTCTAGTATAAATTTAAAACATATTAAGATTTCGTTCTAAAACGTTAGCGAACTATGATTAACAAGATCTCTTGATATATATTAAGATTTCTTATAAATATTTTGTTTATAAATGCGACATCACGGGTTGGCGGGTTGGGTCGGTTTGGCTTCAAGTTCCTTAACGTATTTTATAAACAAAATATATATATCGAATTCCTTAACGTAATTATGTATGTTAATGTGATATGTTAAAACGTATTTTTTTAAATATATTTTAGTTAATATATGATTATTATGTTGTAAGATTATCATGATGTAACTTGTTAAAATTAAAACATATTTTTTAACGTAATTTAACTAATATACGATTATATG
Source organism: Saussurea involucrata (assembly GCA_033807775.1). Lineage (NCBI taxonomy): Eukaryota > Viridiplantae > Streptophyta > Magnoliopsida > Asterales > Asteraceae > Saussurea > Saussurea involucrata. Next base: position 228,457,873 of record CM066314.1, read on the forward strand.
TGTTAATATAATAAAGGTGTAACATAAAAATTTAAAAAGTAAAAGGTATAAAGTAAAGTAATTAAATAAATTTAGGGGTATAAATTGTAAAATTTTAAATTAAGTTTGGTTTGTGAAAGAGGGGACCATATATGACAAGTTGCAGGGGTATAAAAATTGGCAGGGGTAGGCATAGCAACACCATATATATATATATATATATATATAGGGGTGGTATCGGGTACAAACCAACTAGTTTGTACAAACCCGTACAAACTCAATCTATCTTCATGAATTTGCAATTTTTTTAATTTGGCTTCATAAATCTATATTTTGGCTTCATGAATATAAAATTTGGCTTCATGAATATATAATTTGGCTCCATAACTTCATTTTTATTTATTTATAAGGGTATTTTAGGGCTCCATCGGAAAATATAGATTCATGAAGCCAAATTATATATTCATGAAGCAAAATTTTATATTCATGAAGCCAAAATATAGATTCATGAAGCCAAATTAAAAAAATTGCAAGTTCATGAAGGTAGATTGAGTTTGTACGGGTTTGTACAAACTAGTTGGTTTGTATTTGATACCCAGCCTATATATATATATATATATATATATATATATATATATATATAGGGTCAGGTTCAAGGGAAAACCCTAAATAACCGGAGAACCGAAAAACCACGAAAATACGGAGGAAAAAGTATATCAATATGGATGTCAAATTAACGAGAAAAACATGATCATTTATTTGGTGTAATTTATTTCGTTCGAATTTTGTTTATTTTCCGTCTTTTTTTGAATAAAAAATAGTGGAGTGAGATTTTTTTATTTAATTAATATTGTTGTAACCGCCCGTCTAATCACATCCATCATATCATCTGATCTAACGGTTGATAAAGTGTTTTTTAGTTTTCCATTTATTTGAGGTTTTCCCCTGAACTTCCCTCTCTCTCTCTCTCTATATATATATATAGGGGAGGTTTCTTTTAGAAACCAGTACATTTGTAAAAACTATGCAAACCACTTCTCCACCAATCATTTTAATAAATTTAATTAAAATTAATTATTATTCAATTTCTAACCGGAGGGGTATAGCTGTCATTTTACATATTAATTTTTTATAAATATTTCTAGAATCGTTGTTAATTAGGTAATTTCCTAATTTCCTAATTAGAATCGTCTTCTTCATCTGGCAGGGACGAAATAGGTAGATGGAGACAAAACCCAGAAAAAAGAAAATTATTGATTCAACATAGATTAAAACCCAGAAAAAGAAAATGAATCCATGAAATCACGAAGACAAAACCCAGAAAAAGAATCATGAATCAAAACCCAAAAATCATGAACACAAAAATAATGAAGACAAAACCCAAAAAATCATGAATCTTGAATCATAAACCCAGAAATCTTGAATCCATAAACCCAGAAATCTTGAATCCTGAATCATAAACCAAAAAAATCATGAATCTTGAATCTTGAATCATAAACCCAGAAATCTTTGAATCAAAAACCCAGAAATCTTGAATCTTAAATCATGGTGGTGGTGCCTGTGGTGGACAGCGGCGGTGGTGGTGGTGACTATGGTGGTCAGCGGCGGTGGTGGTGACGACTGTGGTGGACAGCGGCGGTGGTGGTGCCTGTTTCCGACCGCGGCGGCGGCGGATTTGGTGGGCAGCGGCAGCGGTGGATTTGGTGGACAGTGGCGGTGGTTCCTGTGGTAGACACCGGCGTTGGTGGTGGTGCCTATGGTCGGCGGCGACGGCGGCGGCGGATTTGTTTCTTGCTGCTGGATTGAACTCGATGAGAGAAGAGAGAGAGAGAGAGAGAGAAGAGGTAATGAAGATTGGGTTGTGTTCTTGCTGAATGTGGATCGAGAGGAAGAAGGGGGTGGGGGGATCTTTGTATTTTGACTAGAATACCCCTAAGACCCTATTTTCTTTTTGGAATTAATTGTTTAAAGATCATTAATTACGAATTTTGCCACCGATCTAATCTTGAACGTCCATTAATTTTGATCTGATTAATGGATGGTATCTAGATAGGTTCTATAGTTTCTAATATATATATATATATATATATATATATATAGGGGACCATTCAAGGGAGAACTAGTTATTTTGTGATAACTGTAATAACCAATGTGAGTCACATATTAAGCTATAAATTAGGAAATTATTAATTTTGGTAATTTTGTTTGAAGTTTAAATAAAAGGGCATTTTAGGTATTTTTAAAATCTCCTCTCTCCTCTCTCCGGCCTCTTGCCTCCGGTCTCCGGTGACACCAAGATGCCTTTGAAAATGCACTGTGATACCCTTTGAAAATGCACTGTGATACCCGAAAATGCACTGTGATACCATTTGCCTGGGATACCCTTTGAAAATGCACTATGATACCCTTTGCCTGTGATACCCTTTGAAAATGCACTGTGATACCTTTGTGTTACAGCCAAATGGTATATATGATTCATACTATAAGACAACAACCACATGGTATCAATGTGATACCATATGTGATACCACAGTGATACTACATGTGATACCACTTTGATTCATATGTGATACCACATGGAATGGAGGGAGCAAAACGAATTGAAAGGAATATGTGATACCACTTTGATTCAATACACCAACAGGTAGGTGTTCAAATTAAATCGGAAACAACCCATGTCAAATAATTGTGATTTTTACTGCAAAACATCACATAATAGTAGTCATAAAAATCAAATAGATTGAAAAGCAAACAAACAGAAAACTACATATCCAATAAACGTTTCGTACACTGAAATTAAAGGTTTGAAGGTCATACCAGACTGATATATGAAGGGGACTAAAAAAACAAACACTAATCTAAACTAAGAAAAGAAACAGAAAATAACAAAAAAATGTAACAGGCATCACTGTTGTAGAAATTCTCTCAGACATTATATCGAACGGTTGGCGTGCTAAACAAAACATACCCAAAATTCAAAGCATCCAAGATCATTTCTGTTTCCATTTCTTCTCTGCTAAGCAGGAACTATCAACTGGTGCCAATGTAAGAATTTTAAGAGAAAAAAAACATAATAGTAGCCAAAATTCAAGCATTGATACAAGCCGAGACTTCATAGAATTATGAATAAAAGTAGAGGAGATAACTCTTCAATTGTCTTCGTTTTCAATTGACTTTGCATCCCCAAAAATTCTTAATGTTAGGGTGTAATATGAGATTCCAGAAATGTGATTCTGTATTACACGAGTAATTCCAAAATCGATTCAAAGAGCTCAGATGCATAATTGAAATAGATCTATGTTGGGTCACTTAAGATTTGAAGATGACCTCAGTCTCTCAATTTTACACAGTTCATACTTAGAATAATTTCCAGGTTCTTTACAAGCAGTTTAATTGTATAAAAATGTTCGGTGAAGTCGAAGATCAACCGAAGAAACAAAGTAGAAGTATATCTTCAAGGCGGATTGAAGATAGATTTCTCAACCAAAGATTAAGCTGCTACTTGGGACGTCCTAAGGTTTTAGGCCAGTACAAGGTCCTAAGGTTTTAGGCCAGTACAAGGTCCTAAGGTTTCAGGCCAGTACACTTGAAGAGCAAGGAAAATCTTGAAGACTTGATCGGTAGGATCTCTTGAAGATGTTGAAGACATGATATGCAGGATCTCCTGAAGATGTTAAAGACTTGATCTCCAGGATCTCCTAGACTTGATCTCCAGGATCTCCTGGACTTGATCTCCAGGATCTCCTAGACTTGATCTGAAGAATCTCTTGAAGATATTGAAGATATGATCGGCAGGATATGTTGAAGTCATGATCGGCAGGATATCCTTGAAGACATCCTAGGCCAACAGTTTACAACAGGTATATTCTGCTCTCTCTGCAAAATATTTGAGATATCTTGCAATGACAGAGACATAATCCAAGGATCAGAAAAAGAGGTCTTTGGATTTGTTATCTCTTTCAAGAAAGTTCAGATTCAACAAGAGGTCAACGCTTCAAGACAAAACATACAAAGACAAAAGTACATCCCAGTACTTTTCAGAAGAGCTGCTTCCATCCTGCCATCCAAGACCTGCTTGACAAGTGTCCATGCATTTAATGCATGAGGCACTATATAAGGAGATCATCTTCAACCTTGCAAACAACCAGTTTTACAGACTCTCAAGCTTTCAAGTGCTGGCCTTTCTCTCTCAAGAAGTTCATTTGTTTTCTTAGTGTATTACAATTGTTCTTCATTCTCTGTGTGACTATGTGTTAGATTGTTTGAGTAGATTTTATCTGTTCTGTTCCGCAACAATCAATAGTTTCTGTGTGTAATTCTTATTTGAAGTTTTTCAATAAAAGAATTAATTAAGTGAAAATTTTTGTGTATTGTATTCAACCCCCCCTTCTACAATACTTGTTTACCATTGCTAATCCATAGCTGGGACCAACAAGTGGTATCAGAGCAGGTCAGTTTAATCTAATAAACTTGATCTGCAATGGCTTCATCTTCTTCCTTAAACAATATTTCTTCTCAAAACTCAAATGCTGGATCATACGACAATGGCTCCATAGCCAAACCACCAAAGTTTAACCCTAATAACTTCTCTCTGTGGAAAAGTCGTATGATGCTCTTCTTAGAAGGAGTTGACAGCAGATATCCCACCATACTCCATGAAGGACCTCTTGTCCCTAAAGTTTGGGATAGTTTTAATGCTAAAAATAAACTTGAGGATGGTGATGAGTCTTCTTCTGATGAGGAAGAACGAACACCTGCTACTGGGAGATACATTGTAAAGGATCCCAGTAAGTACAATGATAAAGATAAGCGTCTTGTAGCTCTTGACACTAAAGTCAGAGCCATCATTGCCCTCTCTTTGCCTGATGAGGTTTATCATTCTCTTGTAAACTTTTCTACTGCTAAGAAAATGTGGTCCACTCTGTGTGTTCTCTATGAAGGTACGTCTGAAGTGAAAAAGAGCAGAAAAAGTGCTCTTGTTAGAAAATATGAACTCTTCTCTTATGAGAAAGGAGAATCTCTTTCAGTCTACTATAATCGCTTTAACAGTCTTCTCAATGATCTTAAACTGTTGGGTCGCATGTATGATAATGAGGAAGTCCTGTGCAAGTTTATGGATTGTCTTCCTGATTTTTGGGAAAACATCTGTACTTGTATAAAGACAACCAAGGATCTTGATCACATGCCTCTCACTTCTCTTTATGGAACTCTTTTCAACTATGAGCAGACTAAGCTGCAAAGGAAGTCTATCATCACAGATATAAGGGGCTCTTCTATAGCTCTCATAAGTGACTCTTCCAAAAGAACTATGTGTACTCCAAGAATCACCTATCCATCTGACTCTGAACATGATAGTCAAGGAGATCCCAATGAGCATTCAGAAGCATATCTTAGTGATGCTGATGATGAATGTGAGGAAACTTCAGTTGACAAATTATCAGATGGAATGGCCAGAATGGATAGGTATTCTAAATCCAAATCTCACTTTTCTTCTGAAAAATCTATGTTTAGTCGAAAACCCTCCTCTTCTATCTCCAAACACTCCTCCTCAGACAAATCTAATGAGGAATGTTTTAACTGTGGTAAAAAGGGTCATTTTTCTTCTGAGTGTAGAAGTAAACGTTTTGAGAAACCTAGAACTTCTTCCTTAGGCCAATTATCCTCAAAACCGAGAAGATCCAAATATGATTCTGACCGAGCTGAAAGATACAAAGAAAAATACAAGAGAGAAAAGGAAAGAAATGCAAGACTAGTCAGAAAGGGAAAGGGTCTGCCTGCTAAAACTCATGATTTGGCAGATGAACCCACATATGAAAGTGAGAAGGACATTTCAAATTTGTGCTTCATGGCCCAGATAAATGATATGGATGATTCAGAAGGTCACTCCCTCTCAACTGCTCTTGTATCAGCTAAGTGCTTCTTCTCCTCTTCACAGAATTGACAGGTACTCTACCAAAGATGTCTTTACTTCTAGTCCTCACCCTTCTTTTTCTATTCAAAAAAAAAAACACCCTTCCCATTATACCTGCTAGTTCAATTTCTCTCACCTTTTTTTTCCTTACCTCTCACCCTCCTTCTCCTAAGTCTATATTTCCTAAGTCTATCTTTTCTTCACATACTTTCCATCTCCACAAGTCCATACTGAACATCAAAGCTCTTCTGATGATGATTCCTCTTCAAGTCTACCACCTTCTAAAGATCCTATCATTGACAGACTGCCATCATCCCCTCCTACATATTTCAGATTTTTCTCTGCCTCTCAACCTCAACCTTCCCCTCCTTCAACAACCTCTTGGATTTGAAGATCTGTCTCATCCTGACTATGTGTACAGATTGGATAAGGCTCTCTTTGGCCTTAAACCAGCTCCTCGTGCCTGGTATGACTTTTTAGCAGACTTTTTCAAGTATACTCGGGGTAAGATGGACAACACTTTTTCTTTCATCAAGCAAACATCAGGTAATCTTAATCTTGTTCAAATCTGTGTGACTAACATCATTTTTGGTGTTAAATTTAGATGTGAAAAAAAAACAAAAAAAAATCAAAAAAAAACAAAAAAAATATCAAAAAAAATATCAAAAAAAATATCAAAAAAAATCAAAAAAAAATCAAAAAAAAAAATCAAAAAAAGAATAAGGAATTATTGTATTTATTAGTTTATTAGTTAAAAACTTCAAATACTGATATTTTATCAGTTACATGAAAAGTCCACCTCCTATTCTTTCTAATTCTTCCCTTCTACTCTCATTTTCCTACATTCTCCTTACCATTTCTTTTCTCCTATATATTTTCCTAAGACCCATCCTTACCCAAAAACTCATCTCTCATAAAAACATCTCTCAACCTATCCCTTTGCTATTATCCACCTAAACCATTTCCTCACTTCTCTCCAATCCTAAGACCCATCCTTACCCTATACACACATCCTAAGATCTAACCCAAACCATCCAAAACACCCTCCTTGCCGGCTGCCTACCTCACCGCCGACGCCCTCACCGCCGACGCCCAAACCGCCGACACCACCTCACCGTCGAAGCCCCCTGCCGCCGACGCCACCTCTCCCGCCGACGCCATCTCTCACCGTCGGCGCTTCTCCCTCGCTACCGTCGGCCACCGAAACCCTACCCACCCTACCCACTGACCCCCCCACCGATACCCCCCCCCACCGATACCCCACCCACCGACCCCCCCCCCACCCACCGATCCCCCCCCACCGACCCCCCCCCCCCCCCCCCCCCCACCGATAACCCCCCTTTCCCCTCCTATTTTCGGCCGACATTGACTCTACCCCCACAGAAACCCACCCATTTTAATTTACCCTACACCCTTTCCCCATTTTTTAGAGTAAATTTTTTTTAAGAATCCCTTCCTTCTCTCTCTTCCTTTTTCCCTTACCCATATATCTCATCCTACACCACTAAACCTACCCTCTTCCATCCCTTCACCTTCCCTACATATTTTTACCCACCATATATTTCCCTCACTCTTCTCCTTATTATCCATCTTTACCCCACTATAAATACCCCCATCTTACCCTCTCATTTATTCACATCTCTCATCTTCCCATCTTTCTCTCATCCTGACTTTATGTATAGCTTAACAAAAAAAAACATCAGCTGCCGATTTTTCCTCTTAGTGTTTTTCCTTCGTCGCCGCTGAGGGGGAGAATTCATCTGAGGGGGAGCAACATCAACCCTCAGTACTCATATCCAGCGTCCAACTCGAAATAAAAATGAGGAAATCGGCGGACCGGTCAAGGGGGAGCACATCAGTCCGGACGGATCTAACTGAGGGGGAGAAACACAAAGACCGGCTGATCTAACTGAGGGGGAGCAAAACAAAGACAAAGGATGATGATGCTGAACAGGAAGAGCTGAAGATGCCAACAAAAGAAAGGAGATGTAAAAGATGGCCATAAGCATCCTGAGGCTGATTCACTCAAACTCAACCCTCCCTCAAAGAATCCTCAAGGCTTCTGATCAAAATGAAGAATCCTCAAGCAGACACAAGTTTCAACTTGTCCCTCCAAAGATGCAAGTAATTTTTGTTCTGTTCATATTGTCTATACTTCTTTTCTTTTTTTTTTCTTTAGTTTGTACAACTATACTTTACCATTTCTTCTTACTTGTAAATGTCAGATACAAAAAAAAATCCAAAAAGAACAAAAAGAATGGACTATGTGAAAAGAACCCAAAAGAGTAAACAAGGGTCAAAAATGAATTATTCAGTATTTACTTCTCAGATTCTAAGTATGGATGTCATCCTCAAATAGGGGGAGATTGTTGGGTCACTTAAGATTTGAAGATGACCTCAGTCTCTCAATTTTACACAGTTCATGCTTAGAATAATTTCCAGGTTCTTTACAAGCAGTTTAATTGTATAAAAATGTTCGGTGAAGTCGAAGATCAACCGAAGAAACAAAGTAGAAGTATATCTTCAAGGCGGATTGAAGATAGATTTCTCAACCAAAGATTAAGCTGCTACTTGGGACGTCCTAAGGTTTTAGGCCAGTACAAGGTCCTAAGGTTTTAGGCCAGTACAAGGTCCTTAGGTTTTAGGCCAGTACACTTGAAGAGCAAGGAAAATCTTGAAGACTTGATCGGTAGGATCTCTTGAAGATGTTGAAGACATGATATGCAGGATCTCCTGAAGATGTTAAAGACTTGATCTCCAGGATCTCCTAGACTTGATCTCCAGGATCTCCTGGACTTGATCTCCAGGATCTCCAAGACTTGATCTCCAGGATCTCCTAGACTTGATCTGAAGAATCTCTTGAAGATATTGAAGATATGATCGGCAGGATATGTTGAAGTCATGATCGGCAGGATATCCTTGAAGACATCCTAGGCCAACAGTTTACAACAGGTATATTCTGCTCTCTCTGCAAAATATTTGAGATATCTTGCAATGACAGAGACATAATCCAAGGATCAGAAAAAGAGGTCTTTGGATTTGTTATCTCTTTCAAGAAAGTTCAGATTCAACAAGAGGTCAACGCTTCAAGACAAAACATACAAAGACAAAAGTACATCCCAGTACTTTTCAGAAGAGCTGCTTCCATCCTGCCATCCAAGACCTGCTTGACAAGTGTCCATGCATTTAATGCATGAGGCACTATATAAGGAGATCATCTTCAACCTTGCAAACAACCAGTTTTACAGACTCTCAAGCTTTCAAGTGCTGGCCTTTCTCTCTCAAGAAGTTCATTTGTTTTCTTAGTGTATTACAATTGTTCTTCATTCTCTGTGTGACTATGTGTTAGATTGTTTGAGTAGATTTTATCTGTTCTGTTCCGCAACAATCAATAGTTTCTGTGTGTAATTCTTATTTGAAGTTTTTCAATAAAAGAATTAATTAAGTGAAAATTTTTGTGTATTGTATTCAACCCCCCCTTCTACAATACTTGTTTACCATTGCTAATCCATAGCTGGGACCAACAATCTATATGAAATATGAAAAACAACTTGAAGATCTCATATGCAGGATCGGATTCAAGCACTGATATAGAACAATAAAATGATTAATCTCGAGATGAACCAGTAGCAAAAGAAGACGAGCAATGAGTTGAGAGACGAACCAGGAGCAAGCACAATAGAAGAGAGAAGCAAGGGTACCCGTGGAAAAACGCCGTCTCTGAATGATATTGAGATAGAACATGGAGGATGGAGGGTCTTAAGTTTTTGGTATTTGGTAGATAGAAAAAGTGAGGGAGAGGAGAGAGACGTATGCTGAATATAGGGAGATATTTTAGAATTTAATTATTTAATTAGATTTAGGAAACAAATTTACTAAAACACCCTTTTGTATTTATTTAAAATTTATATTAGTTATTTTAAATGTGTGACTCACATTGGTTCTTACGGTTATCACAAAATAAACAGTTCTTATTTGATTAAGCCCCTATATATATATATATAGCGAGAGGTTCAAATGAGAAGTGCTAAATATTTGAGAAATAAAGAAGTGATCTTAGTCATTCATTCGGTCAAGATCGGCGGCTTTGATCGAGAAGCAGCGGATAATTCCTCGCGTGGTCTGCACAAGATAGAGAGGTAGTTTCGTAAAAAATACGCGGGACGAGTTCATATATGAATCTGTGTGATTCACATATAAACTTTTGTGTTCATATATGAACCTTTGTAATTCACATATAAACTCTTTTTAATTAATTCATATATGAACCTTTGTGATTCATATATGAATCAGTTAATTTTGTTCATATGAGAATTAGTTAAAAAATTCATATATGAATCACAAAGGTTCATATATGAATTAGTTAAAAAAAATTCATATATGAATCACAAAGGTTCATATATGAATCAGTTAATTGGTTCAACTGATTCATATATGAACCTACACTTAATTAGTTTCATATATGAACGTATAGTTCAAATGTGAATCACACAGATTCATATATGAACTCCTCCCGTGTTTTTTGTAAAAGTTACGAAATTGCCCTTCTATTTTTGGAACAGTCGCAACTTTTGACCAGTCAAAGCCGCAACTTTTGTCCAGTCAAAGCTGCAACTTTTGACCAATTATAACCGATCTTGACCGAATAAATGACCAAGATTACTTCTCTACTTCTCAAATATTTAGCACTTCTCATTTGAACCTAAGGCTATATATATAGTGTAACACCCTAAAAACAGGGCCAATTTAAACCTTAAAAAAATTGCCACAAGTTATGATCGTAAAACTTCAAACTTCTATAACCTGAGGATCAAATGTAAAGGTTTTATATACAATGCATCTAATTCAAATAACCTATTAATCTAATCATACATCATAATCAGATTAATTAAGTTATCTAATCCTTTGTCCCAAAAGCATCAAAAGAACAGCTAGATCCTCCGTTATCTCTAAGTTTAAGTCTTTCCAAAAGATCCTCATCACACTTTCCCGCTTACTTCCCGGAGCTTGTACCTGGTAAGAAAATTCAACTTGAAACATTAGGCTTTCGCCTAGTGAGAATATTCAAATCAAATTAAAGTTAAACAATTAAAATCTCAACAGATAAAACAAACCTGTTCTCGCCCATCTTACCGTACAACAACTCCTTTCAATACTCGGAATCTACCCCACTCCCATACTTATGACTAATTCGTCTAGCCATAATATCACTATCAAGAGTTTACTATAAATCATCCCAGATTCAAAGTTATTACTCTTATCTAAGAAATTACAAGTCAAAACCTGCCTATTTCTTAATCCGGAAGTAGAGATTACAATTTATTTTATGCCTATCTCTAATCTTCCTTTCACAATGGGAAATCTCCGATCTTCCCTATAAAATGGAAATCTCCGATCTTCCATTCGAAATGGGAATTACAAATCAAAATCTGCCTATTCCACATTTCACGTCCTCACCATCTCAGAATCACTGACCCCAATGGGATTAATATATCGCGATACACAACCGGGGCCCTCACGATGATTCAAGATACACTCGTTCACTAGAAATTACATCCCTTGGTCAAATGGCAAGTATTTCGGTTCCCATTAGACCGTACCCAGGTGCCCTACTATGACCGGATGCCTATTTCTAGCAATCGCCACACAATACATAAGTATCATTACCCTTACTATTATATGTGCATAACATACAATATATTCGTCTCCAAAACATATTCTATATATATAAACATTTATAAAGAAAATTAATAGTTTTGACACCTCGACTTCTTAACCATCCCCTCATTGCCATTTAGCACGAGGATCAACATATCATAATTTTTAGCCATCTATTTGGACTCATTATTGATTAAGACGAGTCCTTTATTAACATGCTCAGACATACATAATACATATCCATTTCAATATTAATTGCTGAATTTTAAAGAGAGTTGAATAAACTCACCTGGTATGAAGTCACACTTCTTTTATTTCTTTTAAAGACGTGGGAACTTCTGTCTTCACCACCACAGTTACTGTAATATCCAATATACAAATATACTGATATTAAATTACAGAACAGAACTCTCTAAAACTAAGAATCCTTATCATCTAAAAATCTTCGTCTTAAGTCGCAACCAACTATTATTAAAATCCCTTGTCGCAATGCACAGTGCAAGTCGCAATCAACTACTGCGACATGGTCACCATGTCGCAACCTTCTATTGCGATTTCAACCCCAAGTCGCAACCTTCTATTGCGACTTCAACACCAAGTCGCAACCTTCTATTGCGACTTCACCACCAAGTCGCAACCTTCTATTGCGACTTCACCACCAAGTCGCAACCTTCTATTGCGACTTCACCACCAAGTCGCAACCTTCTATTGCGACTTCACTTCCTTGGCGTTCTTAAGGCTTCGACATTCATGAATGTCGCAATGCACTGTTGCGACATGCTTGAATGTCTCAACCCACTGAAATTATCTAAAACCCAGATTTTATACTTTTAAGTTATGTTTGGTTCTGTAAATATGCAGATATGTTTAATACCCCTAACATAACATATCTATAAACTCAGATTCTCATAATCATCCAAAAATCACCAAAACCCATTTTCTAAACCATAGAAAACTTTTAACTAAAAAGATGAAGGATTAATGAGATGTTTACCTTTGTTTGATTCTAGCTTCTCAACTGAAAATCTGATTTCCTTCTTCTTTTCCTCCCTTGATCTTTCTCGGTTCTCTCTCTTTTCCCTTTTTCTTCACCGAAACAACACACACAGACATATATGAAAAAGATGATAAAATATCTCCCTTTCCTCCATTTGACCCATAAGAGGCGGTGGGTAGGTTGGGAGTTTCACTTCTCACCCCCAAACTTGCATCTATTGACAACTTTGACCCTTATACTTATAAATTAAAATTAAAGTTTACCCCTAACTTATTATTCTAAATAAAACGATTCAACGTAACTTATTCGGGGTTAAACTCTAAAATTAATTTATCAAATAATAAATCTTATCTTATCAATTAAATATACTCAATTAATTAATAAAACCCATCTTCATAATTTATGAAAATTCGAGATGTTACGGTACTCCCCAACATGGAAATGATTTCGTCCTCGAAATCAAAGCTAAGCAAACAAATGGGGATACCTAACTTTCATATCTTCTTCTGACTCCAAGGTCACATTAACACCTCGATGATGCTTCCATTGAATTTTCAACATTACCAAATCTTTTCCACTTCGTAATCTCTTAACTGACCTTTCCAGGATTGCCTCCGGTTCCTCTACACATCGGCTACCTTCATCCACCCTTACATCAGTAAGTGAAATCACATCTTGTTCTTCGGCTAAGCATTTCCGAAGATAACACACATGAAATGTATTATGGATCGCTTCCAGCTCAGGTGAAAGATCCAGTTGATACGCTTGTAGACCAACTCTTTTGGTGATAGTGAAAGGTCCTAGAAAACGAGGACTCAACTTCCCACGCTTTCCAAACCGTATCACACCTTTCCATGGGGATACTTTAAGCATTACACGCTCCCCAACTTGAAATTCTTTTGGTCTTCTTTTCGGATCAGCATAGCTTTTCTGTCTATCTTGAGCCGCTTTCATATGCTGCCGAATTTCCTTTACCTTGTCCGGGGTTTGTTGCACAAGTTCCGGACCAGCGAACTGTTTCTCTCCGGCTTCTAACCAGCACACCGGAGTTCTGCATTTCCTACCATACAATGCCTCGAAAGGTGCTCTTCCAATACTGGAATGGTAACTGTTATTGTAAGAAAATTCTACTAATGGCAAATGAGAATCCCAGTTACCTCCAAAATCCAGTACACAAGACCTGAGCATGTCTTCCAAAGTTTGTATGGTTCTTTCACTTTGGCCGTCAGTCTGTGGGTGATAAGCAGTACTTAGATTAACCCTCGTACCCAACTCTTCTTGAAGCGACTGCCAAAACCTGGAAGTAAACCGACTGTCATGATCGGACATAATAGACACCGGTATACCGTGTCGTGACACTACTTCATCAATATATAGCTTCGCCAATTTATCTATTGGTGATGTTTCTTTCATAGCTAAGAAATGAGCACTCTTCGTCAGTCGATCGACGATTACCCAAATGGTATCGTTACCTCTTTGCGTCTTTGGTAACTTTGTCACAAAATCCATGGTAATCTTATCCCATTTCCACTCCGGAATTTCCAAAGATTGAAAACTTCCGTATGGTCTTTGGTGCTCTGCTTTTACTAACGAACAAGTTCCGCATTTCTCTACTATTCGTGCCACATCCACTTTCATAGCCGGCCACCAATAATGCAACTTCAAATCTCTATACATCTTGGTACTCCCCGGATGTATAGAATACTTAGATCTATGCGCATCTTCGAGAATCAACTCCCGATTTCCACCTATCTTTGGTACCCAAACACGGCCTTGGAACAATTTAATCCCTCGGCTATCTTCAGTCAGCTGAAGATGTTGCTTGCTCATCACTTCTTCTTTCAAGTTGCTTTCTAACAAAGCCTCCACTTAAGCAGCTTTTATTCTTTCAATCAGACTTGACATTACATCAATTCTGGCGTTTGTCGTTTTCAAGTACCCATTATACTCTTTTCTACTCAAAGCATCGGCTACAACATTTGCTTTACCTGGGTGGTAATGCAATTCACAATCGTAGTCCTTCAACAATTCAAGCCATCGCCTTTGCCTCATATTCAACTCCTTCTGATCAAAAACATGTTGTAAACTTTAATGATCAGTGAAGAGTGTACACTTCGTTCCATAGAGATAATGACGCCACAGCTTTAAAGCAAACACAACGGCTGCTAATTCTAAATCGTGGGTAGGATAGTTCTTTTCGTGTTCTTTCAACTGTCTTGACGTATAGGCAATTACCTTACCTCGTTGCATCAACACACATCCCAAACCCATTTTCGATGCGTCACTATAGACTACCAAATCTTCAGTCCCTTCTGGCAGTGCAAGAATAGGAGCTTCACACAACTTCTACCGTAAGGTTCTGAAAGCTAATTCCTGCTTTTCGGTCCAAACATATTTCATATTCTTACGAGTCAACATCGTCAGAGTAGAAGCAATCTTTGAGAAGTCTTTAATAAATCTCCGGTAATAACCTGCTAACCCCAAGAAACTTCTTATTTCAGACGCGCTTTTCGGAGTCTCCCAATTCATCATTGCTTCTATCTTTGCTGGATCTACTTTCACGCCTTCCACAGAAATCACGTGTCCCAGAAATTGTACTTCTTTCAACCAAAATTCACATTTAGAGAATTTTGCGTACAATTTCTCTTTTCGTAACACTTCTAAAACTTCCCGAAGATGGCGTTCATGGTCGTTCTCATTCTTCGAATAAACAAGTATGTCATCAATGAAAACGATAACAGACTTGTCTAAAAACGGTCGACATACTCTATTCATCAAATCCATGAATATAGCTGGAGCGTTAGTCAACCCAAACGGCATCACAAGAAATTCATAATGCCCGTATCTCGTTCTAAACGCCGTCTTTGGAACGTCTTCCTCTCTTACCCGCACTTGGTGATACCCCGACCTTAGATCAATTTTGGAAAAGCATCCCGCACCGTGGAGTTGATCAAACAGATCATCAATCCTTGGAAGCGGATACTTATTCTTTATCGTCACCTTATTCAGCTCCCGATAATCTATGCACATTCTCATAGTGCCATCTTTCTTCTTAACAAACAATACCGGAGCTCCCCAAGGTGAAGAACTTGGTCTAACAAAACCCTTGTCTAACAGCTCTTGCAATTGAGACATCATTTCTGTCATCTCAGCTGGCGCTAGGCGGTAAGGTGCACGAGCTATCGGTGCTGCTCCAGGAATAAGATCGATGCGAAACTCTACTTGTCTTTCCGCTGGTAGACCTGGAAGATCATCCGGAAATACATCCGGAAATTCACGCACCACTTTGATATCTTGCACTTGTTTCCTTTCTAACTTCGTATCTATAACATAAGCTAGATAGGACCAACATCTTTTCGCTAAACATTTACGCGCCTTTGCCACTGAAATCAACGGAATATCTCCTTTCTGCTTTTCTCCAAATATGAATACGTCATCTATATCGGTCATCGGAATTCGAATCAGCTTCTTTGCACACATAATTTCTACCTGGTTATTGCTCAACCAGTCCATCCCCACAATAACATCAAATCCCCCAATTTCCATTAACAATAATTCAATCGGAAATTCTGTTCCCTCTATCAAAATCTTACAATCGACCAAACTTTCGCTAACCAAAGTTCGAACCCCATTAGCTATCTCAACTACTAAGGCATCTCCTAACGTAGTGACAAGCATAGCTAGCTTACGGTAGAACAACTTGGATACAAAAGAATAGTTTGCGCCACTATCAAATAACACATGTGCAGGAATGGAGTTTATAAGGAATGTACCCGAGACAACATCTTTCGATCCTTTCGCTTCTTCAGCAGTCATTTAGAAAGCACGTCCAGTTGGTTTAGGGATAACCAACTTCCTTCCCTGATCTCCCTCCTTCTTTAGCTTCGGACAATCTTTCCGAAAGTGGCCCGGTTGCTTACATTCAAAACACACTGACCCCGACATTGTGCAGTTCACCGCTATATGCCCCGCCTTACCGCACTTGTAACATTCATTTCCACCCACTCGACACAAACCAAAATGTTTACTTCTACATTTAGAACACCAGCTTGGTTCCCTACGAGAGTCATAACGGATATTCTTGCCAAACAATCTGGTTTTCTGAGAAGATTCTGAACGACCTTCCCACTTTCTCTTTTCTCCCACATGTGCTTTCTCTTCTTTGTCTTTGGCGTACATCTCTTCTATCACTTTCGCTTCCTCGATCGTTTCCCTTAAAGTAGAAGCTTTTGAACTTCGGACCCTTGTCATCATATCCGCCGGTAAACCCTTCAGATAAGCTTTAATTTTGTCTTTCTCAGCTGGAGCCACATGCCCCACCAGGTTCAGCTTCTCCATAAAGGATTCGGTATACTTTCTCACTGTCATGTTGCCTTTCTTGAGATTCCTAAACTCTTCCTCGATTCGGTCCATTTCCGTTTCATTACAGTACTCTTCCAAAATCTTTGCTTTGAACTGTTCCCAAGTCACGGCATTCAGAATTGCCTCCGTCACAGAAGATGACAGTACGTTCCACCAGAATAGCGCGTTACCGCGTAACATTTGTGACCCAAATCTAACTTTAGACTTTTCATCATAACACTCACAAGCCCGAAAGGCTTGTTCTATTTCTCTTATCCAGTTCATGCAAGCCACTAGACTATCATCTCCTTTGAATTCCGGTGGTTTACAGCTCAGGAAAGTTTTGTAGGAGCAGTTTCTTTCAACCCTTCTTTCTATCTCCGACCCTGGGTTACCAGTTGGATTTATCACACTAGTATCAACTACTGTTCGTCTTGGTTCCGTACTTCGATCACTTAACATTTTCATAAACATTTCTGCTTGTCTTCCCATATTGATGTTCATCATTTCAGCTTGCCTTTCCATTGATGCATTCATCAATCTGGTTACATTATCCATTATGCGGCCTTCCATACTTGAATCCGATGGTGTTTGATTGGCAGTACTGGCACCCCCTCGATGTACCCGATTCCGCATTCCTCCTAAAGAAAGAAAATCTGGTGGCGTCTCCTGAATTCCGCTTACTCCAGTTTGCCTTTCTCCCGTATCGTCTAACCAATTCCTATTCATAGAAGAATTTGGAGACCTCGGAGGTGTATTCACCATTGATCTGATATGAGCACAACAGAATACTCATCAGTAATGGTTTATACAATTAGACATACAATACGTACTTTACCGCTAATCAGTCACTGTAACAATTTAGAAACAAGTACACTTGTGTAATAATATATTCATAATAACAGTAGCTAATTGAAATTGCGAACATATCATACATGAGAATTCTCATTACCATTGTTACAGTATGTAACACCCCAAAACAGGGGTTAACAAAAACTTCCATAAAACGGAAGAGTGGTACACATTACTAAAGTAAAAGTATACCTAATTAACATTTCATAATCATTAATACAAAGATTTAGTTAATTATAACTACTATTGGACCACTAGCTTATCTGATCACTACTATGGCAATCAAATTACAAAAAGGATGTCAGAAAGTTCTATCATAAGTCTTCCAATCTTTCACTCTCCAACAATAATCCCATGCTCACAACCCCGTTCTAGACCTTCTTGTGTTCGGAACCACTAATATCTGTAACACATAAAACACATAACAAGTGTTAGGCTTTTAAAGCCTAAATGAGGTTTACACATAGCACATTGAGCATAATCATAACATGTAGGAATAACAATTCGATACATTCACAAATTGGATTCCATGGAGAAGGCCCATATCGCTACCCAGTTACATCATAATTGAAGATATACCTTGATCGGTACCCCACGGTATTGTCACAAGGCATAACAAAACGGAAAACCCCACGGTATCCGAATGTATGAATCAATTACACTTACCCCACGGTGTGTAAGAATATATCCTCCAATGCCTACTAGGTGCTCCTCCAATTATGTGAATACCAAATATATTAATCCAAATAATATTCAAACATATTTAACACATAACAATGGTCCAACCATTTAACATGATCAATACTACTTCCATGTAGTTCATATACATCCATATGTATTAAATCACATTCTATATAATATCAATAATAAACATCCATGTTTACAATTCAATAATAGGTCCATATTGACCATTAAGCCATCCTTACTTCATTAAGACATAAATTAAGCCATCAACATAATCACATACCAATGATGTATAATCAAACCCAAACCTTTAACACTAATATTTACCATGGCATTCTAAATAATAGAACACAATTAATCCACCATAACTTACTTGAACTCTTCTTGTATCCCTCTTAACCATTAAGAGCTTATTAACCAAGATTTCTCATTAACAATAACAAAATCAAGATAAAGAATGGTAATAAGGTATAATACAAACAATTAGATACAAGTTACCTCAAATCTTCAATTGATATTACCCTAACTTGAAGACTTGAACTTAATCACTCCAACAAGAAAGATGAAGATGTAATGCCCTAAATCAAGTTTAATTGGTAAGATTCATCTAATAGTTGTTTGAATTGAATTAGGATTAAAAGATAAGAGTTTACCTTAATTTTAGATGGAGAATCGCCTTAGAAGAAACTAGCAGAGCAAAATCTGATTTGAGAGTTCTTAAGTGAAAGAATGAATGACTCAGGATAAAGAGGTGGGTTTAATCCCCTTTTAGCACGTCAGGTGCTCGGCGCCGATCCCCGCGCCGATGCATCGGCGCCACCATCGGCGCCAGCTTCTGTTTGCTAGCCTTCTCGATTTCCACTGATTTGGCCGTAACTTCTTCGTTAAAACTTCGTTTTTACCCCGGAAGGTACCGTTGGACTCGTATTTAAATTACCCATCCAACTAATCCATAAAATCTAATATTTAACTTTATCATCTATTTTTCATCAATTTCCTTAAGGAGTAAACTTACAGATTTCTATCGGAAGTTCTCAAATAACAAGTAACATTCACGGAAATTACTTAGGAAATCAATTATAATCTAAGAAGTCAAAATATAAAGAAATATTAGGACTATCATTACTTACAAGGATTTTCCGGGTGTTACAATTCTCCCCAACTTGAAATAGATTTCGTCCTCGAAATCAAAGCTAGGTAAACAAATGAGGATCTTTAATTTTCATATCCTCATCCAATTCTAAAGTCATATTAACACCTCAATGATGTAATACCATACCCTTAGGTCACAAATTCTTAACTGATCTTTCTATAACCCCTTACAGTTTCTCCAAACAACTACTCTTACCATCCATTCTTACTTTAGTAAGTGAAATCACATCATACCAACATAAAATATTTTGTACATCTCTTCTCTTTAAGTCTTACATACTTAATTCACAAATGAAAGTCCATAAATAACAAGGATTCATCTAATCATATTTTCTGAACCTTACTTCTTTCATCATTATCCACTCCCCAACTTAGATTTACAAACCTCCTTAGAGTACTGTTATCATCAAATCCTTATCCGACTATTTCTTGGTCTACCATACCGTTATCATTTTTCTCGAGCTTACACGAAAAATCCACCACACATAGCTACAGTCCAAAAGGACAGTTTCTCTAGAATCATTAGCTAAGACTTTTAGC
The DNA here is from genome assembly GCA_033807775.1 of Saussurea involucrata. NCBI lineage: Eukaryota > Viridiplantae > Streptophyta > Magnoliopsida > Asterales > Asteraceae > Saussurea > Saussurea involucrata. The sequence continues at coordinate 228,477,987 of CM066314.1, forward strand.
TAAATCCTCATAATACCGAGAACTATATTCAAAGCATTTCTTTACATCCAAGGAATACCCCAACACTTTTGACTAAACTTCATAACGAAATACTACACCTTAACGGTTACAGTATTATTTTCGATAATAAAGTGAAGTATAAAAACTCACCTAAAATCCAATGGGATCAAGAAGAACAAGAGTTCTCCTTTCACCCCATCATTACCACAACTCAATCTCCAAGTCTCAAAATAACATTAATGTATACTACCTGAAAATCCACGTACTTTAAATCAAGCATACTTATCACTTTTGAATACTTCAATAATCATGGCAAACCATCATTACATCCATGACTTGTACATTTCTTCGGTACAAAATGTTACCATTTCTTCACTCCTCTATCGCACCACGCGACCATATTGCAACCAAGCACTAAAAGGTTTGCATGTCAAGGGTAATGTTTCCATTGAATCTGTAGTATGACTACTTTCCTAGGTCCGATCTTTCTATTATTACTTCCTACGTTAGCATGGAGTACTACCCTCCAATCAATATTTGTCTCTTTCTTCCAACCTTTCCACATACCGATAACACTTTCTCATCTTTATTAAACTTCCTATGATTCAAAATCATAATTTATTTAGCGACTCACCCAACCAAAATCACTTTAGATAAACTCACACTACCGCTCGACATTCTATTCCAATAATAGCCAAATCACTACACCATCTTACAACCACATATTCCAACAACTTTATTGACAACTAGTACTATTCATCTGGAATCCCCCGAAAAGACTTTCATCTAATGTTCCCTCTTTATAACTTCTTATTACTGGTTGACACATTTATCTTGACAATTAATGCCACTACTCGTTCGTGCATTCTCCACCCATAACATCTCACAGCAGACCAGATCCCTCATGGTCATTCGTACACAATTCAAATTTACCTTCATGCTCTCCCGCACAATTAACCGAATCTATTTCATTACTTTATTCCTCCCCAACTTTAGTTTGAACTATAACTCACGAGTTTCTAATTAACTTAAACTTACTCGCTTCTTACTAATTCTTTGTGATTCCAAACCATTATATATACAGTGCACACTCCATCGCAAATCGACATAGTCCATACCCTTACCATGTTCGTGCCTAATTCTTCATTCTATATAAACCATCTACATCATAAGTAGAATGTTCATCTACAACAATAGTCTTTCACTATCCTAACACCCCCCACAAGGTGATCCTTCAACTTTTAATCTTCCGATTCTAACTTATCATTCATACATGATCTCAAAAGAAAAATAAATGTATTCACATTATGTAAACTTTAATTATAATACAATTCATGTAATTCCAACCCCCAAGTCTATGTCAAGTTAATTAAACCGACGAATACCCTTAAGACTCAACCGAGTCCAAAACCAAGCCATCTGCTCAAAGGGTCTATTGATCATTTATCAATATCAACTCATGAAATTTAAAATACATCTAATCCCACATCATGCAACACATGCTTCGAGACATGATAATCTCACGACCCCTTCATTGCTACTTTCCCAATGAAGTCAATTCATATATGTATCTATATGTACACGTATATACAACTCTATATACTCCACATTATATATATATATATATATATTATATTGCCAAAGTTCATTAATCCCAAAGGTACTAAGAATACAAGATCATCAAACGGTCCTCACACATAAGACCAATAGTTAAACCGACACTTATTAAAAAAATGCGCTTAAGCATATATCACACCATAATTATTGCACAACCACAATAAACTTCTAAAAGCGTACTTTGACCACCTAACTTTCACTTATGTTGTAAAGTCCGTGTCCCGGTATGTAATTTCTTTTATTAATTCTTTTCTTTTAAGTTTGATTTAATGTGGGTTCCGTTAGAGGGGTTAGTCGAATTGGACCTAGTCGTTAAAGTGTCGGAATTTTGGGTTAGTTGCGAGAAGGTTTAAGTGGAGGGACTAGAAGTGACAAGGGCCAAAACATTGCATGGGTTTCGGCCCATGCTACCCAATGAAAAACCCTTGTGTTTGTTTGTGTTGTTGTCGTGACCCATAAGAAAAGGGGAAAGATTAGAAAGCAAAAGAAATCAAAACCCTACGCCCTTCTTCTTCTTTTTTGTTTGTTGTCGTGGCTTGCAAGAGAAAAAGAGAAAACATAGAAGAGAAAACATAGAAGAGAAAACATAGAAGAGAAAACCTACGGCTCATTCCTTCTCCCCTTCCCCTTCGTTGTCACCGGCCGGAAGATAGGAAAAGAGAAACCGAGAGAGAAGAAGAGAGAGAGAGAGAGAGAGAAACCGAGAGGGAGAGAGAGAGAAACCGAGGAAGAGAGAGAGTGCAGCGGCGAAGGAGAAGTGACCGGAGTAATTCTGCAGTCGCACCGTCGTTGTCGTCGCGAGGTAAGAACCGTTTTTCCCGTTTGTTGTTTCTCTCGTCGTTAATCGTTAGTGTGAGAAAAGAATCGCCGCCGACCACCACCGCCGCCGGAGGCGGCAGGGGGGTGGTGCACGGCTGTTGTCCATCTTGGTATGATCTGTTTCCAGTAGGTTTTAGGCTTCCCGGGGCTGTTTGGATTAAGCATTGACTTAATAGGATTATAACCTTTAGTTATCATTTTATGTGAAAACGTTTGTCTGCCACTGTTTTGCGACGGCCATAACTTTTCCGTCGTAGCTCGGATTGAGGCGAATCCGGTGCCCACGGTTCACATTCTGTGCCGGGCACGCTTTTCGTGTTTTAGAGGAAGTCCGGTTCGGCATTTAACTAGGCGTAATTTGGCTGTTTATACAGCAGGTCCGGATGTGGCAGATCGCGTTCCGTTTTAAAAGTCACAGTTTCTGCCACTGTTTTGGGAAAGCCATAACTTCTGCTAGGAATGTCGGATTGGGATGAAACCAGTGCCAAAAGTTCCCATTCTGAGTCTAGTAAGTTTCTTATGTTTTGCGGAAAAACCAGTTCGGACCGTAGCTAGTGTCAAACTGCTGTTTTATATCGAAAGGTGCTGTTTTTCGCTGTGCAGTTAACCAGTTTTGTAAAATCCATAATAAATTGTAGAAAAATCGTTAGAGCGCGTGCGATACGTCCCTGAAAAGCTAAGACCCGGACCTAGAGGGTAGTTAATTTTAATTGAGGATTTTCTGGGTTTAAGGAGGTCGAAACAGGTCCCGAACAGACCTGGTTTTCTAAGCCAAAAAGTCGTTTTAGCGACAGTTTAATCGTGCATCATGTTTTAGGGTCCGGGCCTCGTATTGATACGTTTTAACGTTCCTTTAGGTGTCGGGAAGTGATCTTGGATTTGTGGAGCTTGAATTATTGTTTGTGAGCTAGGCGCGCTTACGAGGTGAGTTCTCTCACTATTTTTAATATCGGTTACTTTTACATTACGATAGCACGTGTGTGGTAGCTTTATTTAATTGTGATGTGGGACTAGATAGTAGGGTGTATAGTGGGACCTTTATTGTTATGTATACGCGGGTGGCGTAGGAACTCAGTGGGACCGAAATTTATATACGCGGGTGGCGTAGGAACTCGGTGGGACCGAAATTTGTATACGCGGGTGACGTAGGAACTCGGTGGGACCGAAATTTGTATACGCGGGTGGCGTAGGAACTCGGTGGGGCCGAAATTTGTATACGCGGGTGGCGTAGGAACTCGGTGGGGCCGAAATTGTATACGCGGGTGGCGTAGGAACTCGGTGGGACCGGGTAATGCTTGCACGGTTATCGTGTGGTCGGTGGGACCGACGTATGCCTTTTGGGTGGGATGGTGTAGGTATGCATGTTTATGATTTGTTCGTAGACTTGTATGCTTGTTTTTATGCAACTATCTGTTTTAGGGGTAGTGTGGAATAACTGTGTTAATTATGGTGGTTGAATTCACTAAGCTTCGTGCTTACCCCTTCCCAAATTCTTATGATTTCAGGTGCGAGTAGCAGTCGGGCGTGACGGTACACACGGGCGCAAGGCGAAGATTGTTTAAATTGATTTTTAGTAAATGGGGATTGAATTATATAACTTTTCCGCTGCTTAAACTTTGTTGACGGTTTTAAATAACGACGTTTATTTTTATTGTAATGGGATTTGTGAACTTGTGGTTTGATTATAGTGAAATGCATTAATTTTATAATTTAAATTCCTTGTAATTTTTGGGACGTTACAACTTGGTATCAGAGCACAGCTTGAGTGAATCAAACACATCTCGGTGTGTTTGGTCTCAAGTTGCGGCTATGAAGTTTTAAACTCTTTTACTGAAATCTTTGAGAATAAAGGAAAAAGGAAAACCCGTTTGGGAAACGATGATCGAGGGCGCAGTGTGTACAGTCAACCGACGCTATGTGGGAAGGTACAGTACTTAGTGTATTTATTGCTTTCTAGGCATAGGGTATGCATGCTAGATTGCCTATGTTGTTTACACTGTACTGTATGATGACTGCTTGCTAGTAGGAATCAATGCTAGTTATAGTAGGTTGTTAAGTGAAGGCCCTATAGGTTGTATGCAGTAAGAATCATATAGCCTTAGAATATTTGATTTAGTTCTATTGCGCAGCTCTTGTTTGAGTCCAACCGTTCTAGGATAGAATCTTGTATTCGAATGTCTATTTGATTCACGCTGCATGCGACTGGGTATTCGCGAGGCAACTCGTTATGGCTAATAGGGATTCCGTTGTAGCAAGGGTAGTGAGATGAGATGAAATTCCTAGTGAGCTGGGAATAGTGTTTACATATGAGTACGTATGCAGAATTGATTTCTAGAACATACGAGTATGTATGCTAGATTGCTTGGTGCTTAATACACTGTATTGTATGGTTGTTACTTGCTATTAGGGACTTATGCTAACTTTGATAGGTTGTTAAGCGAATGCACTATAGGTTGTATGCGGTAGGAACCGAATAGCCTTAGAATGTTGGATTTAGTTCTATTGCGCAGCTCTTGTTTGAGTCCAACCGTTGTAGGATAGAATCTTATATTCGAATGTCTATCTGGTTTCACTGTATACGACTGTGCGTTTACGAGGCGACTCGTCAGGGTTAGTGGGGGTTCCGCCCTAGCAAGGGTAGTGGGGTATTATGATTATTCCTAGGGAGCTAGGAAGAGCAGGTACATATGCCGGTGTGGGCATATGTGTGTAGTTATCGGCGAGAAACAACTTGGACCCATCGGATGGAACTCGGAACGAGTAATGATAGGTGTGGAAGGTAGTAGTAGAGCTCCTACTATCGGAAACACAGGATCAATGCTCGAGTCGGGGAAAATCACGAGGAATCCAAGGAGTTGAGCGTGAGCGTTGTTAGTGTGAGTTATTATGCGCTAATAACTCGTTGTAATATCTACCCAGAATAGCCATCACAAGGAGGAGCCACAATAGTGAACTTGCTAGTACAGATGTGTACTTGTTTTGCTGGAGATGATGATCATTGGGGTAGTGATGAAGGTTCTAAACTAGTGGTCGTTGGAATAAAAGGACGATTATAGTATTAATCACTTGGAGTGACGATGAGGATGATGTTTGTTTCGGGCCAAGATGGATGATTGTACTAGAATCATAGGCTTATAGAGCCGACTTTGATTTGAGGAAAAAAGCGTAGGGATTATTTGACGTAATTTCCCAACTTGCCTAAGAGGTTAAAACGTCCGGATGACGTTAGTGGACCGGAGAGATTTGGAGGAGTAGGAGTCGAGGCGTAGAATGCCGACTAAGTCATGCACAAAGTTTGATTTTGAAATAGATTGCATTAACAAATTCTTGTGTTTCAAATCATTTATTGGATGGTGTTTTGGAATTTTGGGAAATGTTCAGCACACACACAAGATTTTGAAATATGGTTTTGAAAGTGTATGAAATCGTTTTATCACGGGAGTGCAAACTTTGTTAGAATTTGTCTCATTTCGTTACTTTTCCAACGGTTCTTTCGGGTAAGATGATATCCGTGTTTTGTGGTGTTTAAAATGTTGGGCAAGTGACTACGGCTTGTGACTTTAACATTGGAACTCCTCCACATATGTTAGAGTTGAGACGGAAAGTTACATTCCACGATGTCTGTATAAAGCTATTTGAGTGAGTTGGTTAAAATAAGTTCTGTTTTACGGCATGTTGAGTCGTGTGGGTTTAATTTCACGAGGTGTATATCTTGTTTGTTTATATGACCATTTGGGGAAATCTTGGAAATCAATTTAAAGAACCCCACCTTTTGAGATTTTATGAGGTTTTAGTCGATATTTTCAAACGATGAAAACAGATTGGTTTTTATTTTTAAGTTTGAAACTTAGACGAAACAGTTGTGTTTTAACAAAAGTATATTTGTAAACCGTTTCATCGTTTTGTATGACTAGCCGATGCGCGTAAGATTTGTTGGTGAACCCTGTGCCACGACATTTTATGTTGGAAAAAGAGGAATTTTGGGGTCAAATGTCGTGGAACTGATTTTGAAATTATGTGCACACTTTTGTCGCACCCGGTGTAAGGTCGAGCGGTTACTTTAAATACATGTCATGAGTCAATTCATACTAGAACCGTGACGGTTCATTTTCAAAGAAATTATTTATTTCGCTTTACGTTTTGTGAGTAAACTAAGCTGCAATAAAATGATTTTCAACATGATTTTCATATGTGGGACGAGCGTGTCCATTTTTGCGTAACTACCGACCTGGTAATAGTAGTTTTATTACTTACGGTCTTTTTGAAATGAAAAATCTTGACGTTGAAAATATTTTGTAAATGATTTTGTAAACCATTTGGGAAGTGCGCTTATAAGTGTATGTGTCATTTTGAGATTTTTAAGGGTGTGAGTCCTTTCGGAAAACTCTTTGGTTTAACCCGTGTCGAGGTTGGGACTAATGTTGATTTTAGGGTATTGCTTGCTTAAACTTTATTTAAACGCGTTTTTGACCGACTTATGGGTCTAGCAAGCGTGGAGCATTTTGCTCGGTTTTGACTTTGAGATAGTCGTGGGTCAATTGCACGGTTTTTAATGGCTCGATGTGAAGTTTTGTTGATGGGTTGTTGCACAGTTTTGCACTTATTTCACATTGAGTATTTACATGTTTGGGTGGGTGAGTCATTCCGGGATAGGCATGTTGTTGGTACATTGTTTGCATTGGATCCTTGGTCATGTCAATCAGTCGTTGGTAATGGTCGGTTGGGTATCTCGGGGTGGGACCCCGGTATCCATGTGTTATGACTTTGACTTTCCAGTAGGCACTAAGAGGATACAGTCTTGGGCACTTACCTGAGAGGTAGTTCCGATGTGCCGGGACTTGAGACGTACCTGGGAGGTAGGCGTTAAGGCGTATCTGGATACAGTGTAACTAGATTTCCTAGAGCGAGCGTGGAGGATAAGTAGACGGTGGAAGATTGGGTATTCCACACGGGTTGTTAGTGTAGGCCGAATAGTGTCGGTTAAGGGAATGATGCCCTTTGTAATTAAGAGAATAAATGCGCAGTAACCTTTTTGAAGTAAGTAATATATTAGGGCGTCGACTTTTGGGCTTAAGGCCAAACACCTTTAGTGTAATCGGAGATTTGTAGCCGATTTTTAAAATAATTATGGTGATGGTAGTGGTAACCCTGAGATGCCTACTTGTGATGAATGGTTGTGGTGGAATGATCTTCGTGGGTGATTATCAATTTACTGGTTTGATGATGCGTGTAAGGTAAGTTTTGGGAGTCTATTAGAACTCGTAGGAGTTAATCGACGGTTAATGGTAGGAATGATCGGATCCGAGTATCCAGTTGGGTATATTGGTGGGCAACTTTAGAATGGTTAGAGCTTGAGATTTGACTCGGGATGTATGGAATATCTAAGGTTGGGGGACAACCGAAGTCGCTTGGCTAGGAATGATTCCAATTGTTGGGTTGTTCTGTCGATCATAATCCCGGTGTCCTAGAAGGAGTACGTTAGTTAGAAAAGTATTCGAGAAGTTTTAGAAGGGGTTCGAGTGGACGTGGGAACCCGAAGCGGAGATGCGCAAGAACTATCCGGAGCTATTCATAGGCAGAGACTTCGAGGACGAAGTCTAATCCAAGTGGGGGAGAGTTGTAAAGCCCGTGTCCCGGTATGTAATTTCTTTTATTAATTCTTTTCTTTTAAGTTTGATTTAATGTGGGTTCCGTTAGCGGGGTTAGTCGAATTGGACCTAGTCGTTAAAGTGTCGGAATTTTGGGTTAGTTGCGAGAAGGTTTAAGTGGAGGGACTAGAAGTGACAAGGGCTAAAACATTGCATGGGTTTCGGCCCATGCTACCCAATGAAAAACCCTTGTGTTTGTTTGTGTTGTTGTCGTGACCCATAAGAAAAGGGGAAAGATTAGAAAGCAAAAGAAATCAAAACCCTACGCCCTTCTTCTTCTTTTTTGTTTGTTGTCGTGGCTTGCAAGAGAAAAAGAGAAAACATAGAAGAGAAAACCTACGGCTCATTCCTTCTCCCCTTCCCCTTCGTTGTCACCGGCCGGAAGATAGGAAAAGAGAAACCGAGAGAGAGAGAAACCGAGAGGGAGAGAGAGAGAAACCGAGGAAGAGAGAGAGTGCAGCGGCGAAGGAGAAGTGACCGGAGTGATTACGAGGTGAGTTCTCTCACTATTTTTAACGTTCCTTTAGGTGTCGGGAAGTGATCTTGGATTTGTGGAGCTTGAATTATTGTTTGTGAGCTAGGCGCGCTTACGAGGTGAGTTCTCTCACTATTTTTAATATCGGTTACTTTTACATTACGATAGCACGTGTGTGGTAGCTTTATTTAATTGTGATGTGGGACTAGATAGTAGGGTGTATAGTGGGACCTTTATTGTTATGTATACGCGGGTGGCGTAGGAACTCGGTGGGACCAAAATTTGTATACGCGGGTGGCGTAGGAACTCGGTGGGACCGAAATTTGTATACGCGGGTGGCGTAGGAACTCGGTGGGGCCGAAATTTGTATACGCGGGTGGCGTAGGAACTTGTCAGGATCGAATCTTAACAAGACTAATAATACTTAGAATTCAGAATTAAAGAATCTGCGGAATAGAACTTTAATTCACACACTCAATGAACAATATATCAGAAAACACACAGTTGTTTGTATTCACTGATTCAACTCACAAGCTTACAACCAAACCTCAATCTTGATGAGCAGGCTCAATCAAGACGACTTCTACTTCTCTAGAAATAGGGTTCTAAACCTTGAGGTTAATTCTCTCTAAAACAAAACGTATTCTCAGACTCTCGTTTATCGCGTATATTGAATAGCTATCTATCAACATCTATTTATACAAAATAATTACAAGATAACTATCAAAACAAAATTGATCTTCAGAATATTCTTTCATGATTATCTTCAATCATTCCATCTTTATCTCCAACATTCTCGCATTCCATAATCATGATCACAAGCAGCATTAACATCTTTATGCACGAGCAGTATTAACTTCATTCAGCATGAGCAGTACTAATATTCTCCAGCAGCATTAATTCATTCCAGCAGCATTAACTTGACTCAGCAGTACTAACTTTGCTTCAGCAGTATTAATCTTGACAAGCAGTACTAACTTTGCTTCAGCAGTATTAATCTTGACAATCAGTACTAACTTTGCTTCAGCAGTATTAATCTTGACAAGCAGTACTAACTTCACTCTAGCAGTATTAATTATGCCCTGGCAGTATTAAAGTTGTTCTGGCAGTACTATCCATACTTAGCAAATCTTCAGTTCCCAACAATCTCCCCCTAACTTGACTTTTAGAAAGAGAAGTCAAGTTCTTCAGATGATGATGCTTCCAAAACTTAATCTTGAACACACAAGTCAGGATTCAATCCCAAACTTTGATTGATGATCCTTCTTACCAGGTATCTTGCCATCTTAGAATCTTTGTTACCCACCAACTTAGCTTTTAGCATTCCATTCAACCTTGTCATGTTGTGCTTGTATATTTTATCCACCAAATAATACTCATGATATGCATAGTCAAGTGTTATGACATACACACCACAGTTTTCAATAAGCATCCAGTTGGTAACAGCTTGAAATTGCCTTTCTGTCAAATACTTAACTGCTTCTGTATTGAACATTAGACACAAGTATTCAAGTACCATTTTGGTGATGGACATTCCATTCTCAGTCAGCAAATTTCCATAAAGCTTCATTCCCACCTTGAACATCTCTTCCAAGTCTGATCTAGAGCACATCCTTATAAGTCTTCCCCATGTAGAACAGACCTCAAACTTCCCATCTGCTCTTTTTATTCTAATGTACTCCTTTCTCCCATCTCTCAATGTGTCCCAGAAGATGATCTCAGGAGCCATAGAAGCTAATGGTTTAACTTTGATTGGACTAGTATCAACCACAGTAATATACATATCACATTGAGCATTTGTTGGTGATTGTACATTGCTTGGTTGACCTGATGGAGTTGCCACTTCTTCTTCAGCAACTTTTTGATCAGCTTTCTCTTTCACAACTTCCTCCTTAGCTTCTTCTACAATGGGTTCCACCCTAGGCTTCTTTACAACTTTCAACCTTGAAGCTATAGACTTTGTTCTTGGTCTTTTGTTTGACATTATCTTGGTTCTTTTGAGTGATTTAACAGCTTCAGGAATGGTTTCAGCTGTTTCCTTTGTTTCTGCTGCTTCAGGGATGGTTTCTGTTGCCTTATGTTTTTCAGCAACATTAACCATTTCTGCTGCTTGAATGGTTTCTGCTGCTTTTTGACTAGCAGCATTAACCATTTCTGCTGCTCTATCTGTTACTGCTTCTTTTATTATCTTTGATACTGCTGCTTCAACACTATTCTTCACAATCTCAAATACCTCTGCTTCAATCTCAGACTTAGTTACTGTAGATACAGATACTGTTTCCTTCTCACTTTCAGATACTGCTGCATCAACAAGACTCTTCATAATTTCAGCTACTGCTGCTTCAATCTCAGATACTGCAGCATTAACTGTTTCTACTGCTTTTTTTGTGGTTTCATCTACTGGAAACTCAGATACTACTTCCTTCTCATTTTCTGCAGTTTCAGTTACTGATGCTTTCTCACTTTCTGCTTCCTTTGCAACTTCTGCAACCTGCTCAGCATCCCCCTCAATCTTATGCTCATTCTCCCCCTCAACCTTTGCATCCTCCATGTTTAGTTCAGTTTCTAACTCCCCCTTTTTGGAAGCATCAGTGGTTGATCTTCTCCTTTTCAGAACATACTGAGCTTTCTTCCTTCTTTGCAGCAGCTTGGTGATCATCTTCTTATTCTTCTCTATCTTGGTGTGTTGATAAAGAACCACCTTCTTAAGCTCATCAATCTCCTTCTGCTGATTCATGACATCAATGTTGATGTTGGCAATGGTTTCCATCAATTCCTCATAAGTATATCTATCCTCACCTGGTTTAGAAGTGTTTACCTTCCTTACAGGATCATTGGAAGTTGTAGTAGGTGTCTCTTGCCTAGCAAAAGCACAACCTACTCCCATGGTTTCTTGGCGCCTGGGTCCTCTGAATGTTTTCACATTCTGAGTTGCCGTGGGGAAGGTCTTAGTGATGTTACCACTGTCCTTCTCTTTGCTAGCAGAAGTAGTGGCAGCCTTGCAACCCACATGCTCATCCTTCTCCTTAGAGAGCACCTTCTTGGGGTTGGGAGACACCCCTGTGGTTACCCTTTTGATATTCTCTATTGGAGAATGCTCCAATAGAGGGCTTGTAGGCTTTGGGCTATTAGGAGATACACCAAGGGAAGGAACCTTGTGTACCTTTCTTCTTTCAAACTTCTTGGTGATTTTGGGAGTGGGTCTTAAAAGAATGGACTGTGGGATTTCTTTGGTGATGGAAGGTTGGGATTGGCCATCAGTGGGTGTGTCTAATGGGGGCCTTGACCCTGATGTCATACCTTCAGTGGTGTGGGACACAACCATCATTGTAGAGAACAATGGTGTGTCAACTCCTTCCGAGTCCCTAGGAATTCTTCTCATATTTGAGAAAACCTTCCCTTTAGGGGGTTTTGGCACATATACCTCAGCAGACTGAGGTAAATCCGTCAATTCATGGTTAATTACTTCTTGGACAAACCTGGGATACATGTAAAAGCTCTTTTTGGATTCTAGGTTTGCCACAAGATCATTAAAAATCATTGCTGAAAAATTGAACTTTCTGGCAGTGGCTAAGCAGACCAAGGCATAAGCAATGGTACTGCTAAACTCACTCCATCCAGTTGTTTTCTTTGAAATACAGTGCATAAGAGTATGAACAAGAAATCGCCATTGGGTGAAAAACTTTGACTTGTAGAATTTAAAATTTTCAATGGGACCTTCATACCCCATTCTTGGTAAGGTCGAGAAAAGTTCATCATTAGAGAGATAGGTTATACCTGAGGCATCATCTAAGTGAAGAGTGATGCGAATAACCTCCTCTGTGACCTTCAAGGGTTTGTCACAAACCCTTGCTCGAATGATTTTCTGCCCATCTTCGAATATAACAGTGGCATGCTCCCAAAATTGCTTTTGATGCTCGATATATATGGTTGGGCACACTGTTAGGGCATGAGAGATGTGTGTGGACTTAAGAAAATCCACAATATCATGAAATCCTGTGGCCTGCTTTGGCTTCTGAAGCATCGCAATCTCATTGTGCTCATCGACAAACTCCATTGTCGTCATTCTTCCTGAGGATTTGGATAGAAAATACAGAGATTCTAGGGAGAAAAGGTTAGAACGAGAGAGAGATAAATTGAATGCAAAGAGACGTTATGAACTTTGGCGGGCTGAAAGAGTATTTATAGCAGTACTATCCCTGATTTTCTTTAAAAGCAGTATTAACGACTTAGCAGTATTAACGACTGAGCAGTATTAACTGCAAGGCAGTATTAACTACACAGCAGTATTAACTACACAAGCAGTATTAACTACTAAGCAGTATTAACAACAAAGCAGTATTAACTACTAAGCAGTATTAACTACAGAGCAGTATTAACTACACATGCAATATTAACTACTAAGCAGTATTAACAACAAAGCAGTATTAACTACACATACAGTATTAACTACTAAGCAGTATGAACTACAAAGCAGTATTAATTACACATGCAGTATTAACTACTAAGCAGTATTAACTACAAAGCAGTATTAACTACTAAGCAGTATTAACTACAAAGCAGTATTAACCACTAAGCAGTATTAACTACAAAGCAGTATTAACTACACATTGGCAGTAGAAAATATGTATAAGCAGTACTAACATAGTAAACATCCTCAAATGTCATCTTACCTTTTGACACATCACCTTTACCACTTATCTTACCTCCTGCAGGATTATTTCCAAAAGCAACATGTCCTCCATCAATTCTTTTGAAATTCTTGAGGCAGGCCATGTTACCTGTCATGTGCCTGGAGCAACCACTATCAACATGCCAGATGCTCTTCCCCTTGAGCTGTTGGTTGCCCTGCACATCAGATAAATCAGTTAGTTTTTATTGGGAACCCAAGCCAAAGTGGTCTTGGGTCTCCCTTGCTCATCAAAGTACTTGCACTGGGTTTTGATGAGATTTTCAAACTTAGGTACTGCAGAACTGGAGTACTTTGTCAATATGATTGGTCTAGCAGCACAAAAACTAGAAGCAGTATTAACCTTGGAAGAAGTACTAACAGTGTTAGCAGCACTAACACTGCTAGCAGCAGTATTGTTCTTAGAAGAGGTACTAACAGAGTTAGCAGCACTAACACTGCTAGCAGGAGCATTCTCTTGAAAAGAAGTACTAACAGTGTTAGCAGCACTAACACTGCTAGCAGTATTGGCAGTAGTATTGCTTCTAGCAGCACTATCCTTGTCAGCAGTACTATCTGAGGTAGCAGTACTAACATTAGTGCTTTTGGGGACCCACATATTGACACATTTGTTAGACAACCTAGGGGGGGTAAGGTTGTATTTTAAATCTTTTACTTTCAAAAAATTCTTTTTACAAATAAATACAGAATAAATAAAGCAGAGCATAAATAAATAAGTATACAACAATTATATAAACAGATATAATTTAAATGCACAGAGATTATATAAATAAATATAAATGCAAAGCAGTTTATATAAATAAATATAATAAAGCACAGCGGAATAAATAAAGAGATAAGGGATAGAGATACTTGACACAGAGATTTACTGATTTACCACCAACTGTGATAAACCAGCAGCCGAGACACTTCCCGACACGATCCAATAAATGTATTCTTTACGGTAGAAATACAAACCAAGTACAAAGGTAACGTAATTGATTCTCAAGCTTCTGCTATGAGATGTACAGGATCACACACCCGTTATTCAAATACTTACAAGAGGAGTATAACTCACAATGGGTAATCACTCTTGTATAATATCTCACACTTGGATATTTTATAAAAAAATGTTTTATAAAATATATATATATAAAATAAGTGAGAGTGAGAGAGCTGAGAGTTTGCTGTTTGTTGTTGCTCGTTACTGTTGGTTGTGTTCTACTCTCTACTTCATCACCAGCAAGCATCATTATATAGCAACCCACTTCCAACGGATATATGAGGTGGCGGTATACCGCCTTGCACACCGCGGTATACCGCGGTCAGAAACTGACACACCAACGGCTATAAGAGGTGGCGGTATACCGCCTTGCACACCGCGGTATACCGCGGTCAGAAACTGACAAAGAGCAGGCTGCACGCAGGTCCTTCTTTCGGCTGAAGACATTTCTTCAATAAAAGTGCAACAGTAAAATGCATAGGAAACTGATTTTTGATATTTTAATAAAAATTAATAAAACTTTTAGTTTTAAATAATTTTAAATATCTTTAATTAAAAACAGTTTAGGGTTTTATAAATATCCAAGTGGTATATTATTTTAGGGTGTTTATCATTATTAGTTATAAACAATAATGACGACGTAGAAACTTCCGTCTTGAATTCTTCAGATAAAATCTTCGTGTTCTTCAAGAACTGTACACTTGGATAGGATTGTTAGATAAACAATAATACGGTGTGTTTGTAATCATCAAAATAAATATGGAGATGTGATTTTATGTGTACCAAAAATATATCACAATATTAAAGCGGGGTACACTTACACCAACAATCTCCCCCTTTTTGATGATGACAAACACAACGCTAAACACGAGAGCATACTCGGTTTCTCTCCCCCTTTTGTCGAAGCAAAAAGGGTTAGGAAAGACGCTATGCTCCCCCTTGAAAAATGCTCCCCCTTAAAATATGAAGTATTTGAGAGTTAGCATTTTCTCAAGGGTTAGATAAAATAAGCTCTCAAAAAAATTCAATAATAATAACGAAGCAGGAGAATAAACATTAGAATAGAGCAATAATAATGTTAATTAAATAAAGTTTTAAGAAGACATAAAAAAATTAATCGCTATCTATAAATTCAATTTCGTTCAGTTGATTAGATAAAGTCCACAACTGCTCGTCAATGTCTTCCAAGCGGTCTTGCACCACACGTTGATCGGCATCGTAACTCCGGCGCAAGTCAATGATCGCGGAGTATATTTGACGATTTGAGATTGCACCCGCCGGGATTGCGTATGGATCGTCTTCCTCGGGAGCCGGATCTAGAGGGCGATGAAGAGCCCGTCCCGGTGGAGCACTCATTCGACTAACAGTCAGTGCATTGAGAGAAGGAGTAGGAGCTAACATCCTACCAATGATAGGAATTTGAAGGTTTGTAAAAAGGTTTCGAATTAAGTAACCAAACGGAAGAGACTGGTTACCAGACTCGGAAATCACCATACGGTGAGCAATAATGTAGGTGGCATTAATACGGATGCCATGCCGGAGACAGTAAAGGATATAGCACTGAAGTGCACCCAATCTGTCAAAATTTCCAGCGCGTCCCAAAACGTTAAAAAGGATAATTTTATTCCAAAAACGAAGATTTTCCGGAAGATGTTGATCAGTTAAAATTGAGGGAAAATTATTTCGAAAAGCGGGAGCTAAAATAGATTGGAGAATGGTTTCCTGAGTTTCTTGAACCTGGGTAAGCAGGGAAGTAAAGGCAGTATTATTTGAAAACACATTTATATTGGAATGGGTTAGACCCAGTACACGAGAAAAATCTTCTAAACTCCAGTTAAAAGAGTGGTTGTAAATTTGAAGAGAGACACGATGGGTGGTCTCGTTAAAGTCATACCCAGCATAAAAATCGACCATACTTGAAAAAGGTATATCTCCTTGAAAAGAAAGAAAAGGTTCCCAGTCAATAGAAGAGAAAGCTTCAAAGGTACCAAGATGTTCTAGACCCACTAAATCGACAGGTCGACCTGGGTTACAAGGTCGGGATTCAAAAATATGTCGTCTTTGAGCATGACGGTTTTGAGGAGGGTCAGATGGGTTTTGAGAGCTGGAAGCTCCCCGAGAGGTACGAGCCCTTTTTGGAGCCATTTGAAGGAAGGAGAGTAAACTGTTGTCGAAAGGTTGGAGTTCCGGTGGCCGAAAAAAAATTTCGGTTGTTGACGGCGGACGTTGTAGGCGGCGGTCGGCGGCAAGAGGAGGGAGAGAGAGAGAGAGAGCACTTAGGATAAAAAAGAAGGGAAACAAAAGAACTTACCTGTATTGGATTTAAATCCGTCGAAGGCACGCGGTATACCGCCTAGGAGCACGCGGTATACCGAGTCAGAAAAAGGTTGAAAAGACATGGCATCTTTAATCACGCGTGACAGAGGGAAAACAGCGGTGCGGTATACCGCCTCGGGAGCGCGGTATACCGGGGTCAGTTTGAGCAGGTTCTGCCGGTGAATCACAGAGTGACACGTGGTGGAGGAGAAAGGAACACGGTATACCGCCTTAGGGTCACGGTATACCGCGACAGTAAGTTGACTGACAGCATTCGGCTTTCAATGTTTCCTTTAACCAAATTTACACACAACCGATTTTAAAATAAATTTTTTTTTATTTTTTTTAAATTTTATGTGAGCAAAAAAAACCACGTATTATAACCTCGTCAGGGAACCACGTATTATAACCTCGGCAGGTAACACGTATTATATCCTCGTCAGGAAACCACGTATTATAACCTCGGCAGGTAACACCTACAAAAGGCAAAGAAAATATTTCGTGGTACCCTTTTCTTATGGGTCCTTTTAACAGTTAGTATAAAACATAAACTGCAAAAAAATATGTTGTCGACATAAAACAAACACGACAAACATACACAACCATAAAAATGGTTTAAAACCATAAACGCATTCCACCCGGATTATCAACATTAAACATTCCTTTCGGAATCCATTTTCTAACCATTTTAATTTTACGATCGTATTCATCATAGACGTAAAAAGAAGTATGCGGATTAACATTTTTCTTAGGATTCGCAAACTTATTATTATACATAAACGCATGTGATTTTCTCGACATATAATTCACATAATTCATTTTAGGAATATACGGAGGTTTTTGCGTTTTATTTTTAACAACAAATTTAGGTTTTTCAAAAACCTTTTTAATTGGCATACAATCACATTTTTCAATACACGTATTTGAACCAATGCCTTTTCGGCAATTTATGCGATTAGACATATTTAGCATTTTTAACACTTTATCATTGCTATTTTGAAATGCATTAGCTAACAGATTATCTTTCTCATGCGATTTACATTTAGCATTTAAATATGCAACTTCATTTTCAAGAGACTCGCATTTTGTACATGCAACACTTTCTTTTTTATTTTCACTTAAGCATGCAATTTTATTATTTAAAATAACACAAGATTTACAAACATCTTTTTCACTTAATTTATTTTCTAATTTAGTGATAACATCTAAATCATGAGCAGATTTTTGTTTACCGTCATCTATTTCCTTTTTATATACAGATACGGTTTCTTTTAAATTAGAAATTTCATCTTTATATTTATTTGCGAGAGCAGCCATATCATGAAATGATTTATATAATTCGTCAAGATTATTTTCATCGTCACTATAGTAATTATCACTATAATTATTATCATAATTATTTTTAGAAGAATATGATGAAGATACCTCATTATCATGGTCGGCCATGAAACAAAAATTTTGGGCCTCATTTATGCTTGCGCTCAACGCGCCTCCAACTAAAGTTTTTGGTGTGTTGATTTGTTTTGCTCGTTTCTGACACACACTTGCATAGTGATCCTTGTCACCACACACATAGCAAAAGCCTTTCTTTTTATTGGCTTTTTCATCGTCGCTAGATTCGTCATATTTGTCTTCACTTTTATGGACGTTGCGACTTTGGTTTTTACCACCACGACGGTAGTCTCCATTTTCTTGAAACCTATCATTATTAGTAAACTTTTTGTTAGATAAAAGTTTAGAAAGTTTTCTTACCAACTTGACTAAATCGTCAAGATTTTCGGGTTCGTCATCCGAGGAACTTGCATCTTCCTCCTCTTCTTTTTCTTTCTCATCTTTAGAGGCAACGGCTTCTAAAGCTATGGATTTCTTTTTGACTTGCTCCCGGACCTGATTTCTTTTTAGTGCAATTTCGTGCACTTTAAGATTGCCGATGAGATCATCGAGCTTCATAGTTGCGAGATCTCGGGAGTCTTCCAAGGATGTGATTTTTGCCATCCACTCCGAAGGAAGTGCTCGAAGAATTTTCCTTACATAATCCTCATTAGGATAAGTACGACCTAATCCTTTCAAAGTAGTCATAATGAGGTTAAAACGTTTAAACATTGAGTCGATTGACTCATCTTTTGACATTTCAAATAATTCATAATCATGAACAAGAATATTTATTTTAGAGCTTTTAACTTGAGTATTTCCACGATGAGTGTCGCTCAAGCTTTGCCAGATTTGATTAGCAGTTTTATAAGTATAAACTCTTTCAATTTCATCAGAGGTTAAAGCAGCATATAATATATTTTTAGCTTCAAAATTTAAACAATAATGAGATTCTTCAGCGGGAGTCCATTCTTTTAAAGGTTTATCAACAATAAGATCATCTTTTACAATAGTAGGATTAAAATTCCCATTTTCTATAATATCCCAAATTTTTTGACTTTTGCCACGAACGTGACATTCAAATAGCTCGGCCCAAATGCCAAACTTTTCAGTATCTATCAAAGGGGGTTTTGAAAACACAAAATTAGTTTGTTGAGCCATTTAAAAGAATTAAAGAAATAACTTTAAAAATTTAAACAGATAATTTTTGAAAGCCCTGCTCTGATACCAAATGTTAGACAACCTAGGGGGGTAAGGTTGTATTTTAAATCTTTTACTTTCAAAAAATTCTTTTTACAAATAAATACAGAATAAATAAAGCAGAGCATAAATAAATAAGTATACAACAATTATATAAACAGATATAATTTAAATGCACAGAGATTATATAAATAAATATAAATGCAAAGCAGTTTATATAAATAAATATAATAAAGCACAGCGGAATAAATAAAGAGATAAGGGATAGAGATACTTGACACAGAGATTTACTGATTTACCACCAACTGTGATAAACCAGCAGCCGAGACACTTCCCGACACGATCCAATAAATGTATTCTTTACGGTAGAAATACAAACCAAGTACAAAGGTAACGTAATTGATTCTCAAGCTTCTGCTATGAGATGTACAGGATCACACACCCGTTATTCAAATACTTACAAGAGGAGTATAACTCACAATGGGTAATCACTCTTGTATAATATCTCACACTTGGATATTTTATAAAAAAATGTTTTATAAAATATATATATATAAAATAAGTGAGAGTGAGAGAGCTGAGAGTTTGCTGTTTGTTGTTGCTCGTTACTGTTGGTTGTGTTCTACTCTCTACTTCATCACCAGCAAGCATCATTATATAGCAACCCACTTCCAACGGATATATGAGGTGGCGGTATACCGCCTTGCACACCGCGGTATACCGCGGTCAGAAACTGACACACCAACGGCTATAAGAGGTGGCGGTATACCGCCTTGCACACCGCGGTATACCGCGGTCAGAAACTGACAAAGAGCAGGCTGCACGCAGGTCCTTCTTTCGGCTGAAGACATTTCTTCAATAAAAGTGCAACAGTAAAATGCATAGGAAACTGATTTTTGATATTTTAATAAAAATTAATAAAACTTTTAGTTTTAAATAATTTTAAATATCTTTAATTAAAAACAGTTTAGGGTTTTATAAATATCCAAGTGGTATATTATTTTAGGGTGTTTATCATTATTAGTTATAAACAATAATGACGACGTAGAAACTTCCGTCTTGAATTCTTCAGATAAAATCTTCGTGTTCTTCAAGAACTGTACACTTGGATAGGATTGTTAGATAAACAATAATACGGTGTGTTTGTAATCATCAAAATAAATATGGAGATGTGATTTTATGTGTACCAAAAATATATCACAATATTAAAGCGGGGTACACTTGCACCAACAACATTCCTTTTCAGTCTGTTTTCTCATGTGGCTTTTGGATTCAGCTTGTTTCTTAGCCACATTATTCCTTGCAGGCTTCCTATAACCAGAAGATTTTTGAAAACTTCTTTGAAAACTTTTCTTTTGGTTAATAGGATTGAAATAACAATGTTTGGCAAGATGATTCAATTTGCCACAAATAAAACAAGGTTTTGGTCTGTTAATCCTTTGCAGATCAACTCCTTGCTTTTGTGCCCACTGGTTATTCCAATTTCTTTGATTTCCCCTCTTTTTATCATGTTTTTGGGGCTTATTCTCTTGAGATTTCTTGCAAGAACAATGTTCACAAGTATTAGAGTTCACAACAGTGGTCTGTGTATAATGAACTCCCTTTCCCTTTCCAGTCCTTTTCATCTCATTGTTCTTAACACATGGACTTACACATTCCTCATCAGATCCTTCTTTTTCAGTATTATCCTCAACAACTACTTTATCTAATGGATCTACTTCAGTGGCTCCTTCAGGTAAGTCCTTCCTATCCTTGGTTTCTAATAGGTCTGACTTAGGAGGGATGTAGTTGTTGTTGTAGGGTGGGGGTGTGGCATTGTACCCTATGCCTGGTTTCAACTTACTATGGATTTGAGAGTTGATTATGTTGTCCATGACTTTAGAGGCACAATTAAACTTTTCTACATCAAGTTTAACTTTCTCAAGCTCTCCTTTTAGTTTCTCACACTCTTCCCTGGATTCTCTAAGCTGGAACTCTAGACCATCCTTTTCCCATTTCCAGTAGTTTGTATCATAGGAGTGTTGAAGTTCATTGGCTTGAAAAGCCCTAATCTGTTCTTCAAACTTCTCAACAATTACTACATAGTCTTTTCTGTCCTTTTCTAATCTCTTAAGGTCATCACACATTCCCTGATTGTGATCTCTATACCTTTTAACAGTGTCTATACAAGCTTGAGTACAGAGATTAGATTTTACCTCAGTGGGAAGATCTGAAACTTCAGCCATAAGAGCTTGATTTTGGATGGCCTCTTCTGCTTGATCACTCCAATCAAATCCCATTCCTTGTTGAGAGACAAGAGCTTGAATAGAGTTTCTATTTTGATTGGAGCTTCCAGCCTGAGTTTGTTGATGGCTGTTGTGAGATGTTCCACCTCTGCATTCCCTGGCAAAGTGTCCCATCTTGTGACACTTGTAGCATTCAACTTTGGACTTGTCAAATCCAGCACCATCTTCTCTTCTTTGGGAAAAGTTGTTTCTCCCTGTCCTCTTTATGAATCTCTTCACCCTCATAGACAACATAGCCATCTGCCACTTGATATCCATCTCTTCAAGATCATCAGCATTAATCTGTTCTAAGTCATCATTAATCAATGAGGAATTAACATGACTAGAAAAGAAGGCTTCTAGTACTGAATCATTGGTCTTTTCCTGATTGACTCCTCCAGCAGCACTAACTGATTCAGGGTTAGCAGTAGAATCAGGTGATGCTGAAAGGAGTGCAGCATTATGTACATATCCAGAGGGCTTCTTTTTGGCTTCAACCTCTGCTTCAAAGACTCTAAGATCATTGTAAAGATCATCAAGCTCTTTATCTTCCAATTGGTCATTCTGTCTGAAGGACACAGTATACATTGTCCACTCTTCACCTAATGATCTTAAGAACTTTCTGTTAACATCATCAGCCTCCATCTTGACTCCTACTGTGGCCAATTCTCCAATCAGCTTATTAAATCTATCAAAAGTTTGAGTCATAGACTCATTCTTAGTAGAAGTAAAGTTTTCATACTGCTGCTTGAGAATTGCCTTCTGATTCCTCTTGGTGCTTTTGGTGCCAGTGAATCTCTTTTCCAATGCATTCCACAGAGTCTGAGCATCAGTGCAGTGATGAAATTGATGCTGATATTCATTGGGGATAGCCAAAAGCAGAGTGCTTAAGGCCTTCATTTCTATTTGTCTGACTTTTCTCTCTGCATCAGTCTTTGGAGGAGGTCTTTTGCCATCTGGTCCAATTCTTCCTTCAGCACATGGACCATTCTCTATGATATCCCAGATGGAATAATCAGTAAGCAGAATATACTGCTTGATTCTAATTTTCCACATGTCAAACTCATTGGGTCTGAGCATGGGAACCTTAGAAACAAGAGTACTGTTTGATTCAATAGAATTGTCCATAATAATTGTAGAATTCTAAGAAACACAAGCTCTGATACCACTTGTCAGGATCGAATCTTAACAAGACTAATAATACTTAGAATTCAGAATTAAAGAATCTGCGGAATAGAACTTTAATTCACACACTCAATGAACAATATATCAGAAAACACACAGCTGTTTGTATTCACTGATTCAACTAACAAGCTTACAACCAAACCTCAATCTTGATGAGCAGGCTCAATCAAGACGACTTCTACTTCTCTAGAAATAGGGTTCTAAACCTTGAGGTTAATTCTCTCTAAAACAAAACGTATTCTCAGACTCTCGTTTATCGCGTATATTGAATAGCTATCTATCAACATCTATTTATACAAAATAATTACAAGATAACTATCAAAACAAAATTGATCTTCAGAATATTCTTTCATGATTATCTTCAATCATTCCATCTTTATCTCCAACATTCTCGCATTCCATAATCATGATCACAAGCAGCATTAACATCTTTATGCACGAGCAGTATTAACTTCATTCAGCATGAGCAGTACTAATATTCTCCAGCAGCATTAATTCATTCCAGCAGCATTAACTTGACTCAGCAGTACTAACTTTGCTTCAGTAGTATTAATCTTGACAAGCAGTACTAACTTTGCTTCAGCAGTATTAATCTTGACAAGCAGTACTAACTTCACTCTAGCAGTATTAATTATGCCCTGGCAGTATTAAAGTTGTTCTGGCAGTACTATCCATACTTAGCAAATCTTCAGTTCCCAACAGAACTCGGTGGGGCCGAAATTGTATACGCGGGTGGCGTAGGAACTCGGTGGGACCGGGTAATGCTTGCACGGTTATCGTGTGGTCGGTGGGACCGACGTATGCCTTTTGGGTGGGATGGTGTAGGTATGCATGTTTATGATTTGTTCGTAGACTTGTATGCTTGTTTATATGCAACTATCTGTTTTAGGGGTAGTGTGGAATAACTGTGTTAATTATGGTGGTTGAATTCACTAAGCTTCGTGCTTACCCCTTCCCAAATTCTTATGATTTCAGGTGCGAGTAGCAGTCGGGCGTGACGGTACACACGGGCGCAAGGCGAAGATTGTTTAAATTGATTTTTAGTAAATGGGGATTGAATTATATAACTTTTCCGCTGCTTAAACTTTGTTGATGGTTTTAAATAACGACGTTTATTTTTATTGTAATGGGATTTGTGAACTTGTGGTTTGATTATAGTGAAATGCATTAATTTTATAATTTAAATTCCTTGTAATTTTTGGGACGTTACATATGTAATAATTTAACCAAAACCTCTTCCACTCGTGATTTATTCGCCAATCACTCAAAATCCCCACATGTGGTGTTTCACAAGATATGTATTGTCCGCATTCTATAACATTCTGTAACATCCCCAGTTCACCGTACATGATAATGTCCGCTTTGCGCATACCCTCTGCATAACAGCATGTCGGTACCGCTCACGGTTTTGTTTCTGCCCGCACAGGCATACGCGGGACGCACCCAGACCGCACCCTGTGACAGGCAAAAGGCCTCATACATCTTACACAACTGCCGACTTCAATGTCAATAGTCGACCTATCGATACTTCTTTAATCTATTCATTTACAAGGACTGAACCTAATCCTTTCAACATAACATAATACAATTTACATCTCATCGTCTTCATTTCAAACTTATTCGTGCAATACTAATATCACAAAATCACCATAAATTCTTATTTAACGTCGAGGGTATTTCCTTTCTGTCTCATCACACTACTCATAGCAATTTGTTAATTCCATCACCTTGATGACTACTAATCCCTCCTCCGGACACAACCGTCCCTTGCCAACTGTATTTCTAGTTACCAAACAAGAGTATAGACCTTCTTACAACCGACACTAAAGTCCACTTTCAACTCTCCCATTGTTCACCTTCCTCTTGAACACAATTACCAAAACTACAACCATTCTCCCATGATTTATCCAACACCTCTCCATTCTCAGAGTTCTTTCTTAGCTTATAGTAATATTTTACGACTTAGTTCGTTCATAGCCTTCAGGCCTAACAATGTATTAAATATATTATTTCGCACATTTCCTCATTTTAAAGAATAACACTTAGAGCAACTTGGGTACACATGACCCCAAAATTCTTATAACTTCAGTGTACTGCACAACGATCACGAGAATTGTTTGCATACTACTTTCCGAAAAACTTACTCTTTTTCAACCAAAACGATGTTGTTATGACCGTAATATATTTAATGAAAATCTTTTCATATGACAAAAGTTGAAAGAAATTACCGATACGAAGTAAGCTAATCGGTTCTCACACTCATTTATATTTAACTTTTCTTGTAAAGTATGAAGTATTTTGCAAATTGCTAAACTCAAAATTTCACTGTGCGACGTAAATGGTATTGCCTTTTTCTTTAAATACCCACGTGCACATACTGACTCATCATCGACTAAATTGCTATTTATGCATTTGTTTTGAAATCACGAAAACCCATGTAACACACACTCGAGGACACCATGAATAAAACTCTACTTGTAATTAAAGGCTATTCACTCAAACAAGGTCTATCGTTTAACTCACGCAACTTATCATTGACGCTCTATTTCCAACCAGTGGTTACCCTCTCAGCCTTCTAACACTTGTTATACATGCCTTCCAAGGCTCACTTACTCAACCATTTCATACTATTCCCATCTTGATCAAACATCTTACATTCTATTTCCACACATTTCAATCCACTTATTTAAGGTTGTCTCGGCGGACTTTCATGAGTCCCGCCAGTTCTAGGTTGTCCTTCCCACCCTCAATCATTTACCAATCTGTCCTCCAAAGAATTGAAAGACCTTGGTAGCGTTTTTACCATCATTATGCTATAAAACAAAAGATAACCCTGAGAAATGGTTATATAAATATAATCACACGAAACGTACTTTACCGTTCATTAGTCACTGGAACAATTTAGAAACAAGTATGCTTATGTAACAATATATTCATAATAACAGTAGCTAATTGAGATTGTGAATATATCATACATGAGAATCTTCATTACCGTCGTTACCGTACTAATTTCACGTATTTCTGTCGACCCTAAGGCCATCTCGTCTTAATACTTCTACCCAATCTCACGATTCATAACTTAATTCATCCCAGCTTAAGTCTAAGTACCTCCTCATCATACTTAGTTCACTTAAACTAAAGCTCTGATACCAACTTGTAACACCCCAAAACAGGGGTTAACAAAAACTTCCATAAAACGGAAGAGTGGTACACATTACTAAAGTAAAAGTATACCTAATTAACATTTCATAATCATTAATACAAAGATTTAGTTAATTATAACTACTATTGGACCACTAGCTTATCTGATCACTACTATGGCAATCAAATTACAAAAAGGATGTCGGAAAGTTCTATCATAAGTCTTCCAATCTTTCACTCTCCAACAATAATCTCATGCTCACAACCCCGTTCTAGACCTTCTTGTGTTCGGAACCACTAATATATGTAACACATAAAACATATAACAAGTGTTAGGCTTTTAAAGCCTAAGTAAGGTTTACACATAGCACATTGAGCATAATCATAGCATGTAGGAATAACAATTCGATACATTCACAAATTGGATTCCATGGAGAAGGCCCATATCGCTACCCAGTTACATCATAATTGAAGATATACCTTGATCGGTACCCCACGGTATTGTCACAAGGCATAACAAAACGGAAAACCCCACGGTATCCGAAGGTATGAATCAATTACACTTACCCCACGGTGTGTAAGAATATATCCTCCAATGCCTACTAGGTGCTCCTCCAATTATGTGAATACCAAATATATTAATCCAAATAATATTCAAACATATTTAACACATAACAATGGTCCAACCATTTAACATGATCAATACTACTTCCATGTAGTTCATATACATCCATATGTATTAAATCACATTCTATATAATATCAATAATAAGCATCCATGTTTACAATTCAATAATAGGTCCATATTGACCATTAAGCCATCCTTACTTCATTAAGACATAAATTAAGCCATCAACATAATCACATACCAATGATGTATAATCAAACCCAAACCTTTAACACTAATATTTACCATGGCATTCTAAATAATAGAACACAATTAATCCACCATAACTTACTTGAACTCTTCTTGTATCCCTCTTAACCATTAAGAGCTTATTAACCAAGATTTCTCATTAACAATAACAAAATCAAGATAAAGAATGGTAATAAGGTATAATACAAACAAATAGATACAAGTTACTCACCTCAAATCTTCAATTGATATTACCCTAACTTGAAGACTTGAACTTAATCACTCCAACAAGAAAGATGAAGATGTAATGCCCTAAATCAAGTTTAATTGGTAAGATTCATCTAATAGTTGTTTGAATTGAATTAGGATTAAAAGATAAGAGTTTACCTTAATTTTAGATGGAGAATCGCCTTAGAAGAAACTAGCAGAGCAAAATCTGATTTGAGAGTTCTTAAGTGAAAGAATGAATGACTCAGGATAAAGAGGTGGGTTTAATCCCCTTTTAGCACGTCAGGTGCTCGGCGCCGATCCCCGCGCCGATGCATCGGCGCCACCATCGGCGCCAGCTTCTGTTTGCTAGCCTTCTCGATTTCCACTGATTTGGCCGTAACTTCTTCGTTAAAACTCCGTTTTTACCCCGGAAGGTACCGTTGGACTCGTATTTAAATTACCCATCCAACTAATCCATAAAATCTAATATATAACTTTATCATCTATTTTTCATCAATTTCCTTAAGGAGTAAACTTACAGATTTCTATCGGAAGTTCTCAAATAACAAGTAACATTCACGGAAATTACTTAGGAAATCAATTATAATCTAAGAAGTCAAAATATAAAGAAATATTAGGACTATCATTACTTACAAGGATTTTCTGGGTGTTACACAGTACTAACTTCGCGTATTTCTGTCGACTCTAAGACTACCCAGTCTTAGTACTTCTACCCATAACTCACGGATCATAACTTAATTCATCACAGCTTAAGTCTAGGTATCTCAAAATCATACCTAGTTCGCTTAAACTACAGCTCTGATACCATATTGTAACACCCTAAAAACAAGGCCAATTTAAACCTTAAAACAATTGCCACAAGTTATGATCGTAAAACTTCAAACTTCTATAACCTGAGGATCAAATGTAAAGGTTTTATATACAATGCATCTAATTCAAATAACCTATTAATCTAATCATACATCATAATCAGATTAATTAAGTTACCTAATCCTTTGTCCCAAAAGCATCAAAAGAACAGCTAGATCCTCCGTTATCTCTAAGTTTAAGTCTTTCCAAAAGATCCTCATCACACTTTCCTGCTTACTTCCCGGAGCTTGTACCTGGTAAGAAAATTCAACTTGAAACATTAGGCTTTCGCCTAGTGAGAATATTCAAATCAAATTAAAGTTAAACAATTAAAATCTCAACAGATAAAACAAACATGTTCTCGCCCATCTTACCGTACAACAACTCCTTTCAATACTGGGAATCTACCCCACTCCCATACTTATGACTAATTCGTCTAGCCATAATATCACTATCAAGAGTTTACTATAAATCATCCCAGATTCAAAGTTATTACTCTTATCTAAGAAATTACAAGTCAAAACCTGCCTATTTCTTAATCCGGAAGTAGAGATTACAATTTACTTTATGCCTATCTCTAATCTTCCTTTCACAACGGGAAATCTCCGATCTTCCCTATAAAATGGAAATCTCCGATCTTCCATTCGAAATGGGAATTACAAATCAAAATCTGTCTATTCCACATTTCACGTCCTCACCATCTCAGAATCACTGACCCCAATGGGATTAATATATCGCGATACACAACCGGGGCCCTCACGATGATTCAAGATACACTCGTTCACTAGAAATTACATCCCTTGGTCAAATGGCAAGTATTTCGGTTCCCATTAGACCGTACCCAGGTGCCCTACTATGACCGGATGCCTATTTCTAGCAATCGCCACACAATACATAAGTATTATTACCCTTACTATTATATGTGCATAACATACAATATATTCGTCTCCAAAACATATTCTATATATATAAACATTTATAAAGAAAATTAATAGTTTTGACACATCGACTTCTTAACCATCCCCTTATTGCCATTTAGCACGGGGATCAACATATCATAATTTTTAGCCATCTATTTGGACTCATTATTGATTAAGACGAGTCCTTTATTAACATGCTCAGACATACATAATACATATCCATTTCAATATTAATTGCTGAATTTTAAAGAGAGTTGAATAAACTCACCTGGTATGAAGTCACACTTCTTTTATTTCTTTTAAAGACGTGGGAACTTCTGTCTTCACCTCCACAGTTTACTGTAATATCCAATATACAAATATACTGATATTAAATTACAGAACAGAACTCTCTAAAACTAAGAATCCTTATCATCTAAAAATCTTCGTCTTAAGTCGCAACCAACTAATATTAAAATCCCTTGTCGCAATGCACAGTGCAAGTCGCAATCAACTACTGCGACATGGTCACCATGCCGCAACCTTCTATTGCGATTTCAACCCCAAGTCGCAACCTTCTATTGCGACTTCAACACCAAGTCGCAACCTTCTATTGCGACTTCACCACCAAGTCGCAACCTTCTATTGCGACTTCACTTCCTTGGCGTTTTTAAGGCTGCGACATTCATGAATGTCGCAATGCACTGTTGCGACATGCTTGAATGTCTCAACCCACTGAAATTATCTAAAACCCAGATTTTATACTTTTAAGTTATGTTTGGTTCTGTAAATATGCAGATATGTTTAATACCCCTAACATAACATATCTATAAACTCAGATTCTCATAATCATCCAAAAATCACCAAAACCCATTTTCTAAACCATAGAAAACTTTTAACTAAAAAGATGAAGGATTAATGAGATGTTTACCTTTGTTTGATTCTAGCTTCTCAACTGAAAATCTGATTTCCTTCTTCTTTTCCTCCCTTGATCTTTCTCGGTTCTCTCTCTTTTCCCTTTTTCTTCACCGAAACAACACACACAGACATATATGAAAAAGATGATAAAATATCTCCTTTCCTCCATTTGACCCATAAGAGGCGGTGGGTAGGTTGGGAGTTTCACTTCTCACCCCCAAACTTGCATCTATTGACAACTTTGACCCTTATACTTATAAATTAAAATTAAAGTTTACCCCTAACTTATTATTCTAAATAAAACGATTCAACGTAACTTATTCGGGGTTAAACTCTAAAATTAATTTATCAAATAATAAATCTTATCTTATCAATTAAATATACTCAATTAATTAATAAAACCCATCTTCTTAATTTATGAAAATTCGAGATGTTACATATATATATATATATAGAGAGAGAGAGAGGTTCAAGGGAAAACCTCAAAAAAATGAAAAACTGAATAACACCCTCATAACCCTTTATCTACACGGTATGCACTTGTGTATACAAGTAAGTTAAGTTATTTTTTTTGTTTTATGCACAAGTGCATCATGCATTTGTGCATATATGCACGTGTGCATGTTACAAATTATCTGTATGCACAAATACATACTGTCCAGATGGAGGACTACCAAAGTGTTCCTTAGTTTTTCGTTTTTTTGAGGTTTTTCCCTGAACCTGACCCTGACCCTATATATATATATATATATATATATATATATATATATATATATATATATGGGGTACAAATCAAATACAACCCATATATTTATTGCACCACTTACAAACCAATGTGCATATATGCAAAATCTGATATGCATATATGCATTATCCCAATAAATGTATGTCTATTATATGTATATTCTTGCACGTATACATATATATATATATATATATATATATATATATATATATATGTGTGTGTGTGTGTGTGCATTGTGCACATATGCAGACTGTGGTTTGTAAGGTGTGTAACAAATGCAAGGTTTGCATTTTACGGAGCCATATATATATATATATATATATATATATATATATATATATATATATATATATATATATATATATATATATATATATATATATATACATAGGGAATGGTTTAAAAGAGAAGTACAAATATTTTGAGAAAATAGAGAAGTGATATTGACCATGCATTCGGTCAAGATCGGCGGCTTTGACCGAGAAGCAGAGGATAATTCATCGCGTGGTCTGCACAAGATAGAGGGGTAGTTTCGTAAAAAATACGCGGGACAGGTTCATATACGAATTTGTGTGATTCATATATGAACCTTTGTAATTTACATATAAAATATTTTTAACTAATTCATATATGAACCTACAGTTAAATAGTTTCATATATGAAACACAAAGGTTCATATATGAATCACAAGATTCATATATGAATTAGTTATAAAGAGTTCATATGTGAATTACAAATGTTCATATATGAACGTATAGTTCATATATGAACTCAGCCCGTGTTTTTTGTAAAAGTTACGAAATTGTCCTTCTATTTTTTAAACAACCGCAACTTTTGACCGGTCAAAGCCGCAACTTTTGACCAATTATAGCCGATCTTGACCGAATGAATGGTCAAAATCACTTCTCTATTTCTCAAAAACTTTACACTTCTCTATTGAACCTAAGGCTATATATATATATAGGACGATAATCAAATGAGAACCAAAAATAGGTTGAGAACCGTGAAAACCAATCTAAACCGTTAATTGATTTTAATCTATGAACATTATTATAGGCAAAAATAGGTTGAGAACCGTGAGAACATATGAATGAATCTGTGTTTTTTAAAACCATAACATCAAAACCAAATGACGGCTTAGATCAGTTGTCACGGTTTTCAACCTATTTTTGGTTTTCACATGATTTAACTCATATATATATATATATATATATATTAAATTCAATTTATATGTACCGTTGAAGAGTGAAAACTAATAGCTATATTCACATGGGATGCAGTATTTTAAAAGTCGTGGATATTGCGTATCTCAATTACGATTAATTTATGAAATGGGAAAATTACTTCGTTTGTTGAAAATAATAAATAATTATTGCCGATTATTTAAATTCGTAAAAGCAATTAATGTGAATGGATAGTTGAGGAGATCCAATTCAACATTCTTATAAGTAAAAAGTGGTGTGTATTGTAGAAATTATTATTGTAAAGAGTTTTTATAAGAATCCCATCTCCTTTGAGTTTTTAATATTTAAGAATTTTGGTTCTTACTATGAAATTTGTGTGAAATGACATTGTTTTCATTTTTATTGATACTTAAATTTAATACTTGATATTTATTTATAAATATAAAATAATTATTGATGTAGACAAATACATGGAACCCATAAAAAGTGAGATTTTTATAAGAAGGGAATTTAATTAAAGGCCAAATTGCGTTAAAAAGTAACGTACTTTCATCTGATTCCTATTTTGGGTAACGTACTTTTAAAACCTTCATTTTGGTACTTCAATTGTAAATTATCAAACTTTTAAGTACCTGGTTTACCTACATGGCAGGTATCCGGTCAACTTAAATAAAATGTGATTTTTTACTAATGGCATGGAAATAACAAAGATGATATGGAATTAATGATATGGAAACTAATAAAAAAATCTAAAAACCTTTCTCCTCTCCGATACGACAGTAACAAAGTTTGAAACGTCACCTCTCTGTTCCCGTCGTCTTCATCGAGCGTCGCCTCTCACGATTGAACCTGTTCCCGTCGTCATCATCGAGAGCCTTGTTCCCGACGGCGATATCGTGATCCCTATTCCTGTCGGCGACGTCGTGAGCCCTGTACCCTCTTCCTCTCGTCGAGCAGATGAGTGCAAGGTTAGTCTCATCCATTTTTTTTGCGATTTCTAGGGTTTTATTTCTTTGATTGAACTTGCTTCTCGATTAGACTTGTTTATAGTGTTTTTTTATTTCTAGGGTTATTGTTATATTGAATTCTCCATACATGTCATCCCCCAAATCTGGTTTCTTTCTTCTTGATTAATATTGCATTAAGATTGATTAAGATGGAGAACTCTTTTAATACGGTGTTGAATGTAGTAGTAACGTATCTTTGTTTATAGAATCATCTGTGCTTGTGAATCTGTAATAATACAACCTTCAAACATGTTTCCGCTGCTTGGAGAAGTCGAAATTTTTGGTTTTGGGATTTGGGTCTGCCTAAAACTTATTAAATACTCTTCCATTTGTATTTGCGAATCATGACACCCTTTTGTGCCAAGTGTTTGTGTCAATGATCAAAGAAAGCAAATGATATGGCACCTACTGCAAGTTGCCGTCAGACTATTGATTCAGATGATAATAGTACTTTAGGATATCAAGATTTCCTTCTATGGAGGCAGAAAGCATCTCGATCACCAAATCTTTCTGTAGATATTGCAAATGATATATTTTCAATTGGCTGCATCTTATCAGAGTTACATCTAAAGAGGCCACTTTTTAACCCAACTTCCTTAGCCCAATACTTACACATTGGTGTTCTGCCCCCTCAAGTTAAGGTTCTTGTTGAAGCATGCATCCAGAAGGAGTGGAAGAGGTACTCTTCAATACTTCTTTTTTCCAAATTGGTGTGGTTTGAACATTGACCTCAATGCTGAGCCATTGACCCTTTTGGTTTTTTTTCTTCTTTTCTTTTTGAGCTAATTGGAACTGTGATTTTATTGATAGTTTACTCTCTTTTAATCAGGTTCTACACTATAACTTATCTTTTTCTTAAACAACCAGGAGACCTTCTGATGAGTCTCTTTTGGAATCTCCCTACTTCCCTGCTAGATAATGTTGTTGAGTTATGCAAAATGTGGAGCTTTGAAATCAATGGGAAATTTTGCAGCTGGAATGTGTGCACCCTATTGGCTATTGCCTACCTCTTTTACTCACACCCTTATCTGAAGTTGAAGCAAGAGAAAGGGAAGATACTCCATCTAAAAGGTCTAAGTGAAGTGGGTGTAACATTGATTGAGCACTAACGAAGTATCGGAAGTTCGGAACATTGGTTTATAATTGATAGCGGTGCATGAGATTGCCCCTCTTTATTATGTAAGATACCGGTCTTATGGCATTTTGTAAACTATTGGCAATATTTTGTTTATTAACTTATCAAAGTTTTTATTATTTTGGTCATGTTTAGTTAATAAAAATTCAACTCCTAAAACTATTACGAAAATGAAAATCGTTC
Source organism: Saussurea involucrata (assembly GCA_033807775.1). NCBI lineage: Eukaryota > Viridiplantae > Streptophyta > Magnoliopsida > Asterales > Asteraceae > Saussurea > Saussurea involucrata. The sequence goes on from CM066314.1 coordinate 228,511,701, forward strand.
AAAAAGGATTATAATCATATTGTTTTAAAAATTACAAGTGTTATAGATTTCACAAAAAAAAATATTATGATTTACATATTTCGCAAAAATAAAATGACGTGAAACTTTTATTAATAATACAGATTTTATAAAAAAATGATGTGGACGTTTTCTCAATTGAAAAATATAGATTTCACAAAAATTAAAAAAATACGTGGATTTTCTTTTCTCATTTGGCATTTATAAAATAAATAAATAATGTCACATCAATAAAACCCTGATCCTAGTCATCATTTGTAAGTCATTAGATAAACCAGGTACTTAAAAATTTGATAATTTACTATTAAGGTACCAAAATGAAGGTTTTGAAAGTACATTACCCAAAATAGGAATCAGATGAAAATACGTTACTTTTATACTCAAAGTTTGACTTTGACTTACCAAAATACCCATTTTTTTTCAACTTTTGCAAAAATACTCAAAAATCCCGCGATATGTCCCACGATCACGGGATAGGGTCAATTTTGAAACTTTGCATCCCGCCATTCGCGGGAGACAACCCCGCGACACACACAAAATTGTGAATTGAATTTGATATTTACACTTTCAACCCCTATACTTATTTACTTACTTTACTTTATACCTTTTACTTTCCTAATTTTAATTTTATTTAACATATATAATCGTTTATTAACTAAAATACGTTAAAAATACGTTTTAATTTTAACAAGTTACACCATTGTACTCGTCTCTTCGATACCTTCGAAATGAGACCAATATTGAATATTTTTGGATTTATTTATTTTATTATACATCATATATACTATATAAAAATATTTTTAATATTTATAATCCATACTCTTATAGTTAATTATTTAATTTATGGTACATCTCTTATTTTTTCAATTTTGTTTTACACTTCTATCGTATTAACATAATAATCATATATATATATATATATCTATACATATAATAAATAAGTAACTACATTGACACATGTCGTCGTCTGGTGAGTCGGTTTTATTGTTTTCCCGCCTAAACATTTATCTGGACTCCTTTACATTATAGGTTCAATTAACACACACATTCAATCTTCCTTAAATCTCTCCTTAATTAAAATTTTAATATTTATGTAACAACCCAGTCTAAATTAAGCATAACTAGCATTAATATTAAACAATTACAAAACTTGATCCATAAAATTTCTTTACATCTGACTAAACAACTAAGGTTGGCGGAAACAACCTATACACAACTGAGAATAACTATTACTAGAATATGAGTGACGATATCTCTATTTGCATCCGTGCTCTATCCTGCTCTTGCTCGACTACCTGAGCCTCATGCAATCTGCTTGCCTGAAAAGGTTTAGTTTGGAAAATGCGAGGGTTAGACCATGAGGTCTAGTGAGTCCCTCCTGACAGTCCTCAAAACTTAAAAAAAAAACAGTTTCTAACTTTCAAATATCTTTGCATAAAACTTTCTCATAACTTTCAAATGTATACAAGACTTTCAATAATAAACTTTCACAAAGCTGAACAGTAAAAATCTTTCACGGATAAATCCGCTCCCGTAAATGGCACCCTGAAGTCACCCGAGGGTGACAACAAGTCAGTATCACGCTGCCTTACTGGGACTCATTCCCATGGCATAAACGGAACCTCCCCCCGACGTGAGTACTGGCGGAACCTCCCCCCGACTTAGCCAATTTACGTCTACACAATGTATGCATACATCTCACATAAAACTTTCACATAAAAGCATTCACGGAATAGGTCCGCCCCATAAATCATACACGAGATAGACCCGTCCCATAAATCATACACGGGATAGGCTCGCCCCATAAATCATACACAAATTTTATTTAAAACTGTAAACAACTTTCATGCAATTTAAAGCATAAGAATAAAACATGGCATTTCTCATCATGTACTTGCTTTAGAAAACATGTTAAAATCCACGCGTTTTAGTTTAGAAAACTCACCTGATGTGCTTACTTCCCTCCTACTTTGCTCTGTACTCCCCAAACGATCTACCTGGGTTAAAGGATAAACACATAAGCTGACTAACCAAACTGTTCGGATACCACTTACCGGACACTCTCACTTTCCGGACGTTTCTACTTACCGGACACTAAAATGTCCGGACACCTCTGATTTCCGGATAACCACACTTTTCCGGACAGGTTACCGGATAACCTCACTTTTCCGGATACCGAATAGTACCCGGACAACGACTCTTATCCGGACGACATAGATTTTCCGGACAACTCTATGTCCGGACACCTTCTACACTACGGTCAAGAACTTCCCGGACACCTTCATACTTGAAGGTTTCCGGACGACTGCTGGGTGAACTAATTGGTTCGAAATCTTACTAAACACTCTGAAATCAGTAATATAATGCGACGAATCACTTACTTAAGCATCTATAACCATTTCTCCACAAACTTTACTGATTAAACTTGTTTTAATGATCCTTAACCTTCTTTAGGAGTCTTGAATGACTTTTAGCAAGAACTCACTAACATTCTAACAATCAAAACATAGCAACAAGGTAGGTATCTGGGCTTCGAATTACCTGGTTTGATTGATTGCAGAACGAAATCCAAATCTTGAATCCTTCTTCCAGTTTCAATGCTTGATGCTCCTCTCAATCCAATGCACAAAACCTTCACCAAAACCCTTTTTCTCCTCCCTTTCTCTCTAGAATCAGCCGCCAACAAACATACACAAATCAGGAAAATGGCATGTCCTCTAGGGTTTTGTGCCTTTTTATACCCCAACTCCTATTTACCAACTAGCCCCTCAACTTCTACTTCTGCTTAAAACTCCACACCAAACGCAAAACACTTCGAAAAAGGTCTGGGTCATTACAACACTCCCCCCTCAAAAGAATTCTGTCCCCGGAATTCCGTTTTCGAAAAGGTGTGGGTATCTGGACATCATATTTGATTCTACTTCCCACGTTGTCTCTCGTCCCTTATGATATCTCCACTGAACTTTTACTAGTCAAACTTCTATGTTCCTAGTTTAGCAAACCTTACCGCTCACGATTTATATCGGGTCTTCTACGTAAGTCAACCTCCCATCTATACTGATGTCCCCTCAACGGAACAGTCACAACGACTCCTGACAAACACTTCTTTAAGACATGAAATGTCGGATGAACACTCTTTAATTCTTCTGACCAGTCTAACTTGTATGCTGCTATTCTAACTCGCTCACTAATGACAAGGTCAACTTCTTATGGCCTGCATCTCTTGCAAGGTCGCCATCATCTCACATCGGCTCTCCACAAAATAGACGTGCATCACACTATGAATTTCTTCTCAAATTCACATCGAGTACCTCAAGATCGCGCACTATCTATTCAACTTTCATGCTTCGACGAATCCGCAGACTTAGTCCACCTTACCTCTCTCTCAAACTTCAAAGCTCAAAGCCTTATATTTTTCAACCCATCCACTCTTTTCTACCCGATTGCCTCAGACCGCTCAGATGGGAAACATAACCACACCCCATACTTGAAGCCGCCCTCGGCGAGACACCACTTGCTAAATCGTGCCATCTTGCACTACCTACTTGCACCCTCTTCGATCACTATACTCGCTTAAAACTACCTGATAAAACCAAGGCCAACCGCGCCTCCATTTGCTCGCCTCCGTCCACACATCGGGACTCACGGTTTTAATCACGTCTAAATAAGGTCTCTCATACATTTATACTTCCTTAAAAGAAAGAACTTGGCGGAAATTCCCGCCACAACAACGAGGATCTTCCACCAGGAAGACTCACTTACTAACAACTCGGCTCAAGGCCAACCTTGTACATCCCGACAAGCTCACTCCTAGGAGTCCTCTCCTCGATATGCCTGAAATTTCTAGGTTACTTCTTCCAACCTACATTCGTCTTATGCAGATCATACTCTTTTCCCGAATCACATCGGCTACAACTCGACAACTAATTCGTACGTTCTCACCACTTCATCATTTCACACTTAACGTGTCTAATAGTAGGAGACCTCTATAATTCCTTATTGGAGTACTCACCTATCCGAATTGCACTTATCATGAAGGCTCATAAATTTCTCGCTGCTTGCCACAAGCGTCCAGTCATATAACATAGCTTCGGTTACTCCCACTCGACTAGGAGGGGTAACCACGATCACACCCTACTATTCTCAATAGCTTACACTCACCGATCAGTTCGTTTGAACGTTTCTCACGAAGTCACTAACTTAACTCATTCAGTTGTCTTATCCACTTCTTTCCTACACGAAATCATACACAATTTCCTTCCTCAATACTCTTTCCATAAGTTCGCACATTTATCAAGGACAATCTACACAACACTACGCCTATCGGCATTACTGTCAAGTTTACTACTTCCGATTTACTTACTTATTCCAACATACTGTCTTCACCTCCCCACGTTAGCGTGGAGCACTGCCCACCAACATTACTCGTCCCTCTCTTCCGACAATTCTCAAGCTGCAAAATGCTGTCTCATTACTATACATAACCAAACGGTTGCACTAAAATTCTAACTTAAGGCTTTCGACTAAATCTCCTCGAACTGACACCAGAGTTCGACGTCACTATACATTCTTTAAACTCCAACTTTTACTTTCTCAGACAATTCGTTCACACATAAGCAACAGCTCACATTCTTTAAGGATTTCACATCTATTCCACCACATTTTGACTAATACATCCATTCTCTTCTTTAAACTTCCAATGATCCCAAAATATGCTTACTTAGCGACTCTTACAACTAAAAACACTTGGTTTCTCCTTTTGGTAGCTACCCACCACCACTCCGTGATGCTATCTCGAACATAAACATATCACCATGTCAACTTACACCCTACGTGCTCCAACAACCTGGTTAACACTCGAACACCTCATCCGAAACTCCCAAAAAGGTTCTATCCGATGTTTCCTCTTTCCCTAACATCACATCACTACGACGCTAGCTGGCACATTTAACTTGGCAATTATTGCCACTACATAACTGTACATTCCTCACTCATAACATCACACTGCAGACCAAGACTCTCATGGCCATTCATACACAACTCAAACTTATCTTCAAGACCTCACGCATAAATAACTGAGTCTATCTCGCTACATTGTCTCTCCCCAGCTCTAGTTGAACCACAACACCTGAGTTTCTGATTAATTCTATCATACTCGTTTCTTGCTAGCTCTTTGCAATACCAAACCATTACATCGACATGGCACATTTCCTCACAAATCGACATAATCTATACCCTCACTTCGCTTGTGCCAAATACTTCATTCTTTGCGAACCATCCATCACGTAAGTAAAACGCTCATCTAAAACAACAACCTTTCACTATCTTAACACCCCTACAAAGTGGTCCTTCAACTTTCAACCTTCTAATTCAAGTCTTTGATCTCATACAGCTTACACAACTGCCGACTCTGACGTCAATAGTTGACCTGTTGATACTCTGTTGATACTTCCTTAACCTATTCTTCAACAAGGGTCTCCTACAGGACCTAATCTTTCCAACACCAACCTCTTAATCAACTTCACATCCCGTCGTCCTCATTTCAAACTGACTCGCGTAATGTCAATATTACAGGATCACCTTAAACTCTTATTCAACGTCGCGGATATTTCATCTCTACTTCACCACACTACTCATAACGAGTTGCTATACCAACACCTCGATGACTTCTAGTCCTTCCCTGAACACAACCGTCTCTCGGCAACTGTACTTCCAGCCACCGCACGAGGGTACAGACCCTCATACAACCGACATTAAAGTCCACTTCTGACTCTTCCACTGCTCACCTCTCCTCTAGAACGCATCTACCAAAGCTACAAACATTCTTTCCTGATTTGTCCAACACCTCTCCACTCTAGGAGTTCTTCCTTAGCTTAAAATGTAATACTCTACGACCTATTGAGTTCATAGCCTTCATGCCTGACAACGCGATAAATGAATCATTTCACACTTTTGATCATTTTAAAGAAACAACACTTGAAAACAACTTGGGTACACCCGACCCCAACATTCTCATAACTCTAACGCCCCGCACAACGATCTTGAGGATCGTTTGCATGCAATATTTCTGTAAAACTTAATCTTACTCAACCAAAAATGTGTTGTTACGACAGAAATAAATATTGGATGAAAATCTTCCCATACGACAAAATTTGAAAGAAATTTGCCGACACGAAGTAGACCAGTCGGTCCTCACACTCATTTATATAACTTCGAAATGTCAATACTCATTTTGGTTATAAAAGTTGTGCATTCAAACGTTTTCTTGGCTTATCATGAAAAGAGTGGAATATTTTGCAAATCGTAAACTCAAGACTTCATTGTACGATGTAAATGGATTTGTATTTTTTTTTTCTTTAAACATACACTTGCACACGCCGACTCATATCCGATCAAATTTGATATTTACACGATTATGAAAAATCTCATGTACACGTATACGAACTCAACGCATGAAACTCTACTTGCATTTGAAGGCTACTCACTCAAACAAGGTCAATCGCTTTACTCACGCAACTTATCATAGACACTCTACTTTCGAACAGTGGTCGCCCTCTCGGTCTTGCAACGATTTGCTATACATACATTCAACGGTCCACTTACTCAACCATTTCATACTATTTCGTTTTGACCAACTATCTCACTTTCCATTTCTACATGGTTTCATTTCACTATAGGTATCTTATTTCATTTATCCTGCTAATGGAAAGCTCAACCAAGAACCCAGGGCTCCATTGATACCTTCAAGGTTTTGACACTGACTTTTCTTACCATCCTGACTGATCTATCCCATGATTTCTAGAAATGGGACTCTCCCGAAACAGGAGTCTTACTCAAACCCAAGCATTCTTCCTCCCCGAATCCACGAAGAGCTACCTCTAGACGACTCGTAATACTCTATACAACATTTCTTCTCTTACGATGTATACGTACATCACATCACCATGACTTCTCATGAAACTTCCCCAACAAGGGTCTCAGTCTACCCCTCAGGGATCTTGCTGACATTCTAAAGTACTGGAACACGACATAAACACTAGCTTTTGACTACCACTTCGGAATAATAAGGCAGGTTAAGCACATACATGTACATGTAAGTCCGCAATTACACTGGCCAGGTGGAATCTCAAACTTACCATATAATAAATAAGTAACTACAATGACACATGTCGTCGTCTGGTGAGTCGGTTTTATTGTTTTCCCGCCTAAACATTTATCTGGACTCCTTTACATTATAGGTTCAATTAACACACACACACATTCAATCTTCCTTAAATCTCTCCTTAATTAAAATTTTAATATTTATGTAACAACCCAGTCTAAATTAAGCATAACAAGCATTAATATTAAACAATTACAAAACTTGATCCATAAAATTTCTTTACATCTGACTAAACAACTTAGGTTGGCGGAAACAACCTATACACAACTGAGAATAACTATTACTAGAATATGAGTGACGATATCTCTATTTGCATCCGTGCTCTATCCTGCTCTTGCTCGACTACCTGAGCCTCATGCAATCTGCTTGCCTGAAAAGGTTTAGTTTGGAATTTAAAGCATAAGAATAAAACATGGCATTTCTCATCATGTACTTGCTTTAGAAAACATGTTAAAATCCACGCGTTTTAGTTTAGAAAACTCACCTGATGTGCTTACTTCCCTCCTACTTTGCTCTGTACTCCCCAAACGATCTACCTGGGTTAAAGGATAAACACATAAGCTGACTAACCAAACTGTTCGGATACCACTTACCGGACACTCTCACTTTCCGGACGTTTCTACTTACCGGACACTAAAATGTCCGGACACCTCTGATTTCCGGATAACCACACTTTTCCGGACAGGTTACCGGATAACCTCACTTTTCCGGATACCGAATAGTACCCGGACAACGACTCTTATCCGGACGACATAGATTTTCCGGACAACTCTATGTCCGGACACCTTCTACACTACGGTCAAGAACTTCCCGGACACCTTCATACTTGAAGGTTTCCGGACGACTGCTGGGTGAACTAATTGGTTCGAAATCTTACTAAACACTCTGAAATCAGTAATATAATGCGACGAATCACTTACTTAAGCATCTATAACCATTTCTCCACAAACTTTACTGATTAAACTTGTTTTAATGATCCTTAACCTTCTTTAGGAGTCTTGAATGACTTTTAGCAAGAACTCACTAACATTCTAACAATCAAAACATAGCAACAAGGTAGGAATCTGGGCTTCGAATTACCTGGTTTGATTGATTGCAGAACGAAATCCAAATCTTGAATCCTTCTTCCAGTTTCAATGCTTGATGCTCCTCTCAATCCAATGCACAAAACCTTCACCAAAACCCTTTTTCTCCTCCCTTTCTCTCTAGAATCAGCCGCCAACAAACATACACAAATCAGGAAAATGGCATGTCCTCTAGGGTTTTGTGCCTTTTTATACCCCAACTCCTATTTACCAACTAGCCCCTCAACTTCTACTTCTGCTTAAAACTCCACACCAAACGCAAAACACTTCGAAAAAGGTCTGGGTCATTACAATTTATACATTACATTTACTACCCTTATAATTTACCTATGTAATTTACTTTTAATCCATTACTTTTTTTATTTTTCATTTTAGACTCTTATCATATAAACATAAATATATATATGAACTAAAATGCATTAAAACATTTCTATTTTTTACAAATTATACCATTGTAATCGTTTCGTCAATACCTTCGAAATAAGTCCAATATTGAATATTTGTTGATATATACATACATATTCATACTTATAATAAATTCAAAAAAATCTCCATCGTGTATAGTAATCTCAAAAATCTATACATATAATAATTTTTTATTTTTTATTTTTTATTTTAGACTCTTATCATATAAACATAAATAATGTATATGAACTAAAATGCATTAAAAAAACATTTCTATTTTTTACAAATTATATCATTGTAATCGTTTCGTCAATACCTTCGAAATAAGCCCAATATTGAATATTTTTTTGATACATACGTACATATCCATATTTATAATAAATTCAAAAAAATCTTCATCGTGTATAGTAATCCAAAAAATCTATACATATAATAAATGAGTAACTAGCATGCCACGTGCCACATTTCTATCTAGACGCAATTTACATTATAAGTTCAATTAACACGCCCACATTCACTCCTCCTTAATTCAATTTTTTTAATTTGTACGTTACATTTACTACACTTATAATTAAGTATGTAGTCTACTTTTAATCCCTTATTGTTTTATTTTTCATTTTAGACTCTTATCATATAAACATAAATAATGTATATGAACTAAATGCATTAAAAAACATTTCTATTTTTTACAAATTATCCCATTGTAATCACTTTGTCAATACCTTCGAAATGGGTCTAATATTAAATACTTTTGGATTTAATTATATTATTAAATATCATAAATATATACGAATTAATGTGTCGTGATTAATATGGGATTTGTTGAAATTAGTATGGGATTTGATACAAATAATCACTAAATTGTCGTGATTTTCTTTTTGCAATTTCATATCAATTTTTACTTCAAAATCGAATTATTTCGACGAATTACAATTCTATCAAAATCCATTCTGTCAACGAAACACCCTTAGAATTATCATAAGAGATTTAATTACTTGAAAAAAAAGAATATCACTTATCAACTGACTTTTGGATTATGAGTTCGAACATTTTTCAAAAATATAAAAATGCAATTATTGTGTATTCGTTTGATAAATTCATTTAGTAACGACATTTATAATAGGTATCAAACTTAATAGACATATTTTTATCTTCAAGATAATATTCCCTATTTGTGGAATTTTTGTTTTCTTTTTATCAATTATTGTATGTGTCACAAAATTATTCAATAACTATTAAACATCAAATAATTAACTTAAAACACAAATTTGATCGTCGCGCAACGGGCGAGCAAAAGACTAGTGTGTATATATATATATATATATATATATATATATATATATATATATATATATATTTATCGAACTCCTTAACATATTTTAACGTAATTATGTATGTTAATGTGATATGTTAAAACGTATCCCGCGATCGCGGGACATATCGCGGGGTTTTTGGGTATTTTTGCAAAAGTTGCAAAAAATATGTATTTTGGTAAGTCAAAGTCAAACTTTGGGTATTTTAATTAAACTCCCTTATAAGAACTACCATTGTGGACTTTTATGTGAATTTTTAAATTAATGAGGTGGAAATGAGATGGCATCAAAAAGTACAAAAAAAATGTTATTATAAGAACCTCCATTAGAGATGCTCGATATGCTAAAGTTTTTTTAAAATAGAGTAAAAAAATTGAAAATCTTTAAAAAATTTGCATCCAACTCCAACAGTTATGCTATTTTAGTAACTCTAGTATTAATTATCTTATTAAAATATTCAATTTATTTAATTTTATTATTAAAATATTCAATATATAGAAAGTTGAGAGAATAAAAGTTTGCTTTTTTAGGGGGTAATGATTAGTTTTGAAGGAAAACCATCTATTTAGAGATTTATTTAAATTTATAGATTTTTAAAGTCTCTCTCCTCTTTTCTCTATTTTAACATAGAGAATATAATAGCTATTGGATAAAAAAATGGTAAAATCCCACTTTTCTTTTCCTATTTTAGCATAGTTATTGGAGATGCTATTATGATTATTCTAAAACAAATAAAATGATCATTAAATTTTTATATTTTAATGAAAAGTATATTAATTATGTATTTATCTCTTGATATTGAATTGCTTTTCACTTGAAGTGGACTAAATTATATGGTTTTATATATGTTTAATGTAGTGATGGCCAAAAAGCGGGTTCGGGTCGGGTCGGGCTGAGGTAAAAACCGGGTTCAAACAGTGACGGCCAAAACCGGTTCTGAGAAAACCGGGTCGGATCGGGTTTAACCCGAAAATCCCTGACCTGTTTACTGGTATGGAAAACCGGTTTTTATAAAACCGGGCCGAGCCGGGCCCAAAACCGGTTCTTGATCGGGCCGGCGTATTTTCTTATTTTTTAAAAAAAAATAATAATTTCTTTGTATAATAATTAATTACTAAACTTTAAAAAGTAAAAAATTGGATTGGATCACTAAAATACACTTTAAAAATACGTTTTATTTATAATATATATCACTAAAATACACTTTTACGTTTTATAATTTATATATAATTTTAAGTTACAAACTTACAAATTACAATACATAAATTCTAAACATCCGAAGGTCCCGCTCCCGAACTCCCACCCCCATCACCCCATCCCTATGGATTGTAATTGTATGGATTGTATGGAGCGTAGTATGGATTCTGATCTGGATTGTAGTTTTCAAGAGTATTGTACTTCTGCAGTCGTGTAATAGCCGTCCGATCGTCAAGGCGGTCGGTGTCTGGTTCTTCTTCGTCATCGTCGTATCGGGAGACGTCACCGACACTACTAACATCATAATTGTCGGTTACGGTTCCCGGCGTACTTAGTTGTTCATCCGCTTCGTTTTCGGCTAAGTTTTCTTCCACGCCGTCTAGATCATTCTCCAGGTTTGTTTGATGTTGAATGCGGTCTTTTCCATCCAAGTAATCCTTCAGACATATGCAGCACTCTACCGATTGCGGGGTTAATCTTGTCCGACGCTCCGATATGATCCTGCCACTAAGAGAAAAAGTCGACTCCGAAGCTACGGTACTAGCTTGGATTGTTAGTATATCAAGGGCAATAGTCGCCATAATCGAGAAATTCGGTTGTTTATTTTTCCACCATTCTAATAAATCTAGTGATTCAACATCTACGACGTTTGTGGAGGATGCCGTTATAAAATTAGTACGTATGTATTGATTGAATCCACCCAAATTATCCCCATCATATCTAGCTTTTTTAGTATATTCCATGGCAACCGATTGCATTAAAGTTGACATTAAGTCTTGTCGGTTTCGGCCACGGCTGCTACTAGAACCTGGTGAAAACATTTGAGTTGTAGGGGTTTGTTGGCTTCCTCCCCCATAATTAACTCTATAAATCTCAAATAATTGATGATAATCATTATTAAATTGGTGTATGCGGTTCATTGAAAAAGAATTATTTGTAGACGAATCCAAACCAATTGTGAAAATTCGGCGTAACATAAGCCTAAACTTAGTTAAAGGCTCATTAAGGCAACTTAAGCCGTCTTGAACGGCTAAGTTTATTATGTGTGCGCAACAACGTGTATGAAATAATTTTCCCTCTAAAATAGGGGATAAAGCCAAACCTAATTTTTGTACGCATGTCGTAGTATTACTAGCATTATCAAACGAAATACTAATAACTTTATTTTTTAAATTATAATAATGAAGACATCTCATAATTATAGAAAACTGACGGTCACCCGAATGTGGCGAACCAAAGTGCTCAAACGTGATTTACACGTTTGCATAATTGCCACGATCCCGGCACAATCCAATGTGCCGTTATGCATATATAAGATTGTGGCAATCCGAATGGTGCGCTCCATACATCACAAGTTAAAGAAACTTTGTTGGGTAAGTTTAAAAACATTTCTCGCGTATTTTTTTTAGCCGTATTCCAAAGTTTTAAAGCATCACACCGAAGAGTTTGACGACTTACTGAACCCTTGTTGCGTGGTTGGAACCCTTGTTTGATCATGTTCGTAATGTGACGATTGTCGAAATGTCCGAACGGCAACCCCACTTGAATGACACATTTCATTTGCAATTGTCGGGCGATATCCTCATTATACGACCATACTTGACCGGAATTGTCAAGTATGGGTTGACTTGGATCGTCACCCGATTTCAACCTCTTGCATATCTCATCGAAGTGGCGCTTTAACGTGCTATTTGAGGCGGCTTGAAGGAAATCTCCACACCGTTTGCATTGCGTTTTTTTTGTACCGTCGGAAAACATCACCAAGTTGAAATGCTCCCAAACCGGTGCTTTTCGTCCATGCTCGGCAACAACGGTGTAATTTTGTTCGGCCATTTTTTTGAGAGTAGAGACTAGAGAACTAGAGATTTTATAGTAGAATTTGCGAGAAACGAATATAGCGAGAGCCGAGAAATGAGAATTGTATGCGTTTTGTAAGGTGGTGATATGATCCATAACACCCCTAGTATTTATATGGGGTTGGAGGGTGAAAAATGACCAAAAAAACGGCCAAAAATAGATTCCAACGGCTAGTTCTTTGAAAAAAATTCGGGTCGGGCCAAAAACCGGTTTCGGGTCGGGCCGGAGAAAACTACAAACCCCCAAACCGGTCCCGGCCATCGGGCTGGAAACCGGTTTTTGACCGGGTCGGTCTCGGGTTGTCCGATCGGGTCGGGTCGTTTTGGCCATCACTAGTTTAATGTACAATTTAATGAAAATATAAAAAGAAAATTCACAAAATTAAGGAAAACAAGAGACCACAAAAATCCCCAATAAATATATTTATTTAGTTGATTTGAAAAAGTATCTATAGTTGATTAAAATTTTGCAAAATTTTAAAATACTGATGTTGCATAAAATCATAAATATGATGCAAATGTAAAACCATTTTTATTTTATGTACAAATAATATAAGTATGAAACATACATAAAAGTCTTCGTTTATTAAAAAAGAAAAGTAAAACTACACTTTTAGTCCCTGCAGTTGACAATTAATATATTTTTAAAACTAATTACAGTATCAGTCGTTATGGTTGCCATTTTGCTTCCTTTTTCATTCCTCAAACAAACTCCCATAAAAAAGGTCCGTTATATCAAGGATACTTTAGTTCATTTAGCTCTTTTTCACTATTTTTTTGTTTTATCATATTCTGATGTTTATTTTGTGGCAAACGTGAAACCATTGTCACACATCATTAGGAGTCACGAGATATATATTTGACCCCTAAAAGATTGTGAATTCCTCTCTATAGATTTCACTAAAACAAACCATAAAATCAAAATCCAAACTAAATTATAAAATCAAAACTTAGATTCAGAAACTAAAACCAAACACTAGCTTATAAACATGTAAAATGACTAAAAATTACATTTTGAAAAAAATTATCAATTACAAAATTTAGTAATATAATTAAACAAATTTATAACAACATAATATGTCAATTAATACAAACAAGGTAGTAAAGTAAAGTAAAATCAAACACAAGGAAACGTACATTAACGTTCGTTAATTTCCATAACAATCAGAAACAAGTATGCTTACGTAACAATATATTCATAATAACAGTAGCTAATTGAAATTATGAACATACTACACATAAAAATTCTCGTTACCATCATCACAGTTCTTAATTCACGTATTTCCGTTAACTCTAAGACCATCCCTGTAACACCCCGATTTCTGGAAGGTATCGATCTTTGATGATAAACAAGAAAAGTAGAATTTTACAATAAACCCTAGATTTTATAGTCTTGTTGGATGGAGAGTTCAAATACGAATCCAACGGTCCTTTCAGGAGCGAAAACGGAGCTAAAACGAAGAAGTTATGGCCAAAACAGTTTCGGTACCGCTGAGCTACTATGACCAGTGTCAAAGTCACTGTCATAGTCGTGGACAGGCACCTGGTTGCTGTCAAATGCGATTTTCAGCTCTTTTCTTCATTTCTCACCCCACAACTTTCCCTTTCTCTCCCAAACCGATCTCCCACCCTCTCCTATGAACCCTAACTCATTTTTGGGGCTTTTATCTTCGAAATCAAGTGTTCCCTCATCATTTATGTTTGTGGTTTCATCTCTTGGTGCAAGATTCAAGTTTCACCTCCATTTCCTTGAGATTCTAGGGTTTTGAGATTTTACTCAAGATCCATGGGGTAAGTTCATCCTCTCCTTTTCTAATTCCTTATTTGAGTTATAAATATTCCATTGATGATTTTCTAGTGTTTTATTTCTCCAATTTCTCTTTTGGACGATTTTGGAAAAGTTAGGTCAAACTTTGGGTTTTGGTATAATTAGAGATGTTGGTGTGAAATGTTTGGGGGCAACGATTATAAATGGATATTAATGATTGGGAACTTGTGAATCTAGGTTTTTGGAAGATTTGGCTTGAGGATTCAAGTTTCTTCAAAGTAGCTCAAATTGGGGAAAATCTAGATTTAGCCTAAATCTAGCAAGGTGAGTTCAAGTTGATTTGTGAAAACGTTGTACATGCCAAAAATGTCCTTTCCAAGTATTTATGAGTTTTACATGAATTTATCAAATGTTGAGTTAATTGGTGAGTTTGATTATTTGAAGTGTTTAATTTTCTAAACGTTGTAAAACACCCATATTTGGGGTTTTTGGGTAATTTGACAAATGAACCATAAATGAAAGTGTCTTGACGATTAATGGTACAAATGAAGTCCATTACATGGCTTATGCGCTTTTGGCGTATTTGATTTTATAACCAATTGGAAAATACACGTTATCGTGTCATGTGGCTTTTGGAAACTTAAGTGTAAGATTTCACTTGGAAAATGGTTTGTCTCAACCAATGATGAGTTTTGGGTTAATCATATCTTTGATACATGTGTTTGCATAAATGCCGATCAATTGCGTTTTATGGTTTTACTGACCTTTATTGTATGGTCAAATGGTTTGTTGGCTAGTTGGCTCGTATTCGATTTAAAGAGTTTTGGGGACTTTAGTCCGGGTTATTTTACTCTATGTTGGGCCTTTGAAGTTTCATATTTTAAGAGTGTTGGACATTCTTTTAAATTACATTCATTTGAGGCATATTTAATCAATAAATTACATGTTTATGAATGTTGGACATTCTTTGGGTCATATAGTTTAGACTGTGTTGCATTGGATCCATAGGAACGTAAGTCGGTCTTTTGGTGATGGTCGATTAGGTATTTCGGGGTTGGACCTCGGGACCCATGTTTTATGACCTTAAACTTCTCAAGTAGGCACTAGGAGGGTTGAGTTCGGAGGTACTACCTTGGAGGTAGGCACTAGGACCTTCGCCGCTTTGAAGGGGGATGCCTTGGAGGTAGTCCTAAGTATGATGGGCCTTGTGGTGGAATTCGTGAGAATAGACACTAAGGTCAACCGTCTCTTGAGGTGAACCTTGATAAGAAGTCGTAGGAACCCTTGGACGTCTAGTCGCGAGGTGTTGTAGGATTAACGTTGTACGGGTGGCATACTTATGTGTTTTCTCCACCCTCAATGGATACGGGTCTCCCCCGTTGTTGTCAATATTATATTGTGTCTTGTGACACGCATGTTTAATTGTCGTAAGCCTTGTGCGAGTAATTACAAGTATTGACTTTAATATTGGAACCCCTCCACGTATATTAAGGTTTGCTTGAATGACTACTCCCAAGATTGAGTAATTGGACTCTATTTATAATTACGCTTTGCGTGGGTTGTTGAGTCGGTCACATGCTTTCGGGAACATATTATATGTATTTGGATTGTTTTCCCATGTTCTTATGGGTGTTGTATTATTTCTCCTCCTTGTTGGGATGTCTCGAATAATAGAGTTTTACTCAAGTTTACTTCATTTGAAAGTTTAATAATCATCCATGTTTTAAGTGAGTTTTGAATCTACACCCATTATTTAGAAACGTTTCATCGTGGAGCTTTTGGAACGAGTTTTGTATGCGTTGGAAAATGGGTTGTTCACATACTTAAATATAATCCTTTTTGGAAAATTGTGATTTTGAGTTGTACTCATTTAGTTTAACGAACTATTTTAATCATGACGAAAAATCTGGTAAGTGTAACACCGGTGCTTGAGTGATAGCCTCCTTTAAAGCATTGAAAGAGGCGGTCGTCCAAATAAAGTTATCTTTCTTTAATAAGGACGTCAAAGGAAGTGCGATTGAAGCGTATCTTTAATAAAACGACGGTAATAACCGGTTATGCCTAGAAAGCCTCTCAACTGTCGAATGGTGGTTGACATCGGCCAATCTAATATAGCCTTGACTTTGGATTGGTCCATCTCCAGACCGCTGCCCGAGACAATATGACCCAAATAATCGACTTGAGTAAGACCAAAGCTGCATTTGGAAAGTTTAGCGAATAAACAATGTTCACGCAAAAGGTCCAATATAGTTTGTAAATGAACCATGTGAGAAGACCAAGATGGGCTATAAACCAATATGTCATAAAAAAAACCAGAACAGACTTACGAAGCTGTTGTTTGAAAACATGGTTCATTAAGCTTTGAAAAGTTGTCGGGGCGTTAGTTAGGCCGAAAGGCATAACAAGCCATTCATATAACCCTTGATGAATACAAAAAGTTGTTTTATGGCGATCCTCTGGTTTCATCAAAATCTGATGGTAACCAGACCGAAGATCTAGTTTTGAGAATTAAACCGCACCAAATAATTCGTCTAATAACTCATCCACAGTAGGAATTGGGAAACTATCCTTGATCGTAATAGCATTTAATGCCCGATAATTCGTACAAAGTCTCCAAGAACCATCCTTCTTACGGACCAGAAGTACCGGTGATGAAAAGGGGTTAGAGCTCGGTTGTATAATCCCCTGAGATAACATCTCCGTAACCATTGTTTCAATCTGATTCTTATGGTTATGGGGGTAACGATAAGGTCGAACCTTAACTGGGCTACCTTCCAACAAGGGAATTGAGTGATCATGGGTTCGAGATGGCGGTAAACCCGTCGGAGTAGCAAAAACATCTTGATACTGGGTGAGTAATGTTTGGATATCCTGAGGTATATCTTTAGGAGCCACAAATGCATCCGCCACCGAACTGGTCATGTTGAGGAATTGTAATTCATACGATTCCAGGATCGCACCTGTATTGTGCATTCTACGGATGTGGTTAAATTGTGCAGGTTGAGGTAAGGAAGGCGTGGTGCCATATAAGGTAATAAATTGGTTACCCAAATAGAATTTAATAGACAATGCACTAAAATCTGCTATATGAGGCCCCAAAGTCGACAACCACGATGCTCCTAACAC
The DNA here is from genome assembly GCA_033807775.1 of Saussurea involucrata. Lineage (NCBI taxonomy): Eukaryota > Viridiplantae > Streptophyta > Magnoliopsida > Asterales > Asteraceae > Saussurea > Saussurea involucrata. The sequence continues at coordinate 228,529,631 of CM066314.1, forward strand.
CAGATCAGCCCCTGTGATAGGCAACAAATAAACAGGGAGATGAAGGGCATAACCTTGAATTTGCACCTGTAAATCCTCTATAAAACCTTCAGCCGTAAGGTTGTTGCCATTACCCACCATAACCTTAAAATTAAGGGCTGGTTGAATCAGTAACTTCAAACAATGAGCCACCCGAGGTTGCAAGAAGTTATCAGAACTACCACTATCAAGAAGGATCTGAATCACCATACCTTGAATCGATCCCTGAAATCGAAGTGTGCCCATACCCTGTGACCCTCTAAAAGCGTTGAAGGATAGATGGTGATCAGATAAGGAAAACGAAGTGGGAGGAGGTTTATCCTCAGGTAGTGTGTCACCCGATTGAGTACCAATTGTAGGACACGGTTCATCTTCATCGCCCAACAATAGAAGGAATTGTCGATTAGGGCATTTGTGATTCATGGAAAAAATTTCGTCACACGTATAGTATAACCCTTTTTCACGACAAATCTGCATCTCGGCTGAGGATATACGTTTGATGGCATGAGGTTTATTGGTGGTGAGGGTTGGTTTTTGTGGTGGTGTGGGTAACAGAGGTGGTAGCATCGTTTTCACAGTGGCCATAGGTGAATTCGATTTTGGAAAAGAGGACGGTACGTACGGTTTAGAATTAGGAGTTGGGCTGTATTTTTCTTCAAATAACTTTGCTAAGGATACAGCCTTAGAAAGTGAATGTGGGCTTTGGGCCACAACATCTCTACGAATGTCATTTTTTAGTCCAATGATAAAACAATCCAAAAGGGCTTCAGAACTGATACCTTGAACCCTGTTTGCAAGCGACGTGAATTCAATGTAGAATTCAGAGACGGTGGTCGATTGTGTGAGTTTGAATAGATTCGCACGGGGGCATTCGTACGACGACGGACCAAATTCCAGTTCCAAGGCAATACGAAAAGCAATCCATGATTTAAAAGGTGAGTTACTGTTCGTCATCTGAAACCAGGGAACCGCACCTTTATCCAAGTGAACAACAGCAATGGTGATTCGCTGAGAGCCTAGAGTGGCGTAATAATCGAAAAATTGCTCCGCCTTGAATAGCCATTGCATGACCTCCGATCCATCAAATCGAGGGAAATCGAGTTTGAAGTTACGTAATTGAAACGGTTGACTGAGAAGAGGGCCTTCGGTGGTCTGTTTAACGGTGCTAAGTTGCAAAGCGTCGGCACTGGATTCCAAACGCTCCATTCATTCTGTATATTTTGCTCGATGTTGAGTATATTCCACATGCCTCTTCTCCATCAATTCCAGAATGTGTTTCAGATATGACTGCACGTCCTTTTGTCTAGTAGCTTCTGCCATGGAGAGGAAGATGGTGATGAAAGCACCAAATGTAAGGGATTAATCATGAAAAAATAACACAGCCACATAACTCAATGATTAAATTTCATTTATTACTGGAGTGTGTTGAATACAAGGATATCAGTACAACTCTTTAGGGAATGAAAAATGGACATAGGTATATTTCTGGAAAATAGTGGCAGAACGATAAAAGAAAGGGAGTTGAGAAGGAAAAGAATCACTGAGAGAAAGGAGGAAATTCTCATCTAATTGTCTACCCCATCTGATAGATCAGCACCCACTAAATAGCCAATCCCTCAGCATACATTTTGTTAGGGATTCTTGTAACACCCGAAAAATCGAAAATCAGTTTTGGGGTTCACGAACGTCCGCAGGGCACAAGGCCGGACGTCCGCGATGCGCGGAAGTCCGCGGATCGTCTGCGGAAGCAACAGAGAAAATGAGGGTTTCGGGTCAGCTTGAGCCGGACAGCCGCGAGGGACCCTGCGGACGTCCGCGAGGTGTCTGAGATATTTTGTGTTTTAAAGAAACCCTTCTCTCTCTCTCTTTCTCATTTCATTTCAAAACCCCAACTTCCTCTCTCCCTCTCCCTCTCACTAAATCGATTCCTTCCCCCAAAACAACCTCAAATCCTTCCTCCTCCTCTCCATCTTCTCTACTCAAATCAACCCACTTCCACCATTGTTGAACATTTGGGAGCTTGAAGCTTTTTGGGAGTCTAGGAGCTTTCTTTTGGAGGATTCAAGTGTTAAAGGTAATCTATCCCTACGCAAAAGTTTTATTGTTGTTGTTTTCACCTTCTCTTCCATATTGGGGTATTTTGGGTGATTTTGATGATGTTGGGTTAAGGTGATCTCCTAATCTATTCATTTATGAAGTTAGGGTTTTTGATATAAATGGGTATTTTGGTGTAAATGGTTGGAGGATATTCCTTATGGTTAGATCTGAATATTCATGGTTGGAACTTATGGATCTAGGTTTTTGGAGATGTTAGCTTGAAGATGCAAGAGACTTCAAAGGAGCTTACGTTTTGGGAAATTCTAGATTTAGCCTAAATCTAGCAAGGTGAGTTCAAGTTGATTTGTGAAAACTTTGTACATGCCAAAAATGTTATTTTCCAAATGTTTGTGTGTTTTACTTGAAACTATAAATTGTTGAGTTATTTGATGAGTTTAACTCTTTGAAGTGTTTGTCTTCATAACTGTTGTAAAACACCCATATTTAGGATCTTTGGATGGTTTGATGTGTAGAAATCGTAATATGTCCTTAAAAGATTTATTGCTCAAAATGATGTCTATTTGATGGTTTAATCATGTAGTGAAATTGATTTTATAAACCACTTGGGAAGATGCACAATTTAGTGTCAAGGGTCATTTTGAGGATTGTAAAGGTACGAGTCCTTTTGGGAAAACCCTTTTGTTTAACCGTGTCGGGTTTTGGGTTAATAACGATTTTGTGGTACTTGTTTACCTAATTTATATGTAAATGCATTTTATGCTATGATGACCGTTTTATATGGGTCTAGCGAGTTTTGAGCATTTTGTTCGGTTTTGACTTAGAGAAAGTCTTGAGGACATTTGTCCGGTTTTAAATGGGTCGGTGTGGAGTCTTATTTATGGGTTGCTTTTATTGCACCGTATTGCATATTATTGCACGTTGTTGATATTTACATGTTTGGGTGCGTTGGTCATTCCGGGATAGGCATGTTGTTATAGACTGTGTTGCATTGGATCCATAGGCATGTAAGTCAGTCGTTGGTAATGGTCGATTGGGTATCTCGGGGTTGGACCTCGGAGCCCATGTTTTATGACCTTAACTTTTCAAGTGGACACTAGGATGGTTGAGTCCGGAGGCGCTACCTTGGAGGTAGGCGCCAGGACCCACACCGCTTGTAGAGGATGCCTTGGAGGTGGTCCTAAGCGTGTCGGGCCTTGAGGTGGAGTCTTGGAGACGGAAACTAAGGTCAACCATCTCTTGAGGTGGAACTTATTGAGAAGTCGTAGGAACCCTTGGATGGTCTAGTCGCGAGGGTTATACGATTAACGTTGTATGGGTGGTATACTTATGTGTTTCCTCCACCTTCAATGGATACGGGTCTCCCCCGTTGTTGTCAAACATTGTTTTCGGATGTATATTAAAGTAGGAATGAGGCAGGTCATTTCCATATTTGTGGTACTTGGACTTCATTACATTTTACGTTCGCGTGAGTACTGGTTCGTATTATGTTTTCAATGAGGTATGATATTAAATGGATGGTTTTCCATGATTTACGGGTTGAGTATTTTGTTGTCAACTGTATTTGAAGGTTTTGGCGTAATATAGATTTATTCACGTGTAGAGTGAGTTTGGATTGGAATTCATTTTAGAAAACGCTTTATGCCTTTTTGGGAACTTTTCTCAAATATTTTGGGTGCGTTGGAAAATGAGTCGTTTAAATCCTTTTTTTGTAAACTCTTTTGGAATTCATAATCTATGTTACAAACTTTCATTTAAAAGATTATTTAAATCATGCTATAAACTCTTGAACTCACTAGGCGTTAGCCTAACCCTTTTTATTTGTCGGCATTTGCAACAGGTCTCAGGTTGGGAGTAGTTCTAGTGACACGTGTGAAAGGTTGAGTGCTAGAAAGGTGTTCGAGAGGTGAATTGTCTAAGTGATGTCTTCCGCATATACCCTTGGGAATAGCACACTGTGTATGGGAGTTATTGCCCGAGACGAGTTTAGTCTTTGTAATAAGCCTTGAATTATATATATTGTTGAGGCTGATCATAGTTGTTATACTTTGAGGTGTTTTGCCCATTAAATTATAGGGATAAATTCTATTATTTCGGATGTAATATCGAAAATTTTAATTAGTTTCTCTTTACAAATTCGAGGGTGTTACAAGTTGGTATCAGAGCATAAGTTTGAGAGAATTAGGTGTTGATTATGGATACCTAGACTCAAACTAGCGTTCTTTTAAGTAAATGAGAGTGAAATTCACCATTAGGCACATTAAGATAGGATGTTTTGAGGTCGATAAGAGTTATTAGAAACGGGAATCACGTCGAGAATGGCAAGGATAATCATGTACGGTGCGTTCATAGTGACACCTGGCCAGTGTCATGGTGAACCTACTAGTTACATGTGCATGCTTGAACTACTTTAATGTGATGATCGTTGGGGTAGTGAAGAAGTTTATAAGCTAGTAGTCGTTGGAATAGATGGACGATTCTAGCATTAGTCACTTAGAGTGACGATAAACATGATATTTGCTTTAAGTTGACCGTTTCGGGTCAAGATTGATGGTTGGATTAGAACCATAGACTTATTGAATCGACTTCGATTCGAGGAAAAAATCGTAAGGTTAATTGATGTAATTCCCAACTTGCCTTAAGAGGTTTGAATATCCGGATGACAATAGTGGACCGGAAGGATTTGGAGGAGTATGGGTTGAGACGTTGAGTGCCGACTAAGTTATGCACAAAATTTATTTTGAAAATAAATTGCATCAATTATTTCGTGTGTTTCAAATTCTTATATGGATTGTGTTACCAATTTTGGGAGAATGTTTAACACATACCCAAGATTTTAAATCATGGGTTTTGAACTTGCATGAAATTATTTTATGGCAGGAGTTGAAACTCTGTCGGAACTTGTTCTATTTCGTTATTGTCCAACGCTACTTTCGGATGCAGTGATATCCATATTTTTATGACGTTTAAGATGTTGGGCAAGTAACTACGGTTTATGACTTTAACATTGGATCTCCTCCGCATATGTTAAAGTTTGGACGGAAAGTTATCTTCCATTATGTCTAAGTAAAGTTATTTTGGATACTTGGTTTAATGCAAGTTTGTTGATCCATGTTGTTTATATGGTGTTATCACAAGAAGGGGATTTTTGGAGTTTTGGCATTTTAGTCATGATTTTGCTTATTGCAGTTTGACTTTTGGAAGCATAATGCTTAGTGCCATTTTATTGACTTGAGGTCATTGAGCTCATTGAATTTCATAGAGTTTTGTTTTGCGATGTTTTGAGTCGTGTGAGTGAAATTTCACAATGTGCATACTCCATTTGCTTATGTGAAAATTTATGAGTTATGTTGGGCATTTTGTCCCACTCGAGCTTTGTTGAGAAATGTTAATTTTATGCCATAAGGCGACCAAAAAGAGACGAGTTTGGAACTTTAGTGTCGCGTAACTTCTCTTTCAAGAGTTTGTGTTAACAAGTATTTTGTTGCAAATAGTTCAGTGTATGGATTGATTTATACGTGACTTAAGTGATGCATGAAAGAACACTTTGGTGGCATTTCATAATAATTTGTTTGGTGCGCCTTTGATCAGTTGATTGTTTTATTACCATTTTATGTAAATACATTATATCGACTAGGGGTATGCATAGCTTGGTAACCATTGTTTTCAACACTTTGATAAACGAATCGCGAGCGAAAATATCTTATTAACTCATTGTATAAATGATGGCCATTTGGTCAAAGTGTGTTTTAGTGTTGGGGAAATTGTAAACCTTTTAGTTTTGAAGAAAATGTGTATTTTGAGTATTTTTAACAAATACACTTTTAAGCATTGACGTTTTAACACTTTATGTTACAAGCACGAAACTTTGATGAAAATGCTCTGTGATGAAGATTTTAGAAAATCGGTTGCCTAAAACTATAGTGCATGGAATTTCTTATGTTTTGAACATCGACGCGCACTGTCGGTACAATCCGAGATTTGAAGTCGGTCTGAACCCTTTTTGGTGTCTACCATTTATTAACACTTATTTTCTCATATGTTTTGGGAAGACGTATTGTCGTGTGCAAGTCTTGTCATAAACACTTTGCTCATGTGTCATTATATGACCGGCTGAGGAAATTTTGGAAATTGATTTAAAGAATTCCACCTTTTGAAATTTTGATGTGAACTATTTGGTGCATGTATGCCATTACAGGAAAATTACTAAGGATGTGTTACAAGCTTGCATGCCTACCCCAATTTGAGGTTTCTTTATGATGTTTTAGTCGATATTTTCAAATGATGGAACGTATTGGTTTTATCTTTAAATTTGAAACTTACACAAGTCATGTTGTGCTTTGACTAAAGTGTATTTATGAATCGTTTCATCGTTTTTGTATAACAAACTGACGCGCACAAATTTTGTTGGTGAACCTTGTTCCAAGCCATTTTATGGTTAGAAAAGAATTTTAGAGTCAAAAGCCGTTGGATCTTCTTTTGAAGTACGTGCGAAACTTTTTGATGCACACCATTTAAAGTGGGCAGTTACTTTACGTGCATGTCATGAGTCAATCCATACTGGGACCGTAGCGGTTCATTTAAAAGAAGTTGTTTATTACGCTTTTGTGTTTTGTTAATAATCTGAACTGCAATGAAATAATTTTCAATATGATTTTCATTTGTGGGACGAGCGTGTCCATTTTGCGCAACTACCGAACTGATAGTAGTAGTTCTTATGCGTACGTGTAATTTGATATGAAAATCTTTGCGTTGAAAATCTCTATGGAAAGTTTTTGTTGATCGGCATATTTGTTAAATAATTCACTTGAAAACCTTGAACTCATTAGGACCTTGGGAAAGGTTAAGTAACCCCGATTAAGAGTAAGTGTGTATAGAACCTCGACTATGAAAAGTTGAGCGTTTAGGCACGTGACGTGACTATAGGCCGGATAATATCGGTGGCAGAGTCGATGTGCTTGTGGTAATTGAAGGGTTAAATTTGTGGTATCGTATTTTGAGGTTAGTGTAACCGTCTTGTCGGCAACCCTGTTTTGGGACTTGGACAATTTTTCGCATGAAAGACCCTTTAGACATCGTATTGATAACCTTTGTTTTGTGGGAATACTCGGCGGACGGAACTCGTGTGTGGAGTTATGTTAGAGTTCGAAGCTTGGTGGTATGACTAGGTGTCAACCTTTTTGGGTTCGAGGTCGAGAACTGTTAGCATATTCGGAGAGTGTAGTCCGAGTTTAAAGAAATAATGATAACAGTGGTATTAATCCTAAGATGCTCAATTGTGATGAATAGTTTTGGTGGAATAACCTACGTGTGTGGCTTAAGAACCTGTCGGTTTTATGTTTAATGTTGGGATGGATTCTTGGAGTCTATTAGAACTCGTTGGATTTAAACGACAATTAATGGTAGGAACAATCGGAATTGAAGGTTCTGTTGGGCTCGTTAGTGAACAAACCTTGAAGTGGTTTAGAGTCTGGACCGACAATCGGGAAGTATAGAGCATTCTAAGGTTGGGAGACAACCGAAGTCGTGAAATTGGTGTTCTCCCGAACATAAGTACAGTGGACTTGAAGGGGCATTGTTGGTAAGAATTTATTTGAGGATTTGTCTTAAAATACTGTGTGGGGGAAATTTAGATTCCAGTTAGGAACTGATGAATTATGGTCGGCGTTGAGTTGGTTGGCCTCCGCTTATAAAGGATTTAGATTTCGAGGACGAAATCATTCTAAGGTTGGGAGGATTGTAACACCCGGAAAATCGGAAATCAGTTTTGGGGTTCACGGACGTCCGCGATGCGCGGAAGTCCGCGGAAGCAACAGAGAAAATGAGGGTTTCGGGTCAGCTTGAGCCGGACGTCCGCGAGGTGTCTGAGATATTTTGTGTTTTAAAGAAACCCTTATCTCTCTCTTTCTCATTTCATTTCAAAACCCCAACTTCCTATCTCTCTCTCTCTCACTAAATCGATTCCTTCCCCCAAAACAACCTCAAATCCTTCCTCCTTCTCTCCATCTTCTCTACTCAAATCAACCCACTTCCACCATTATTGAACATTTAGGGGCTTGAAGCTTTTTGGGAGTCTAGGAGCTTATTTTTGGAGGATTCAAGTGGTAAAGGTAATCTCTCCCTACCTAAAAGTATTTTTGTTGTTGTTTTCACCTTCTCTTCCATATTGGGGTATTTTGGATGATTTTGATGATGCTGGGTTAAGGTGATCTCCTAATCTATTCATTTATGAAGTTAGGGTTTTTGATATAAATGGGTATTTTGGTGTAAATGGTTGGAGGATGATTCCTTATGGTTAGATCTGAATATTCATGGTTAGAACTTATGGATCTAGGTTTTTGGAGATGTTAGCTTGAAGATGCAAGAGACTTCAAAGGAGCTTACGTTTTGGGAAATTCTAGATTTAGCCTGAATCTAGCAAGGTGAGTTCAAGTTGATTTGTGAAAACTTTGTACATGCCAAAAATGTTATTTTCCAAATGTTTGTGTGTTTTACTTGAAACTATAAATTGTTGAGTTATTTGATTAGTTTAACTCTTTGAAGTGTTTGTCTTCATAACAGTTGTAAAACACCCATATTTGGGATCTTTGGATGGTTTGATGTGTAGAAATCGTAATATGGCCTTAAAAGATTTATTGCTTAAAATGATGTCTATTTGATGATTTAATCATGTAGTGAAATTGATTTTATAAACCACTTGGGAAGATGCACAATTTAGTGTCAAGGGACATTTTGAGGATTGTAAAGGTATGAGTCCTTTTGGGAAAACCCTTTTGTTTAACTGTGTCATCTTTTGGGTTAATAACGATTTTGTGGTACTTGTTTACCTAATTGATATGTAAATGCATTTTATACTATGATGACCGTTTTATATGGGTCTAACGAGTTTTGAGCATTTTGTTCGGTTTTGACTTAGAGAAAGTCTTGGGGACATTTGTCCGGTTTTAAATGGCTCGGTGTGGAGTCTTATTTATGGGTTGCTTTTATTGCACCGTATTGCATATTATTGCACGTTGTTGATATTTACATGCTTGGGTGCGTTGGTCATTCCGGGATAGGCATGTTGTTATAGATTGTGTTGCGGATCCATAGGCATGTAAGTCAGTCGTTGGTAATGGTCGATTGGGTATCTCGGGGTTGGACCTCGGAGCCCATGTTTTATGACCTTAACTTTTCAAGTGGACACTAGGAGGGTTGAGTCCGAGGCGCTACCTTAGAGGTAGGCGCCAGGACCCACACCGCTTGTAGAGAATGCCTTGGAGGTGGTCCTAAGCGTGCCGGGCCTTGAGGTGGAGTCTTGGAGACGAAAACTAAGGTCAACCGTCTCTTGAGGTGGAACTTGTTGAGAAGTCGTAGGAACCCTTGGATGGTCTAGTCGCGTGGGTTATACGGTTAACGTTGTATGGGTGGTATACTTATGTGTTTCCTCCACTTTCAACGGATACGGGTCTCCCCCGTTGTTGTCAAACATTGTTTTCGGATGTTGTAATATCTATGCTTTAATATCGTTGATCTTGTGCGATTGACTGCAATTGATGACTTTAATATTGGATTTCCCTCCATTTATATTAAAGTAGGAATGAGGCAGGTCATTTCCATATTTGTGGTACTTGGACTTCATTACATTTTACGTTCGCGTGAGTACTGGTTCGTATTATGTTTTCAATGAGGTATGATATTAAATGGATGGTTTTCCATGATTTACGGGTTGAGTATTTTGTTGTCAACTGTATTTGAAGGTTTTGGCGTAATATAGATTTATTCACGTGTAGAGTGAGTTTGGATTGGAATTCATTTTAGAAAACGCTTTATGCCTTTTGGGAACTTTTCTCAAATATTTTGGGTGCGTTGGAAAATGATTCGTTTAAATCCTTTTTTGTAAACTCTTTTGGAATTCATAATCTATGTTACAAACTTTCATTTAAAAGATTATTTAAATCATGCTATAAACTCTTGAACTCACTAGGCGTTAGCCTAACCCTTTTTATTTGTCGGCATGTGCAACAGGTCTCAGGTTGGGAGTAGTTCTAGTGACACGTGTGAAAGGTTGAGTGCTAGAAAGGTGCTCGAGAGGTGAATTGTCTAAGTGATGTCTTCCGCATATACCCTTGGGAATAGCACACTGTGTATGGGAAGTTATTGCCCGGGACGAGTTTAGTCTTTGTAATAAGCCTTGAATTATATATATTGTTGAGGCTGATCATAGTTGTTATACTTTGAGGTGTTTCACCCATTAAATTATAGGGATAAATTCTATTATTTCGGATGTAATATCGAAAATTTTAATTAGTTGTTCTTTCCAAATTCGAGGGTGTTACAATTCTCATTATGTTGCTTCTCCTTGTGCCCTGTATGAGTGACTCATTTGCCACATGGTCCAATACCGTATCAGTGTTAGTTATGCCATGTGTCCCATTTATTATTCCTTTATCTGGCATAACATTCGACCCTCCTCCCGCATGCCACCGGGTCCTTGACATCTTTCTAGTGTTTTACGAGTATTTGTGTCATTTTCGGCTCTTCTTTTTGCACAAAGGGCGTGTCGATTTGAAAATTGTAAAATGCACAAGTCGAATAATGCTTGATAAATTGGACCTACATTGGGTTTTTTTTGTATCGAAACAGAGGTGTCGGGAAAAACGGGCGTGTTTAAAGTCGTCAATTTGTCATGTTTGAATATAGTCTTAATATAAAAATCACAACTTTGTTATGTTACCGAAACGGTAAACAATGATCAAATCGGATGTTGTCTGTCTTGGTTCCTTTCTATACTATTATATTAAAAATGGTAAAACGGTTATTTTTAAGATTTAAGGTTGCATTTAGCATCCTTATAATAAGTTATTTTATTTACCTTATATCTCTTACTTTTTATTTTTCATTTTACATTCTTATCATATTAAGACAAATAATTGTATATGAAAAAGAATACAATAAAAACATGTTTTGTTTTTTAAAAATTATACCATTATAATCGTCTCCGCCAATACCTTTAAAATAAGCCCAATATTGAATATTTTTTAACTAGAAATAAAAAAATACAAGCAAATATAATTACCTAAATATCTACTACTTCGGTTTTTCGTTTTTTTGAGATTTCACTTCATCTGGACGGTATGCACTTGTGCATACTGGTAATTTATGTTGTTTTTTTGGTTTTTATGCACAAGTGCATTATGCACTTGTGCATATGCACAAATACATGTTACAAATTACTTATGCACAAGTGCATACCGTTCAGATGAAGGGTTACCAGAGTGTTCTTCAGTTTTCCGTTTATTTGAGGTTTTTCCTCTGAACCTGACCCTATATATATATATATATATATAGAGAGAGAGAGAGAGGGGCGGGTTCAAACGAGAACGCTAACTATTTAAGAAAACGCGAGGACGGCCGCCCATGTACAAAATCACATGTGATTCACAGTACAAACCGCGGGACAAACCGCGCGCTTTGCAAACCGCAGGACAAACCGCGCGGGTCCAGAATTTTAATCACATATGATTTTGTACAAAATCACATGTGATTTTGTACATGGGCGGCCGTCCTCGCGTTTTCTTAAATAGTTAGCGTTCTCGTTTGAACCTTTCTCTCTCTCTCTCTCTCTATATATATATATATATATATAGGATGGGTATCAAATACAAACCAAATGGATTGTACAAACCCTACAAACTCAATCTGGCTTCATGAATCTGTAATCTGGCTTCATGAATATATATAATTTGGCTTCATGAATCTATATTTTGGCTTCATGAATATATAATTTGGCTTCATGAATCTATATTTTCCGGTCGTCGGTGTTGGACGATGAATTTAGTTTTTCATCTAACAGTTACAAAGGGTAAAATAATATATTTGAAAAAAATAAATTTAAAAATATGCTAAACGCCCTAAAATACCCTTATGGATATAAAAAAAGAAGTTACGTGATTGGTGGAGATGGGTTTGTACAGTTTGTACAATCTATTTGGTTTGTACCCGATACCAACCCTATATATATATATATATATATATATATATATATATATATATATGACGATAATCAAATGCAAACCAAAAATATGTTGAGAACTATGAAAACCGATCTAAACCATTAATTGATTTTAATCCATGGATATTAAAGGCAATGGCATTTTTGTGATATTTTTGAAATTCGAGACTAATTATTAGATATATGTCAAGTTGAAAGGGGCAATTACGTCAAACACCGACTTCATCTCGCAATATCAGAGAAGACACACCATACTCCATGGCAGCAAGACAAAGGTCTCTCCTTAACATCATCAACAACAACAACAACAATTACTGCTTCCAGTTCTCTGCTAAACCCTAATTCTACATACGCACTAAAACCCCTCCAAACCCCTTCAACATCACACCAATCACAACCAATCCACACCTTCTTAGTCGACAATTTTTTCATGCAATTAAACACAAGGTAATCTCAATTCATCCACCGATTATCTATTTCAATTAACTCCATCTTCATTCATCGACATTATCCATCGTTGTTGTCACAATCCCCAATTAGGTCAAACTTTTCTCGACACAATCGCCTCCAATCACCCCAAATTCAAACACTCATCAACCTCATTGAGTGCATCGATTCACCTCCTCATCAGAAATCGAAGATTATCCGATGCTCAATCTCTATTGCTCATAATGGTTAGAAAAACCAAACACCACCGTCTATGCTGTTGTGACTCCTGGGAAAGGAACGACGTCGTCTCCATATATGTCTTCACTAGAAAGTTCTTTCCGATATTACTTGTATTGATTACATTATCGATCTGTAAGTTTGGATTGAGAAAAGGAAAAAAAATTAGGGTTTAATTTGGGGAAAATGTGAAATTTGGTTGATTCCATTATTGATCTGTAACGTCAAATTTTAATTTGGTTTCAGATTTGAGTTTTAGGTTTGATTTTGATTAGGTTTTAATGTGGTTTCAACATAAATTGTATTTGATTTCATTAGGTCAAAATAGATTATAGATGAAATTTGTGTTTGATTCATGTGGTGAATTAAGGTATACGTGATCATTATATTTGGATTTCATTAGGTGAAACAGCATATTTATGAAAATTGTGTTTTATTTCATATGGTGAAATAAGGGTTTGTATCTGTTTCATCTAGTGAATTTGTGGTGAATCGATGTGTTTCATATGGTGAATCAATGCATTTCATATGATAAATCAGTGTGTTTCATATGATGAAATAAGGGTTTGTATCTGTTTCATCTAGTGAATTTGTGGTAAATCGATGTGTTTCATATGGTGAATCAGTGCATTTCATATGATAAATCAGTGTGTTTCATATGGTGAATCAGTGTGTTTCATATGATGAATCAGTTTGTTTCATCTGATGAGAGAATTTGAATGTTTCACCTGGTGAATCTTGTTATCAAGATGACGATTATGCCCTTTTCATGTGGTGAAACAACTTTTAATTAAAATCGTAGGATCAAAACCAAACTATGGCTTAGATCGGTTCTCAAGGTTCTCAATCTTTTTTTGGTTCTCGCATGATTTAACCCCTATATATATAGAGAGTTACCTTCATTTGTTAACCTAATTATTAGTGTTAACTTTGTTAACCATATGTAACCAATCAAATTCATCCATTTTTTATGGTTTAACCACATGTTGCTTGTTTAATGGGAGGGTAGTATTGGGAAAAAAAAACTAGGCGTGAGTTTGGCAAGTGGGTAAAATGTTTACTAAAATTGCTCAATGATAAATATGGTAGTTTATTTTAATTGATTTTTCTTTTAATTATTTTAGCGTGTATATCTTGATAATTTTTCTGCACAGTCCATTGTGGTTAAAGGAAGGGATGTGTATCACAAAAGATTTGTTTTTTATGCTGCCATATCCACACTAAAATTCCAAGCAACTAAAAATGGAGTGTAGAATATTTGTGACGATATATAGGTTTGATTGTTAGCCATATCTTCTTTATTTCTTATCATTAGATGTTCATATGTGTTGCATTATAGCAAAAAAATATCAAATATACAATGTTCATAAGCGTTACAGTAGTATTAAATGTTCATATGTGTGACATTATAGCAAAAAAAATCCAACTATACAATGTTCATAAGTGTTATACGATCATATTATGTTAATTTATGTTCATAAACTAATATACGTTCACTTATGTTTATTTGTTTAGAACACATATGAACTTCATTCATTTTTATTCAACAATACGTAATATTAAATGTTCATATGTGTATGTATAGCAAAAAATACAAAATATACAATGTAAAATATAAAAAATATAAAATATAAAATATAAAAAATAAAAACAATAAAATAATAAATAATAAAAACAAAAATTAAACAAAATCTTGATAAAAAATTATGTTCCAATTGTCGTGAAAAATGGGATATTCAAACCCTTTCCATATTAGATATTTTTCTTATTATATTATAATAATGGTTTGACGAATTTGTCCTTCTTCACATGTGTTATGAACTAAGATGTGTGTTATTTTTGAAGGATTATATTAATTAATTATGATTAAATGACATCCATAGATTAAATAGATAAACGGATGAGATCAGTTAACACGGTTAACACTAATTACTTAGTTAACACAAGAAGGGGACCCTATATATATATATATATATATATATATATATATATATATATATATATATATATCAAATGAGAACCGTCAAAAGATTAAGGACCGTGAGGACTAATCTCAATCATTAAAGAGTTTTAATCAATGGTTATTAAACATGATGACATTCTTGTAATATTAATAAAACTTATGTCTAATCTCAAATCTAAATAAAAAATAAAGGGCATATTAGGGTTTTTAACAATAGCCCACAATTTTTTGACTTCTTTGACTTTAAATATCAAAGGTTCATAATATTAAGCAAAACCCACAACCAGACCATCTCTTGCTCTCACAATTCATCTTGATCAGAGCCACTCTCCAGAACATCACCGCCACTCTCTACCGCCTCACCCATTCATCAATTTTTGTTGTGATCCGTCCGATTGATGTCGTCGTGGTTCACGGAAAAACCTTAAAAAACGAAAAGTTGAAGAACACTTTGTCATCTGTGTTAAATATGTATAGTTTAGGGACCCCTTTGTAACTCTCTTGCATATATATTATTGTCAATACACGCTACCCTGATTAAGGGGTTTTCCACACTTCTAACATGGTATCGAGCCAATAAGAAAACCCTAATTTTTTTTTTCCCAAGCCGCTGCCGCCGCCGGCGTACTTCCGGCAGCTGCCGCCCCGGACCGCCTCTTCTCCCCGCTTCCTGGTCACCTACCATCACACCGTCTAGCAGCCGCCGTATTTCTCAGCCGTGTTCATCGACACCGTCGCCGGCACCCTCGCGTCGGTTGCTAATCGCTGCTGCTCTCGTCTGTAACCCTAGCGGCGATCGTCGTTAGTCGGTTGCTAACCGCCGCCGTGAACATTCTCTGCAACACCAGCCGCCGTCTGCATCCTCGCGTCGAGAAGAAGACAGTCGTGCCACGAGCCTCTTCAGCAACTACGTTCCGCCGCCACCCGCTGTTGGCCGCCCTTCTATCGTGGTGCTTGTTGGTACATTCTATTCCCTCCACCCACGGTTAAGCTTCTCGCACGATTACTTTCTTGCACTTTATTAGTATTCTTTTTTTGTTTTTCCGTGTGTTGCAATGTCTACTTCCTCACAGTCCAGTACCCTCACCAGCCCTACCGCGAGTCAACTTGTCTTTGCACTCACCAATGTCTACTCTCAGTTTAGCTTTAAACTTTCCACCGACGGTTCCAAATATAAACTTTGGCGTCGCATTTTTCTTGATATGTGTAAAGGTGCCAAAGTCCATGGTCACATCACTGGCAAGTCAAAACCTGCTAGTGATGATGATGACGACTGGGCGGCAATAGACTCCCGCATCAAATCCTGGTTTTACTCTACTTGTGATGCAAATCTCCTGCAAATCATCTCGAGTGATAACTGTACTGCCAAAGACCTTTGGGATAAACTTGACGAGTTCTTTCTAAATAATAAAATGTCTCGCATGCTTCAGCTACAAGAGCAATTCCGTAACACTAAAAAGGGTGCCTTGTCCATCACTGATTTTTGTCACAATTTAAAAAATCTGGCTGATGCACTTGCTGATTGTGATTCCAAAATTGATGAAGTTGAACTTGTCATGCAAATCCTTCGTCAGTTACCTCCCTCTTATCATAGCATTGTAGATGTCATCACCAACACCAAGCCTTTTCCATCCTTTCTTGAAGCGAAAAACATGCTTCTTCTTCACGAGTCTCGTGAAGAGTCTCTTGAACCCCATACAGATTCTCCTCTTACCTCTTCCGCTGCCCTGTATTCCTCTGCTCACAATGGAAAACCAAAAAATAAAACTAATAGAGGGAGAAATAATGGGCGTTTTGCTTCCAAAGGCGGGGGTAATACTAATGTTTCTGCAAGCTCCCACTCTTTTGCAGGTAATCAGGGACACTCTCAGGCTTACTTCGGACACTTACCCGCCTCTGGTCATGTCCCACCAGCTCAGTCAGGCCTACTTGGTGCACCTCCTGTGCAATCCTTCGGGACAGGGACTCCTCAGCCGTCCCCTACGATGTTCAGTACTCCTCAGCAGCCTTCACCCCACACCTTCCACCCGCCACCGGCGCCGTCTCATCCATACTTCTACGGGCAACCTCAGTCCCCACACCCAGTGCCGGTTCCTTCTCAGTACGGTCAGCCCATGCAGCAGTCTACATCAGTGCCACCGCTCCCTCAGCCATCTTTCGGTGGTCATGCTTCTCAGCTCACTCAGCCGCAGTACACTGACCTTGCTTCTGTGTTTCAGGCGATGTCTGTTCAGGCACCTCAGGACAACAATTTCTACATGGATTCTGGTGCAACCCGGCATATGACTTTCAATCAAGGTACAATGCACTCTCTAACTCCATGTAATTCTAATTTCATTCAGGTTGGTAATGGTGCTGTGGTTCCTGCTAGATATATTGGCCAATGTAACTTACCCTTTTCTCCTTGGTCTCTTATGCTTAAAAATGTCTTAGTGTCTGATAAAATCATCAAGAATCTTATCTCTGTTCGTCGCTTTACTATTGATAATTCTGTATCTGTTGAGTTTGATCCGTTTGGTTTCACTGTGAAGGATCTTAAAACAGGTTCTTTTATTCAGCGCTGCGACAGTGATCACCACGATCTTTATCCTGTTCTTCCTTCTTCTCCTCAGTCTGCACTGGCTTCGGCCAATGTTGCTGTCTCCTTTGATGTCTGGCATCGGCGGCTTGGTCATCCGGGTGCTGCTGTCTTTCAGTTTCTTTTATCTCGCAAATTTATTTCTTGTTCCAGTCAGACTTCTGCTTTATGTCATGCTTGTCAGTTAGGAAAACATTGTCGGTTACCTTTCTCTTTATCTTCTACAAAAACTTCTCGTGTGTTTGAACTTATTCATTCAGATTTATGGACTTCTCCTATTACTAGTCTAAGTGGCTTTAAATATTATGTTCTTTTTTTGGATGATTTCTCTCATTTTTTATGGGTGTTTCCTTTACGTGCTAAATCTGAGGTGTTTTCGGTTTTTAAAACATTTCGTGCTTATGTACTGAATCAATTTAAAACGGACATCCAGCTTTTTCAATGTGATAACGGCCGTGAATTTAACAATCAACCCTTTTTGGATTTTTTTAACACTCATGGCATCAAAATCCGTTTTTCCTGTCCCTATACTTCCCCACAAAATGGGAAAGCTGAGCGCACGATCCGTACCCTTACTAACATCCTTCGCACGTCCCTAATCCAAGCCTCCCTCCCACCCACGTTCTGGGTTGAGGCTCTTCTATCCTCTGTTCACACCTTCAACCTACTCCCGTCCACCACCATTCAGTACAAGACTCCCTTTGAGGTACTGTTTGGTTTCTTCCCTACCTACTCCCATCTACGTGTCTTTGGGTGTTTGTGCTATCCTAACACTTCACCCACTAGTCCTCACAAGCTTGCTCCTCGATCCTCTGCCTGTGTCTACCTCGGTCCCAGCACGGACCATCGTGGGTATCGCTGTTTGGACCTCATAACACAAAAGGTCATCATCTCTCGTCATGTCATCTTTGATGAAACCCATTTTCCGTTTCCTGATTTCCAGCCTCGTCCCTCCTCAGAGGACTACGACGTATTTGATATGGACGACTCCCTCCCTTCCCTCTCTCCTATAATTGACACTTCCTCCCCTCCGCCGGATGCTGAACCTTCTGCCTCTGCTCAGCCTCCACCTGCTGAGCCTTCTGGCACCTCACCTACTCCCTCTGCTCCGGCTGCTACCTCTGCTTCGGCTGCTACCTCTGCCCCGGCTACTACTTCCGGTCATCCGATGACTACTCGCTCTCGCACAGGCTCTCTCAAGCCTAAACAGATACTCAATCTTTCGGTCACTAGTGACATCTCTCCCATTCCTCGATCTACTGCTCAGGCTATGTGTGACCCTCATTGGAGGGCTGCCATGGATGCTGAAATGGCAGCTCTTCTCTCTAATCACACATGGGACCTTGTTCCTAAGCCATCTAATGCTAACATAGTTGGCAGTCGATGGCTGTTTCGCCATAAGTTTGACAGCAACGGACATCTTGAGCGTTACAAGGGACGACTTGTTGCCCAGGGTTTCTCTCAGCAACCTGGCCTGGATTTTGATGACACTTTCAGTCCAGTTGTCAAACCTGCCACTATTCGCACTGTTCTTAGCATCTCCATTTCTCGCAATTGGCCCATTCATCAGCTTGATGTTAAAAATGCTTTTCTTCATGGTGATCTTACTGAGACTGTCTACATGCGTCAGCCTCCAGGCTATATTGACAGTAATTTTCCTGATCATGTTTGTCGCCTGCGTAAGGCTCTCTACGGTCTTAAGCAGGCTCCCCGTGCGTGGTATCAGCGATTTGCTGTCTACCTCTCTTCTTTAGGCTTTCTTAGCAGTAAGACTGACACCTCCCTTTTCACATATCATCGCGGATCTGACACTATCTACCTTCTGCTTTATGTAGATGACATCATACTTACTGCCTCTTCTTGCACTCTCATTTCCATGGTTATCTCTCAATTATCTTCTGAGTTTCCCATGTCCGATTTGGGTCCGTTATCCTTCTTCTTAGGCGTCGCTGCGTCTCGCAGCAAATCCGGACTCTTTCTCTCTCAATCTGCTTTTGCTCAGGAGATTCTTGCACGAGCCGATATGGTCTCGTGTAATCCCTGCAGCACTCCGGCTGACACCAAAACCAAGCTTGCTGCTGATGGTGAGCCTGTTCCTGATCCTACCTTATATCGAAGCCTAGCTGGTGCCCTGCAGTACTTGACTTTTACTCGTCCTGATATTGCCTATGCCGTCCAACAGGTCTGTCTCTTTATGCATGACCCGCGTCTTCCGCATTTTAATGCGCTTAAACGCATCTTACGGTATTTAAAGGGCACTTTGTCTCATGGTCTTCATATTAAAACGTCAGTCGTTGATCGCTTGGTTGCCTATTCGGATGCCGACTGGGCCGGGTGTCCTAATACACGTCGGTCCACCTCAGGGTTTTGTGTCTATCTGGGTGACAATCTCGTTTCTTGGTCCTCCAAACGACAACATGTTGTTTCACGTTCTAGTGCCGAGGCCGAGTACCGGGGGATAGCCAATGTAGTTGCTGAAACTGCTTGGTTGCGAAATCTCCTGCTCGAGTTGTCTTGTCCTCTCTCTCGTGCCACTGTTGTTTTCTGTGACAATGTCAGTGCCATGTATCTAGCATCTAACCCTGTTCAGCACCAGAGAACCAAGCATGTGGAAATAGACTTACATTTTGTTAGGGAGCGTGTTGCGATTGGTCATGTGCGTGTCTTGCATGTTCCATCCGCTTATCAGTATGCAGATATTTTTACAAAGGGATTACCTACTAGCTTGTTTCTTGATTTTAGAAATAGTTTGAACATTCGTTTACCTCCCGATCAAACTACGGGGGTGTGTTAAATATGTATAGTTTAGGGACCCCTTTGTAACTCTCTTGCATATATATTATTGTCAATACACGCTACCCTGATTAAGGGGTTTTCCACACTTCTAACAATCTGGACAATATACATTTATGCAATTATGGATACAAGTAATTTGTAACATGCAACGTGCATATGCACAAGTGCATAATGCACTTCTACATAAAAACCAGAAAAACAACATAATTTACTTGTATGCACAAGTGCAAACCGTTCAAATGAAAGGCTACCTGGGTGTTATTCAGTTTTTCGTTTTTATAAGGTTTTCTTCTAATCCTCCCTCTATATTTATATTATGTATATTATTTTATGTACAGATAACATTTGATTGAATTTCATACAAACATTTTGTTCGTCGGATTATAATATTCATTTATTAGTCTATATTAATATCAATAATTATTAAAAGTCTTTGTTTAATAAAAAAAAGAAGAGTAAATTCCATGTGGTTGACACCCAATATATATTTTCGTCCCTCTTTTAAATTAATTATAATTTTAGTTATTGTGGTTGACATTTTGTTTCATTTTTCGTTCCTTAAACAAACTCTCGTAAAAAAAAGGCCTGGTAAATCAAGAATACTTTAGTTCTTTAGCTCTTTTCACTAAAAAGACCAAAATACCCCTGAGTTAACATACTTATTTAACTGAAGTTAGTCTGAAGGACCATAAGTGAAACAAAATGGCAACCAGTGACCAAAATTATTATTAGTTTAAAAGAATGACAAGAGTTAATAATGAATGACAACTACATAAACTAAAAATGTAATTTACTCTAAAAATAATTTCTCAATTGGGCAATTATTCATAAAAGAGACTTTAGCCAATTTTTGATTAAAAAATTGGAGGGAGATATTTACTTTCTTTTAAATGGTTATAATACTTATAATTGGAGGGAGATATTTACTTTCCATATGGTAATTGGTATTTTACGGGATCCGTATGATTTGTTTGTAATAATGTTTTAAAATACGTTAAAAACACTTGCATAGTAATAATCAATTAATAAAATAACAATTTAATTATTTTTTATAAATTATGTTTAAATCACTTTTTGAACAAAATTAAAATGATCACATTCAAGAAATAATATTATAAAATAAAATAAAATATTACTTTGGATCTAACTACTACAATTTATGACAACCACCTTATGATATATAAAACAATAGGGGGATATAAAGCCAAAAAGCCCCAAAATGGTAGAGCTACCTGAAGCTTATTGACTTTCTGTTGTTGTTGGTTGTGGTCAATCGGATAATTTTCTGAAGATGCCCACGGTGACGGCGGAGCAATGGCGGCCGGAGGCGGAAGAAGAGCCGGATAATGGTGGGCCAATGACCATTTTTGGTAATATACCGCCATTTTTAGCAACTATTTGAATCTAACATTATCTTTATTGTTCGGAGTGGAGTTTTAACCCGTGGCTCGTGAAGAGACAAGACACGAGCAACAATCCGGAGAATCTTTTCAGATGTATTTCATGCTTTAGCTTCTTCTTTTCGTGCTTTAGCTTCTTCACTTACAACCAATATGTTTTTTTTGAAGTATATAATATTTATATACGGCAAATGAAACAAAGAAACTCACACACCCTCCTCACCTTTGGTGAGGTTTGAACTTTGAACCCATGACCTACTATAAGGTCAAGAGCTCCAATACCGCTAGGCCAAAGGCTCTTTGGTAATCAACCAATATGTTGGCGGTCATAATAAGAACGCTAAATATGGTGAGGATGTGAAAAGAGAAGGTTCATGTAAATCATAGAACAAAAATCTATTCGAAGATGCATATCTGAACCAACGTTACAAGTTATTTATATGGGTTCAAATATGCATCTTCAAATGGATTTTTTAAAAGATTAACATATGAACTTTTCCTTAATCTTACCTTCGCACAATATTGATATACGACAAAATTCACACATGTTTGTCATCTTTGGTGAAAACCTCCAATATAAATGGAATCCGGTAACGGCGAGAAACCAAATCGTTCAAAGATTTTGTAAATGTTCCTTTTTTTGGTTTAAACTAATTTAGTTGTTGACGATTCAGGATTCGGAAGAGAACCATCGGTTGCTGAAGCAGATTCTTTAGAGATCTTGAAGAGTATCGTTTATGGAGGTGTAATGGTGATCATTGCAAGCTTCAGTGTTGTAGCATCTGATGCTGCTGCTGAAACCCCCACAAGTAAGTTTCTATCCCTGCTTGACTTTGAAGACGGGCGTGTGAGAATATATGAAATCCCCAAATTACCCTCGAAAAAAAGTTTTTGAAAAGATATATTGAGGAAGAATGGTTCAGGTCTAGCTGATATGGTCCCCTCCAATAAAGGTAGACAGACAAATTAAGATGTTCCATATGGTACACCTGACTCTGATACCATGTTAGAATATGCGGAATCCTCAAGTTACTGATGGTAGCCCCTTCTTGAAAAGGTTAATGGGCCATGCGGGTAGTTATCCATTTGAGCCCGTTTTCGTGTTTTGGGAGTTCCGGACTTCTGGTGTCTTGGGAGTCCGTAACGACTCTATCGGGCCTTATTCAGTTCTAAGTCTTTTGGTATCATATCTACAACTGATATTCTGATTTGTTACAGTGAGTATCGTAACTTTGGCACTAGCAAGTGTAGTCGGGGGGATCTTCGCCGTCGGGCATAACGTGAGTAAAACTTCATCATTTAATTGTATTACGCATTTTAAACATGACTCTTTGATCACAAAACTTCGATGTGCAGCTTTGGAACCTTAGAGACGATTGCTACAAGGGGAACTCGAGCCAAGAAACGAATCAAGCAGCTCTTAACAAATACGAAGAGTTACTTGGCCGGCTAAACTATTTCCCGCTCCATGCGGTTTTCGCAATATTATCCTTTGTCGTATTCGGGATGGTCCCACCAGTGGCCTACGGGTTCTCGTATCATGAGACGAATGATAAAGACTACACGATCATAGTCGTTGCAATCGTGTCTCTATTATGTGTCTCATTGCTTGCGATATTCAAGGCTTATATCACTAGGTGCAAGGGATTTTTCGAGTACGTTAAAACCATGGTGTACTATGTTACTACTGCAGTGTCAGTTTCGGGTGTTTCTTACGTGGTCGGGATTCTGGTTTCGAGGTTGATCAAGGAGCTCAGGTTGTTTGACGTGAGTTCGGGTGTTGCCACCACCCTGCCTTTGGCATCTTTCTAGTCTTTTACGAGTATTTGTGTCGTTTTCAGCTCTTGTTTTTGCTTGTTTTTTTGCACGAAGGCATGTTGATTTTGAACTTGAAAAATGTAAAATGCACAAATCGAATAATGCTCGATGAACTGGACCTACATTGGGTTTTTTTTCTTCTATTGAATCAGATTGGTGTCGTGAAGTAAGGGCGTGTTTGGAGTCGTCGTGTTTGAATATCGTTTTAAAATAAAAATAAGAATTTTCTTACGTTACAAGATCCGTAAATGAAAGAGCAAAATGTATCAAAAATGCACAAAACAAAAGGTTTTTCTTTCTTTCTCAATATAAATTTCCTATGGGCAAATTGCATAAAAAGGTAACATACTTTGCCCTCATTCCTATTTTGGGTAACATACTTTTAAAGCGTTCATTTTGGTACCTAAGATGAAAAGTTTTAAACATTTAAGTACCTGGATAACCGGTTTGACCTTTAACCGGTTACCATGCTGATGTGGGCTGATGATGTGGCCGACAAGTCAGCGTTATTTGATGATGTGGCTATGAATATAAATTTTATTGTATAAAAATAAATATAAAAATATTATTTTATTTTATTTCTATTAAATAAGTAAAGTTTTATTATATATATATATATATACACACAAAACGCATATGCAGCTCCACAACCAAAACAACCATCGGTTTTAAGGTACTATTTCCGATCAGTTTCTGCGTCCGACCTTCGTCTCCGGTGACCTTCTCCGGCCTCCCTCTCCGGTCACCATCTACGACCACCATCTTTGCCTCCATCTCCGGTCACCGTCTCCAGCCTCCTTCTCCGTTCACCATCTCCGATCTCTGCCTCCATTCACCATCTCCGACCTCCACCATCTCTGACGCTGCCGACACAACCATACCCCGCCGGTCACCATCTCCGTCTCCGGCAATGAAGCTGTTTCAGAGATGGATGTAAGAAAGCAAGAATGATGACTTCGGAGCTCTTGGTGCACAAAAACACAATAGAGATGTAATGTAATGCTGGAATCTCTCAACGGTGGAGGTGGAGTTGGAGGCAGAGACGGAGGCCGGAGATAGTCACCGGAGACGGAGGTCGGAGGCAGAAACTGATCGGAAATAGTACCTTAAAAGCCATGGTTGTTTTGGTTGTGGAGCTGCATATGCGTTTTGTGTGTGTATATATATATATATATAATAAAACTTTACTTATTTAATAGAAATAAAATAAAATTATATTTTTATATTTATTTTTATACAATCAAATTTATACTCATAGCCACATCATCAAATAACGCTGACTTGTCGGCCACATCATCAGCCCACATCAGCATGGTAACCGGTTAAAGGTCAAACCGGTTATCCAGGTACTTAAATGTTTAAAACTTTTCATCTTAGGTACCAAAATGAACGCTTTAAAAGTATGTTACCCAAAATAGGAATGAGGGCAAAGTATGTTACCTTTTCATGCAATTTGCCCATTTCCTATCTAATGTAACAATTTCAAAATTTTCTTTTTTACCTACTTTGATCGGTAACATATTCATCTTCTAACATTTCCATTTTGCCGGAACCCTTTCATAAATATGTTATAAATCTTTCATAAACAGGTATCCACGTTAGCAAATGTTACAAGATCGATAAGTTACCAGTCAAAATATATACACAATTGAAAATTTTGAAACTTTGTTGCATCGATTGAATAAAAAAAATCTTTCACTTGTCACATTTTGCCTTAAACAGAAAAATCAAGTATTACTAAACAAGTGCGTCCAAAGTTATTCATTACACTAAACCAAACTTTTTACATTTTGATACATTCTAACAACAAATTAATAATCAAAAATGGAAGGAAAAAAAAGTGGGATTCTTTGTGATTAATCTTTAAAATCAAACTGCACATTTAGGCCTTATGGAAATAGTTACATTATAGAGATAGATTTCCATCATGCTAATAAATGAGAAATAACATATAAGATGATGATACAAGATTACCTCGAAACGAAGTCAAAACGTCCATTTCGGAGACGAACGAACTGCCGTTGGCCGAGGCCGAGGTCGAGAAGGTTGCTGCTCCGAGTTGTTCTGTTTCTTCATGATCGACGATACAGTAGGGCTATAATAGTCATTACTCCTTTGAGAAGTTGTACCTAGTGAATTCCCTTTTGTATCTCTTCGACCAATCGTGTTCCTCTGAACGGACCCCGACCCCGACCCCGGCCCCGGACCCCACCTGGTGTAATTCACACAGCTCTGACTCCTCCCTACCTGCTGCTGATTATGAAATCTTCCGTCTTTTGGACTCGGGAAGTTACGGCTCTCAGCAGTTTCTGCTGAGTACATTGTGGTCTCTCCTTCACTGTTATACCCATTTTGCCCCTCGATTGGGGATGCACATGACTGGACCTCGCTGTGGGCCCCGTTTACGGAACCTGTTGAAACAATCTCATCATCGGCTATGGGAACTTCTTTCTTTCTCAAAGGGAGTGGTGGGTCCACAGTTGGCTTCGCAATTCTTGGTGGGAAGTTGATATCCAAGAGCTGAATTTGGGTGTTTTCGGTTTTTTTCCTAAAAGGAATCGAGGTCAATTTTGGAGAATCATAAATCTTGGGAGTTGGGATTCCCTGTAGATGAGTAACACCGGTACGATTTTGATCAACGGGTGGTGTTTCATCTTGAAAACTATTGGCCATTGGAGAAGAACTAGATTTCGGTTTGGAGATAATATTTTCCGACGAAGGAGTTGTTGGGTCGTTTTCATCTGCGGCTGTTTTGAAAACCCGTCTCTTGGTGAACGAAGAACAAGAATGTTCGCTTTTTTGGCCGGTGGACATTAACCTAATAATGGGTAGTTTAGGTTTGTTTACCAAATCATCAAGACTACCTTCCCAGTGCTGGTTTAACCAATCGTAAATAATAGGAATCGGGATGCCAAATTGCGTTTGAGGATTCTTTTTCCACGAGGAAGTAGAAGAAGATGAAGTTGATGACGATTTTGTGTTTGGGGATGTGGCTAGTTTCATAGGGTCACAGATCATGAAAGAAAGATTGCCGTGAACATCAAAACCGGCTGAACCAGGGGTCCAGTTAAGACCATCGGGGCTAACCTTTATGAGGTTGTCGGTGGCTATAACCACCTTACCTTCACCAACGGTTAGATCGTTCTTCTCGGTGTAGCCTAAAAGGTATACTGTACTACCAAGGTCGAGATTTGGTTTAGAACAGGTTTTCAAATAGTGAGAGTGCTGGACTGGGGGATTTGAGCCTCCGTCGATGAGATCAAGGCCGACTATGGTTAGGTCAAGTACGGAGCTAGTAATGAAGAACCTGTTAATGATTTGATGACATGAGAAACTTTGAAAAGAAATTTTGAAATAATCACATAGATTAAATAATATAAAAAAATTATCCTATATATATAGAGAGAGAGAGAGAGGGAGAGTGGAAAACCTCAAAAAAATGAAAAACTGAGGAACACCCTGGTAACCATTCATCTAGATATATATATATATATATATAGTGGGAATTTAAATAAGAAGGCTAAATATTATGAGAATGTGTTCATATGTGAATCTTTGAAAAAATCCCAAAAAAAAAATCTATATGAAGATGCATATGTGAAACAAACGTTACAATTTTAAGGAGCATAACTGGAAGAAAAAAAAATTCCTTGCAGCTTGTTGAAACGCTACTTGAACTAGTTTTTCAAAAAGCTAGTTTACGGCTAACCACACGAAACTTTTTCAATAAGCTACTTATGGTTGCCAAACATGGCCAAAGTTAAGCGATTGTGTTACTGAATCTTTGCTCAGAACTTTCTATAAGAGATGAAAAAGGGCAGCCGTGGTGCACCAAGACTCCTCAACTATGCAAAGGTTAAGGAAGGAAATCTCTGTATACAATCTTTCTCATGCATTTTGCACCCATGACCTTTTGTTCAAAAAGGGGTAACCTTACAGGTTGTTTCAGGTCTCATCCTCTTCATGGAGCCTAATAACAATTTGTAGTACAGTTGTATGATGTATCAGTACATTAGCATTAGCTTAAGCGATGCAACATTAGGGGTGTTTTTGGTAAGTGGACGGGATTGGACAGGACTGGATGGGCTTGAGTGAGGTAGGTGGGTGAAAGATTTGTGGGAGGATTTAGAGTTTTAATTTGACATGGCCACATGGGTAGTATTGTAATTTACCAAACCTATCTCATCTCCCTGATTTTTGTTCCAACTATTTGGTGAGACAGAAAAAAACGCATTTTTCCCACTCAATCATGTCTTCTCCTAGTCTAATGTTGCGCCACACATGAGAGTTGAGACAACAAGTTTTTGTTTTGTCATATCCTGAGTACCAAATGCACCCCTAGAGGAACACGTAAGTAAACTGTTCTTCATTCAAATTAAGGGCTATGAGTACTGAACAAATAAGTAAATTGTCTCTATACACAAGAGGGTACCTACCGAAATTATCAAGGACATTATAATTCATAAGTTTAGTCTACCTCCATGTGCCCCCAGGGACCCAATTATACCATACCAAGTGGTCCTGTATCAAAACTTGATGGAAGACGGTTTTCCTGGGGATCACTAATCGGATAATCCCCATGTGATATTATTAACAAGGAGCTTAAGAAAGGTACAGATTAGTTATGTGAAAAACTTTGCTTAGACACTGAAATCTAACTACGCCTTTTCTCAGAGTTCAATTGAAGCTTGGATGTTTCACTCCTTATAATCAATTTAAGCATATTAGAAGAGAAATGTTTAAGTATGTATTCAAAAATGGCACCAAAAGATAATAATTTGAAGTTTGAACAAAACCAATACAAGCCAAAAAAAAACAATCAAGAAGTATAACAAGGATTAATCCATCTCTTACAATACTTAATACAATTTAGCCAACAAACAGATAATATCCGATGTTCTGGCTAGAAACTGAATCCATGAACTACTCCTTCTGTTCAAAAGAGAGCTACAATTTGCCTTTTGATGCCAAACTTTGTATTCTTCATAATAAAATATGATAGGAATATTTTACAAACTTAACACCAATTATAACTGCAGTGTATTCACTAAAGTTCAATGAACTTGTATAACAAAAAAAAAGATCTTAGAGATTTTATAATCTCAAATAAATTTGAATTAAAAGTTCACATTGTAACCTATTTTTTTCCTTATGGAAGGGGAAGAAACCTATGGCATTGGCAATTAGGGTTTAGGGCATAAGCTTATATCTTCAATTGAACTAAAGTAATGCACAGTTTCAATGGAAAGAAAAAAAATGGAAAACTCTAAACAATATCGCTCTTCTATCGAAATTCAACTCATTAGGGTTAGCAGATTTGAAATTCATCAGATCTACAGATAATAATTTCAAATTCGATTATATAGCAGATAACACAAACATAACCACGTCAAAATTTACGAAATTTTCTGTTTCTACCTGTTAGGAAAAAGCGAAGCAACGGCACCGTTTTGAAGCTGGATCTCGGCAGCCTCAGCAGCGGCTACCGTTGGGAGGATAGCATGAGTAGTAAGTAGAAGGTTCCTATGGATGAGGAAGCCAGTACCGGTGGAAATTCGAGCCATGGAAGGTCCTTTGCCTGAAAATATGGCGGATTTCGTTTTCTCCGACTTTCCTAAACCGTTACAGAAACACCATGACTCCGCTAACACTCCCATTGCAGTTCAATTACCAACTCAAATCGCCTTTAAATCTTCAGATCCAGAAATGCAACTCATACATTTCGTGTTTGTATGTCTATATAGTGCTTATACCGGTAAAAGAGCTGCTGGTTGTGGTGGTGGGGCTTATCAATGGCGGCTATGGAGAGAAACGAAAGGGGGACGAGAAGGTCAATACACACCGGAAGTTTCGGAATTTGTCGGTGAGTCGAGACTCGAGAAGGATGAAGGGTTGGAGGTGTGAATAGTGCAAAAACCTGCAACCTGCAAATCTGCGACTGTTTTCCGATGAGAATTCTGTCTTCAGAAAGGGAAATCGTAGGTGTTCTGTTCAAAACGAGTGGGTGATTAAATGCTTTGAAATTTTGAATTTCATTTGCGGCAGAAGTTAATATTAACAAGTTTTCCATTTTGGAGAAAACGGAGAATATGAGGATTTTGAGTTGTTTTTTTATCCGACAGCTTCATCAAAACTATCTCTAAAATGAAGAAAGTAGGAAAGAGAAAAAGTTGATATCGAGTTAACCCTAAAAATGATTACTAAGTGAGAGCACTAATAGAAATCTTTGAAAAATAATATTTAGAGAGATAAATAATATTTTAATAGATGAATACAATATTTTAGTATTATAATCATTGCTTTTTCTCCAAAATATGAATCTGTTAGAGATGAATGTAATTATTTTTTGGAGATTTTGACTTTTGGTTCTTTATTTTAGAGAAAATTTTAGAAAAACTGTTCGGAAATGCTATTATAAAGAGTAAAGTTATAAATCTATGGATAATTTTATGTTTATTTATAGCAAGCAATAATTCGTTAAAAATAATAGTCAATCAGTGGTGTCAATTTCCAAAACTAAATCAAATCAATAAGAGATTTTTACTTTTAAATCTCTATTTTAGAAAAATTATAGAGAATCTGTTGGAGATGCTCTTAAATATTAAAAAATGCAATGAGCATCAACAAAAAAATTGAAATTTTTTGTTAAAATCAAATTAAAAAAACCCAAAAAAATCTTTCAAAGTCAACCAAAAACCCAAAAACAACCATCGAATCAACAAAAAATCTATCTAAATCAACCAAAAAACTTTAAAAGTTCCTCGAAATGATGGAATTCGGCTAAATACACATCGAACGACTTTGCAGATATTTGATCAATCTTAAAAGTGCCTCTATTTGACAAAAATTCTAGGTTTACCATTGTTTGTAATAGTTTTTGAGGTAATGACTATTGAACATTGTAATTTTAGTTTTTGTTGTTTAACTATTAAACATTGTAATTTGATTATAGCTATGGCAACATTCATAAAGAACCAATAACAACATGTATTAACCGAAAAACTTGCTACTATTATAGTTTATTAGTATACAATATAAGATTTTTCATACAGAATATAAATGATACAGGAATAAGATAGAAAGAAAACATAATGCAGTACCGTGAAGACGCCTCAGATCATATCTGTTGGTGCAAGTGTACCACATCTCAATATATTTTATATATTTATTTTGATGATTACAAACACACCGTATTATTGTTTATCTAACAATCCTATCCAAGTGTACAGTTCTTGAAGAACACGAAGATCTTATCTGAAGAGTTCAAGACGGAAGATTTACGTTGTCATTAGTGTTTATAATTTATAATGATAAACACCCTAAAATAATATACCACTTGGATAATTTCTAAAAACCAAATAAATGATTTTAATTAAATATTTTATTTGAAGATCCTACAAGATTTGGTTGCGTCATGAAGAAGTTGCTTTTTCTGACGCAGGTATACCGCGAGGTACAGGCGGTATACCGCGGCAGAGTTTGCTGTGCATTTGTGATTGGTTGAAGCTACTTTTACAGGCGGTATACCGCGGTGTTTAGCAGGTATACCGCGGGTACGCATTCCAGAAGTCAACTTTGCATGAGAGCCGTTGAAGTGTCAGTGTACTTTTTACTGCACGGTATACCGCGTGCATTTGGCGGTATACCGCGGATGCACATATCCGTTGGAAGCTTCATGCTATATATTTGCATGCTGATGGTGAAGAAAGTGCATACCACACAACACAACAAGCAGCAACCAAACTCTCAGCTCTCTCATCTATTTAATATATATATTTTATAAAACCTTTTTTTTATAAAATATCCAAGTGTGAGATATTATACAAGAGTGATTACCCATTGTGAGTTATACTCCTCTTGTAAGTATTTGAATAACGGGTGTGTGATCCTGTACATCTCAATAAGCTGAGGCTTAGAGAACCGTTTACTTTGCTCTGTATTTGGTTTGTATTCTACCGTAAAGAATACATTTATTGGATCGTGTCGGGAAGTGTCTCGGCTGCTGGTTTATCACAGTTGGTGGTAAATCAGTAAATCTCCGTGTCAAGTATCTCTTACCTTTATCTCTTTATTTATTCCGCTGTGCTTTATTATATTTGTTTATATAAACTGCTTTGCATTTATATTTATTTATATAATCTCTGTGTATTTGTTTATATTTACACTCTTCTTTATTATTTGTATACTCTGATTTATTTTTACTGTTTCCGTACTGTATTTATTTATAAAAGAATTTTTTGAAAGTAAAAGATTTTAAAATACAACCTTACCCCCCCCTTAGGTTGTCTAACATTTGGTATCAGAGCAGGGCTTTCAAAAATTATCTGTTTAAATTTTTAAAGTTATTTCTTTAATTCTTGTTATGGCTCAACAAAATGCTTGGTTTTCTAAATCTCTTCTTATTGATTTCGAAAATTTTGATCTTTGGGCAAATTCTTTTGAACGTTATGTTCGTGGGATAAATCAAAAAATTTGGGATATTATTATTAAAGGAAATTTCAAACCCACAAAATTTCAAAACAACAAAGTTGTTGAAAAACCTAGCTCGGAATGGTCCGACGAAGATGAGGCTAATTATTGTTTAAATTATGAAGCCAAAAATTTTCTCTTTTCGGTTCTTACTAACGATGATATTGAGCGTGTTTATCTCTTTGAAACTGCTCGTGATATTTGGGAGAACTTGAACATCACCTATGGTGGAAACTCAAAAGAAAAGAGAGACGAAACCCGAGATCAAAGAAATGAAGAAACGTGTCTCATCGTCGACTGCGAGAAAGAGGTATGTACTTCATACTCAAGTTATTCTAGTTGTAGTGATAACGATGATGATATTGATATGTCAAATGTCTCTTTTCAAAAATTGATTGTTCTCGTAAATAGTTATAAAAATGAGAATGCTAAATTAAAAGAAGAATTATTATTATGTCAAAATGAGTTGAATAATTGTAAACAAACCATTGCATGTGATAATAAAATCAAAAATGAGTTAAATGATAAAGTTATCACTTTAGAAAAGAAAGCATGCGAAAATATTGTTTGCAAATCTTGCATTGTCTTAAATGATAAAATTGCATGTTTAGAGAAAAGAACATGTGAAAATATTTTATGTACAAAATGCGATATACTTGAAAATGATAATGCATGTTTAAAAGCTAAATGCGATTTATATGAAAAAGATAATCTGTTAGCTAATGCATTTCAAAATAGCAATGATAAAGTGCTTAAAATGCTAAATATGCCTAATCGTATAAATTGTCGTAAAGGCATTGGTTCCGATACATGTGTTGATAAATGTTCGTGTAAACCCATTAAAAGATTTTTTGCATCTCCTAAAGTTGATACGAGAAAACCTCCATATATGTCAAAAATAAAAAATGTGAATTATGGAAGGAAACCGCATGCTCGTATGTATAACGATAATTTTTCTAGACCTAATGCGAATATAAATGCTTCATTTTATGTGTATGATAAATACAATTGCAAAATTAGAATGGTTAGAAAATGGATTCCGAAAGGAATGTTTAATGTTGACAATCCCGGTGGGATGCGTTTGTGGTTTTAAACAAATTATGTAGCTTTGTATGTTTGTCGTGTTTGTTTTATGTCGACAACATATTTTTTGCAGTTTATGTTTTATACTAACTGTTATAAGGACCCATAAGAAAAGGGTACCACGAAAAATTTTCTTTGCCTTTTGTAGGTGTTTCCTGGCGAGGATATAATACGTGGTTTCCTGGCGAGGATATAATACGTGTTTCCTGACGAGGATATAATACGTGTTTCCTGACGAGGATATAATACGTGTTTCCTGACGAGGATATAATACGTGTTTCCTGACGAGGATATAATACGTGTTTCCTGACGAGGTTATAATACGTGGTTACCTGTCGAGGTTATAATACGTGGTTTCCTGACGAGGTTATAATACGTAGTTACCTGCCGAGGTTATAATACGTGGTTACCTGCCGAGGTTATAATACGTGGTTACCTGCCGAGGTTATAATACGTGGTTACCTGCCGAGGTTATAATACGTGGTTACCTGCCGAGGTTATAATACGTGGTTACCTGCCGAGGTTATAATACGTGGTTACCTGACGAGGTCATAATACGTGGTTTTTTTTATCACATAAAATTAACCGAAAATTGAAGCCTTAAGATCCGTTTTGGTGCAAGTGTTTCGTATTGGTTTGTATATCTTTGTCTCTATTGCTTTTTGCATTTTATTTTATCCCTCAAATTTTATAAAATCAAATTGATATCGTTATTAATTTGAGGGGGAGCGTTTTAGCTCTTTTACCCATGAGTTTATGCTCTCTCAATTATATGCATATTTTGAGGGGGAGCATCTCTCGAGGGGAAGCATACCGTCTTTCTTGACCCTTTTTGTTTCGACAAACGGGGGAGAGAAACCGCACATGCTCTTGCTTAGCGGTTGTGTTTGTCATCATCAAAAAGGGGGAGATTGTTGGTGCAAGTGTACCACATCTCAATATATTTTATATATTTATTTTGATGATTACAAACACACCGTATTATTGTTTATCTAACAATCCTATCCAAGTGTACAGTTCTTGAAGAACACGAAGATCTTATCTGAAGAGTTCAAGACGGAAGATTTACGTTGTCATTAGTGTTTATAATTTATAATGATAAACACCCTAAAATAATATACCACTTGGATAATTTCTAAAAACCAAATAAATGATTTTAATTAAATATTTTATTTGAAGATCCTACAAGATTTGGTTGCGTCATGAAGAAGTTGCTTTTTCTGACGCAGGTATACCGCGAGGTACAGGCGGTATACCGCGGCAGAGTTTGCTGTGCATTTGTGATTGGTTGAAGCTACTTTTACAGGCGGTATACCGCGGTGTTTAGCAGGTATACCGCGGGTACGCATTCCAGAAGTCAACTTTGCATGAGAGCCGTTGAAGTGTCAGTGTACTTTTTACTGCACGGTATACCGCGTGCATTTGGCGGTATACCGCGGATGCACATATCCGTTGGAAGCTTCATGCTATATATTTGCATGCTGATGGTGAAGAAAGTGCATACCACACAACACAACAAGCAGCAACCAAACTCTCAGCTCTCTCATCTATTTAATATATATATTTTATAAAACCTTTTTTTTATAAAATATCCAAGTGTGAGATATTATACAAGAGTGATTACCCATTGTGAGTTATACTCCTCTTGTAAGTATTTGAATAACGGGTGTGTGATCCTGTACATCTCAATAAGCTGAGGCTTAGAGAACCGTTTACTTTGCTCTGTATTTGGTTTGTATTCTACCGTAAAGAATACATTTATTGGATCGTGTCGGGAAGTGTCTCGGCTGCTGGTTTATCACAGTTGGTGGTAAATCAGTAAATCTCCGTGTCAAGTATCTCTTACCTTTATCTCTTTATTTATTCCGCTGTGCTTTATTATATTTGTTTATATAAACTGCTTTGCATTTATATTTATTTATATAATCTCTGTGTATTTGTTTATATTTACACTCTTCTTTATTATTTGTATACTCTGATTTATTTTTACTGTTTCCGTACTGTATTTATTTATAAAAGAATTTTTTGAAAGTAAAAGATTTTAAAATACAACCTTACCCCCCCCCCCCCCCCCCCCCTTAGGTTGTCTAACAATATCATTAGAAGTAATTTTACGAAACATTACAACAGTTCTTATTTAATTTCAAATTACGGTACCTAGTTTTTTAATATTAAAAAACCCTAGACACTAATGCCTATTTACTAAAAACATGTTATTTGATGATTTTACTAAAAAAAAACTATTATTACACTTTTTAATTGATAAAATAATTCTTTTTCTAAAAAACCGATAAGTGATTATTTTACCCTTAATTATAAAGAGGGATTTTATTTATTGCATAATTAAGGATAGAATGAGAAAGTAGGTGTATATTTTTAAAATAGTATTATAAACATTTATCTTGAAAGAGAGGAAGTAATAAACTCATTGAGTAGACCAAATTAGAAAGAAGTGTAGGCAATAATTAATTTTATTAATATCGGGGGTACCCATGAGTTGGGTTGATCGAGCTGAAAGCGTTGAAAAACTCGAGCCAATGTTTGCGGTTTGTAATTTGTTAACCCAACCCAACCCGTTTGGGTTGGTCGAGTTTATTTAAACAAAGTAAAATCAACAGTGGGAACATAAAATAAATGAAACATTCATTTGAAATACGGTCAATAATTCAAGAGAATGTACGAGTAATCAAATATTTAAGTATTGCATATAACTTTTCAACAATGTTCTCTTATAAGTTTCATTGATCGTTGTCGCCAAGTCGTTTTTTGGTAACCTATACATATGAAAGAGAAATACAACTAATTTTAGAGAACCGCTAAAATTTTCATCGGGTTATCGAGCTGGTCGGGTTACTTTGAGTCTAACTCAATTTCAAACCAATAGACTCGGTTTACACTAATTTTGCATCGATTATATGTCAGGTTACCTCAAGTTCATTTTTTCAGGTTGGTAGAGGTGGTTGGGTTTATGACTTTATCTTTTTTTTATCATCCCTAATTGTATGGTGATCTTTATTAACACGCATATAAATTTGGTTTGTAATCTTATATGCAAATTTTTTCGAGTAACTTGACCCGCTTACATCCACCAACTAGTTATGTTGACGACAAATGCCTGAATGGTCTAGAGTCATTATAGGCATTGGCAGATCCACTTCATATTTAGGGGGGGGGGGGGAGGGGGGGACCTCATTAAAAAGAAAAAAAATGAATTCTTTTAAGGTAAAAGCATGGTATTTTTAACTTTCTTGCTTAATGTCCCTCCAGTAATTGTACGTCCAGAACCTCATCAACCAAAAAAAGTGTCCTGAAATCAACCAAAAATAGCTCTTGAAATTGACCAAAAAACAAAAAAGACCTTCAAAATCGGAATTCTTTAAAATCAACGAAAAAAGCTTTTAAAAACACTCGAAACGTCGGATTTAGGCTAAAAATACATCGGACAAGTTTACGAACATTTAAACTATCTTAAAAGTGACCCAACTAGGAAAAATTCCTGGATCCGCCACTGATTATAGGCAAATGTCCACAAAGATTCAAACCCTGTTTGTATCAGTTACAACCATCATGAAAAGGTAAATTGATAAGCGCTCAATTTTGAGTACTTAAGCACTTTCTTTTTTCTTCTTTAGATAGAATTTTGCACTTTAAAATCACAATTCAAATGAGACACCCCTGTCATAAAAACAAATGGATAGTGTCTCGAGTTAGTTAAACCACAACTTCCCTCTCTTTCTACAAAAATGTCCACCTCCTTACGAAAACACCAATAATTATTCTTTTCCATTTCCAAATGGGTCTAGAACCCTAGTGAAAGAAGGATACAAGGGCAAATTGGTTATAAAAAATAATTAGCATGATATACATAATATAAAATAAAATGAAAATTGGTTATAAAAAATACAGTTTCATTAAAAATGACAAACAAGTCCACCCCTAATTTCACAACCCAATAGAAATTCCATTTTCATTAATGTCACTGCAAGATAGCATCATATTTAGGAAGGGGATTTAGGTTGGTTTATCCACCACATTCTCCATGAGAACTTGCTCCAGCTTCATAAGGCCTCAGCTCGTATCGGATTTCTCCAATGCTGCAATCGAATCCCACTCTCGTTAGTGTAAAACCAACAAAATAGAAAAGGTTCGAGATGGTCAACTACATTCCACCCTGCTACATTAATCCAAACTGAATCAACGAACCCAGTAAATCTAACACAAACTGGGGTATGGGCACGGTAAGATGTACGCAACCATTCCTTCACCCTGCTAAATGATGGCACTAAGGGTGTGTTTGGTAAGCAGATAGGAGACGGTAGGCGGGTGAAAGAATTGTTTTAGGGTTTCAACTTGACATGGGTATTTCAGTAATTTACCAATTTTGTTCCACCTATTTTGGTGGGGCAAAGTAATTATTGTCCCACTCAAGCCTCGCCCCCTCCCCAATCTAATGTCGCACCAAACGTGGGACAACAAGATTTCGTTTTGTCCTATCCCTCGTACCAAACGCACCCCAAGTTACATTTGTTTCAAGTCGCTAGAATGTTAGTTTGTAAAAGTCACTTTCATAAGAAGAAAAATAGCCTAAGTTTCATTACAAGGTTACTATGTGTGTGCTTATATGAAGCATAGCAATAAGCATTCAAACCCACCAAGCTTTTTGTTGATAATTAGGAGTCGTTTACCAAATGCTTACCAGCAAGAGTCACCCCTCGGCCATCAAAATTGATTGTTTGTAAGTGTCTCTTACCCAGTAAGCACTAACCCGGTAAGAATCTTTCTCCCTCACTTATCGGGTAAGAACCTCGGTTGTTGTCATGCCTCTTACGAGGTAAGATTTTCAGTCCTTACCATGCTCATTTGGTAAGCGTTTAGTAAGCAGCCCCTTTGTTTCAGTGACGACTAATTAGATGGTTTTGATAAAGGTTGCACACTCCCTAAATTTTAATGTAACTTGTGAGTCAATCGCTGGCTGTCATACCCCAACCCGTTTTCACCTACTATTGTATAAACATAAGATAGTACAAGGAGAGGGGAGAGAGGTTACTATTGTAGTTCAGAAGCTTCTCGATGAGATCAACATGAGTCATCAGCATTCTTCGGCAACAATAACGAACAAGTCCCAAAGCATCAAGGGCATCTCTGTACCAGTCAAAACACAAAGACCACACGTTATAAAATGAATCAAAGTTTTTACGAACCCACTCAACGATTTCCAAAGAAAAATAAGAACATGATGAGAAGTTATTTATAACCATTTGCATCCAT
Source organism: Saussurea involucrata (assembly GCA_033807775.1). NCBI lineage: Eukaryota > Viridiplantae > Streptophyta > Magnoliopsida > Asterales > Asteraceae > Saussurea > Saussurea involucrata. The sequence continues at coordinate 228,567,739 of CM066314.1, forward strand.
ATGATATTATAGGTGTTAGGAAATTCTAATTTGTTAACATAAGATTCTGAAAATCAAGAGGCATGAGGTTCTAGTAGATATCCACTTTTAATCAATGTATAAGTGTTGATAAATTTTACATTTTACATATATTTATTCAAAGAAATGAGAGCCACGGTAAATGTAAAGAAATCACTACATAAAAACTAGTGAGAATTCATGTAACGTAAGGGCTCATACGGTAACATCACAAGGAAAAACCACCGATTATGACAACATAAGAAAGAAAGAGAGAAAAAATTTCTCATAGTGTAATGCATACATTAGCCATTTAGCCGGGGTTCTTCACGGAAACAGCCTCGGACCCTTTGGGTCAGAGGAAAAGGTTGTTTACCAAACGCTCACTAGGTGTCACTTACCTTACCGAGTGAACATTGCAAGGACCGAGTTTCTTACCCAGTAAGAAGCATAGGAAGAACCGAGAATCTAACTAGGTAAGTGAGGGAAAGGACTCTTACCCAGTAAGCACTTACCGGGTAAAATTTACCAACAATCACTTTAATAGACAAAAATGTTATTCAACAAGAGTGCAGTTGGTAGGCAGGACGCTAAAAAAACTTGTCTGTTGTTTGGTATGAAATTAGACCCAGACAGGACAGTAGCTGATTGGGACAATAATATGTTTTTTCGTCCCAACAGAAAAAATCATAAAGATGGGATGTAAATTACCAAACTACCCATGTCAAATTAAAACCCTAAAACCTTCCATAATCTTTTACCGGCCTACCTCACTCTTATCGGCCTACTAGATGCACTCTAAGGGCTAAGAAGCCAATACGAAAACAACACAATACTAACACATCAATATGAGTTTTATGAAGGCAATGTTTACTGAAACCACATAGTGAACATAAGACCATCTCCAATGGGGTCACTAAATCTAAACATTAAACACTAAATTTGGTGTAAATGACACTATTCACATCTCCAATGGGATCTCTATTTTCCACACCAAATTTAGGGGTTGTTTGGTTGGTTTTCCATTAAGTCCTGTATGAATAAAGTTGTCTGTGTGGACTAATCTGTCAGTATAGGTTGGAAAAGTTTTTGTTTGGGAGGGTTATTTCATAGATGAAAGGAGCATGTTTTTTTAATTGGGAGAGACGGGTTTGGACAAGAATTGGCTTTCTGCATAAAGCCCCCTCCTAAAAGCTTAGTGAATAAGCCACTTTTTATATCATTAAGCCACTACCAAACAGTCATGTATAGCTGGCCGAATAAGCTATAAGTCTCATCAAGCTCATTAAGCTGCTAACAAACAGGCCCTTAGTGTAATGAATAGTATTTACACTATATTTGGTGTAACACTATTCATTTACACTGCTTTTTATCACTTTAAAAAAATATTGTTACCCATTGGAGTTGATTTACTATTAACACTAAAATTTACACTACTTTTTACATTATTTTTGACATTTGGTGTAAAATATAGTGTGACCCATTGGAGATGTCCTGAGGATGTTAGGTGCTATAGAGTGTTACAATCTACTATTTCCGAAAATCTAAACATACAATGGCTGTTTGGATACATTGTGTTGTTAGAAGTGCTTGAAGTGCTGCAAATACCAAGTTTCTTTGTTTCCTTAGATTGTGATTCTTTCACTTACGTATCTATAATTACAATCAACAAATCATTGCTGTTCTCCGTAATACAAGCATTATTGGAAAGTAGTTACAGAAAATTTCTCACCCTTCGGTGTAATCAGACTGAAGAAGATCAAGATATGTGTCCCATTTGTTGCCAATAACCTAACAAATCAAACAAATTAGTTGATGAAATTAGGTTATTGAGGAAATTACGGAACCCTAAACAAACATACAATAAATAATACGAAAAGGAAGGGGGTGGTAACAATGAGTATAGATGGAATTGGTTGGTCGAGAATTAGGGTTTTACCTTGCCGCAAGTGAAACACCGAACAGGAATAATCATCTTTCAGTTTTCTTTACTTTTTCGTCTTCCTGACCTGCTACGACTTATATACCCAAGGATATTGGGAGGGACGGTTGCCGAGTTGCAAAAAATATTTATGAATTTGTTGGTTCATATGATAGTGAAAGCTAAGATGAGAAAGCAAGAAAAGAATGCATATTCGGATAAGAGTGAGGGGTCGTTTGTATTTGCCGAATCGTTTTGGTGCTCGATAATTAAGTGGTCAAAATTATTAAGAGGCTCTTATGATATAGTGTAAAATGAAATATCCTTATTTGGTAATTGTTCAGAATGAAATTAGGGCGTTGAATGGTTAAGGAAGGTCCAAGATACAAAATCTTTCAATGGGTTTTAGAACCATTAAGATACAGACATTTTTTTGTCAAACAAGATTCACCTCTTAACGATTCAGATGTTGCCTCTTAATGAAACTATTAAGAGGTAAACAAACAGCCCCTAAGAAAAGGATTTGGATGCATATTAGGATAAGATGTATCAAGATTTGATGCATTGAGATGTATCAAATCAATTCTTATATCAAAAGTGATTCACGTGTGGATTTGAGATTAAAAAGAATAAAATGTCCAAATTATTTCTTACCTTTTCACTTTAACTCTTTTTCTCACACCATTCTTGTTGAACAAGAGATTAAGAAGAGGAAATGTGTCATTTTTGCTAGTATATCTTGTAGATTGAAAAATTATGTGGTTTGTAATTTTAATAATTTTGTTGAAGAGTTATAATTTATTTCATTTCCTTCATTTTCCTCCCACATTTGAGAGTAAACTTATTTTTATTTATTCTTTCGATTTCTTTCTTTTCTCTCCTAGATTTTTTTTTAAGAACATGATTTCCTCATCTTCCCTCTCTTTCACTTCATTTCCTTCGTAATAAGGATTTCGAGAATACATCCTCAGTGTTGATATACATAGCCACCTTCTTTTTTTAAAACCTTTTTTAATTCGTGAAATCTGTAAGATATATTTTAAACCATAAAAAGTCGATTAAGAAAGCAAAATCTAAATTAATTTATATATATATATATATATATATATTTCTCTCCTGTTCTCTCTTGCTTCTCTTCATAACATACACTCATACACGCACACACACACACACACAATTAAATGTACATGTTGTGGATATTTTGATACAAATACTATTATACTAGTACGGAAACCGCGCGTTGCGCGGTAGCATGAGTAATTTTGGTAGTAATATGTAGATTGTTCATTTAAATAAATATATAAAGATGTAAAATACTTCACTCTAAGACCTTCAGTACCGCCAGCGGGCTCGGGCTCGGGTTCGAGCGGGATACGGTACGGGGGTGGCGGGCTTCCTCTGCGGGCTTGGGAGGCGGGTTCCAAAACCCGAGAAACCCGAAGGCTAGTTTGTGTTAATTTTTTTTTTTAATTTTTTTATAAATAATTTGAAAATAAAGTTGTTGGCAACGGCTCCTTTTAAAAAAAAAATTATTTTTTCAATTTAATCACACTATATATATAATCCTAAAACTCATTTTATTTTTCACACAAAACAACTCTCTCATTCTCTCATTCTCTTTCATTCTCTATATTTTAAACAATATGGATTCGCCACAACCCGGTTCACCGACCGCATCATCATCATCCGTAGACACCGACGAGTTGTTGCATCTACAAAGGGAAGTTTTTCGACAGACTGCACAATTAATTTATGGTAGCACCGCCTCATCGTCAAGAAGAGAGAGGGTCGCGAACATAGAAAGAGGTCGAGTAGCTGCAAACGAGCGGCTTATGCGGGACTACTTTGGCAACAACCCGGTTTATACACCGGATATGTTTAGGCGGCGGTTCAGGATGAGGAGGCAGCTATTCGAACGAATAATTGAAGATTTAGAAGGAGAGTATCCATATTTTACACTTCGGTTGGACGGCAGACGCAAACAAGGTTTTTCTCCGATACAAGAGTGTACTTCCGCTATTCGGCAATTGGCGTATGGAGTAGCTGCTGACGCACTTGACGAGTACATCCGTATGGGAGAGAAAACGGCACGAGATTGTCTGTACAAATTCTGCACAAGTATTATTGAACTGTATGGTCAAAAATATTTACGCAAGCCTACTTTTATTGATATTCAGAAGTTGTACGCCGCGCATGAAGCTAAACACGGATTTCCGGGCATGCTCGGAAGCATATACTGTACTCACTGGGTGTGGGCAAATTGTCCGGTAGCATGGCGAGGTCAATTCATGAGAGGTGATCATGAGCACCCGACAATCATGCTAGAAGCAGTGGTCTCTCAAGATCTATGGATCTGGCACGCATACTTTGGTGTTGCCGGTTCCAACAACGACATCAATGTTCTCAATCAGTCGCCCATCTTGAACGATGTATATGATGGAAAAGCACCCGACTGCCCTTTTGAGGTGAATGGAGCCACCTACGAGCACGGATATTATCTAGCGGATGGGATATATCCGGAATGGGCTACTTTCGTAAAATCATTTACGTGCCCACAGGACCCTAAACGACAAAAGTTCAAGTCCGCGCAAGAAGCGGCACGTAAAGATGTTGAACGAGCTTTTGTCGTGCTTAAACAACGTTGGCATATACTTCATAACCCGGCAAGCGGATGGGAACCGACAAGATTGGCAAACATTATGTACGCTTGTGTCATATTACACAATATGATACTCGAAGACGAAGACCATGCTATTTGTGGTGGCGATGAAAACGACTTTTTCACGGATGATATTGAAACCCAAATCAGTGAGGAACAACGCGCGGAAAATGTTCGAGAAGTCAAAAACCGGGGCACTCATAATAACCTTCGGTCGGATTTGGTCGAACATATTTGGCGTATCCAAGTTCCCAACAATGACGACGAGTAGATTTTTAAATTTATTTTGTAATTTTTAAATTTATTTTGTAATTTTTATTTTTAATGAATGATATGAATTTTTATTTTTATTATTTATCTTATTTTTATTTATTAAAAAATATATAAATATTTTTATTTTGTTAAATAATTAAATGTATAAATAAAAGAATTAAAAAAATGAGGTGACAAGAGGGCTTGAGGGTAGCGCTACGCCACTTTAGGGCTTGAGGGCTTGAGGAGAGGGTTAGGAGAAAAGCTGATGTGGCGCTGATGTGGCGTTTGAGGGCTTGAGGGCTGCGCTACGGATGGCCTAATAATGCAATCTTATGTCTTTCATATTTCTTTTATATACATAAAGATGTTATATAAATACCTTTATTTTGCAAAACGAAGGTGGTTTTTAACCTTATCCATTTCAAAAAAAAACATCATCTTATCATATACTTACATCTATTCTTCAAACTAAAGATGTCTCCTTAGTATGGGATAACCAAAGTCACACTTTATATCAAAATTTTAAAAGAGTTAACTCTCGTAATGCCACATCATACTCACATTCATTCTTCAAGCTCAAGATTTCTCATCAATAAGGAATAACCGGAATCACACATACTTCAAAATTTTAAAATATTCCAATCTTAAAAGATTTTTTCATTTTGTATAGTTAACTTGTTTGCTAAAAGAGCGTTGGTCAAAATGAACCAACCGTAACTTTTGAGGATCGGCCAATAAGAGTCATCCCCATGAGTTACCACAAAAGCATCTCAAACTCCCTTCATATGCCACCATTCATTGTCAATATTTCATCATTTCATCAATGTAGGATACACAAAACTCAACCACAATTCAAGAAATGATGAAATATTCATTCATTAGGATATTATCTCATTCTTTGTGGGTTTACTTTGATATATATATAAAAATTACTTTTTATTTTGTATAGTTAACTTGTTTGCTAAAAATAAGTCCGGCTAAAATGAACCAACCATAAGTTTAGACGATTGGGAGGATCCAATAAATGAGTTTAAAGGATCGGTGAAGAAGAGCCAACCCCATGTGTTACAACAATGACATCTCAACCTCTCTTCATATACCAGCCGTTCATAGTTAATCTTTCATTACTCTATCAATGTGGGATACACAAAACTCAACCACAATTCAAGAAATGATAAATATTCATTCTTTAGGATCTCACCCCACTATTTGTGGGTTCCTTATAAATACATAAAGATTTCTTATAACTACCTTTGTTTTGCAAAAAAAAAAGTAGTTATTAACCTTATCATTTTCAAAAGAAAAAAATATCATCTTTTCATATACCCACGTCTCTTCTTCAAACTAAACATGTCTATTTAATATGCAATAACCAAAATCACACACTATATATAAGGATTTAAAATAGTCAACTCTCATAATGCAATATCATATGTATTTCATCTTTCTTTAATATATATAAAGATTTCATATAAATGAGTTTATTTTGTAAAATGAAGGTAGTTATTAACCTATTCATTTTCAAAAGAAAAATACCATTCTTTCGTATGCCCACATCTATTCTTCAAACTAAAGATGTCCCGTTAATATGGGATAACCAAAATCAAACTATACATCAAGATTTTAAAATACTTAAACTCTCAAAATCACATCCTTTATCTTTCTTATATATATATATATATATATATATATATAGCAAACTAACATTCTAGTTTTCTAAGAAATGTTTTACCCTTTTATACTCACATTCATTCTTCAAACTAAAGATTTCTCATTAATGTGGGATAATCGAAATCACATCTGCTTCAAGATTTTAAAATGCTAAAATCTTATAATTTTTTTAATTCCTATTGTTAATGTGTTTGCTACAAGAGCGTTGGCCAAAATTATCCAACCCCTGAATTTTGAGTATCGACCAATATGAGCCAACTCCATGAGTTACAACAAAGACATCTCAACCCCCTTCATACACCAACCATTCTTTTGTCAATATTTCATCACTCCATCAATAGGGATACACAAAACTCAAGCTCCATTCAAGAAATGATAAATACTCATTTCTTAGGATGTCATCTCATTCTTTGTGGGTTTTACTTTGATATATATATATATATTTATATATATATATTTGTTGGCCAAAAAAAGGTCTGCTAAAATGAACCAACACGTGAGTTTAAAACTTTAGAGAATCGGCCAAGATGAGCCAACAACATGAGTTTAGATAATCTAACCCACGAGTTTAAAGAAACCATCTCAACCTTCCTTTATATACCAACCATTCATAGTCAATCTTTCATCACTCTATCAATGTGGGATACATAAAACTCAACCACAATTCAAAAAATGATAAATATTCATTTCTTAGGATGTCACCTTATTCTTTGTGAGTTTTACTTTAATATATATAAAGATATATATACAAAAAATATTTGTTTGCCAAAAAAGGCCGGCTAAAATGAACCAACCCTTGATTTTAGAACATTAGAGGATCGGCCAAGAGGAGCCAACAACATGAGTTTAGAGAAGGCAACCCACTACTTTAAAAGAAACCATCTCAACCTCCTTTCATGTACCAACCATTCATAGTCAATCTTTCATCACTCTATCAACGTGGGATACACAACTCAACCACAATTCAAGAAAATGATGAATACTCATTCCTTAGGATGCCACATCATTAGTTGTGGGTTTTACTTTATTATTTATAAAGATATATATACAAAAAATATTTGTTTACCAAAAAAGGTCGGCTAAAATGAACTAACCCGTAAGTTTAGAACTTTAGAGGATCGGCCAAGAGGAGCCAACAACATGAGTTTAGAGAAGGCAACCCATGACTTTAAAGAAACCATCCCAACCTCCCTTCATATACCAACCATTCATAGTCAATTTTTCATCACTCTATCAATGTAGGATACACAAAACTCAACCACAATTCAAGAATGGATGAATACTTATTCCTTAGGGTGCCACATCATTCTTTATGGGTTTTACGTTAATATATATAAAGATTTGTGAACTAGACACTCATGTGGCGTTTGTTTTTTAAGAGGTCTGGATTTTGAAGTCTTATTTCACTTCTGATTAATAAGAGGCAGTGCTGAAGTCTGAAATCTGAATCAATAAAACTATTTGTTTTTGCAACGTCTAGAATCTGAATCTTAATCAACAAGATTTTGTTTAATTTATAAATTACAAAATAGTAAAAATTGATGTCGTATTTTTTCTTTTTAATTTTAATTATATTTCATAGTCCACGTTACTTAGTCTTCCAACCCACACAAGAAGAATATAATCATGGTTTCTCTGGATGAAGAAATGATGAACTGATGACGGCTCTAAGAGGTTATAAGATATTAGGTTACATCTTATGATTTCAGACGAATTTCAGACTTAAGAGCCTCCGAAATCTGAAAAAAAATTCAAACAGTATGAACGTAAAAACATCTGACTAATTCAGACTTCAGGAGGTATTAAGAGGTTTTTTAGACAAAAACAAACAACCCTTATTTTAGAAATACTAGTCATCGTACCCGCGCGATGCAGCGGGATGCAATTCGATTATGAAACCAAATCCTCAATCTTGCTACCTGCTTGGTATTATTTTTTATTAAATAGGCATTAGCCAAATATGTCTAAAAAAATTCAATTGATGCATAGGTCTCATTAGAGCTCACTTCTCAATCGATGAGGAAAAACTCAAAGGCGAAGATAATTCATTTGGATGAGGACGATGAAAACAAGTTCCTCGTTTGTATCCCTATTTACCTGTCCACTCCATATTTATCCATATAAAAAAAGTTTCGAAAGAGACTTACTTGGCAACGATCTAACTCTAAAACCAATCTTAGATTATAAAAACGCAATCATCGAAATTATGAACATCCAAAGATTCGCCTGCCATGACTTCTATATGTACCATCATTATTGCTTATGTACAATCGAGATGCACTACCTTCAACATCAGCATCTCCTTCATAAAGAACATCCCCATTACTTTCTCTAACCATCAGATCATTCCCACCGCTATTAACATGCATCGAACACACATCCGCCATAAATTTATATGCACTTATGTTAAGAGGAAACGCATCTATTTCAAAGTATAAATTGATTAATACCAACGAAAATGGCAGCAAAAGGCTATCCCCATAGTTGTGGTTCACATTTAGTTAATGCAGCTTATAAATAACATCAATATATATATATATATATAGAGGTGTATGGTTCCGTAGGAAATACTTACATATTGAACAGGTGACATCCTCAGTGCAATAAAGTATGTCCTTTCTGTTGATAACATTACATATTTAAAACAAAGGAATATGACTAATTAATTCAGAAATTCTCTTCATAATTTAACCAAATAGTAAATTTAAATCAATAGACATGTATTTGAATGCAATAACACCATCTTACAATTGGTTCCTGTTGCGGAGCTTCTGAACAAGTTGATGTATGTATTCCTTATAAAATTACAGAGGAAGAAAAAAATTAGTTATCAATAGCATAAATGGTGATCCCTTTGCACTTAAATGTATTAATATATAACAAGAAAATAATCCATACGTATTTTGTCTGCACGAGGGTCGATCAGGTCCTTGCCAAGTAAAATTGTTGTATGATAGGTCACTGTATCAAATATATCACATATAACATTGGTTGCTTAATAATCACAAAACTGTAAATTAACTTAAACATAGACAAAATAAACTTACATGCTACCTCCATTTAGCAAAAGTGAATCCATTATGTCTCCACTTAGCATGTTACCAGTTAAAAACCTATTTAAAAACACATCACATTTCAGTTGAGCCATAACCAACCGCTACACAATAGAACTTGAAAATATCCGCAAATTATTTAATGTCATCACACTTACACAAATCTCAAGCTCCTCCCAATGATGTTTGGGGATATTCCTCCTACCAAACTGTTAAAACTTGCGTCCCTTTCAAATTGAAAGTTGAATGTCATTAGATGTACTAACAAAGAAGAATTAAATTTAAAAATAATTGATTACCCAGAATATACGTGACTGCTTGGTAGTGGCTTAATGATATAGAAAGTGGATTATTTAATAAGCTTATAGGGGAGAGCTTTATGTAGAAAGCCAAGTTTTTTCCAAACCTGTCCCTCTCAATTGAAAAACATCTATTTCCATCCCCTTCCAAATAAAACCTTCCCAATCTATACAGACAGATTAATCCATACATACCACTTTATCCATAGAACTTAATGAAAAAAACAACCAAACAGCCCCAAAGTTGTTGGTTTGTATAAACTTAAATCCTATTAATTACTTTATTAATTAGATCTAGATGTTCTAAAATGCCCATTTTTAACATCCATTCCAGGCTACAGAAAATACACATGCTAGAAGGGTGTACCTTAAGGAAAGTGAGTGGGCCATGGGTTTTGAATAAGCCAGCTTCAGAACCACCAACCATGAAAGGAGCATCAGCAGATGAAACAAACTCTTTCTGACCACTCCATGAACCAGAAACAAGATCAGCAGAAATGGAAGAAGCAAAAATATACATTGTCGACAAGAAGTTAGACACACCATTAGATATGGAAGAAACATCGGTTGTGCTTTCAAGAAGCGATCCCTTTGTCCACCTTTTTTAACATGTTTAGAGCTGCCTTTGGTTGATCCATAGGAACCATATGACCCGCATCGTGAACCTGATGGCATCAAACCAGAAATGTCAAAAGAGAACTTATACCTCCGAGCTACATTTTAAACTGGAATTCTCAAAACATACCTCAGAGACTTTTATATACAGTAAGAAATAAAAATTCCTAACTCGCCAAATTTGGGAATTTGCTCGAAGTCACACCAAAAAACATGGCACTACAATTCATCAGAGTAAATATATATTACTAACCAGGGTACATGTTACCTATACAAATAAACAAAATGTGTGCACAAAACAACTCTATAAACCTAAACATGGACAAAGAGAAAGAAATTCACTTGTAAATTCGTTGTCTTTGGCTCCTTTGTTGTGTCTTTTGCCTCCTTGGCGGATTTATCCATCCCACTGCTTCCCATTACTCAAATGAGTACCACTTTATATATCCTACAACCATTCTATTAATGGAATCCAAACACACACATTAATATTTAATAGATAGAATGAACAAAAGCAAAAATATTAGGAAAACATAAAGGGCTTGCAAATTGAATAAGACAGGGCTACAAGAATTGAAATTCAACCATTATTTTTGCACATTTTAAACTGGAATTCTCAAAACATACCTCAGAGACTCTTATATACAGTAAGAAATAAAAATTCCTAACTCGCCAAATTTGAGAATTTGCTCGAATTTACACAAAAATAACACGGCACAATTCATCATTATCGAAGGTGATATACTACACCACACAAACATCGTACTATCAATATAATATAAGAACTAACTTTCACCAAATACTTAACAACATAAACATAATAAGATAGAAAAATTGGCGTAATTAATCAAGAACCCTAAATAAACTGCAGTCACGTTCAACATTCATGCAGTTAAATTATGAGGTTATGATGGATCAAATTACCAAAAATCAAACCGGCGAGCTCTTGCAATTGCAATAACAACCTAGATCAAACTCAAAACCCTAAATACAGAAAGATTAAACAACGGGATGATGAAAAGGTGGGATTTGTGGAGAGATCGCATTCAAATAGGTGGCGTCAGGACTCAGGCGTGAGCAGTCTCCAGGTATACCTTCGAGCTCCATTTCTGAAAAATAGAGAGAGAGAGGTCACAGCAACTTCTTCTCTACTGTGTACATTCACTCCTGAAAACATAAATGAAGTTATGAAGACAACCAAATCTTGAAAAAAGTGAACACTAAGAAGAGCATCACCGGGAAATTGTAGAATCCCCTTTCGTCCTCCTCCCTCTGGGATGAACAGTAGAACAACGCTATAGCCTGAAAAAAAATCCTAATTTAGTTTTAGTAAAAAATAAACGCTGAAACTTATGAAACTGAGAAAATCATATGCAACCCACATAACCAAATCAAAAACCCAGAAAACCCCATATGAGAAATTCAACAACCATATGATAAACCCAACACATAAGCAGAGAAGGAGAAGAAGGAGTAGAAAACCAACACAAATAAAACTTAACCAGGTTTGAGAACGATTGAGTGAACGATGGAGAGAACGACGAGAAAGAGAGAAGATGCAGCGTGATTTGAGAGAGAGCATCAATAAGGGAGCATTAAATTTGAGAAATGGAGCATGAAATATGAGAGGGAGATAAATGAGGAAGACGATCAGTTTATAGAAGAGTGTGAGAAATTGGTGCAGACGTGGGGAAAGGTCGTGGAGAAGGAGACGGGAGGAGAACCGGAGGTGTTAGAAAAAAAACTGTGTTAGTCCCAGATGGCTATAACAAGTATTGTAGAAGGGGGGGGGTTGAATACAATACTCAAAATTTTCACAATTTTAATTCTTTTATTGAAAATCTTTCAACAAGAATTACACATAGAAAACTTAAGACTGTTGCGGAAAAGAACAGATAAACTATTCTAACAATCTTACACAAAGTATACAACAAAATAACTAAGAACACTTAGAACAAAGCTATAAAGTTTTTCAAGCAAACTGGAAATTCTTGCACTTAGAGAATTCTTCCAGTTTGCGTAGAATATCAAGAGCTCACAGTAATCTTCAAAGTCTCTCAAGATGTATGTATTTCAGTATGGAGAGCTCTTCCTTTTATAGTGACAAGGAGTGTGCAAGCATTGAATGCTTGAGACACTTGTCATCTTCACACTTGCTGAGGATGTTGACTTCTGGAAAGTTGTGAAGTCCTTGTCACCTTTTACTAGGTGCAGACAGAGTAGCTTGAGCAGATAACAGGGACCTTAGCTGAAAATGGATAATAAGACAGAAGGTCACTTTATCCATGTAGAAAATATCTTCTCAATTTGTCTTCTTATGTCTCTCAGTTTTGTCTTCTTTTGCTTCTCAAAATCTCTTTCAACAAATGCACCACCGAAGAAAGGTTGTAAGATTTCTTCCAAGACAAAATGAATTTGCTTCTCATTTTGTCTTATTATGTCTCTCACTTTTGTCTCCTTTTGCTTCTCAGATTTTCTTTCAAGAAAAGCACCACCGATGGAAACTTGAGATATGTGACACATCTTTGGAGAAAGCATCTTTGAAGCTTCTTTGAGGTCCCACCGAAATGTCATTTGGGATATGTGACACATCTTTGAGATATGTGACATCATCTTTGAGATATATGACATCATCTTTGGGAAAAGCTTCTTTGAGACTAGGCCGAAATAGAGAGAAGTTTCGGTGGAAATACCACCGAAATTGTGAGAACAATTTCGGTGAACAATGACTTGTATGTTTGAGAAAAGATCTTTCACTTCCACAATGAGAGAATCTTTAATCTTGACTTTGGTTGATCTTTGACTTCACCAAACATTTGATATCTTGTACAAGCCATTACAAAGAACCATGCATCCAAAATTTCTCTAAGTATAAAATGTTTTTCAAAGTATAAAAGGAGATCATGAGGTCATCTTCAAATCTTGATGACCCAACAATCTCCCCCTATTTGATGATGACATCCATACTTAGAAAAACATGAGTAAGATAGTGAATAATGCAAGTTGACCCTTCTTTACTCTTTTGGGTTCTTTTTCACACAGTCCATTTTTTTTTTTTTTTTGTGTGTGTATGTATATATGATATTTACATATAAGAAAAAAAAATAAAAAGGTATAGCTGTACAAATAATCGAAAGGAAAAGGAAAGAAGTATAAACAGTATAAACAGAATGAATATTACTTGCATCTTTGGAGGGGCGAGTTGAAACTTGTGTCTGGCTTGAGGATTCTTCATTTTGATCAGCAACCTTAGGATACTTCTGCCCAACTGTTGCATCTTGGCATCTTTTCATGTTTAGCATCAGCATCCTTTGTCTTTGTTTTGCTCCCCCTCAGTTAGATCAGACGGTCTTTGTGTTTCTCCCCCTCAGTTAGATCCGCCCGGACTGAAGTGCTCCCCCTTGACCGGTCCGTCGATTTCCTCATTTTTTCAAGTTGGTCGCTGTATATGAGTACTGAGGGTTTATGTTGCTCCCCCTCAGATGAATTCTCCCCCTCAGCGGCCGACGTAGGAAAAACACCAAGAGAAAATGAAAAGATCGGCCAGAACCAAGACCAGTTTTTTTTTTTTTTTTTTTTTTTTTTTTTTTATACCTTTCCACCGAAAATTGAGCAAAATCCACCGAAAATAGGCTATTTTCGGTGGAAAATCGGTAGGTTTTTTTTTTTTTTTTTTTTTTTTTTTACCTTTCCACCGAAAATTGAGCAAAATCCACCGAAAATAGGCTATTTTCGGTGGGATTTTCGGTGGAAAATCGGTAGAATTTTTTTTTTTTTTTTTTTTTTTTTTTTTACCTTTCCACCGAAAATTGAGGAGAATCCACCGAAAATAGGCTATTTTCGGTGGGATTTTCGGTGGAAAATCGGTAGGATATTTTTTTTTTTTTATTTTTTTTTTTTTTTTACCTTTCCACCGAAAATTGAGGAGAATCCACCGAAAATAGGCTATTTTCGGTGGAAAATCGGTAGGTTTTTTTTTTTTTTTTTTTTTTTTTACCTTTCCACCGAAAATTGAGCAAAATCCACCGAAAATTGGCTATTTTCGGTAGGATTTTCGGTGGAAAATCGGTAGGATTTTTTTTTTTTTTTTTTTTTTTTTTTTTTACCTTTCCACCGAAAATTGAGGAGAATCCACCGAAAATAGGCTATTTTCGGTGGAAAATCGGTAGTTTTTTTTTTTTTTTTTTTTTTACCTTTCCACCGAAAATTGAGCAAAATCCACCGAAAATTGGCTATTTTCGGTAGGATTTTCGGTGGAAAATCGGTAGGATATTTTTTTTTTTTTTTTTTTTTTGCTTTTCCACCGAAAATGAAGGAGAGTCCACCGAAAATTGGCTATTTTCGGTAGGATTTTCGGTGGAAAATCAGTAGTAAAACTTCTAAGACATTATGGAGAAAATCTTCAAAGTGAAGAAAAGATTGGAATTTCATCTTCCAATTTGATGACCCAAAAAGATTGAGTTTGAGGATTTGGGGTGACATCTGTAGAAGAGTTTGTAGTGGGTGGATTGGTGGAGGGATTTGAGGTGGTGGATCGGTGGAGGGATTTGAGGTGGTGGATCGGTGGAGATTCGGTGTGGAATCGGTGTGGATCGGTGTAGACTCGGTGGTGGATCGGTGTGAGGATTCCACCGAGGAGTTTGAAGGATTGTACCGAATTTAGAAGGGTTTCACCACCGAATTTGAAGGGTTCCACCGAATTTGAGGGGTACCACCGATCGAGGAGACAAAACATATGATGGGAAGTAAAGTATGGTGGGATATGGTTTTGGTTTGGTGGTTAAGGAAAATTTCGGTGGTGAGGTTTAGAAAAGAAATGGGTTTAAAAAATAGAAGAGGAGGGTGAATAAATAAAGGTGGCCACAAAAAGAAAGAAAAGTTTATGGATGTGAGAAGGGTTTAAATGAGATTTTTGGTGGAAAGAAAATCGGTGTGGGCTGGTTGGGTTTCTTCTCAGCAGAAAATAAGGGTAGAAGGGTGGAAAAGAAATTTGGTGAACAAGATTCGGTGAAAGAGAAAAATGAATTCGGTGAAGAATGGGGAAATGGTTTTAAAAAAATTGTGGATGAAATTTGAATTTCGGTGGATGAAATTCAATTTTGGTGGTTTTAAGAAAAGGTGATACCAGATTTTGTACTTTTCGGTGGTCGTGAGATTGCATGGTAAGAAAGTATTTTGGTGGAAGAAATTAGTAATTAGTTTTATTAAATTATTATTATTATTATTTATTATTATTTTAATATATATATATATACACATCGGTGAAACCGAAAGTATGTATATATATACATATTTATAATAATAATAATAATAATAATATAATAATCATAATAATAATTTCAATACCCTAAACCAATGCATCCTAAACAACGCCTATTCTTTAGTGGGTAGAGCAGTAAGATGAGAACTGGGAGGCTTTTCAAAAACAAGGAGATCTTGAAGGTTTTGTCAACTTTCTCACTTGTTCACATAGATCCATCTGCCCAGCTCAAAATCTGCAATCACAAAGAATTTAATTTCCAGGTACCCATTTTGAAGGTGGGTCCTTTTGGGTTAGAAGAAAAAGAATGACAAGAATTTATATCACTCAGAATAATTCTTTATTTCACACAGTCTTTGGCAAAATGAGAAATATCACCACAGATATAGCATTTTCTATAAAGAGAGTTCCTTTTAGAAACTTGACATTTTTCCTAACTTTTGCTCAAAGATTTTGAAGAGATAACAAAGAATGGGGGTGCATCACATAGAATTCATATTTCAAAAATTGGGAGTACATAAATCCTTTCTTTTGAATTGGACATTTTGAAACTCACAGATTTAAGAAGAAAATCGGTATGAGAAGTCATAAAGTTATTTTTGGAAAAATTTTGGAGGATTTCCTTTTAAGACAGAAACAACACCCAGAGACTAGCCAAATAAAATTTCCAAAATTTATGTTTTCAGATGTGATGGCAGAAATTATGAACACATAGCAAAAGAGTTTGAAATAAGAGAATTCATAAAAGATAGATAAAACACATAGTATGTACCTGTGAAGAGTAGAAGAAGCACTTAGCTGATACAAGAGCAGTTGAGGAGTCATTCGCTTTCAGATGTGGGTTCATCTGCTAAATCATAAGATTTAGCAGGCAGACCCTTTCCTCTTCTGATAAGTCTTTCATTTCTTTCCTTTTCTCTCTTGTATTTTTCCTTGTATCTTTCAGCCCGGTCAAAATTTGCAGAAGAGAGGTGTTGGCTGAACTTTTGGGAATCATATTTGGATCTTTCCGATTTTGAGGAAAATCGGCCTGAGGAAGCAGTTCTGGGTCTTTCAAACTGTTTACTCTTACACTCAGAAGCAAAATGACCCTTTTTACCACAGTTAAAACATTCCTCATTAGATTTATCCAAAGGAGAGTGTTTGGAGAGAGAAGAGGATGAATTTCTATCAAACTTAGATTTTCCAGAAGAGAGATGAGATTTGGATTTAGAGTGCCCATCCAACATGGCCATTTCATCAGATAATTTATCAGCTGAAGTTTCCTCACATTCATCCTTAGCATCACTAAGATATGCTTCTGAATGATCATTGGGATCTTCTTGACTATTATGGTCAGAGTCAGATGGGTAGGTGATTTTTGGAAAACACTTAGTCTTTTTGGAAGAGTCACTCAGGAGAGCTAGAGAAGAGTTCTTTATAAACTTTTGCAGTTTCGTCTGCTCATAGTTGAAAAGAGTACCATAAAGAACAGTAAGAGGCATATGATCAAGATCCTTGGTTGTCTTTATACAAGTACAGATATTTTCCCAAAAATCGGGAAGACAGTCCATAAATTTGCACAGGACTTCCTCATTGTCATACACTCTACCTAACAGCTTTAAGTCATTAAGAAGACTGTTAAAGCGATTATAGTAGTTGGAGAGAGATTCTCCTTTCTCATAAGAAAAGAGTTCATATTTTCTAACAAAACCAATTTTTCTGCTCTTTTTAACTTCATTTGTACCTTCGTACAAAACACACAGAGTGGACCACATCTCTTTGGCAGTAGAGAGATTTACCAGAGAGTGGTACACTTCATCAGGAAGAGAGAGAGCAATGATAGTTCTAACTTTAGAATCAAGAGACACAAGTCGTTTTTCCTCATCAGTATATTTCTTAGGATTTTTAAGAATGTAACGACCAGTAGCAGCAGATTTTTCTTCATCAGACGAATCATTAGAATCATCTTTTTCCATGGTTTCTTTACCCGGCCTCTGCGTTTCATAGCGAGCCAAAACTCTGGGGATAAAGGGTCCCTCTTGGAGAATGGTTGGATATCTAGTATCCACTCCTTCCATGAACAGCATCATGCGGCTTTTCCACAAAGAGAAGTTGTTAGCATTGAACTTAGGAGGTTTTGAAATGGAGCCATTTTCAGAAAAGTTATTTTGAAAAGAGTTTTCAATAGTTGAAGAAGAGGAGGCAGCCATCGCAGATCAAGTTTATGGGATTAAACTTTCTGCTCTGATACCACTTGTTAGTCCCAGATGGCTATAACAAGTATTGTAGAAGGGGGGGGGGGGTTGAATACATTACTCAAAATTTTCACAATTTTAATTCTTTTATTGAAAATCTTTCAACAAGAATTACACATAGAAAACTTAAGACTGTTGCGGAAAAGAACAGATAAACTATTCTAACAATCTTACACAAAGTATACAACAAAATAACTAAGAACACTTAGAACAAAGCTATAAAGTTTTTCAAGCAAACTGGAAATTCTTGCACTTAGAGAATTCTTCCAGTTTGCGTAGAATATCAAGAGCTCACAGTAATCTTCAAAGTCTCTCAAGATGTATGTATTTCAGTATGGAGAGCTCTTCCTTTTATAGTGACAAGGAGTGTGCAAGCATTGAATGCTTGAGACACTTGTCATCTTCACACTTGCTGAGGATGTTGACTTCTGGAAAGTTGTGAAGTCCTTGTCACCTTTTACTAGGTGCAGACAGAGTAGCTTGAGCAGATAACAGGGACCTTAGCTGAAAATGGATAATAAGACAGAAGGTCACTTTATCCATGTAGAAAATATCTTCTCAATTTGTCTTCTTATGTCTCTCAGTTTTGTCTTCTTTTGCTTCTCAAAATCTCTTTCAACAAATGCACCACCGAAGAAAGGTTGTAAGATTTCTTCCAAGACAAAATGAATTTGCTTCTCATTTTGTCTTATTATGTCTCTCACTTTTGTCTCCTTTTGCTTCTCAGATTTTCTTTCAAGAAAAGCACCACCGATGGAAACTTGAGATATGTGACACATCTTTGGAGAAAGCATCTTTGAAGCTTCTTTGAGGTCCCACCGAAATGTCATTTGGGATATGTGACACATCTTTGAGATATGTGACATCATCTTTGAGATATATGACATCATCTTTGGGAAAAGCTTCTTTGAGACTAGGCCGAAATAGAGAGAAGTTTCGGTGGAAATACCACCGAAATTGTGAGAACAATTTCGGTGAACAATGACTTGTATGTTTGAGAAAAGATCTTTCACTTCCACAATGAGAGAATCTTTAATCTTGACTTTGGTTGATCTTTGACTTCACCAAACATTTGATATCTTGTACAAGCCATTACAAAGAACCATGCATCCAAAATTTCTCTAAGTATAAAATGTTTTTCAAAGTATAAAAGGAGATCATGAGGTCATCTTCAAATCTTGATGACCCAACAAACTGAATCTTGAAATCAACTGATTTCAATGATGCTGCAGGAAATTGTACATTAGGCATAACAAATTGTAACCTTGAAAGTAGTTTTTTTAGAAAATAACCGTCCACTATTCTTTTAATATAGTAGAATAGATTATTGTAATACGTGAGCACTCTAAATTTACGATATATGATGTGTCTTGTGAATATATTGTGAACTAGAAGGTGCTCATCTAAATCGTCAAACCATACAATCTGCCCACACCGCATCACACCACAAAGTGCAGTTTAGAACTTTCGTAGTGCGGTTTGTAGTTTGGATTTTCATCGAACGGCACTTTACGATGTGACTTACGTGTTTGAATCATCAAACTACTGCTTAAACCGCACAACACTGCATCTTTTAATGTATATTTATAAATATATATATTATATATACATAATTAATATATTGTTTATTATTTATTAATTTTTTCGTTTTCCTTTCAACTTTTACATGACATATTTCATATTTAAGTTATCTAATATTTGCCTTAATCGTGCTCGAATTTATTTTGAAGTTAATTTTTTAAATGTATTTAGATTAATTATTGAACTCTTTAGTGTGCGTTACATTATTATTTTTATCATGCATTTTGTACGTATTTTTACTTTAATTGTAGAGAATAAAGAAATGTAATCGTCAAATTGAAGTTGTGATTTAGCACCCTAATAATTAGTTATTTAGTTAATTTTAATTCCTCACTTTTATATTCTTTATTTTAGACCCTATCAAATTATCATAAATAATTGTATATGAACTAAAATGCATTATAAATACATTTTTGACTAAATTATATCACTGTAATCGTCTCTTTTATACTTTCAAAAGTAGTCTAGTATTGAATATTTATTGATGTAATCATATTTATACTATTATATTAAAATGGTAAAACAACTATTTTCAAAATTAAGGTTACATTTAACACTTTTATAATTATTTATTTAGTTTATTTTTAATCCCTTACTTTTTTATTTTTCATTTTAGACACTTATCACATTAACATAATCGTATACGAACTAAAATACATTAGATATATATATATATATATATATATTTTTACAAATTATATCATTATAATCGTATCGTCAATACATTCAAAATGAATCAAATATCGAATATTTTTGAATTTAATCATATTATTAAATATCATGAATATATAACAATTAATTTGCATTATATTCTTTACGTTTTTATTTTTCATTTTATACCCTTATCATATTAAAAATAGATCAACTAAATTACATTATAGAATATATTTCTTCTTTTACAAGTTATATTGTTATAATTCTATCCTCAATATTTTCATCATATTACACATAGTTTATGGATATTTTTATCATTGTTTTTACATATGATTTGTCTTTTGAGTTTGTTAAACATAATTTTTGAACTTTAATTTTTGTAATAAGTTACAAAAAATAAAAACCACTGATACATATGTTAATCTGCTAGAACAACAAATGCTATGGGGTTAAAGACCTAACTATCAAGTGAATCTTTTTCAAAAAAATTTAACCAATTAACTATATCAACGTTGAATTTTATATATTCAATCTGCAATTTAAAAACACATAAAACCATAAAATAACATCGTATGATGAAAAATAAAGTTAAATATAAAACAAAATTATTATTTCAAATCCTCGACTTTATATCTGAAATATTTTGCGTCGTTTCACATGCAAGTATATGCTTATGGCCCGATCAACGGATCAAGGGAAGAGGCCAAGAGGGAGTGTAGCCCGGATATGGGTTCGACCCGAATATATACGTTTCGGCCCATTTAAATATCGAGGCAACGAACCGGTGACCATACAAAATTAGGGTTTTAGAAGGCCGAAAAGTTTCCATTCGAAGCAGCACCGATTTCCATCGTTCGAGACGACAATGATCTACGACGTTAACTCTCCATTGTTCCGTTCCTTCCTCAGCCAGAAGGGAGGCTCATCTGATAAAAGGTACGTTTCGCTTAAATCGGTCCGAAATTCGATGCTAGGGTTTGTATATCGTTGTTTTTCTTCTTAGTCGATGGTGTTCTACGGTTGTGGTATTCGTAGCGTTGTTTATTTGTTATTTCGAAGCACATAGAGTAGTATTAATGATGTCGTCGAATGGTTTTAGGTAGGATATCAGGTTCTGTTTGTGCTTTAATTTTATTTATCGGGAGACAAAGATGATTGAGGTTATATGCATCAGGGATGAGTTGTACAGGATGCGACTTTGATTGTGTTTGATTATCGTTTGGTTTTGTCAATGTGAGAACCTTGAATGTTTGTGTTTGGGTACGCAGACATGATAGAACGGGATGGGACAAGACATAACAGAATAGTTGTTCAGCGTTTGGTAGAGACTAAACTGGACGGAACAAACAACATTAGATAAAATACGATAAGTAAAAATTAAAGAATGAATAAAATATAAAATTAAAAATAGAACGTGTATTTGATGTTTTAGAAGTGAATTAGATTTTATTGGTAAAATATAAGCTTGTTCCACCTTGTTCCATGGGATGGGGTGGAACAGGAACAGGTCTGTTCCACCCTTTTTCCTCCTTTCTGTTCCACATAAAAGTCTTCCCAAACATGGGACATTGATCCCCTGTTGTCTAGTGTACCAAACACACCCTTCCTGTTCTTAGCGGTGAATTTTTTTGAATTAGGGCTGCTAGGTGTTGGTAAATCACGGGCAGTGTATCCTTTATGGTTGCTCTGTACTATCAGTGTTAAAAATTGTTATATGGCCTGGTGATGGGTGTATCAATGATTGTTGGGGAAAAAGTTATAGGCTCGTTAGTAGTTGGAGTTTGATCATTTCTAATTACCTTTTGCTTGTGGGCAAAAAGTTATAGGCTCGTTAGTAGTTGGAGTTTTCAAGTTTTGTCTCCCTGTGGTAATCTTGACCCTTCATACTTTATTGGGATTCTTCTAGACTGTTAGGCGTTTTAGCGTGTGTAAATAAGGGAAAATAGTATTTGAGGTAGCGTACAAGATGAACGGTTTTATGTGTCATTTAATTTTCTTAAACACTTGTATTGAGATGCCTAAAATACTACCACCCTTATATGCATATAGTGGGAGAAATAAGATGGTAGACATTTCACATGATGAATGGTGCTTTTAAGAAATGAATAAACCCCCTAATGTGGTAACATTGAAATACTAAGGCCCTATATATGTGTGATTGTATTTTTTGCTCTCACATGTAACAACTCTCGACTTCTGCACACACACACATACATTGCATAAAAGCTCTTCTTATTTTACTCTACTTTTGTACATACCTTTTAGTATTTTTGGTTCCTTCAAGTCTTCAAGTTATTTGCTCACAACGGTTTTGATTCTTTGTTAAAAGTGACTGAGAAGTTGATGTAGTATTGATATAGTTTTGATGTTAGGGTTTTGTTCTTTGATGATATGCTGGCCGTATCATAATTGTTTTAATCTTGTCAGAAAATTAGCTACGGCTGTCTCTATTAATCTTAATCCAAGTTTATTTTCGGAAGTTCTTTGGCTAATTTTATTCTTAGCTTTTTGTTGGAAGTTGATTCTTTGTATAATTCCTTTTTCGTTCAGAATACAAACCCACAAAATCTTTTTCTTGTTTGTAAATCGCATTAACTTTTTTAGTCAGAGTTGTATTTCATTTTGGCGTCATATGTCAAAGAACCTTGAAATTCAATGAAAAACTAAACACAATCAATTATGAGAAGTAATTTGTCAAGAAGAAAGTTCAAAACTGTTGTGATGTTCTCTTGGACGTTTAAAGAAACCAAAAAAAGAGTACTGAATAGCCTAAAATCTTGGATTTCTTGTTAACCTTTGGAACAAAACCGACTGTCAGATTTGTCATTTGATATTTAGTTTGATCAAGTCACTATGAGAATTTGCTATTATGGCTGTTTATATCTTATTTCTATTGGATTTGTTTGGTTATATTGGTAAATGTCTGTGATTTTATTAGGGTGTGTTTTCAAATATTCTTCTTGCTTTCGGGTTTAATTTGCTGTTAACTTTTACAGGAAAACCGAGGAGCAAAGGCCAAATCAGCAAAAGCCGAAAGCTAATGAAAACAAGCCCGTCATGAACGAGTAATGATCTTTTTCGACTAGAAACATGTAAGGTGTATGCTGTTTTTCGTATTTCATTTCTGGAGTATGATAACCATTACAGAGTTGTTTTGATTTCACCGTCTTTGGAGTCTTGATTCATTGATCGTCTTTTGAGTCTTGAAAAGGAGATGAAGGCAGATAACTGATTTTGGATGTGCTCTGTTTGGTATCATAACATAGTTTGATTCAAGAATTTTTATAATCCTCCGTCTGAAAATAAATGTCTACAATGAAAAAGACACAATTTTAGACATTTATAATTGTGATGCTTTTTAATTTACTGAATGAATATTTTACCCTTGATGATAGAGGGAATAATACACTTCTCCATTTTAACGATTAAGGGTAGAATTAGAAAGTATGAACTTAGGGGTCGTTTACCTAATCACTTACTTGGTGCTTACCGGTAAAATTCAACACTATCACTTACTTCCTGGGTAAGATTTTAGTCCATCAAAATGGCATCGTATGCAACAATTTAGTAGGTAAGCGCTAACCGTGGTAAGAGTCGTCGCACTCACTTATTGGGGTAAGACTCTTTGTCCTTGCTTTCGACTCTCAGTCATTGCTTTTGCTCTTACCGGGTAAGATTCTTGGTCATTGTCATATTCATCCGGTAAGCTAATGTAACTTGGTAAGCACTTACCCGGGTAAGCGTTTTGTAAACGGCCCTTACTTCTGAAAGTGGAAACTTGTTCTGTGACAAACTAAAATAAACGTTTACTCTTATTTGGATCTACAGCCTACAAGGGGCTGTTTGATACTTTGATTAGCCAAATTTGAGTGAATTTGTTGAACAAATCATTCAATGATGCTTGGTTTGCCGATTGAATTGATCAATATTCCGCCAAAATTTGGTTTAAAATCACATAATTTGGTTTAAAATCACGTAAGAGTAAGCCACAAATTTGGTATTTGTGGTTTCTTGAAAATAACATGTTTTGTCCCTAGAGTTTTGAAATTACATTTTGGCCATCGTGGTTTACAAAAACAACCGGATTTGGTCCTTGCCTCTAACGATCGTTAAAGAATCTTGTTAGATAAGGGGCGTTTTAGTCTTCTTATACTCTTATCACAATTTTCTTTAAAATTAAACAAATATGTAGATTACAAGGGCTAAAAATGTAACATATATTTCAACCTTGTCCAAAACTCAAATCCAAACCTTTAAACCTAAATCCAAAATTTAAAAATCCAAACTAAAATGAATCACAATCCCTACCAAAACGAACCGCCTCTCATTGTTCCATCGTAGTCTCCTTACCTTACCGTTACTTTAGACAACCACTCCGGTAGCCTCCTTTACTTGCCACCCATATTTTAACAACCATCCACCAAAAAGACCGAACCACCACCAAATGTTGATTTTCCAAAAAATCAAAAAGCTGATAACAAGCACTGGCCAAGAACACAAACAACCCTAAATCAAGATAAAACATAATACCTAAATTCTAAATCAAGTCGGAGACTTCTTTGATGCAATGTACAAAATGAAAGAAAATCAAGAACCTTAAACCGATGTACAAAATGTTGTGATTCAATGATGCAATCTAGAAATACAGTGAAGAAAACCCCAATCAAAAATCACCCAACTTGGTTAAGTTGCATTTGTGTAGAGGCGATAAGGAGATGGTGGAAATCAAAGGCTTCGATGAAGCTGGAGATCGATGGCTAGAGAACTCCGATTTTATGTCCTTATCGGAGCGCGTAGATGGAGATCGAAGAGGAGAGCTTTGGGGACAGTGGATATCGGCGACCGAAGAGGTAGTGTTGCAAAGGGGTTAAGTTGCATTTGTGTAGATGCGTCGAAGATGGTCTATGGTGGATTTCAAGATTGTTGCCATTTTGGGGGAGGGGGTTCGTCTGAGGGGATGCACCTAGGTATGTGAGGGATCATCTGAGACTGAGCCATCTTCGCTAGCCAATCTGTCAGTTCTATAGGGTATGAAGCTCTTTCCTAGTATTGGGTTCAGGAATTCATGCTCGCAGGGTATATATATATATATATATTTATGTGTGTGTGTGTTTTTACATACTACAATGGCTAAATCCGGTTGTTTTTACATACTACAATGGCTAAACTGTAATTTCAAAACTGCAAGGACGGAAAGTGTTACTTTAAAGAAACCACATGGATCAAATTTGTAGTTAAAATAACATTTGCATCCAATTTAACCAACACCTCTCTAGACCTCCACCATCTCCAATCTCACAACTATTATCATTGTCATTAATCGACGCCTTCCACCCCCAAATTCCATTCCAATATCTTTAAAGCCAAATTCTTTTGATGGATTTCACTTCAACCCAACGCCTCTAAGAACTTGTTTGGTTTTGGGATTTGGATATCAATCTAATCTTGTGTTTGGTTTGAAAAAAAAGTCGGGAATTGATGTTTCAATTAAACCACACAAATATTAGATAGAATCTATTGGGTTTTATATGATTTGTTTGTAATAATGTTTTATATTCTAAAACATTTGTTTTGCTATAATGAATGGATAAAAGGAATTAAGTTATTTTTATAAATATTACAGTTTATTTTTAAGGAATGAAATTCAGTTCCCTTCAAATCATACCAACCAAACATTATATTCTAAATTCGTTCAGTTCTAAATTCCCGTATGAAATTCGGTTTGATTGAATAATTTTGAAGGATTTAGAATCTTTGGTGCATCTGGTTTGTAGACTTTGGAATGAAATTGAATTACATTCTTTATAGATAATTTTAAAAATAATTATCTTTTTATAAATTATTTTAAAAATAATTATCTTTTTATAAATTAATTATTATAAAATAAAATTTTGAAATATTTTAAAAATATTATTATATAAAATCCTACAATATTCCTTGAAATACTAACCTATCACTATGGAATTTTAAGTTTTATGTTTGCAAATTTTTTAATATATAACCTAATTTAACTTTTTTACTACTATTGGCTCAGTGAGTAACAATACAAAACATATGTTTTATATATAATAGTATATATGAACTAAAAATTTGACGTCATAAGTCACGTCTTGAAAACGATATAGCTTTGTTGTGGCTTCTAAGGCTTGAGGCTTGGCCACGTCGCCATCTGACGGCATTTAGAACCTTGGTTCATATATTAGGTAAATATGGTGTGTGTGTGTGGATGGTTCATGAATTTCTACTTGATTTGTGTGTGTATTAGATATTTGTTGAGTTCTTTGACTATAGAGTAAATTACGGATTTGGTCCTTGTGATTATAAATTTGTCTTGGATCTAGTCCCCAAAGTTTCTCATTTTATAACGCTTTTTCCCCCAATTAACCCTTCTCCGACCCCTTTATTCTGACCGGCCTTCCCAGTTCCCGTTCCATGATCAACCTCCCTTGCCATCATTAGCACCACCACGAGCGAGTAAAAGACGTTATCAACAATCCATTTTGATGACCGATAATGTTACCAGATAAAGTAAGTGAGGATGGTGAGTTGGTGACTCTTACCGGTAAGCGCTTACTCGGTAAACATTTGGTAAACGAACCGTAAACCTATGTATACTCACAAATATGAACAGTTTTGGGCTAGTTTAAAATGTAAACACAAAAGCAATCATTGTATTTTTCACTTCTTCATAGTCCGACGTATAGCTCAGTTGGCAAATGAGCAGAGTGACCTTGTCTAAATAGTAAATACAACACGTATATCGGATTTGATCCTGGACTGGCGTGTAGCTCAGTTGGGGGTGACTTTGCCCAAATGCCCCTTACATTGGTGTCCTTGGAGGCAAGTTTCGTGTGGGGCCGGTTAAGATTACCGGTAATCAACTTTTTGCCCAAATGTTCCATACGAAACCGTTGAGATTGTCTGTAATCAATTTTTTCCCAAATAAAAAATGGTATGCTTTTATTTGACATTTTAGATTGGCAATCAAGCATGTTCTTTATTATTTAACAATGAAGTGGTGAGAAAATGGTCTAACATTCTTACAATGGAAAGAGGCCATGATTTCCATTATTGTTCTTATCAATGATGGCAATTGGACTGATCCAAATTTCATAAAATAACACCAAAAAGAATATTCTAAAAAATGTTAAAAAGGGTTTTTTAAAGAGGAAACCATAACAAATAAACCATTAACATTAATATAGAGGCAACAATTTATCCTTGCAATGGACAATGAATACCCTCACAGGGGATCTTCCAAAACATGGTTGAGGTTTGAAAGGCTTCCATGGGTCTTTACTCTTTAGGCATTGTTTGGCAAAAAAAAACTAGCTTATAAGCTAGATACATGTTTGGATGACCATAAGTTAGCTTATCAAAACGCTAGTCAATGTAGCGTATGGGAGCTTTTTTTGCTTTTTACTTTTTTTTTTCCAAATATACCCTCAATTATATAATTATTATTTATTTACTATTTTTTTAATATGTTCTTTTTAGTCATTTTACACGCTTATAAGCTAGTTTTGCCAAACGTAACTTTTTCATAAGCTAGCTTATCAGCTACCAGCTAGCTTATAAGTCAACAGCTAGCTTATCAGCTACCAGCTAGTTTATAAGTCATAAGCTAGCTTATCAGCTAGTTTGCTAAACATAGCCTTAGTGAAATGCAAGAGCCATAGAAAAATAGCATGTGAATTGACATAAGTACCCCTGGGAATAGTCACTAGACAAAATAGAAAGGGGGTAAAACAAGAGACAACAATGGGTCAAAGATTGAGAAAGAAAATGCAAGGGTCAAAAGATTAATCATGAAATGCAAATATGCAAGTGTCCAAAAGATTAATGTAAAATTACAAAAATGCCCTTTCAAATCAATTGAGAGCCAAAAAAGGGGGGTGACAAGAGACAGGAGGTTGGTCCAAAAGGTTAAAAAGGGACCAAAATATGGGAAATTGACCAAAATAGCCAAATCCAAAACCGGTATTGACAAAATAGCCAAAGTCTCTTCCACTTTACCCAAATAACCATGGGTCCGCACTCCGGTCCAGTGCGGACCGCACTCCACACTTCGCTTCGATTCTTCACGGTGGCTACCACTCGGATGGAGGCAAAAAATTAGGTTGCTCCGCACTCGCAAGTGCGGATGCGGAGCCAATGGGTGCGGATGCGGAGCGGGGGTCGGTGCCTACCACTCGGTTTTGGCTGATTTTTCCCCCGTTTTGCGGTGGAGTGCGGTCCGCACTGGACCGGAGTGCGGACCCATGACTATTTGGGTAAAGTGGGAGAGAGTTTGGCTATTTTCTCACTTTGGGTTTTTGCTATGGCTATTTTGGTCAATTTCCCCCAAAATATGCAATTGATGAAGAATGAGTGGTTCCCCCATGTGAAAGCCTTTAGTCATGGCTTTTTACCTTAACCACCCTCAATCACCTCTTTCTTTGTCTTTCTGTTACCACATCTTTTCATTTACTCACTTTCCAACTTTTGACTTATAATAATTGTTGTTGTTATGAGGTCACAATCGTCATTTTGCTTTTTCGTTTTTAAATATTTAGTTGTTTTTATTATTGGGTTTGTGGATAAGTAGAAGAGAAAAAAAACATGTTTAGGGTTTCGATCAATATAAGTATTTGATATCTAGATGTATGTCGATCAATACAAGTATTTGATATCTAGATGTCTGTCGATCAATATAAGTATTTGATATCTAGATGTCTATGTCTTAACTATTGATTCAAGGTTACCGGTGAAAGTCTGAACCGAAATTGCAGTACAAGTGAAGTTTGTTGAAAAAAATTTGTGTGGTCAATATAAGCTAGTTTTAAAAAAAAACTAGTTCAAGCGATGTTTTAATAAACTCCAAGATTTCTGATTAGTTTTCAATATGCCATTTTAGTTTTTATTACATATGACTAGTTTATCAACTAACAGCTAGTTTATTAGTTATCAGTTACTTTTTCAGGTAACAACTAGTTTATCAGTTAGCTTTTCAAACATTGCTATAAGGAATTGAACCATCTTATTTTCATTTCCATGAATTATTTGAACGTTTTCAAATTATCTGTGTGAATGTGCCTCCAAAGATTAGTCGAACTTTCAAATTATCTATAGCATGTAATAAGTAACATAGTTACATAGGCAAACTTGGGATCATTATGAAAAAACTTATTTGTGGTGATAAACAAGAGACCTGGTGAAACTACTCTTATGTTGTGTGAAGGCATTGAGAATTACAAGAACTAAATGTATAACTTCACCAGTTTATTAGAAGACAATCACCTTCACATGTATTATATGAAAGTGAATGTATATTTCTCACATATGTTATGAAAAATGACATTTATCACAAGAATCCAACCCTAATCAAATATCCATTTAGCTTTATATATATATATATATATGAGTGCTTTTTTTCAAGAAAAGTTAACAAAAAGTATATAATCTACATAGAAGAAGGATCTAAAACATTATTATGGGCAAATTTCTTCTTGTTCTAGTAAATCACATGATTGCCAAAAGAAATCATTAAAGGACATTTTAGTCAAATCACATTACTAAAGGCAAATATTATGATTGCATTTGAAGAACAATGACAATAATTGAGAGAAAACTTTGTATTACTTCTAAAGACTACTTTCATATCCTTTTTAAATCATTGTAAAAGGTAAATATTTATATATATATATATATATATATCATCTTTCATATATATCACAATCATTATTAATAAATCATAATAATTACTATAAATATATCTGTTGTTTCTTAATATAGTGGTTTGCAGGATTTGTACAATCTATTTGGTTTGTAAATGAAACGCACCCTATATATATATATGTCTAAAATAAAATAGTGTGAAGAAGTTCATGACCCGTGGGCCGTCTACCTTAACGTGGCATTGCTCCGTCGGGCTTTCGTCCATTGCGGAAAATTCCCCACTGATGTCTCCCGTAGAAGTATGGGTCGTGTCTCATTCCCAGTCAGGTCTTTATAAGTTTAACACACACACACACACACAAATATATATATATATATATATATTATGTACGGTGCGGCGATTTAAACCATGGTTTGCTAACTCAAAACTGCATAATGTGGTTTTGTTAAAATATAAACCGTAAATCATACTGTAAAAGTTTTAAATTGCAACTTTACAGTATGAGCAATTTATGCGATTTGACTATTTAAAATACACTCTCAATTTCTACAACTCAGTAAAATGCATGATCCGGTAAAAAGTACAACATCAATAATCGATAGGTGAAAATTGCATAAAAAAGTAACTTACTTTGTTCTGATTTCTATTTTGGGTAACATACTTTCAAAAGTTTCATTTTGGTACTTAAGGTGAAAAATTTCAAACATTTAAGTACCTGGGCGACCGGTTTAACCCTTAACCGGTCACCATGCTGACGTGTTTGATGATGTGGCTTACAAGTCAGCATTGTTTGCTGATGTGGCTAGTTATATAAAACATATTTTTATTTTATTTTTTTAATTTCTGTAAACTAATTTAAAAATCTAAATTGTATATATATATATATATATATATATATAAATAAGGGAAATTAATTAAAATACCCAAAGTTTGACCAACTGTTACCAAAATACCCAAAATACCCGCGATGGATCCCGCGATCGCGGGCTAGGGCTGACGTGGCACATATTTTGGCCCCAAATGCCCCGCGAAGCCCCTCAACTTTGGCCGCGGTGCACTTTTGGTCCCTGCCCGCGATCGCAGCCCGCGATGGGCCAAAATTTACAGTTTTGGTCCCTGAAAATTTACACTTTTGGTCCCTGAAAATTTACACTTTCAGCCCCTGTGCTTAGACGAATCTTGCATGCTTTTACTGTTTTTTTCCACAATTATTGTACTTTGAAGACCGATTTGTGGTTGAAATTCATTTGCATGTTTGAGATTTCATCCATAAATATCAGTAGTATGCAATTCACAATTCACACTTTCTCTTGCTTTCTTTCTTGATTTCTCTCTTGCGTTCTTTCTTTGAATTGATTTCTCTCTTCTCTCATTTCATCCACAAATGGCATCGTCATCAAACCCTAAGTCTACTCCTGAAAAAATGCCACCTCAAATCGAGGTCGCCATAGCAAAAAAGGAAAAGGAGATAGATGAACTAACAGAAGAGTGGAAAAAATGATGGACAGGAAGGCAGTCCATTTGAGAAAGATCGAAGAGGAAGACAGGGAGATCAAAAGGATGAAAGGGGATATAAAAGCTCGGGAGGCTCGTGTTCGTCGAGAACAAGAAGCAATTCACCATATTCTGCAAGACTTCGCAATTACTCAAGCGAAGGTAAACGAGAAGCAAGCTTGGATTGATGAAACTAAATCAATTTTTAAGTAGGTGGTGGTTATATATTTTTTTGTTTTGTATTTTTTTTACTGTGTTGTTATTTGTATTTTTTTTACTGTGTTGTTGTTTTGTATTTTTTGTTGTTGTTAATTTCTCTGAAAAGTAGTTTTTAAGCCGCTGAACCACGATTAGGTTGGATACATCATGCAAGGTCAAGTCAGAGGTTACCTCATTCGTGGGCCTACTCCTCTTGTAGAATATATGACAACCCTCAACTCATTTGCTAAAGTGTGTGCGGGTTGTGGTACACAATGGCCATACGTGGTTGCAAAAGCATAAGCCGTTGAAGAAGGGTCAGAAAGATTGAAGATGAAGAGCTTGTTGGATGGAATACAAACTAGCTGTGTTATCAATGTTCATTTAGAAGCATATGTATGTGTGTGTGTGTATATATATAATATGAAATGGGGTTTTGACAAGTTGGTATCACTGGACTCATTTAAGAATTGTGAAAATGGGTATTTGACGAATGATGATTCATGTGTGTTTGGAGCTGAAGTGTTTTAAACACACATGAATCATCATTCGCCAAATACCCATTTTCACAATTCTTAAATGAGTCCAGTGATACCAACTTGTCAAAACCCCATTTATAAACAATTCTACCTTCTCCTATTGCCATTCACGATATCTATAAACACATTCAAATAATAATAATTTAAAACGATTTAATGAATTAGTTAATATATGATTATTATGTTAATGCGATAGGAGTGTAAAACAAAATTGAAAAAAAATATGAGATGTACCATAAATTAAATAATTAACTATAATGGTGTAATTTGTTAAAATTAAAACGTATCTAATATGAATATATAAACAGACATGTGTACTCAGAGTTAACATTCACTGCCATGGATGCAAGAACAAGGTCAAGAAAATACTAAGAAAAATTGAAGGTCTCCTATTTTCTTTATGTGAGTAAATATATAATACGAATATATATATATCATTTACAAACTAGCTGTGTTATCAATGTTCATTTAGAAGCATATGTATGTGTGTATATATATCATTTACAAATCAGTGTTTAGATCAACAGTATCATAAGGGTTTGTTCCATATGGTTCAAGCTGTGACGGGCCCGGGGTGTGACTGACAGAATGTCTCCTTGGCACGGTTGAAGGGGCGGGATTTGGACACTCTCCACGAGTGTGTCCTACGCATTGGTACCAAGTACATCTTCGTTGTATCGAACTTTCACCACGTGATGGACGTCGGTCGTTCTTTCTCGGTCTCCCGGCCCTGTTCTTATCCATTAAAGGTGGATAGCATGGTGGAAGCGGGTCGGGTGGATACACCCATGCTGCAGGGGGTCCAGCTGGGTTTATTACCTCCACGTATGTTTTCCGGTAATATTCGGACGTGAAGAAAGGTACAGCCAAGTCGCTGCAATCTGTACGACCCATATATGTTGCTGCAGCGATGGCATGGCCGCACGGTAACCCAGATTTATCCCATTCGCGACACGAACAAAGGTGGTCTTCCATATTCACAATCGCGTGAATATAGTCATCATGCACCTCGTACTTCCCATACCCGATTGCTCTTACCGGCCATGTCGCCGCACGACGCGCCCTGTACTGAACGATATTCTCCGCCGTTGGTGCGAGTGCATTTTGTATCTTAGCTCCTTTTAGGCGTCGAATTTGGTACCACTCTTGTTGAAAGGCCCGAAAGTAGTCCATAAGATTAACAATCGGACATCTACGCGCAAAACGGGAGAGTGCATTCACAGACTCTGCACTATTCGAGGTCAGAATGTCATACCGTTGTCCAGGAAAATAGGCCGCGGACCACCTCTCCGGTCCAGCATCGTCAAAGACTTTGGCTGCTTCCTTGACACTGTATCGTAGCATATTCATGTACTTGTTAAACTCCCGATCCGTATATGCTCTGCATGCCGCCCAATAGACATCCTTGTAGGTGGTAATACGTTTGTCCTTGGATTTGGCGTTCATCTCCAAATGTCGACAGCATATGGCATGAGGGGCGTTTCCGCGTTTGGGTACATGGCAGAGATTGCGGCGCTTATGGAAGGAGCCCTGTCAGATATAAACACCAACCCTTGCGGGTCTCCGATAGCTTGTCTCAACATGGACAGAAACCAAGTCCACTCGTCCCCGGTTTCGGACTTGCCTACGCCGAAAGCTACTGGAACGATGGAGTTATCCCCGTCCATGGCAACCGCCAGGAACATCATACCCAAGTAACGGCCCTTTAAATGGGCTGCGTCTATTATCAGGACACGACGTAGATTTTCCAGAAATGTGCGGATCTGCAAAAACATAGGTTAAAATGTTATAGTTTATAATGTGTAAATGTTATAGTTTATAATGTGTAAACATATGACGTGTTAAAATACGTACCGCGGGTCCAAGGGCCACGAAGCACATCTCAAACCGTCCACGTGAATCGGTCCGTAGCTGCGTGACAGTACCAGGGTTCTGCATCTGCAAATTATATAAATATGTCGGGAGTCGTTCATACGACTCCTCGAACGTGTCTCTCACCATAAACAGTGCATGGCAGCGCGCACGCCACGCTTGGTGGTAATCAATCGTGACGCCGAACTGCCGGTGAACGTCGTGGACGATGTCCTTTGGACGCAATGACCTGCTAACATCAAGAAATTTGTTTTTCAGGATCGCACCCAAAGTCTTTTTGCCGGCTTGTTTGTGGTGGGGATTAAGTTGCGTCCTCGTACAAGTGTGTACGTCGTGCAACTTTCTAATCATTATCGCCCCTCCTTTGGGACCCGTGTGAATCGCGTACAACCTCCACTCACACTTTTCTCTAGCACATTCAACTACGTATTTGATTTTGTCAGATGCCCGCACGCGACTTTGGAAACCCTCTTCCAAGAACTTGAGTCCGATCTGACTTGCTAAGAGATCCTTCGAATCGAATATCTGACCTGCTGTTAAACTTTCGCTACGAATATAAGGTGTAGGTTCGTAGCTTTGTGTCTGGGTATGGGAGTCTGGAAGAATATGGGGCATATCAAAAAAGTCATTTATCTGACTACATGATTTTCTACTAGGGGTATATTCTTCGTGATCATCATTATCGGTGTCTGATCTGTCTATTTCAGAATTACCCGTTCTGAAAACGTGGGTTTCGTCATCAGCAACTCCAGCAGTACGCCATTCGTGTGGTTGTGGTGATGGTGGTGGTGGTTGTTGTTGTTGAGAATCAGCCTGCTCTATTTGGAGGTCTTCGTCGTCGTCACCCTCCTCGTCACCGTCGTCGTCACCGTCGGATACGCCGGGATACACAAAGAGTAATGGGGGTCTTTCTGAATCGACTGCAAGGTGCAGAAAAGTAGAGATATCCCCATCGTTGGATAAATCCACAAATGACTCATCGCCATTTTTAAACACTAACTTGCAAATATCAGAAGATTTGATTCCACATTTTTGCATGGCGTATGCAACAAACTTCTGATAAGTATAGTTTACTGACACTTTTACACCATGCTTAGATTTATAAGCAAAATTCCACTCATTGTTATCTTGCACCCATTCACTATCAAAACAGAAATATAGCTTAGCTTTTGCAACAGATGAACTCATTTTTTCAGTAGTATCTCAAACACAAAATATTGCAGAAAGAAATATTGCAACAATGAAATCGTTGTGTGAGAATTATGGCTTGAATTTTACGTCTATTTATGAATGAAACAACCAACATATCAGAAAACCAATCTCTCATTTCATCCACAAACTGATATTCCAAAAACATTGATTTAACATTGATTGAAACATGCAATTGAATTTCAACCACAAATCGGTCTTTAAATTGCAATAATTGTGGAAAAAAACAGTAAAAGCATCAAGATTCGTCTAAGTATAGGGGCTGAAAGTGTAAATTTTCAGGGACCAAAAGTTGAAAATTTCAGGGACCAAAACTGTAAATTTTGGCCCATCGCGGGCCATCGCGGGCAGGGACCAAAAGTGCACCGCGGCCAAAGTTTAGGGGCTTCGCGGGGCATTTGTGCCCAAAATACGTGCCACGTCAGCGTATCCCGCGATCGCGGGACCCCATCGCGGGTATTTTTGCAAAATTGAAAATTTTTAGGGTATTTTGGTAACAGTTGTTTTGACTTTGGGTATTTTAATTAATTTCCCTATAAATAATAATAATAATTTATAATATACACAGGTATGTTTAATCAGAGCCAAAATACCACTCATCCCGTACCATTTCCCGGTCACCGTCTTCGACCATATCTGACCTCCGGCACCGGTCACCGTCTTCGACCATATCTGACCTCCGGCACCGGTCACCGTTTCCGGCATCCATCTCTGACCACCATCTCCAGCCTCTGTCTTCGATAAATTAGAAGCGGAAAACCCTATATACATAAATTCTTTGAGGATTTTGGAAAGATCAACGACACTCAACAGGGACGGAAAGAATGGAGTTTTCAAGCTTCGTCTCTGTGTGATGAACCCAAACCCTAATTATCTTTTCGGAGTTTCTGTACTCGATCCAAGCAGTAATCCTTTTCCCACTTTTTAAATCAATTCCTTTGGACATAAAATCGATGGACGCGACAGAAATGATGGATCCACGTCAGCTCCAACATGATTACCGTTGATATCACCCAGTTCCGGATGGAAAGTGGTATCGAACTCAATGGGTCGGAAATTGGGGAATCGGATAAACCTAAATACCCATCGGAATGTGGGAAAGAGTTGGGATCTGAAACGATGAGGAAGGCAATACCTTTGCCGGAAAGACACGACGGAGGGGAGGGGAGGATGGTGGCGGAGAAACGGGTGGAGAGGGAGACGGTGGAGTTGGATGAAGAACGAAGGTGACAGGAGAAGTTGGACGAAGATATTGGCCGGAGATGTTAACGGAGACGGTGACCGGAAACTCGGAAAGGGTGGTCGTAATCTTCGTGGTGTAAAGATAACAGTGTATTATTTTACAATTTATATATATATATATATATATATATATATATAATTTAGATTTTTAAATTATTTTACATAAGTTAAAAAAATAAACTAGCCACATCAACATATAATGATGACTTGTAAGCCACATTATCAAACACGTCAGCATGGTGACAGGTTAAGGGTTAAACCAGTTGTTCAGGTATTTAAATGTTTGAAACTTTTCACCTTAAGTACCAAAATGAAACTTTTAAAAGTATGTTACCTAAAATATGAATTAGAACAAAGTAAGTTACTTTTTTATGCAATTTGCCCTAATCGATGCTAGCAAAGTTATAACTATTTAAACATAAACAAGACGCAACATTTTTGTATATGAATTTTGAAAGTATGCCTTTAAAAACATAAATGTTTACTTTTTAGGGCAAATAATAGTTTTAAATGATATAAAGTACAATAATGTGGGTTTTTATATATTCTACATAACAACGTAAATGCGAACATGCCATATATTATGGCTTGTCAAATTCAATTATTTATAGTCATTTTTTAAAAATTAGGTAAAAATATCGGTTAATGATTGGATGAGTAAGTTATAGACAATAAAAATAGAGCTTAAATGATATTTGATAATAATTCGTATATCTCATTTATATCTATAAATCTAAACAATACATACAACATATTTTTGTAATTTTAAAATATTTTTGTAAGAAAATATAACAATACTCATCTTAACTCCTTTCTTATATCGTTACAATGACTTTCAAACAGGAATTCTGTTAAAACATGTTTCACTACTAGAAAAACTCAAATTTCCGACGAAAATTACCGACGGATACAAACCGTCGGTAATTACCGACGGATTTCATTTAAAAAAATTTAAAAAATAAATAAATAAATACCCGTCGGTAATCCGTCGGTAATTACCGACGGTTTTAAATCCGTCGGTAATTACCGACGGATTACCGACGGTTTTAAATCCGTCGGTAATTACCGACGGATTACCGACGGATTATTTATTTTTTATTTTTTATTTTTTTAATTAAATAATCCGTCGGTAATCCGTCGGTAATTACCGACGGATTACC
Source organism: Saussurea involucrata (assembly GCA_033807775.1). NCBI lineage: Eukaryota > Viridiplantae > Streptophyta > Magnoliopsida > Asterales > Asteraceae > Saussurea > Saussurea involucrata. The sequence goes on from CM066314.1 coordinate 228,605,313, forward strand.
GACGGATTATTTATTTTTTATTTTTTATTTTTTTAATTAAATAATCCGTCGGTAATTACCGACGGATTACCGACGGATTATTTAATTTTTATTTTTTATTTATTTTTATTAACTAATCCAAGGCCCAATCAAGTTCATTAAGAGCCACTAAAACCCATGAATGCCCAACATAGTTAAGTAAAAGTCACTTATGCACATTAAGACCCGTTATAGTTCAGTAAGAGACGTGATACAATTCTTGAACGACTACTAAGCCAATAGAACCATCAAGTCCCAATCAAGTTCTTTAAAAGTCACTGAAGCCTATTATGGTTCAATGTCATTCACTACACTAAGTCCATATGTGTATATATGTAAAAATGTATGTATGTGTATACATGCATGTGTGTATGTACAAGTGGATGATGTACACATATGTATATACAATACATATATTAACATTTATGTGTCATGTGTATTGTCTATATGTTTATGAATGTTTGTATATGTGTATGAATGTTTGTATGTATATACATGTATGTGTGGATGTATATGTACAGGTATGATAGTATAGGTACACATGTATATACGAATGTATAGATAACATACAATATGTGTGTTGTTTGGTAATTGTGTACATACAGCTAGACAATAAGTCACCGTTGGTGTTAGCAGGTCATAATAAGCCATAAAGTATCTTATTGTGTTATAATGGATCTCATTGGGTCTTATTAACCTATAGTGGGTCTTAGTGGTTTTATCAACCCCAATAGACCCCACATGCATATATACAGTACACACTTTGTATACAAACATGTAATAAGCCATAAAGGGTTTTATTGAGTTTTAATCAATTCTATCTGAATTTAAGCGATTTTATTAGGCTTTAAAGAATCTATCGGGCTTTAAAGGGTTCTACTGGGCTTTAAAGGCCTAATAGTTCATTAAGAGTCATTGTAACCCATAAAAGCCCGATAAATTTCACTTAGTGATCTTATAGAGCCCAATACACACCACATGCATATATGCAGTATATACATACATACAAACACATAATAAGTGTTATTTGGCCTTATTAAGTCATAAAGGTCTTGTTGGACTATGATGGTTCTTAATAGGCTTTAGTGATTCTTAATAAGCTACATGGGCCTTAGTGATCTTATAGAACCCAATACATACGACATGCATATATGTAGTACACCACATGCATACAATCACGTAATAAGTCACTATTGGTGTTACTGAGTCTTAACAAGTCATAAAAAGTTTTGTTGGGTTATAATGATTCTTAGTAAGCTTTAGTAGTTCTTAATAAGTTATAGTTGGTCTTACCGGCCTTATTGAACCCAATACACACCACATGCATATATATATATATATATATATATATAGTACACATTCGTATACTAACGTGTAGTAAGTCACCATTGATGTTAGTGGGACTTAATAAGTCATAAAGAGTCTTATTCGATTATAATGGTTGTTAATCAATTTTATTGGATTCTGTTGGGGAGGTCTATGAGAGGTAATACATCCAATCGTAATACCAAATATCAAGGGAAGACATCGAGTCACTGTGGAGGATCCATTACTACTGCTATGCATCGGGACCGCATGGTAATTTATTATCCACTACACTAAATGTATATAGTTGATGAATATAAACCTATATATGTATATATACATGACTTTGTTATCTACTGACATTTGAAGTTGTCTATTGTAGAGAGAGGCTTGGGGCCGTGACCCTACTGGTGGGGAGGTCTATGAGAGGTTGCACTGCACTAACCGGAAGCTTATACCGGGTGCGACCGGTCCGTCCACGGATCCTCCGATCTACTCATACCCAAAAGCAGCTGACGTTGCGGTAAGTTCCATTATAGTGGTAGATTGTTTTTCTATATATGTATACGTGTATATAAGTGGCATATGTATCGGCAATTGCCTATAAGAGTATGTGTATGCATACATGTCTATATACGTATGAATGTTTGTATGTCTGGACATGTATTGCTTATGTATATATATTTGTTTTTGTTTTACAAGTTAGATAGAAGAGATAGCAAACTTTGTTATAGAGTTGTGTAATTTAATTCATTTAGTTTGGGCTGCCATTGTTGGGTGGACGATAGGATTGTTTTGATACTACACATATAATGGATATGCTCAAATTACAGTCGAAATGCTGCCGAATTTTCTATATATGTTAACACATTATTTTTGTAAAACCATAGGATACCTACGGACATATTAGAGCGGAGGAGTACCCCGATTTACCTCCCGACGCCGTTCCACCCAATGACTCAGACTTATGGAAGCGTAGTGTCGGGGGACGACGTAAGGGCCGCTATTTTGGATTTGGGACTCAGGATCCCGAATATGCTATGTCCGGTAATTCAGGTGCCGCTACAAGTGGGAGCTCTCATCACGACGAGGAGGTATGTATTCTTGTCAAATGTGTAATAGTTATACGTTTGTCAAATGTCGTCTAACATTTGTTTTATGTTTATCAAATGTTGAATTTTAGTGGGATGCACTTAGAGAGGAGGTACGACAAGAAAAAGAAGCGAGACTCAAAATGGAGGAGGAAGCGAAACAAGACCGAGAAGCAAGGAAAGCATTGGAGGAGAAAGTGAAAAAGTTTGAAGCCTTTATGATGCAGTTTGGAAGTTCCCCCGCTCCCCCCTCAGTTTAGTTTGTTTTGTATTTGGGATAAATTGTAATTTGTTTACGGATATGATATTTATTAAATACAATAGTATTTTGTAATAGTTTTTGCCCAGGAATTAAATACAGGTTTTTTGTGCAGTTTGTTCTGTATTTTGTAATAGTTTTTGCCCAGGAATTAAATACAGGTTTTTTTGTGCAGTTTGTTAGATATTTTTTATTATTTTTTTTAATTAAAATAAATATTACCGACGGATTACCGACGGATTTGCCGTCGGTAATTTTTACAAAATATAATTTAATATTTTAATTCATTTAGATTTAATTTAATTTAAATAAATTTACCGACGGCCAAATCCGTCGGTAATCCGTCGGTAAAGAGGACCGTCGGTAAAAAGGACCGTCGGTAAAGGATAACCGTCGGTAATCCGTCGGTATAAGCCGGCGTCGGTGATCCGTCGGTAATCTTGGCCGTCGGTAATCCGTCGGTAAATTCCGTCGGTAATCCGTCGGTAAATTAATTACCGACCAGGTTATTTCCGACGACGATTACCGACGGATTACCGACGGATTTAGCCTTTTACCGACGGATTACCGACGGATTTAGCCTTTTACCGACGGATTACCGACGGATTTGGCCGTCGAAAATTTCAATTTTTTTTGTAGTGTTTGGTTCCAAACAATATCTATTCATGTCGGAAAAAACCTGCTCTGTTACGGTTTTTAACTAAACCGAAGAAAATCTAGAAATAAGTTGAGTTTCACACACCCTTTTTATGGAACTAAAACCTGAAATATTTTATTTTGTGGATCAAACACCACCTTACATTTTCATTACAAGAGTCGTATTGATAAAATTATTTTGATTATTAACTAAATATCTAAAGTATATTACAATATTATGATGAAAATAAAAGAAACAAATTGTAAATGGAAAACAAACTTATAAACTTAAGAGCATCCACAATGCATAAGTCATTAGATGACTTTTTCTTTTTGCCACATAAGAATTCTATTAATTTTCTTTAACAAAAAGCTATTTGAAAAATCCTCTCCGATGCAAAAAGTCTTTTAAAAGCTCTTTCATCAACCTTTTTTTTATCACAAAGCTATTCCAATAACAGGTTAGTAGATATCAATCCTAAAGCTTTCCACTCCAATACAAGCTTTTAAAAAACTTTTTGTAATAGTAAAAAACTATAAAAGACTTATGCATTGGAGATGCTTTAATTACAAAGATAAATAAGATATAAAAACCTATAGATCAATTATTGTACTTTATATCATTTAAAGCTATTATTTGCCCTAAAAAGTAAGCATTTATGTTTTAAAGTTGTACTTTCAAAATTCATATACAAAAATGTTGCGCCTTGTTTATGTTTAAAGAGTTATAACTTTGCTAGTATTGATTATTGATGTTGTACTTTTTACCGGATCGTGCATTTTACTGAGTTAGTAGATATTAAGAGTGTATTTTAAATAGTCAAATCGCATAAATTGTTCATAATGCAAAGTTGCAATTTAAAACTTTTACAGTATGATTTACGGTTTATATTTTAAGAAAATCATATTATGCAGTTTTGAGTTAGCAAACCATGGTTTAAACTGCCACACCGTACATAATATATATATATATATATATATGTTAACTTATAAAGACCCCTTATTTTGTAAACCGAAATAATGGCGTGGACTTGTAAACCAAGGGTATTTGGGTCTTTTTTCCCAAATTCGTAATTTTAGGAATAATTCATAATTTTAGCAACAAATAAACTTTCTTAATTTTCTCAATTTTCTCAATTATCTCTCTCTCTCTCTCTCTCCCACTCCGCGCGACCTCCCCTATATTCCAACAAGTTTCATAATTTTTTCGAGTTTCATAAACTGTTTTTTCGAAAGTTTCAAATCTTTTAAGCTTCACAATCCATTTTTTTCGAAATTTTCACGTTTCATAGGAGAAAAAACATATGAAACTTCGAAAATATATGATTATCTCGAAAAAATCTGAATATTCATATAGCAGAATATATATGAAACTTAAAAATCTGATTATTCTTATGAGAGAAAATATATGAAACCATTTATGACAAATATGAAACCGTCTATGAAAATATATGAAACCGTTTATATAAAAATTCCCAAAACCACTACTTCCTCCACCACCAAGTCACCAACTGCCACGCCAGGTAAGAGTCTGTCGCCATCGACTTTTGGAAGCATATTGGTTGTGGGTGCAAACTCCAATTCAAAAAACTGATTAACATGGTGTAGATATTTCAGGTTCTTAGAGCCATCAATGGCTGCCAAAGGGAGAGAATGGGATTGGAGGAAGAAAACAGAAACTTGATAGAAACAAGAATTCAAGCATTGCTGGTAAAGTTCGATAAGAATGTATCGATCCCATCCAAGTTCAATGGATTCAATGGGTTTCGAGGAGTTCTTTATGCATTAAAGAACACAAACTCGTTGAGGAATTTAAAATACCTCAAAATCCGAATTAATCCATCACTGGTGACTTCGAAGTTAACCGACCATAATCAAGTGTTTTGTTCAAGAAGTTACAAAAACCCGGCGAAAAAAGGAAAGCTGGTAGTGCTAATCACCGTACTTCCTCCACCTTCTGTTGTCGGTGCTTTGGATCATCATGGTGGCCGGAATTGAGATAGAGATAGAGAGAGAGAGGTAAATGTGGAGAAAATCAAGGATATAATGTAACCATAATTAGATTAATTCAAATTAATTAATAGATTTTAAATTTAAAATACCTAAACTATTCCCAAAATACCCTTTTCCTATTTTTAATAAACTTAAATCCGGAAATTTCTCAACCGTCGATCAAGATAATGGATGACATCGATTGGTTTACATGTTTACAACATTTATAAGGTTTACAAAAGAATATCCTCTTAACTTATATATAACATATACATAGAATAATTTTGTGCAATATTTTTTTTACTTCTTAAACTATTTTTTATTATGTAATATGTATTTGAGAATTAAACGTATTTAAACTTTTTATTTAGACCACGATTACGTTATTGCTGATTTTATAAATTTCAATCTTATAATTATTGGATTGTATGAGCAAAGTGCGTTAGGTACAAACCACATAAACTGCACCACATCGTACTGCATTTTGCGGTATATGTGGTGCAGTTTTTTGTGGTTTGAGATATATGTGGTGCAATTTTTTTGCAGTTTTCTACGGTTTGAGGTTTGAAAGGCTTCCATGATTCTTTAATGAAGTTTTAATCATATAATTATTTGATTGTAAGTGTAAAGTGCGTTAGGTACAAACCACATAAACCGCACAACACCGTATTGCATTATTATAAAACTAGTGTTCGACACCACACGTTGCGTGGTGACGATAAGTTTTTTAGAAAAAATTAAAATTAAATGGGTTGATGCTCATATAATATACATTAAACTAATAAGAATCGATATTTTTCACTTGATATGAAACTGTCTCATCATCCTTAGTTCACTTGAGTCTGTTTTTTCATAACTTAAATTATCGGTAAAGAATCTTGAAAAAAGACGACTTAGTCATATATGTAAAATAAAAGATATTATATTGATTCATAGTTTGATTTCAATTTAAATTAAAAATTAATATTGACATAATTATACATATGATTGTAGTAAATTATTCTTTCTAATTTTATATACTTTGTTATTCTTCTTTAATTTTTATATATATGTTTATATCATTTTTATACATATTACTATATTTCTCTAATAAGTTTAGTTTTAATATAATTATATATATATATATATATATATATATATATATCTTCTTGGATTTATTTATTTTATGTATTGATTTTAATTAGTGTTACTAATAGGCATTTTATTTGTTAATAAGAGAGTTAGTAATAATATTTACTTTAACAATGTGTCACATCATTCTTATTTAAATTTTTAAAAATTCAAAATAATGAGAATATTTCTATAGACAAACCATACTTTAACAATGTGTCACATCATTCTTAGTAACTATTTAATCCAAAATTAGATCAAATTTTGGATCTACATTTAAGTTGTCATCTTCTCTTTATGTAGTCTTTTTCTCTTCAAAAATTTTCACTTGCTTACCAATGTAGGACGATGATATCACCACAATTCACCATTTAATAAATACTTAATTTCCATTGTGCCAAAGTCATCCACTTTAGTTTCTCCTATTATATATATATATATATATATATATATATATATTGACTATAAAAAATCATATTAAGGGCCTGTTTGTTTTTGACTTAATGAGCTTAATGACATGTATGGCTTATTCGGTCAGCCATACATGGTTGTTTGTTTGGAGCTTAATGGTAAATCACATGGCTTATTCGCACAACTCTTGTGATGTCCCTTTATCCACTCAGTCACGAGTCTCCCCAAAATACCCTTCTCCTTCTCTTAACACTTGACAGAAATTAAAAGAAAAAGTCATCGATCTGCTCCCTCCCTTCATCCACTCAGGAACGATTTCATTTTCTAGGACATAAAATGAGAAGATAAATATGGATCTATTAGTTGGGAAATTGCAGGTAAAAAGGTGAAGGAAATCCAACCAAAAGAGTGTCGTTTTCGACGTTGCTGTTGATGATCTCGACACCTTCCTCATCTGTATTATCATTCTTAATTCGTCTTCAGCTCCACAAGATTCGCCGTCATCAACCGCGAGAACAGTCAAGGGGAAGATTCGGTTATGGCCGTGGTGGATATGGTAACAGAAGAGGTGGCGACGGTGGTGGTGATGGTGGGGGCGGTGAGCATGGCGCTAGTTGGGTTTGGTGGGTTGAGTGCGGTGTTAGGAGGGCTCCGGTGGTGGATATGGTAACCGAGGGGTGGCGGCAGTGTGGTGGGTACTCTAGATGAGGAGGAATGGTTCATAATATGGTTATACCTAAATATTTTTAGTGGGTTTTAATTAACTTTATAAAAATTCAATTGTCAAGTTTTTTTTATTAAACCTTGAATTTTAATAGATTTCAAAAATATGTTAATTAACTTTAAGGATTTTGGTGTGATTATCTTATTGAATTCATATAATTGTGTTTGATGAAGTTTTTTATTTAAAAAATTGTTTAAATTGATAATATTTATTGCTAAGAATAAACCATTCAACACATTTATCAAACAATTATGTTAATCGGTGTTTAATACAGTAAAATAGTCATTTCTGACGTTCAGATCGTTTGTTCAGCCCAACAAACAAACAACAAGATATCAGAATCCAGACAGACAGGTAAATCCAGACAGACATCTATATCCATACAAGACTTAATGAAAAAACAACCAAACATCCCCTAAATCTTATATGAATAAAGTTATCTATGTGAATTAATTTGTTTGTATAGATTGATTTTTGTTGTTGTTGTTGTTGTTGTTGTAGAGAAATGTTTCTTCAATGAAAGAAACATATTTTTTATTTGGAGGGGTAGATTTCGAAAAACTTGGATTTATGTATAAATATTCTTACAAGCTTACTAAATAAGCCACTTTCTATATCATAAAGTCATTACCAAACAATTATAAATAGGCGACTGAATAAACTCTCATTAAGACAAAAATAACAACGAATTACAAACCCAAGAGACAGGAACCTGATTTCTGAACCATAAGGACTAAAATCGTAATCTCTACAAACCCCAAGGATGAAAAACGTACTTTACTAAAAAAAAAGGTAAAAATTCCCAAGAGTTGTCCCACTCAAATCCTTTATTCACGCCGCATTCACTTCAGTCTCAACACACTCACTCTTCCAGTCGTCTTCTCCATCTTCTTCCATTTTCTATAATTTCCGCCATTATTGTCGCTCTTCAACTTCAACTTCAACTCCCCTGATCATAAGGACCCCCTAAAATGGCTGATGAGCTGTGTTTCTCTACCACCACCACCAACAAGAATCCGCCATTAATCCCCACTGTTTTATTCTACGATTTATCCTTTCTCTGTTCCTTCATCTTCTCTCACCCTCTCTACTTCTCTTACTTCCTCTTCTTCTCTCCTTATTTCATCAAATTCATCTTCTTATTCTCCCCTCTCTTCTTCACCACCACCCTCCTCCTCCTCCTCTCCTTCCTCGCCACCACCTTTCCACACTCCAACAAACTAGGGTTTATTCAGACCGTACTGGACAAACTCCGATCGAAGCTCAACCACGTTGATGAAGAAGACCAGGAGTTTTGTAATTTTGAGGATTTTGAGATTTACAAAATCGTGTTTCGTGATGTTACGTCGTCATTGATCACGGTCGGTGACGATGATCGGATAACGGAGAATGTTCAGGTTGCAGGTAAATCGGAGGAGGAGAAGAGATTGGAGAGATTATTCGAAGAATTGGATCGATTTGAAGACTCCATGGCTAAAATTGAGATGAAGGAGAAGGAAACGAGTTCAGATCTGGTTGAAGTTGTTGGAGGATTAGAAAAACCAGAGGCGGTGGAGATGGAAAAACTCGGCGGAAAATCCATGGCGGTTGCGACGGAGACGACGACACTTTCCGGCGAAGATCAGAAAATTTTGAATTCGAAATCAACTTCATGGCGATTGGATTCTTGTAGTAGTTTTGGAAGCTACGGATCGATGAGGATGGAGAAGGAAAAGGAAAAACTCGGCGGTAAATCCATGGCGGTTGCGACGAAGAAGATGAAAAATTCCGGCGAAGATAAAAAACCAGAGGCGGTGGAGATGGAAAAGGAAAAACTCAGCGGTAAATCCATGGCGGTTGCGACGGAGAAGATGAAAAATTCCGGCGAAGATCAAAAAACCTTTATTAATTCGAAATCAAATTCATGGCGATTGGATTCGTGTAGTAGTTTCGGAAGCTACGGATCGATGAGAATCGAGAAGGAATGGAAGCGGACATTGGCATGCAAACTGTTCGAAGAAAGGCATAACTCAGAAGGAGGTGAAGAAGGTATGGATTCATTATGGGAGGCTTATGAGAACGAGAATTCCACCACCAAATCGAAGAACAAAAAGGTTGACGCCATGGTCAAACATAAGAAGACCTTGATTAAAAACAAGAATGAATTCAAGTATTTTGATTTTGATGATGATGATGATGAAGATGAGTTCATGAACAATGGACAACTGTGTTGCTTGAAAGCATTGAAGTTATCAGCAGGGAAGATGAATTTGGGAATGGGGAAACCAAATCTTGTGAAGATTTCAAAAGCTCTTAAAGGGTTTGGTTGGTTGCATCATGTTGGTACTAAAAATGGGAAAAGAATTTAGTTTCTGATTTTTGTGTTTATGGGGTGTTTGGGATTGCTCATCTTTTTTGACTTATTTGGTTATTGTTTTTCTTCACCGTAAATAAGTTATTTTTAGTGTTTGGATTGAAGGAAAAAAAAATGCTTATGACTTTTCTCCACCACAAATAAGTTGTTTTTGATAAGTTAATTCATTTTAACTTATTTGAAACTGCTAACTTATTTGTCCAAATTACATTTTTACCCCTAATTCATTTTTCTCACAACATAAGTTGATAAACACTTTTAAAAATAACAGTAACTTGTTTTAAATAAGCAATCCCAAACACCCCCTATATACATTTGTTTCTTTTGTTTTCCAATTTATTGGTTTATTTTGATTCGGATTAACACGATTAAACCGATGTGAGCCGTTTGATTAGCTAGCGTCGAGATGGCGAAATGTTTCTTAGCCATGGTTACCCCGCGGTTTGAACGTGGTGCCGCCCTAAAAAGACGATTAACGATCAATCAAACCGCATGGGTGGATGCACGTTTATGGGAGGGTATTTAGCGGTGTTAAAAAATAACCGAAACCGGATAATCCATCAGCACCGAATGAGATATGGGTGAAATGGTTTCGGGTGTTCGGTTCTTAGCCGAATAAGAATTCTTATTCGGTTCGCTTTTATGTTAATTTTTTTTAATACAATTGAACCGTAAGAAATGAATAACGCATTTTATTACTATTTCATACATTTTATTTTTATAAAAATAAAACCGGATATATAATTTTACATTTTTATAATGAATTTTTGTCAGATTATGTTTTTTACTTGATGTAATTCCTCACATAAAGAAATAAGGGAAATTTATCCGACGTTTAACTGATATACGTTTGTAGGTAAGTAACTGTAAGAGTGCGTTTTAATTAACTTATCGAGTAAGATTTTGTGGGAAATATTGGTATTTGGCAAATGATGTTCTTTACTTGATACAAGTTTATTGTTGAGCACGAATGTATGATGCAACGATATATTAGAAAATAACGGACCTTGAATTTGAGAAAATTATTGGAGCAAATGTCCAACGAAAGATATGAATTCCTATTTTGTTTAGCAAGTTAGCAAACTGAATAACCTGAACTGAGAACATTAAACCTTATTTTGTTTGGTTATCAATTAGTTTTAAAGAAGTCGAAAACCAATTAACATGAACAATATAAACAGAAAACCAAAAACCCAAAACCAATTAAAGTTGAAAACTTTAACTCTTAATTATAAGATATAATTCATTTATCTATACTATTATATAGTATTTATGAAAAACTCTTAAAAACAACCTATAAAACTTCATGTACCGCTATTTAATGCTAATTACTTAAAATTCTCTTAAAAACAACCAATGAAGCTTTATGTACCGCTTTTAATGCTAATTACTTGATTAATACTTATCTCTAACAATCTTCAAATCCTTAAATCTTGGACTCTTATTAATTAATTATATTTTTAACCACTTTCAAATCCTCAAATCATGAACATCTTAAAAAACATCATTCGTTAAACAAATTTATAAAAAACATGTATGTTTTCTCAAAACCACACATTAAAATAAATTAGAACATTAAAATTGAGATATATCGCGCTGCATTGCGCTAGTAGACTTCTAGTAATTTTTAATAGAAACATAGATTTTATGGTTAATTTTTATTATATACTAGATAGGTACCCCGCGCGCGATGCGGCGCGAGGTATCTTGAATTTAAAATCGAGAATTTGAAAAAATAATTTTCTTTCATGTTCATATTTGGTTGAATATGATGATTAATTGATTATATGCCAATGTTTTTAAGTAACTATATGTAAAGATTTGCTAGAAGACAATCATAAGAAAATAAAATACAAAATCTTGTGAGTTTTTAAGTCTTGAATCGATAAGGTCGGTATTTAATCATCCACAAATATTCGTATATATTTATGATATTTAATAATATAATTAAATTCAAAAAATATTCAATATTGAGCTCATTTCGAAGGTATTGACGAAGCGATTACAATGGTATAATTTGTAAAAAATAGAAATGTTTTTTAATACATTTTAGTTCATATACATTATTTATGTTTATATGATAAGAGTCTAAAATGTAAAATAAAAAAGTAAGAGATTTAAAGTAACTACATACCTAATTATAAGGGTAGTAAATGTAACATATAAATTAAAAAAATTGAATTAAGAAGAGATTTAAGAAGGAGTGAATGCGGGTGTACTAATTGAACTTATAATGTAAACTGCGTCCAGACACATGTTTAGGCGGAAAAATACTGAAGTCGGCTCACCAGAAGACGACACATGACATGCTAGTTACTTATTTATTATATGTATAGATTATGCTATTATTTTAATGCAACCATTTCAAAGTTTCCTAAATCCGTTCATAGACGAGCGTATAAAAAACCTAATGATGAACCAACGGACGCTTTGGGCCATTTTTTAATTCATTAGAGCAAGAAGTTACTATGATTGTGTTTTGTATTCATTTTAACTAACGGAATAGTAGATCGCTTTGTTATGCAATGATGTTTGTCTCTTATGTGGCATGCTTTGACATCCTCATATTCATAATGAATACATACACCATCCCCTTCATAAAACCATATGTTCATAGATATATACATCATAATATGAATCTTAAACTTCAATCAAACACAACCTTGTAGCAGAAGTCTTGATATAAAATACTTGCACCATGTGATAAAAGCAATACAACGTTCTTAATTTGTCTTATACTGAACTAGTATCGTAAATCATACAATGTTCATAGTACATTACCCAAATCACGGTTTAAAGAGAATCGAGTCTATAAATCTAAGTTTTTTTTCTTTGTCTAACGTTGATGACAATGGTCTTGAGATGCATGCGATTAGTCAGTTATATAACTCCGTAAATTTAATGCACATAAATACACACACTCAATAAAATCATGCATAGCATATTTAAAATATCATATGAATGAAAACATGGACCATAATTTATGAAACATTGTAACATATTGAGATCTCATAGAACTTTTTATGGTATGAATTACTGGTTTTCTTAGGGTGTGTTTGGTACGCGGACTGGATAGGACGGGACGGGACAAAAAAAATAGTCTCATGTTTGGTACGCCATGGGACAAAAAATGACATGGGACAAAATGTTAATTTCATGGGACAAAACATGTAAATTTTTGTTCCACCAAAATAGGTGGAACAAGATGGGACTAAAGTTGAGATTACCATTTTACTCTCTTTACACATCTGATGGATATACAAACCCTAGTCCAAAATCGTGAGCCTCCATCTCCATTTTGCATCAGACGACTTCATCCCCTGCATCGCCCCATCTCGTCGACTTCTACACAGGTACGATTTCCACTTCTCTTATTCTCCATCTGGTCGATTTCATGGTAGATTTCTCTTGCTACTGTCGATTTCCAAGTTAGTCGATTTCTCCTTGCTACTGTCGAATTTCTTAGTCGATTTTGCTTCTGTCTCGATTGTCCATCTTACTGGATTTCATGGTCGATTTCTTATGATTAGTCTATTTCCTTGCTAATGTGAGTGATATTGTCGATTTTTTGCTACTGTCGATTTTTTGATTAGTCGACTTTGCTACTGTCTCGATTCCCTGCTAACGTGAGTTGCTATGTTAAATTGTTTAAATTCTTTCTTGATGAAATCAACTGTGATGTTAGTCGATTTCAGGGTCTAATTTCTTGCTATAAAATTGTTTAAATTCTTTCTTTCTTGCTATTGTGATGGAATGACATCTAATTTCTATGGAATGGTTTATTGTTTTGTGAATTTTTGTAGTGATGGATCGGAACCAATTGGTTGTAGTCGTTAATGTTTGGAATGCTTACATTCAAATGATCGTGTATTTACTTTCACTTATGATTCGGTTGATTGAATTGGAGAATACAAATAATGAAAGGGAAACTTTGGACCAAAGAACTTTCACTAGACTTCAAGTTAGGTCAACCGAAATACAACGCATTACGCGCGAAAGTGATGTAAATTGTATAAATGAGTTGCGAATGGATAGAAATGCTTTTGCAATTTTGTGCGATTTGCTTAAAACTCGCGGGGGATTAGTAGATGATGGTAATATGACAATCGAGGAGCAAGTTACGATATTTATAAATATATTAGCACACCACACTAAGAATAAAACTATCCAAGTTAGGTTCTATATGTCGAGGGAAACAATAAGCCGGTATGTTCATCGAGTGTTGCGTGCATTATTGCATTTGGAAGATGTGTTGCTTGTCAAACCAACTCCTATAGAAGATGGTTGTATGGATTCACGATGGAAATGGTTTAAGGTAATTATTATAACAACTTTAATACAGTTCATAATAATTATAACAACTTTAATACAGTTCATAATAATTATAACACTTTCAATATACTTTTTTAGCTAAAACCTTTTCTTTTTGTATAGGGTTGTCTAGGAGCAATAGACGGAACTTTTATTGAAGTAACTGTACCAAAGTGACAGAGTCTGATAAACCAAGGTATCGAATAAGAAAGGGACATATTGTGACCAATGTGTTAGGTGTGTGCACTCGTGATTTGCAATTTGTCTACGTTTTAGCTGGGTGGGAAGGCTCGGCTACCGACTCTAGAGTTCTACGAGATGCAGTTACTAGACAATTGTTTTATTTGTAACAGAGTGATATTTGTAATCTTGTTTTATTTGTAACGGATTGGTGTTTGCAATCTTGTTTTATTTGTAACGGATTGGTGTTTGCAATCTTGTTTTATTTGTAATGGATTGGTGTTTGAATCTTGTTTGTATTGTAATCATATTCGTTTGTGTTGGTATTTGTTATTGTTTTTTAGAATTGTAAAAAATGGCAGACCGTCGTGGGTGGACAACGGATGAAGAGGACTTGTTGATCGCAATTCTTCAAGACCTTGTCATCAATGGTTGGAGAGGTGACAATGGAAGCCTTAGGTCGGGTACGTACGAGGGTGTTGTCCTAAAGATGCGTGAAAGAATTCCCGGTATTAACATAACGATAAAGCACATACAAAACAAAATAAAACGACTGAAAGATAAATATTCCGCTGCTTATGACATGCTAAATACGAGCAGATTTGGGTGGAATGACGCAAATCAATGTGTGACCGTCGAAGCTCCCGAGATTTTAGAGGAGTATTTAAAGATAATAACTTTTTTATTAATTATTTAAAGGTAATAACTTTTTTTTAGGTTTTTATTAATTATTTGTTTGTTTATTGTCGTAGAAACACCCTAACAAGAACTACATGGCTAATAAGCCGTTCCCGGCTTATGAGCGTTTGAAGTTGGTGTTCGGGAAAGATCGTGCAACGGGAAACATGGCCAAATCCGCTACAGACGCATTAGAGAATATGAACGAGGAAAATGATGATGATTTTGAGACTGAAGTTAATGTTCCCCCTCTCCAAGTCCTTCCAATGCAACTTCTCGTCCATCCCTTTCAAAAGAAGGAGAAGGAACAAGTAAGAAGAGAAAAGGACAAGCGAGCTAAACAAACTAGTGAAAGAAACCAAGGATGAACTACTACATGAAGCAATAAATCAAGTGAAGAAGTTGGTTATCGTTATCTCGGATTCTACACCCAATATGGATGGCTTAAGCAATGAGATGATGGGACTTGGACTTGGTATGATAGAGATCATTCGAATGGGTAAGTACTTTGCGGACAAACCATCCCAATATCGTTTTTGGAAGAGTTTGGACAATGCTATGAAGCTCGAATTTGTGAAGTCCGTTTACGACGAGGACAAGTAATAGTATTAGAATATGATGAAAACAATGTTGTCTTGGATAGTTTAAATTATTTTTGGTAAACTCGAATGTTTAAACCTTGGATGATAGTATTTTTGGTACAATTATTGTGTGGAAAGATTTTTAGTACAATTGTTACGTTTGAAAGGTTTTAATTACGTACGTATTTACAATTGTCGTGTTAAAAATATTTATAAATCATGTATATATATTTAAAAAATAGTGTAAATATTATATATAAAGTTATTTAAATATATTTTGGTTGATATTTGTCATTTATAATTATTATATGATATAAAATAACATTAAATAGTGCTTAAGTCATTTTAACAGTTCTGTCCTGTCCTGTCTAGCTTATCAAACGCAAAACAGACAATTAGTCCTGTCCTGTTCTAGTCGTACCAAACGTAGGACGGACAATTAGTCATGTCCAGTCCAGTCTAGTCATGTCCCGTCCCATCAAGTCTGCGTGCCAAACGCTACCTTATAGTTTAGTTCGAATAATTGATATCCCAACCTTGCCAATCTTGTCTACAGGCATAATGATACAGATAAAGGAAATCAATACAGATTTTGGTGATGAATTCCATCCGACTATAATTGAATATCAAATTGTTATTGGATCGAATTTGATCCAAAATTTTAACATCCAAACTGGATTGTTGGTTTTCCTAGATGGCAAGACAAAATCCAATATTTAAAATTTAAGTTTATAATGTATTACTGCATACATATAAATTATTAAGTATCAAAATATTATTTGTGTACGAGATGTAAATGTTAGTATTAAAGCTTTTGTGATTTTGTAAGATAAGACTATAAAGGCCTTTATAGTCTTGAGAAGTTGATTAATGGTTTCAATCTAGATCTTTGATGCATATCTTTTTACTATTTTTTTAAGGGAAATTAATTAAAATACCCAAAGTTTGACTTTGACTTACAGAAATACCAAAAAGCTCAACCCATTTTGTAGAAATACCCATTTACCCCGCGATGGGGTTCGCGATCGCGTACCAGACCCGCGATTGGGCCCGCGATGGGCCGGAAATTACACTTTTGGCCCCTCCACTCGATGGGGGCTGCGATTTGGAGCCAGAATTTTCAGTTTTGGTCCCTTTTGCACGATTTTTTTGCATTTTTTACTGTTTTTTTTCCACAATTATTGTACTTGAAAGACCAAATTATGGTTGAAATTCACTGGCTTGTTTCATCAATGTTGAATTATTGTACTTAGAAGACCAATTTGTGGTTGCAATTCATCTTGGTTGTTTCATCAATGTTGAATTATTGTACCTCAATGAAATTTTATCCATAAATATCAGTAAAATGCAATCTGTTAGACAACCTAGGGGGGGTAAGGTTGTATTTAAATAATTTACTTTCAAAAATTCTTTTATAAAAAATATCTTAATAATGTAAATACAACAGAGTATATGAAAACACAACAGATACGTATAAATACAGGATAGTATAAATATAGTAAATAAAGCAGAGTATAAATGCAATGAATATACAATAATTATATAAACAGATATAATTAAATGCACAGCGGAAATATAAAGAGATAAGGGATAGAGATACTTGACACGGAGATTTAGTGATTTACCACAACTTGGTAAACCACCAGTCGAGACACTTCCCGACACGATCCAATAAACGTATTCTTTACGGTAGAATACAAACCAAATACAAAGGAAAGCAATAGGCTCTCAAGCTTTAGCTTATCGAGATATACAGGATCACACACCCGTTATTCAAACACTTACAAGAGGAGTATAACTCACAATGGTAATCACTCTTGTATAATATTTATCACTTGGATATTTTATAAAAACGTTTTATAAAATAAATATGTAGTGATAATATGTAGTATGGAATATTAGTTGGGAGAGATCAGATGGATAGATGGCAGTGTGTTGTTGATCTGTTTTGTTGTTTCTTCTCCACCTTCGCATGCATTTATATAGCAGCTCTTCCAACGGAAACAATGCATCCGCGGTATACCGCCAAAAGCACGCGGTATACCGTGCAGTAATAAAAGTACTTTTGCAGAAGAGAAAGTCAACCCTGCAAAACAAACGTAAACTTGTACCCGCGGTATACCTGCTAAACACCGCGGTATACCGCCCAGACAAAAGTACGACCAATCAATCAGAGATCTACAGTAAGCCGCCGCGGTATACCTGCTGAACCTCGCGGTATACCTGCGTCAGAAAAGGACAGTTTCTCAAAAACCTTATTTAATTAAAATCATTTATGGTTTTTAGAAATATCCAAGTGGTATATTATTTTAGGGTGTTTATCATTATAAATTATAAACACTAATGACAACGTAAATCTTCCGTCTTGAACTCTTCAGATAAAATCTTCGTGTTCTTCAAGAACTGTACACTTGGATAGGATTGTTAGATAAACAATAATACGGTGTGTTTGTAATCATCAAAATAAATATATATAAATATATATAAATATATAGAGATGTGGTACACTTGCAACAACAATCTCCCCCTTTTTGATGATGACAAACACAACCGCTAAGCATGAGCATATGCGGTTTCTCTCCCCCGTTTGTCGAAACAAAAAGGGTCAAGAAAGACGGTATGCTTCCCCTCGAGAGATGCTCCCCCTCAAAATATGCATATATTTGAGAGAGCATAATCTCATGGTTAAAAGATAAAAAGCTCCCCCTCAAATTAATAACAAATTATAAAATTTGAGGGACAATAAAATATGCATAAAAAAGCATATAATAGACATAAAACAAAATAACCAAAAAGAAACACTTGCACCAAAAAAAAGGATCTTAAGGCTTCGATTTTTCGGTTAATTTTATGTGAGCAAAAATTACCACGTATTATGACCTCGTCAGGGAACACGTATTATATCCTCGTCAGGAAACACGTATTGTATCCTCGTCAGGAAACACGTATTGTATCCTCGCCAGGAACCACGTATTGTATCCTCGCCAGGAAACACGTATTATATCCTCGTCAGGAAACACGTATTATATCCTCGCCGGGAAACACGTATTATATCCTCGTCAGGAAACACCTACAAAAGGCAAAGAAAATTTTTTGTGGTACCCTTTTCTTATGGGTCCTTTTAACAGTTAGTATAAAACATAAACTGCAAAAAAAAAAAATTAAAATATGTTGTCGACATAAAATAAAACATGACAACATACAATCTACAAAATTTGTTTAAAACCACAAACGCATCCCACCGGGATTGTCAACATTAAACATTCCTTTCGGAATCCATTTTCTAACCATTCTAATTTTGCGATTGTATTTATCATACACATAAAATGAAGCATTTATATTCGCATTATTTTTAGGTCTAGAAAAATTACTATTATACATACGAGCATACGGTTTCCTCGTATTATAATTTACATTATGCATTTTAGGTACATACGGAGGTTTTTGCATATACGGCTTTCGTGTATTAAACTTAGGTGGTTCATAACATCTTTTAATAGGCATGCAATTACATTTTTCAACACATGTATTTGAACCCATACCTTTTCTACAATTTATGCGATTAGACATATTTAGCATTTTTAACACTTTATCATTGCTATTTTGAAATGCTTTAGCTAACATATTATCTTTTTCATATAAATCGCATTTAGCTTTTAAACAAGCATTATCATTTATGAGAATATCACATTTTGCACATATGTCATTTTCTTCTATTCTTTTATCTAAACATGCAAGTTTCTCATTTAAAACATCACATGATTTGCAAACAATATTTTCGCATGCTTTCTTTTCTAAAGTGATAACTTTATCATTTAACTCATTTTTGATTTTATTATCACATGCAATGGTTTGTTTACAATTATTCAACTCATTTTGACATAATAATAATTCTTCTTTTAATTTAGCATTCTCATTTTTATAACTATTTACGAGAACAATCAATTTTTGAAAAGAGACATTTAACATATCAATATCATCATCGTTATCACTACAACTAGAATAACTTGAGTATGAAGTACATACCTCTTTCTCGCAGTCGACGATGAGACACGTTTCTTCATTTCTTTGATCTTGGGTTTCGTCTCTCTTTTCTTTTGAGTTTCCACCATAGGTGATGTTCAAGTTCTCCCAAATATCACGAGCAGTTTCAAAGAGATAAACACGCTCAATATCATCGTTAGTAAGAACCGAAAAGAGAAAATTTTTGGCTTCATAATTTAAACAATAATTAGCCTTATCTTCGTCGGACCATTCCGAGCTAGGTTTTTCAACAACTTTGTTGTTTTGAAATTTTGTGGGTTTGAAATTTCCTTTAATAATAATATCCCAAATTTTTTGATTTATCCCACGAACATAACGTTCAAAAGAATTTGCCCAAAGATCAAAATTTTCGAAATCAATAAGAAGAGATTTAGAAAACCAAGCATTTTGTTGAGCCATAACAAAAACGGATTTTAAAAAAAATTAAATAGACGATTTTTGAAAGCCCTGCTCTGATACCAATTGTTAGACAACCTAGGGGGGGGGGGGTAAGGTTGTATTTAAATAATTTACTTTCAAAAATTCTTTTATAAAAAATATCTTAATAATGTAAATACAACAGAGTATATGAAAACACAACAGATACGTATAAATACAGGATAGTATAAATATAGTAAATAAAGCAGAGTATAAATGCAATGAATATACAATAATTATATAAACAGATATAATTAAATGCACAGCGGAAATATAAAGAGATAAGGGATAGAGATACTTGACACGGAGATTTAGTGATTTACCACAACTTGGTAAACCACCAGTCGAGACACTTCCCGACACGATCCAATAAACGTATTCTTTACGGTAGAATACAAACCAAATACAAAGGAAAGCAATAGGCTCTCAAGCTTTAGCTTATCGAGATATACAGGATCACACACCCGTTATTCAAACACTTACAAGAGGAGTATAACTCACAATGGTAATCACTCTTGTATAATATTTATCACTTGGATATTTTATAAAAACGTTTTATAAAATAAATATGTAGTGATAATATGTAGTATGGAATATTAGTTGGGAGAGATCAGATGGATAGATGGCAGTGTGTTGTTGATCTGTTTTGTTGTTTCTTCTCCACCTTCGCATGCATTTATATAGCAGCTCTTCCAACGGAAACAATGCATCCGCGGTATACCGCCAAAAGCACGCGGTATACCGTGCAGTAATAAAAGTACTTTTGCAGAAGAGAAAGTCAACCCTGCAAAACAAACGTAAACTTGTACCCGCGGTATACCTGCTAAACACCGCGGTATACCGCCCAGACAAAAGTACGACCAATCAATCAGAGATCTACAGTAAGCCGCCGCG
This sequence comes from Saussurea involucrata, assembly GCA_033807775.1. Lineage (NCBI taxonomy): Eukaryota > Viridiplantae > Streptophyta > Magnoliopsida > Asterales > Asteraceae > Saussurea > Saussurea involucrata. The sequence goes on from CM066314.1 coordinate 228,626,317, forward strand.
GTATACCTGCTGAACCTCGCGGTATACCTGCGTCAGAAAAGGACAGTTTCTCAAAAACCTTATTTAATTAAAATCATTTATGGTTTTTAGAAATATCCAAGTGGTATATTATTTTAGGGTGTTTATCATTATAAATTATAAACACTAATGACAACGTAAATCTTCCGTCTTGAACTCTTCAGATAAAATCTTCGTGTTCTTCAAGAACTGTACACTTGGATAGGATTGTTAGATAAACAATAATACGGTGTGTTTGTAATCATCAAAATAAATATATATAAATATATAGAGATGTGGTACACTTGCACCAACACAATCCATAATTCACATCCATTACATCCTTCTTTCTTGATTTCTTTCTTCAGTATTTTCTTTTTGAGATACTGTTGAAAAAATGAGTTCATTTGTTGCAAAAACTAAGCTATTTTCTGTTACGATGGTGAATGGGTGCAAGACAACAATGAGTGGAGTTTTGACCGGTACATGAATGTTCTACGAGTTAGTGCCAAGGATGCAGCCAAAGTTATGGACGATGTTGGACCGGAAAGGTGGTCCGCGACCCATTTTCCTGCACAACGGTATGACATTCTGACCTCCAATAGTGCAGAGTCGGTGAATGCACTCTCCCGTTTTGCGTGTAGATTACCGATTGTACAACTTATGGAGTACTTCCGGGCCTTTCAACAAGAGTGGTACCAACTTCGACGCCGAAAAGGAGGTGAGATGCGTAATAGACTCACACCAAAGACGGAGGAGATAATTCTCCTTAGGGCGGGACAGGCGTCGGCATGGAGGGTAAGCGAAATTAGGTATGGGAGGTACCAGGTTCATGATAACCTACTTGACGCGATTGTAGATATGACCGACCATATTTGTTCATGTTTTCAATGGCAAAAATCTAGGTTACCGTGCGGCCATGCCATCGCTACTGCAAGGCATATGGGTCGTAGAGATTGCAATGACTTGGCTGTAAATTTCTTCACGTCCGAAACTTACCGGGCAACATACCAGGAGGTAATAAATCCAACTGGACCACTGAAGCATGGGTATCTCCACCCCACCCCCTTCCGCCATGCCATCCACCATTAAACACTAAGAATAGAGCCGGGAGACCGAGAAAGAACGATCGACGTCCATCACGTGGTGAAGGTTCGATACAGCGAAAATGTACTCGGTGCCAATGCGTAGGACATACTCGTGGAGAGTGTCTAACTCCCGCCCCTTCAACTGTGCCAAACAGTAGACGTTCAGTCAGCCAACGAAGTAGCATGCAGGGCCCGTCGGAGCTTGAACCACATGGAAGTATAAGATATGATAGCGTTGATCTGAACATTGATTTCCCTTGATTGGGACGATAAATCTTGTATGCTTAGTGCTCTTGTTTTATATATAACATGATTTTATCTACTTTATCGTCCCGTGTAATTTATCAAACATAAGTGTTGGGTCACCGAAGATTTGAAATTGACTCACCGATGTTTCCTCTAAATCTTACTTAGAATATTTTAGCATGGTTCTTTATAATGACTTGTACAAGATAGCAAATGTTTGGTGAAGTCAAAGATCAACCAAAGTCAAGATTGAAGATTCTCTCATTGTGGAAGTGAAAGATCTTTTCTCAACACATACAAGTCATTGTCCACCGATGGTGTTCACACACATCGGTGGACACCTCTCCACCGATCACTCTCTGTATCGGCCAACATATCCCACCTATGAAGTCTCTCAAATAGGTGGGATCTCAAAGAAGTCTCAAAGATGGTTTTCTTCAAAGATGTGTCACATATCTCAAAGATGCTTTTCTTCAAAGATGTGTCACATATCTCAAAGATGCTTTTCTTCAAAGATGTGTCACCGAAGTCAAAGATGCTTTTCTTCAAAGATGTGTCACATATCTCAAAGATGCTTTTTCTTCAAAGATGTGTCACATATCTCAAAGCATTCATCGGTGGTGTACTCCTTGAAGACAAAATGAGAAGCAAAATTATTATGAGACAAGACAAAATGAGAAGCAAAATTATTATGAGACAAAATTCAAATTTGCCAAGAATCATCCCACCGATGATGATGCTTAAATCGGTGGGATCCTTTGTCAAAAGATTTTCTTTGAAGAAAATATCAAGTCTCAAGTAATATTGTCTTGGAAGACACACCAAGGAGACAAGTATGATACTATTCCTATTTCCAATGAAGTTCAGCATGGGTATTCCTCCTTGTTTCAAGGAAAAGGTGATTGTGACTTATCAACTTTACATAAGTCCATTGGTACGAAGCAAGTAACTGGGGGACATTCATACTAAGCATTTAATGCTCAGTACACTCATCCTCACTATAAAAGGAAGACCTCTCCATGCAGAAGAAATATACTTACATCTTGAGAGACTTGAAGATTACTGTGTGCTCCTAGATATTCTACGCAAACTGGAAGATTTCTCTCAGTGCAAGAATTTCCATTTTGCTTGAAAAACTTTACAGCTTTGTTCTAAGTGTTCTTAGTTGTTTTATTAGTATACTTTGTGTAAGATTGTTAGAATAGTTTATCTGTTCTTTTCCGCAACAGTCTTAAGTTTTCTATGTGTAATTCTTGTTGAAAGATTTTCAATAATAGAATTAAAATTGTGAAAATTTTGAGTATTGTATTCACCCCCCCCCTTCTACAATACTTGTTATAGCCATCTGGAACTAACAAGTGGTATCAGAGCAGGAAGTTTAATTCATAAACTTGATCTGCAATGGCTGCTTCTTCTTCCAAAAATGAAGCTTTTTCTCAAAACACCTTTTCTGAAAACGGCTCTATAGGCAAACCTCCCAAGTTTAATTCCAACAACTTTTCTTTGTGGAAAAGTCGGATGATGCTTTTCATGGAAGGAATGGATAGTAGATATCCAACTATTCTCAATGAGGGACCCATAGTCCCTAAAGTTTGGTCTCGCTATGAAACCAAGAAATCCGGTAAGGAAGTTGTTGGCAAAGATGATTCTGATGATTCCTCTGATGAAGAAAAATCTGCTGCTACTGGTCGTTACCTTCTTAAAAATCCTAAGAAATATACTGATGAGGAAAAACGTCTTGTGTCTCTTGATTCTAAAGTTAGAACTATCATTGCTCTTTCTCTTCCTGATGAAGTGTACCACTCTCTGGTAAATCTTTCTACTGCCAAAGAAATGTGGTCCACTCTGTGTGTTTTGTACGAAGGTACAAATGAAGTTAAAAAGAGCAGAAAGATTGCTCTTGTTAGAAAATATGAACTCTTTTCTTATGAGAAAGGAGATTCTCTCTCCAACTACTATAATCGCTTTAACAGTCTTCTCAATGACTTAAAGCTGTTAGGTAGAGTGTATGACAATGAGGAAGTCCTATGCAAATTTATGGACTGTCTTCCTGATTTTTGGGAAAATATATGTACTTGTATAAAGACAACCAAGGATCTTGATCATATGCCTCTCACTTCTCTTTATGGAACTCTTTTCAACTATGAGCAGACTAAGCTGCAAAGGAAATCTGTCATCACAGACATAAAGAGCTCTCCTCTAGCTCTCCTAAGTGACTCTTCCAAAAAGACTAAATGTTTTCCAAAAATCACCTACCCATCTGACTCTGACCATGATAGTCAAGAAGATCCCAATGATCATTCGGAGGCATATCTTAGTGATGCTAAGGATGAATGTGAGGAAACTTCAGTTGATAAATTATCTGATGAAATGGCCATGTTGGATGGGTATTCTAAATCTAAATCTCACCACCTTTCTGGAAAATCTAAGTTTGGTAGAAAATCATCCTCTTCTCTCTCCAAACACTCTTCTTTGGACAAATCTAATGAGAAATGTTTTAATTGTGGTAAAAAGGGTCATTTTGCTTCTGAGTGTAGAAGTAGAAACCTTGAAAGACCCATAATTGCTTCCTACCGATTTTCCTCAAAATCTGGAGGATCTTTCAAAAATTTCGGCCAATCCCTATCTTCTGCAAATTCTGACAGAGCTGAAAGATACAAGGAGAAATACAAGAGAGAAAAGGAAAGAAATGAAAAACTTGTCAGAAGAGGAAAGGGTCTGCCTGCTAAATCTTATGATTTGGCAGATGAACCCACATCTGAAAGCGAATGACTCCTCAACTGCTCTTGTATCAGCTAAGTGATTCTACTCCTCATCACAGGTACATCCATTTCTATCTCTTTCTGATGCTGAAAAGATTGAAGCATTTAATTCTTTATCTATTGTCTTTAGATGATGCATCCTCCTCTTCCATCTCAAAAAAGTTTTCTAACTCTGAAAAAGGCAAGTCTCTGAGTGCAGATTCTTTCTTAAATGGAACTTCTCCAAATTTCTCTAAAACTAACTGTGTGACTTCTTCTACCGATTTTCTTCCCCAATCTGTGTGCCTCAAAATGTCCAATTCAAAGAAAAATATTTATGTCCTCCCAAATTTTGAAAAAGGAATTTTAGGTGCTGCACCCCGAATTTTTGATTCTTCTTCAAAATCTTTGAAAATAAAAGGCAAAAATAAGGGAAAATGTCAAAATTCTAAAAAGGCATTTCTTTATAAAAAGTGTTATATCTGTGGTGATACTTCTCTTGTTGCCAAAGATTGTCCGAAAGAAAGAATTGATCTAAGTGACTCCAATTCTTTTCCTTCTAACCCAAAAGGACCCACCACCAAATGGGTACCTAGGAAATAAATTTTGTGTGATTGCAGATTTTGAGCTGGACAGATGGATCTATGTGGACAAGTGTGAAAGTTGACAAAAACTTAGAATTCTTTACTCTCATGACATCATCACCTATTATCTCCTAACCATGAAAACCCACCGAATCACCATGAAAACCCATCTCACAAAATCCCTCCATTTTTTTCTTCTTCGTGACATCATCATCCACCACCTTTTTGTCAACCACCTTATTATTAATATTATATATATATATTTTTTAAATGACCATCGGTGGAAATTTAAATATGTATATATATAATAATAATAAACTCTTCTCTCTTTCTTTGTGCCGACAAAAACAAACTCATAACTCTTCTCTTAAAAATATCTCTTCTTTTGTCTCTAACTTTCTATCACCGATTTTAAATCACACTCACCTCCCAAAATCTCTCCATCACCAAAGCCACCACCAAATCAAAGAGCATCTCCACCGAAAATCTCTCTCTCTCTCTCTCCTTCCCTCTGAACCTCTGATCCCACTCCATCATCACCCCTAACACAAAATATTCCACCACCTTTACCTCCTGCAACCAAATAGACCAAAGATCACCCCATAGATCAAATCATCGGTGATCAACAAGCAGGTGTCCAAACATATAGAGGAGTTGGAAATATTTGTCTCTATGTGAATTTTCTCTCTCTTTTATAAACCCAAGAAGATTGATGAAGCTCTTGCAGATCCCTGTTGGATCACTGCCATGCAAGAAGAGCTTTCTCAATTTGAGAGAAACAAAGTTTGGAGACTGGTTCCCAGACCCCGAAAGAAGACAATCATTGGAACCAAATGGATCTTCAGAAATAAAATGGATGAAGAAGGCACAATTATCAGAAACAAGGCCAAACTGGTTGCTCAAGGATACCGACAGGAAGAAGGCATTGATTATGATGAAACTTTTGCCCCTGTTGCAAGACTTGAAGCAATAAGAATCTTTCTGGCTCATGATGCCTACCGAAATTTCAGAGTTCTTCAAATGGATGTCAAAAGTACATTCCTCAATGGGGAACTTGCAGAGGAAGTCTATGTGAAACAACCTCCTGGCTTTGAAGACCCAGCTCATCCAGACTATGTGTACAGAACTAGACAAAGCTCTTTATGGTCTCAAGCAAGCTCCACGTGCTTGGTATGACACTCTTGCCAACTTTCTCTTAAAGAATGGATTTTCCAGAGGTAAAATTGACAACACTCTATTCATCAAGGAAACCTCAGGTAATCTTATTCTTGTCCAAATCTATGTTGATGACATCATCTTGATGACATCATCTTGATGACATCATCACCATGATCTCATCTCACCAATCTACCTCTCACCAGAACCAACTTTCTATGTGTCGTCTCCTCATCCCATTCTTTCTTCCATCATATTTCACTCTTGGACAGCAACCCAACTCTCCTTTTCTCAAAACCCTCATACTACAAACTCTTCCACAGATATCATCCCAAATCCTTCTACTAAAAAAATCCTCAAACTCAATCTTTGTGGGTCATCAAAAAATTGGTAGATGAAATTCCAATATTTTCTTCACCTTGAAGATTTCCTCCATGATGTCGTAGCAGATTTTATCCAAACTCTTCTGAAGATGCCAGAAGATTTCCTCCAACCTCTTCAAAAAATTCCACCGACTTTCAAAATTTCGGTGGGAATGATAAATTTTTGAAAAAAAAAATTCTACCGATTTTCCTACCGAAATTAGTCAATTTTCGGTGGGATCTCCTTAGTTTTCGGTGGGGAAGCAAAAAAAAAATTCAAAATTTTTTTTACCATACCACCGACCACACCACCGAAATTTCGGTGGTTGGCCTCCAAATTCGGTGGTTATAAGTAAAAAAAATACCATACCACCGACCACACCACCGAAATTTCGGTGGTTGGCCCCCAAATTCGGTGGTTATGAGCACACACAAAAAAAATCGGTGTTTCCAATTGTTTGTGGTGTTTCTTCTCCGTCGTACGCTGAGGGGGAGAAACCATCTGAAGGGGAGCAATATCAGCGTCCAACTCGATCAACACCAACCCTCTGTACTCGTTTTCAGCGTCCAACTCGGAAAAATGAGGAAATCGGGCGGACCGATCAAGGGGGAGCACATCAGTCCGGGCGGATCTAACTGAGGGGGAGAAACACAAAATCGACTGATCTACTGAGGGGGAGCAAAACAAAGACAAAGGATGATGATGCTAAACAGGAAGTGCTGAAGATGCCAAGAGAAAGAGAAAATGCAAGAGATTGGCAAAAGCATCCTGAGGCTGATTCACTCAAACTCAACTCTCCTCAAAGATTGTCACTATAATGGATGTGTCTCCTATTAAAACCCACAGACTCACTTGGCTGAAATCTTTTGAAGTAAGTGGATGACTTGAAGATTTGGAACATCTGAAGAAAAGCAAAAGTGCCTGAAAGATAAAGTTCTCCAACACATCAACAGGCTGCTAATCAAAATGAAGAATCCTCAAGCCAGATACAAGTTTCAACTCGCCCCTCCAAAGATGCAAGTAATATTCTTTCTGTTCATATTGTTTATACTTCTTTCTTTTTTCTTTCAATTATTTGTACAGCTATACATTTTTTATTTTTTCTTACTTGTAAATATCATACACACACAAATCCATAAAAGACAAAATAGATCAAAAAAAATGGTCTATGTGAAAAGAACCCAAAAAGAGTAAAAAGGGTCAAAATGCAATTTTATTCAGATACTCTTCAATATTCTAAGTATGGAGCTCAAATTCAAATAGGGGGAGATTGTTGGGTCACCGAAGATTTGAAATTGACTCACCGATGTTTCCTCTAAATCTTACTTAGAATATTTTAGCATGGTTCTTTATAATGACTTGTACAAGATGGCAAATGTTTGGTGAAGTCAAAGATCAACCAAAGTCAAGATTGAAGATTCTCTCATTGTGGAAGTGAAAGATCTTTTCTCAACACATACTAGTCATTGTCCACCGATGGTGTTCACACACATCGGTGGACACCTCTCCACCGATCACTCTCTGTATCGGCCAACATATCCCACCTATGAAGTCTCTCAAATAGGTGGGATCTCAAAGAAGTCTCAAAGATGGTTTTCTTCAAAGATGTGTCACATATCTCAAAGATGCTTTTCTTCAAAGATGTGTCACCGAAGTCAAAGATGCTTTTCTTCAAAGATGTGTCACATATCTCAAAGATGCTTTTTCTTCAAAGATGTGTCACATATCTCAAAGCATTCATCGGTGGTGTACTCCTTGAAGACAAATAGAGAAGCCAAATTATTATGAGACAAGACAAAATGAGAAGCAAAATTATTATGAGACAAGACAAAATGAGAAGCAAAATTATTATGAGACAAAATCAAATTTGCCAAGAATCATCCCACCGATGATGATGCTTAAATCGGTGGGATCCTTTGTCAAAAGATTTTCTTTGAAGAAAATATCAAGTCTCAAGTAATATTGTCTTGGAAGACACACCAAGGAGACAAGCATGGTACTATTCCTATTTCCAATGAAGTTCAGCATGGGTATTCCTCCTTGTTTCAAGGAAAAGGTGATTGTGACTTATCAACTTTACATAAGTCCATTGGTACGAAGCAAGTAACTGGAGGACATTCGTACTAAGCATTTAATGCTCAGTACACTCATCCTCACTATAAAAGGAAGACCTCTCCATGCAGAAGAAATATACATACATCTTGAGAGACTTGAAGATTACTGTGTGCTCCTAGATATTTTACGCAAACTGGAAGATTTCTCTCAGTGCAAGAATTTCCATTTTGCTTGAAAAACTTTACAGCTTTGTTCTAAGTGTTCTTAGTTGTTTTGTTAGTATACTTTGTGTAAGATTGTTAGAATAGTTTATCTGTTCTTTTCCGCAACAGTCTTAAGTTTTCTATGTGTAATTCTTGTTGAAAGATTTTCAATAATAGAATTAAAATTGTGAAAATTTTGAGTATTGTATTCAACCCCCCCCCCCCTTCTACAATACTTGTTATAGCCATCTGGGACTAACAATAAGTGATCTACGTTGTAATTTAACAAACAAAACACCGTTATTATAATTAAAAAATCGAGGCGTAATCATAAAGTGATTCAAACCCAATAGTAGCAATGGACTTGTCTTCTCCAAGAGGGTTAAAAAGTGTTTCCTCCTATTTAATTTCTAGGCTTTATACACCTTAAATTGGTTTCTGTATTTCAAATACCCAAACCTACCTATCTTAACAACAAACTGCACAAAAACCTCACATTTACATACACATTTTCAGTCTCTAATTTCTACTCTTTTTCCTTAACTTCTTTTGTTTCTTCTGCAACTCTTCCTTCAATTTGAGATTTTGCGAAAACAAAAAATCTTTCTCCTTCTCGAGTGATTTGGTCTATATTAAATACATTAATTAATTTCTATATTACTTTAAAGAAATACCTGAAATAACTGAGACAATACGTGTGAAAAAAACAGTAAAAACATGCAAAACACCTGAAAAACCCTAAATACATAAAATGATAGCCTAAAAACTAGAGGGACCAAAACTGCAATTTTTTGGCTCCAAATCGTAGCCCCCATCGAGTGGAGGGGCCAAAAGTGTAATTTTCGGCCCATCGCGGGTCGGGTCCGCGATCGCGGGTATTTCTGCAAAATGGGTTGAGCTTTTGGGTATTTCTGCAAGTCAAAGTCAAACTTTGGATATTTTAATTAATTTCCCTTTTTTTAAAGCAGGTAGTGCATATAGTCTATATCAATATTATTTAAAAAACAACATGTAAAACAAACTATTTTAAAAATGTGCAAGACAACACTTAACGTAAAAACTCTTAGAGACTTAGTGGAGGAAGTTAGGGTGGAGGGGGAAGGTTCAATAGTGGAGACGAGATGGCACACGAGTATCCCGAAAAAGATTTGTATTTTCATGTGGAGGGCGAGGTTGGGTCGACTCCCTTGTCGATTGGTATTAGAGAGGATGAGAGTCGACTTGGATTCGGTTTTATGTCCACAATGCGGAGACACACCCGAGTCGGTGGACCACGCTCTAGTGGGATGTAGAGAACTAAAGAATTTCTGGGGTAAGACCGCAAGAATTTCTGGGGTAAGACCGCAAGAATTTCTGGAGTCGACTTGGATTCGGTTTTATGTCCACAATGCGGAGACACATCCTTATGTTTTCATTAAATAGCAATTTTCTTTGTTGCTACGTCATAATCAAATAGGGGGAGATTGTTGATCCAAACCCTCAGTGATTTGATAATGACCCTCTCTTATATACTTAGTGAAAATTGTAAGTAAACAATATGTATCAGAGTTTCACTATCGCTGATAAGTACTAAGATCTTACAGTACCGCTGATAGGAACTCTCGCTTTTTAAATTAAACATTCAGCGAACACTGTTCACCATTAATGCTCTGAGTCTGTTCAGTCATTATGATGATCGCTGATAAGTTAGTTGTTTACTTATGATCCCTGAAGACAAGTTTCACGTCAACAAAGGTTCTACGCTGAAGTCGAAGATCAAGCTCAAGAACCAGCGACAAGTCTCCTAATGAACTGATGCGGATCAGCGAAGACTCAGATTTGTCCACTCAACGTGAAGTATCAAGTACAAGACTTCAGCTATCGCTGAACTCTATCGTTCGCTGATATGAAATGATAGATCGCTGAATCAACGAAAGCTGATCATGAAGTCCTCCGTACAAAGTACTTTTGTCTTAACCTCCCTTGCACGACTCCGTACGAAATGTCAGAAAAGAACCTCCGACTGTCTGAAATCGTACAACCATTCTGATACTACACTGTTCATCCATGCGGCTACTAAGGTTGTCAACCAAGGTCAATGACATGCAACCAACCAGCTGATGACACGTGTAAAGTGTATACTGACTTGCATTAAATGCATGCAGTATATAAAGAGATGAACCCACTTCATTTGAAGTAACTTGCTAACTCTGGACAAGTTCAATCTCTTATCTCAAGATAGGTTATTATTAGTAATTTCCTTATCTCTCTTAGTGCAAGAAACCTTAGTGTTCCAACTTGTTTAGATTTAGGTTTATCCTTAATCTTGTTTCCGCAACAAGCTGTAAATTGTTAATGATTTATCAATAAACAATTTAGAAAAGTAAAATCTGTGTGTTTGTATTCAACCCCCCCTTCTACAAACTTGTATAGGCCTTCGGGACCAACAAGTGGTATCAGAGCGGATTTGTTTAATCTCATAAACAAGATCTAATCTAAGATATTTCTCTTCCTTGCTATTATCTGAAAATGGCCACCAACACAAACACAAATTATATAGACAATGGTTCTCTTGCTAAACCTCCCAGATTTTCCAAAGATAACTTCAACTTATGAAAAAATAGGATGACACTCTTCTTAGAAGGTGTAGACCCTACTATGCCTTACTATCTCGAGAATGGTCCATTCATCCCTGTAAGAATTGATGCTGCAGTTCCAGGCGCTGAGAATAGACCTGCTATTCCAGAAAGGCTGGTACCTAAGGAAATCCTTCAATGGACTGACGAAGATAAGAAGAAAGTGGCTATAGATACAAAAGCCAGATCCATACTATCCATGGCTCTTCCTTACGAAGTCTACCATTCCGTCATGAATCTGAAAACATCAAAAGCCATGTGGGACACAATATGTGTTCAGTATGAAGGAACGTCTGAAGTCCAGGACTCAAGAAAGATCAACCTGGTAAGACAATACGAAAGCTTCATTTCTGGTAAGAATGAAACTCTCTCTAAAGTTCACCAACGTTTTAATTGTTTAATTATAGATCTGAAAACTGTTGGTAAGGAATATTCTAACTTTGAAGTGCTGACAAAGTTTCTAGAATGTTTACCTGAAAGCTGGGACAATTATTCTATGTGTCTCAAGCTGTCAAAGTATCTAAAATCAATGACCCTTGCTACCTTATATGGCACGTTGCTGAATCATGAGCAATCAAGCCATCTTAAGAAGAATCTTGTAAAAGATTCCAAAAGCACCCCTGTTGCTTTAATCTCAGAGGAACTCTCTACTCAGCGACCCTCGGTCACTATCACTGAGTTAGAGAGTAACTCTGAAAGGTCATCAGATTCTGATTATTCAGATAATGATGAATCTTTGGCTCTCCTAACTAAGAAGTTCAGGAGATTTGCCAAAAAGAAAATGTTTAAAAAGAACAAACCTCTTTCCATAACTGACAAGCCTAGATCATCAGCTTTTGTTGACAAGGCTACTGCTACTTGTTTTAACTGCGAAAAGACAGGACATTTCGCTAACGAGTGCAGGTCAAAGAAAGTTTCTAGACCCTCAGCTTTTACAAAGAAACCCTTTGCTCCAAGAAATAAAGATGACAAATATTCAAAGCTGAAAGAAAAATATGCAAAGCTGAAAAGCTTTAAGAAGAAGAATAAAGGCCTGATGGCTGACTATGATTGGGCTGCTTCTGATGAAGAAGCATCATCATCTGACTCTGAAGATGATGAATCAAATCTATGGCTTATGGCCAAGATTGAAGAAGAGGAAGAAAGTTCATACATTCCCTCCACTTCAACATCTGCTATTCAGGTATCACCTTCTTCTTTACCAATATTGCAAATATTGATGAAGCTGATAGTCTCCGTAAGATCGATCTCTTGACTAGAAGTTTATACGAAGCCATGAACGGCAAAACTGTGGTTGAAAACCAAAATCTTGATCTCGCTGAAAAGCTTAAAAACTGCCACCTTCAAATAGAAAAGCTTTCTAAAATTGAAGAAGATTTTAAAGATCAAGTATATTTAAATCAGCTAGTCAAAATCGAACGAGCAGAAGCTATCGCTGCATTAAAGGCTGAAAAAGCTACTGTTGAAGGATGGTGTAATTCTTCAACAAAGATCACTGAGATAATAAAGTTGTTGTAAGATTTATGCAACCTTAGAGATTCACTTAGAATAGGACTCAGTGCAAGTATACACCTTGAACTACTATCGTCTCGTAACAAGTAATAATGGTAAAATACCAGATATCGATCCACAGGGAAATCTTGTGAAAGCCTTTCAAAAGTCCAGTCTTTAAAAACTAATTTTAGATGGCGATTTCGAAAACAGATTGTTTGATTGGTTGGTTTATCAGCTAAAAATCAATTCTAGAGGAGAAGCATATGGTGAAAAGCTCTATAAAGATGAAAACAAGTGATTGAGTAAAAAGGTATTATAACATCCAGCCAGTCCTCCAGCACAAGTGCTATAGGACTGCCACATCACCAACTATCGGTTCAAACGGCCTCCCAAGAGTACACACCGGTCAACGTGCTATCGATACAATATCATTTATGTTAGACTTTGTGAATCCTAGCACAACACAGTGTTACCATCCTACACCGTAAAAGTATAGTACTTGTCAGGCACTAAAACTCTTTATAGTCTTCTTTTATTATTTCAGTTAATTAACCTTAACCTTAACACTGAATGTTAATGCATTTTCATACATAAAATTAGTTGTCAATTAATTAAATGCAATCTTCAATGTAAAATCAATCACCTGAAATAAATAGTTAGATACAATGTTATATTCAATACACCTCTTTACTTTCACACATATTTTACATCTAAACTTTGCTTTACACCCCAAGCTCAGGCGATTAGCCCTTCATGGCTTGATTTCTTCTTTCGAAAGGTGTAAGAAATGTAAATGACATGAATGGAAAGTACTGAAAGGAAATTGCAAGAAATGTAAATGACAGAAATTAAATTGCAAGAAATGTAAATGACAGAAATGGAAAGACAGAAATTAAATGCAGGAATTTCAACAACAAGAAAATAAAAACAATAATAAGAACTAAGAATGCAAGGAAACGGAATTACTAAACTACCAAGGTAACTTGTTCGCCAAGTTATGGAAACTTGTCGTGCAAGTTACGTCACAAAGCTACTTGTTGCTTTGAAACCGTTAGAACTTTGAAACACTAACTTAAACAACCAAAGGTTACGGTTTTTAGAGGGAAGGACTCCAAACTAAAAATCATGAACCTTGAGATTTTAAGTAAGTAACTAAGAAAATATCGAGAACTTGGAGACTTGCGAGAATCGAAAAGTAAAACACGAGAACTTACTTCGAATCACTTAGATTAATACTTGAAACCGAGAGCTTGACTACAAACTACTGAAATCGTGACCACAGCTCTGAATATTCAGAGGTAAATAAACTGGAAATTAAGAGGTAAATAAATCTAGAGAGCAAAAGCTAAAATACTTGGAGAGATTTTTGTGTTTTTAGCTAAGTAGCATTAAATTACAAGAGCATAGAAGCCTTCTATATATAGGGGAGTTGTGTGGAGACAAAGCAACTAAAAGGAGATTAAGACTGATGTCCCATAACAGCTTTATGTCCCTTCAAAAAGGTCAACTCCGGCCTTGTCATCAAAAGAAGCTTCTTCCATAAGATACCCAAAAATGGCCCAGCTGTTCGATCTTGCGGCACTCCTACAGCATTTCTTTTGCGCTCAACTCCTATAGCATTGTCGTAGTAGTTGATAGGATTTATATAAACCCTAAACCGGATCTTTAAGCTCAAGAATGATTAGTTCTAGATCATGGAATAAACATATACAAATCACAACATGAACAGCGGAATTAAACGACAGATTTGTATAGCTAACAAGGTTCATTAATTTAAACATACTGATTACATACTCACGCCCCAATTTGTTGACCTAAGTTATCAACAAACGAATACTTCTTCTCAAGTATTAGGATTAAGAACCTTGGGGCTCATGCACACACATCTACACGTTTTTGTTTAAACGTGGGTTTCAAGAACGTCTAATTCTATATCTCTAGGTTTCTTTATATACTAGAAACCTAGATAAACTAGAAACTAGATAAATACCAATCCTAGATAAACTAGGAATCCTAGATAAACTAGAATTTACAAGGATAACTATAAAATAAACATATTACAATTCTAACCCTTGTAAGTTGAAGTTTTGACACATCAAATCTATATGAAATATTCCTAACAATCTTCCCCTATTTGATGACGACAAAACTTAGCATCAGAATCTTCAAGTAGCTCTTCCCCTTTTTGACATAATCAAATCCAAAACTTATCAAACTTGAATCTTCCCCTTGAATGATCAACACTTCTTCTTCCCCTGAATTTATGCTAACCATCCTTGTGTCTTCGAGGTTATATCAATTACGTTGTAAAGAAAATCAACCATTATCTATTTGAAGTTGAAGTAAAAAACCAAACCTTGAGTCTTATATCCCGTAGAAACCAAGTGAACAACAACGTCATTCTCATGAATGAGGGGATCCCTGTCCTTCGACCAATCTTCTTCTCTAAGATTTCGTCAAATTGAAGTCACATTCTTCGAACAATTACGTTAATAATCTTCATAATATCACGGGTTATCTTTAACAGGTGAAGGATACCTTTAAAGATATGATAAGAACACAAACTCTAACTTTCACTTCTTCTTCAAACAAACTCTAATTAATCTTCCTTTTTGTAATCAACTGATGACGATCAAAGGGTAGTCATTTAAGCATTCTTCCTCTATCGTTCATCAAACCTTCATACCTTGTGTGTGTGAATTTTCTTGAAACAAACAAAAATCATCCTCCTTTTGTCGAGCATGATCCTAACATGGTGTGTGACATGTATTCTCCATTGCATCGCGGCTTTGATTTCATGGCTTTGAGGAATTCTGAGTGAAGAACAATTTTTATCAAGAAAAAAAAACTGCTGGATTTCGAGAATTTCTGGAAGCGTTCTGGACGTCGTACGGCCAATCCAACCAGACATAATGTTAAACAATGTGTCCCGAAGCTGCTGTCCAAAAATCGCGACGATCCGACGGTTCAATCTCCGGGAATAGGCGAAACGGCCGGCTGTGATTTTCCAGAAAATTTCTGCGAAAAATCTGATTTTTTTTTCTTTCGTTCGTCTTCTTTCGTCTCTTCAAATCTTCCATTAAACCTTGTTTTTCTTCCAAATCAGAGAGCACCATGTGCTCTGATACCACTTGATAGGATTTATATAAACCCTAAACCGGATCTTTAAGCTCAAGAATGATTAGTTCTAGATCATGGAATAAACATATACAAATCACAACATGAACAGCGGAATTAAACGACAGATTTGTATAGCTAACAAGGTTCATTAATTTAAACATACTGATTACATACTCACGCCCCAATTTGTTGACCTAAGTTATCAACAAACGAATACTTCTTCTCAAGTATTAGGATTAAGAACCTTGGGGCTCATGCACACACATCTACACGTTTTTGTTTAAACGTGGGTTTCAAGAACGTCTAATTCTATATCTCTAGGTTTCTTTATATACTAGAAACCTAGATAAACTAGAAACTAGATAAATACCAATCCTAGATAAACTAGGAATCCTAGATAAACTAGAATTTACAAGGATAACTATAAAATAAACATATTACAATTCGAACCCTTGTAAGTTGAAGTTTTGACACATCAAATCTATATGAAATATTCCTAACAGTAGTGTCCAGCCAAAATCTGAAATAATTCAAATAAGGCCCAAACGAGATCCAAAAGTACACAAAACACCATTAATTCATGATTGACACCTAAAACACAGAAAATGCTAAAAAGCTAATAAAAATGACTCAATTATTGACGTTGGGCAAATAAAACAAGGAAAATGACTACTAAAAGTTATTAAAATATGGTTAATAAATTAACCCTATCAAAAGTCTCAGATTCCCTTGAGTGATAAACGTGGTTTGGGTTACAAATATGAAACTCCAAAACCAACCACTGAGCGTTCAATGCTTAAATTTGGAACGTTCGTATCCTCAGTCGCTGATACTTCATCTTCTCAGTGCTCCTCATCCGTTACACCAATCCCTGAGGAAACTCCTACCTCCTCAAAAGGCAAGGAGAAAATGGTTTATTCAAAACCTACCTCTGTCTGTAAAGACAAAGGTAAAGGAATTGTTATTTACCAGAATCCTCAGAAGGGTACCTTAGTACCAAAACTGAATGCTTCTAAAGCTTCAGTGGCTCATCCCTCTGGATCAAGGAAGCAGCTATCTGGATTTATTCAGCGATCTACTCCTAGACTCAGATTGGATGTCCTTGGTAAGAAATCTGAAGAACTGAATGTTCGTCCCATTTCTAAAGCCAATAGTTTACTTGGTGTTGGCACTTCTAATTTGAAATTAAAAGCTCAGCATTCAAATGGTCCTAGAACTACTTTTAGATATAGGAAATGTTATCACTGTGGACTTACCGATCATATTTCTAGTAAGTGCCCCACAGCCACCAAAGCTGAAAAGATAGCTAAGGTGAAGATTTCCCCCAAGGCAAAGAAGACCAACCCTGGTGCAAATCAGGTCAAGGTGAATTCTACCACTGAGGTTAAGAAATTAACCAAAGTGAAGAAAGACAAAGTTGAATCTTCAAATGCTGCGAAGACTGCTGAACCTTCCATTCCAACTACTTCCACTAACAAACGTGTATACATGGTTAAGTGGGTACCCAAGAAAAACTAATCTTCCTTTGTATTGCAGGTTAAGAAGGGTATCTGGTATCTTGATAGCGGATGCTCTAGACACATGACTGGAAAGAAAAGCCTGCTCGCTGAATACAAAGAAGAGAAGGGTCCCTCTGTGACTTTCGGTGGAAATGGAAAAGGACATACCCGAGGGTATGGTGTACTTTCAAATGGTACAACCTCCTTCAGAAGAGTCGCATATGTTGAAGGGCTGAAGCATAATCTTCTAAGCATCCGTCAGCTTTGCGACATGGATAACAAAGTAATCTTTACTAAGGAATCCTGCTTTGTCTCTGACAAAAAGGAGAAGATAGCTCTCAGCGGTTATCGTTTGGAAAATGTTTATGTAATAAACATGGACTCAACAACCACTGAGAACTCCTGTTTCTTCTCAAAGGCTTCATCTGATGTCAACTGGCTATGGCATAAGAGGCTATCTCATCTAAATTTCAAGACACTGAACACTCTTTCTTCAAAAGAGTTAGTCACTGGTCTACCTCAGCATTCATACGCCAAAGAGTCGTTATGTTCAGCGTGTGAAAAAGGGAAGCAGACCAAAGCAAGCTTTAAATCAAAGCAAGTTTCTTCAGTGTCATCTCCTCTACAACTACTCCATATGGATTTGTTTGGCCCTGTTAACAAACAATCCATCGCTGGAAAGAAATATACGCTGGTCATAGTTGATGAATTCTCTCGCTTCACTTGGGTAATGTTTCTCCGTTCTAAGAGTGACACCCCTGAAGAACTCATCAATTTTGTTCGGAAGATGGAAACCCTGAACAATCTGACCGTTCGCTCAATAAGGAGTGATCATGGGACTGAATTCAAAAACAGTTCTCTTGATTCCTTCCTTGAGAGTAAGGGTATTTCTCACAACTTTTCTTCAGTGAGAACACCGCAACAAAATGGAGTCGCTGAAAGAAGAAATAGAACAATTATTGAAGCTGCACGTTCAATGCTCAGCGATTCTCACCTGCCTACTCAGTTTTGGGCAGAAGCTATCAACACTGCTTGTTTTACGCAAAACAGGTCGCTGATAGTTAAAAGATTCAAAAAGAAAACCTATGAACTCTTTCATGGAAGAAAGCCTTCAATCAGCTTTCTTCACATCTTTGGATGTCAGTGTTTTATACTGAACAACATAGATGCTCTTGGAAAGTTTGATCCTAAGGCTGATGATGGAATCTTTCTTGGATACTCCTCAGTTTCCAAAGCCTTCAGAGTCTTCAATCGTAGAAGACAAACTATAGAAGAAACTATTCACATCACGTTTGACGAATCCCGTTCAACGAACTCTAAACCGCCCGCTGATACTGAAGAACTGAATCAATGGATGTTTTCTCATCTTGGTGATTCAGAAGATATTCCCACTAATGCTCATCCAGTAGAAGATGATAGTCCTATCATTCCAAATATGCAGAACAGTGAAGCTGAAACTTCTTGGGTCTTAGCTGTTCCTATAAACACTATACCTAACGCTGAACCAAATGTCTCAGACATTCCATCTACTTCTCAGCAATCAGTGAATATAATGACAACTGCATCCATTCCTCTCTTGGCTAATACTCCTGACGTCGCTGAAGCTTCATCTTCAGCTCCTCCAGTTCAAGTTGAGTCAGCGTCTCACGCTCCGGCTCAGCGATGGACTATAAATCATCCAATTGGTCAAATTCTTGGTGATCCAAACGCTGGGATTCAGACTCGACGAAGTGCAGGTAATATTTGTTTATTTGTAAATTTTATTTCACTAACTGAACCAAAGAAAGTAGATGATGCCCTCAAAGATCCAAACTGGGTCAGCGCCATGCAAGAAGAGCTGACTGAATTCGAAAGAAACAAAGTTTGGAAACTTGTTCGGAGACCAACTGATAAAACAGTAATAGGCACTAAATGGGTCTATCGAAACAAGTTGGACGAACATGGAACTGTAACCCGCAACAAAGCTCGTCTTGTTGCTCAGGGATACAGACAAGAGGAAGGCATAGATTATGACGAAACTTTTGCTCCTGTAGCAAGACTTGAATCTATTCGTCTATTCTTAGCATATGTTGTACACAAAAACTTCAAAGTACATCAGATGGATGTTAAGTCAGCGTTTCTGAATGGAAAGCTGAATGAAGAAGTGTATGTGGAACAACCTCCAGGATTCTCAGATTCTAAGCGTCCAGGTTATGTTTATAAACTGGATAAGGCACTTTATGGTTTGAAGCAAGCTCCTCGTGCATGGTATGACACTCTTTCTACTTATCTACATATTGAAAAATTTGAGCGAGGTAAGATTGACAAAACTCTATTTTTTAGAAAAGTGAAAGGTCATATCATTTTAGTTCAAATATATGTTGATGACATTATATTTTGTTCTACTAACCCTGAGCTTTGTACTCGTTTCGCTGATAGAATGAAAGATGAGTATAAAATGAGCATGATGAGTGAACTAACATATTTCCTTGGTCTTCAAATAAAGCAAAATGAGAAAGGAACTTTCATAAATCAGGGAAAATATGTTAAAGAAATGCTGAAGAAATTCGACTTAACTGAAAGTTCGGCTATGAAAACCCCTATGGCACCACCGCTGACACTTGATAAGGACACTAAGGGTGTTCCTGTCAATGTCACGATGTACCGTGGGATGATCGGCTCACTATTGTATCTTACAGCTAACCGACCCGATATTATGTTTGCAACATGCTTGTGTGCACGATATCAAGCTGAACCTAAGATATCTCATATGAAAGCTGTAAAGCGAATCTTTCGATATCTTAAGGGTACAGCGAATCTAGGTCTTTGGTATCCCAAAGATTCAGGATTCGATCTAACCGCCTATTCAGATAGTGATTTTGCAGGTTGCAAAATGGATAGGAAAAGCACCACAGGAGGATGTCAGCTCCTGGGTGGAAAGCTGGTAAGTTGGACAAGTAAAAAGCAAAATTCAGTGTCCACTTCCACAGCTGAAGCTGAATATGTAGCTGCTGGAAGTTGTTGTTCTCAAGTCTTGTGGATGAGAAATCAGCTACTAGACTATGATCTTCAGCTCTCCAAAATTCCAATCTATTGCGACAGCACAAGTGCCATCGCTATAGCAAACAATCCAGTACTACACTCAAAGACCAAACATATAGAAATCAGATATCATTTTATCAGAGATCATGTGATGAATGGTGATATAGAACTTCATTTTATCCCAACTGATTATCAGTTAGCTGACTTATTTACCAAACCTCTTGATGAGACAAGATTCAACTTTCTCATCAGCGAGCTTGGAATGCTGAACTTTGAAGGATAAAATCTTCAGCGGTTCACTTTGATCAGCGAAAGGATAAAATCAACTTGTATAACCCATTCTATCACCCTCTCTCTGAATAAACTTGATTCACTGATATCAAGGTATGTTTACTCTCTCTGACAATCGCATGAAAATGCAAGATTTCAAAACAAAATGCATCGCTAAATATCTCTTCCTTAACAACGATATTTTTGAAATTTCTTAAAACCTTCACTGAATATTTTCATTCAGTGCTTCATGTTTTCAAAAGTATCTCTGAGTTTTTTTCAAAACCTCAGAGACAACCAAGAATATGAAAGGACAGTTGTGACGCCATTACAACGGATAAAACCCCGACACGTTTTCTCTTCCTGACACACGTTTGCACGTCTCGTTCAAACTTCCAATCAAATGCAAACACGTGTCCGTGTCATGATGAAAATCTTTTCCCGCTCAAGATTTTCTCTTTCTAAAATCTCTATATAAACAAATTCTTTGTTTATATTTTTCTTTTACGCGATCAATCTTCTTACGCAAGAAAGAATTCACTGTTGCATTTGTGATTTTCAAAAACTTCAAGAACTGTTCATCATCTTCTCCATCAAACATCAAGGTTAATATGTTCTTATTTATTACCGAATGCGTATAACTTGTTTCCGATCTTCTCATTGTTTTAACAAGATCAAACAAAAGAACTTCGTAAAATGAAATCATTTTCTTTCGTGGTTTTATAAACACAACCATTTCATGGTTGTTCTTCAAGTTTAAACGAAAAATCTTAAAATTGTTCTTCATTCGTTTCCAGAATCTATTTCTTCATAGAAAACTGGAAAACAAGAAAATGGGTTTTACATTTCGTTTCAAAAATCAAGAAAAACCCTAATCTTCATTAAGACATTTTGTCTGAATGAAATGGACAAAATTCGAACCATCTTAATGGAAAATCTTTCCACATTAAGATTATTCTTATTTTTTAATCTTTGGTTGAACTGATAATACAGGAAATGGCAACATCTAACATTCCTACTACCGCTGAGAACTTCTCTACTGACTCTGAGGAAGTGGAAATCATCAAGGCTCCTCAGGTTAAGTTCAAACTTGATCAACTAGACTGGACTAAGATAAACAACCTTTCTGCGCTTCTCGAGTTTCCTCCTCGAAAGCAAGTCACACATCTGACAGATGCTGTGAATTTCCTGAAGAATTGCTGCATTTCAACAGCCCTGACCATTTCACCCCCTGCAAGTCAGCTGCTACTATCTCAGTTCTGGTACTCTGCCAGACACTCTCAGCTACCATCCGCCAAAGATCCCTCCAAAACAGTTGATTGTATCCTCTGCGATACTGAATATGGCACGATAAAGATCACACCCGCCATCATTCGCAAAGCTCTGAACTTTCCCATCGCTACAAAGGAAAAACCTTTTGTTCCTTTCCCTGACCATAAGAAGATCGCTGACAAAGAAGCTCTTATTGCATTTTTTGATGCAATGGGCTATGTATGGGAAATGGGCAGAGACAAGAAGCCTGAGAAGAAGCTAACACTGCTGAAGAAATCGAAAATGCCCAGCGAGATGAACTTCATCTTCGCTCACCTTATCAGCTGCATGACTGCCAAGACCGGCTCTTCTGATCAAGCCGCTCAACCTCAGCAAGCTATGGGATACGCTCTGCTGAAAGGTCTACACATTGACTGGGCATCTCTCATCTATGATGACTTGCTGCAAAGAGTAGACTCTGTCGCTGACAGGCCTGCTTGGGTTCCCTACCCCCGATTCATCAGCGCTATCTTTCAATATGGCCTGAAGGACAGCTACCCGCAAGAGGGCGATCTAAAACTCTCTCAGATTGGCCCTAAGGTACTCGACTTCAAACCTGTTGAAAATGAGGTACGTCTTTCTACCCTCTTAACTCTTCTCAACCCTTCTTCTACTTCTGTGGCTCCTTCAGCGACAATACCCATCGCTGATTCCCTGGCCACAAAATCCTCTCCTTCTAAGAAAAGGAAACATTCATCTACCCCACTTGATTCTAAAAGGATCAAGAAAACAAAGGAGCAACCCCATCAATCTCATGCTGAAGACTCCTCAACTCTTTCTGCAGAGCTGAAGGAACGTTCAGTGGTACGCTCTGCCACACCTGAACAAGCCATCCCTTTTATCCAAACTTCAGCGTCTCTAAACGCTGAGGTTACAAACTTGGAACCTACCCAACCTCCTTCAGTCTCTCAAAAGACTGATGAAGTGATTGTCAGCGAATCCAACGCTGAACTCATAACCCAACCCCCATTCTTATCCTTCGCTCCTCCCTCCACTCATTTGGTCTCAACTCCAGATCTAACTGGAGCTGCCATCATTTCCTCGGAACATAAAGCTGATTCTCCAGGAATGATGAAGACAGGACCTGCAGAAAAATCCATGGGCACTTTTGAAGATGACATGGAACTTTACTCAGGAACCCGTGATTTCGATGAATTCACCAATCCTCCTGCAGGTAAACAACAACCCATAAACACTGTAACTAAACCCCAAACTTCTGAGCTTTCCTCTGTTCACAAGTTTTTATATGTTACATGTCCTAATTTGGGAGATATCAACGCCTCTCTAAAGTCCGTGGAGACAAAGCTGACAGGTCTCACCACTACTCTCTCCAATAACTCTACAGCTGTAACAAACGCTGGAGAGAATCTGAACAAACTGACAACAGTGGTGGAGAAGAAGGCTTCCACAAATGACATGAAGCAACTTGATAAAACTCTCAGCGACTTCGCCAAGGTGCTCGCTGATATCTACACAGACTACACCTCTCTCAAAAACTCAGTTTCGTCCATGTCCAGCGAATTTACAACGCTGAAGACATCAGTTGGAACACTAGAGGGAGATATGTCTGCTGTGAAGACAAATGTCAACACTCTGACGACTGACTTAAGCTCTGTAAAGACTGACGTTGGTTCGATGAAGACTATGATCGAACAGCTGCTGCACAAGGCGAATACTCCTGCTCCTGCTCCTGCCCCTGTCCCTGAATCTGAACACTTTACAGCGGCAGATCGCATTGAGCTCGGGAAGATCAATCCTACTATTTCTGGCCTTGAAGACAGATTAGCAAAGATTGAAGTTTGTGTAGGTCTCTTTGGCCAAGAAGACAGAGAACCTACCAACGCTGCTGAATCTAGCCATTCCTCCCCCAGTCATCATGAAAAAGAGGGGGAGAAGAGCGCTGAAGATCTCGCCAAGAGCGCTGACCTTTCCCATGATGAATCTATCAGGGGAGAGAAGACGAATACTGAAGAAACCACCGCTGGACCTCAGGGAGATGAAAACTCTGAGGAAACCGAGAAGCTCGCCTCTGTATCTGAGGGGGAGCAACTCGAAGAAGAAGCTGAGAAAACTGAATCCGAAGCAGAAGATGATGAAGTCGTCGACATCCCTGATGATGAACCATCTTCTTCTCCAAAGAATGATGATGATGATGACGAAGATGACGATGACTTCTTTATCGTCAAACCTGCTCAAAAGATCAAAGCTCTTAAGGAAATCTCGATAAATGAACCTTCAGGGGAGCGGACAAAGACAAAGCCCTCAGCCTCTGGAGCTGAGAAAGGCAAAGGCAAAAGCGTCGCTGAAGATGACAATTTGATGATCTTGCTTAAAAAGCCGGTTTGTCAGGTATGCTAAACATCTCACTCCATCCCTCCTCTATCATACCTATCAGTTCTACTACCCAAGCCTATACAATTGAACCAATTCTCTCTATCTGATTCTACCCAAGTTCTTACTCGTAAGATCGCTGTGTTTCAGCTAGTCCTCTCCCCTGTTTGAGGATATCGCTGAAGGCTCCACAACTGCGACTTCACCAAAAATACCAGCTGCTGTTGAAGAAATAATCCCAGTCTTAGATTTAATCTCTGAGACTGATGAACCAGAAGAACAGCTACTCTCGCACAGAGGCAGACCTTCCTTAGCTCCTCAAAAGCTAAGTGAAAAGGATCAGAAAAGAAGAGAGGAGATAATAAAGCGATTCGAGGATCAGCGAATCATTCTGAGGCGTGATCAACTTCCTTCAGTTCCTCCAAAGTTCAGAATTTCCAAAGCTGAATACCAGGAACACCTCAGAGCTGAACGCCTACTCGCTGAAAGAAAGGAAGTTGAAGAAAAAGACAGAGAATACGCCATCAAACTTACTCAACGATCAATAAAAGACCCCAAGCTGAAAAGAGTTCCCATTGATATTCAACGTCAGCTATGGGATGATGCTCAAGAGATCGTTAGAGAAAAGACTAAGGTCTCTGATACGACTTTGGAATGGGCTAAACAAATGCTGACCTATCGATCTAGACCATCCAAAATCGTCAAGGCAAACATCAGAGGAAGACTGTACGCTGAAGTTCCTGTTGTTGAAGTGGACGTCTACAGAGATGACGAAACCAAGCAAACTTTCTATGCTGCTACCTTAGAAAAGTTTGGTCTCTCTGAATGGTTAGAAACAAAATTAGCCATTCAGGGATCGCGCTCAAAGTTCAAAAGCCATGTCGAGAAGATCTTAAACAAACAGATCGACCTGCTTTCATCTGCTGTGGATATTCCTCCTACTCTTCCTCAACCAAGAAAAGTCCCTGATAAGAAAAAGAAAGCCTCTGATTCAGGTCCTCATATTCGGAATGAAACGGGCATTGGTTTCTCTCGTGCTGAAATTGTTGGCCCTGATGCCGATCTCTCAATGCTTGACACCTCTCTACCACCTGGAGAAACATTCATTCCTGGCACAGTTGTAAGTGATCCCTATGGTATATTCTTTTTAGACTACTATGGAAATCATCACTTTCAACGTATCTCTGAGCTAGACATCGCTCCCATCGAACAACTCAGAGATCTCGTATACTGGTGTGAAGTCAGACGCAACATCAAAGCTAGACACCTGAAGCCCTTGATTTTTGAAGCAGCTCTGAAGAAAAAGAATCAAGGAGAAGATGTCCCTGACTGGATGATCCCCACATCAAAGACCCTTGATGAACTTCTCATTAAGGAAGAACCTTTATAAGCTGATATGATCGCCTTTTCTCTATTGTATCAGTTATTCTTCTGTACTTGTAATTTATTTCGCTCGTACTTGTAATCTTTTCATTTCTCTTAGTATCCTGATTCAAAGTTTTAAAGAAAGATTTCAGCGAATGTACTTTACTCCATCAGTACTGAAAAGATCCCAGGAAACAGTAAAAGGGACAAATATTTTATGAGTTCTTTTTATCCTTATGTTTTCATTAAATAGCAATTTTCTTTGTTGCTATGTCATAATCAAATAGGGGGAGATTGTTGATCCAAACCCTCAGTGATTTGATAATGACCCTCTCTTATATACTTAGTGAAAATTGTAAGTAAACAATATGTATCAGAGTTTCACTATCGCTGATAAGTACTAAGATCTTACAGTACCGCTGATAGGAACTCTCGCTTTTTAAATTAAACATTCAGCGAACACTGTTCACCATTAATGCTCTGAGTCTGTTCAGTCATTATGATGATCGCTGATAAGTTAGTTGTTTACTTATGATCCCTGAAGACAAGTTTCACGTCAACAAAGGTTCTACGCTGAAGTCGAAGATCAAGCTCAAGAACCAGCGACAAGTCTCCTAATGAATTGATGCGGATCAGCGAAGACTCAGATTTGTCCACTCAACGTGAAGTATCAAGTACAAGACTTCAGCTATCGCTGAACTCTATCGTTCGCTGATATGAAATGATAGATCGCTGAATCAACGAAAGCTGATCATGAAGTCCTCCGTACAAAGTACTTTTGTCTTAACCTCCCTTGCACGACTCCGTACGAAATGTCAGAAAAGAACCTCCGACTGTCTGAAATCGTACAACCATTCTGATACTACACTGTTCATCCATGCGGCTACTAAGGTTGTCAACCAAGGTCAATGACATGCAACCAACCAGCTGATGACACGTGTAAAGTGTATACTGACTTGCATTAAATGCATGCAGTATATAAAGAGATGAACCCACTTCATTTGAAGTAACTTGCTAACTCTGGACAAGTTCAATCTCTTATCTCAAGATAGGTTATTATTAGTAATTTCCTTATCTCTCTTAGTGCAAGAAACCTTAGTGTTCCAACTTGTTTAGATTTAGGTTAATCCTTAATCTTGTTTACGCAACAAGCTGTAAATTGTTAATGATTTATCAATAAACAATTTAGAAAAGTAAAATCTGTGTGTTTGTATTCAACCCCCCCCCCCCCCCCTTCTACAAACTTGTATAGGCCTTCGGGACCAACATAAGGCGGGAATTTGGTGATAGAGATATACCGAATACGCCTTAATCCTAATTGAACCATTTAGGTTGAGATCGAAAGATAAAACTTGTCCTTTTCAAAATAAAACCCGTTGTTGCTCGAAAGAGAACAACGGTGACTTTTAAAGATTGGATATTCATTAGGGGAATAACTGGTAATCGTTTAAGTCTGATATTCGTATGTGAAAACCTAGGGATTTCCAACCCTCAACTGTTTTCTCTATCGGAAGTTTCCAAAGCTGTTTACTGTCTTGTTTTTGCTTTGTCTTCTTGCAATTAATTAGTTAAAACCAACCATCCCTCAATTTCCAATCGTTCAGTTAATAGTTTTTACAGTCATTGCGGTACTTAACACCAAGTTCCTGTGGATTCGATACTCGTACTTACGTACGTATTACTTGAGACGACACCGTACACTTGCGGCTAGTTAAGGAGGGTGTAAACCCACCTATCAAGTTTTTGGCGTCGTTGCCGGGGAACTTGTTTTGTGTTGATATCACTACCAGCTGTAGGGATTATTACATTGAGCATTTTTATATTTTTATATTTTTTTGCAATTTATTTTTATTTCATTTTTCGTATTCAAGATTTTGACCCAAGTTTCCTGTTACTTCATTGCTGCAAGTTCTGATTGGTGATTTACTTTCTGCTGCAGATTGCTTCTAGTTTATGCTCAGAAGGAGTTCCTCTGGTGAACTCGAACCGTTTGATCCTGAAATCGAAAGGACTGCAAGGAGATTAAGGAGGCAAGTCAGACTCAGAAGTCAGCAAGAAATGGAGGGTCTAGACAACGTTAACAACAACAATGACAACATCAATGTTGGGGAAGATTGGGGAGAAGGGTTCGCCATGGGTAACGAGGAACCAGTTCCAAACGTGAATGCGAACAATCCCAACAACCAGAACCATAATGTTAATCCCGGTCTCAACAACGTTAACAACAACAATGTTAACAACAATGGTATTAACAATAATGTGAATCGTCCACCACCACCACGACAGAGAGTGCCTATGCGGAATTTTGCTAATCCAAACATGGGGGCCGTCCAGAGAGGACCTTATGTTCCTCCGATTGCAGCAAACAATTTTGAAATCAAGACTGGCACCATCCAATTGGTGCAAGCAAATATGTTTGGAGGAGCAGCATCTGAAGACCCGCACATCCATTTGAGAACATTTGAGAAGATTTGCAACACCTTCAAGGTGAATGGGGTTGACCCAGGTTCGATCAAACTCCGACTCTTTCCGTTTTCATTGAGGGGTCGAGCAGCTGAATGGGAAGAGAGTCTACCAAATGGGCAGATTCGTACATGGAATGATATGGTGACGGCTTTCTTAAACAAATTCTTTCCACCGGGGCGAACATCCCAATTGCTGTCAGATATCACTCATTTTGGCCAATGGGATCAAGAGTCCTTTTATGAGGCCTGGGAATGGTACAAGGGTATGCTAAAGAAGTGCCCTCATCATGGTCTACAAGAATGGATGGTTATCCAAACGTTCTATCAAGGGTTGCATCCACATCATAAAAATGACCTCACTTCCGCTGCTGGTGGTGCACTGATGAATATGTCATATGAAGACGCGTATGAGTTGATTGAGAATCTTGCGGAACATAGTTATGCCACTCCTCGGTCAGCCACTAGGAAGGTGGCAAGTGTGCAAGAAAGTGATGAACTGAAAGTTATTAAGGCACAATTGGCAGCTATCACAAATCAGCTGAAAGGGACAACAATTCAACCAACTCTCCAAGGGGATATGGGCTGTCAAGAGTCATTTGGTTCACCTCAAGAGTTTCCTCCGCCGGAGCATGTGCAATTCCTTCAAAACCGCAATAACCGGCCGAGGACCGACCCGTTCTCAAATACTTATAATGAGGGATGGAAACGTCATCCCAATTTCTCGTGGAGCCAGCCTCAAAATTCACAAAAAGAGCCCATGTTTCAGCAGCAACAAAATCAGTACGGTAATACTTCTAACTCTTCTACTCAATCTTCTAACGTTTATCGTCCTCCAGGTTACAATCAAAGGAGGCAAGAAGAAGCACAAGGAGGGGAGAAAAAGTCCGGATTGGAAGAGATGCTAATGAAGTTTGTGTCAAAGATGGACAATGCGGTTGGAGAGTTGACATCATCTGTTGGTACATTGTCAAGTTCAGTCGGAACGATAAGAGCTGCGACAGAGCAGAACACCGCATCAATCCGAATTCTTGAGGGACAAATGGGACAGATGGCAGAGACGTTAGCTGTTCGGAGTCAAGGCACGTTTCCGAGTCAGACTGAAACGAAGAACCGGGAAGAGTGTAATGTCATTTATCTTAGAAGTGGCAAGGAGCTGAATGGAGAGCCAATACGAGAGCCCACATCAAAAGGAACCGATCCTAAAGAGAAAGAGGTCGAGATCATAGAAGTGACTGAGCTAGAATCCGATGAGGTTGTGATTGAAGAGAACAAGAAAAGTGAAGAGAAAAAGCCGGTAGTCAAACCATTTGTACCACCACTACCATTCCCTAATCGAGTGAAGGAACACAATGATGAGGAACAATTCAAGAAGTTCCTCGACATATTCAAGAAGCTTCACATCAATATCTCTTTCGCGGAGGCACTCGCCCAAATGCCGACATGCCTCTATCTATTTTCAGGAAGCTCGGATTGGGGGAAGTGAAGCCGACGTACATGACGCTCAAGCTGGCGGATCGATCCATAGTGTGCCCATATGGAGTGGTAGAGGACGTGCTCATCAAGGTGGGAAAGTTTTACTTTCCGGTGGATTTCGTGGTGATGGTCATCGACGAAGATATAGAAGTCCCATTGATCTTGGGAAGATCCTTCCTAGCCACAAGTCGAGCGCTGATCGACATGGAGGAAGGCGAGATGACTTTGAGAGTTGGTGGTGAGAAGGAAGTGTTCAAGATGTTCGAGAAGATAAGAGATAGAGGCGAAGAGAAATTTGGTGAGCAAGAAAGGCTGACGGAGTGATCGGAAAGAAGGTCGAGCCACGACCGAAACCACAACGCTGGGTGGGAGGCAACCCACCAAGGTTTGCGTTTCTTTATTTTTAATTTATGCATTTTGAGTGTTTTATATAAAAAAAATTATGCTTTCCTTGCTTTCTTTTCCTTTTGTTTTTGTTCTTGCATCCCCTTCTCCGTCGTCTTCGATATCTTCCAACTGGGCGTTCCAATCTTTCAAGAGAATCTCTCCGGTGTTGGGAACTGAAGATATGCTAAGTATGGTTAGTACTGCTAAGTCTTCATTACTACTGCCAGTTCTTCGTTACTACTGCTGGGCAAGGTTACTGCTGCTAGATGAAGTTAATGCTGCTAGATGAAGTTAGTGCTGCTAGACCAAATTACTACTGCTAGACATGGTTAGTACTGCTGAGCTGAGTTACTACTGCTTGAAGACTGTGAAGATTAATACTGCTGAAGGTTGTTAATGCTGCTGAGCCAAATCATCATTAATACTGCTGAGTTGATAAGTTTGGTATGCGATACTTTTGGAGACAAAGAAGGAATTGATCAAGATATGTTTAACGAAGATTCAGAAGATCAATTTACTTTTTATGGTTATCTTGTAATTACTTTTGTATAAATAGTATTGATAGATAGCTATTAGAAGATACGAAAATACGAAAAAAAAAGAAGATAGATAATATACAGAATTCGATATTCAAGAGTGAATTAATCTCAAGATCATAGATCCTATTTCTAGAGAAGTAGAAATCGTCTTGTTGAGCCTGTTCAACAAGATTGAGGTTTTGGTGTAAAACTTGTGAGTAATAACTGTTTGATATATATACAGTTTATTGAATTTCTATTGATTGTTCTTTAATTGATTTAGAGTTCTATTCCGCAAGATTCTCTAAATTCTGTTTCTAAGAAGTTTAATTCTTGTTAAGAATCGATCCTGTCAAGTGGTATCAGAGCATTGGTATCTTAGAAATTATGGACAACTCAATGGATTCTCACAGTACTCTTGTTTCAAAGGTTCCCATGCTCAAACCCAATGAATTTGACATGTGGAAACTAAGAATCAAGCAGTACATTCTTCTTACTGATTATGCAATATGGGACATTATAGAAAATGGCCCATGTAATGAAGGAAAGATTGGAGCAGATGGAAAGAGACCTCCTCCCAAGACAGATGCTGAAAAGAAAGTAAGACAAACAGAGATGAAGGCCTTAAGCACTCTGCTTTTGGCTATTCCTAATGAGTACCAACATCAATTCCAACACTGCACAGATGCACAGATGTTGTGGAATGCTCTGGAGAAAAGATTTACTGGAACAAAGAGCACAAAGAGAAATCAAAAGGCTATTCTCAGGCAACAATATGAAAACTTTATGTCTGCAAAGAATGAGTCTATGACTCAAACTTTTGACAGATTTAACAAGTTAATTGGAGAATTAGCAACTGTGGGTGTACACATGGATGCTGATGATGTCAACAGAAAGTTCCTTAGATCATTGGGAGAAGAATGGACCATGTACACTGTCTCATTCAGACAGAATGACCAATTGGAGGACAAAGAGCTAGATGACCTCTACAATGATCTGAGAGTATTTGAGGCTGAAGTTGAAGCCAAGAAAAGGCCATCAGGATTTGTTTATAATGCTGCTTTATTATCTTCATCCTCTGATACTGCTGCTAATCCTGATTCTGTTAATATTGCAGGTTCTGTTAATTCTGCTAGTGGAACCAATCAAGAGAAGACCACAGATTCTGTACTAGAAGCATTTTTTCTAGTCATGTCCACTCTTCTCTAATCAATGATGATTTAGAGCAGATCAATGCTGATGATCTGGAAGAGATGGACATCAAGTGGCAGATGGCTATGCTATCAATGAGGGTGAAGAAATTCATCAAAAGGACTGGGAGAAACAACTTTTCCCAAAGAAGAGAAGATGGTGCAGGCTTTGACAAGTCAAAGGTTGAATGCTATAAGTGTCACAAGATGGGACACTTTGCCAGAGAATGCAGAAGTGGAGGATCACAGACTCCAAATGGAAACCAAAACAGAAGCTCCTCTCAAGCCCTTGTTTCTCAACAAGGAATGGGATTTGATTGGAGTGATCAAGCTGAAGAAGCCTGTCAGAATCAAGCTCTTATGGCAGAAGTGTCTGATATCCCCACTGAGGTACAATCTAAACTCTGTTCTCAAGCTTGCATTGATGCTGTTAAAAGATATAGGGATCACAATCAGGGTATGTGTGATGACCTTAAGAGGCTAGAGAAAGATGTGAAAGATTATGTTAGGATTGTAGAAAGGTTTGAGGAGCAGATTAGAGCTTTTCAAGCTAATGAACTTCAACACCACTATGATACTAACTATTGGAAGTGGGAGAAGAATGAGTATGAGATTAAGCTGAAAGTGTCTGGGGAGGAGAATGAAAAGTTAAAAGAAGAGCTTAAAAAGGTTAAACTTGATGTTGAAAAGTTTACCTGTGCTTCTAAAACCATGGACACCATCATTAAAGCACAAATCCATGACAAGATGAAAGTAGGGATAGGGTACAATACCACACCTCCACCCTACAATAACAACTACATACCTCCTAAATCTGATTTGTTAGAGACCAAGGATAGAAAGGAACCTGAATTAATGATTAAGATAGATCCTTATGAAAAAGAAATAGTTGTTGAAGATGAGACTGACAAAGTAGACTCTGATGAGGAATGTGAGAGTCCATGTGTCAAGAACACAGAGATCAAAAGGACTGAAGAGAAAAAGGAAGTTCATTACACACAGCCCAAAGTTGTGAACTCAAATACTTGTAAACAGTGTTCCTGCAGGAAATTCAAAGAGAACAAGCCCCAAAAACATGATAATCAGAGGGGAAATCAAAGGAACTGGAATAACCAGTGGGCTATGAGACAAGGAGTTGACCTGAAAAGAATCAACAGGCCAAAACCTTGTTTCATCTGTGGTAAGCTAAATCACTTAGCCAAACACTGTTATTTCAATCGTGTTAACCAAAGGTTTAATGCTCAAAGATCTTCTCAAAAACCTGGTGGTTACAGAAAGAATGGTGGATATAAAAAGTCTGCAAAGAAAAATGTGGCAAAGAAACAAGATAAACCCAAAAGCCACATAAAGAAAATGACTGAAAAGGAATGTGATACTATGTGGGTTCCAAAAAGCACTAAAAACAATACTGCTGCTAGCAATGTTAGTACTGCTAACACTGCTAGTACTGCTTCAAAAGTTAGTGCTGCTAGCAGTATTAATACTGCTAGTAATCATTCCAAAGTTAGTGCTGCTAGCAGTGTTAATACTGCTAGTATTCAGTCCAATGTTAGTGCTGCTAATACTTTTAGTGCTTCTTCTTCAGATAGTACTGCTGCTAGCAGTATTCACTCTGTTAATACTGCTTCTAGCAGTGTTAACTCGGTTAATACTGCTACCTCTGAGGTTAATACTGCTAGCACTGTTAGTACTGCTAGCACTGTTAGTACTGCTGCAAGTGCTGCTACACCAATAATTTTGACAAAGTATTCCAGCACAGCAGTACCAAAAGTTAAAAATCTCATCAAAACCAAGTGTAAGTATTTTGATGAGCAAGGGAGACCCAAGACCACTTCGGCTTGGGTTCCAAATAAAACTAACTGATTTATCTTGATGTGCAGGGCAACCAACAGCTCAAGGGGAAGAGCATTTGGCATGTTGATAGTGGTTGCTCCAGGCACATGACAGGTAACATGTCCTGCCTCAAAAATTTCAAAAAGGTTGATGGAGGACATGTTGCATTTGGGGATAATCCTGCTGGTGGAAAGATAAGTGGTAAGGGTGATGTTTCAAAGGGTAAGATGACCTTTGAAGATGTATACTATGTTGAACAATTGAGATACAACCTGTTAAGTGTATCACAGGTTTGTGACAAGAAGCATAGTATATTGTTTACAGACTCTGAATGCATTATCCTTGCTCCTGGATACAAAGTGGTTGATGAAAACATGATACTTCTGAGAACTCCTAGGAAGGATAATGTTTATTGTTTAGATTTGGAAAGTGTTTCATCTGATTCATCTCTAAATTGTTTAGTTTCAAAAGCTTCTTTAGATGAATCATCACTTTGGCACAGAAGGATGTGTCACATGAACTTTAAAACAATAAATAAACTTGTTAAGAATAACCTTGTAAGGGGTTTGCCATCCAAAGTATATTCATGTGATGATCATTGTGTTGCTTGTCTCAAAGGCAAACAACACAAAACTTCTCATAAGTCCAAAGAGATAAACACTATATCAAATCCTCTTCAACTGTTACATATGGATCTGTTTGGTCCTACCAATGTGATGAGTATTGGCAAGAAATCATACTGCTTAGTTATTGTTGATGATTATTCTAGATTTACTTGGGTATATTTTCTGAGAACTAAAGATGAGACAAGTGGACTGATCAAATCTTTCAATCTCAAAATTGAAAACCAATCAAATCAAAGAGTGAAAGTCATTAGATCAGATAATGGAACTGAGTTTAAAAATTCTGATCTAAACACCTTTTGTGAAGAAAAAGGAATTGAGAGACAATACAGTGCTCCTAGGACTCCACAACAAAATGGTGTTGCTGAGAGAAGGAATAGGACACTGATTGAGGCTGCTAGATCTCTGTTAGCTGACTCAAAGTTACCAATTACTTTTTGGGCAGAAGCAGTTAATACTGCCTGCTATGTTCAAAACAGAGTTTTAGTTGTAAAGCCTAAAAACAAGACACCTTATGAGCTTTTCCATAAAAGGAAACCATATATTGGATTTTTCAAGCCATTTGGATGTCCTTGTACTATTCTCAATACCAAATCTCACTTAGGCAAGTTTGATAGCAAAGCAGATGATGGTTTTCTTGTTGGGTATTCATCTCAAAGTAAGGGCTACAGAGTTTTTAATACCTCTTCTAGAATAATTGAAGAAAGTGACAATGTCAAATGCAATGAGAACACACCAAATCCTATTGGTTCAGGTCCTAATTGGCTATTTGACATTGATTCACTCACTAATTCTTTGGGTTTCAGTGGTGATGTATATGCAGGACAAAGGGATACACCATCATCAGAACACAGAATTCAATCTGTGATATTTCCAATCCCTTTCCATTGATCCTGTGGAATTCTGTGAACACCATGAGGAGACTGAACCTATTCAGAATGAAGAAGAGAGGAGAGCAAAGGAAAATCAGTCTTCAGGTTCAAATTCCAGAGAATCTGAGGTGACTGAAGAAGCAGAAACAAATCCAGAATTAAATGAGTCTAATCTGGATGAGGACTTACAAGAGGAAGCTGGTCATCAAACAAGAACTCAGAAAAATCATCCTCCTGAGTTGGTAATTGGAGATATTGCATCTCCCATGATGACTAGAAAGCAAAGCAGACTCCAAGAGTTGCAAGAGCAGCAAAATACAGTTAACACTGTTCTTACTTGCTTTCTGTCCCAGATTGAGACCAAAAAGGCTTATGATGCCATGAAAGACCCAAGCTGGATAGAGGCAATGCAAGAGGAGCTGCTACAGTTCAAATTACAGGATGTTTGGGACTTGGTAGACCTTCCAAAAGGTCATAGAGCAATTGGCACCAAGTGGATTTTCAGGAACAAGAAGGATGACAGAGGGATTGTAATCAGAAACAAAGCTAGACTGGTTGCACAAGGGTACACTCAGGAAGAAGGAATAGATTATGAGGAAGTCTTTGCTCCTGTGGCAAGGATTGAAGCAATCAGGTTATTTCTAGCCTATGCCTCATACATGAAGTTCAAAGTGTACCAAATGGATGTCAAAAGTGCATTTCTGTATGGAAGCATTGAGGAAGAAGTATATGTCTGTCAACCCCCTGGATTTGAGAATCCATTGCACCCTGACAGAGTATACAAGCTGAAGAAGGCTCTCTATGGTTTGCATCAGGCCCCAAGAGCATGGTATGACACTTTGTCTACCTATCTCTTGAAAAATGACTTTGAAAGAGGAGTCATTGACAAGACCCTGTTCATCAAGAGGAGAAAGAGAGGTACTTTACTTGTTCAGATCTATGTGGATGATATCATCTTTGGATCCACCAATGATCAAATGTGTAAAGAGTTTGAAGAATTGATGCACAAAAGCTTCAAGATGAGCTCCATGGGAGAACTTACATTCTTTCTTGGGCTTCAGGTAAAACAGAGGAAAGATGGAATTTTTATTAGCCAATCCAAGTATGTGAAAGACATCCTGGACAAGTTTGGTTTATCAGACTCAAAGTCAGCAAGCACTCCAATGGAAACACATAAACAGATCACTGCAGATCTTGAGGGGGAGGATGTGGATGTCCATCATTACAGATCAATGATTGGATCTCTCATGTATCTCACAGCCTCTAGACCTGACATTATGTTTTCAGTCTGTGTTTGTGCCAGATTTCAGGTTTCTCCTAAGCAATCACACCTTCATGTTGTCAAGAGAATATTCAGATACTTAAAAGGGCAACCTAGATTAGGTCTCTGGTATCCTCATGAATCCTCTTTTGACTTGCTTGCATATTCAGATAGTGATTTGGGAGGAGCCAACATGGATAGGAAGTCTACTTCAGGTGGATGTCAGTTTTTGGGTACAAGACTAGTATCTTGGCAGTGTAAGAAACAAACCACAGTGTCCTTATCTACCATAGAAGCTGAGTACATAGCTGCTGCAAGCTGCTGCTCTCAGGTTCTATGGATTCAGAATCAGATGTTGGACTATGGGGTAACTTTTCTTCACACACCAATCTTCATTGATAACAACAGTGCTATTAGCATTGTTAATAATCCAGTCAAACACTCAAAAACAAAGCATATAGAGATAAGGTATCACTTTATAAGAGATTGCAATGAAAAGAAATTAATTCAGGTTGCTAAAGTTCATACAAATGACCAGTTTGCTGATCTATTCACAAAAGCTTTTGATGTGGGTAGATTCACCTTTTTGGTAACAAGTGTGGGCATGATCAACCTAGAATAAATTCATGACTTTCTGTTTTTATACCTATATTTCTTCATATATTTGGTGCTACTAACTTTCTTTCTCAGGATCCTCTGTTTTCCTCTGATTACCAAGTGAAGAAAAGTGTAAGTGTGGTTACTACTGCCAGTACAGAAGTTACTACTGTCGGTGTTCTAGTAGTTACTACTGCTTGTGCAGTTACTACTGCTCAGTAGTTAATACTGCTCAGTAGTTAATACTGCTAGTGCATTTAATACTGCTAGTGTAGTTAATACTGCTTGGTCGTTAATACTGCTCAGTAGTTAATACTGCTCAGTAGTTAATACTGCTAGTACATTTAATACTGCTAGTGTAGTTAATACTGCTTGGTCGTTAATACTGCTCAGTAGTTAATACTGCTCAGTAGTTAATACTGCTAGTGCATTTAATACTGCTAGTGGAGTTAATACTGCTCGGTAGTTAATACTGCTTGGTAGTTAATACTGCTAGGTAGTTAATACTGCTTGGCAGTTAATACTGCTCGGTAGTTAATACTGCTCGGTAGTTAATACTGCTAGGTAGTTAATACTGCTTGGCAGTTAATACTGCTTGGCAGTTAATACTGCTCGGCAGTTAATACTGCGAGGTAGTTAATACTGCTTCTGATAATCTAGGGCATATAAATACCCCTGTTTGCCCGCCCATGTTCATAACGACTCTTCGCATTTACTTCTTCTCTCTCGTTCTAACCTAGACTCCCCAGAATCTCTGTGCTTTTCTTTCAAGAATCCTTAGGCATCATGGAGTTTGTGGATGAGCACAATGAAATAGCCATGCTTCAGAAGCCGAAACAAGCTACAGGATTCCACGATATAGTCGATTTTCTCAAATCCTCGCACATCTCCTATGCACTCACGGTGAGCCCAACAATCTATATCGAACATCAGAAACAATTTTGGGAGAATGCCACTGTTAGTGTTGAAGAAGGGCAGAAAACCATTCGAACAAGGGTTTGTGATAAACCCTTGAAAGTCACTGAAGAGGTTATTCGCATCTCCCTTCAGTTGAATGATGCTTCAGGTATAACTTCTATTCCTAATGAAGAACTCTTTTCTACTTTACAAAGAATGGGGTATGAAGGTCCCATTGGTGTTTTTAAATTCTACAAGTCAAAATTTTTCAACCAATGGAGATTTCTTGTTCATACCCTGATGCACTGTATTTCCAAGAAAACTACTGGATGGAGTGAGTTCAGCAGTCCCATTGCATATGCCTTGGTCTGCTTATCCACTGCCAGAAAGTACAATTTCTCAGCAATGATCTTTAATGATCTTGTATCAAACTTGGAATCCAAAAAGACCTTTTTCATGTATCCAAGGTTTGTGCAAGAAGTTCTTAACAAGGAGTTGATGGACTTACCTCAGTTCACTGAGGTATATGTACCCAAATCCCCTAAAGGGAAGGTTTTTTCAAATATGAAAAGACTTCCTAGGGACTCGGAAGGAGTTGACACACCATTGTTCTCTACAATGATGGTTGTGTCCCACCCCTCTGAAGGTATGGCATCAGGATCAAGGCCCTCATTAGATCAACCCACTGATGACCAATCCCAACCTTCCATCTCAAAAGACATCCCACAGTCCATTCTTGAACAGCCCACCCCCACAATCACCAAAAGGTTTCAAAGAAGAAAGGTGCACAAGGCTCCTTCCCTTGTTGTACCTACTCAAAGCCCTACGCCTTTAAGCCCTCAATTGGAGCATTCTCCAATTGAGAATATCAACAGGGACACCACAGGGGTGTCTCCCAACCTCAAGAAGGTGGTCTCTAAGGAGAAGGATGACCATATGGGTGCTAAGGCTGCCACTACTTCTGCTAGCACAGAGAAGGACAGTGGTAACATAAATAAGACCTTCCCCATGGCAACTCTAAATGAGAAATCATTAGGAGGACCCAGGTGCCAAGAAACCAAGGGGGCAGGTAGTGCTTCTGCTAGGCAGAAGGCTTCTGCTGAAACTTCCAAGGATCCTTTAAAGAAGGTAAATACTTCTAAACAAGGTGAGGATAGATATAACTATGAGGAATTGATGGAAACCTTAGGGAATATCAACTTGGATGTCATGGCACAAAAGAAAGAGATTGAGCAACTTAAGACTGTGGTCACCTACCAACAGTCTCAAATTGAGAAGCTCAAAAAGATGGTCACCAAGTTGCTGAACAAAAAGAAAAAGGCAAGGTTTGTGCTAAGAAGGAGAACCTCAACTGATGATGCTCCCAAAAAGGGGGAGTCAGAGTCAGAAGCAGAACTGAAACTGAAGGGTCCACAAATTGAGGGGGAGACTGCTCACATAGAGACTGAGATGGAAATGGACTATGCACAGTTTAAGGGGGAGTCCAGTGAGACAGAAAAGGGGGAAGAGTGTGTTAAAGAAACCAAAGCAGCAGAAACCACAGCAGCAGAAACCACAGCAGCAGAAACTGTTAATGCTGCTGAGTTTGAACAAGCAGCAGAAACAGTTAATGCTGCTGAAGGCCAAACAGTCAAAGCAGCAGAAACTGAGCAGGAAGCAGTAACTACATCTCAAGCTGAAATAGATGAAGAAATTTACTGGATATTAAAGAACTGTATTGAAGCAGCATCACTACATGTACTAAGAGAAGCAGTAACAGCCATAGCAGCAGAAATGGTTATTGCTGCTGAAAAACTTAAAGCAGCTGAACCAACTCCTGAGGCTGTCAAAACTCTTAAAAGAACCAAGATGATGTCCAAGAAAAGACCAAGAACCCAGCCCATAACTTCAAAGAAGAAAAATGAAAAGAAGCCAAGGGTGGAGTCATCTGCAGAAGAGGCCCAGGAGGAAACAGTGAAATCTGATGGAAAAGTTGCTGAAGAAGAAGTGGCAACTCCATCAGGGCAATCAGGCAATGTGCAATCACAAACGGATGCCCAATGTGACTTGTACATTACTAGTGTTGACTCTAACCCAATTCCACTTCAGGCTGAACCAATATCATCTAAGGCTCCTGAAATCATCTTTTGGGACACTTTGAAAGATGGTAGAAAGGAGTTCATTAGGATAAAAAGAGCTGATGGAAAATTTGAAGTATTTTCTACTTGGGGAAAAATTGTCAGAACTTGCTCAAGATCAGACTTAGAAGAGATGTTCAAAGTTGGGATGAAGATATATGGAAACATGCTGACTGAGCCAGGGATGTCAATTTCTAAAATGGTACTTGAATTCTTGTGCCAAATGTTCAAACCTGAAGCAGTTCAGCATAGGTTAAACACACAGTTTCAAGTCATTACCAACTGGATGCTCTATGAAAACTGTGGAGTATATGTCATCTCCCTTGACTCTGCAACTCAAGAATACTATCTTGTAGATGAAATATACAATCACAGCATGAAGAGGCTGCAAGGAATGTTACACACTAAGCTGACCTGCAACAAGGATTCAGCAATGGGTAGATTCTTGGTAAAGAGGATTCTCAATCAGAGTCTAGGCCTAAGTCCTAATCTGTGTGTACATGATGACTAAGTTTTGGAAGCATCATCTGAAGAACTTGACTTCTTTTCCTAAAAGTCAAGTTAGGGGGAGATTGTTGGGAACTGAAGATATGCTAAGTATGGTTAGTACTGCTAAGTCTTCATTACTACTGCCAGTTCTTCGTTACTACTGCTGGGCAAGGTTACTGCTGCTAGATGAAGTTAATGCTGCTAGATGAAGTTAGTGCTGCTAGACCAAATTACTACTGCTAGACATGGTTAGTACTGCTGAGCTGAGTTACTACTGCTTGAAGACTGTGAAGATTAATACTGCTGAAGGTTGTTAATGCTGCTGAGCCAAATCATCATTAATACTGCTGAGTTGATAAGTTTGGTATGCGATACTTTTGGAGACAAAGAAGGAATTGATCAAGATATGTTTAACGAAGATTCAGAAGATCAATTTACTTTTTATGGTTATCTTGTAATTACTTTTGTATAAATAGTATTGATAGATAGCTATTAGAAGATACGAAAATACGAAAAAAAAGAAGATAGATAATATACAGAATTCGATATTCAAGAGTGAATTAATCTCAAGATCATAGATCCTATTTCTAGAGAAGTAGAAATCGTCTTGTTGAGCCTGTTCAACAAGATTGAGGTTTTGGTGTAAAACTTGTGAGTAATAACTGTTTGATATATATACAGTTTATTGAATTTCTATTGATTGTTCTTTAATTGATTTAGAGTTCTATTCCGCAAGATTCTCTAAATTCTGTTTCTAAGAAGTTTAATTCTTGTTAAGAATCGATCCTGTCATCCGGGCAAACAGGTACGTTCTAAACTCCGTAGGTAACGAGTGGTGTATGATGTTTTGGTTCCATTAGCTGAACGAGATGCAACAAACCTAAGTTTCACTTAGGTTTGGGGTGCCTCACTTTTTAAATATCTACACACTCACTTTTATCCCTATGCAAACCTCGGTTTCACCGAGGTTTGGGGTGGCCATGTTTTTGAAAAAACTAGATTAGCTCTTTGTGCTTATTGTTATGTTATGCCTTACCTGTTTGATACCTGTAATAACCGCACAACGATACTTGTTTTAGTATCGCCTGAACCGACACCTGCACATTGGGGACAATGTGTGGGTAAGGTTTGGGGTTGCCCAATCGGGCCCACGTTTATGCACGTAGATTTCCCGCACCTCTGCATGCTTAGATTACTTTAGCCAAAATTTTTGTTTTGAATGATCGAGACCGACCATTGTGGGAAGAATCTTGTGATAGTGACGTGACCATTAGGGAAGGACTGGGAAAGGACATGACTAGGGACATTAGTAGAGACCACCCGTTAGTGAGATTTGAGCCTAAAAGACGTTCTTTCAATTCGAGGGATTCATACACAAAAATCGTATACACTTTTTCGAGTTCCTTGTTGTGAATATAGAATGATCTCACTATATTATTGCATTGAGTAGCAAAGACGACCATCGGAATACTAGGTAAGGGTGTAGTAGATCATATCGTGTGGACCTTAAGAGATGATTCCAGGCATTGTGTGTTTGTTTAACCCTGTTTTTAACTTTCGTACCCTTTCACCCATTTTTGTGTAACCATAGCCCCTTTGTAGCCATACACTCACCTTTTCATTTCAGACCCACCTTTAAACCCG
Source organism: Saussurea involucrata (assembly GCA_033807775.1). Taxonomy (NCBI): domain Eukaryota; kingdom Viridiplantae; phylum Streptophyta; class Magnoliopsida; order Asterales; family Asteraceae; genus Saussurea; species Saussurea involucrata. The sequence continues at coordinate 228,668,141 of CM066314.1, forward strand.
AGCCAAAAGCCTTAGCCAACCTTATCCGAAAGTGTGTCAACCTAAGCGGTAATGAACTATGAAAGATAGAGCGGAAAAGAAAATAGTGCAGGCCAATCATTGAGAATAAAATGGGTCAATGTAACCCAAGAAATAGGAAAGAGGGCCAATGTCGCCTCAATCAAAAAAAAAAAAGAAAGAGGACCAATGAAGTCCCAACTGAGAAAAAAATATAGAGAAAATGCAAAAAGAAAAGAAATACAGTTATTAGTGATAGCATCCATAGCAACAGAAAATAAGAGAGTCAAAGCGACTCCAATAGTGACAAAGAGGGCCAAATAATAGAGCGGAAAGCTATAGAGTTCATAACTGCTAACGGTTGACACGCCGAGGATTTTTGCCCTTTTACCCTTCGTTTCTATGCCATAACCCTAGCCTCGTTACAACCCTCGTAAAGACCTGGATGATCTTTTGGAAAGTGTGATTAGAGTCTACGACTACCTTTACCAATATTCCATGTCTTGCTGCTTGATTCCTTTCTAAGATCAACTTTTTGAACATTTGTGCGTCTTTCAATAGAGTTGTCATGTAATTATTGTGAATTCAGGTACATAAACTCTTTAGACATGACAACATGTGCGATAACCTAGGTTCGAGCGAATTGAGCGAATCCCGCGAGGTAGGGTCGAGGCGAAATGTTTTCCTTAGTATGTCCGGACCTAGAACAACCTTAATGGAAACGGAGGAGTCATGAGTTCAACTTACAATGGAAGGTCATAGATCAAACGAAATAGGAATGAGTCGAGAATGAGATAGGCATTCACGGGTATGGGAAATCACCAGTGCATTACGTGGTACCAATTGGGAGTGTGCAATTATTACGTTTCTCTAATATGTGCTTTTATTCTATTTTATCGCTATTTTGCTTGAGGACAAGCAACGCTCGGTTTGGGGTTGTTGATAATGTCGATTTTCGACATTATTTTGAATCTCAAACTAGGTGGTTTACGCATGTCTTCAAGTGAAATACGAGTATTTCATGGGTTTTTGTTGAGAAAGTATGCATTTTTGTCCAAAAAAAGCAGCAAAGTTGAGTTCCAGAGCTGAAAACGAGAGAAATCGAGAAATCGCGAAACAGAATCTGGCGCCAGTGCTGGCGCCACCATCCGCGCCAACATTTTAAACAGAAGCTGGCGCCAGTCATGGAGCCAGCCCATCCGCGCCGGCGCTGGCCCCGGCGCCCAGTTTTATAAAACTATTTTCTGCAGCTAGGTTTTGGAGGCATCACACACACGACGGCCAGAGCAGTTTAGGGGGCGATTTTGGGAGACTTTTTACACCTTTCGGAGCCACGTTAGAGGATCAATCGAAGCACGTTCATCACGCGAAGTAGATACGAACACGAGAGAAGGGAGTACATCATTCCATTCACCATGATCACGTTTGCCATGCTTTCTTCCATTATTCTTTTCTTTTCTTTTGTGTTTGAATCCACCACCGACATGAACTAACCTGTTAATGTTGGGGGTTGGAATGAATTTAGTTTGTAAGCATATGAACAGATGACTTGAACATTTATCAGTTTTCCTATTTAATGAATGCGTGTAATTTGGTTTTAATGCTTTTGAGAGTTTAGCTACCTTTCAATTGTTTTGTTGTTTCCAGTTGAGTTCGAGAGAATTAACTGTTAACTAGAACTAGGAATTACATGTCTAAGGCGGGAATTTGGTGATAGAGATATACCGAATACGCCTTAATCCTAATAGAACCATTTAGGTTGAGATCGAGAGATTAAATCTATATGATCACAATAAATCTTGCGCTTAATGTGTTTTGGAATCCATAAGTTGAGATCGAAAGATAAAACTTGTCCTTTTCAAAATAAAACCCGTTGTTGCTCGAAAGAGAACAACGATGACTTTTAAAGATTGGACTTTCATTAGGGGAATAACTGGTAATCGTTTAAGTCTGATATTCGTATGTGAAAACCTAGGGATTTCCAACCCTCAACTGTTTTCTCTATCGGAAGTTTCCAAAGCTGTTTACTGTCTTGTTTTTGCTTTGTCTTCTTGCAATTAATTAGTTAAAACCAACCATCCCTCAATTTCCAATCGTTCAGTTAATAGTTTTTACAGTCATTGAGGTACTTAACACCAAGTTCCTGTGGATTCGATACTCGTACTTACGTACGTATTACTTGAGACGACATCGTACACTTGCGGCTAGTTAAGGAGGGTGTAAACCCACCTATCAGCTGTCAAACCATATCGCATGAGGGTAGATTGTATGGTATAACGAGAGCCGATGGTTTGCGATTCGAGGGGTCGTTGTAGGGTGTAGTTTTGACCCAAGTGGGTCACAGTGACCCCCTGTTTGCTTCTTGCAAACTAAGTTTGGTCTTCATACTTATGTTCGACTCTTGTGGCATATGGCCATTGCTGGTTGTGCTTACTGCTTGGGGCGGCACCCCCCAATATGTGTTTTTAATGGTTTGTCATTAATATATATATATATATATATATATATATTAATTTGCCTTGCAAAAAAAAACACTTAACTTGACATCATGTAATGCATCACTTATAAAACGATGTAGAAGCATTGTTTATAAGAGGACCCACTTCTAAAGGCTATTTGGATTTACCTAAAGTTTGTTTAGTTCCAAATCAAGACTAAGGCCATCCGTAGCCCAGGGTTGTGAACCCTCTTATCCTCTGCACCACATCAGCGCCACATCAGCTTTCCACTTTGAACCCTTTTGAACCTTTTTGAACCCACAAATCCCGTACCCCAACCTTTTGAACCTCTTGAACCCACATGCCACCTCATCTAATTTTTTAATAAAAAATCATAACATTCATAAAAATAAAAATAAAATTACAAAATAAAATTAAAATTACAAAATAAAATTAAAAATTACAAATAATAAAACATTACAAAATGAAATTACCAATTATGTTTTTGTCGAATTCTCTCTTTTCTCGCCAAAGTAGCCTTCAAAGCAGCTCCCGTAAGGTGATCGTGCGGGCCAATGAAAAACTCGAAGTTTTTTTCATATAACTTTTCCAACTCGATTTCACACTTTTGTTGTTCGACTTGCCACTTTTGTTTTTTCATTTTGTAATCAACCGTATCATCAATTTTACTTCTCAAGTCACTTATTTCGGTGTAAAGGTGGTTGTCGTCCGTACTACTCGTTGCTGCCTTTTTTGCCGTGTTTCTCCCGATGGGTCGTTGAAGTTGCTCATTCTCCCGAACATTTTCAGCGTCTTCATCGGAAGTTTGGGTACGTTTTAAACCCCGGGATGTATTTGTCATAGTTGGAACCGTATTCAATTTTGGAGATAATTTGAGGATATCCCAAGCTTGTTCATGGGTGAAGGCAGTTTGGTATTCATTTTCGTACCGGACGTGTGCCGCTTTTAAAATATCGGGTATGAGTCGTTTAAATGTTAAAATATCGGGTATGAGCCGTTTGAATGTTACCGTTAGAATTTTTTTTTGATAAAGTCTTCGGGTATGAGCGGGGTGGGGAACCCGATCGCCGAGCCCGCACCCCGAACCCGCTATAACCCGCCCCCTGCGTACCCGAACCCCCTGAACCCGCTGTGCCACCTGGCCTTACCCGCATGGGGAACCCGCTGGGCTACGAATGGCCTAATTGGTAATCATAGTTTAGTGATAGTTTGAAAGTGGAACCTGCCTTTGACCGGTATAGAAACTTTTCTCTTGGTTGGCATTTTGCTTCAAAAATGGTCATTGGTCACTAACTCCGTTAACTTGTCCTTGTAAAAGAAAAAGGCGAAAATACCCCTAATTTATCGGAGTTAGTGTAAAGGGACGATTTTCAAAGTAAAATATAACCAGTAAGGACACTCACTATAGTTATTGAAGCCTAGGGACCACTCTCGGAGCAATGTGTAAACCTCATGGACCAAAATTGTAGTGTACTCTATAAAAAATTAATGGGTCGTTTACCAAACGCCGACCCAGATAAAAGCTTACCAAGTCACATTACCTTACCGGATGAATAGACAAGGACCAATAATCTTACCCGGTAAGAGCAAAGACAATGACCTAGAGTCTTACCCAGTAAGTGCAAACGACGACTCTTACCATGATAAACGCTTACCAGGTAGATTTTTGCATAAAATACCGTTTTAGTAAACTAAAATCTTACACAGTAAATAAGTGATAGTGTTGAATTTTACAGATAAACACTTAGGGGTTGTTTGACACTTGCTGAATGGTTTGGTACAGAATGGTTGAGAGGCTTTGTATGATTAAGTGCAGAATGAAATTTGGTTGTTTGGTAACTGTTCTGAATGGTAATTTTGAATGACAACAAATTACCATTTTAACCCTCAGCAACAAAAAACCAAACAAAACAAAACACAAAACAATATTTGGTAAATCAAAAAACCAACAGTAGCATCAAGTTTGAAAACTCAAGCATATTGAAAACTCATAATGAAAACAGTAGCATCAAGAAATGGGATATCAAATTGTCATCAAACACACAGTAGCATCAGATTTGTTTTCCAAGTTCTATCAAACACACATCTTTCAAACTTACAAATGATATCAAATTGTCATAAATTAAGTAATTAACAGCACGAATTCTCAGATTCCTATATGTTCTTACAAGATTGAATGCCATGACCAAATTTTGTTAACAAAATCCACACCAATTTAAAGTTGTCAGGCCTGAATTTGACTCCCAAATAAATCGATTTTAACAAAGAAATCGATTTTAACAGACATGAAAACTCATGAAATCGATTTTAACAGATAAAGAAATTGGATTAATCGATTTTTGACAGAGTTGAGAAACATGGCAGAAATCGAAATCAGAGGCAAAACACTATCGAAAACAGAACCGAGAAACAAAGGAGAAATCGAAGTCGATAGAAAAATGCGTCCTGGAATATATACATTTATATGCAAGGCAAAGAAGGAAGATCTCGAAGAGCACCATTGTTTCTTAGGAACACAAACCTTAAATTTACAGACTATCCTTTTGCTACTAAATTTTCTGAACACAAAACTTGATTTGTTACCTCGATGGAGAAGGGATGATTGGCGTGCCTCACCACAACTGGGAAAAGCAGCGATGGCAAGAGTAGAAGGCCACGGCTGCGGAAGGCAGCGAGAGGAGAAGCGACGGGAGAAGTGAAGCGCCGTTTCGTTTTGAGTTTTTCAAGCATCCACAATGTTAAAGATCTTTGATTTTTCAAGCATCCACACTATCGATTTTGGAGAACCCGAAGGAGAGTAGCGTGAGAGAGAGGTGTGAGAGATGAGGGTAAAATGGAAAAGTTAGGGCTCTGAATTGTTGAGAGTGGCCAAGTATGCAAAATCGCTCAGAGACAATTATAATGGTTAAGAGTTTTTTTTTTTGCCAAACAGATCCAACCTCTGACCGATTCAGAGCTAAACAAATAGCCCCTTAATCGGATAAACGTTCCACTTTCAAACTTTTCAATAAACCAAAAGGAAATAAACGTTTGGATGTGTTTCACTTTCACAAGTCGAAGGGGCGCCGTGGAAAGTGGAAACCAGTGGGACCAAAATACCCCTGCGCCATCCCACCGTCACGATCACACACACGCATTCGCCAGCCATTCTCCACTAGCATACCTTTCTACCAACTCTCACTCGTCATCTTCTGCTATGTGAAAAATACACACACTTGTGATTCAGATCCACAGACGCAACAATGGCCATCTCCGGAAGCTTTCGGAGCTCTCGGAGCCCTCGGATTTCACTCTCTGACCGGAATAATGGTTTTTCCGCTCCGTCGACGCGATCTCCGGTTGCTCCTACGTTCAAGCTTTTCGCCTCCGCTCTCTCCGTTGCCGTTTTACTCTTGTTGACCGTTTCCTTCCTCTTCACTTCATCATCTGGCGTCGATTCATCCGGTCTCGACATCGTAAGTTTTTTTTCCTACCTTCTATGCGCAATCATCTAATTGTTTGTTTTCGGTATTGTATGTTCTTCGTGGTTTAATTTATTAATTGTGTGCTTATCGTAAACTAGGGGTTTTCTATTAATTCAAGCGGATTTGGAACATTTAGGAGGTCTGTGCTGGCATTAAAATCCGATCCATTAAAACCTAGATTTGATCAGATCCGAAAGCAAGCAGATGATCACAGATCGCTTGCTCTCGCTTACGCTGCCTATGCTCGTAAGCTAAAGCTCGAGAACTCTAAGCTTGTTAGGGTTTTCGCTGACCTTTCACGGAGCTATACAGATCTCATACCGAAAGCTGCTTATACAGCATTGTTCGACTCTGATGCAAATTCAATCGACGAAGTGACGCTTCGGCAGTTTGAGAAGGAGGTGAAAGAGCGGATTAAGGTGACTAGACAAGTGATTGCTGAAGCCAAAGAGTCGTTCGACAATCAGCTTAAGATTCAGAAGCTGAAAGATACGATTTTCTCTGTCAATGAGCAATTGACCAAGGCGAAGAAGCAAGGTGCGTTCTCTAGCTTGATTGCGGCAAAATCAATACCGAAGAGCTTGCATTGCGTTGCAATGAGGTTGATGGAAGAGCGAATTGCACATCCGAAGAAGTATTCCGATGAAGGCAAACCACGTCCTGCAGAGTTTGATGATCCTAAGCTTTACCACTATGCTATATTTTCTGATAATGTTGTTGCTGCTTCGGTGGTGGTAAATTCAGCTGTTAAGAACACAAAAGAGCCATGGAAGCATGTTTTCCATGTCGTGACTGATAAGATGAATCTTGGAGCAATGCAGGTTATGTTCAAGATGAAAAAATATAATGGTGCCCATATTGAAATTAAAGCAGTGGAGGATTACAAGTTTTTAAACTCTTCATATGTTCCAGTGCTGAAGCAGCTCGAATCTGCAAATTTGCAAAGGTTCTACTTCGAGAATAAGCTTGAGAATGCCACAAAAGACACAACCAATATGAAGTTCAGGAACCCTAAGTATCTGTCAATATTGAATCATCTGAGGTTCTACTTACCAGAGATGTACCCCACGTTGCACAGGATTTTGTTCTTGGATGATGATATAATCGTTCAGAAGGATTTGACTGGGCTTTGGAAGATAGATATGGATGGGAAGGTAAATGGAGCTGTTGAGACTTGTTTTGGGTCGTTTCATCGGTATTCACAATACATGAACTTCTCTCATCCTTTGATCAAGGAGAAGTTCAATCCCAAGGCATGTGCCTGGGCTTATGGGATGAACTTCTTTGATTTGGATGCTTGGAGGAGAGAAAAATGCACCGAGGAGTACCACTATTGGCAAAATCTGGTACGATTTACATTTTTTTGCAACTATTCTGAACTGTTTTTATTTGTGTTTTCTCCAATAGAACATGTGTTAAGATTTATATTTCAGCATATGTGGTATTCAATGACACTCTTAACAGTGTTTGCTTAATGCTTAGTTCCATCCACGTGTAACTATTTTGTGGAAAGCGGACCTTACTATTGTGGCCCTATTAATAAGTTACCACATCTGCAAATTGGCATATTTTCTTGTACAAAACTCATCGTTAAGACTTGCAAAGAGTTTGTACTATGTTGTATGTCTTATGATATCAATAAGCATTTTCTTGCAATGATTTTCGTTCCTCAACTAAGGGTGGTGGTTTGTTTTGCAGAACGAGAACCGGACTTTATGGAAATTGGGAACACTTCCCCCAGGTCTGATCACATTTTACTCCACAACTAAACCATTAGAGAAATCCTGGCATGTTCTGGGGCTTGGCTATAATCCAAGCATAAGCATGGAAGAGATCCGTAATGCTGCAGTTGTGCATTTCAATGGAAATATGAAACCTTGGCTTGACATTGCTATGAACCAGTTTCGCCCACTTTGGACAAAATATGTGGACTATGATATGGAGTTTGTCCAGGCCTGCAATTTTGGTCATTAAACCCATGGCAATTATTGAAGCCCTTGTTATTAGGGTTTATCAACACTAGTCATACTGGGTCGGTTTTATGAAACTTGACACGTTAACTGATAGTCTGATACTAAAGATGATTCAAAGCATGGGATCATCTGTTTCTTCTATAGTGTAGAATGTAGTCATGAAGTGTTTATAGTGTTCAAAGTTGGATCATATTGGTTTATTAGTTATTACTTGTTATTTAGAGTAATTATGGAATAGAGAGTCCGTTTTATGAAACTTGACACGTTATACTTATCATTATTATAACCATATTAACTTTTCTGTCTTTTCTCTTAGTTGGTATATTTTTTTAGTTTTACCCTTTCTTATTTTGATTTCGTCAGCATTCTCTTCTCTTGTTCCTGAAGCTATTCTAAAATGTCTTTATTTGTTTGTGTTCGTAAAACTTCCATATTTTTTCTTCTGTATAGGCATTGATGAAAGGATGACGCAAATTCTAAGGCATATTTCTCCTTCATGATTTGAAAATTAATGCAATTAATTATTAATATAGGACTCTGCTTCTTAATTTGGATGCATGTGCTGCAGAATTCAACATGTCAGCCGGAAGCAAAGCAGCAATAGTTTTTATTTTTAGCAATTGATAATAGTTGGAATATTTTGATCACAGTGGTTACGAGAAAGGATTTGGTTCGTTATTGGGCCTCTGAATTATGTCATCCTTCATATGGTATGTGTTCTAAGTATGCATCCATCTCTTATGAGTTTTATATGGTTTCTAAATGTTGCCGTCAAACTTTTTTGTTAGTAATCTTGCTAACAGATCTGCATGCCATCATAAGAGTTTTTGTGGAACAGAAAGTGCATGATTTTTTGGTCATACCATTTGCGTAGATTTATGACAGGTGGAAACATGAACACAGCATCAGAGTTCCATCATAAAAGCTCGATATTGCAAGTTGAAGACTTAAAGGCGCTTGAAAGCCTTGCCATATATGAGGTATGCAAACTCCTTGTTAGCCTTGGCTGCCTACAATCTCGTTTGCATTTCTTTCAAAATATATCACGAGTCACGTTGTTATGCTTTAGTCTATTATTTTTCCTATGTAATTATTAGAAAGAGGAAAAACCAAGTAAATGAGAACTTCCCATTAAAAGAATGCTGGAACTGCAATAAAATTGCCATCAGTGGGGTGGCTTGGCATGCGACTAAAGTCGCCAACCAAGTCTCTTGGTTCCGAAAGACACATGCCTTCAGTGAGTGCGGCGGCTTCCCGTGCGACTGAGGGCGAACCGGTAGGAGGTTCAAATAAGAAGACTAAATATCGTGAGAAAGTAAGAATGAATGCTTGATATGTGAATCATTGAAAATTCCATTTGAAGATGCATCGTGCATCTGTGAAGTTTGTTCACATATGTATTTTCAAATAGATTTTTCGGCATTTTTTCCATGATTGACGTATGAACCTTCCCCTTTTAACTTGTCACCATGTTTAGCCTTCTTATTTGAACCAAACTAGTTCACGATATCTGCCCTTCTTATTTGAACCAAACTAATTCATAGTTCATAAAAAACTCAATTCACATCAAGTATCTAAACTCTAAATATGCATATGTTTATCAGCAACCTTGCTTAGAAGTGCCAGGGCCATCCACATCTGTAGCTGTGGGTTAGGTTCTCTGATGAGAATGAGAGTTATCGTGAGAAGGGTAAGAAGGGATCTCCACCCTTGGATCAATCGTAATTGAAGAGAACCAATAGATCAATTCCCTTCTAAAGCGCAATTCATGGGTTGTTTTGGGATCAAAAGGGAAAGGGTCCAAGTTGCTTCTCCTAACCTTTATCTTGAGGAGCCAGAAAGAAAGATTAGTGAAGTTCTAGACCATATTGTTCTTTCCAGTTATGATTCTTGTGAATCTACAGATTTGATCTCAGCTATGAACTCATCATAGTTACCGAACATTATTTTCGTATTGATTGCCTTTGTGTTGACACAAACATAATAATAGAATCGGACAATTCCCTACCCACATCAACAATATTCAAATTTGCGACTTTTGCTGCAAAGGATTGACCAAAGTTAAACATAGGGGTGACAAATTTGTATCAACCGAACTAATACCAACTGCAGTTGGTTGGTAGTACCGTACCAAGTATTTTTTTGGTAACAGTGGGTTTCCAGGCCAGCTTAAGCGCACCGACTAATCCCTGCATGACCACGAATGGCCTGGAGTCATCGCATGTGAACCTCCATGGTCACAACTCACAAAGGCTTTGGCAACGCCTGGATTTGAACCCTGGATAGATGAGATTTTCCACTACATCCCACAAAGGTTTTACCGATACGCCACAAGCCAAGTGGTCCCAAGTATTAATCTTCGTTATAACTTGTATAACAATCAAGTTTTGCATGTCAGTTTTTAAACCAACATGACTGGTTATGTCCGAATTCTTGAATTCTTTTTTAAAATCGTTATCACGTCGCTAAGGTTATTTTATGTCATCGATATCAAACATGCATCCTGATTGGTTGGGTAATCCCCTCCCCTACTTGTGAATCTTGTTATTTACAAAAAAATTGTTAGGTCCCTTGGACCTAAATGTATTAACATTTCTAGATCATGGAATAAATTGTACTTTCTTGAAACCAATTTGGACTGCAAATTAAGAGTAAATTACATTTTTAGTCACTGTGGTTTGTTGAAAATTTCTATTTTCGTCCTTATGCTTTTAAAATTGCGATTTTCATCCCTATGGTTTATAATTCGTCACTTTTTTGTCCTTATGATTTAAATTCTATTGCTATTTTTATCCCTATGGTTTGTAATGCTTTTCTATTTTAGTCCTTCATACTTAAAAGTAGTATTTTGGATTTAGGGACCAAAATAGAAATGAATTGCAAACCATAGGGACGAAAAGCAAAATTTTGAAACCATAGGTATGAAATCTGCAATTTTTAGCAAACCACAGGGACGAAAAACGTAATTTACTCGCAAAATAATAACCTTCTCAAACAAGCTGTGCGATTTTCAGGAACTTTTGGCAATTGATGAAGCCATATGTAATAACAAGTTAACAACAAAAACCTAAATTGTAATTATGCTAAAACAATGGGTCAAACTGTGAATTTAAAATATTTAGTGTAAAATGTAACTTTATAAGTCTTATTTCTTAACGACTTATTTATTTATTTATAATTTTCAAAAAGTTTAATTATTTAAAATTGTGGTAAAAAAATAACACAGGGGTTACAATTTTGTAATTCGTACCAACCGAAATAATAAGTAATCACGTTCTAAGGGGGTGTTTGGTTCGCAGGATTTCGAAGAAATTGGAAGGAATTTAAATGATCAATTTCATTGACTAAATTTCGTTCAGGTGTTTGGTTACCTATGGAATGGAATTGAATTCCACACATTCCAGCATTTTTGGATTTGGTCATTCCATCACAAATGAGAAGGAATTCAACTCCATTCCATCATATTTTCTTTAAAAAAAACAAAAATATCTCTATCTTCCTTACTTGATTTACCCAGACCCATATGAAATTATGAACCACCGTCGACCACCGCTGACCACTACTAATCTGAACCACTAGCGACCATTGTCGACCACCACCAATTTGAACCACCACCAACCACCGCCGACCATCACCGTTCTGAACCGTCGCCAGCCACCACCGATTTGAACCATCGTGGACCACCACCGATCAACATCGTTCTGAACTGTCGCCTGCCACCACCGTTCTGAACCATCGCCGACCACCACCACCGATCTGAACCGCTGCCGGCCACCCACCGCCATCCACCACCGATCTAAACCACCGCCGACCACCACCCTTTTCAAAAAAGGGTATTATGGTCATTTACTAATATTTAATTCCAATTCCGAAGCTATATTATGTAACCAAACAGACAAATTCCAATCCTTTAACAGATTCCTTTTCAATGTATGTCAACCAAACAGATGGTCAAATCTGATAACATTTCATTCAAAATTTTCAAAGTCAAATTATTTTAACAGATTTTCCAGCCACAAACATTCTGCGAACCAAACGCCCCCAAGTAGAATTGGTTGTTATAAAACTTGGTGGGTATACAATATTGGAAGTCTTGTACCATAGTAGTATCATGATACCGATTTATTTAGTTATTTATTAGTTTTCGTAATTTTTATGTATTGAATATTAAATAGGGTAACTTTAACTTTTTTGTTTGAGAATTGAAGTGTTTGCATTGCAATTAAAAAAACCCTTAAACACGATATGTTGTACATGTGAACTCAAAATGTCACTTAAAACGGGTTCCAATCGAAAAAGATGGTATCACTTAAATTGGTACTAAACATGGTTGGTTGATATATGGTACATGATTTTGTATACCACGTATAATTCGTTGGTACACTTCATTGGAGAAAAAAAAACTTGACACAATACCAAAACCAGAGCTTACTAAATCTAATTCTACGAGGTGAAACCCAAAACCCGAAACCCGAAACCAGTTTTTCGTTAATGATATATTTATAAATTATTCTGATATGAATATCTGGGACTTTTTTGTGTTAATTTAACATTTATATATAACACTATAAGATTTTTTTTTTCAAAATATAAGAGTAATTGATTGAAATATTCGATGAATAAATCCAATGAAACATTAGTCCTTTACTATTGAGTAGATCTATTATCCACAGTTGATTGAAATAATTATCAAAATTGAACATCATCTAATTAATTCAAAGAAATTAAAAGGCTATTTATTAAATACTTGTCCAATAAATGTTTATCCTAGATTGACAAGCTTTTACTAGCAGTGGCGGATCCAAAATTCTTTCCTACTGGGCCCCCCTTTAAGATAACTTAAAGTCGTATAAAATTGTCCGATATATAGCCTAAATCCAACGATATGAGGGCTTTTTAAAGTTTTTTTTTATAGATTTAAGAGATTTTTAAGTTTTGTTGTCGATTTCAAGGGACTTTTTTGGTTTTTTAGTTGATTTCGAGAGTAGTTTTGGTTTCTTGGTTGATTTCAAAACAACTTTTTAAGTTAATGGGGTCCTGGACGAGAAATTACTGGAGGATATTAAGATAAAAAATTGAAAAACCTATATTTTTAACCTAAAAATACCAAAATAATTCATTTTAGTAGGATCCCATCCCCCCACTGTTTACTAGGTCATTTAATTTGCCGGATGGATATCGTAAAGATCAAGAATCTTTTTTTTTGAAGTATATAATATTTATATACGACAAATACAAATAAACTCACACCCTCCTCACCTTTGGTGAGGTTTGAACCCCTGACCTCCTAGGAGGAAAGAGACTCACATACCGCTAGGCCAAAGGCACTTTGGATAAAATCAAGAATCTTATACACCAAGTAAAGGTGATGGTTATCCAACAAACACTTGGCGGATAAATTGTTAAATACGATACTATTTTGATGGACAACAATTTTATTTGGTAAAATAAATTAGAGCTATCAAATAAAATTAGAGTGTTCTATCTTTATCAGTAAGCAGTTTCTAAATAAACAATCCATAAGATGCATCAAATTTTTATATATATCTAATTAAGTTCACATCAAGATTTTTACCTGCCATATTTGGCTAACCTTCTTGCAAAAGAAAACTTGTCAAAATTTCATATTTACAATTGGGTGACATAACCTAGAGAGCAATCAAGTAAATGCCCTAGCATTTACAACACACCATATACCCCCAAGATCAGTGATCATGGAGACAAAGAAAATACACATTTGTCAAAACCAAAACCCAAAATCCGTTTTCCGTCTAACAACTTTGTTTAGATGCGATAACCACCGTATTCTGAACCAGATCGGAAAAATAAATAAAAAAAGTAGCAGCTGAAAAACGTAGCAATGAACCCGAATCTTGAAGTCAAGATGCAAAAGCAGACGGAAATATGGTGATGTGCTTCAACGGGTGAACGATATCGACACCACCCGCATGCTCCACAAACCCAGCCGGAGAGAATGACTGTCCATGACACACGCACATGATGCTGACCTCATTTTTCGTGTATCTGTATAAAAACCCGCTCACCGTCTTCCCATTTGGTCCGTTTCCGGTGGTTGAAACACACGGCATTCGGTCTAGAAACGAGGCCTGTTGGGTTGCGGAGTCGAGCTTGGAAAGTGGGTTCGAGAGACTTGGGTTGGGCGGGTTGAATTGGTCATTTGGTTTCGGGTCACATGTGGTCGAGTTTGTTGGTTTAGAGGAATCAGTGGGCTGATCAGATGGGTCACTTGCAGCTGAAGTAGTTGGCAGTTGTTGGTCAAGCTGAGAGTTGCTCGAGTTGCTTCTGCTATCATCCGTAGCACCACCTATAACCATCACAATACATCATTAGTCTATAAAACACGACGAGATATAACAGAACAAAAACCTGTTGTTACATTATTAAATATTCGAGTCTAAACATTTAATTTTAGGGAGTTTTCAAATTTGAAGATTTTTATATTCTCTCTATTTTAAGGAGTTAATTTTATAGATCTGTTGGGGAGAAATAACCACAAGGGTTGTGGCGTACTCGTTAAGGTCCTGGGATGTGGTGGAATATTCCATCTGCCCAGGGTTCTAATCCAGACGTACACAACAATGTGGCCACTGAGGTTTAATCAGGGTTGATGTCTTACATTCATAATTTGCCAAAGGATTAGCAGACACCCTTCCCAAAAAAATAATAACCCAAAATAACTAAGATCTCAATTTTAGAGAATCTGTTGAATATGTTCTTAACTACCTATGTTAAAAATAAAACCTATAACCTTTCGCCATTCTTTACCCCTCCTTCTCAGATTCTTTCGTTCCCAGGTCGAGTTATTAGACTAAGAATCGTGTGAGAAGAGGAGTTAAGGTGAGAAGTTATGAGAGATCTGGACTATTGGTCACTTTTAATCTCAAACCCACCATGAATTGCAACTTGATAAGGAAATTGATCAGGTGCATCTTGCTAGACAAAATGCCTAATATTTATAATGCTCTGGTAGTTAAGGGTCGAGATACTCTTTGTCAACCAATTAATGTAACTTGTGATTTTGGGTTAAGAAGAAGTCAAAGTTCCTATATCTCTAAGAACGGCGTCGTAGCTAATCAAGTAGCTCTAGAAGCATGTGTACAAGCTTGTGTTGGGGACACAATCTTGTCTATCAGTAAAAAAATACGGACAATTTTATGTATCAAATCAAAGGTATTTCATCAGTTCATAACAATGTGCACCTCTATCCTAACGTACATTCAAGGCGATCATTTATTACTTTCTCACCATAAATTTCATTTTCTCATTGCAACCCAAATGTATTTTGATACATATATATATATATATTGTTTAATTTTTTTCATAAGAGAAAACAAAAAGAATAATTGAGTAACAAAATTTTATGTTAAGTCAAAGAAGCATGGCCATGACAAATTACCGCATTGGGTTTTGTCATTTTATTATGATATTATATATGTGCATAGTGCATATATATATATATATATATAGGACGGTAATCAAATGAGAACCAAAAATAGGTTGAGAACCGTGAAAACCGATCTAAACCATTAATTGATTTAATCTATTACGGCTTGAATTGGTTCTCACGGTTCTCAATCTTTTAATTATAACCATGGGATCAAAATTTTAATTATAACCATGAGATCAAAACCAAATTATGGTTTAGATCGGTTCTCAAACTTTTTTTGGTTCTCACATGATTTAACCCATATATATATATATATACACACACACCCATAGATTTATAGATTTATTATTAATTAATTAGTGATCGGTCGAGGTTGAGTTTAGGGATGAGTATCCCATCCTTAACCTTAACCTTATCCCCGGTTTATAATTCGAGGATCAAAGCGAGTTTGGGCATAGTCTTGTTATCTTGTACAACATTTTCGTGCCATACCTAGTTATTTCTATGACAGATCCTCAAGACTAAGAAAATACAAATATAAAAATATTATGCCCTCCGTCCCAGAATAAATATCCATGATGAAAAAGACACACTTTTAGAAGAGTGCAATTATTACACTTTTTAATTGACTAAAGTGCAATTTTACCCTTAATTGTAGAGAGAGAAAACTTCGCATTCACATAATCAAGGGTATAATAGAAAAATAAAAATTTACTTTTGAATGTAGACACTTAGGCCGTTTACCTAATCACTTATCCGGGTAAGTGCTTACCGGTAAAATTCAACACTATCACTTACTTCTCGGGTAAGATTTTAGTCCACCAAAATAGCATCGTATGCAACAATTTAGTCGGTAAGCGCTAACGTGGTAAGAGCCGTCACACTCACTTACCGGGTAAGACTATCGGTCTTTGCTTCCGCTCTTACCGGGTAAGATTCTTAGTCCTTACCATATTCATCCGGTAAGCTAATGTGACTTGTTAAGCACTTACCCGGGTAAGCGTTTTGTAAACGGCCCCTTACTGTTTTATCATATTTCAGTAACTTACTATTGATTTTTTTTTAAATTATATGATTCAGTAGCGTTTAATGTAATGCATCTTACGCGGAGAAAGGGGGCGTTACCTTGGCGAGACGAGCATTGGCTATCGGAAAACGCAGATGAACCACATCCGGCGGAACCGCTTGAATTCACATTACCATTCCGTCGTCCACCGCCTTCAATCTCATCTTCAATCGAATTCAGATTCCTATTCCCTTGATACGGTCTGAAACTCCGGCATGCCGTTGGCCGGAAAACAGTATTCTTCGTATTCACACTCTCGTCAATTCGTCCAACAACTTGACCTACGCCGCAGACCGGCATCACGTTGTGATTTACAAATCCATTCGCCAACACCGCCGCCGATGGAATCGAACCGATATTTTCCGGTAAGTTTCCGATCCGCTCCTTTTTACGTGCAGGCTCGATCTCCAAAACCTCATCTAGCCACTCCTTGTTCTCCACAAATGCACCACTCACTGAACCACACGAACCAAAACCTACCGATTTCTTCAACTTCTCTTCTCTCTTCCTTCTCAATTCCCGTCGCCGGAAAGCTTGAATCTCACGCTTCGATTGAACATTCAAAGCCTCCGACGTCGCCGGAACATCCCTTTCCACCGATTCACGACCATTCCGATTCGATTTCCCAAAAATTCCTCCAATCGATAACTCCAACATTAGCTCATTTTCCTCCACGTTTTCATCAACGATTCCAACGCTTTTCGTCTCCAACATTCTCATATCCTTCGCCATTAAAACAAAAAACACTCCGATTTCGTTTCAAAAATATCTGATTGAAAACTAGGGTTTTTTCCGCATTTGAAATTGGGGAAAATATTTTAAAGCGAGGGAAAAACCATATGGAGGGAAAGGAAAATTGACACGTAAGATTTAGTTATATTCTGTAACGCGATAATGGCGTCCCATGATAGTACACGTTGACACGTGGCGATTAAAGTGGGAAACGAGAATTTCTGGATGAGTACATGATCGACACGTGGTGATTTACGTGTTGAAGGGTGTGTATATATTTATGTTGTTTTTTGTTGATGGAATCTTGTCCGTTGTTTTATGGTGGGCCAGAGCAATGATGATACGTGACGTGTAGTACAACATGTGTCTTGAGAACGTGACACGTGTCGAAGAGTCTGAGAAAGCTTTACAGGTAGGATAAAACATACGAATACGAGGTGCTTTACAGGCGTCTGATAAGACGCGTCGACGTAGCTTTTTTGTAAAGCAACCATGCACGTGGATGGTATGCATGGTATGGTCGGGTTGTTATTCTATTTCGTGTAAAATGTTAATGTTCTTATTTTTATTTTTATTAGTACTTAAATTTAATATTTGATATTTATTTAAAAATATAAATAATTATTAATGTAGATAAATAATTGTGATCATAAAAAATGAGGTTCTTATAAGAGCTATTATTGTTGATTTTTATATGAATTTTTAAATTAATGAGGTGGAAATGAAGTGACACCAAAAATTACAAGGTTCTTATAAGAACCTCCATTGAAGATGCTCTAAAAGGCTTGTCTTAATAATTGTTGTAGAGCGTTTTGGCTATTGGCTAAGGCTTAAGGGTTTGTATCTAGCGTCACGATAAAGGCTGACCCAGTTCATTGGATAACACGCTGTTATGTTCCTTCGTCGCAAGCTTAAAAAAATTAAGCTCAGAAAACGTACAACTGTATTGTAATGTTGGGTGTCATCGTATATATTTTGAAATTATAATAATAACATAAATTTGTCATGACCGAGTTGGTTTGGACGACTTTTCTCCCACCTCAGATGTAGGTTCAAATCTCTTTTCAATCATTTTCTTAATTTTAGCTGTTAGTTTCAAGTTTATTATGTTTCTGAAAAAACATTGTGGTAGAAACTCGAACACAAAACCTCGCAAACGAATAGTAAGAAACTAACTAACAGACCGATAATGATTTTTTGAAAATACCAATAGCTTCGTTTGTTACCAAACGGTGAAACCACTTGAAAAAATTTGTAGGTCCGTCTTTGGACACAACATAATTTTTGTAACACGACATCTGATGTTGCTTATCTTTTTTACCTTTTTAATTGTTATTTTTTAGTACGTAACCTAATTTAAATTGGTTTAACATATTGAGTAAAAAACATATATATAGAATATAAAGATTTGCCGACACATGTCACATATTTGGCTTCTAAGACTTAGAGATCTTTTCGCCTCGTTGCTACACGCTGATATAATTCGTGCCGTTATTTATCTTATATTCGGTCTTTATAATTTCAATTTTTATTCGTAACTTGGATCGAGATGATTTCTTTTTAGTGGTTTATTATTTTCGAAACCTACATGCTGATATTTTTTTATTGATATATCAGCAAGGTTCTAAATAGCGTGAGGTGTGGCGTGGCAACGAGGCCAAACCTCAAGCCTTAGGAGCCACGGCGAGGCCACGACGTTTATCAAGGCGTGACTTATGGCGACAAATGTCTATATTATACATAAAAGCATATGTTTTGTACTATTACTCGATGATTCAATGATAATAAACAAGTTAAAGTAGTTTATATATTAAAAACTAGAAAATAGAACATTAAAAACGTAAACAAAAATCAAATATCGCATCACGGAAAACCGCACATTAGGCCATGGTGTGCCATATGCATAATTAACGTGGTGTGAGACACAAGTCTTAAGCCACGGTGCGCCATAACGACTGTTGCGCCGAGCCTTTTAGAACAGTGTATATCAGTCATAGTCAAGTATAGAGTAGTTGTCATGTATATTTTGAATACGGCTTGTGTATATGTATATTAAGGGTCAACATTGTTGCAGGTTCACATTTATCACTTTTAACTTGAATGAAGATTTTTTTAAGTTGCTTATTTTTATTTTTCAGTATCTAAATGGTTGAAAATTTTGATGTTTTTATTCAACAAACATCCAAAAGTTACCCGTGCCTTTTCAATTATTACATGCATAAAGAGCATCTCCAATAGCTTTCCCATTTTGGAGAAAATAGAGAATATATGAGACTTTTGAGTTGTTTTTTTTGCTCCAACAGTTTCCCCAAAACTATCTCTAAAATGGAGAAAGTAGGAGAGAGAAAGAGTTTTTCCTCCAAATATGGAATTAACCCAAAAAATGATTACTAAGAGCATCTCCAACAGCTTCCCAAAAAATTCTCCAAAATGGAGAACCAAAAGTCAAAATCTCAAAAAAAAAATATACATTCGTCTCCAACAGATTCCCCATTTTGGAGAAAAACATTGATTATAATATTAAAATATTTCATTCATCTATTAAAATATTATTTCTCTCTCTAAATATTTTTTTCAAAGATTTCTATTGGTCCACCCATGTAGTAATCATTTTTGGGGTTATCTTCATATTTGGAGAAAAACTCATTCTCTCTCCTACTTTCTCCATTTTGGAGATAGTTTTGGAGAAGATGTTGGAGCAAAAATACAACCCAAAATCCCCATATTCTCCATTTTCTCCAAAATGGGGAAGCTGTTGGAGATGCTCTAAGTGAGAGCACCAATAGAAATCTTTGAAAAATAATATTTAAAGAGAGAAATAATATTTTAATAGATGAATACAATATTTTAATATCATAGTCATTGTTTTTTTTCTCCAAAATGGGGAATCCGTTGGAGATTTTTGTATTTTTTGTTGTTGAGATTTTGACTTTTGGTTCTACATTTTAGAGAACTTTTGGGGAAGCAACTTTGTGTTTGTGTTGTAGTGTTGTGAATGGTCAACTTAGTTAGTCTGCCACCGGTCTAAGCAGAGCTTTGGCATGAACGTCTGAGGTCTAAGTTCCGTGGATTAAAAATGTACATTTAGGGGCCGTTTACAAAACACTTACCCGGGTAAGCGCTTACCAAGTTACATTACCTATTGGTTTGATATGGCAAGGACTAAAAATCTTACCCGGTAAGAGCGAATGAAATGACCGAAAGTCTTACCCCGGTAAGTGAGGGCGACGACTCTTACCACGGTTAACGCTTACAGGGTGAATTGTTGCATACGAAACCGATTTGGCGGACTAAAAACTTACCCGATAAGTAAGTGATAATGTTAAATTTGACTGGTAAGCTCTTACTCGGATAAGCATTTGATAAACGACCCCTTAGTTTACATGTTTTTGATGGGTGTTGTTGTTGCTAAACGGAAAGTTCCTGCCTTTTTATCATCTCGTACGAGTGAGATGTGTCAATCAAGGCCAGAGAAACTAGCTTGTGTATGATTTTTGAATGTTCTTTTTAATAATTTGCAGGGTGATTTTGTACAAATCAAAAGTTGTATGCTAATTTTTGAATTTGTTGTCACATTGAACTTATAAAATCTTTGTGTCATTTTGCAAGAACGTGAAGTCTAATATCTTTTGGGGCTTTTATAATGAACTGTACAGGATAATACAAAAACTTGGTGTTTCGTGTTTGGTACGATATTAGACCTAGTGTTTGGTACCAAACGCACCGCAAGGGAGCTAAATTACGCTTGCTTGTTTCATTATATGATACTCGTTTGAACTCGATCCTATTGTTTGCATAAATAAATCACTTAACGTCTTTAAGTTTATTTGTAGCGGTTTCTTTTCTTCTAAAATTGAGCTAATTCAAAACTTACTTCATTTAAGTATGTATCTGTGTCGAAAACTTAGATCCATCAGTTTTCATGAAAACATACATAAATGATGGAATATTTATTGAAAATCGAGAACATTTAAAGTGTACAACCTAATTGATGTTGATTAATAGATTGAGGTTGTTCCTCTCAACTTTTAGGCGTGTATTTCTCTTTGTCAATTCATTATTTTAGAACGTCCAAAATTAAATCAAAATTCGAATAAAACACATATGGAATGATATTAGAAACTCGGAATCACAAGAAAAAAACTGATACCTAATGCCCGTCTGTTGAATAGGGTAAAATGATAGGAATAGATGTTTAAAGGCCGAGCAAGGCGTAGATTAGTAACCTTTAGAGGTAACTCAATCAGTAACTTGGGTTTGTTTTTCAGTGATCGCCATTTTGAGTTCTCTTAAGGTTATTGGAAATTTGTCTGATTGTTCATTTCATGATCCCAGAAAATTAGTCGAAGTGTGTGCAAGCTGACCCAAACATTGCTATTATCCCAAGAAACGACATAGATGATTGTTATCCTTCTTGTTAAGAAGGGTTCACTTCTTTGTTTAACCATATGAGACTTTGTTTGGACAGACTCAATTGTTGAATTCGAATGAGTCATGCCTATTGAGTTCAATCATTTATAGTAAGGGTTCATCAGATCTAAAGATATGACAACTATTTGTAAGTCTTTACTGTGCGTTTGGTACGCAGCCAGGGTATAACAGGACAAGACGAGACATGACAGAACAGAAGTTGTTCAACATTTGGTAGACAAAACTGGACAGAACAGAACATATAACATTAGATAAAATACAATAATTTTTTTAAAAGAATGAATAAATTATAAAATAGAACGTGTATTTGATGTTTTAGATGAGAATTAGATTTTATTTTGAGGTTATATTGGTAAAACATAAGTCTGTTCCACCTTGTTCCATGGGTGGGGGTGGAACAGGCCTGTTCTAGCTTGTTCCACTCTGTTCCTGTCTGTTTTACATAACAGTCCTGCCAAACATGAGACAATGATCTCTGTTCTGTTTTGTCCTGTTAGAAACTCGGAACACAACAAATGCAAACATCTAGGCATTTCGATCAGCTTCATTTGTGAAGTAATTATTGTTTCAAAAGATAACAATGGATCTAGAAAAAGTTTGATATGCCTATAGATAGAGTACCGATTGTTCTAGACGTTCATCATGTATTAGAGAAAACTTTTATCTTTTCAAGTTCTAATATCATGTCCATATCCTATTAGGCCCTGCGTACCGCTCTCGGGTACCAGGGCCGGGTTCCATTCGGGTAGCAAGAGGGTAAGGAGGTAGGCGGTACGAGGGGTGCGGGCTTCACATCGGGTAGCAGCGTGCGGGTTCACGAACCCGGCCTTACCCGAGCATCTCTCTCTCTCTCTCTATCCACATATATACATAGGGTTGGGTTCAGCGGGTAGGGGTGGGTTCGGTGGGTAGGCGGTACTCCACTTTAGGGTAAGGAGGGTAGGAAAGAGAAAAACTGATGTGGCGCTGAGGTGGCATTGGGTTCATTGGGTAGCGGTACTCATGGTCTTAGGTATTTATTTAAATACATATTTAATTTGAACATTTTATAACAGATAGATCGACATATATAATATAACTACACCGTCTAAAAGTTGAGATGAACAACCTCGGTCTAAATCAACATCGATTAGGTTCTACATTTGAATGATGCTTGGTTTTTAATAAACAATCCATCACTTATATCATGAAAACCGAAGGATCTAAGTTTTTCGACACGGATATATACTTAAACTAACTAAGTTTTGAATTAGCTCAATTTAGGAAGAAAAGAAACCGCTACAAATGAACTTGAAGACGTTTAGTGATTTAACGATACGATTGAGTTCAAACTAATCATATAGTCAAACAAGCAAGCACTCCCTTGCGGTGAGTTTAGTATTATGGAAGGTTTTAGGGTTTTATTTTAACATTGGTAGTTTAGTAATTTAGAGATCTTGTCTCATTTTCTTGAATTTGTTCCATCCATTTTCGTGGGACATAAAAGAGATGCATTTTTCCGCAACTCGTGTTCTATCTTGTTTCTATCTAATGTCGTACTATACATGAGATGCCAAGTTTTTGTAATGTCATGCACCGTTCAGTACAGTACAGCAACCCCCAAAAGTCATCAGACTTGAATGGAAACCAATTGCAACATGACACAAAGATTTTCTAAGTTCAATGTGACAACAAATTCAAAAATTAGCATACAACTTTTGATTTGTACAAAATCACCCTACAAATTATAACAAAAAACATTCAAAAATCAGAAACAAGCTAGTTTCTCTGGCCTTGATGGACACATCTCACCCCGAATGAGATGACAAAAAGCCGAGAACTTTTGGTTTAGCAACAACACCACCCATCAAAAACGTGTAAACTAAATGTACATTTTTAGTCCACGGAACTTAGACCTCAGACGTTCATGCCAAAGTTCTGCTTAGACCGGTGGCAGACTAACTAGAAGTTGACCGTTCACAACACTGCAACATAAACACAAAGTTATTATTGTATCTAACGATTTGATGAAGAATAAGCGTTAAAAACTTGAAATATGGCAGGCATTGGATACACGATTTACCTCTTAACGTAGTAATAACAGAAGTCTGCCAAGATGAATGTTTGAACCGACTCAGCT
This sequence comes from Saussurea involucrata, assembly GCA_033807775.1. Classification (NCBI taxonomy): domain Eukaryota; kingdom Viridiplantae; phylum Streptophyta; class Magnoliopsida; order Asterales; family Asteraceae; genus Saussurea; species Saussurea involucrata. The sequence goes on from CM066314.1 coordinate 228,691,790, forward strand.
AGCAACACCGTTGGCAGCCAAAAGTAGCCGCTTCCTAATAAGAACAGATATGCTCCAGCAGATTCATACACCTGATCATTAACACACAAATATAATTATTATACACCTGATCATTACATTTGGATGGTATGCACATGTGCATACAAGTAATTGAAGTCTTTTTTGGTTTTTATGCACATGTGCATGTTACAAATTACTTTTATTCACATGTGCATACAAATAATTGAAGTTGTTTCATGTGCATACAAGTAATTGAAGCCTTTTTGGTTTTTATGCACGTGTGCAAGTTACAAGTTACTTGTATGCACATGTACATACAAGTAATTGAAGTTGTTTTTTGGTTTTTATGCACATGTGAATGTTACAAATTACTTGTATGCATATGTGCATGCCGTCCAACTGAACATTTACCAGCTTGTTCCCCAGTTTTTCATTTTTTTTTTCGGTTTTCCCCTGAACCGGACCCTATATATATACATTTGTTTGTGTATATTTCCGACTAGCAATGGCTTTATGTGATATTTCCTAGAGAGAAACGATTCACTACAAAGTAAAAACCAACCTGGATGATCCAGTGAGCACATCCCAAAAATCTTGCAACTCCCAGTGCAAACACGTAATGGGCGGTAGATGGTTCAATCATCTACATTTTGCACAACACTCGACTCATTAATGATTTACTTTTCTAATTACAATAATTCAAGTAAGTGCAGGTATGCAGTTTATATTTATAAAATCCAAACCTTTGTTTTCTGCATATAAAGAAGTTGAGGAAGCACGGAAATCGCTTCCATGTACACGCAGAACGCCCACATAACTTTGCTCATGTGAGAATGATAAGTATGTGGGTAAATAAACACAGCAAGAATCGCACAGGGCACCACCTATAATGAAATGTAATCATTAGAACAATTATGAAACCATTTATTATATAATTAATTAGGGCAGAAAGTAGGATATTTTGGGGATGTACACAGACCTGACCTCTATCTCAAAAAGTAGAGTGGTTGTTTATGTAATGACCCACATAATATATTAACTATTGTATTAAGTGGGGTTGTGTTTTTACCAGATAATATTTGGGCATGTTGTCGAGATCTTCATTGTAGGTTGCTTTGAGCTTGAATCGGATCATATAAATGACCCAAAGAGTAGACACCAAAGTAGCGAAATCAAGAACAGTGTGAATGTCATGTTCCATCATAAAGCTACAAAACAATCTTACGGCTAGAAACATAGCCGTGAGCTCTTGTGTCTGCAGCGAAAGGCCTGCCAAACGCAGAATGCATCCATTTTAACTTCCATACAACAATTCATCGGAAAAGTACACAAGAACACATGAAGAAAAGCATGTTGGATGATTGCATTAAGGATTGGATTTTGGTTGGTTTGAACTTTGAGGGTGCGTTTGGTATCCAAACAGAATAGAAGACGGAACATCACAGGACATAACGGAACAGTTGTTCAACGTTTGGTAAGACACAGAACAAATAAAATGACCAATTTACCCCTAATGAGTTGTTTATATATTTGATATATTTTGATTAGTTATCTAATGTATTAAACTATGATGAAATACATATTTTTTATTATAAAATATATCATTAGAAAGTTTTTGTCGAGACGAATAAAATGACACCAAAATTAAAAAACTATGTAGTGTCAAACTTTTATTTTATACTTTTTATATAATTTCTAGTATTAATATTTAATAAATCACATCAGAACAAATAAATCAAATTGGGCATTCATCATCTTGAGTCATGAACCCTAATTGTAACACAAATAATTAAAAAAAAACCCAATTGCAACAACAACAACATAGAAATAGAATTGAAATTTAACCTGCATGCGATCCAAGAGTAACAATTGTTCAATTATATAACATAATTAATGAACAAATTTGAATCAACCAGAAATGAAAATGCATACCAGAGCATGTTTTTTGTGAGGTGAGCTTGTAAATGAGAACGATAATACCAGCGGCATGAACAGATTCAGATGCAACGAAGAATTGATCGGTGTCTTTGATCAAGAATCTGAGAGCAACGAGGGAAGATATAATAGATGTAATTCCAAAGAAGATCTTCACCTTCATCGATTGCCTACGAACCCATGCGAATAGCGTGTTTACTGCCGAACCCCTTCTCCGCCCCATGATCGATTAATATTAATAACCACCTCCTTCTCTTCCCTCTTCTTTATTATTATTATTTCTCCTACTGATTCAGAGGAGGAGGAGGAAAGAGACGAGGATTCAGGGCGGACGAAAACGATGAAAGGTGGTTGGCGTTTTGGGGGTGGGTGTATGTGTTTGAGTGAATTTGAAAACCCAATGTGGTTTATTTATACTTGTGTTTTGGGGTCATTGTTGTTTGGTTGCCAAATAATTATTCAATGGGTGAGATAAAGAGTGTGCCAAATATTTCGCTACACCACTTATTTAATATTCAAAAATCAAAATCTACTAAGTTGTAGATTTGGTCCCTATGGTTTTCGGGTTTTCTTTGTTTCGGTTCATATAGTTTATTTCTTATCAATAATGGTCTAAAGGAGTAAAGAATCCATGATTTTGGTTAAGGCGGATGAAACACTAGCAAAGTAGCAGATGTGTTTAGTCGAATTCCAACGTTTTGAGGTTTTTTGTAAGTTTTTTTTGTTGATTTCATTTTCCTTTTGGGTTCAAGGGATTTTATCGGGTTTTTGGTTGATTTCAAAGGGATTTTTTTTTTGTTTTTTGGTTGATAGTTCTTGTATTTCTATTATATCATACCACCCTTCAAAGTTTAGCGGATGCATCTTTTATAACAAAAAACAATTCTACTTATGAAAATAAGTTGAACGGGTGCACGAGATCCCACTCGGGGATTCATAGGACCCGCCCATGTTTATTATACAATCCAATATGGAATGTATTTTTGTTGGTTTTTGGTCCCTTATGCTAAGGACGATTAACTTTCAGTCGTTAAGTCCCTTTTAAATGAGGGTAATATAGTAATTTTATCCTTAAAAAGTGAATATGTGACGGTTTATGTTCAGTAAACTTGAACCTTGAACCTTGAATCTTGAACCATATTAGTAAATACTTTTGTGAGTCGTGAACTCGTCCACTAGGTGAGTTGATGGTTTCTCATGGGACTTGTTTGATAATATCTTGAAGTGTGGTCATTATTCATTGAGGTTTGGGTTTTCATCGAGGGTCGTTGAATCGAGGGTCGTTGTTCACGAGTTTCCGCCGAGGGCCGTTGAACCGGGGTTCACTACAGCCATTGTCTATAGTGACTGTTGAGCCAAGATTTTTAGTGGTTGTTGTTCATCTTTGAACCGATGAGAGAGGATGTTAAAATATATTGTTGAAATATGATCAATCTTGACAATCCAAACAACTAACTTATTTTATTGTTAATGTTATAATTGTGCGAGGACTAATTGTGACAACTACTAGAAGATGTGGATGGCGCTGATAGAGTCGGTGTGCAAAGGGGTAGCGGAGCAATTAAAAGTTGCTGGAGGGTCATCTACGAAAAGGACTAAAATGCAATTACTCGTTTGTATAAATAGAATACGGTTTAGGGTTTCTCATTCTTAAGATTACAATTTGTTTAGTTTTCTCTCTCAGTTTTCTTTAGTCGTCTTCTTCCTTCTGTTGATATTAGGGTTTGACATTAACCTTCAAATCTCTTGAAGGTATGGAGTGTATGAGTGAATCTGTAGTGAGGATTTGTTTGTAAATGTTCTTAAATAAAATGTTGTTTAACGTTTTCTAATATGGTATCAGAGCTAAACGATTCTGTGGTGCTCATCTTCATCACCAATGGTAACACGTTGGTTCTCATCATTTCTTGTTAAAATCTTATTTTGAAACACTGATTATCTAGTATTATCTTCATCGTTTTTGTTAAACGTTTTTGTTGAACTTTTCTGTTGAAAATATGTGTAAGTTCTTATGTTCATCTTTTGAATAAGATGTTTCTCATTATATTTGTTTAACAAAACGATTTCTCTTACCAGTGAAGGTCCTGACCGTAAGTGTCAGATCTTCCTTTCATCTGTTTAACTATTGTTTTTTGCTAAAACAAAATAATCACTGTGTTGTTTCCTTCATTTTTGTTTAGATCTAGTGTTGACAGATTCTGTTTAAATCGCTGTGTTCTTGTCTTGGATCTGATCTTGTTGATCTGGTCCAGACATACTTACTTGTTAAGTTTTTCTCTAGATTTGGATCTTCTCTTTGTAGATTTGGTTCAGATCGTGTGTTCTTGTTTTGGACCTGTTCTTGTAGATCTAGTTCAGACGTGCTTACTTGTTAAGTATTTTTCCTTTTCTCTAGATTTGGATCTTATCTTTGTAGATTTGGTTCAGATCAGGATACTATATTTTGTTTCTGAGTTGTTTTTGGTCACGTGATCTTTCTTGGGACTGATCATTACATCATCGACTCAGATTTTTGTATGTACTTAAGATCTGAACTCTATCGCATTATAGATCTGGTTCAAACTCTTTACTTGTACACGCAAATCGTTTTTTGTTTAGTTACATCAGTTATCATCTTGTTGCTATCAGTCTGTGACTCGAGGAAGATCTTTATAGATCTTGTGAATCGGAGAGATATTATTTTCTTTTCACTTGTATCTGGATTATTTTTCCTCATTTCTGTCATCGAATACTGTGTTATCATCCTGTGGTTCGAGGAAGATTGTTAAGGATCTCATGAATCGAAGAGGTCCTCTGTGAAACTGTTTCTTCCTTTGTCATTAGCTAAAATAGAGGAGTTGTTCCTGTCCCATGACTCGAGATCCAGAGATCCATTTAGGTAGATCTCTATATTGACGAGGATCTGCTATTATATTGGACTGCTCTCTGTTCTGTTTTAATCTCATCAGATCTCAGATTTGACTTGAGAATTGGTGTTAGACTGGTTCTCTTCCCTCAGTTTGTTCAGGAGTGTTCTGGACCTATTTGGACTTTACTTACTCTGGATTTTTCCTTGAGATTCCAGATTGCTCATCATCCTATTCCGCTGTGCTCCACTCATTTCTCACTATAAGCTCTTTCTGTTCATTGGAACCACTGTAAGTCTACGTTTACCCTTTAATGTGTTGGCTTTCTATTTTTGGATAACTGAGTGGTGGACTTGACCTACTATCCATTGAGTGGCAAGGAACCCTGTCTGTGAGCCCTCAGTTTTTATCCTTGTGTGCTTATCATTCTTATATTGAGTGGTCACTACAGGTGTTTCTATTTTGAGTATGAAACTTAGTGGGACGGATAACTACAAGGTCTGGTCATGTGCTATGACTCTCGCCTTGGAAACTAAAAATAAGTTCGGCTTTGTTGACGAATTTGTTATCCATCCTAAGGACAACGATGTCCTTGCTAAACAATGGGACAAGTGTAACTCAGTTGTCTTATCCTGGATCCTTAACTCTATTTCTGAGGAACTGTTTGTGAGTTAGGTATTTTCTAAAATAGCCTTTGAGGTTTGGACTGAATTAAAAGAAAATTATGATAAAGTCGATGGCTCTGTCACTTTTAATCTACATCAGAAAATTAACTCTTTAAGTCAAAATGGAGCCTCTGTTTCCGACTATTATCACAAGTTAAACGCTTTATTGAAACAGTTTGATGCGTTGGTCAAACTGCCTTCATGCACGTGCAATGCTTCTCATGATTTTTCTAAGCACAATCAATTAATCAAGTTAATGCAGTTTTTGATGGGCCTGGATGATCATTATGCACACATTCGAAGTAACATTTTAACCACTGATCCATTGCCATCTGTCAAAACTGCATTTTCCTTGATTTCCAAGGAAGAATCTCACAGAGGTGGGACTCGACCCTCTGATACCAAGGGTCAACATTCGGCCTTTTTTGGAAAAATAATTGGAAATAAGAATTTTTTTGGAAAAACTCCACTTAACTGTAAGCATTGTGGGTTAAATGGACACACAATTGAAAGATGCTACAAGTTAATTGGTTTTCCAAAAGATTTTCAGTTCACCAAACCTAAAAATGGACAGTCATTCAAATCATCTTTGGAAATGCATGTTCCACTGAATACTCTGTGCAAAATCCAAGTTCTTCTACTTTGTTAACAGAAGATCAAATTAATAAGCTTTTGACTTTGATAGATCACAAACAGTCCGAAGGAATATCTGTTAATATGGCAGGTAACTTCTTCTCTAATATGGGAAATCTGTCTAATGTGTCTCGTAAGCTATCTAGTTCTGGTTGGATAATTGATTCAGGTGCAAATCAACATATGACCACGTCTTCTTCTCAACTTGAAAATCTTATGGATGTTTCAGATTTAAATCTTAAAGTAACTCAGCCAAATGGAGAAGAGGCAAAAATAAATCAAATTGGGAATTATAGATTAAATAATAGAGTCATGTTGCATGATGTTCTTGTTATACCTGATTTTCATGTGAATCTTTTATCTGTACATAAAATTGCTAGAGACAGTAAAATATTTGCATTGTTTGATGAATATAAGTGCTACCTCCTCCAGGACTTTCAGCCCAGGAAAATAGTGGGGGCTGGTAGTGAACAAGGAGGGTTATACTTATTGGATAAACTATCTATAGGTGAGTCTTTTGACTCAAAATCACCTCAAGGCTTCTGTAATGAGTCAAATCTGTCTATAATGTGATGTGTTTCTCGTCAGTTGTGGCACAGTCGGCTGGGACATCCAGCTGACCCTGTACTTAATGTCTTAAAAGATACTCTTAATCTAGGAAATGATCGTCACTCACCCCCTTGTGATATCTGTCATATGGCCAAACAGGCCCGTGACAAATTCAATCTTAGTAATCACACTACTACCATGCTTGGTGAAGTAGTTCACTTGGATCTTTGGGGACCCTATAGGGTTCCAAGTAAGGAAGGATTTAGATTCTTTTTGACTATTGTTGATGATTATTCTAGATGTGTTTGGGTTTACTTATTGAAAACCAAAGATGAAGTTTTTGATAATGTGGTTGCTTTTCACAGTATGCTCATTACTCAATTTGGCAAACGTGTTAAGACCTTCAGAAGTGATAATGGGACAGAGTTTGTGAATAATAGAATAGGTGAGTTTTTAGGACTAATGGAATAATACATCAAACAACTTGTGTTTACACACCTCAACAAAATGGGGTGGCAGAACGTAAACATAGGCATTTGCTTAACATGGCTAGGGCATTAATGTTTCAACGGAATATTCCATTGAATATGTGGACAAAGTGCATATTAACAGCTACTTACCTTATTAATCGCACTCCTTCCTCTGTATTACATGGAAAATGTCCTTATGAAATTATTTTTGGGTTTGCCCCTGTATTGACTCATCTTCGAAATTTTGGATGCTTGTGTTTTGCTGTCAAACCTAATGTCTCTGATAAGTTTTCTGCTAAATCTAAAAAATGTGTTCACTTGGGTTATTCTAACTCAAAAAAGGGTTATAGACTTTACAGTCTAGAATCAAAGCAGATTGTGGTATCAAGAGATGTTAAGTTTTACGAAAATATTTTTCCTTTTAAAATGAGTTCTAATTTTCATGAACATAATTCCAGTGATATTAGTTCTTTAAATTTCTTTGATTCGGTGTATTTTCAAACTAATGATCCTATTTCTGAAACATCCGATGATGAAATTAGGGTGAGTCCTCCAAATGAGAGTATTTTAAATAGTTCTGAACATAGGAGCAACCATGAACCACTTGGAAGCCAAAACAGGGCTGCCGGGTCTAATGACCCTGGTAGTACTAACAGTAGAAATGAGCATGCTAGAGTTGCCGGGTCAAATGATCCTGGTAGTACTCATGGTACCAGTGGTTCACAGGCTGCTGGCGGTTTTCGACAATTAAGGGTTCAGTCTAATAATGATGAACATTTGGAGTCCCCTCCTGAGGGTAGTAATTCTGACTCAATTATCACTTCTGTTCGCAAATCTAATCGACCATCTAACTTACCTAAGAAATTTGATGACTATGTTGTTGAAGGTAAAGTTAAATATGGTATTGAAAAGGTAGTCAATTATTCTAGGCTTAGTGTAACACCCTAAAATCAGGTCTAATTTAAACCTCAAATTTCTAACAAGATTTAATCATAAAACTTTTTAAACCTTATACATAAGCAGAGAATTACGATGAGGTCATAATTACAAATATGAAATTCTTCAAATAACCTATTAATCTAATCATGTCACTATAATCAGATTTACTAGGTTATCTAAGCAATCCATCGAAACCTTCAGTATCAATACTTCACTGCTAATCCGAAAAGCTCTCGTCCCGCATCCCTTTATTTTCCCGAGCTAGTACCTGGTAAGAAAACATTATTTGAAACGATTAGGCTAACGCCTAGTGAGAACATTCGGTTTCAAAATAATATTTATACAATTCAATGTAAACAAGACATAACAAACCTGGTTTACCCTTTTTCTTACCACACATGTAACCATCTTTTGATAACGGGTTAAACCCGGTTCCATGACTACGATCTGACACTAAGTCAATCATTTCTCATGTTCCAATTCCATAACTACGACCTGACCCTAAGTCAGTCATTTCTCATGGTCCAGAGCCGCACTACGAATCTCAACGGATTCTAGATTAATGCTCATATCCAATAAATCGCAATATACACATGCCCATTTATTGGAAAGGAAATAGAGATTACAATATACACATGCCAATTCATTCTTTTCCTTAGAAATCAGAAATTACGTTTATTCCACGATTTCTCACACACATCGGAATAACGAATAATCCTCATCTATTCCACGTGTTCATAACCACTAGTGCCTATGGATCCATTACACTAAATATAGATTCCTCATAGCAATCAGTATGAGCAAATCGCATTTACACCACATAGATTCCTCATAGCAATCGGTATGAGCAAATCACATTTATAACTTTCTCATTCTTACCATACTTGTACTTAACTCATAATTACCAAATCATACTCAATCCCATGAGTATGATTATCATTTAGAAAATCATATCATCATATCCAACAGTCAACCACGAATCATTACAAATTCTATTTATCGGTCAAGCCTAAAGACTCACCTTCAATTACCATACTTTCTTCTTGGAATAGAAACAGAAATAGCAATTATATATTGCCTACTTTCAATCCACCGAAAACATAGGAAATAATACTTACGCTTCATCTAATTCATATTTCCACATTTCAAATACAAATAGCAACTCTACTTTGCCTATTTAATTATTCAACCTGAATAATACCAAACTAAAACAATCTTTAAACCTAACACACTACCATTCCACAGTAAGTATGTTCAAGCTACTAGGATTGTATTTCAATTCCTAAATCGTACCCTTCCAGAAGTTAGCAAAACCTACAGTTACTGGGTACTCAAAAGTGACCGGATAACAAAAGTGTCCGGACACTTCATTCTGTCCGGATATCAAAACTTTCCGGATACCACAGCTTTCCGGATGACATAACTTACTGGATACCTAATCTTTCTGGATACAATAATTTCTGGAAACATACTCAATCCGGATGACATCCGGAAACCAAAACAATCCGGACACCATCCGGTATCTAATTTAGCCGGAAACTTTACAAAATCAATACTTACCGGATATCTTTGTCTTGTCCGGAAACCTTCATACAGAGGTTTCCGGATAATATCCTTTTATCCGGAAACTTTCACCTGCAGCTTAAAATCTCGATCCAATTTCATGTCTGTTCCATTCAGCTTATTCTAAGCACATCCATACAGTCCCAAAACAATTTATACCCACATCTTAACATTTAATTTGACAGAAAACAAAGATTTAAGCAAAAAGTGAATGAACTCACCTTATGGAGATAAAACCCACTTCTTTACACAAATCAAGATTTAAGTCAAGAACTCCCAATCAGCTGTACCAGATGGAAAACAGATTAGTTTGTGGATACAATTTCACAACCGAAATTGATTCTTACATAAATCCATCTAAAACTTTACCCAAGGTAGGTTTCTTTCTTCTTTCTCTTCCTCTTTCTCTCTTCTTTCTCTCTTCTCTCTCTCTTTCACGGCAACACACACACACACAGTAAGGAGATAAGGAGAAATATCTCATTTCCTCCTTTTTTGTCCATATGAAGCGGTGGTGGTGTTTAAGGGTTTCACCAAATGATCAAAATAACCCTTATACTTCCATCACATGACAACTACAATCCTTCACCTTATAAATTAAAATTAAAGTTCACCCCTTATTTATTATTCCAATAAAACATAATATATCTTACTCGGGGAAAAACTATAAAATTAACCTATCAAATAATCGATCACAACTTATCAAATAATTATACTCAAATTATTTAATAAATCAAACGTAATCCTTTATACAAAAATCGAGGTGTTACAATACTCCCCAACTTGAAAATGATTTCATCCCCGAAATCAAGGTTAGGTAAACAAGTGAGGATATCTAATCTTCATATCCTCTTCCGACTCTAAAGTCACATTAGCACCTCGATGATGTTTCCATCGTACCTTTAACATAACCACTTCCTTATTATTACGTAATTCCTAATCGATCTTTCCAAAATTGCCTCTGGTTCTTCCACACAGCGGCTCTTTTCGTCCACTCTTACGTCAGTAAGTGAAATCCCATCATATCAACATGAAATGTATCGCGTGTTTCCTTTAATTTCAAGTTTTATATACTTAATCACAGTTAAAAAGTCTAGGAAGAACAAGGACTTGGTTTTCCACATCCCCTGGATCTTACATCCTTCAACATTACCCGCTCCCTAACTTGGAAATAACTTAAAATTTTATCAGTCTCCTTTGGTTATTAATCCAAATCCTATTACCGAACAAGGTTATCCGCAAATGTGTCATTGAAGCTCTAACACCACTACAAATTCAACTATGACATATCATCAAGAGGCTTTCCTAGATCATCCATATTCTTTGAATTATAATTCGCACTTCATCAATTCCACTTGTCTAATTTCTGTCTTTCCATCCGTAATTGAATTAAGACACGGTTATTGGGAGACAAATTAATCTAAAATCGGATTAGGTCACTAACATCTGTAACATTCCCAGCCCATCGTACACGATATTGTCCGCTTTGCGCATACCCTCTGCATAACAGCATACCGGTACCGCTCACGATTTTGTTCCTGCCCGCACAGGCATACGCGGGACGCACCCAGATCGCACCCCGTGACAGGCAAAAGGCCTCATGCAAGGAAGGTATCCATCCACCCTTATAAGGAGGACTTCGTTCCCCCTCCTAGCCGACGTGGGATCTCACAATCCATTTGATATCAGTTTATTGCCTTGAACACATCATAATACTAGTAAATTCCGTCTGAGGATTTCAACTTACTTACCAAATGCCACGAATTCGTTGTGCAATACTTAAAATTCTTTTATGTGCATAACATCGTCATCTACCGGTTTGGCCATTTTGAATTTAACTATTCCCGTGCCCCAAGTATTGAGCCTATTCAAATTTAATTCAATAACTCAAACTCAATTAGTCGAATTAATAAGTAACTATTTAAAACAAGACTAATAAAATCTTTGAGGATTTCAATTCATATAATCGGCCATAAATCTCAAAACATACCGGTAATGGTTCAAATTTCTCAAGTTAACAAATCGTTAAACCAAACATCACATAAAACATAAAAGAACTTCGTATGACTATATTCTTAGGTCCGATCTTTCTATAATTGCTTCCTATTTCTAGCATCACATTACATACTGGTTGACACATTTATCTTGGCAATTGATACCACTACTCGTCCGTACATTCTCTACCCATAACATCTCACAGCAGACCAGGTCTCTCATGGTTATTCGTACACACTTCAAACTTACCTTCATGTTCTTCCGCATAATTAACCGAGTCTATTTCGCTACTTTATCCCTCCCTAACTTTAGTTGAACCACAACTTACGAGTTTCTAATTAACTCAAACTTACTCATGCAACGTTATTATCACAAGATCACCTTAAAACTCTTATTTGACGTCGGGGATATTTCATTCCTACTTCACCATACTACTCATAACGAGTTGCTAATACAAACGCCTTGATGACTTCTAGTCTTTCCTCCGGATACAACCATCCTTTGACAATCGCATTTCCGTCATCGAACAAAGGTACCGACCCTCGTACAACCGGCACTAAAGTCCACTTCTAATTCTTCCATTACCTACCTCTCTTATTGAACACGAATACCCAAAATTTACTTTTTGTAACAAATCCGTAGATTAGAATTGAAATTAGGAAATTACCTGATGGAATTAATGTAGAATTAGATTATGATCCCACTTCCTTTTCCAAATAATGATCACTGGTGATTTTCCTTCTTCAATTGCTATGGAACTCAATCTTCCCTTTTCCGTCACCTTTTCTCTTTTCGAACAACATAAAAATTACTACACATAATACATATTAACCATTTCAAAATCTATGAATTCAGTTCGAAAATGGCTAAAAGAAAACTCACCTTGATTATGGTCACTAAAATCAGCAAAACCGAAAAACGGATCGAAACCGACAACCAACTTCAAATCCGAGATTTGAAATTTGGAATTTGTTGGGGGATTTCGGTACAAGATCGTGGGAGAGATAGAGTGATTGAACTTGGATAAACGACAGAGATCGCGTGAGAGCTCGCTTTCCGTAAGAGATATTTCGACCTTATTCTGCCCGGGTATCACGAAATTCTCTCGAGGATAATCTCTATGTTTTTGTGTATCGATTAAGGCAGAAATAGATTCATACTTATACACCTTAGGAATCGTAACCTTCACCATATTGATTCAGGAAATAATATCTCAATTAATGAGATTGATTGTGGAATTAAAGACGGCAGTTACAAACGTGAAAAACCAGTCCAGACGCTGGCGCCAGTCTCCGCGCCAGTCAACTGGCGTGGGCAAACATTCCAGAGCTTGGCGCCAGTCTTGGCACTGGCGCCAGCCAACTGGCGCCACAACTGGCGCGTGCAACATTCCAGTACTGGCCCCGACTCCCAGCTCATGAAACCACTTTGTAACTTGTCGATTTTAACCGTCCAACAATCCCGGGTTCTAGTTAGCTTACACGAGTGTGCACTCCACACCTCCTAACTCATGTTATAGCTTAGCTAACAACCCCATTATTCCCTTTGTGAATCTAATTACACAAAATGAACATGATGATTTCACTAAAATCACCAACATTCCTCCCCCATTTTAGTGCAATCCTTGATTCACAAAATAAAATTCAATACAGGTAAACAAACTCATGCATAAATGAAAATATCTAAAAGATTGAATTTCCATCTTAGTACATTACACATTTCAAATACTCGAGAATCCGGGTGTCCTATGGATTGAACCCGTCAACCCATTTGAGTACCAGAAAATAACATACACATGAATTTAAATGACTCTCTAAAGTATAAACTTGACACTATACAGGCCATGTGTCCTTATCCATTCGTGAGTGCATCAAAGCCAAGTCCAAGCTTCTTGAAGCGGCCACACTTCACACTCATATAGGTAGTTTCTTTCTTCATGCGCCTGCACATGCATTTTTACAAAAGAACAATTACCTCCTTCACTTGCAGTACCGAGCACACACCTTGGGATGATCATCTTGTGCTCCAATCTCTTAGAGTGAGCTTTCCCATTGAATTCAACTTCTAACGTTGTATTTGAAGGGAATTAGGTATCTCACCGTTAGATATTTAGATGGACTTTAATCCCATCCCTATCACCGACTTATGAACCAAGTCCCTAGCTAACCCCTTCGTCAAGTGGTCCGCTAGATTTTGTTGCGACCGAACAAATTCAACCAAAATCACCCCATTCGTGATTAGCTCACGAATCATGCTATGTCTAACACCTAAGTGTCTAGACTTGCCATTATACACTTGACTATAAGCTTTAGCCAAAGTAGCCTCACTATCACAACGGATAGAAATGGGTGATATTGGTTTCGGCCATAATGGAATTTCATGGACCAAATTCCTTAGCCATTTCGCCTCTTTACCGGCAGCTACTAATGCCACAAATTCCGACTCCATAGTCGAACTCGTGATGCAAGTTTGCTTCTTGGAAGCCCATGAGATGGCACCTCCCCCAAGCAAGTATACCCAACCACTCGTAGAAGAGTGATCTTCCAAATTGGTAATCCAACTTGCATCCGAATATCCCTCCAAAATCGAAGGAAATCCGACATATGACAAACCATAATCAATGGTTTTCTTCAAGTATTTGAATACTCGTCTTATCGCTTGCCAATGATGAATACTAGGATTACTAGTATACCTACTCAACTTTCCTATGGCAAAAGCGATATCCGGCCTAGTGCTTGTCATGGCATACATCAAGCATCCAATAGCCTTTGAGTACTCGAGTTGTGACACCGCTTCACCTGAATTGGGCATAAGCTTCACACTCGGATCCCATGGAGTACTCACCGGAGAACAATCAAAGAAATTAAATTTCTTTAATACTTTCTCAATGTAATGAGATTGCGTAATTGCAATCCCTTTGTTCTCACGCTTGATCCTTATACCAAGGATCACCTCCGCCTCTCCCATATCTTTCATGGAGAAACTCAACGACAAAAACTCTTTGGTTTTCCCAACTTAATTTTGGTCGGTGCCAAAGATCAACATGTCGTCAACATATAAGCAAATGATTACACCGTTACCGGAAGTGTCAAATTTGCTATATACACACTTGTCCGCTTGGTTTATCATAAAACCGTTGGATAAGATAACCTCATCAAATTTCTGATGCCATTGTTTGGGTGCTTGTTTCAGCCCATACAATGATTTTACAAGTTTACACACCTTATGCTCCATCCCGGGCATAATAAAACCTTCCGGTTGTTTCATGTAAACTTCCTCCTCCAAATCACCATTCAAGAATGCCGTTTTGACATCCATTTGGTGAATCACTAAATTGTGGATAGCACCTAAGGCTATCAACAATCTAATTGTGGAGATCCTTGCAACCGGGGCATAGGTATTGAAATAATCGATGCCTTCCCATTGCCTAAAGCCTTGGATCACTAATCGAGCTTTGAACTTGTCGATTGACCCATCCGCTTTCATCTTCCTTTTGAAGATCCACTTGCATCTCAAAGGTTTGCAACCCGGTAGCAAGTCCGATAATACCCAAGTATTATTCCCCATGATGGAGTCCATCTCATCATGTATTGCTTCTTTCCAGAAAGCAACATCTTGAGACTTCATAGCCTCATCAAATGATTTTGGATCCTCCTCAACACTATAACAGTAAAGGAATTGGGATCCAATCTCATCTCTTGATCCCTCTACCAAGTATACTTGGAAATCGGGACCAAAGGATTTTTCAATCCTTCCTCTTTTGCTCCTTCGGAGCATCGGAGATTCGGTTGGAACAATTGCTTGTTCTTCAACCTCACCAGTTTCACTAGTTCTTGGAACTAAGTCTTTTGGCCTAGGCATTGAAGAGAATCTAGTCTCATAAAAAATTACATCTCTCGATTCTATAACGGTGTGAATCGCTATAGAATCATTAGGTTCAATAACATAGAACCTATAAGCTTTGGAATGCTCAGCATATCCAACAAAGATGCAGTCAATGCCTTTCTCACCCAAAGTCTTCCTTTTGGGTTCGGGTAGTCGAACAACCGCTCGACAGCCCCAAACTCGAATATAACTCAAGTTCGGCCTTTTCTTGAACCAAAGTTCATATGGGGTAATCTTGTTCCTTTTATTGGGAACTCGATTCAGCAAATAACAAGCCGTTAGCATGGCTTCACCCCAAAATCCATCACTCAATCCTGAGTAGGATAACATAGAGTTCACCATTTCTTTGAGAACTCTATTTTTCCGTTCCGCCACACCATTTTGCTGTGGTGTATAAGGCGCCGTAGTTTCATGAATGATTCCTATGGATTGGAAAAACATGGGGTCGTAATACTCCCCACCACGATCGGTGCGCAAACACTTTATTAAGCAATTCATTTGCAATTCAACCTTCGTTTTAAAAACTTTAAATTTAACCAACGCTTCATCTTTAGAATGTAACAAATACACATAGCAAAAACGTGAAGCGTCGTCAATAAAAGTGACAACATACTTTTTATTACCAAAAGACGGAGTTGAATGCAAATCACAAAGATCACTATGAATAAGCTCAAGCACCGACGAGTCCCTTTTCACGTTAGGAAAAGGTTGTCTAGTGATCTTTGTTAACATGCAAGTTTTACACTTCTCGGTTTTAATATCAAAAGCCGGAATAAGACCGTCTTTTGACATTTCAACCATACGTTTAAAATTAACATGACCAAGTCTTGCATGCCATAAATTAGAATCAACACAAACAACATTCATTTTATTCAAATTCAACATAAACATATTATTAAGCAAATAACCAAATCCGACAAAGAGCCACCCTTTGACAAGATAAAATTGTCCGACTCATAAACTTGCCTATATCCTAACTTACTCAAGATGCTACCGGAAACCAAATTCTTTCGAATTCGTGGTACATACAAAACATCAAAAAGTTCAACTACTTTGCCAGAACTAAATTCTAGCCTAACTAAGCCACGACCAAGAATGGGAGCAACCGACTCGTTTCCCATGCGTAGCATTGATCCGTCTTCAACCGGTTCCAAGGAGGTGAACCAACGACGATCTTTGCACACATGACTTGTAGCACCCGAGTCGATCCACTAAGCGACATCATCATCCTGCACGTAAAAAGATTCGGATATTAGTGGTACATAATTCAAATTAGAATTAAAACCAAAGTCAAAATTCTGACCTTGCCGTGGGTTTTGATCCTTGGATCCTTGCCCACCACCACTTGTGCTTGCTCCATTCTTACTCTTGACAACCCGACAATCCCGTTTGAGATGTCCGGTCATCCCACAGGTCTAACAGGTTAATTTAACCTTCTTATTGGGCCCTTTCTTGGCTTCATTGAACTTCCATTTTCCCTTGAACTTGTTAGACTTACCCTCTTCCACCATGTTCACCGAAGGTGCAGAAACCTCTTTTATCTTAGGTTTCTCAGCCTCTTGTGCCCGAAGAGATTCCTCTATGCGCAAGTTACTACCGAGTTGTACAAGAGACAACTCTTCCTTCTTGTGTTTCAACATATGTTTGAAGTCTTTCCAAGAGGGGGGAAATTTATCAATAATACTCGATACGGAGATGGATTCTCCCATCTTCATATCATGTTGAGCATATTGGCCGAGAATGCGAAGGAGCTCGTTATATTGCTCCATCACCGGCCTTGAGTCCACCATCTTGTAATTATTAAAATTACTAACCAGGAACTTCTTACTAGAAGCATCCTCCGCCATGTATTTGGACTCGAGAGAGTCCCACAGCTCTTTGGAGGATTCAACGTTTTGATAGATATCGAAGAGGGAGTCACACATACCGTTTAAGACGTGGCCACGACAGATGTAGTCGTCGTTCTTCCATTTGCCGCGACACCGGGTCACTTCTAATGTCTCGTTTTCCATCAGCTCCGGCATCGGGGTGCTAAGCACGTACACGACCTTCAATGTCGTCAGCAAGAAATGCATCTTCTTCTGCCATTTACGGAAATCAACGCCTTCAAACATCTCAAGTTTTGTGAACTTGGAAGTCATGTCTCTCATGGACTGATCACTCGCCATCTCTCTTCACGAAGACAAATATCTCTTACGATTGTTGGGGGATTTTGGTACAAGATCGTGGGAGAGATAGAGTGATTGAACTTGGATAAACGACAGAGATCGCGTGAGAGCTCGCTTTCCGTGAGAGATATTTCGACCCTATTCTGCCCGGGTATCACGAAATTCTCTCGAGGATAATCTCTATGTTTTTGTGTATCGATTAAGGCAGAAATCGATTCATACTTATACACCTTAGGAATCGTAACCTTCACCATATTGATTCAGGAAATAATATCTCAATTAATGAGATTGATTGTGGAATTAAAGACGACAGTTACAAACGTGAAAAACCAGTCCAGACGCTGGCGCCAGTCTCCGCGCCAGTCAACTGGCGCCACAACTGGCGCTGGCAAACATTCCAGAGCTTGGCTCCAGTCTTGGCGCCAGTACTGGCCCCGACTCCTAGATCATGAAACCACTTTGTAACTTGTCGATTTTAACCGTCCAACAATCCCGGGTTCTAGTTAGCTTACACGGGTGTGCACTCCACACCTCCTAACTCATGTTATAACTTAGCTAACAACCCCATTATTCCCTTTGTGAATCCACTTACACAAAATGAACATGATGATTTCACTAAAATCACCAACAAAATTGGCACTAACTAAAATGTTCAATGGGTTTAAATGCTATTTTACACTCAAAACGAGTACCCATACCCCTATATTACGCCTTGAAACGACTGATAATGCTGTTTTACGACATTATTTTGATCCCGAAATCGGTCTGTTGGTTGTAAGTTTTCAAGTAAAATAGTAGAATTTAATGGTTTTTGTGAGTAAGTACAGGTTTTTATGAAAGAATGATGAAGGAAGAGTTTTTTGGATCAATTGGAGCAAGTTGGCAACTTTCCTGGACGAAAATCGAAAAATGGCAATTTTTGGCAAACAGAGCTCTGCGCTACTCCATCCGCGCCACCCTCCGCGCAGAGGTCTGTTCCGTGTTTTTTCCAGTGTTCTGCGCGTTTCTCTGCGCGTCTCCACACACGCTGCCATACGCGCTGAAGCCCTGAGCATTTTTATTCCATTTATCTGCTAGGGTTAAAGGTATTGGGTATCAGTAACGGCTGGAGACTCTTTCTGGGAGATTTCTGGAGCTAAGAGGCGATTTTTGAAGGCAATCAGAAGGAGAGAAACATCAATTAACAAGAATCGAAAGGTGAATCGAAAGGCGAATCGAGTACATTCATCGGCGGCTTAGGTTTTTTCAGGGAGTTCTTAGATTTCATCTCCTAGTACAAAACATGTTTACTTTCATTTCTATCTTTACATTTCAGAGTTTTGAAACCCCCAATATGAACTAATCCGTTCATGTTGGGGGGTTGGTTTGAATCATGGTTGGATGATTATTTAGTTTTACAGTAGGTATGATTGATATGATATAGATGGATGGCACATGTAAGATTGTTCTTAATGCTTGTAATAGTCCGATCAACTGTTATTTGATTTTATGAACCTTTAATCTTTGAGAAAAGTTTTTGGGTTTGATTAATCTTTCATGTCTCGGTTGAATTTGAGATAGTGATATAATAATTCATTCCTTGTGGCTTTTAATTACTGATTGTTCAACTACTTTTGTTAAGATCGAATGATGATACAATGTGTTGAATGATATTTGCTATAGCTTGATAAAGTATAGTGATGGAATGTGATTATGCCTGTCATCTTGAAGTTATGTCAATCGTATCAAATCTGTGAGTTAAGTAATTGTCTACCTGAGGAATCCTACCCTCCAACTCTTTTTCTTATTTAAATTAATTAAGTTTTAATTCGTATTCCAATACGCAACAACCCAAATCAAATTGCGTTAGTCTAGTTAATAATCTATACAGTCATTGTGGTACTTGACACCTGGTTCCTTTGGTTCGATACTCGTACTTTATAAGTACTATTACTTGATTCGACCCGTACACTTGCGGTAGATTTAAGGGGGTGTAAACCCGCCTATCAAGTTTTTGGTGTCGTTGCCGGGGAACCTGTTTTGTGTGAATATCACTACCAGCTGTAGAAATTATTACATTAGACACCCTGTTTTTATTTTATTATAATCTGCTTTGAAAGTTCATATATTTTTGGGTTTTGAGATTCTATATTCTCTGTTTCAGGTTACCTCTTGGTTTATGCCAAGAAGGAGACTATTTCGGGATTTAGTACCGATTGACCAGGAGATAGAACGAACTGCCAGAGACCTGAGACGACAAGCACGAAACAGAATGGCTGACGTCAACGTTCACGTTCAAGATGATTGGGAAGAGGGGATGCCCATGAACAATGGTCAACCAATTCCAAATGTAAACGCGAACAACGTCAACAATAATGTTAATCATGGCGTCAATAACAATGTCAACAATGGTGTCAACAATGGGATCAATCATAATCTCAACCATAACGCCAATCACAATGTCAATCATCCACCACCGCCACCACAAAGGGTACCAATGAGAAATTTCGCCAACCCGAACATGGGAGCTGCACAACGAGGACCATATGCACCTCCGATAGCTGCTAACAATTTTGAAATCAAGCTTGGTACCATCCAATTGGTACAATCGAACATGTTTGGAGGTGCACCAACTGAAGATCCCCATGCACACTTGCACGCATTTGAAAAGATATGCAATACTTTCAAGGTGAATGGGGCTGATCAAGATTCGATCAAGATACGGTTGTTCCCGTTTTCATTGAGGGAACGAGCCACTACTTGGGAAGAGAGTATACCACCTGGGTCAATTCGAACTTGGAACGATATGGTAACGGATTTTCTCAACAAGTTCTTTCCACCGGGGCGAACAACTCAACTGTTATCCGACATCACGCATTTTTCACAATGGGATCAAGAGTCTTTGTACGAGGCATGGGAAAGATACAAAGGGATGCTCAAGAAGTGTCCACATCATGGGTTACAAGAGTGGATGATTATCCAAACATTCTATGTGGGATTGCACCCTCAATTTAAGAATGACCTCACAGCTGCTGCAGGTGGAGCTTTAATGAACAAGTCCTACGAGGAAGCGGTCGAATTGATAGAGAATTTAGCAGAACATAGCTATTCCACTCCAAGATCCACTGTTAGAAAAGTCGCAAGCGTGCAAGAAACAGAAGAGTTGAAGGCTATAAAGGCACAATTGAATGCGTTGACTAATCAATTGAGAGGAGCTTCTATTCAACCGAATGTTCAGAATGATATGGGTGGTCAAGACCAATTCACGAATTCTCAAGACTATCAATCGCCGGAACAAGTTCAATTCATTCAGAACCGGAATAATCGGCCGAGGAATGACCCATTCTCTAACACCTATAACGAGGGATGGAAGCGACATCCTAACTTTTCTTGGAGTCAACCTCAACAAGGCCCAGGCAAGGAAACAATGGGGCAGCAACAGCAACAACAGTATGGTAATCATTCTAACTCTTCAAATTCTTTTCAGTCTAACAATGTTTATCGTCCCCCAGGTTACAATCAGAGGAAATATGATGAGGGGAAAACTTCAGAAAAGAAGCCGGGATTGGAAGACATGATGATGAAATTCATGTCAAAGATGGAAGGTGCAGTGGAAGGATTGGCAGGTACTGTGAAGTCAACTACGGACCAAAATACCGCCTCAATCAGAATGCTAGAAAGACAAGTCGAACAAATAGCTGAAGCACTACAATCCCGGACTCAAGGTCAATTCCCTAGTCAGACTGAACGAATACCAAGAGAGGAGTGCAAGGCTATTCATCTGAGAAGTGGAAAGGAGTTGATTATAGACCCTACCCGAGATCCTTTAACTGATGACACTAAAGCTAAAGGTACTGAAATGGGTCCCATCAAGGTAGAAGAGGTTGAGGTAGACGAGGAGATAGAGATTGAAATGTCGAAGAATAGAGATAAGGGGAAGGAACAAGAGTGCACTCCATCAATGCCGACAAGCAACCCATATGTGCCACCACTACCGTTTCCGTATCGGTTGAAGGCACATAAGGAGGAGGACCAACTCAAGAAATTTCTTGACATTTTCAAGAAGTTACACATCAATATTCCATTTGCGGAAGTATTGGCACAAATGCCAACTTATCTCAAGCTCATGAAAGACATCGTGTCCAGGAAGAGGAGGATTGAAGATCATGACACAATTGCACTTACTGAGGAGTGCAGTGCTAGAATCCAACACAACTTGCCCCCAAAGCTTACAGATCCAGGGAGTTTTACTATCCCTGTTCATATAGGAAACTCTAACTTCAGTAAGTCATTATGTGATCTTGGTGCAAGTATTAATTTAATGCCTTTATCCATTTTCAGGAAACTTGGCTTGGGAGAGGTGAAGCCAACATACATGACCCTTAAGCTCGCAGATAGATCTATAGTGTACCCATATGGAGTGGTAGAAGATGTGCTCATCAAGGTTGGCAAGTTCTACTTTCCGGTGGACTTCGTGGTGCTGGATATTGATGAAGATATAGAGGTCCCGCTGATATTGGGAAGATCCTTCCTGGCCACGAGTAGAGCGCTGATCGACATGGAAGAAGGCGAAATGACCCTGAGGGTTGGCGGTGAGAAAGCGGTGTTCAACATGTTCGAGAACGTACGAGTTCAAGTTGAAGAGGAGCCGGGCAATCATGAAAAGCCTAAGGAATGATCAGACGGAAGGTCGAGCCACGACCGAAACCAAGGCGCTGGGTGGGAGGCAACCCACCATAGGGTTAATTTTATTTTATTTTTTTTATTTTAGCAATTTCTTATATTGTGTGTTTTTTGCTTTTGTTTGTTGTTTTGTGTTTTGTGTGTTTGTGTTTAGTTTTTGATCTCTGAAAGCAATCCTGTTATGACCAAGAGCAAGGCAACAGAAGAAAGGGCAAAAACTAGTGAACAGTGGTCTGCGCATGCATCCTGAAAGGTATATACACAACACCTCTTCCCAAACCTCGGTTTCACCAAGGTTTGGGGTCCCTGTTTTCACTTGAACTTTATCGTTGTATGATTCCTTGTTGAGAAAACAAACCTAATCTAGAGATTAGGTTTGGGGTGGCGTAATTATTTTTATCTGTACCGTTTCGCAATTCTCGTGTTTATCTTGTGTGCTGTTAATTGGTTCTATTGAGGACAATGTGTATGTCTGGTTTGGGGTGGTTTGTCGAGTCTATTATTTGTTGATCTCAGTGGATTGAACAATCACCCTGTTTATAGTGAGGAATGGGCGACCAGTTTAACATGATTTAGTGTAAGAGTTCGAAGACACTAATTTTGGGGGGAGGAGTTAAAAGGGATAATATAGCACGAGGTTGGATCTAGGTGAATGCACACACAGAGACATTAGTGGAGACCACCCGTGAGTTGTTGAACCATACATTTGCTGATTTCGATTCTGAGAGACTACACACTACTCGATACACTTCTCATTTAGTCTTTTGGTCGTTGTTGTAGTTGATCTCGCTATAACTTGCATCCGTTATCAAAGACATTCATAGGAATAGGAGTGAAGCTTTCGCCTATCTTTGTGAACAAACTATGTTTGAAATCATCAAGTTTTTGGTTGCTGCTAATCCCACTGTTGTTCATAACTCCAAGTACCCAAAAGAAACCCGTTGTACCCCTTCAATCAGTCATAAAAGGGTTTGCCAAAATATATATATATATATATATATATATATATATATAAAACTGAGGGGTCAGTTCAGGGAGTTCAAATAAAGAGTTGAGAAGTATGAGCGAAAGAAAACGGGAGGGTCATCCAATTATCAGCAAACCTCCTTCTGAGGATTGTAAAGCCATTGACCTCCATCCGAAAGCAGCAACCATGTCCCATTCAAAGATCTAAGTTCAACATGGTGAGTTTCTAAAGGAGTGGCGAAGCAACATTTCTATGTCCTAGTCTTGATGGTGGATTCCTTCTGAGATCCATTTGTATACAACTGTGCGTTCTTGTTTAATTGTTGTTCATGCATATTTTGTGAATTCTTGTACCCAACTTTCGAAAACATGACAACATGTGTGAAACCTAGGGCTCGAGTGAAGAGAGAAAACCGTGAGGTAGGGTCAAGGCGAAATCCTCTCTATATGCGTTTAGCCGAGGTACACTTAAGTGTGGTGTGGTCCCTGATAGCTCATTTTTTCCAAAGTTTTGCTGTTTATAATTTCTTAGCAGGTCTGATGATTGTTCGTCCATCTCTTAGGTAATTCGTGGTGATTGTGGAGTTGACTTGAGATCACTAATGCTATTCTCGACAACACGAAATTGCGATGGTTTGATTTATGGTTAAATGATTATTTGTGTCGCTGTTTTGCTTGGGGACAAGCAACGCTCGGTTTGGGGTTGTTGATAATGCCGTTTTACGACATTATTTTGATCCCGAAATCGGTCTGTTGGTTGTAAGTTTCCAAGTAAAATAGTAGAATTTAATGGTTTTTGTGAGTAAGTACAGGTTTTTATGAAAGAATGATGAAGGAAGAGTTTTTTGGATCAATTGGAGCAAGTTGGCAACTTTCCTGGACGAAAATCGAAAAATGGCAATTTTTGGCAAACAGAGCTCTGCGCTACTCCATCTGCGCCACCCTCCGCGCAGAGGTCTGTTCCGCGTTTTTTCCAGTGTTCTGCGCGTCTCCACACGCGCTGCCATACGCGCTGAAGCCATGAGCGTTTTTATTCCATTTATCTGCTAGGGTTAAAGGTATTGGGTATCAGTAACGGCTGGAGACTCTTTCTGGGCGATTTCTGGAGCTAAGAGGCGATTTTTGAAGGCAATCAGAAGGAGAGAAACATCAATTAACAAGGATCGAAAGGCGAATCGAGTACGTTCATCGGCGGCTTAGGCTTTTTCAGGGAGTTCTTAGATTTCATCTCCTAGTACAAAACATGTTTACTTTCATTTCTATCTTTACATTTCAGAGTTTTGAAACCCCCAATATGAACTAATCCGTTCATGTTGGGGGTTGGTTTGAATCATGGTTGGATGATTATTTAGTTTTACAGTAGGTATGATTGATATGATATAGATGGATGGCACATGTAAGATTGTTCTTAATGCTTGTAATAGTCCGATCAACTGTTATTTGATTTTATGAACCTTTAATCTTTGAGAAAAGTTTTTGGGTTTGATTAATCTTTCATGTCTCGGTTGAATTTGAGATAGTGATATAATAATTCATTCCTTGTGGCTTTTAATTACTGATTGTTCAACTACTTTTGTTAAGATCGAATGATGATACAATGTGTTGAATGATATTTGCTATAGCTTGATAAAGTATAGTGATGGAATGTGATTATGCCTGTCATCTTGAAGTTATGTCAATCGTATCAAATCTGTGAGTTAAATAATTGTCTACCTGAGGAATCCGACCCTCCAACTCTTTTTCTTATTTGAATTAATTAAGTTTTAATTCGTATTCCAATACGCAACAACCCAAATCAATTTGCGTTAGTCTAGTTAATAATCTATACAGTCATTGTGGTACTTGACACCTGGTTCCTTTGGTTCGATACTCGTACTTTATAAGTACTATTACTTGATTCGACCCGTATACTTGCGGTAGATTTAGGGGGGTGTAATCCCGCTTATGAACGACACCGGTACGCAAGAAACAAAAACTGAAAAATGCTGAAACAGTGAGTTACGCGGTTTCTCACGCGACTTGAAGTCGCGCAAGTCTCTGGACAACAATTT
This sequence comes from Saussurea involucrata, assembly GCA_033807775.1. Taxonomy (NCBI): domain Eukaryota; kingdom Viridiplantae; phylum Streptophyta; class Magnoliopsida; order Asterales; family Asteraceae; genus Saussurea; species Saussurea involucrata. The sequence continues at coordinate 228,717,117 of CM066314.1, forward strand.
TGCACCTGTAACAGCCCCTGTTCAACCCTTTGACACCCCAACTCAAATAGACATGGGAATGGGGCGGGTATGGGGCGTGGACTTCAATCCCCATCCCCGTCCCCATCCCCGCCGGGGAATATGATCATATCCCCATCCCCATCCCCACCGGGGAACGGGGATCCCCAACGGGGGAACGATGATTTTTTCCCCAATCGAATTTTTTTTATTTTAATACAAAAATAATTATTTTAATACAAAAAAATTATTTTAATACAAAAAAAATTATTTTAATACAAAATTAAACATCATATAGTAATTAACAACCTAAAACCAAAAGGAAATCAACCTAATCCAAAAAAATAACGTTACACGTACCAAAACATATCGACTTATCGAGTAATATGGTAGAAAGGTAAACATATTACATTTACAACAAAATATAAAAAACTACAAAAACTACAAAATATTTTGTTTAGAAATGCATTAACTTTATGAAACAAACTACCAAAATGGTTCACCAACCAAAAACGTACAACACCTATCAAACATTCCAGGGCCAAAAAAAAACTATGGGTTTGTAAGGCACAAACCTAAAGCCACCAGTAAGCCAACGAAATAGAAGACAAAACAGAAGGCAACCCTCAAATATATATATAATATGAAAATGATCGATGTGTTGGGATTCAATTTTATGGAGATGTAGTTCAGTAGTTGATGGGGTTCATAAAAGAAAATATATATATATATATACCTTTACTTATATATATATATATATAATATAGGTGTCTGATGTATATGTGTATGTATACATACATTAATGATTAAAAAGATATGTAATTATTACTGATTTCTTGGACAAAAAAATATTACTATATATCTAAATATATATTTTCATATTATATATATATATATTATACATATTATAAAATACGGGTACCCGGCGGGGTGGGGAGTGAGATGCCCGTCCCCGTCCCCATCCCCGGTTTTAGAAAAGCGGGGATCCCCGTCCCCGACCGGGGCGGGTGGACAGGGTTACCCGACGGGTCGGGGGTGATTCCCATGCCTAAACTCAAACCCAGGTCGTTTTGATGAAGAAAACGCATGAAAACTTGACATAAACACATCTAGACTACTACAAATCTCTTTTTCCATCAAATGATACATTTAACTACCAAACAATCCTTAGAAAGAATAACCAAAAATCATCCATGAAAGCTTCAAATCCTTTATTCATGGTGTAAGCTTCAATATTAACTTTAGTTCTTTTAGTGACCATTCGCTTTATACTAAATCTTCAAATAATATTTTTGTAGTTCTTTTAGTGTATGTTGATGATATAGTTATAACTGGTAACTCTGAATCTGAAATTAACAGTGTCAAAAATCATTTGCAATCAAGTTTTAAAATAAAAGACTTGGGTTATCTAAAATTCTTCTTAGGAATTGAGATTTTGGAAACTGATAAAGGTTTGTGTATGTCGCAAAGGAAATATTGTTTAGAATTGTTAAATGACTTTGGATATTTAGGGTGTAAGCCAATAAACACTCCAATGGACACGAGTCTTGTAGTGACTGATTATGTTGGGTCAGAATCCAAAGATCCACCTTTAAAGGATTTTACTGGATATCAACGACTAATTGGTCGACTTATATATTTGTTGGCTACACGACCAGATATTGTCTTTGCTGTACACTGCTTGAGTCAGTTTATGCACTCCCCTCGTATGTCTCATCTGAAACTTGCACTTAGAGTGTTGAGATATCTGAAGGGGTCTCCTGGTAAGGGTATTTATTTCTCTGAATGTTTAGCTACTGAGTTTAAACTTACTGCCTATGTCGATGCTGACTGGGGAAACTGTTTGTCAACCCGAAGGTCATGAACTGGGTATTGTTTGTTTTTAGGTAACTGTATGATTTCATGGAGAAGTAAGAAATAGTCTACTGTTTATCGCTCCTCCGCTGAATCTGAATATAGTGCGATGGCTGCTGCTCTATGTGAAATTATCTGGGTAGTTAGTATTTTGACGGAGCTAAATGTTAACAATTTGCTTCCAATAAGTTTAAATTGTGATAACAAGTCAGCTATTCAAATTGCTAATAACCCAGTGTTTCATGAAAGGACCAAGCATATTGAAATTGATGTACTGATAACGCCACTTTTTGGCGTTATTTTCGGTCCTCAAACCAATGAGATTGGCTTGTGTTCTAGCAAAAAGGCGAAACTTTATGGTTTATCTAGTGAAATGTGTAGGTAATCTAGAAGACGGCAATCATCGAGAAAAGAAGCGAAAAAGAGTCCAAAAGAGAGCCAAAAGCGAAAAATCCGAGGGGAAGGAATCGAACCGCTCGATCTGGAAATCGAAAGAACCGCCCGTCGATTACTCAAAGAATCAAAAGTCAAAAGGCAATTGAAGATGGGCGACGAAGCTCCTCCTGAGAGACGTCCTATGCGGTCGTTTGCTGACCCGAACGTGGCAGCCGCACGCATAAGAGTCCAAGCACCCACCACTACGGCAAATTATTTCGAGATCAAGTCGAGTACCATCGTGATGGTACAACAGAATCAGTTTGGGGGAGCGCCAACCGAAGATCCCTATGCACATCTCCGTGCATTTGAACGGATCTGCAATACGTTCAAGATCAATGGGATGGAGGAGAATGCAATCAAGCTGAGGCTATTCAGTTTCTCCCTGAAGGGTAGAGCTGAAATTTGGATAGAGGGCCTACCATCGGATCAGATCACCACATGGGCAGGCCTGAAAGCTGCGTTTCTGTAATACCCCGGGTAAGTCCGTTAGTTAAATCCTCTTTCCGTTAAATGAAGTCAACTTTAAAGTTAGATGTTTAGGGTATGTTTGGGAAAAATATAAGCTTAGGGATGTTTGGGTTATAATTGAGAAGTTTAAGGTCTATTTGGTAAATTGTGATTTGATATAACCCTTAGACATCAGATATTATCCTAAACCTAAAATTAGTAAGAGTGTGTGTGTGTGTGAAAGCGAAAAGAAGCAGAATAAGAAAGATACGGCTATCACATCAATCGATTGATATAGAAGAAATTTGAAACCATTAACTATTATTCTATCATACGGGACTCCATAGTAGATTCCGTCATTACCAAATCAGAAGTACCAGTACTCGTTCTATAAGTTTGACTTTCCAATCCACCTATTTAAAGGTTGCCTCGGCGGACTTTCATGGGTCCCGCCAGTTCTAGGTTGTCCTTCCAACCCCCGATCATTTACTGTTCTGTCCTCCGAAGAATTAGAAGACCTTGTTGGTGTATTCACCATTGTTATGATATAACACAAAGAGATAACCATAAAAATGGTTACACACATCTTAGACATACGAAACATACTTTACCAATCATTAGTCACTGTAACAATTTATAAACAAGTATACTCGTGTAGTAATATATTCATAATAACAGTAGCTAATTGAGATTGTGAACATACTACACATGAGAATCCTCGTTACCATCGTTACAGTACTAATTTCACGTATTTCCATCGACTCTAAGACTATCCCGTCGTAGTACTTCTACCCATATCTCACAAATAATCACTTAATTCATCTCAGCTTAAGTCTAGGTATCTTACTTAGCATACCTAGTTCGCTTAAACTAATGCTCTGATACCATATTGTAACACCCTAAAATCAGGGCTAATTTAAACCTCAAATTTCTAACAAGATTTAATCATAAAACTTTTTAAACCTTATACATAAGCAGAGAATTACGATGAGGTCATAATTACAAATATGAAGTTCTTCAAATAACCTATTAATCTAATCATGTCACTATAATCAGATTTACTAGGTTATCTAAGCAATCCATCGAAACCTTCAGTATCAATACGTCACTGCTAATCCGAAAAGCTCTCGTCCCACATCCCTTTATTTTCCCGAGCTAGTACCTGGTAAGAAAACATTATTTGAAACGATTAGGCTAACGCCTAGTGAGAACATTCGGTTTCAAAATAATATTTATACAATTCAATGTAAACAAGACATAACAAACCTGGTTTACCCTTTTTCTTACCACACATGTAACCATCTTTTGATAACGGGTTAAACCCGGTTCCATGACTACGATCTGACACTAAGTCAATCATTTCTCATGTTCCAATTCCATGACTACGACCTGACCCTAAGTCAGTCATTTCTCATGGTCCAGAGCCGCACTACGAATCTCAACGGATTCTAGATTAATGCTCATATCCAATAAATCACAATATACACATGCCCATTTATTGGAAAGGAAATAGAGATTACAATATACACATGTCAATCCCTTCTTTTCCTTGGAAATCAGAAATTACGTTTATTCCACGATTTCTCACACACATCGGAATAACGAACATCGAAACCTTCAGTATCAATACGTCACTGCTAATCCGAAAAGCTCTCGTCCCACATCCCTTTATTTTCCCGAGCTAGTACCTGGTAAGAAAACATTATTTGAAACGATTAGGCTAACGCCTAGTGAGAACATTCGGTTTCAAAATAATATTTATACAATTCAATGTAAACAAGACATAACAAACCTGGTTTACCCTTTTTCTTACCACACATGTAACCATCTTTTGATAACGGGTTAAACCCGGTTCCATGACTACGATCTGACACTAAGTCAATCATTTCTCATGTTCCAATTCCATGACTACGACCTGACCCTAAGTCAGTCATTTCTCATGGTCCAGAGCCGCACTACGAATCTCAACGGATTCTAGATTAATGCTCATATCCAATAAATCACAATATACACATGCCCATTTATTGGAAAGGAAATAGAGATTACAATATACACATGTCAATCCCTTCTTTTCCTTGGAAATCGGAAATTACGTTTATTCCACGATTTCTCACACACATCGGAATAACGAATAATCCTCATCTATTCCACGTGTTCATAACCACTAGTTCCTATGGATCCATTACACTAAATATAGATTCCTCATAGCAATCAGTATGAGCAAATCGCATTTACACCACATAGATTCCTCATAGCAATCGGTATGAGCAAATCACATTTATAACTTTCTCATTCTTACCATACTTGTACTTAACTCATAATTACCAAATCATACTCAATCCCATGAGTATGATTATCATTTAGAAAATCATATCATCATGTCCAACAGTCAACCACGAATCATTACAGATTCTATTTATCGGTCAAGCCTAAAGACTCACCTTCAATTACCATACTTTCTTCTTGGAATAGAAACAGAAATAGCAATTATATATTGCCTATTTTCAATCCACCGAAAACATAGGAAATAATACTTACACTTCATCTAATTCATATTTCCACATTTCAAATACAAATAGCAACTCTACTTTGCCTATTCAATTATTCAACCTGAATAATACCAAACTAAAACAATCTTTCAACCTAACACACTACCATTCCACAGTAAGTATGTTCAAGCTACTAGGATTGTATTTCAATTCCTAAATCGTACCCTTCCAGAAGTTAGCAAAACCTACAGTTACTGGGTACTCAAAAGTGACCGGATAACAAAAGTGTCCGGACACTTCATTCTGTCCGGATATCAAAACTTTCCGGATACCACAGCTTTCCGGATGACATAACTTACTGGATACCTAATCTTTCTGGATACAATAATTTCTGGAAACATACTCAATCCGGATGACATCCGGAAACCAAAACAATCCGGACACCATCCGGTATCTAATTTAGCCGGAAACTTTACAAAATCAATACTTACCGGATATCTTTGTCTTGTCCGGAAACCTTCATACAGAGGTTTCCGGATAATATCATTTTATCCGGAAACTTTCACCTGCAGCTTAAAATCTCGATCCAATTTCATGTCTGTTCCATTCAGCTTATTCTAAGCACATCCATACAGTCCCAAAACAATTTATACCCACATCTTAACATTTAATTTGACAGAAAACAAAGATTTAAGCAAAAAGTGAATGAACTCACCTTATGGAGATAAAACCCACTTCTTTACACAAATCAAGATTTAAGTCAAGAACTCCCAATCAGCTTTACCAGATGGAAAACATATTAGTTTGTGGATACAATTTCACAACCGAAATTGATTCTTACATAAATCCATCTAAAACTGTACCCAAGGTAGGTTTCTTTCTTCTTTCTCTTCCTCTTTCTCTCTTCTTTCTCTCTTCTCTCTCTCTTTCACGGCAACACACACACACAGTAAGGAGATAAGGAGAAATATCTCATTTCCTCCTTTTTGTCCATATGAGGCGGTGGTGGTATTTAAGGGTTTCACCAAATGATCAAAATAACCCTTATACTTCCATCACATGACAACTACAATCCTTCACCTTATAAATTAAAATTAAAGTTCACCCCTTATTTATTATTCCAATAAAACATAATATATCTTACTCGGGGATAAACTATAAAATTAATCTATCAAATAATCGATCACAACTTATCAAATAATTATACTCAATTTATTTAATAAATCAAACGTAATCCTTTATACAAAAATCGAGGTGTTACACTTAGTACAAACAATTTTTGTTTTGTGTCTACATTAAATAAGTCTTTTGAACCTGATAGCTTCTTTGAGGCTAGTAAAGACCAGAACTGGGTAGATGCTATGAACACTGAGATGGAAGCCCTGTATAGAAATGAAACTTGGGTCCTAACTGAGTTACCACCTGGTCACAAACCTATAGGGTGTAGGTGGATATATAAGATAAAATACAAGTCCACTGGAGAAATAGGAAGATATAAAGCACGTCTTGTAGCCAAGGGCTACAGTCAACGTGAACATCTAGACTACGAAGAAACCTTTTCTCCCGTAGTAAAGATGGTCACTGTGAGATGTGTTATTGCTCTTGCTGTTCAGCACCGGTGGCAGTTGTATCAACTGGATGTAAATAATGCCTTTCTCTATGGAGACTTAGAAGAGGAAGTTTACATGAGTTTGCCACCGGGGTATTTTTCACCAAATGACAAAAGGGTTTGCAAACTTGTTAAGTCCTTATATAGACTTAAACAGGCTCCTCGACAGTGGTACGCCAATCTGTCTTCTTGTTTATTTGAGCATGGTTTTATTCAGAGTACTAGTGACTATTCGCTTTATACTAAATCTTCAAATAATATTTTTGTAGTTCTTTTAGTGTATGTTGATGATATAGTTATAACTGGTAACTCTGAATCTGAAATTAACAGTGTCAAAAATCATTTGCAATCAAGTTTTAAAATAAAAGACTTGGGTTATCTAAAATTCTTCTTAGGAATTGAGATTTTGGAAACTGATAAAGGTTTGTGTATGTCGCAAAGGAAATATTGTTTAGAATTGTTAAATGACTTTGGATATTTAGGGTGTAAGCCAATAAACACTCCAATGGACACGAGTCTTGTAGTGACTGATTATGTTGGGTCAGAATCCAAAGATCCACCTTTAAAGGATTTTACTGGATATCAACGACTAATTGGTCGACTTATATATTTGTTGGCTACACGACCAGATATTGTCTTTGCTGTACACTGCTTGAGTCAGTTTATGCACTCCCCTCGTATGTCTCATCTGAAACTTGCACTTAGAGTGTTGAGATATCTGAAGGGGTCTCCTGGTAAGGGTATTTATTTCTCTGAATGTTTAGCTACTGAGTTTAAACTTACTGCCTATGTCGATGCTGACTGGGGAAACTGTTTGTCAACCCGAAGGTCATGAACTGGGTATTGTTTGTTTTTAGGTAACTGTATGATTTCATGGAGAAGTAAGAAATAGTCTACTGTTTCTCGCTCCTCCGCTGAATCTGAATATAGTGCGATGGCTGCTACTCTATGTGAAATTATCTGGGTAGTTAGTATTTTGACAGAGCTAAATGTTAACAATTTGCTTCCAATAAGTTTAAATTGTGATAACAAGTCAGCTATTCAAATTGCTAATAACCCAGTGTTTCATGAAAGGACCAAGCATATTGAAATTGATGTACTGATAACGCCACTTTTTGGCGTTATTTTCGGTCCTCAAACCAATGAGATTGGCTTGTGTTCTAGCAAAAAGGCGAAACTTTATGGTTTATCTAGTGAAATGTGTAGGTAATCTAGAAGACGGCAATCATCGAGAAAAGAAGCAAAAAAGAGTCCAAAAGAGAGCCAAAAGCGAAAAATCCGAGGGGAAGGAATCGAACCGCTCGATCTGGAAATCGAAAGAACCGCCCGTCGATTACTCAAAGAATCAAAAGTCAAAAGGCAATTGAAGATGGGCGACGAAGCTCCTCCTGAGAGACGTCCTATGCGGTCGTTTGCTGACCCGAACGTGGCAGCCGCACGCATAAGAGTCCAAGCACCCACCACTACGGCAAATTATTTCGAGATCAAGTCGAGTACCATCGTGATGGTACAACAGAATCAGTTTGGGGGAGCGCCAACCGAAGATCCCTATGCACATCTCCGTGCATTTGAACGGATCTGCAATACGTTCAAGATCAATGGGATGGAGGAGAATGCAATCAAGCTGAGGCTATTCAGTTTCTCCCTGAAGGGTAGAGCTGAAATTTGGATAGAGGGCCTACCATCGGATCAGATCACCACATGGGCAGGCCTGAAAGCTGCGTTTCTGTAATACCCCGGGTAAGTCCGTTAGTTAAATCCTCTTTCCGTTAAATGAAGTCAACTTTAAAGTTAGATGTTTAGGGTATGTTTGGGAAAAATATAAGCTTAGGGATGTTTGGGTTATAATTGAGAAGTTTAAGGTCTATTTGGTAAATTGTGATTTGATATAACCCTTAGACATCAGATATTATCCTAAACCTAAAATTAGTAAGAGTGTGTGTGTGTGTGAAAGCGAAAAGAAGCAGAATAAGAAAGATACGGCTATCACATCAATCGATTGATATAGAAGAGATTTTGAGGTAAGTATCTTCACATTTTATGCTTGTAATCTTTCATAGAAGATGTTTACCGGCTTAGAAATCACGATTTCTGTGATTGGTGTTGATTTCAATCGAATCTAGGTAAGATGAAACCGACTGTGTTCTTAGACTCCCGGTGGATTCCCGGTCTGGTCGACTCCCGGTACCATGGAGTCCCGGTACCATGGAGTCCCGGTACCATAGAGTCCCGGTAGTGTAGACTCCCGGTAGTATGAAATCCCGGTACTGTGGAACCCCGGTAGTGTGGAGTCCCGGTATTGTGACTTTCGGTATTGTGACTTCCGGTATTGGTTAAATCCCGGTGATCGAGACTCCCGGTACCAAGGAGTCCCGGTACTGAGAAGTTCTGGTACTCTGTGTAGTCCCGGTAGTTTTTTAAGTTTAGTGATACAGTTAAGAACAGGAACTGGTAGGCTCTATGTGTTTGGTTAGTAAAGCGATGTATGTATCTTAACTTGTTTCAGATTCTGTGGAGTCGTGATAAGAGATAAGACCATTGTGAAAGGAGCTTGCGAGCGTGTGTAATAATCAAACAGGTGAGTTTTAATTCAAGGTGTTTTTACTGGAATACATTTATGTGGATGTCATATGTGTGTAATTATGATATATTGAGATATTATAATTACGTGAGTATTATATCAGAATATAATACGTGGCCGGACATAGGACCGGTATGTTTACTGTATTTGTTGTACAGTAGATTAGTTGGCTCGCAACCAATTAATTTGGCCAACTGTGGAGGAATAAGGTGAAATGAGACGTGTACGAAGCTTGGTAATTAATTACGTGTGGTATGTGGTTGTTATATGAAAAGTTTTATGTAAATGGTTTTGATACAAAAGTTTACTAAATTGACAGGTATTCCTCACTAGACCATTAGGTCTAACCCTCATTTCTGTTTTCAAAATATGTATTCCAGGTGGCGGATTGAATAAGAGCAAGTAAGTAGAGTAAAAGAAAGGATGGCTTTTGTGAAGGATTATATGACGAAGATTTTTGGCATGTTTAGCAGTAGTGTTATCATAGTTAAATGTTATGTATGTTTATAGTAAGTCAAAGTTGTAGTGGAATGTTTTATTTTGTAATGTAAAAGACTTTGGGACCATACTTGTAATGTGAAGTTTCGTTTACTAAAATAGGATTTTGTAGCTGAAAAACGCGAAACAGTGGGTTACGCCACTTGCCACGCGACTTGCAAGTCGCGTGGTAAGTCGCGCGTGTCCAATTAGCTGCGTGGGTCGTTTTCTGGTTCGCGGTTCGGGTCCTGGTTCGGTCGTGGGTTTTGGGCTTGGCTTTTGGGCTCCCGTTAGGCTTCGTTTGGACTCGTTTGGACTCGTTTTGGGCTCTTTTTAGCTTCTTTTTCCGAGGAATGCCGCCTTTTATATAACCTGCGTAAATTACTCAATAAACCGTCAAATACCCGCCTTTTTACTTGAATACAAGCCAATCTCGTTGGTTTGAGAACCGGAAATAACGCCAAAAAGTGGCGTTATCAACGCTTACGATCACTATGTTTGCACACACTTTTTCATCCCCTTTTCTTATGTTTTTATCCACCACCAACATGAACTAATCTTTAGATGTTGGGGGTTGGAATGAATTTGGTTTAAGCGTATGAACATGTGACTTGAGACCTTTATCAGCTTTTTTCTATTTTAATGAAGCATGTGATTTGGAATTTAATGTTTTTGTGAGTTTGGCCAATTTACATTTGATTTGTTTGTTAGCAATTAAGTTCGAGAGAATTAATTGTTACTTAGAATTAGACTTGCATGCCTAAGGTGAGAAATTGGATAGAGATATACCAAGTAAGCCTTAGTCCTGTTGAAATCTTGAGTTTAATGTGTTTTGAACCCCATAGGTTGAGGTCGAGAGATAAAACTATGTGTTTCAAGATAAAACCCGTTGTTGCTTGAGAAAGAACAACGGTGATTTTTAGAGATTGGGTATTCATTATACGGAATAACTGGTAATTGTTTTAAGTCAAGTGTTTGTATGTGAAAACCTTAGGATTTCCAACCCTCAACTGTTTTCTCTATCCGAAGTTCCTAAGTTGTTTACTGTCTTGTTCGAGATTTAAGTACTTGCAATTAATTAGTTTTAAAACCAACAACTCAAATTTGCGACCGTTCAGTTAATAGATCTTATAGTCATTGTGATACTTAGTTCCTAGTTCCCTGTGTTCGATACTCGTACTTTTGTACTATTACTTGATTTCGACCCGTACACTTGCGGTTAGATTTAGGGGGGTGTAAACCCGCCTATCATGTACACCAAGTATGGAATAAAGTTTCGACTGGAATGATTAAAACTGTAAAGGTACCTTCTACTGAAAATCCAATGGATATTTTTACAAAGTCTCTTGGTGTAAATCAACACAATTATCTTTATATCAAAACTGAATATGTTGGACCTTTTTCGGTGTCAAGATTGTGGGCGGGTGTTAAAATATATTGTTGAAATATGATCAATCTTGACAATCCAAACAACTAACTTATTTTATTGTTAATGTTATAATTATGCGAGGACTAATTGTGACAACTACTAGAAGATGTGGATGGCGCTGATAGAGTCGGTGTGCAAAGGGTAGCGGAGCAATTAAAAGTTGCTGGAGGGTCATCTACGAAAAGGACTAAAATGCAATTACTCGTTTGTATAAATAGAATACGGTTTAGGGTTTCTCATTCTTAAGATTACAATTTGTTTAGTTTTCTCTCTCAGTTTTCTTTAGTCGTCTTCTTCGTTATGTTGATATTAGGGTTTGACATTAACCTTCAAATCTCTTGAAGGTATGGAGTGTATGAGGGAATCTGTAGTGAGGATTTGTTTGTAAATGTTCTTCTTAAATAAAATGTTAGTGATAGATGGAGTTGGGGGAATGGGGAAGTCAAAATATCACTAGGATTAAAATGAAGGGAGAGAGATAACGAAGAGAGTAGAATTACGGTAGTTTTTTTCTTTTTCTTTTTCATGACAATTATTATCTATCAAAGGAATAGAATACTCCTCATGTGAGGAAAGGACATGATTACAGTTAACACAAATTATCGACCAAAGTTAGTGGGAGTAACCCAAATCAAGCAAAAAACTTGTATTATAGTTATTTTTTTAATAATTTGTAAATTGAAATTAATTTTATTTAATACATTTTTTTCAAAACACTCATTTAAGAACATACACTTTATGACTGATTATAGTTGAAAATTGTATATTTTGTGAAGCATGTTTTTAAAAAACAAATCAATTTCCACCTATCTCAATGTCATGTCATACATCAGATATGCTAAAACACACAAATTTTCAAACTGTAAACCGTTAAATAGAGTTGCTAAAAATGGGTTTAAAAAAAAAGAAACATAGCAGAGCGCTTTCCGGCTAAAATACGTTACCGACAATCCAATTTGATAGTCAAGAATGTTACCAAATAAAGATAGTGATTTGTACTAATAATTAGTGATTGGTAAAATCAAAAGAAAAAAGTGTGAAATGGTAGTGTTTTGGGAAAAAGCATACGTAAACGAGAGAAGAAAGGTGAATGGACGAAAACACCCTCCTATGTACGTGATTGAGTTAGCAAAGAGGCAAGTAGATGGCCGTTTAGTCTAGGAACCAAAATCAAAAGACAAAGTGCAAACTATAAGGTTTTTTATGTGATAAATGAAATTCAAAGGTCGAGCCTGTGGTCTACCACAATGACCAAAACGGCAATTTACTCTAATAATAATAATAATAAATAAATAGTAAGAAATTTTGTTTATTCATTGTTAGGAAAATAGCTCAACGGTTTAGTCACGAAGTCTAATTGGCGTATGACTTGGACGTTTTTATAACGAGCTTTGACTCTACAAATGCCATTATTTCATATTATTTGCTATATATATTTTCTAAATCAATAAATTATTTATTGTTGGTTTTTTAGATATTATAACCGATTAATGATATATCTTTATATATATAAAAGGAAAACTCAATAGGAATGAGGTGGCACCATGGGAATTGAGTATTATTAAATGGTGGATTGTGGTTGAGTTATAGCCATCCCACATTGGTGAGGAGTTCAAATATTAGAACAAATCTTTATATATATAAAAGGAAAACTCAATAGGAATGAGGTGGCACCATGGGAATTGAGTATTATTAAATGGTGGATTGTGGTTGAGTTATAGCCATCCCACATTGGTGAGGAGTTCAAATATTAGAACAAATATGTGTGTATAAGAAAGTTGGATGTGATGACTTTGTTTTCATTCTCATAGAGTTATCTTATTTTGGATAACCTTTATTTTGCATCATGAGAGTATTCTCAAATGATAGATTGTGGTTGAGCTTTAGCTCTCCCACATTGGTGAAAAGTTGAAAATTTTGAATAAAGAGGTGTATAAAAAGGTGGATGTGATGCTTTTATGTCCATTCTCATAGGGTTGTCTTATTTTAGATGACTTTTTTTTTGCATCATGAAAATTGAGTATTCTCGAATGCTCAATTGTAGTTTACTTTTAGCTATTTCACATTGGTGACAAGTTGAAAAATAGAATAAAAATGTGTAAGAAAGGTGAATGTAATGCATTTGTGTCTATTCATCGGTTTTGACACATAATATTGTATTGTTTTAGATGACATTTTTTACAAAAAAAAATATCATCAATTATCAATATTATATATATATATATATGTATATATTAAAAAAACCAAAAGGTTATGAGATTACACCATGAGATATGAGTATTCTCAAGTGGTGAATTGTGTGGTTGAGTTATTGTTTATCCCACGTTGGTGAAAAGTTAAAAAGTTAGAATAAAGATGTGAATAGAAAATGTGAATATGGTACCTTTGTGCCCATCCATGATCCATATGGCCATGATTCATAGATTGTTTTATTTTAGATGAATTTTTTGAAAAACAAATAAAAATTATTATTATATAAAAAATCAATCGATTATATCAATCAATAAAAATGATAAAAACCAATAATTGAACTAAAGGTCATGATGTGACACCATGAAATTTGAGTATTTTACAAATGGTGGGGTGGTTGATTTTTAGCTATCTCACATTGTTCGGAAGTTAAAAAAATTGAAATAATTAATTTTATAGATTAAAGAAGAAATAACAATATATAATAATGTGGCAGTGTGAGATCTGTGTATTTCGAAATCTAGCATTGTGGTGGTGTTTTACTCATCCCACAATGATAAGTAATATAAGATTGGAGAATGAAAGTAACTATAATAAACGAGGAGGCTTGACTTTTGATTAATTAAAGGATTGCTTGGCTAGATATTCTTTATGGCCAACCTTATTTTTCTTAAAAAATTATTTAATTAAGTAAATAAATTGATAGATAAATGTATAGAAATCATTATATTTCATCAAGTTATATAATATTATCAAATGTTGAACCGTGATGTTTTTTTATCTCACAAGTCACAAGAAGATGTAAGTATTATCAAATCTTGAATTAAGATGATGTTATCCACATTGATAGAAAGACGATAAATTTTGATAAATTAGTGAGTATGTAAAGTAAATGAGAGTCTTATTTAATTATCCACATCGACGGAAAGACAATAGATTTGGAAGAGGGTGTTAGTATATAAAAGCTGGAAGAGATGTCTTATTTGTTTATCCCACATCAGTGAAAAACGATAGATTTGAAAGAAGAGGTTAGTATATTAAAGGTGGATGAGATGTCTTATTTGGTAAGTCCACATCTACGGATTGGTAACAAATTTAGAACAATAGGCAAGCAAAGGAAAATGTGGATAAGATGCCTTTCAAGTTTAAAAGAGTTTGTGATAACTTATTTGGTTGTCTTTTTTTAGTCGACCTATTTTGCTAAAAATCAATTTTTATTAAATATTAACCTTTATATAACTTCTTTTATATAAAAAGAACAACCATTATTATGAGTCACATTGTGAAATTTCAGTATTCTCAAATATTGCATCAGTTATCTCACGTTGATGAGAGACATAAGATTGGAGAATGAAGGTAATTATAAGAAATAAGGGATAATTTTGATAGTCAAAAATTTAGTTAGCTAAATATATTTTAGCTCACGATTTGAATCCATAATAAATTAACAAGAATGAAGGATCTCGAAGAGAAGGTTGATACTATATGAAAATGTACCACTTATGAAAATACATTTTATTTTTAAAATTGTATCTCATTAACTATTAACGGAGAAACTACGTTTTATCTTAACTCGGTCAAATACTTAAAATATTTATCGCTACCGCGCAAAGCGCGGGGTGGACACTAGTTACATATAGTTACAAAACACTACATTATTAAGCTAATAATATAACTTTTCTTAATGACAAGGGTTGTGAGATTGTGGTTATCTCAATCTCTCTTAGCGCTTGATTCTAGTCGTCCATAATAATTGTGGTCATTGAATTTATTACAGTTTATATCCTACGGTCGTAGTTTTTCGAGATTTGTTTAGGAATAGTCTGGGACAACTTTCCATATATAGATACATAGATGCTATATACATATAGGGATAGGTTCAAATGAGAATCACACAAGTTTACATATGAACTCGTCCCACTTATTTGTAAAAGTTACGAAACTATCATTCTATTTTTGGAATAGCCGCAATTATTGACCAGTCAAATTCGATCTTGACCGTATGAATGATTATGATTACTTCTCTATTTCTCACAAACTTAGCATTTCTCATATGAACCTACCACTAAATGTGTGTAAACTTGTAAACTTTTGGATTTCATAGGTTTTCTTGATGAAATTATTTTATGAAATTGTTTATTTTGATAAAAATGTTTCATATCATTCATTTCTTAATGAAATTGTTTCATATATTTGTGTTTTTTATGTAAAACGAAAAAGTTTCATCAAGTTTCATAGGAATGAAAAAAATATATGAAACTACATAAAAACACAAATATATGAAACAATTTCATCAAGAAATGAATGATATGAAACAATTTCATCAAAATAAAGAATTTCATGAAAAAAATTTCATTAAAAAACCTATGAAATCCAAAGTTTACACGAAAAAAAGTTTACAAAATAGTGAGCCTCTCTCTCTCTCTCTCTCTCTCTATATATATATATATATATATAGAGAGAGAGAGAGAGAGAGTAGGTCATTCTTTTGTTAACCAAGTGATTAGTGTTAACCAAGGTTCTAAATGACGTGAGGCGTGGCGTGGCGACGAGGCTAAGCCTTAAGCCTTAGGAGCCATGACGAAGCCTTGACGTTTTCATGGCGTGACTTATGGCGTCAAATTTCCTATTCATATATAATATTTTATATAAAAACATATGTTTTGTAAGGTTACTCAATGAGTCAATAATAATAAGCAAGTTAAATTACGTCATATATTAAAAACTTGCAAATAAGACATTAAAAACGTAAAGAAAAGTTAAATATCGCTGTTAGAATCGATATGCGAATCAATCAAGAACAAATGAATGAATTGAGAGAGAGATATGGCTGAAGCGTCAGCGGCTTTTCATATATTGAGAGAGCGATTACAAAAGTGATTAACCTAATTATGAAACATAAGAGACCTATATATACTAGATAAGTTACAGATAATTACAGAACGACCCTTGTACTTTACATATGTATGATAATAACTCTAACACCCCCCCTCAAACTCAAGTGGGGGAAGAATGAGCCAAGTTGAGTTTGGAAACAAGAGCCCGAAAACGCCCCAGAAGATGAGCTTTGGTGAAGATGTCCGTTGTCTGATCAATGGTTGAAATCGGGAGAAGTTTAACCGTCTTGCGTAGAACATGTTGACGAGTGAAATGACAGTCAATCTCGATGTGCTTTGTACGCTCATGAAAGACATCATTGTGAGCAATCTGAATAGCACTATTGTTATCATACCACAATGGTGTTGGAGAGATTTGATGAGCACCCATATGTAACAACCCGGTTCCTAAACATACAACAAATAACATATATTTCATAACATCGTTACATAACCAAAAGATTCATAATATAACAAGTAAGGTCCCTTAGTCTTTACATCCAGAATAAGGTATTTCGTTACAAACTTTTTGCTAATTACATACATGATATCTAGTTATGAAATTAGAACAGCAAAACACGTCTTAGTCTTCATAACATCCTTCTTCCAAAAGCTAAACACATAGTACTCTTCTCATTTGCTCTTACCCGATCCACGACCTGGAATACATATTTTTAAAACAAAATGAGGGTTAGACCTAGCGGTCTAAGTGAGAAAATCCCTGTTAGTTTTAAAACCATTTGCACAACCATCATATACATAACACAAATACAAATACCAAATAAGACTCATGCATTGTGTACTTCCCTGTCTCATTTCCATGGCCATATTAGTTGGTTGCAAGCCAACTAATAAATTAACTCTACTGTACGACAATTACAGCCAACACCGCCGTACGAATATTACAGCCAACACCACCGGTCCTAAGCCCGACCAACATATTCTCGTATAGTATGATGCTCATGTAAATACAATATATTAATATATTATATTTCAAACATAATCACATAATTA
Organism: Saussurea involucrata; assembly: GCA_033807775.1. NCBI lineage: Eukaryota > Viridiplantae > Streptophyta > Magnoliopsida > Asterales > Asteraceae > Saussurea > Saussurea involucrata. The sequence continues at coordinate 228,734,518 of CM066314.1, forward strand.
CACCATCTATCACATTCCCAATCCACACATATATGTATTCCAGTTTAAAAACATTTTAAAGTAAAACTCACCTGTTTGCTTATCAAAAACTCTTTCCAGTCCTTTCCACAAGATTCAGCCTTCACCCCAAATCCACAGAATCTGAAACAAATAGGTACAAGTATCTCTTTACCAAATAGAACACATAAGACTTACTAGAGCTAAGAACTCTAGATAGCTCAATTCCTCCAATTGTTACCCCTAAGCCCGAACTTAAGTCTAGTCCACAGAATAGTCAGTCCTCATTCATTCCCTATCTAAGAGTTAACAAAATACAGGTTACTGGATACTCAAAAGCATCTGAACTCTCAAAAGTGATCAAACATCCTTAGTTCCGGACAACACAAAAACAATCCGGACAGCAGATCTTTTCGGACAACATGACCAATCCGGACAGCATAATCTTTCCGGACTACCTAAACAATCCGGACAACATCCGGACACCAAAGTAATCCGGACACTATCCGGTATCTTATTTTAACCGGAAACTTAAAGAAAAGGGGTACTTACCGGGTAGATGAATCGTCCGGACACCAACAAGGCAAAACTACCGGACACTATCAACAAACTACCAGGCACATTCATATTTTTGTCCGGAAACCACTCTCGGTTTACCCAATTTTCACCCAGAAATCGACTGAATTAACCTTAGGCATGAAATCAGTGATTCTACTCTGATAGAAACCTTCTAAATACAATTACAAACATAAAATACAAAGGAACATACCTTAATTTTACTTCCAACAATCCAACTTGAAACCTTTACCACAAACCCTTTCTTTTCTTCTTCTTCTTTCCAAGAACACACACACACACACACACAAACACACACTCTTGAACTGATTAATCTGGTTTTATGAAAATATCTGGATAGTCTAAGGGATATTATCAACTACATTTACAATCTTAGTCCTTGAACTATTCACTAATGACCAAAACACCTTAAACTTATAAACTCTCCTAAACTTACCCTAAACATCAATTATAAAGTTAAATAAATTTAACAGAACGAGACTTTAACTAACGAACTTACCCGGGGTATTACATCATCTCCCCCTTAAAAGAATTCCGTCCCGGAATTCGGTTAGGCAAATAGGTACGGGTACTTGGTTCTCATTTCTGATTCTGATTCCCAAGTAGCATCCTGACCCCTATGATGTCTCCACTGAACTTTCACTTGTCTGATTACTTTGTTCCGCAATACTTTAACTTTGTGGTCAACTATGGCTTCAGGTTCCTCCACATAATTCAGCTTTTCATCAACTTGTATATCTGGTAGAGAAACTGCCTGATCTGGTGTAACAAAACACTTTCGAAAATTTGAAACGTGGAACGCGTTGTGAATCCTGCTTAACTATGGCGGAAGATCTAACCTGTAGGCTACTTCTCCGATTATTTCTGTAATTGCAAACGGTCCAATGTACCTTGGGCTCAGTTTACCTTGCTTCCCAAACCGAATGACTCCTTTCCAAGGTGAGACTTTTAACATTACAAAATCTCCAACTTGAAACTCTAACGGTTTCCGGCGTCGGTCCGCGTAACTTTTCTGTCTGTCTTGAGCCACTTTCAAACGTTCCCGAATCTGAGTAATCTTATCCGCTGTTAACTGAACTATATCTGGCCCCGCTAGCTGTTTCTCTCCCACTTCGTTCCAACACAAAGGAGTTCGATATTTTCTACCATACAGAACTTCGAACGGTGCCGCTTGTATGCTGGAATGATAACTGTTGTTGTAGGCAAATTCGATTAATGGTAAATGCTTATCACACGATCCCCCAAAATCAACTATGCAGGCCCGTAGCATATCTTCTAAAGTCTGAAATGTTCGCTCACTCTGACCGTCGGTTTGAGGATGATATGCTGTACTTAACTTTATCTGCGTTCCCATTTCTTTTTGAAAACTCCTCCAGAACCTTGAAGTAAAACGACTATCACGATAAGAAATAATCGAGATTGGAACTCCATGTCGAGTTACTATTTCGTCAATGTACGACTTGGCTAGTCGTTCTAACGAATAAGTTTCTTTTATTGGTAGGAAGTGAGCAGACTTTGTCAATCTGTCAACAATTACCCAAATGGCATCAAATCCCTTCGGAGTCCTTGGTAGCTTAGTGATAAAATCCATAGTAATCTGATCCCATTTCCACATAGGTATTTCTAACCGTTGCAACTGACCAAACGGCTTTTGATGTTCAATCTTTACCTTCTTACAAGTAGTACAACCTTCCACATGCTGAGCAATGCTTCTTTTTATTCCCGACCACCAATAGAATTGTTTTAAATCTTTATACATCTTATTCGTACCTGGATGAATAGAGAAACGAGATTGATGAGCTTCTTGTAGTACCCGATCACGTAAACCACCCAAACGAGGCACCCAGATTCTGTTTCCCAGACACAATAACCCGCGATCATCTTTTACGAGTAATGCCGATATCCCCACTAACCGTTCTGATTTCAAATGTTCTTCTTGATAGGCTTCTACTTGACACTTCTTCAATTCGTCAAAGATGTTAGGTAGAGGTTCAGCTCTTAGTGCAATGACTTTTATTGTTCCACTCCTTTCTTGACGACTCAGTGCATCAGCTACCACATTCGCCTTTCCCGGATGATAAAGAATTTCACAGTCATAATCATTCACCAGCTCTAGCCATCTTCTTTGTCTCATATTCAATTCCCGCTGATCGAAAAGATGTTGGAGACTCTTATGATCGGTAAAAATTTGACATTTAGAACCATAGAGATAGTGTCTCAAAATCTTTAGCGCGAACACAACTGCTGCAAGTTCCATGCCGTGTGTAGGATACTGCCGTTCATGGTCCTTTAGTTGACGAGAAGCATAAGCAATAACTTTCCCACGTTGCATTAGTACACAACCTAATCCTAGTTTGGAAACATCACTGTAAACAACAAAATCATCAGAACCTTCAGGTAATGCTAGTATCAGCGCGCTACAGAGTTTCTCTTTCAATATTCGGAATGCTTCATCCTGTTCTGCTTTCCATTCGAACTTTAGATTCTTCCGGGTCAGCTTAGTGAGAGGCGTAGCAATACGAGAAAAATCTTTTATAAACTTTCGGTAATACCCGGCTAAACCCAGAAAACTACGTACTTCGGTTGGCGTTCTCGGCGGTTCCCACTTTTCAATCGCTTCCACTTTCATCGGATCAACTTGAATACCTTTCTCAGAAACTACATGCTCCAGAAACTGAACCTCTCGTAGCCAGAATTCACATTTAGAGAATGAAACACCCTAAAAACGGAGTCAATTTAAACCTTGAAATTTCCACCAGTTATGATCAAAACTTTCAAACTTATATAACCTGAGGATCAAATGTAAGGTTTTTTATATACAACTGACATTACTTAAATAACTTATTAATCTAATCACCTCATAACAATCAGATTAATCGAATTATCTAAACAACTGTCCCAAAGACTTCAAAGAATAACTAGATCCTTTGTTATCTCTAAGTCTGAATCTCTCCAAAAGTTCTCTTCTCTCGTTCCCGCTACTTCCCGGAGCTTGTACCTGGTAAGAAGATTCAACTTGAAATATTAGGCTTTCGCCTAGTGAGAATACTCAAATCAAAATAAAATTTAATAATTAAAACATGAACAGATAACTCAAACCTGTTCTCACCCATCTTACCGTACGACAACTCCTTTCCAAATCGGGGAATCTACCCCACTCCCATTCCTACGACTAACTCATTTAATTGTAACAACAAAATAAGAGTTAACTCTGAATCATTCAAGATTCACAATCAAAATTCACACACAAGAAATTACAAGTCAAAACTTGCCTATTTCTTAATCAGGAAGTAGAGATTACAAATTACTTTATGCCTATCTCTAATCTTCCTCTCATCAAAGGGAAATCTCCGATCTTCCCGAAAACAATGGAAATCTCTGATCTTCCATAAATCGAAATGGGAATTACAAATCAAAATCTGCCTATTCCACATTCCACCTCTGCATCAATGGTCCCAATGGGATTATAATATCGCGATACTCAACCGTGACTCACAATGGTTCGAGGTTCACCCAATTACTAAAATTACACCCCTTTGTTCTATGGCGAGTAATCGGTTCCCATTATACCGTACCCAAGTGCCCTCGGTGACCGGATGCCTATTTTAGTAAAAGCACATAAACACATAATATAATACCATCGATACTACTATATGCGTCCAGCATAGAATGTATCATTTCTCTGAACATATTCTATATATAAAATACATAATATTATTACTCCACATCTCAATCTCTTTATTACCCCTTCTCTGAAATCTGATATGAGGATCACCATCTCAATAGTTATTTATATTTTCGAACTCATAGATAGGCCTTTATAATATATCTCAATTTGGCTTCTCAATCACATTTAGAGTTCATAATCATCTAACATATTGCATATAACAGATAATCCTGCTCATTATAAGGAATATGAATAATTCCTGTTCATCAACTTCTTAACTATCCCCTCATAGTAATTTAACACGAGAGTTAATATATATATCAGTTGTTAATCTATATTTTTGAACTCATGGATGGATCTTTATAGTTTATCTCAATAAAGCTTCAAATCATATTTAGAGTTCATAACCATATAGCAAAATGCATATAGTAGATAATCCATCTTAGCATATAAGAATAATAGTAAATATTAGCTCATCAACTTTATAGCTAACTCATCATAGAAGTTTTAGCATGAAAATCAACATAGCACAACTTTTAATTGCTCTCTTGGCTTATCTCGGATTTTAATCAAGTCCATATAAAACATATTCATGCACACATATAAAACGTCTAATCCAATATTAATTACTGAATTTTAAAGAGAGTTGAATAAACTCACCTGATGCGTTATCGCTCCTTTTAATCCTTTTTAACTTGTAAGGCTCCTTTCTTCACTATCACAGCTTACTGTATTATTCAATTTACATATACTGGTATTAATTTTCCAAAACAGAACCCTCTATAACTGAGAATCCTTAATTTCTAAAAATTACACTTCAAGTCGCAGTGGACTGAAATCGCAGTCGCCTATTGCGATCCCAAATCCAAATCGCAGTGAACTGGAGTCGCAGTCCTCTATTGCGATTCCAATTCCAAGTCGCAACCAACTGTTGCGATTCCAAAGCCAAGTCGCAGTGGTCTACTGTGACTTCATCTCCAAGTCGCAGTTGCCCATTGCGACAATCATGAATGTCGCAACTCAAGGTTGCGACTTCGATGATATTTATCCAAGTCTCAGTCCACTAAAACATCTAAAACCCAGATTTTTTTATACTTTTAATCCATGTTTGTTTATGCCAATTTGCAGATATGTTTAATACACTTATCTTAACATATCCTAAAACTCAAATTCTTACAAACATCATAATTTACCCAAAACCCATCAAATTCTTCTAAAAATGCTTTTACTACTAAGATGAAGAATTAAAATGGAATGCTTACCTTATGATTCTTCAAACCCACAACAGATTGAATGAATTCTGCTACTCCTTCTCCTCCTCTTTGTTCGATTCCTCTATCTCAAACTCTCTCTCTCGGTTTCTTTTCTTTCAAACCGAAACACACAAAGAAAACACACACACACAATTAGACTATAATGCCTCACATTAAGACACCTCATCCTTAAACTAATGAGTCATATTGCCAAAATACCAAATGAACCCTCATCTTTAAGAGAATGACATTACAACCCTCAAACTTTAAATCCACTTCAATCAAGACTTACATAAAAGATACAATTTAACCCCTTAGTTAAGATTGTAATTCCCAAAATAATACAACGAAGATTCGGGATGTTACAATACTCCCCAACTTGAAAATGATTTCGTCCCCGAAATCAACGCTAGGTAAACAAATAATGCTACCTACTTCTCATACTCTCTTCGGACTCTAGAGTTACATTAGTACCTCTATGGTGTTTCCACTGTACTTTCAACATAGTTGTTTCATTACCACTACGTAGCTTTCTAACCGATCTTTCCAAAATTACCTCTGATTCTTCCTCACCGCAACTCTTTTCATTAACTCTCACATCAGTGAGTTCAATCGCATCTTTCCTCTTTAGCCAAAAATTTCCGAAGATAACATACTTGGAAGGTATTATGAACCCCTTCCAATTCTGGCGGAAGATCCAAATAATATACTTGTAACCGATCTCCTTAGAGTAATTGTTATCATTTCTCTCTTGTTTTCACGAAGTATCCACCACACACAACTACAGTTCAACAGGACAGTTTTTTTTTTCTTTCTAATAACGTCAATTAAGATCTCTACCCAGATCCTCGTAACACCGAGAACTGCATTCGATGTATTTCTTTTACATCTACTGAATACTCCAACATTATAGCTTAACGGTTACAGTATTCTCTTCACCTAAAATCAATGGGATTGAGAAGAACAAGAGTCTTCCTTTTACCGCATCATCATCACAACTCACTCTCCAGGCCTCAAAATAACATTAACATGTACTACCTGAATACGTACACTATAAAATAAGCATACTTGTTGCTATTAAATACTTCAACAACCATGACAGTCCATTTTTACTTCCATGACTTACACATGTCTTCAATATAGAATGCTATTACTTCTTCATCACTATCTCATCGTACAACCCCAATACAACCATACACCAAAGTATTGAACATCAGAAGTAATAACTCTTATTGAACTTTGCAACGTAATTACATTCTTAAATCCAATCTTTCTATCCTTGTTTCCCTACGTTAGTATGAAATACTATTTTTTTTCAATTATTATCTGTCTCTTTCTCCCAACTTTCCACATACCAATAGTATTTCTTCTTACGAAAGATAGTTAAACAGTTTCATCAAAATCCCTAACTTAAAACATTCAGCCAAGTTATCTTGAAACGACATTACCGTTCGAAATTGTTACCATTCTTAGATCTTCAACTAAAAACTTTTCATACATTTCTTTCACACATAAGGAGCAACTTATATTCCTTATCAATCTTGCATTCGCTACACCACATTGATCTACATACTCATCATCTTTATTAAACTTCCAGTGATTCAAAATACAACTTAATTGGCAACTCATACCATCAAAACTTCTTTGGATAAATACTCACCACTGCTCCGACCTTCTATTTCAATATAAGCCATATTACTCAGTTATCTTACAAACCACATGTTTTATCAACTTTTATTAACAAAAAATACTTTCCAACCGGAATTCCCAAAACTTCCATTCGGATATTTCCTCTTTCTAATATCACGTCTCATACTAGATGACACATGTATCTTGGCAATTAATGCCACTACTCGTTCATACAATCTCCACCCATAACATTTACCACAGACCATGTCTCTCATAGTCATTCATACATATTTAATTTTACAATCCCATTTTCTCGTCTAAATACACGGGTCTATACCACTAAATATCTCCTCCCCAACTTTATTTGAACTACCACTCACAATTTTCTAATTAATCTTGAACTTATTCGTTCTTACTAGCTCTTTGCGATTCCAATATGTTGCATAGACAGGGTACAATTCCTCACAGATCAACACAATCTATACACCCCCTTTGTTCATCTCTAGTATTTCATCTTTTATAAATCTTCCACATCGTAAGTAAACACTTATCTGAAAGCAACAGTCCTTCACTGTACTAACAATCCCACAAGGTGATCCTTCAACTTTTAAACTTCTGATTTAAACTTAACATTCATACATGATCCCAAAAAGGATAACCAATGCATTCACGTAATATAAACTTAAATTTCCAATACCGATTATGCAGGTTCAACCCTAAGCCTACGCCAAGCTTATCAAATCGATTCAAAGTTCTTAAGACTTAACTGAATCCAAAACCGAGTCATCTACTCAAAGGATAAAAAGATTATTTATCAATATCAACTCATGCAAATAAATACATCTAACTCACATTATGCAACATGCGCTCTGAGATGTGAAAATCTTACGACCCCTTCATTGCCACTTTCCCAATGAAATCAAATCATTTGCAAGTACACGCAACTCTTTTCATACTCCACAATGTATATAATCTACCCAGGTTCATTAGTTTCAAAGATACTAAGTAAAATATCAAACAGTCTTTACACCTAAGACCAACACTTAAACTGTCACCGGTTCAAATACAATGCAGTTAAGTATACAACACATCCAATACTCCATCTCGAATCATTAAACTGACAAATATTCAAAAGACTTATTTGAATATAAACCAGGCCTTTAAGGCCAAAACAAACACTTGATTAAACACATGTCACTCACACGGTTACGTAAACCAAAATTCCTCTTTACTCAAGATCTTAACCTTATTAATCCTTTAATTGGCCATTGACTTCAAAATAAAAGTTTATCACTCTCAAAACCTTCACATTTTCAAAATGTAACACGACAAACAAATTATTATACAACCACAAAATACCAAAAACATGCTTCGACCACATAACTTTCACTTAGGTTATAATTAATCAAACTCAAAATTCCCCCAATTGTGTCGCACACACTAATACCCACTTTGCGCATACCTTCTGCATAACAACATACCGGTATCGCTCACGGTTTTGCTACTACCCGCACGGGCATACGCGGAACATATCCAGTGACACACAAAAGGCCTCGTACACCTTACAACTCTCGCCTTCAAAGTCAAAACTTGACATCTCAATACTTCCTTAACCCTGAACCTAATTCTTCCTCCAGACATGCCCGACACTCGGCAATTGTATTACTAATCACCGAACAAAGATACAGACCCTCGTATTAATGTTACTAAAGTTTACTTTCGACTTTCTCACTGTTCATCTCTCATTTGAATACAATTACCAAAATCACAAACTTTCTCCCAAGGTTTATCCCACACCTCTCCAATCTTGGAGTTCTTTCTTAGCTTAAAGCGTAATACTCTACGATCTAGCGAGTTCATAGCCTTCATGCATGATAATATAATAAATAACTCAATCCACACTTTTCTCATTTAAATAAATAACATTCGAAACAACGTGAGCACACACGCCCCAATCATTTTCATAACTCCCATGTACTACACAACGATCTCAAAACCGTTTGTCTACAATTTTCCGTAAAACTCAATCTTTCTCAACCAGAAAAATGTTGTTACAACAGTAATACCTTAAATGAAAATCTTTTCATACGACAAAAGTTTAAAATTTACTGACATAGAGTAAACTAGTTGTTTCTCACACTCTTTTATATGATATCATCGAATCAATACCTTTGTTGTTTATAAAAAGTTTACTGATCAACACCTTCTTGACCTATTTGCTATCATACAACTTTTTATGTAAAGTATGAAGTATTTTGCAAGTTGCTAAGCCCCAAAATTTCGTTAGGCAGCGTAATTGAAATTGCCCTTTTTCTTTAAATACATACTTGCACATACTAACTCATCCTTGAATAAAACTGTTATTTATGCATTTGATTTGAAATCAAGAAAACTCATGTAACACACACTAAAACATCATGCACAAAATTCACTCGCAATGAAGGCTATTTACTCAAACAAGGTCAATCGTTTTACTTACATAACTTATCATTGACACTTTACTTCTGACCTGAAATCGCCCTCTCGGCCTTATAATAATTGCTACATCTGCATTCCATGGCTCCCATACTCAACCATGTCATAGAATTCTGTATTAACCAATCATCTCATACTCTATCTCTGCACCTATCAAATCACCTATTAAAGATTGCTTTGGCAGACTTTCATGAGTCCCACCAATTTCTAGGTTGTCCTTTAAAACCCCAATCATATACTGCTCTGTCCTTTAAAGGACCTTGGTGATAAATTCACCATCACTTTACTATAACTTATAGAGATAACCATGCGAAATGATTATGCACTTACATACATACAACAACGTACTTTACCGATCGTTAGTCACTGTAACAATTCAGAAATAGACATGCTCGTGTAACAATGTATTCATAATAACAGTAGCTAATTGTAATTGTGAATATATCATACAGGAGAATCCCCATTATCATTGTCATAGCACTAATTTCACGTATTTCCGTTAACTCTAAGACTATCCCGTCTTAACACTTCTACCCATATCTCACATATCATAACCTACTACGTCTCAGCTTAAGTCTAAGTATCTCATCAGCATACTTAGTTCGCTTAAACTAGTGCTCTGATACCATACTGAAACACCCTAAAAACGGAGTCAATTTAAACCTTGAAATTTCCACCAGTTATGATCAAAAATTTCAAACTTATATAACCTGAGGATCAAATGTAAGGTTTTTTATATACAACTGACATTACTTAAATAACTTATTAATCTAATCACCTCATAACAATCAGATTAATCGAATTATCTAAACAACTGTCCCAAAGACTTCAAAGAATAACTAGATCCTTTGTTATCTCTAAGTCTAAATCTCTCCAAAAGTTCTCTTCTCTCGTTCCCGCTACTTCCCGGAGCTTGTACCTGGTAAGAAGATTCAACTTGAAATATTAGGCTTTCGCCTAGTGAGAATACTCAAATCAAAATAAAATTTAATAATTAAAACATGAACAGATAACTCAAACCTGTTCTCACCCATCTTACCGTACGACAACTCCTTTCCAAATCGGGGAATCTACCCCACTCCCATTCCTACGACTAACTCATTTAATTGTAACAACAAAATAAGAGTTAACTCTGAATCATTCCAGATTCACAATCAAAATTCACACACAAGAAATTACAAGTCAAAACTTGCCTATTTCTTAATCAGGAAGTAGAGATTACAAATTACTTTATGCCTATCTCTAATCTTCCTCTCATCACAGGGAAATCTCCGATCTTCCCGAAAACAATGGAAATCTCTGATCTTCCATAAATCGAAATGGGAATTACAAATCAAAATCTGCCTATTCCACATTCCACCTCTGCATCAATGGTCCCAATGGGATTATAATATCGCGATACTCAACCGGGACTCACGATGGTTCGAGGTTCACCCAATTACTAAAATTACACCCCTTTGGTCTATGGCGAGTAATCGGTTCCCATTATACCGTACCCAGGTGCCCTCGGTGACCGGATGCCTATTTTAGTAAAAGCACATAAACACATAATATAATACCATCGATACTACTATATGCGTCCAGCATAGAATGTATCATTTATCTGAACATATTCTATATATAAAATACAGAATATTATTACTCCACATCTCAATCTCTTCATTACCCCTTCTCTGAAATCTGATATGAGGATCACCATCTCAATAGTTATTTATATTTTCAAACTCATAGATAGGCCTTTATAATATATCTCAATTTGGCTTCTCAATCACATTTAGAGTTCATAATCATCTAACATATTGCATATAACAGATAATCCTGCTCATTATAAGGAATATGAATAATTCCTGTTCATCAACTTCTTAACTATCCCCTCATAGTAATTTAACACGAGAGTTAATATATATATCAGTTGTTAATCTATATTTTTGAACTCATGGATGGATCTTTATAGTTTATCTCAATAAAGCTTCAAATCATATTTAGAGTTCATAACCATATAGCAAAATGCATATAGTAGATAATCCATCTTAGCATATAAGAATAATAGTAAATATTAGCTCATCAACTTTATAGCTAACTCATCATAGAAGTTTTAGCATGAAAATCAACATAGCACAACTTTTAATTGCTCTCTTGGCTTATCTCGGATTTTAATCAAGTCCATATAAAACATATTCATGCACACATATAAAACGTCTAATCCAATATTAATTACTGAATTTTAAAGAGAGTTGAATAAACTCACCTGATGCGTTATCGCTCCTTTTAATCCTTTTTAACTTGTAAGGCTCCTTTCTTCACTATCACAGCTTACTGTATTATTCAATTTACATATACTGGTATTAATTTTCCAAAACAGAACCCTCTATAACTGAGAATCCTTAATTTCTAAAAATTACACTTCAAGTCGCAGTGGACTGAAATCGCAGTCGCCTATTGCGATCCCAAATCCAAATCGCAGTGAACTGGAGTCGCAGTCCTCTATTGCGATTCCAATTCCAAGTCGCAACCAACTGTTGCGATTCCAAAGCCAAGTCGCAGTGGTCTACTGCGACTTCATCTCCAAGTCGCAGTTGCCCATTGCGACAATCATGAATGTCGCAACTCAAGGTTGCGACTTCGATGATATTCATCCAAGTCTCAGTCCACTAAAACATCTAAAACCCAGATTTTTTTATACTTTTAATCCATGTTTGTTTATGCCAATTTGCAGATATGTTTAATACACTTATCTTAACATATCCTAAAACTCAAATTCTTACAAACATCATAATTTACCCAAAACCCATCAAATTCTTCTAAAAATGCTTTTACTACTAAGATGAAGAATTAAAATGGAATGCTTACCTTATGATTCTTCAAACCCACAACAGATTGAATGAATTCTGCTACTCCTTCTCCTCCTCTTTGTTCGATTCCTCTATCTCAAACTCACTCTCTCGGTTTCTTTTCTTTCAAACCGAAACACACAAAGAAAACACACACACAATTAGACTATAATGCCTCACATTAAGACACCTCATCCTTAAACTAATGAGTCATATTGCCAAAATACCAAATGAACCCTCATCTTTAAGAGAATGACATTACAACCCTCAAACTTTAAATCCACTTCAATCAAGACTTACATAAAAGATACAATTTAACCCCTTAGTTAAGATTGTAATTCCCAAAATAATACAACGAAAATTCGGGATGTTACAGAGAACTTAGCGTATAACTGTTCATTCTTCAACAATTCCAGAATTAACCGAAGATGTTGTGCGTGATCCTCCTTGGATCGGGAGTAGATAAGGATATCATCGATAAATACAATAACAAATTTATCGAGATATGGCTTACATACCCGATTCATTAGATTCATAAAAGCAGCTGGAGCATTCGTCAATCCAAACGGCATCACCAGGAATTCATAGTGACCATACCTTGTGCGAAAAGCAGTTTTCAAAACGTCTTCTTCTTTAACCTTCAATTGGTGATAACCGGATCTTAGATCAATCTTGGAGAAATAGCAAGCTCCAACTAATTGGTCGAAGAGGTCATCAATTCTGGGAAGCGGATACTTATTCTTGATCGTGCGCTTATTCAGTTCCCGGTAATCAATACACATTCTCATCGAACCATCCTTCTTTTTCACAAACAAAACTGGTGCACCCCACGGCGAAGAACTGGGTCTGATGAAGCCCTTATCGGATAGGTCTTGTAGTTGTGTCATCATTTCTTTCATCTCTGGAGGTGCCAGACGATACGGTGCACGGGCTACAGGAGCGGCTCCAGGAATCAGATCTATACCAAACAATACTTGTCTAACGGGCGGAAGACTATTCAAGTCTTCGGGGAAAACTTCTGGGAATTCACTAACAATAGGAATATCTTCCAACTTATTCCTTTCTGGCTTAATATCTATCACATAAGCTAAGTAACTCGGGCAACCTTTATTAACACACTTACGGGCTTTTATCATAGATATAAGGCAAGACTGATGATTTCTACGATCACCATAAATCACTACCGGTCCCCTCTCAGGTAAGAAAACATTTATTAACTTCTTATCACATACTATGCTAGCCTGATTCTCGGCTAACCAATCCATTCCCACTACCACATCGAACTCAATCAAGGCTATAGGAAATAGTTGAATAGGTACTCTGCACCCCTCTATATTTATCACACAACTATCAAAAACTTCTTTAACCGATACTTGGTTATCATTTGCAGTATCTACCATTAAAGCATGATCTAACACTTTAGGCTTTAAATGCATACAAGTAGAAAATGAAGGAGACACAAACGATCGGTTTGCATCGGAGTCAAATAGCACTTTAGCACGTGTAGAGTTTATTAAAAATGTACCTGTAACCACATCCGGAGTTTCCTCTGCTTCCTTTGCTGTCATCTGAAATGAACGACCTCTTGTTCTTGGCGGCTCTAGTCTTGGTTTTCCAGACGTACCCCCTTGCTGTACTCTTCCCCTCGGACAATCAGATTGGATGTGATCCGAAGAATTACATAAGAAACAAAACCGCGTTACCCGACAGTCTTTAGCAACATGTCCGGTCTTCCCACACCTATAACAGACCCGAGAATCAATTTGACAATTTCCTTGGTGGATACGGTTGCATTTCGGACAAGGTCTTTCCGATGGTCGGAAAGGCGAACGGTTATCAAACCTCTGAAATCTGGATTTCTTCGGATCATACTGTGGTCCTTCCCACTTTCTTTTTCCCATACCTTTATCACTAGAGTTTCACCCTTTATCCTGTTCCACGGTTTCAGCAGCGTCTACTGCGACTGAGAAAGTTTCCGGTCCTTTAGCAATCACCAGACTTCTGAATTCAACCCAAAGATAAACCTTTCAATCTTCATTGCCTCTGTGGCAACGTAGTATTCCGCGAAACGAGACTTTTCTAGAAAACGAGCGGTATAGTCCCGAACTGATAAATTCCCTTGCTGCAAGTTCATAAACTCCCCTTCCAATTGTTTAACTGCTGCTTGGGGACAAAACTGTTTCCTGAAACCTATAACAAATTCTTCCCAAGAGAAGGTAGAATATATGTCAGACCCTCCCGAAGAAATATGAGCTTCCCACCAGTATAAAGCATCGCCTTTTAACATTGCGGTTCCATAAAGTACTCTATCCTCTTCAGCGCATTTACTAGTCTTGAAGATAGCTTCTATTTCCTTCAGCCACTTCATAGCTTTCACTGGATCCCGATCTCCTGAGTACGTAGGAGGCTTGCAACTGAGAAACATTTTATAATCACACTTTTTCATTACTGGTACGACAGTAGGTGTGATAGGCATCTCATCTTCCCGGTTAGGATCTGGTCTTTTCGTTTCAGTATTACGAGTCTGGTTAAACATGGCTTGAATATTTGCTTGTAACCTTCCCATTTCAGCTGTTAGATCGTCCCTTGTTACAAATTCAGTACCTCGCGGCTGAACTCTGCCGCCTGTTCTGCCTCTACCTCTTTCTCCCCCTCTTCCTCTTACCCCAACTGTTGGATTTGTTCTATCATGATCTCCTCTTCCCCCTCGATTCGTTTGTCTAGTACCACTTGCCATTCTGTTGATTCAAACAAGGTTAATATACACATAAGCACATACCCCATATAACAAGGTATTCCAGTTCAAACATGTACCTGTAAGATCACAATTACACTGGCCAGGTGTAATCTGAAATTACCTTACATGATGTTCCTTCTACCTTTTATACTTAATCATCCCAAGGTTCTACAATAATAGGGACATCCTACTTCACATGCAGTTTAAGTCTAGGTACAGATACAAATACCTAAATCCCTTAAACTAGGGCTCTGATACCATCTGTAACAACCCGGTTCCCAAACATACAACAAATAACATATATTTCATAACATCGTTACATAACCAAAAGATTCATAATATAACAAGTAAGGTCCCTTAGTCTTTACATCCAGAATAAGGTATTTCGTTACAAACTTTTTGCTAATTACATACATGATATCTAGTTATGAAATTAGAACAGCAAAACACGTCTTAGTCTTCATAACATCCTTCTTCCAAAAGCTAAACACATAGTACTCTTCTCATTTGCTCTTACCCGATCCATGACCTGGAATACATATTTTTAAAACAAAATGAGGGTTAGACCTAGCGGTCTAAGTGAGAAAATCCATGTTAGTTTTAAAACCATTTGCACAACCATCATATACATAACACAAATACAAATACCAAATAAGACTCATGCATTGTGTACTTCCCTGTCTCATTTCCATGGCCATATTAGTTGGTTGCAAGCCAACTAATAAATTAACTCCACTGTACGACAATTACAGCCAACACCGCCGTACGAATATTACAGCCAACACCACCGGTCCTAAGCCCGACCAACATATTCTCGTATAGTATGATGCTCATGTAAATACAATATCTTAATATATTATATTTCAAATATAATCACATAATTACACCATCTATCACATTCCCAATCCACACATATATGTATTCCAGTTTAAAAACGTTTTAAAGTAAAACTCACCTGTTTGCTTATCAAAAACTCTTTCCAGTCCTTTCCACAAGATTCCGCCTTCACCCTAAATCCACAGAATCTAAAACAAATAGGTACAAATATCTCTTTACCAAATAGAACACATAAGACTTACTAGAGCTAAGAACTCTAGATAGCTCAATTCCTCCAATTGTTACCCCCAAGCCCGAACTTAAGTCTAGTCCACAGAATAGTCAGTCCTCATTCATTCCCTATCTAAGAGTTAACAAAATACAGGTTACTGGATACTCAAAAGCATCTGAACTCTCAAAAGTGATCAAACAGCCTTAGTTTTCGGACAACACAAAAACAATCCGGACATCAGATCTTTCCGGACAGCATGACCAATCCGAACAACATAATCTTTCCGGACTACCTAAACAATCCAGACAACATCCGGACACCAAAGTAATCCGGACACTATCCGGTATCTTATTTTAACCGGAAACTTAAAGAAAAAGGGTACTTACCGGGTAGATGAATCGTCCGGACACCAGCAAGGCAAAACTACTGGACACTATCAACAAACTACCGGACACATTCATATTTTTGTCCGGAAACCACTGTCGGTTTACCCAATTTTCACCCAGAAATCGACTGAATTAACCTCAGGCATGAAATCAGTGATTCTACTCCGATAGAAACCTTCTAAATACAATTACAAACATAAAATACAAAGGAATACATGACCCGGTCGAGAGATCACACCTGGAGGGGGTCTCATGTAGACTTCCTCTTCGAGATCGCCATTGAGAAAGGCATTCTTGACATCCATCTGGTAAAGTGGCCATCTTTTGGTGGCAGCTATGGCGAGAAGACTACTAACCGAGGTGACCCGAGCCACAGGAGCAAACGTTTCCTCGTAATCAATGCCATGTTCTTGATTGAAGCGTTTTGCCACAAGACGTGCTTTATATCAATTAATGGATCCATCTGACTTTGTTTTGATTTTGAAGACCCATTTGGAACCAATAGGTGACTTGCTCGGTGGGAGAGGTACAAACTCCCATGTATTGGCTTTGTCAAGGGCCTGAAGTTCCTCAGTCATAGCTTGCCGCCAAACAGGGTTAGAGAAAGCTTCCTTGAAGGAAGTGGGTTCATGGTTGGACAACAATGTAGCATAACAATGATAATCATGAAGGTGAGAAGGAACTTGTCTTACCTGGTCTGAGCGTCGTACACCCTGTGGTTAAGAAGAGCTAGGATCCATAGACTCAGTAGATGACTCAGAAGTAGTCCTTGGAGGTGGTACAGATGATTGATCATGATCAGCGGGCACAGATGAGGGTGAATCGGAAGAGGGCACAGATTGAGGTGCAGCGGGCATAGATAAGGGTGAATCGGAAGAGGGTACAGATTGAGGTGCAGCGGAGGGAGGTGGACCAGATGGAGGGGTGAGTATGGGATCTAATTGGAGTGAGTCCAATGAGATAGATGTATCAGTGAAGAAGGAAGTGGAGGGGGTGGGTGTTTCCTGAAATTTGGACACCGTTGAGAAGGGAAGATGTTCCCAGAATGTGACATGACAAGATATACGTAGTCTCTTAGAGACGGGATCCCAACAACGATAACCTTTGTGTTCAATTCCATAGCCAAGAAAGCAGCATAATCGAGAACGAGGTTCGAGTTTGGTGTGTTCATGAGATTGCAGCTGAACAAAGCAGGCACAGCCCCACACTTTGAGGAGTTCATATGCGGGGGAGACCCCATGGAGTACTTCATAAGGGGACTTTTGATTTAGGATGGGAGTCGGGTGTCGGTTGATGGTGTAGACAGCCATGAAGGCAGCTTCACCCCAAAAACGTTCTGGACACTTGGCTGAGATTAATAGAGTACGGACAGTATCAAGGATGTGACGATGTTTACTTTCTGCACGATCATTTTATGGAGAGGTGCCAGGACAGGAGTACTGAGAAAGAGTACCATGAGATTGAAGAAAAGAGAGAAGAGAAGATTCCTTGTATTCCATAGCATTATCTGCTCGAAGAATCTTTATGGGCTTGGAAAACTGGGTTAGAATCATACGGGCAAAGGTAATATATATTTAAGGTAGCTCTGAGCGGTGTTTCATGAGATATATCCATGTAAAACGTGTGTGATCATCGATAAAAATGATAAAGTATCGAGCACCTCCCATGGATGGGTGCGGTGTTGGTCCCCATACATCAGAATGAATAAGATCAAAAGGAGAAGCAGATTTAAATTCATTAACTTGGAAAGGTAAAGCATGATGTTTGCCAAGTTGACAAGATAAACAAGAAACATTTTCAGAAGAGGTGTTTCCTAACAGGCCTGAACTAGCTAACACTTTTATTCTAGCTAATGATAAATGTCCTAGGCGCGCATGCCACAGTTAAAATGAAGGAGTACTGGAAACAGAAGCAACAAAATTTGAGGAATGTAAGGGAAGACGGAGGTATACCACTTCAATCATTCAACCGACTTTACGGCCTACTCCAAGGATCTGCTTGGTCTTTGGATCCTGCACAACACAACCAGAAGGATGAAACAGAACAATTAGACCGGCTTCCATAAGCTGAGTGATTGAAATCAGGCTCAGAGATAAGTTAGGAATATGTAGCACATTAGGTAATTGTATATTGGGGGTAGATACAGTCCCACTGAAGGATATAGGTAAGCGAGTATCATCAGCAGTACGGACTGATGAGAACATTCTGAAGGTTTGCATAGAGACAAACCCGTCAGCCTTAAGTGTCTTGTGATTGCAACATCCAGAGTCAAATAGCCAAGGGCTACCTGATGCAGAGGTATTGCACTGAGAATTCATACCCATAGAACCTGTCATGAGTTGCTCCATAAGTTCTTGGTTTCGGTGCAATGAGTTCCATAAGATCAGGCGATGAGTTGTTGTTGTGCGATGCCTGAGTTGCAGGCGTAGGGGTATCCTGAGTGATGGATCCAGCAACAGATTGAGTGCGGAACTGTTGTTTCTTATTACCTGAGTTCCTTGGATGCTTTGGGCAATCAGATCCATAGTGTCGTGGATGTGTGATCCCACACCAACGACATTTTCGTACTGGGCAGTTGAGGAGAAAGTGAGATGTAGAGTGACAAAACATGCATTCACTATTGTTCCCCTTTCCTGCAGATTTAGACTGATCATTGTTCCCATTGAGAATAACTAAGATAGGATTGGAGTGACGACTGATTAGAGAACTGATTGAGAACAGGAACTTAAGACTGGAAGGAAATTTCGAAATGTAAAAACTGATCGTGAGGTACCGGAACTGTGTGTTCCGGAATTGAAGACCGAAAAGAGGAGTTTCGGAGTTGTGGGTGACGGAACTGAGTGTTCCGGAATTGAAGAACCGGAATGGAGGAAGATCCGGAATTTGACTTGCGGAACTGATTGAGTTACGGAACTGGAGAGCCGGAATATGAGTTCCGAAGTTTAAGTGAGTTTAAGTGTTCCAGAATGAGGAAGATTCAGAGTTAAAGGAAAAACGAGAACCGGAATTGAGACAGGATACGGAACTTAGATGATCCGGAGTGAGAGAAGATCCGGAATTGAAGGTTCTAGAAACAGGAATCGGTATTGTGAGTTACAGAATTTGAGAACAGGTTCCGGAATTGAGTTCCGGAATTATATGAAGCTTGGAAGTTCCGGAATTTAAGGTTCCGGAGTTAAGTGCGAAAAATGGTTCCGGTATTGGGGTTCAAAAAAACTGTTCCGGAATGGTGAAATCTTAAGGTTCCGGAGTTAAGTGCTAAAGATGGTTCCGGTATTGAGGTTTAAAACTGTTCCGGAATGGTGAGATTAGAACACTGTTCCGGTATTAGAAAAATAAAGGGGTCCGGAGGCAATGTTCCGGAATTGATAAAAAATTAAGGAGAGACACGTACCGGAAGTAAGGGCGAGAGACACGTACCGGAACTAGGATCCGAAAAGTGAAGATCCGGAATTAGGCGAGAGGATCCGGAACTTTGGGGATCCGGAACTAGGCGAGAAACCGATTGAAAAATAGGGTTTAACAGGAGTAAATAGACGCGATAAGAAGAAAGGCAGAAGACGATTGAAAACGTACCTACAACTCTGATACCATGTTAGAATCGATATGCGAATCAATCAAGAACAGATGAATGAATTGAGAGAGAGATATGGCTGAAGCGTCAGCGGCTTTTCATATATTGAGAGAGCGATTACAAAAGTGATTAACCTAATTATGAAACATAAGAGACCTATATATACTAGATAAGTTACAGATAATTACAGAACGACCCTTGTACTTTACATATGTACGATAATAACTCTAACAATCGCATTACAAAAACTGCGCATTAGGCCATGGCGTGCCACAGGCTTAACGTGGCGTGAGACCCAAGCCTTGGTGCCATGGCGGCTGTGCGGCGAGTTTTTTAGAACAGTGGTGTTAACTATGTAAAGCAAAATGGACCAATCACATTTCTCCATTTATTTTTGTTTAATTCCATGGTTGTTAATATAGTAGAGGGTAGTTTTGGGAATTTTTTTTGTCAGGACCACGTGTATAGAGGGTTGTTTTCCTAATTTTCTCAATGATAATCATGGTAAGTTTTTAATTGTACTTGTTTTTGGTAAATTTTTCCTAATAATTTTTAAAAATATTTTAACCATATTTTAGATTTTGTGTGGATGGATAATGAAGATTTTGGGCGTGCGATTGATAGAAACGTTTGTCGATTTATGATTGATATAGAGCCACGTCTTGTTGCAGATAATATTCGTTGTTAGATTCAACAATGATCGACGAAGGGGATGTTTTTCATGGGATTGAAGACATATCTGTTGGAAATCATGATCCTCCATTGATGGACGAATTGGATGTTTCCCATGGGCTTGAGGATATAACCGTTGACGATGATAACGTTTATAATCCTCCAACTTGTAGTTCGGTGTTCCAAGAATCCAATATTGACTCTGTAACGGTAAGTGTTTGAATTGGGTTATGAATGTTTTTCTTCTGTGTTGGTTTATCGATTTTTATCTTAAGTAGTTGATGTCTGATTTAGGGTTTATAATGGTTTTCTTGGTAGTGACGTACTATCAGTGTGTTTTGTCTTTATTCATATATGAATTATGTTAATGCATGCACAATCTTCACCCTACACATGGTACACAAAATGTTCATGTATGCACAATCTTCACTAGTGCACAATGTTCACAAAATGTTCATCTATGCATAATGTTCACAAAATGTTCATCTATGCACAATGTTCGTAGTAGGGGATGTCTACCTTTTCAGCAACTTCAAACTTGATAGATGCTCAGACTTGCACCATGTGACATTAAAGTACTCTTTTCATGGAAGATTATGTGGCCATGATTTCTCTTGCTAATACTCCGGTTCGTGTTACCATAAAATGTGGCCATGATTTTGTTTCCTATTTTAATGTTTGACATGTTTTTTTACTATTTTACCCTCGTTCGTGTATGAACCATCTAAGTAGGGCATGGATGAAAGTATGAAACCATTAAATAACTGTAGGTCGTTGATCTAAATCATGAATGGTTGATATGGGTTAACAAAGTTAACACTAATGTATTGGTTCACAAAAGAAGGGGACCCTATATATACCACATATATATATATATAGAAGAAGAGTTTAGGTGAGAAGCGTATGAAGAGATCTGGACTCTTGATCACTTTTAATCTCAAACCTACCTATGAATCGTGCTTGATACCGGTATTAATCCGGTGCATCTCTTCCTAATGTGCATTTAAAAGTTGAGATCCAATTTTATGCTTCTCACCATAACTTTCCTTCTCACCGGAACCCAATCCTATATAGACGAAGGATCGTGTGGGAAGTTGAGGTTAACTTGAGAAACGTGAGAAGTGGATCTGAATCGTTGATCACTTTTAATTAAATGTCCTCCCATGAATTGCGGCTTAGAAGAGAATTGATCCAGTGCATCTTATCCTAATGTGCGTCCATTTTTCATCCAACAATTAATAATCACTTCTCACAGTAACATCAACTTCTCATCGAAATCCAACCATATATATATATATATATATAGGGGTTAAATCTAGTGAGGACCAAAAAAAGGTTAAGAACTTGAGGACTAATCTAATCCATTAATTAGAATAAATCAAGGGCTATTAAAAAAGTATTTTTTGTAATTAAAGCAAACAACAAGGGTAGTTTTGAGAATTTGAAAAACATATCAAGGGTATATTAGACATTAGATTAATAAATTCAAATCACACCCATTGTGTCCTTTCCACTTTTCACCTGTTCTTCTCAACTTTTTACAGCAAGAGTGCATCATGATAAAATAGGTTCACCATTCATCTACTCCTCGTCGACCTAACAAATTCTCAGTTCTAGTCACCGATGTCGGAGGATTCGTCGGAACTCGCTGCTAACCTGCTTTGAAGAAACACGACGATGGCGATTTAGGTCTCGATAATTTCAATTTTTTCATGATCTGTCGTTGAAACAAGCTCGACAAAAGGTTTTGAAACAACGCGAGATCTTCATCGTCGACAGTGATCTGAACGACGGCGAGTTTTATCAAAGCTTTTGTAACGTCCCAAAAATTACAAGGAAATTTAAAAAATTTTAAAACATACATTTCATTATAAAACAACCATGATTTAATAATTCACGTCTTAAATAAAATTAACGTCGTTACTTCAAACCATCAACAAAGTTTATGCAGCGGAAAATTTCATAACTGAATTCAAGGGTTCAAAAGTGAAAGTTTAATAATATTTGACACTCCGCGCTCCATGTGTGTACTGTCACGCCCGACTGCCGCCCGCACCTGAAATAACAACACATTGGGAAAGGGTAAGCTAAACGCTTAGTGAATTCAATCACGCACGTAGGTAGCAACCCCACGCATATCGCCCCTACTCGCAAGTAGGCAACATCACCATCAGCACGAATATCAAACCACATAATGATTATTATATAAGCACGAACCTCGGTCCCACCGAGTACACAAAATACATTAATACAAGCTCAGTCCCACCGAGCCCTCGGTCCCACCGAGTAATTAATACAAGCTCAGTCCCACCGAGCCCTCGGTCCCACCGAGTAAAAATTGTTGTACTAGCTTAGTCCCACCAAGCCCTCGGTCCCACCGAGCCCCTCAGTCCCACCGAGGTGTACACATGCATATATATATTCCACATACGAATCTAATAAATCACAACCAGTTATCACATCCCATCTAGTTCACGTAAGCACATAAATACACGTAATCACACGTAACACAAAATAACGACATACATGAAATTCCTAACTACGCGGTGAGAGAACTCACCTCAAGGCTAAGCAACGTGCTCACGAAACGCAACACCAACACGGCAATCTTCTTCACTTTCTCCCACCTAAATACGTATAAAAAGTCAAAAGAAAGTCCCGACCCATAACACGTTTACTAGCTTTCAAACGACTAAATATTCCAGCTTTTTCTTAAAGGTTACGGGTCTGTTCGGGACCTGTTTTACCCCCTTAAAACTGATAAATACAGAAATTAAAATTCATAAATACGAAGTTCTCAGTCTTACGATTTCAGGGACGTATCGCACGCGTCCTAACGACTTTTCTATAATTTACTATAGATTTTACAAAAATGCTTCGCAGAACAGCGAACACCCGGACCTTTCAGTACAACATGGCAACTTCGCCCTAGCTATGGTCCGAATTGGTCTTTCCACAAAACAGAGGAAACTTAATAGACTCCGAAACGAGACTTTTGGCACCAGTCCCATCCCAAACCGACATTCCAAGCAAAAGTTATGCGTAAAACAAAACAGGGACAGAAAGCTGGAAGTTTTTCGGACCAGACTGTATAAACAGCCCCATACGGCCCAGCTACAGGCCTAAACAGACTTTCGGCAAAACACGAAAAACTTTCCTGACTCGATTAGTGAACTTCGGCCACCGATTTCATATCAATCCGAGTTACGAGTAAAAAGTTACGGCCACGACAAAACAGTGGCAGAAAATCGACATTCACATAAAATGACAAAATACCAATCTTGCGACCACTTTTTCACCTAGCTAGAGGCTGAACCAGTTTTCCGCTAAAACACGGAAAACGTGACCGACCCCGTACTGGAACCGTGGGTACCAATTTCGGCTCAATCGGAGTTATGACGGAAAAGTTACGCACGATTGAAGAACTGGACAGAACACTAAAAATTACATAAAAAGATAACTATTGAATTTTTACACCATTAAGCCATGTCTTAATCAAACAGACCCGGAAACCTATAAGCTTACTGAGACAAGGGCCATGCCACGCTGGGCAGCATCCGAGCACCACCCACTGCCGCCTCCGGTGGCGGTGGTGGCGGTTTACGGCGGTGCTTAGACAACAAAAGAACAACCGAAAAAGATTAAACGGAACTACCTCACCGCGTCTCCTTTCTCTTCTTTTCCGACCAAACCCGACGTCTTCTTCCTCTCTTTTTCCGGCAACCACGCGGCGGCAGCCTCCTCCCTTTCTCTTCTCCGGTCGGCGACCACCCTCTCTTTCCCTTTCGATTTTCTTCTTCCTCGTCGATCTCTCTCTCTTTCTCTTGCACTCACTTCGCCGGTGACAACAATGGGAAGGGGATGGGGAGAATGACTTGCGATTGGGGTGGTGCTACTGTGAAACCGAAGGGGAAGGGGGATAGGGCGACCCTTGGGCTGACCCCTTTCCAAACTTTGGGTGGAAGTCCCTACTAGCCCCTTAACTTATCCCTTTCCTTGCAAGAACCCAAGAGTTGTCACAATTAACCTTTTGGTCCGATTCGACTAAACCTCGTTAACTAAAATATTAACAATAATTAGAATAATTAATAAATAAAATATGTACCGGGACACGGGCTTTACAACTCTCCCCCGCTTGAATTAGACTTCGTCCCCGAAGTCTACACCCGCAAACAGCTCCGGATAATTCTCTCGCATCTCCGCTTCAGGTTCCCAAGTCCACTCGGAACCCTTTCGGTGTCTCCATTGAACCTCCACCAAACCAACAACCTTGTTCCGCGAGGTTCTCGTCCTCCTGTCAAGAATAGCAACTGGATTTTCCACGTAATTAAGCCGCTCGTCGATCTGAATATCTTCGAGCGGTACTACTGCAGACTCATCCATCACACACTTCCGCAATTGCGAAACGTGGAAGGTGTTGTGAATCAGGTTCAGTTCCTCCGGTAGCTCCAACCGGTAAGCCACTTTCCCCACGCGGGCGATGATCCGGTAAGGCCCAAAATAACGAGGTCTTAGCTTCCCCCGCTTACGAAGCCGGATCACCCCTTTCCAGGGTGAAACCTTCAACAATACATCATCACCTACCTGAACTCCAAGTCGGATCGCCTTTTGTCAGCGTAGCTCTTCTGCCGACTCTGTGCAGTAACCAAACGGTCCCGCACCATTTGAATTGTCTCGGTCATCTTCAACACGATGTCAGTACTCCCTAACACCCGATGCCCAACCTCACCCCAACAAACGGGCGTCCTGCATTTCCTACCGTACAAAAACTCGTATGGCGGCATGCCAATACTAGAGTGGTAGCTGTTGTTGTAGGAAAATTCCGCCAAAGAACACACAAATCTTTGTACATCTTTGTAGCTCCCGGGTGAATCGAGAACTTGGACTTATGAACTCCTCTTCGAGAAGTCCCTGCAACTGATAGAAAAGATCGTCAATCCTTGACAAAGGATAACGATCCTTTACCGTAAGCTTATTCAGCCTCCTTCGCTCCCCAACTCGCGTGTCCATCACATAAGCCAAGTATCCCTACCCACTATGCTGAAGGTACCTCTGAGCTCTCGCAGCCAAACCTATGGCCGTAGTCTGCCTAGACGAATTTCCCTGAACTAACAGTTCTCCCCCGCTTGGGGTTCGAACTCGCACTTGTTTGTGACGACAAACAATCTCCGCGCCAAACTTATCCATCCAGTCCATGCCCACAATCACACAAAGTTCCCGCATAGCAATCGGGATCAGGTCAATGGGAAACCGCACTCCTGAGATCTCTAGGGTACAACGCGAAACACGTCCGTGACCGTCAAGGTCCTAACATCAGCCACCTCGACAACAAGAGGATGACTCAATCGTCCTACAACTCGACCCAAACCCTCGCTAAAAGTGCGAGACACAAAAGAGGGAGTAGCCCCGCTATTAAACGTCACAACCGCAGGCACCGAGTTAACTAGGAACGTTCCTAACGTATAACTGAACCACAAATAAATACATGACATGGAACGGAAAGACAAGAAGAAAGAAACAAAAGGGATATACATGTAACCACTTTAGGCGTCGCTTGCGCCTCATCCACCGTCAACTGATGAACTCTCCCTCGAGCCGCTCCCGCCCCCGGCTGATCAGTATGACCATCAGTGATGCGTAATGGGGCATTCCCAGGCGCCCTCTGTGCTCCACCCCCAATAGCTACCCCTGCTCTAGGACAGTTGGCCCTTACATGGCCCGTCTGATTACAGTTGAAGCAAACCACTAACGGAACCTTACAATCCCGGCTGAGGTGACCGGGTTGGCCACACTTAAAACACCCCTCAACTCTCCTCACTCCGGTATCTCGGGGCTTAAACCCGCCATTCCCAGAACCCGCGCGCGTATCTGTGAACCTCGAACGCTTCGGTGCTGCCGAGATGGGCGTCACTGGCTGTGCCGCCTTCCGCTTCTTAGCTTGGGTCTCCAGCTCAAGCTCCCTCCTTCGAGCGGCGTCCATCATGGCGGATAACGAAGCGTACTGTGCCGTGCTAACAAATTCTCGGATCTCCGTGCGTAGCATATCTTTATACCTTGACATCTTCATCTCTTCCGAGGCGGCATACTGAGGACAGAATAATGCCATCTCGGTAAATTTCCTGTTCATCTCTTTTACCGTCTCTGTTGTCTGGGTGAGCTCTAGGAATTCTTTAGCGATTCGCTCCATCTCTACTGGCGGTACATACTCCGCACGGAAACGAATGACAAACTCGTCCCAAGTCAAGGTAGTGCGTTCGGCAGCCGTCAATGCCGAGGCGCACCAATCCTTTGCGCCGTCACGAAGTAGATTTACTGCAAAACGGACCTTTAGGTTGTCCGGGCAACCACTGGTCAAAAATGCGAACTCCATGTCAGATACCCATCGCATACTGGTAATCGGATCCAGGTCTCCCTTAAATTCTGGCGGGGAACAGGCGGAGAGATCCCGGTATTGGAATTCTCGGTTACGGGGATGACCCTCCGCAGGCAGTGGAATAGCTGCAATACGCTCCTCCAGTAGGATCACCACTTCCTCTCGAATAGCAGTGATGATCTCGGGGATCGCCTCCCCGATCGCGCGGGAAACCTCAGTAGCAATCAGTTCCCTAATACGCTCCTCAGTAATCCCCGACCCGGCTCGCGACGCTGCCGCGTTGTTCCTTCTTGTATTGACCATTCTAGAAAGAGAAAATTCAGAGATCTAAAAGCACATATAACTCACCCTACCACGCTCATACTCCACTCCTTGGCTCCCTCGTGACTCTCCCCGACTCAAGCATGGATCCTGTGCTTCAGATAGTAGGAGCTCTACTACTACCCTTCACACCTATCCTTACTCGTTTCGAGTCCTGTCCCGAGACATTCAAGTAGTCGATTACCACAAATAAACACATATAGCCAATCCAGCCCGTACAAACACCTTTCCTAACTCCCTAGAAAGGTCATATCACCCACTATCCCTTGCTAACACGGAAACCCCACTAACCTTGACGAGTCGCCTCGTGAATGCACGGTCGTATACAGTGTAAAACCAGATAGACGTTCGAATAAGAAATTCTATCCTAGAACGGTTGGACTCAAACAAGAGCTGCGCAATAGAACTAAATCTCATATTCTAAGGCTATTCAGTTCCTACTGCATACAACCTAGAGTGCATTCGCTTAACAACCTATCAAAGCTAGCATGAGTTCCTATAAGCGACAAAACCAGCATACGGTACCATACAGTTCACATAAGCAATCTAGCATGCATACACTATACCCGAACAACGATAGATACACTAAGTTCCTTACCTTCCCAGTTGGCGTCGGCTGACTGTACACACTGCGCCCACGATCATCGTTTCCAAAGGAGTTTTCTATTCTCATTTAAAACAAAATTTTTTGATAAAAGAATTAAAAGATCTCTTAGCCGCAACTTGAGACCAAACACACCGAGATGTGCTTGATTCACTCAAGCCGTGCTCTGATACCAAGTTGTAACGTCCCAAAAATTACAAGGAAATTTAAAAAATTTTAAAACATACATTTCATTATAAAACAACCATGATTTAATAATTCACGTCTTAAATAAAATTAACGTCGTTACTTCAAACCATCAACAAAGTTTATGCAGCGGAAAATTTCATAACTGAATTCAAGGGTTCAAAAGTGAAAGTTTAATAATATTTGACACTCCGCGCTCCATGTGTGTACTGTCACGCCCGACTGCCGCCCGCACCTGAAATAACAACACATTGGGAAAGGGTAAGCTAAACGCTTAGTGAATTCAATCACGCACGTAGGTAGCAACCCCACGCATATCGCCCCTACTCGCAAGTAGGCAACATCACCATCAGCACGAATATCAAACCACATAATGATTATTATATAAGCACGAACCTCGGTCCCACCGAGTACACAAAATACATTAATACAAGCTCAGTCCCACCGAGCCCTCGGTCCCACCGAGTAATTAATACAAGCTCAGTCCCACCGAGCCCTCGGTCCCACCGAGTAAAAATTGTTGTACTAGCTTAGTCCCACCAAGCCCTCGGTCCCACCGAGCCCCTCAGTCCCACCGAGGTGTACACATGCATATATATATTCCACATACGAATCTAATAAATCACAACCAGTTATCACATCCCATCTAGTTCACGTAAGCACATAAATACACGTAATCACACGTAACACAAAATAACGACATACATGAAATTCCTAACTACGCGGTGAGAGAACTCACCTCAAGGCTAAGCAACGTGCTCACGAAACGCAACACCAACACGGCAATCTTCTTCACTTTCTCCCACCTAAATACGTATAAAAAGTCAAAAGAAAGTCCCGACCCATAACACGTTTACTAGCTTTCAAACGACTAAATATTCCAGCTTTTTCTTAAAGGTTACGGGTCTGTTCGGGACCTGTTTTACCCCCTTAAAACTGATAAATACAGAAATTAAAATTCATAAATACGAAGTTCTCAGTCTTACGATTTCAGGGACGTATCGCACGCGTCCTAACGACTTTTCTATAATTTACTATAGATTTTACAAAAATGCTTCGCAGAACAGCGAACACCCGGACCTTTCAGTACAACATGGCAACTTCGCCCTAGCTATGGTCCGAATTGGTCTTTCCACAAAACAGAGGAAACTTAATAGACTCCGAAACGAGACTTTTGGCACCAGTCCCATCCCAAACCGACATTCCAAGCAAAAGTTATGCGTAAAACAAAACAGGGACAGAAAGCTGGAAGTTTTTCGGACCAGACTGTATAAACAGCCCCATACGGCCCAGCTACAGGCCTAAACAGACTTTCGTCAAAACACGAAAAACTTTCCTGACTCGATTAGTGAACTTCGGCCACCGATTTCATATCAATCCGAGTTACGAGTAAAAGGTTACGGCCACGACAAAACAGTGGCAGAAAATCGACATTCACATAAAATGACAAAATACCAATCTTGCGACCACTTTTTCACCTAGCTAGAGGCTGAACCAGTTTTCTGCTAAAACACGGAAAACGTGACCGACCCCGTACTGGAACCGTGGGTACCAATTTCGGCTCAATCGGAGTTATGACGGAAAAGTTACGCACGATTGAAGAACTGGACAGAACACTAAAAATTACATAAAAAGATAACTATTGAATTTTTACACCATTAAGCCATGTCTTAATCAAACAGACCCGGAAACCTACAAGCTTAATGAGACAAGGGCCATGCCACGCTGGGCAGCATCCGAGCACCACCCACTGCCGCCTCCGGTGGCGGTGGTGGCGGTTTACGGCGGTGCTTAGACAACAAAAGAACAACCGAAAAAGATTAAACGG
Source organism: Saussurea involucrata (assembly GCA_033807775.1). NCBI lineage: Eukaryota > Viridiplantae > Streptophyta > Magnoliopsida > Asterales > Asteraceae > Saussurea > Saussurea involucrata. Next base: position 228,764,675 of record CM066314.1, read on the forward strand.
AACTACCTCACCGCGTCTCCTTTCTCTTCTTTTCCGACCAAACCCGACGTCTTCTTCCTCTCTTTTTCCGGCAACCACGCGGCGGCAGCCTCCTCCCTTTCTCTTCTCCGGTCGGCGACCACCCTCTCTTTCCCTTTCGATTTTCTTCTTCCTCGTCGATCTCTCTCTCTTTCTCTTGCACTCACTTCGCCGGTGACAACAATGGGAAGGGGATGGGGAGAATGACTTGCGATTGGGGTGGTGCTACTGTGAAACCGAAGGGGAAGGGGGATAGGGCGACCCTTGGGCTGACCCCTTTCCAAACTTTGGGTGGAAGTCCCTACTAGCCCCTTAACTTATCCCTTTCCTTGCAAGAACCCAAGAGTTGTCACAATTAACCTTTTGGTCCGATTCGACTAAACCTCGTTAACTAAAATATTAACAATAATTAGAATAATTAATAAATAAAATATGTACCGGGACACGGGCTTTACAGCTTTTCGACATTGTTTCGTTTCTTCCGAGTAATCATCGATTTCTCCCTAAGCCGATTTCTGGTTTCTCATATCTGAATTTCAGAGACGGTTTGGTTTAAGTATTTTTTTGTTTTGTTTGAGTTGATTTTAAATTTCATCTAGGTTTTGTTCATATCCTTTTTGTTTACTACAAAATCGATAAGTTAGCTTTGTAACAGATTTGGGGTTTTTTATTTTTCAAAGTTGTGTTTGATTTCATAAGGTGAAATCAAACCCATAGCTGATTCCATAGTAGAGTAACAAATTTAGGTTTTTTCTGTTTTCCAGATTTGTTTTTGATTTCATGTGGTGAAATAACACAGAAGAAAATTGTGTTGGATTCATGTGGTGAAATATGAAAGTTATGTTGGATTCATGTGGTGAACTAAAACATAGAAGAAAATTGTGTCGGATTCATGTGGTGAAATATGAAAATTATGTTGGATTCATGTGGTGAAATATGATAATCATGTTGGATTCATGTGGTGAAATAACAAATACCTGAAAATTGTATTTTACTTCATGAGGTGAAATAGGATAGTCAATATGTGTTTCATATGGTGAATCTTTGTTATCAAAATGACCATTATGCCCTTTTCATGTGGTGAAACAACTTTCAATTAAAACCATAGGATCAAAAGTAAATAAGAGCTTAGATTGGTCCTCACGGTTTTCAACCTTTTTGTGGTTCTCATTTGATTATCGTCCTATATATATATAATTGGGATAATGTGAGACACCCGTGAGACCACACATTGATAACACTAAATTTCATAGCAAAACATTATGAAGGTAAACCTTCACAATGTTTTTGCTGTTAAGGTTCAATATTATCTATATCTTTACAGTATTTTACTATAAAGTTTTAGTGTTATTTTATGGTGTCATTTTACAAAAACAAGAAGCCAGTATATATAATATTAGGCCAAATTGCGTTAAAAAGTAACGTACTTTCATCTGATTCCTATTTTGGGTAACGTACTTTCAAAACCTTCATTTTGGTACCTTAATAGTAAATTATCAAACTTTTAAGTACCTGGTTTACCTAATGACTTACAAATGCTGACTAGGATCAGGGTGTTATTGATGTGGCATTATTTATTTATTTTATAAATGCCAAATGAGAAAAGAAAATCCACGTCATTTTTTTTAATTTTTGTGAAATCTATATTTTCAATTGAGAAAACGTCCACATCATTTTTTTTGTAATACCGGAACAGTGTTCTAATCTTCATATACACGTATGGGCAGTGATTTTTATTTGCTTTCTTTTAATTCCATCTTGTAGTTCTAATCTTGTTATTTACTTTACATCTTTATTTTTCTGCACTTAGTTTAAGCATCTTACATTATTGTACTTACATTCCATCCTTTAATATTGTCATTTACTTCCTTGTAATTTTATTTTCTTGTCATTTATTAGTTATAGTCTTTTACTCTTGCATTTATTTTAGTTTATTCATTGTCATGAGTAGCTAAGCATATTAGCTTGGGTGTGACGCAAAGGGTGTTATGTTGACCAAAAGAAAGTAGACATTTTTGTGGCAAAAATGATGTTTTATTATTCCAACCCAAGTTTCTTCAAGATAATATAATCCTTTGACAAATTGATCACTTTGATAGTGTTAAAGTGTCATGGACCTAGAGATAGGCCATTGAATAGCACGTCAATTTGGATGACATAAGGGGTAATATCGAGAGAGTTACTTGCAACGAGAGTTGTTACTTTTGTTTTCTAAAATGATTCATTCTTGATAAGTTATCTTTTTCTCAAAGGGTTAAAATGGAGTAGACTTAGAGATAAGCTACTTAGGATTACACAAACTTGGGAGGTACGGGGGTTATATCGAGAGAGTAACTTTTAACAAAGAGAATTTGTTTCGCCGTATACTTTGAGAACTCCATTCCATCATTCCTTTACCTTTGGTTCTGCTCAAAGATGAGATTGCTGACTGCTACTGGAATCATGGGATGGTGAGAGTCCGAGAGGAACGTGTCTCAAAGTAGATAATAAAACTAGTTTTTGTCACTGTTATGCTGCAGCATCACTGCAACATTAGTCTGCTGGAATTTGGTTTAACATATCATCACGAGTATTACACCCTTGCTTCTCTTTTATTACTGTTAATTAGCATCTGTGTTAATCATCAACCAACCAACCAAAGATATTTTCTTCCAAATCGTCATCTGAAATCATTTCTTTCATCATACTTTTGTAGCAATTTTAACTCCAATCTCTGTGGGACGATAATCGTTATTTTACCACTTTATTACTTGAGAGACGATATAGTTCACGTAAGTATACTTGCTTATGGGTTCTATTGGCACACGTCTGTAGGTGTATTCAAAGCATGCACTCATCAAGTTTTTGGCGCCGTTGTCGGGGATTGGTAAGCTAAAAGTCTATAAAAGTATTTTCAAAGATTTGATTTTTCTAACACCGTTTGGGAATTTTAAAAGATTTTCTGAAAGTGGTGTATGCCAAGAATATCACGTGGGGAACTTTTTGAGTTAGATCCGGATATTGAGAGAACTTTTCATCAAAGAAGAAGAATTCAAAGAACATCAAACTCTCTCAATATGGACGGACCCCCACCCGGTTTTGAAAATACACCACCAAATCCACCACCTTTAGAAAATCCCGTTCGGACGCCTTTGGAAAATCCCGTGAGACCACCTTTAGAAAATCCAATTCGGCCTCCGCCAATCTTTGTAAATAGTCATCAAAATCTACCAGTTTTTGGTAATCCACCACTTTTTGGTAATCCACCGTTTCATCTATTTCAACAAAATCCACCACTTCACAATCATAACAATGAGGAAGGAGATGATAATGGATCTATTGGTAATGTTGAACCACTTAATATCATTGACCTTGCAAATTCGAAAGATGGAAGAATTATGGACTACGCAATACCAAATTTTGAGCAATTAAATTCTGGGATTGTTAGGCCACAATTAGATACTTTACATTTTCAACCAAAACCCATCATGTTTCATATGTTGCAAGCCAATGGTCAATTTGCCGGATTACCATCGGAGGATCCTCATTCCCATTTAAAATATTTTATGGAGATCACCGATGTTTTTCTAATCCCCGGAGTTTCACCGGAAGCCTTAAGGCTTACGCTGTTTCCATTTTCTCTAAGGGATAAGGCAAGAGTATGGTTCAATTCATTAACACCAGGTTCTGTATCATCTTGGAGTGATATGGCTGAAAAAGTTTTGCGAAAATATTTTCCACCTACCCGTAATGCTAAGTCCAGAAACGAAATTTGCATGTTTAAACAAATGGACGATGAAGCAATTCCCGATGCATGGGAAAGGTTTAAAGAATTGTTAAGGAAATGCCCTCACCATGGCATTCCCTACTGTATTCAACTCGAGACGTTTTACAATGGACTTGATTCCAATGCAAAACAAATGCTCAATGCGACTTCAGGATGAGCCTTTACCTTTAACACCTACAATACCGGGTATGAAATTCTTGAAAAGATTTCAGAAAACAATGGACAATGGGCTGATCCAAGAGCTCAAACTTTAACTCAAAAGAAGTCTGCCGGGTTTCATGAAATTGATGCATACACTTCATTGACAACTCAGCTTGCTTCCATGACTAATATGCTTAAAAACATCACTTCTGGTCAAGGAGCACAACCGGCTGTCACTAAACCTCATGCACCTGTCCTTTCTGTGCAATGTGTATGTTGTGGTGAGGAAAATTCTTATGAACATTGTACTCATAATTCTGAATCTGTAAATTATGTTCAAAATAGACCCAATCCTCACTCCAACACATACAATGCTAGTTGGAAGCAGTACCCAAACTTCTCTTGGAATAGTCCATGTTTGAATCCACCTGCACAAAAACCACAAGGGAACTCTAATTTTCAAAATCAGGCAAGTAGTTCTCAAAACCACTACAAGGGAAATTTTCAAAGCAATCATCATCAGAATAATCGTCACCAAGGTTTTCAAAATAATCAACCACCTTTTCAAAACCAAAATCATGCACCTCCACATGATGACTCAAATCTTTCTTTGGAAGCAATCATGAAAGGGTTTATGACCCAAACTTAGGCTTCAATCAGAAATCTTGAAACTCAAGTCAGTCAACTTGCTTTAAATCTAAGTACTAGGGCCTCAGGAACTTTGCCTAGTAATACTGAAATCCCAAAGGCCCCAGAAAAGGAACATGTGAAAGCTGTAACTCTTAGGAGTGGGAAAGAATTACCTGAAGCTGTGGAAAAGGAATTTGGCCCTTTAACCAAAAGTGATTTTGAAAAATTATCCAAAGCCAATCCTATTCCAGAGATTCAGGTTGTTCCAAAACCACCAAGTCAAAAAGAAGACCAAGATCCTAAGATCACTAGCTCTAGTCCAACCAATGTGAACAAAAGCATATTGGAACCATCTTGCTCAAAACCTTAAAATAAAGCTGTTATCAAACCAATTCCCCCTTACATCCCTTATCCCCAAAGGATGAGGAATGAGAAGGAGGAACTGCAATTTAAAGAGTTTTTGGAAGTTTTCAAACAATTGCACATCAACATACCTCTTGTTGATGCAATTGAGCAGATGTCCAATTATGCCAAGTTTCTTAAAGACATTTTGAGTAAGAAAAAGAAGTTAACTGAGTATGAGACTGTTGCCCTCACTGAAGGTTGCAGTGCTCTGTTTTCCAACAAAATACCACCTAAGCAAAAAGACCCAGGGAGTTTTACCATTCCCTGTTCAATAGGTGGGAAAGAAGTTGGACAAGCTTTATGTGACTTAGGTGCTAGTGTCAATCTTATGCCCTTGTCAATATTCAAAAGCTTAGGCATCAGAGAAGCCAGACCTACTGACACGTGTGAATGGTACATGCAAAATAAACCACAGCGGGTTGTAATCTGTCCACAGTGGGCAGCGCAAGTGTACACTGTCCACTATGATCGTCACGGCAAGTAATAATCGGTAAAATACCGGAATCGTATCCACAGAGACTGGGCTATCAAGACAATGCGGTTTTTATGAGTTCCTTTCACGAGTTTCAATTAGAGAGGAAACAATATTTTGAGTTGGTTTGCGAAAAGCTAATTCGAAATTACAATGATTTAAAAAAAGAGGGATGCAAGTCGGATTTTCCCTAGATTTTATGCTAAATACTTGATCCTAAGACGATCCTTGTAATTGAGACCGATCTTTGGAAAAGTCCGGTTACAAAATACTCACAATCTTAGACTAAAAACCCATTTTATTGGTAATTATCATTTTGTCAATGAGTCTCTCAAATGGACTCTTTCGAGCCTCGATGGAATGTGTAGAGACAAATACTCTAAGTGTTTTTAACACACCAACTAGCTTGCCAACTACTCCAGTGGGGAGAGAAGAGCTCACTGTGCTGACCTCACTTTCGCAAGTGTCATAAGAATTCTTTCGAACTCCCTAGCATCATCCAAGCTCGTGTCACTGCGTTCTACTTATTTCTAAGTTAAGAACTAGACGTTAAATCCTTGCAAGTGATCAACTTGTTCGCATCCTTGGGTAAAATCGAGAATGAATGACCAAAATGATAACTACTTCAAAAATAAAGATTACTCAAGCATTTTTTCTAAAATCCAGGTACTTCTCGTTCCTACATCCCAAAGGGTGTTTAGCCTACCATTACTGAAAATATAAGAACGAAAGATGAAAAAGTTTGCATAAGATAACTAGGAGTGAATTGAAATTATCCTCACAGTGGGGAACGAAAGTTGCCCACTGCTCGAAACTACAACTGAAAGCAATACGTGAATGTAAATCTAAATTACTGCAGAAAAAGAAAAGTTAACTATCACAAAGCTAGACTACGAAATTTAGAGTGTTATACTAAGAAGATGGCAATGACAAGCTCTAAGATGATGGATCCAAGAGATGAAGATGATTTTTTTCAATGAATGCCCATGGTCTTCTTTTATAGCTGAAATATGTCATCTTGGGTATTGACTTCTCCTTTGCAAATCTGGAGGTTAAGGGAACACAAAATCCTATGCTTAGCTCCTTAACCCTTGACCTCCATCTTTACCCAATAGTTCTTCCAAAAAGTTGGTCTCTAGGCATGTAGGTTTGATTTGTTTATTCTTTTTGTCATGCTTTTCCTTTGCATGCCTAGATTAAAATATTCCCATTCTTTTAACCTGTCCCTGAAGCTTCCATGCTTTTGCAACCATGCTTTTCATCAAAATCCTTCTTTTTGTCTTTATCCAGTATCGGCAGTGGGCAGTTGGAGTGGGCACTGTTCATCTCACTGCGAATAAAACGTGAAAACCACCCAAAATCCACCAAATAATTTGTTTGACACTAAAACTCACCTTGTTTGCCCTTTTTATAAAAATGTGCCAAGAATGGGGGTTTTTAAGAGTTAGAATGGCTAAATTTGACAAAATAAAATATAAAATTTGAAGAAATAATAACTCTATAAATAGAGTTATCACCTACCATAGTCACACTCATCTTAGCAGACAAGACCATTGCCTATCCAAAGGGTAAGATTGAAGATGTGTTAGTCCAGGTTGACAAATTCATCTTTCCGGCTGATTTTATCATTTTAGACTTTGAGGCTGATAAGGATATTCCCATTCTTTTGGGAAGACCTTTCTTAGCCACGGGTAGAACTTTGATAGATGTCCAGAAAGGAGAGTTGACCATGAGACTTCAAGACCAAAAAGTCACATTCAATGTTTTCAATTCTTTAAAATACCCTAATGATATGGAAGACTGCTCAAGCCTAGGTACCATTGAGTCATTATGTCTTGAGGAAGGAGTCAAACAGACCTGTAGGATAGAAGAGGAGGATGAGGAAAAAATTGAGGAATATGATGATGATGATGAGATTTCCATAGAAGAGGAGACTGTCCCGTTGGTTGCTGCAGCATTTGAGCTGCTGGAAAATAGTGAGCAAAAATCAGCCGTACCTTCCATAGTCTGACCACCTAAACTGGAGTTGAAGAAACTCCCATCTCACCTGAAATATGCCTTTCTAGGAAAAGAAGACAAATTACATGTTATCATATCAGCTACCCTAGAATTGCATCAGGAAAAGAAGTTAGTGGATATGTTGAAGTTGCACACCAAAGCCATAGGATGGACCATTGCTGACCTTAGGCGGATTAGTCCTTCCATTTGTCAATATAAGATCATCTTAGAAGAAAAGAACTTCAAATCCATAGAACCTCAAAGAAGGCTGAACCCTGTCATGAAAGAGGTAGTGAAAAAAGAGATTTTAAAATGGTTAGATGCAGGAATTATTTTCCCAATAGCCAGTAGTTCTTGGGTTAGTCCAGTCCAATGTGTGCATAAGAAGGGAGGGATCACTGTCATCTCCAATGACAAGAATGAACTCATCCCAACTAGAATAGTCTCCGGATGGAGAATTTGCATGGACTACCGTAGACTAAACAACGCTACTAAAAAAGACCATTTTCCTTTACCTTTTGTTGATCAAATGTTGGACAGGTTGGCTGGAAAAGAGTTTTACTGCTTCTTGGATGGATACTCAGGTTACAATCAGATAGCCATAGCACCAGAAGACCAAGAGAAGACTACTTTCCCTTGTCCTTTTGGCTCTTTTGCCTTTAGGAGAATGCCCTTTGGACTTTGCAATGCGCCTGCTACTTTCCAAAGATGCATGATGTCCAAATTCTCTGACATGCTTGAAAAATCCATTAAAATATTTATGGATGATTTTTCTGTTTATGGTTCATCTTTTGATCATTGTTTGGAAAATTTAAAACAAAGTCTTAAAAGGTGTGAAGAAACTGACTTGGTTCTTAACTGGGAAAAATGTCATTTCATGGTTACAGAAGGAATTGTCCTTGGTCATTTAATTTCAAAAAGAGGAGTTGAACCAACCACTGTTAAAGGAATCAGAAGCTTTCTTGGTCATGCTGGTTTTTATAGACGTTTCATAAAAGATTTTTCAAAGATTTAGCACTTAGAGTCGATTAGTGGTAATATGTCGGTCAAAGTTAGACTTTGCTAATCTCTTGAACTAGATTTAACACTGTGAGACTTTGAGCCTATTAGACTAAACACTTTAAATTAGTCTCGAATTCATTTCTTGTGTGATTACGTCATGCCTAGATGTGTACGTCTAGAACTTGATTTGTCTCTTCTTAAGATTACATGATATTTACATGCTAATAAATATGATAAAGACCATTGTTTTTCTCATTTTTATTTTAGCCAATTAGCCTTAAGCCTACCCTTTATGATATAATTACCCTTTTTGCACACTACTTTGAGTCTTAGCCTATGTCTTTTGTCACCCACATCATGAAGCCATCCATACACGACTTGCCGACCAATCACCAATGGAGTGATCCTGGTAACCCCATGTGCTCGAAAGTATAACTTATTTGTTGGGAAAGAAAATGAAGCATGAAAAAAAAAGATCAAAAGAAGAAAAATCTGTTAGAAAAAAAGGTGTCGTCAAGAAAGGAATAAGATGAGACGACGAAAAATGATGATAAAGTTAATTATAAGTATACATAAAATTAAGGATATTTTTACAACCCAACCCAATTATGGCGGTTTGGAACAATCTCAACCCAACCCAACTCAACTCATTCAAAAGTACAACCCAACCCAACCCAACCCAACCCTTGCGGGTTATGGCGGGTTGGGCGGGTTAAGCGGGTTGGTAGTATACATAAAATTAAGAAATAAAATACAATAAATACTACTAAAAATCTACAAAACGAAGTTACTAGTTATTACAATCATCAAAATATATAATGGCCTCCACCATTTTTGGACTAAAAGAGTTTCTAAATGAGTCCAAAATACGGCCGTTAGTGGGGTGTTAACGAACCGAGACGAGTCGAGTTGCAACTTGCAAGTTATTCGAACTCGACTAGAAAAAAGAGCACCGCGCTCGTGCTCGACTCGAGCTCAAATAACTTTCTCATAGTAGGGCTCGAGCTCGAGCTCAAATATTTTTTCAATGTTCGAGCTCGATACTCGCTTATGGACTCAAACTTGAGTTTGATTAGCCCGCTTATTGGCTCAACATCTATAATTATTTAACTTTTAACATGTTCGGCTCGAAAAAGTGTATCCTCGATTCAAAACAGTAAGTAAAATGTATTATATATACGTATATATATATATGCATATATATATATACACACACACTTTGGGTTGTAAATTTGTCAAAAATAAACTAATTTTTTTGTTCTTATATTATATATATATATATATATAACTTTATAAAAATTATATACGGTTGGCGGGTTGAGTTAAGCCTAACCCAATTTCAAGTTTTCAACCCTCTTAATTGGTGGTTTGCGGGTTGGCGGTTTAGCGGTTTGGCAGGTTGGGTTTAATTGGGTTGTTAGCGGTTTGGGTTTCGTGGGTTTCGTGGGTTGACGGTTTTCTGTACACCCCTAATTATGAGCGAGTAATCTTTATCCCTTATCATCAAAAGGGAAATGTACTTCAAGATAGATATAAAAAGTCTCTTGTGGAGAGAAATTTTCATGAGTAAGTAATCGGGTTCCCTATTTGGTGTACGGTCGTTAGTCACTCTTCCCAAAATATATCCCTACCTTACCCAAAGCCTTATTTTACATTACACCCATAAAACTTCTTTTGATTTATATGCATGTATTTTATCTAAGTAGTGGAGAGTGAGAGGCTTTTCATGATTATGGTTGGTACATACTAGTGTATCGACGGTTTGAGCGATACATTTTAACCCTGAGTTAATTGAGTGTGTTTTAATTTTCCTATTCGTGAGAGTTCTCGAGATTAGCTTGTGTCTATTTGATTGGCTGTGCCCACTTTTTGATGCTAAATTGAAAATCTCAAGTTCACGATATGCTATGCGTTTTGACACTCTCATTTGATTCATTTCGATAACTACATGCTAACTTGAGTCATTGTCGGGACGAACAATGATCTAAGTGTGGGGGAATTTGATAAGTATTGTTTTTTACATTTTTATATCAAAATTACCCTAAAATTAGTGTCAATGAGTTGCCTAAAATACCCCTATTAAATCGAGTTTTAGTTTTTAATTGTTTGTTTAAATTAAATTGAAGAAAAGAAAATGCAAATCTTTTACTATTGTATATATATATATATTATTGATTGGAATAAAGAAATAGAAACAATAATATATATATATATATATATATATATATATATATATATATATCTTAGGTGATGTTCTGTTCATTTTCTGTTAAGACCTGAATCCATATGACTGTCTGAGTGGATATGGTTGTCTGAGTGTTAACAGATAAGTTGTTGTTCTGTTGTTGGGCTGAATAAACAGTCTGAATGTCAGAAATGACCATTTTACCCCCAGTCTTTATTTTTCTATACTACATTATAAAGCATATTGGATGAAAGTCTTAAAGTCTTAAATACAATTTAAAATGCACAAGGTACTACTTCTTTATACACAAAGTCTTAAAGTCTTAAAAAAAAAACTTTCTACAGCGTGATGTACAAGTAACTAAAACGTAATTAGTCGGTCCATTCGTTTTCCGCGCCTCTTCCTTTTCCCGATCTGAACTCAAATTTCAAATTCATACGTGCTCTTTTCACGCCCTAATCATCCACCGTCTACCAAATTCCCCTTTTTCCTTCAACCGTCAACCTCCTCCCGTCGACCAAATCATCCTTCCTTTTTCGTCGCCGGAACCAGAATGTCTCTTTCTCTTCCTCCAACTCCAATGGCGGTCTTTGAACAACTTGGAGGAAAAATGGTGGTTGACCTCGTGGGGACATTCAACGAGCTGGCAGAGAGGATTAATAACAATAATCCACAGTTGTTCTCCACCAGCTCTTCTCGATTGTGATAACGCCACTTTTTGGCGTTATTTCCGGTTCTCAAACCAACAAGATTGGCTTGCACTCAAGTAAAAAGGCGGATATTTTACGGTTTATTGAGTGATTTACGCAGGTTATATAAAAGGCGGCATTCCTCGGAAAAAGAAGCTAAAAAGAACCCAAAACGAGTCAAAACGAAGCCTAACGGGAGCCCAAAAGCCAAGCCCAAGACCCGCGAACGAACCAGGACCCGACCCGCGAACCAGAAACAGACCCATGCTGCATAAAGAGGACGCGCGACCTGCCACGCGACTTGCAAGTCGCACAGCAAGTCGCGTAAGGGTCTGTTTGGTCGATTTCAGTTTTATAATTCGGGGTTTAGGTCACTTTTTCGGTATCATTCACACGGCAGACGATCCAGAGCAGTTCCGGGGCGATTTTGGGCGACTTTTCGGAGTCCTCGAGGTCACGATACAGAGCCGATCACGAGTGCATTCAAGACGGAACGTAGAGACGGACACGAGAAGAGGGAGTTTTCATCATTTGTTACCACGATTACATCTTTTCATTCTTAATCATGTTTGCATACACTTTTGCACCTTTCTCTCTTATGTTTGAATCCACCACCGACATGAACTAACCGGTTTGTGTTGGGGGTTGGAATGAATTCGGTTTGTAAGCATGTAACGGATTGATTTGAACCTTTTTCAGTTTTCCTTAATTAATGAAGCATGTGATTTTGTTCTTAATGCATTTGTGAATTTGGCCAATTTACAATTGATGTGTTGTTAGTAATTAAGTTCGTGAGAATTAATTACTATATAGACTTAGGAATTGCATGCCTAAAGCCTAAAACGGTGATAGAGATATACCAAGTAAGCTTTAGTCCCATTTAAACCGTTAGGTTGATATCGAGAGATAAAATCTAGCCAATTTAACATAAATCGAATGCTTAATGTGTTTTGAAATCCAGAAGTGAAATCGAGAGATTGAACTAATCCTTTTCAAAATAAAATCCGTCGCTATTCGCGAGAAAACGACGGTGATCTTAAAAGATTTGGGAATCATTTAGGGGATTAACTGGTAATTGTTTTGAGTTGATTGGGTGCATGTGTAAAACCTGAGGATTTCCAACCCTCAACTTTTCTCTCTATTGAAGTCTTTAAAGCTGTTCTGTTTGTCTTGTGTTTGTTTGATTTTATTTTCTGCAATTATTTAGTTATAAAACCAATCCTCCAATTTCAACAATCCAATTAATAGTTTTTATAGTAATTGTGATATTTAGTTCCTAGTTCCTTTGGTTCGATACTCGTACTTCCGTACGTTATTACTTGATTCGACACCGTACACTTGCGGTTAGATTTCGCGGGGTGTCAAAACCCCGTGTCAAGTTTTTGGCGCCGTTGCCGGGGAACTAGTTGTAGCTAATAGCACTACCAGCTATACGCGCTATTAGATTGGACATTTTTTAATTATTTTCGTATTCTATTTCATCACTTTGAATTTCTGGATTGCTAAGTTCGTGTAATTGCGATTTCAGGTGCTGCTTGGTTTATGCCAAGGAAAACCCGAGGAAAAGAACTCGAGCCTATCGACCCATAGATCAAAAGAACCGCGCGTCGTCTACGAAAAGAAGCAAAAGCTAAGCGGAATCTGAAATTCGAGATGTCTGACGACGAGAGACCACCTCGCCGCAATAATCCACCACCACCTCCGGAGAGGGTGCCTATGCGGTCGTTTGCCGACCCGAATGTGGCAGCGGCCCGCATAGGTATTCAGCCGCCTACCACTGCGGCCAACTATTTCGAAATAAAGCCGAGCACCATTGTAATGGTGCAGCAAAATCAGTTTGGAGGAGCACCGACCGAAGATCCTCATGCACATCTCCGCGCATTCGAGAGGATTTGCAGCACCTTCAAGATCAACGGGATGGAGGAGAACGCAATCAAACTGAGGCTATTCAGTTTTTCACTAAAAGGTCGAGCTGAAATATGGATTGAAGGCCTACCATCAGACCTTATCACCACGTGGGCACAATTAAAGGCAACTTTCCTCCAGAAATTCTTCCCACCGGGAAGAACCGCACAGTTAATGGCCGACATTACGCACTTCGCGCAATGGGATCAGGAAGCGTTATACGACGCTTGGGAGAGGTATAAGGACATGTTGAAGAAGTGTCCACATCACGGTCTTCATGGGTGGGTCATAATCCAAACATTCTTTGGAGGCCTCCACCCACAATTCAAGAACGATATTACGGCTGCAGCGGGGGGAGCGCTCATGAACAAGACCTATGAAGAAGCGGTCGAGCTGATCGAGAACCTTGCCGAACATAGCTACTCCACTCCATGATCATCCATTGCACGAGTAGCAAGTGTTCGAGAATCGGATGAGCTTAAGGAGATCAAAACCCAATTAGCAGCGATTACGAGCCAATTGCAAGCCGGCAGCCATCAAGAACCTGATCAAGTCCATTTTGTGTCAAACCGGAGCCAACCGAGAAACGATCCTTTCTCGAATACTTATAACGAGGGGTGGAAAAGACATCCCAATCTTTCATGGAATCAGCCCGGTCAACCACAATCAGGTAATTTTTCTAACTCTTCTAATTTTGCTCAAACTAATAATGCTTATCGTCCTCCAGGATTTCAGCAAAGAAACGAAGGACCATCCGGGGAGAAGAAGCCGGGCCTCGAAGACATGATGATGAAGTTCATGTCAAAAATGGACAGCACGGTCGGAGAGCTAGCGAGCACGGTGAATACGGTAAAAGCCGCAACTGAGCAGAATACGGCCGCAATCAAGATTCTCGAGAGGCAAGTAGGGCAGATTTCTGAAGCCCTACAAACCCGACCTCCAGGAGCATTTCCAAGTATGGCCGAAAAGAGGAACCAAGAGAATTGCAACGCCATCTATCTGAGAGATGGCAAGGAACTTAATAAGGAGTCAGCAAAGGAAGCCGAGAATGAGGCGGAGATCATCGAAATGGATGCATTAGAGGCTGATGAAGAGCGTGTGAGGAGAGAAGGGAAAAAGAAAGAAGTGACACCGCCGGTCAAGCCGGAAATCCCACAAGTGCCTTACCCGAGCAGGCTGAAAGCAAATAAGGATCAGGTTAATTTTTCCAAATTTATTGAGGTGTTTAAAAAGCTAACGATTAATATTCCTTTTGCAGATGCTCTCACCCAAATGCCCTCTTACATGAAATTCATGAAAGAGATCCTTTCCAAAAAGAGGGCAATCGATCATCAGGCCACCGTTACACTCACTGAGGAGTGCAGCGCCATCTTCCAGAATAAGCTTCCCCAAAAGCTCAACGATCCAGGGAGTTTTTCTATCCCTATCCAAATTGGGAAGTTTTCATTTAATAAAGTGTTATGTGATTTAGGGGCGAGTATTAACTTGATGCCCCTTTCTATTTTCAGGAAACTTGGATTGGGTGAGGTGAGCCCCACATTCATGACGCTTAAGCTGGCTGATCGATCGATAAGGTATCCTTACGGAGTGATAGAAGATGTGCTCGTCAAAGTCGGTAAGTTCTACTTTCCGGTAGACTTTGTGGTGATCGATATAGACGAAGATGAATAGGTTCCACTCATATTGGGACGATCATTTTTGGCCACGAGCCGGGCTTTGATTGACATGGAGGAAGGAGAGATCACGTTCAGAGTCGGCGATGAGAACGTGAGATTCAAGTTACTAGAAAGAAGAGGAGGTCAGAGAGAAGAAGAAGGCGGAGCTGGTCATGGAAGACCAATTGTGAAAGAGTCCGCGGGGAATCGCAAGTGTGGGCGATTCGAGTCTGCGGATACTGAGCCGAACTGAACCCACATAGTCGTGCCACGACTTTAAATACGGCGCTGGGTGGGAGGCAACCCACCAAGGTTAGTTTCCGTTTATTATTTTTCTTCTTGCGTGTGTTTTAATTCCAGAAAAACCATAAAAATCGAAAAATTGAAAAAACCAAAAATAGCGGGAACAGGGACATACGCGACTTTCCACGCGGTTTGCATACCGCGTGGTAAGCCGCGGGACCCTCTGTTTGGTTTTCTGAAACAGTGAGTTACGCGGGATGTTACGCGGCTTGCAAGCCGCACAGCAAACCGCGGGTGTCCCATGTTCATTTTTTTCGTGCAGTTTTTGTTTCCTTTCTTGCTTTGTGTGCTTCTTGTTTTTGTTTTGTGTCTTTCCCTTGTTTTGCTTGTTCCCTCCGTCTCCAAATGCTCAATCCTTCAAGAATCTCATCTGGCCGGGCAAAACAGGTATGTTCTAATCATTTCTCTGCTAAAAGAGTGGTGTTTGATGTGTTGTTCTATTTTAATTGCATCGAGATGCAACAAACCTAAGTTTCACTTAGGTTTGGGGTGCCTCATTTTTGAACCATCTACACACTCACATTAGACCCTGTGCAAACCTCGGTTTTACCGAGGTTTGGGGTTGGCTTTTATTTGGCAAACCTAGGCCACGGCCTAGGTTTGGGGTGCCCACTTTAGAAATTTTGGGTTTTCTTTTGCTTGCTATGTAATGCCTTGCCCGTCCTTTCGATAACTGTGATAACTGCACAATGATTGAGTCGCATCACCTACGACTTTGCTTGCACATTGGGGACAATGTGTGGGTAAGGTTTGGGGTTGCCCAATCGGGCCCAAGTTATGCACGTAGAATTCCTACACTTCTGACTCTTGAATACTTGCCACTCTTCTAACGGCTGACCTCGGTGTAGAAAAACTATGTTCGGCCAAGTTTTCAATCAGCTCGCACGCTTCCTCGTACGATCTATCCATCAATGCTCCACCCACGGCAGCAGTGATATCATTCTTGAATTGTGGGTGGAGCCCACTAAAGAAGGTCTGGATGATGACCCAGCCTTGTAGCCCATGATGAGGACACTTCTTGATCATGTCCTTGTAACGTTCCCATGCCTCATAAAGCGTTTCTTGATCCCATTGAGCAAAATGGGTGATCTCCGCCATTAGTTGGGCGGTCCGACTACGTGGGAAAAACTTCTGGAGGAAGGCTGCTTTCAACTGTGCCCAAGTAGTGATTGAATCTGGTTGGATGCTCTCGGTCCATGTCTCGGCTCGGCCTTTAAGTGAGAATCCGAATAGTCGCAGTTTGATGGCGTCTTCACTCATGCCATTGATCTTAAACGTGTTGCAGATCCTCTCGAATGCACGAAGATATGCGTAGGGATCCTCGGTTGGCGTCCCTCCGTATTGGTTCTGTTGCACCATCACAATGGTGCTCAGCTTAAGCTCGAAATAGTTCGCCCCAGTAGTGGGCGCTTGGATGCCTATTCGTGCGGCCGCCACATTAGGATCGGCAAATGACCGCATCGGAACTCTCTCCGGAGGAGGTGGTGGTGGATTGTTGCGGCGAGGTGGTCTCTCGTCGTCAGACATCTCGAATTTCAGATTTCGCTTAGCTTTAGCTTCTTTCCGTAGACGACGGGCGGTTCTTTCGATCTCCGGATCAAATTCTTCAATCTCTTTTCCTCGGGTCGTCCTTGGCATAAACCAAGTGGAACCTGAAAAGAAGAAAACAAAGTCAATAATCCAAAAACTGAAAGTGAATGAAATAAAATACGAAAAGAAAATGTCCAATCTAATAGCGCGTATAGATAGTAGTGCTATTAGTTGCAACTAGTTCCCCGACAACGGCGCCAAATACTTGACACAGGGTTTTGACACCCCGCGAAATCTAACCGCAAGTGTACGGTGTCGAATCAAGTAATAACGTACGGAAGTACGAGTATCGAACCAAAGGAACTAGGAACTAAATATCACAATTACTATAAGAACTATTAATTGGATTGTCGAAATTGGAGGATTGGTTTTATAACTAAATAATTGCAGAAAATAAAATCAAACAAACACAAGACAAACAGAACAACTTTAAAGACTTCGATAGAGAGAAAAGTTGAGGGTTGGAAATCCTCAGGTTTTACACATGCACCCAATCAACTCAAAACAATTACCAGTTAATCCCCTAAATGATTCCCAAATCTTTTAAGATCACCGTCGTTTTCTCGCGAATAGCGGCGGATTTTATTTTGAAAAGGATTAGTTCAATCTCTCGATTTCACTTCTGGATTTCAAAACACATTAAGCATTCGATTTATGTTAAATTGGCTAGATTTTATCTCTCGATATCAACCTAACGGTTTAAATGGGACTAAAGCTTACTTGGTATATCTCTATCACCGTTTTAGGCTTTAGGCATGCAATTCCTAAGTCTATATAGTAATTAATTCTCACGAACTTAATTACTAACAACACATCAATTGTAAATTGGCCAAATTCACAAATGCATTAAGAACAAAATCACATGCTTCATTAATTAAGGAAAACTGAAAAAGGTTCAAATCAATCCGTTACATGCTTACAAACCGAATTCATTCCAACCCCCAACACGAACCGGTTAGTTCATGTCGGTGGTGGATTCAAACATAAGAGAGAAAGGTGCAAAAGTGTATGCAAACATGATTAAGAATTAAAAGATGTAATCGTGGTAACAAATGATGAAAACTCCCTCTTCTCGTGTTCGTCTCTACGTTCCGTCTTGAATGCACTCGTGATCGGCTCTGTATCGTGACCTCGAGGACTCCGAAAAGTCGCCCAAAATCGCCCCGGAACTGCTCTGGATCGTCTGCCGTGTGAATGATACCGAAAAAGTGACCTAAACCCCGAATTATAAAACTGAAATCGACCAAACAGACCCTTACGCGACTTGCTGCGCGACTTGCAAGTCGCGTGGCAGGTCGCACGTCCTCTTTATGCAGCCTGGGTCTGTTTCTGGTTCGCGGGTCGGGTCCTGGTTCGTTCGCGGGTCTTGGGCTTGGCTTTTGGGCTCCCGTTAGGCTTCGTTTTGACTCGTTTTGGGTTCTTTTTAGCTTCTTTTTCCGAGGAATGCCGCCTTTTATATAACCTGCGTAAATCACTCAATAAACCGTAAAATATCCGCCTTTTTACTTGAGTGCAAGCCAATCTTGTTGGTTTGAGAACCGGAAATAACGCCAAAAAGTGGCGTTATCAACAACCCCAAACCGAGCGTTGCTTGTCCCCAAGCAAATTAGCGATAAAACAGAATTAAAGCACATATCAGTGAAAATATAATAACTGCACAATTCCCAATCGATACCAAGTGTTGCATCGGTGATTTCCCATACCCGTGAATATCTATCTCACTCTTGCCTCATTCTCATTTCGTTTGACCTATGACCTTCCATCGGGAGTTGAACTCGTGACTGTTCCGATCACATCAGGGTTAGACTAAGTCTGAACATACTAGGGAAAACATTTCGCCTTGACCCTACCTCACGGGATACTCTCGTTTCGCTCTCGAACCTAGGTTATCGCTCGTGTTGTCATGTGTATGGAGTTTATGTACAAGAACACGCAGTAGTTACATGACAACCATAAAGAAAGACGCACAAATGTCCAAACTTTTGATCTCCGAAGGAATCAAATAACAAGACAGGGAATATCAGTAAAGGTAGTCGTAAACCGTAATCACATTTTCCAAAAGATCATCCAGGTCTTTACACGGGTCGTAATGGGGCTAAGGTCAAAGCTAAGAAACGACGGGTAAAACGGATCAACAATCCTCGGCGTGTCAATCATTGGCAATTCCTGAACTCTCGTTGCTTTACATTCGCTTACTTGGCCCTTTTCGTCACTATTGGAGTCGCTTTGACTCACTTATTATGCAGCTCTAAATACTGTATTATATATATATATATATATATATATATATTAATTTTTTTTTGGACTTCATTGGTCCTCTTTATTGATTGGGGCAACATTGGCCCTCTTTTCTCTTTCTTGACTGGCCTGATTTCTTTCTTTTCCGCTCTATCTCTCTAAGTTCATTACTGCTTCCGATTGACGCACTTTCGGATAAGGGTTGGCTAAGGCTTTTGGCTAAAGGTTTAATGGTGGGTTTAGAACGAATTAAGGTGCGTGTTTGGCTGCAAAGGGTTAACGGATACACACAAAGGGTCAAAAGGGAACGATAGATAAAAAATGGTTTGTAAATAAAACACACAATGCCTGGAATCATTTCTCAAGGTCCACACGATATGGTCTATTATACCCTTACCTAATATCCCGATGTTCGTCTTTGCTACTCAATGCAATAATGTAGCGAGATCATTCTACATTCACGACAAGGACTTCGAAAAAGTGTATATGATTTTTGTGTATGAATCCCTCGAAATGAAAGAACGTCTTTTAGGCTCAAAACTCACTAACGGGTGGTCTCCACTAATGTCCCTAGTCATGTCCTTTCCCAGTCCTTCCCTAATGGTCACGTCACTATCACAAGATTCTTCCCACAATGGTTGGTCTCAGTCATTCAAAACAAAAATTTTAGCTATGTGATCTAGATACTCAGAAATGTGGGAAATCTACGTGCATAAGCTTGGGCCCGATTGGGCAACACCAAACCTTACCCACACATTGTCCCCAATGTGCAAGCAAAGTCGTAGGTGATGCGACTCAATCATTGTGCAGTTATAACAGGTATGAAAAGGACGGTTAAAGCATTACATAGCAAGCAAAAGGGGACCCAAAATTTCTAAAACGAGCACCCCAAACCTAGGCCGTGGCCTAGGTTTGCCAAATAAAAGCCAATCCCAAACCTCGGTGAAACCGAGGTTTGCACAGGGTCAAAAGTGAGTGTGTAAAGATGTTGAAAAAAAAACTTGAGGCACCCCAAACCTAAGTGAAACTTAGGTTTGATGCATCTCGTGTAACTAAGAATCGACTAAAACATCATACACCACTCGTTTAGCAGAAAGATTTAGAACGTACCTGTTTTGCCTGGCCGGATGATTCTTGATTGGTTGAGAACTTTAGAGGAGGAGGGGAGAGCATGCACACACAGAAGAAACAACAAACGACGAAAGAAAGACAAGAAAACAGAAACACACAAAGCACGAAAGGAATAAAAACTGCACGAAAAACGGAAAACGAAAAACGAGGTAAATGGGACTCCCGCGGTTTAGCCCGCGACTTGGAAGTCGCGTGGTAAACCGCGTAACCCTCTGTTTCAAAAAACCAACAGAGGGCCTCGCGACTTGCTGCGCGGTATGCAAACCGCGTGACAAGTCGCGTATATCCTTGTTTCAGCTATTTTTGATTTTTTCGATTTTTTCGATTTTTATGGTTTTTCCGAAATTAAAACACACACAAGATAAAAATTAATAAACGAAAACAAACCTTGGTGGGTTGCCTCCCACCCAGCGCCTTATTTAAAGTCGTGGCACGACTATGCGGTTTCAACTCGGTTCGGTATCCGCGGATTTGGGTCGCCCACACTTGCGATTTCCCGCGGACTCTTTCACAATTGGCCTTTCATGGCCAGCTCCAGATTCTTCTTCACCTTGACCTCTCGCCTTTTCAAACATCTTAAAGATCACTTTCTCGCCGCCGACCCGCAAAGTCACCTCTCCTTCCTCCACGTCGATGAGAGCTCTACTTGTTTCCAGGAACGATCTTCCCAATATCAACGGGACTTCTATGTCGTCGTCGATATCCAGCACCACAAAATCTACCGGAAAGTAGAACTTTCCCACCTTTATGAGTACATCTTCTATTACTCCGTATGGGTACACAATTGATCGATCCGCGAGCTTCAGCGTCATGAATGTTGGGCTCACCTTACCCAAGCCGAGTTTCCTGAAAACATGTAATGGCATTAAGTTAATACTCGCCCCTAAATCACACAACACTTTATTAAAAGAAAACTTCCCAATTTGAATAGGAATTGAAAAACTCCCTGGATCTTTAAGCTTTGGGGGAAGTTTGTTTTGGATGATCGCGTTGCACTCTTCAGTGAGTGCAACGGTGGCTTGATGATCAAGTGCCCTCTTCTTTGATAGGATCTCTTTCATGAATTTCATGTAAGAGGGCATTTGTGCCAATGCATCTGCAAACGGGATATTAATTGTTAGCTTTTTAAATACATCGATAAACGTATAAAAATTAACATCGTCTTTGTTTGCTTTCAGTCTGTTTGGATATGGCACTTTGGGTATCACTAGCTTGACCGGTGGTTGCTTTGGGATGGTCGGCTCACTCTTCTTGGGCTCTTCATCTTCCGGTTTCTCTTTCATCTCAAACTCTTTATCAGCCTCTAACTCCTCCAGATTTACCATCTCGAACTCTTTATCGGCTTCCTTTGGTGAGGCCTTGCTTACCGGATCTTTAATCAACTCCTTGCCACTTCTCAGAAAAATGGCATTGCAATCTTCTCGGTTCTATCTTTCCGGCATGCTCGGGAATGTTCCGGAGGGTCGGTTCTGTAAAGCTTCCGAAATCTGTCCCATTTGCCTCTCCAAGATCTTGATGGAGGCGGTGTTTTGTTCGGTTGCTGCCTTGACCGTGTTGACCGTGCTCGCCAATTCTCCGACCGTGTTATCCATCTTCGCCATAAACTTCATCATCATATCTTCTAATCCTGGCTTCTTCTCCCCGGATGGTCCCTCGTTCCTTTGCTGAAAACCTGGAGGGCGGTACACACTGTTAGTATTAAATGAATTGGAAGAGTTAGAAAAATTACCTGGTTGTGGTTGACCGGGCTGATTCCACGAAAGATTGGGATGCTTTTTCCATCCCTCGTTGTAAGTTTTCGAGAAAGGATCATTTCTCGGCTGGTTCCGGTTTTGCACGAACTGGACTTGATCAGGCTCTTGTGGAGTACTTCCCTTTAGGTGATTCGTGATAAAGGCTAGCTGAGCCTTCAGTTCCTTCATCTCTTATGACTCTTGAATACTTGCCACTCTTCTAACGGCTGACCTCGGTGTAGAAAAACTATGTTCGGCCAAGTTTTCAATCAGCTCGCACGCTTCCTCGTACGATCTATCCATCAATGCTCCACCCGCGGCAGCAGTGATATCATTCTTGAATTGTGGGTGGAGCCCACTAAAGAAGGTCTGGATGATGACCCAGCCTTGTAGCCCATGATGAGGACACTTCTTGATCATGTCCTTGTAACGTTCCCATGCCTCATAAAGCGTTTCTTGATCCCATTGAGCAAAATGTGTGATCTCCGCCATTAGTTGGGCGGTCCGACTAGGTGGGAAAAACTTATGGAGGAAGGTTGCTTTCAACTGTGCCCAAGTAGTGATTGAATCTGGTTGGATGCTCTCGGTCCATGTCTCGGCTCGGCCTTTAAGTGAGAATCCGAATAGTCGCAGTTTGATGGCGTCTTCACTCATGCCATTGATCTTAAACGTATTGCAGATCCTCTCGAATGCACGAAGATGTGCGTGAGGATCCTCGGTTGGCGTCCCTCCGTATTGGTTCTGTTGCACCATCACAATGGTGCTCGGTTTAAGCTCGAAATAGTTCGCCCCAGTAGTGGGCGCTTAGATGCCTATTCGTGCGGCCGCCACATTAGGATCGGCAAATGACCGCATCGGAACTCTCTCCGGAGGAGGTGGTGGTGGATTGTTGCGGCGAGGTGGTCTCTCGTCGTCAGACATCTCGAATTTCAGATTTCGCTTAGCTTTAGCTTCTTTCCGTAGACGACGGGCGGTTCTTTCGATCTCCGGATCAAATTCTTCAATCTCTTTTCCTCGGGTCGTCCTTGGCATAAACCAAGTGGAACCTGAAAAGAAGAAAACAAAGTCAATAATCCAAAAACTGAAAGTGAATGAAATAAAATACGAAAAGAAAATGTCCAATCTAATAGCGCGTATAGATAGTAGTGCTATTAGTTGCAACTAGTTCCCCGGCAACGGCGCCAAAAACTTGACACGGGGTTTTGACACCCCGCGAAATCTAACCGCAAGTGTATGGTGTCGAATCAAGTAATAACGTACGGAAGTACGAGTATCGAACCAAAGGAACTAGGAACTAAATATCACAATTACTATAAGAACTATTAATTGGATTGTCGAAATTGGAGGATTGGTTTTATAACTAAATAATTGCAGAAAATAAAATCAAACAAACACAAGACAAACAGAACAGCTTTAAAGACTTCGATAGAGAGAAAAGTTGAGGGTTGGAAATCCTCAGGTTTTACACATGCACCCAATCAACTCAAAACAATTACCAGTTAATCCCCTAAATGATTCCTAAATCTTTTAAAACCTAAGTCTATATAGTAATTAATTCTCACGAACTTAATTACTAACAACACATCAATTGTAAATTGACCAAATTCACAAATGCATTAAGAACAAAATCACATGCTTCATTAATTAAGGAAAACTGAAAAAGGTTCAAATCAATCCGTTACATGCTTACAAACCGAATTCATTCCAACCCCCAACACGAACAGGTTAGTTCATGTCGGTGGTGGATTCAAACATAAGAGAGAAAGGTGCAAAAGTGTATGCAAACATGATTAAGAATGAAAAGATGTAATCGTGGTAACAAATGATGAAAACTCCCTCTTCTCGTGTCCGTCTCTACGTTCCGTCTTGAATGCACTCGTGATCGGCTCTGTATCGTGACCTCGAGGACTCCTAAAAGTCGCCCAAAATCGCCCCGGAACTGCTCTGGATCGTCTGCCGTGTGAATGATACCGAAAAAGTGACCTAAACCCCGAATTATAAAAATAAAATCGACCAAACAGACCCTTACGCGACTTGCTGCGCGTGGCAGGTCGCGCGTCCTCTTTATGCAGCTTGGGTCTGTTTCTGGTTCGCGGGTCGGGTCCTGGTTCGTTCGCGGGTCTTGGGCTTGGCTTTTGGGCTCCCGTTAGGCTTCGTTTTGACTCGTTTTGAGTTCTTTTTAGCTTCTTTTTCCGAGGAATGCCGCCTTTTATATAACCTGCGTAAATCACTCAATAAACCGTAAAATATTCGCCTTTTTACTTGAGTGCAAGCCAATCTTGTTGGTTTGAGAACCGGAAATAACGCCAAAAAGTGGCGTTATCAATGTACATTGGGGACAATGTGTGGGTAAGGTTTGGGGTTGCCCAATCGGGCCCAAGTTATGCACGTAGAATTCCTACACTTCTGAGTGTCTAGATCAAAGTAGCTAAAATTTTTGTTTTGAATGATTGAGACCGACCATTGTGGGAAGAATCTTGTGATAGTGACGTGACCGTTAGGGAAAGACCGGGAAAGGACATGACTAGGGACATTAGTGGAGATCACCCGATAGTGAGTTTTGAGCCTAATAAGACGTTTTTCATTTCGAGGGATTCATACACGTAATTCTTATACACTTTTCGAATTCCTTGTCGTGAATGTAGAATGATCTCGCTACATTATTGCATTGAGTAGCAAAGACGAACATCGGGATATTAGGTAAGGGTATAGTAGACCATATCGTGTGGACCTTAAGAAATGATTCCAGGCATTGTGTGTTTTATTTACAAACCATTTTTATCTATCGTTCTCTTTTTACCCTTGTATGTACCCTTAGCCCCTTTGCAGCCAAACACTCACCTTTTTCGCTTCTAAACCCATCATTAAACCCTTAGCCATAAGCCTTAGCCAACCCAATCCGAAAGTGTGTCAATCGGAAGAAGTAATGAACTTAGAGAGATAGAGCGGAAAAGAAAGAAATCAGGCCAGTCAAGAATTAGAAAAGAGGGCCAATGATGCCCCAATCAAATAAAGAGGACCAATGAAGTCCAAAATATATATATATATATATATATATATATATATATATATATATATATATATATATATATATATATATATAATACAGTATTTAGAGCTGCATAATAAGTGAGTCAAAGCGACTCCAATAGTGACGAAAAGGGACAAGTAGGCGAATGTAAAGCAACGAGAGTTCAGGAATTGCCAATGATTGACACGCCGAGGATTGTTGATCCGTTTACCCGTCGTTTCTTAGCTTTGACCTTAGCCCCATTACGACCCGTGTAAAGACCTGGATGATCTTTTGGAAAATGTGATTACGGTTTACGACTACCTTTACTGATATTCCCTGTCTTGTTATTTGATTCCTTCGGAGATCAAAAGTTTGGACATTTGTGCGTCTTTCTTTGTGGTTCATGTAACTACTGCGTGTTCTTGTACATAAACTCCATACACATGACAACACGAGCGATAACCTAGGTTCGAGAGCGAAACGAGAGTATCCCGTGAGGTAGGGTCGAGGCGAAATGTTTTCCCTAGTATGTTCAGACTTAGTCTAACCCTGATGTGATCGGAACAGTCACGAGTTCAACTCCCGATGGAAGGTCATAGGTCAAACGAAATGAGAATCAGGCGAGAGTGAGATAGATATTCACGGGTATGGGAAATCACCGATGCATCACTTGGTACCGATTGGGAATTGTGCAGTTATTATATTTTCACTGATATGTGCTTTAATTCTGTTTTATCGCTAATTTGCTTGGGGACAAGCAACGCTCGGTTTGGGGTTGTTGATAACGCCACTTTTTGGCGTTATTTCTGGTTCTCAAACCAACAAGATTGGCTTGCACTCAAGTAAAAAGGCGGATATTTTACGGTTTATTGAGTGATTTACGCAGGTTATATAAAAGGCGGCATTCCTCGGAAAAAGAAGCTAAAAAGAACCCAAAACGAGTTAAAACGAAGCCTAACGGGAGCCCAAAAGCCAAGCCTAAGACCCGCGAACGAACCAGGACCCGACCCGCGAACCAGAAACAGACCCAGGCTGCATAAAGAGGACACGCGACCTGCCACGCGACTTGCAAGTCGCGCAGCAAGTCGCGTAAGGGTCTGTGTGGTCGATTTCAGTTTTATAATTCGGGGTTTAGGTCACTTTTTCGGTATCATTCACACGGCAGACGATCCAGAGCAGTTCCGGGGCGATTTTGGGCAACTTTTCGGAGTCCTCGAGGTCACGATACAGAGCCGATCACGAGTGCATTCAAGACGGAACGTAGAGACGGACACGAGAAGAGGGAGTTTTCATCATTTGTTACCACGATTACATCTTTTAATTCTTAATCATGTTTGCATACACTTTTGCACCTTTCTCTCTTATGTTTGAATCCACCACCGACATGAACTAACCGGTTTGTGTTGGGGGTTGGAATGAATTCGGTTTGTAAACATGTAACGGATTGATTTGAACATTTTTCAGTTTTCCTTAATTAATGAAGCATGTGATTTTGTTCTTAATGCATTTGTGAATTTGGCCAATTTACAATTGATGTGTTGTTAGTAATTAAGTTCGTGAGAATTAATTACTATATAGACTTAGGAATTGCATGCCTAAAGCCTAAAACGGTGATAGAGATATACCAAGTAAGCTTTAGTCTCATTTAAACCGTTAGGTTGATATCGAGAGATAAAATCTAGCCAATTTAACATAAATCGAATGCTTAATGTGTTTTGAAATCCAGAAGTGAAATCGAGAGATTGAACTAATCCTTTTCAAAATAAAATCCGTCGCCATTCGCGAGAAAACGACGGTGATCTTAAAAGATTTGGGAATCATTTAGGGGATTAACTGGTAATTGTTTTGAGTTGATTGGGTGCATGTGTAAAACCTGAGGATTTCCAACCCTCAACTTTTCTCTCTATCGAAGTCTTTAAAGCTGTTCTGTTTGTCTTGTGTTTGTTTGATTTTATTTTCTGCAATTATTTAGTTATAAAACCAATCCTCCAATTTCGACAATCCAATTAATAGTTCTTATAGTAATTGTGATATTTAGTTCCTAGTTCCTTTGGTTCGATACTCGTACTTCCGTACGTTATTACTTGATTCGACACCGTACACTTGCGGTTAGATTTCGCGGGGTGTCAAAACCCCGTGTCAGATTGCTCTTCAAGACACTCAAACTTTGCCTCCTAATTTTGCAGACTCTACCTCTCGCTCCCGATGGTCGTTCCCTTCTCTCCCGTGCACTTTCCATCGCTCTCCTCCTTGCCGATCTCCAGGTAAAGGCAATTCAAACATGGTTTTTTATTTCTTCACGCAATTTTTTATGATTAAGGTTTCACGTTTTTTATAAAATAAAGCAAAAACCAGTAGATAATCGTGTTTTTCCAGTATAACATCAGCAACAGCACCCACCGACCACTAATGCCTGAATGAAATTCGGTGTGTGGGGTGGGTTCAAACCTGATGAAGAACATGTACTCCCTTCGCCGTCATGTGTCTTCCTTCGATGCTCTCTCCAACGTCTCCCTCTATTCCCTTCGCCGATGTCTTCCGATCGGTTTGTTTTGCAGGTTTTATTCCATTTCCCGACTGGTTTGTGTGGTGGGTTCAAATCTAGTGAAGGAACTGTTTCCCAGTAATGAAGAGTTAATCGTCTTTCAATGTCCCCAAGGTGATTTCAGACTTTCGTCCCCCTGATCTCTTGATTTATTCATGTACGCCCTTCATCTCTCATAAGCTCTTCAAAACCCTAGGTTTTTTTCAAGCCTCCTGTTGTTTCTGTTTCAGTTACTTGTATGCTATTTTTCTGACTTTTGGTTTGTTCATAATTCAGAGATGAACATTGTTTAGGCAACAACCAGTGGAACTCGGGAACATGATGATGCATTTTTAGAAGTGAGCATCAAGTATGCCAAAGATCGCCTATTTATCTTCGTTTTGTCCCTTTGCAACAGGTAAATATGTGCCCTCATACCTCATATTTCATACACATGATTCAGCAAAATGTTTGCATTCACCCGGTTGCTATTCTTTTGTTATAAAATATTATTGAACTCCCTCGTGTTGCAACCATATTCCATGGCATCATTAGTGCCATGAATGTGATTTTGAGTAGTATGAGGTTTTGTGTAGAATGATAATCAAGCCAATTGATCTTATATTCAGTTTTTATTAATTTTGGTTGTGCGTTTTATTCTTTCAAGACTAATTTCCAGTTTTCAAATTCGATCTCCATTTTTATTTTTCTCAAGCATCATTCCCAGTTTTCAGATTCAATCTCCATCTTGAGATTTTGTATTTGGGATAATATTCTTACATAATTGCATTGTATATTGAATATATGTTTTTTGAACATAATTGAAGGCAATAGAAGATATGGAGTGGCAAAAGTGGTGGATTCTGATTGCCCAGATTTAAAAAGTGGAAATATAGTGTCGGTGATTACAAATTGGGAAGAATACAGCTTAATTCAGAACACTGGTTGTCAGGATCGATTCTTAACAAGAATTAAACTTCTTAGAAACAGAATTTAGAGAATCTTGCGGAATAGAACTCTAAATCAATTAATGAACAATCAATAGAAATTCAATACACTGTATATATCAAACTGTATTACTCACAAGTTTTACACCAAACCTCAATCTTGTTGAACAGGCTCAACAAGACGATTTCTACTTCTCTAGAAATAGGATCTATGATCTTGAGGTTAATTCACTCTTGAATAAATATCAAATTCTGTATACTATCTATCTTCTGTTTTCGTGTATATTCGTATCTGTTCTAATAGCTATCTATCAATACTATTTATACAAAAGTAATTACAAGATAACTATTAAAAGTAAATTGATCTTCTGAATCTTCGTTAAACATATCTTGATCAATTCCTTCTTTGTCTCCAAAAGTATCGCATACCAAACTTATCAACTCAGCAGTATTAACAATGATTTGGCTCAGCAGCATTAATGATGATTTGGCTCAGCAGCATTAACAACCTTCAGCAGTATTAACCTTCACAGTCTTCAAGCAGTAGTAACTCAGCTCAGCAGTACTAATCATGTCTAGCAGTAGTAACTTCTTCTAGCAGTAGTAATCTTGCCCAGCAGTAGTAACTTCTTCTAGCAGTAGTAATCTTGCCCAGCAGTAGTAACGAAGAACTGGCAGTAGTAATGTAGACTTAGCAGTACTAACCATACTTGGCATATCTTCAGTTCCCAACAATCTCCCCCTAACTTGACTTTTAGGAAAAGAAGTCAAGTTCTTCAGATGATGCTTCCAAAACTTAGTCATCATGTACACACAAGTTAGGACTTAAACCTAGACTCTGATTTGCAATCCTCCTTACCAAGAATCTTCCCATAGCAGAGTCTTTGTTGCAGACCAACTTTACATGTAGCATCCCTTTCAGTCTTTTCATGCTGTGATTGTATATTTCATCCACCAGATAATACTCCTGATATGTGTTGTCAATTGATATAACATACACTCCACAATTTTCATAGAGCATCCAGTGGGTTACTGCTTGAAAAGGTCTTGCTGTTATGTGCTGAACTACTTCTGGTCTGAACATTAGGCATAGGTATTCTAACATCATCTTTGTGATAGACATACCTCTTTCTGTCAACATGTTGCCATAGATCTGTATGCCTACTTTGAACATCTCTTCCAGGTCAGATCTTGAGCATTTTCTTATGACTTGTCCCCATGTTCTGTAGACTTCAAACTGCCCATCAGCTCTCTTGAGTCTGATATACTCCTTTCTTTCATCTATCAATGTATCCCAGTGACTGATTTCAGGAGGCTTTGAGTCTAATGGAGTCACTTTTATTGGTTCAGCATCAACCATAGTGATGTACAAGTCACACTGTTCATTGCTAAGTGATTGTGCCTTACTGGATTGACCTGTCTTGCTATCTCCTTGTCCTTCATCCTTGGCAACTTCTTCCTTTTCTCTTTCTTCTACCACTGGCTTCTCAACAGGTTCTATCTTTTGCTTCTTTACACACTTCTTTTTAGTGGCCACAGACTTTGTTCTCTTTCTGCTGAAAACCATCTTTGCTTCCTTAGGTTCTTCCTGTTTCTTGGCATTTGGAGGTGTATCATGTTTGGCTTTGATTAAAGCCTCTGCAACCTCCACCTCTTCTACTGTAAGTTTCTCTGTTACTGTTTCTGCTTTCTCTGTAGATTGAGCAGCATTAACTGTTTCTGCTGCTTGCTTAGAGTCAGCAGCATTAACAGTTTCTGCTGCTACTTCAGTTTCAGGTTCTTTCTCTGTTAGGTCTTCAGCAGCATTAACTGTTTCTGCTGCTTGTTCAAACTCAGCAGCATTAACAGTTTCTGATGCTGTGGTTTCTGCTGCTTTTGAAGTTTCTACTTCTTTAATCATCTCCTCCACCTTTTCTGTCTCCCCCTTGTTCTGTGCACTGGACTCCCCCTTCACCTGTGCATAATCCATTTCCATCTCAGTTTTCTTGTGAACAGTCTCCCCCTCAATTTGTGGACCCTTCATTTTCAGATCTGCTTCTGACTCTGACTCCCCCTTTTTGGGAGCATCATCAGTTGAAGTTCTTCTTCTCAGCACAAATTGGGCCTTTTTCTTTTTGTGCAGCAGCTTGGTGACCATCTTTTTGAGCTTCTCAATTTGAGACTGTTGGTAGGTGACCACAGTCTTAAGTTGCTCAATCTCTTTCTTTTGTGCCATTACATCCAAGTTGATATTCCCTATGGTTTCCATCAATTCCTCATAGTTATATCTATCCTCACCTTGTTTAGAAGTATTTACCTTCTTTAAAGGATCCTTGGAAGTTTCAGCAGAAGCCTTCTGCCTAGCAGAAGCACTACCTGCCCCCTTGGTTTCTTGGCACCTGGGTCCTCCTAATGATTTCTCATTTAGAGTTGCCATGGGGAAGGTCTTATTTATGTTACCACTGTCCTTCTCTGTGCTAGCAGAAGTAGTGGCAGCCTTAGCACCCATATGGTCATCCTTCTCCTTAGAGACCACCTTCTTGGGGTTGGGAGACACCCCTGTGGTTTCCCTGTTGATATTCTCAATTGGAGAATGCTCCAACTGAGGGCTTAAAGGCTTAGGGCTCTGAGTAGGTACATCAAGGGAAGGAACCTTGTGCACCTTTCTTCTTTGAAACCTTTTGGTGATTGTGGGAGTGGGTTGTTCAAGAATGGACTGAGGGATTTCTTTTGAGATGGAAGGTTGGGATTGGTCATCAGTGGGTTGATCTAATGAGGGCCTTGATCCTGATGCCATACCTTCAGAGGGGTGGGACACAACCATCATTGTAGAGAACAATGGTGTGTCAACTCCTTCCGAGTCCCTAGGAAGTCTTTTCATATTTGAAAAAACCTTCCCTTTAGGGGATTTGGGTACATATACCTCAGTAAACTGAGGTAAGTCCATCAATTCCTTGTTAAGAACTTCTTGCACAAACCTTGGATACATGAAAAAGGTCTTTTTGGATTCCAAGTTTGATACAAGATCATTAAAGATCATTGCTGAAAAATTGTACTTTCTGGCAGTGGATAAGCAGACCAAGGCATATGCAATGGGACTGCTGAACTCACTCCATCCAGTAGTTTTCTTGGAAATACAGTGCATCAGGGTATGAACAAGAAATCTCCATTGGTTGAAAAATTTTGACTTGTAGAATTTAAAAACACCAATGGGACCTTCATACCCCATTCTTTGTAAAGTAGAAAAGAGTTCTTCATTAGGAACAGAAGATATACCTGAAGCATCATTCAACTGAAGAGAGATGCGAATAACCTCTTCAGTGACTTTCAAGGGTTTATCACAGACCCTTGTTCGAATGGTTTTCTGCCCTTCTTCGACACTAACAGTGGCATTCTCCCAAAATTGTGTCTGATGTTCGATATAGATTGTTGGGCTCACCGTTAGGGCATAGGAGATGTGCGAGGATTTGAGAAAATCGACTATATCGTGGAATCCCGCAGCTTGTTTCGGCTTCTGAAGCATGGCTATTTCATTGTGCTCATCCACAAACTCCATGATTCCTGAGGATTCTTGAAAGAAAAGCACAGAGATTCTGGGGAGACTAGGTTAGAACGAGAGAGAAGAAGTAAATGCGAAGAGTCGTTATGAACTTGGGCGGGCAAACAGGGGTATTTATATGCCCTGGATTATCAAAAGCAGTATTAACTACCTAGCAGTATTAACTACCGAGCAGTATTAACTACCAAGCAGCATTAACTACCAAGCAGTATTAACTACCTAGCAGTATTAACTGCACTAGCAGTATTAATTACTGAGCAGTATTAACTGAGCACTAGCAGTATTAACTACTGAGCAGTATTAACTGCAAAGCAGTATTAACTACACAAGCAGTATTAACTACTGAGCAGTATTAACTACAGAGCAGTGTTAACTACTTAGCAGTATTGACTGAGCACTAGCAGTATTAACTACTGAGCAGTATTAACTGCAAAGCAGTATTAACTACACAAGCAGTATTAACTACTGAGCAGTATTAACTACAGAGCAGTATTAACTACTTAGCAGTATTAACTACTGAGCAGTATTAACTACCAAGCAGTATTAACTACTGAGCAGTATTAACTACCAAGCAGTATTAACTACTGAGCAGTATTAACTACCTAGTAGTATTAACTACCTAGCAGTATTAACTGCACTAGCAGTATTAACTGCACTAGCAGTATTAACTACTAGAACACAGGCAGTAGAAACTCTGCACTGTGCATCACTTGTCAAATCCTCAAATGTCATCTTACACATCACTTTTACCACTTCTCTTACCTTCTGCAGGATTATTTTCAAGAGTAACATGTCCTCCATCAATTCATTTGGAATATTGAAGGCAGGCCATGTTACCTGTCATGTGCCTAGAGCAACCACTGTCAACATGCCAAATGCTTCTCCCCTTAAGCTGTTTGGCTGCCCTGCACATCTGATAAATCAATTAGTTTTTGTTGGGGACCCAAGCCATAGTGGTCTTGGGTCTCCCTTGATCATCAAAATACTTACATTCTGTTTTGATGAGCTTGTCAAAGTGAGGAACATCAGTGCTTGAGTACTTTGTTTTGATGATAGGTCTAGAAGCAGTACTAACTGATGTAGAAGTGCTAACTTTGGCAGCACTAACATTGCTTCCAGAAGTACTAGCCTTCTCAGCAGTATTAACTAACTTAGCAGTACTAACACTAGAAGCAGTATTAATTGTTGAAGAAGTACTAACTGTGTTAGCAGTACTAACACTGCTAGTAACATTATTGCTTCCTGCAGTACTAACATTGTTAGCAGTACTAACTGAGTTGGCAGTATTATCATTAGTACCTTTAGGCATCCATACTCTAACACTTTCTGTTTCTGCCTTTATCATGTGGCTTATGGTTTTAACTTGTTTCTTTGCCACAACTTTCCTCACAGACTTTTTATATCCCCCACTCTTTCTGTAACCAGCAGGTTTTTGAAAATATCTTTGAGCATTAAACCTTTGGTTAACTGGATTGAAATAACAGTGTTTGGCTAAGTGATTTAGCTTACCACAGATGAAGCAAGGTTTTGGCCTGTTGATTCTGTTCAGGTCAACTCCTTGTCTCATAGCCCACTGGTTATTCCAGTTCCTTTGATTTCCCCTCTGATTATCATGTTTTTGGGGCTTGAGCTCTTGAGATTTCTTACAAGAACAATGTTTACAGGTATTGGGAGCCACAACTGTGGTCTGTTTGTAATGAACTCCCTTTTCCTTTTCAGTCCTTTTGATTTCAGTGTTCTTGACACATGGACTCTCACATTCCTCATCAGAGTCTACTTTGTCAGTCTCATCCTCAACAACTATTTCTTTTTCACAACGATCTATATTAATCTTTAATTCAGGTTCCTTTCTATCCTTGGTCTCTAACAAATCTGACTTGGGAGGTATGTAGTTGTTATTGTAGGGTGGAGGTGTGGTATTGTACCCTATCCCTACTTTCATCTTGTCATGGATTTGTGCTTTAATGATGGTGTCCATGGTTTTAGAAGCACATGTAAACTTTTCAACATCAAGTTTAACCTTCTCAAGCTCTTCTTTTAATTTCTCATTCTCCTCCCCAGACACTTTCAGCTTAATCTCATACTCATTCTTCTCCCACTTCCAATAGTTAGTATCATAGTGGTGTTGAAGTTCATTAGATTGAAAAGCTCTAATCTGTTCCTCAAACCTTTCTACAATTCTAACATAATCTTTCACATCTTTCTCTAGCCTCTTAAGGTCATCACACATACCCTGATTGTGATCCCTATATCTTTTGACAGCATCAATGCAAGCTTGAGAACAGAGTTTAGATTGTACCTCAGTGGGAATATCAGATACTTCTGCCATAAGAGCTTGATTCTGACAGGCTTCCTCAGCTTGATCACTCCAATCAAATCCCATTCCTTGTTGAGAAACAAGGGCTTGAGAGGAGCTTCTGTTTTGGTTTCCATTTGGAGCCTGTTGTTGTGATCCTCCACTTCTGCATTCTCTGGCAAAGTGTCCCATCTTGTGACACTGATAACACTCAACCTTGGACTGGTCAAAGCCTGCATCATCTTCTCCAATCTTTCCTTCATTACATGGGCCAT
The DNA here is from genome assembly GCA_033807775.1 of Saussurea involucrata. Classification (NCBI taxonomy): domain Eukaryota; kingdom Viridiplantae; phylum Streptophyta; class Magnoliopsida; order Asterales; family Asteraceae; genus Saussurea; species Saussurea involucrata. The sequence continues at coordinate 228,799,129 of CM066314.1, forward strand.
TTTCTATGATGTCCCATAGTGCATAATTAATAAGAAGAATGTATTGCTTGATTCTCAGTTTCCACATGTCAAATTTATTGGGTTTGAGCATGGGAGCCTTTGAAACAAGAGTACTGTGAGTATCCATTGAATTGTCCATAGCTTCTAAGATACCAACGCTCTGATACCACTTGTCAGGATCGATTCTTAACAAGAATTAAACTTCTTAGAAACAGAATTTAGAGAATCTTGCGGAATAGAACTCTAAATCAATTAATGAACAATCAATAGAAATTCAATACACTGTATATATCAAACTGTATTACTCACAAGTTTTACACCAAACCTCAATCTTGTTGAACAGGCTCAACAAGACGATTTCTACTTCTCTAGAAATAGGATCTATGATCTTGAGGTTAATTCACTCTTGAATGAATATCAAATTCTGTATACTATCTATCTTCTGTTTTCGTGTATATTCGTATCTGTTCTAATAGCTATCTATCAATACTATTTATACAAAAGTAATTACAAGATAACTATTAAAAGTAAATTGATCTTCTGAATCTTCGTTAAACATATCTTGATCAATTCCTTCTTTGTCTCCAAAAGTATCGCATACCAAACTTATCAACTCAGCAGTATTAACAATGATTTGGCTCAGCAGCATTAATGATGATTTGGCTCAGCAGCATTAACAACCTTCAGCAGTATTAACCTTCACAGTCTTCAAGCAGTAGTAACTCAGCTCAGCAGTACTAATCATGTCTAGCAGTAGTAACTTCTTCTAGCAGTAGTAATCTTGCCCAGCAGTAGTAACTTCTTCTAGCAGTAGTAATCTTGCCCAGCAGTAGTAACGAAGAACTGGCAGTAGTAATGTAGACTTAGCAGTACTAACCATACTTGGCATATCTTCAGTTCCCAACACTGGTCAACTGAAGAAAATTCAACAAGTTGATGGCATTCCTCTCTCTTACCAAATTACCATCTTTGTCTTCTTGGTGAGTCTCCTTTCTCTCTTCAGACTTCATTTAAATGCATAACATTTTCCTCTCTGGTTAGCTTTTATTTATTCTTCAATTTTCATCTTTACAAAGATCTCTTTAACTATATATTTCATTATTTGGATGTTGCATTTCGTAGAAAAGGGCAAAAGGGGCTTGAAGCCATTACCACCTAGAAGATCTGAACACATCGCCTTCAAAATAGTCCCAAATAAGGGATCATTGCTTTGTTGGAAATTAGTTTGTATAACCACATTGAATGTTGTAAAAAACACGTGGATCTTTCCTATCTATTATTATGCAGGCATGCCAGGTTTTACAACTTATTCTGGTTTTTATGAGGCTTGTGCTCCTAAGACTAATCATTCTCTACCTGTGAATATTAAGTCAATTGAGATATAACGGTTGTTCGATGCATGGAATCTATTAAGGTCTAGCAGTATGGTTACTGGCCATATGTTTAGTTCAAGAGTTGAAGTTATAGAAAGCTTAATGGTCTCTTTGATTCTATTTTGTTCCTTTGATTCGATAAATTGTTATTTGCTTTGCATGTGAATGATTTTATATATGCTTTAACATTCTAAGCTTGAGGGGCTAAGGGGCCGTTTACTAAATGTTTCCCTGGTAAGCTTTGGTAGAGCCAGTAACTTCGTACTGAAAATTGGAGAAAAAAAGACTTCCTGAGGCATCTTCCGTTTACCATTAAAATTAACAATATCACTTGCTTACCGGGTAAGATTTTAGTCCACCAAAATGCTGTCGTATGCTACAATTTTTCCGGTAAGCGTTAACTGGGTAGGAGTCTCGGGCAGTGCCTTGGCTCTTACCGGGTAAGATTCTTGGTCATTGCCATATTCATCCGCAAGGTAATTTGACTTGGTACGCTCTTGCCCGGGTAAACACTTGGTATGCTCTATAATTCGCAACGATATGTTTTTTTATTCAATGTTTGATATGATTATTGTTCTTTTTTCTGTCTTGCTTCTTTGACAGGCATCATTACTCGGGCTACGGAGTGTCTACCGGTAAGGTAAACCCGTCTTCATTCTTATGTCTAAACTAATGTTAGTCATTGTAGATACTAATAAAATTTGAGAACAAATATCAATTTTGCAGTTTGTTCAATAAAAGGTTGGTTTACATACAGTAACAACTTAACATACACAAAAAGTTCCATTGTATTCTACTATAAGTGACCAAACAATATGCTTGCGTCTCTGTTCTCATATCAGAGACCATAACTAACACCACGAAACACCCAAAAACATCCAAAATTGATCTTTAAATTACCTACAAGTGTACTCGAATTTACATTCAATGAACAACAGGATGCTTCACTACCAAATATGAGGTGTAATGCTTTTGGCTCTGCTTGATTATTGGCCCCTGAACAAGCAGAAAATGCTATCATCACCTACCGATGAACTGCCTGGCTCAAGTGCTCCGCATCACTCTTAATAATTTTGAATTTTTGATTTAGCTTGAAAATAACATACCACTTGAGTCATTTACAAGACTGAATAAGTTAAACTTCACTTTTTTTACATTGATCACAAAATATTAAATCTTAATTGTCAGTGCTTATATATGGCACTATGTTTGGCTGTGTGCATCTCTTGATGAACATCAGCATAACAAATATAAACAGGTTTTGACAATTCAAAATGTAGTTACATTTGATATTTTTTTTCTCATTTTTGGTTAGAAAATGATAAAATCTATTTTACGGCATGAATATATCCTCCTCAGCTAAGTTCAACGACAATGAAGTTAAGTCTCACATTAGTGTATATCTTATCCACTAAGATGTTGATTTTAAGTGAGATGTACCAAAATGTTTAACCATGTTTTCTGTATCTTGATAAAGTTTAAGATCCCGCCGCATTGCGCGGGCATTCAACTAGTATATTATTGATTGGAATAAAGAAATAGAAACAATAATATATATATATATATATATATATATATATATATATATCTTAGGTGATGTTCTGTTCATTTTCTGTTAAGACCTGAATCCATATGACTGTCTGAGTGGATATGGTTGTCTGAGTGTTAACATATAAGTTGTTGTTCTGTTGTTGGGCTGAATAAACAGTCTGAATTTCAGAAATGACCATTTTACCCCCAGTCTTTATTTTTGTTTGAATAAAACAATTGTTTGATAAAATTAATAAGTACTTAAAATAAACAGATTCTACATATATATATATATATATATATATATATATATATATATATATAAACACACATATGAGATAGCAGAAAATAAACAGATGTGATATATAATAGCCCCTTAGCAAGAAATAAATAAACAATGATATATAAACAGCCCCTTGCAGCAAGAATTATATAAACAGAGTGATATATAACAACCCCTTAGCAACAAGAAATCGATGGAGAAGGGTGAAAATGGCAGCAAAAGTAAAAAAAACACTGAAATATGAGCAGCAAGAAATCGATGAAGAATGAGGCGATTGGAAGCAAGACATCGAAAAAAAAGTGATAAATCGACAGCTTTTGTTCATGTACAGCAGCAAGAAATCGAAAAATGAAATATGAGTTCGTTCATGTCAGCAGCAAGAAATCGAAAAAAAGAGAGAATAAATCATACCTTAATCGATGGAGAAGGAGGTTGTGTAGAAGGGGCGATGATGGAGAGGAGCAGGTCTGTGTTTTTGTTTTAATGGGGTAGGTGGGGAGAGGGGTAGTTGGGGAATAATGAAGGCTGAATCCAAAGGACACCCTTTTCCTAGCTGAGCGAATCAGCCAATTGCTGAGCGAATAAGCCCATACCGAACACATGAATATGGCTGACCGAATAAGCCATATCCATTTATCAGCCCATTAACCCACAAAAGAACAGCCCCTTAATGTGGTATTGGGATGTCACATGAAAAGAAGCAAAAGAAAAAAAAACAAAATATTAATTTTGGTCCTTGTATTTTCGTGAAGCCAAATAACCCATGAGAAAGAAAAGTTAGAAAAGAGAAAAAAAAAAGAATTTAATTAAAATACCCAATGTTTGACTGTGACTTACGAAAATACCCATTTTTTCAACTTTTGCAAAAATACCCATTTTTTCCGCTACAGAGGCCGCGATCGCGGGCCAGGGGCTGTTTTGAAAATTATTGTCCCGCGATAGAGGGAGAGTCCCGCGACCCACACCTTTTTTTTGAATTGTAATTGATATTTACACTTTTAACCCCTATATTTATTACTTACTTTACTTTATACTTTTTACTTTCTTAATTTTAATTTTACATTTAACACATATAATCGTTTATTAACTAAAATACGTTAAAAAATAAGTTTTAATTTTAACAAGTTACACCATTGTACTCGTCTCTTCGATACCTTCGAAATGAGCTCAATATTGAATATTTTTGGATTTATTTATTTTATTATATATCATATATACTACATAATTTTTTTTTAATATTTACAATTAATATCCTTATAGTTAATTATTTAATTTATGGTACATATCTTAGTTTTTCAATTTTCGTTTTACACTCCTATCGCATTAACATAATAATCATATATTAACTAATTGATTAAATCGTCAAATTATTTGGATTATATATATATATATATATTTATTTATCGAACTCTTTAACATATTTTAACGTAATTATGTATGTTAATGTGATATGTTAAAACGTATTTTTTTAAACGTATTTTTTAAAACGATTTAATCAATTAGTTAATATATGATTATTATGTTAATGCGATAGGAGTGTAAAACAAAATTAAAAAAAAGTAAGAGATGTACCATAAATTAAATAATTAACTATAAAAGTATGAATTGTAAATATTAAAAATATTTTTATGTAGTATATATGATGTATAACAAAATAAATAAATCCAAAAATATTCAATATTGGGCTCATTTCGAAGGTATCGAAGAGACGAGTACAATGGTGTAACTTGTTAAAATTAAAACGTATTTTTAACGTATTTTAGTTAATAAACGATTATATGTGTTAAATGTAAAATTAAAATTAGGAAAGTAAAGGTATAAAGTAAAGTAACTAAATAAGCATAAGGGTTAAAAGTGTAAATATCAATTACAATTCACAAAAAAAGGTGTAGGTCGCAGGACTCTCCCGCCATCGCGGGACAATAATTTTCAAAACAGCCCCTGGCCCGCGATCGCGGCCTCTATAGCGGAAAAATGGGTATTTTTGCAAAAGTTGAAAAAATGGGTATTTTGATAAGTCAAAGTCAAACTTTGGGTATTTTAATTAAATTCCCAAAAAAAGCCCATAAATCTGGCTATAGCAGTAGCAGCCCAGCTTAGGAGAAGGAGTCGTTCAACAGCAAGTCAGCAACAACAGATCGTGGGAAAAGGCAAATCACGCGACTTCCATCGGGACTAAAACCGCACCGGAATCCGCGAGACGCACTGTTTGCGACCACCGCGACTCGTTCACGCAGATATACGTGCGGCAAAAACCCGCACGAAGCTTTTATTTTGGATCGAACGTGGCCCTCTTTTTTTTTGGGAGCGGTTTCTTCAAAAGGGAGTATAAAATCTGATGCAAACCGTCGATTAAAGGGGGGAATCATTTTAGAAGTCGATTTTGGGAGACGGGAGCAGCAAGGAGGTCGATTGGGGAGCAATTTCTCCATCAATTTGTCATCTCTTTTGCTCATTTTTTTTTTGTAGTTGTAACCCTAACTTTTATTCCAACAATTGTTAAGCTTTAGGTTTTGATGCATTTTCATTTGAGATTCCTATGTAAGATGTTGTGAACAAGTTTAATTGCTTGATTTCTTTATATTTTTCATTTGAATTTCGATTAACTTGATCAATTAACTGATTTCCTTTTGAAAAATAACTAGTTAGAACCAAAGGGCCTTTAGCCTAGCGGTATCGGAGCCACTTGATTTCGGTAAGGTTTTCAAAATGGGTTCTTGAAATCTTGCAATCAAAGCTCTATTAAGCCGAGCTTATGAGCTTATTGCTTTGAATTGGTCTTTTTGCTCAATCGGTAAAGCTAATTGCACCTAAGGGTTTAAGAGCTTGTTTAAACTCTTATTTGTGATTAAGATTTGGTTAAGAGCTTATTTAATTAATGTTTAGTTAAGGGAAAATAGAGGTTGTCAGAGCTTGTTGATAACCATGGCCAATTTAGGCTTGTTTTACTATTTTGCACCGTTAGGAATCGATGATAATGTTTTGCATCATTACTTGAAGTGGACTATTGTTGGGTTTTTTTTTATTCATCATTTTAAATCGGTTTTTAGTCGCATGTTTAGTTTACTTAATCAAATCCAACCATCCTCCCCCCCCCCCCCCCCATTTTACTTAATGTGTAGAAGTCGAATAATTGTCACGACCGATCCCTGTGGATTCGACCTGACTAACCACTATTACAATTTATGTTGTAATTTGGGATAGTTAGAACAACTTATTATTTGATGGTAAGATGAATGACTCGGTAAGCACTTATCAGATAAGCGGTTAGTAAACGACCCATGAGTTTTTAAGACAAAGAGCAAAAATCCAAAAGATGTAAACCCAAGTTAACTACTTTTCTATATTTAAATGTATGTAAATATAATTACAAATTATGTATTATGTAGATATAACTAGTTTTGTTAAATATTTTAACAAAGTTCTTTCATCGATTCTTATTTTAGCTAACGGATGGATCATGAAAGCATCCATATAGGAAATCCGGAATTTTCTACGTGGATGGTTATGGATTTTTTCAAGCCTCGTTTTGACACGAAGTGACCAAATCGGTCAAACAAATCATCAAATAGTGGTTTGGTCCGACTTGTTTAAGCGGTTTAGGATTACAGCTGTCCATGAGATATAAATCTGTATAAAATAACTACATACCTATGTTATTTTCAACAAAAAGCTACCCATATTGCTAAGAGGATTTCATTAAAAAGTCGGTGTCAACCATGGTTCGATAAAAAGTGATACCGTTAGATTAGATGATCTGATGGATGTGATTAAACAGACGGTTACAACAATATTAATTAAACTAAAAAACTTCACCCCTCTATTTTTTATTCGAAAAAGACGAAAAGTAAACAAATTTCGAACGAAATAAATTACACCAAATAAACGACAATATTTTTCTCGTTAATTTGACATCCATATTGATATACTTTTTCATCCGTTTTTTTGTGGTTTTCCGGTTTTCCATTTATTTGAGGTTTTTCCTTGAACCTGACCCTATATATATATATATATATATATATATTTATTAGCAGTTTGGCGGTTAAACCGCCAACCCAATACCTCAAATTGCACAGAAACAAAATTGAGTTTATAGGACGTCTAAAATAAATAAGCATCCTAATAGATTGTTTTATATAATATAGAACCAAACAAAAAAGCGTCTTATGTAAAAGTATTACAATAAGTTTATAGGACGTTTTTCGTAACAAGTTTGTAGGACATTTTCAAAATAAAGTGTCGTATTAGCTAATTTTATAGGACGATTTTGAAAAGCGTCTTATAACCCCAATTTTTTAGAGGACATTTTTTCAAATAGTGTCCTATAAACTTATTGTAATACTTTCAGATAACACGTTTTTTTGTTTGGTCCTATAAAACACTCTATTACGACGCTTATTTATTTTAGGCGTCCTATAAGCTCAATTTTGTTGTAGTGGCAGACCACACCACACCACACAATTGAATTTTGAATTTTTTTTTCAAACCAGTCTAGAACGTCAAATCGTCTAAATCACCAAAAACGGTTTGGATCGGTTTGACATAACCTATCTTAAAAATTATATTATTTAACAAGTAGAAAGTAAAACAGTTTATCGTCCTTTTTAAGAAAACAATGTACAATATTACTGAAATTGTATACACAAACAATACTATAGTTTGAAAGCACATAAGATTCAAACTTTTTAAAATTATTCAATCCGAATACTCCATGGCAAAGTAACCGGTTAGGGTACGTTTTATTTCTTAACAATACATGTGTCCAAGATCTTATCGTGCCAATAAAAGTACGACTAGCGAGTTCATCATGCGAACTCTGAATCCACTAATTGGTCCCGAGGGTTCCGATCATAGAGCTCCGGAAAAAGTCGTGGAGCAATGACCACTTCAAGCGGTTTCACCTTCGGCAACGAAATCCCTAAGCCTTCACTCATATCCACCGGCTTCCCCATTGGTATCAACAAATCAAACTCTTAAAGCAATCGAGCGAGTGTCAAATGAACAACTTGCAAAGCAAACGTGCTTGCAGGGCACATTCTCCTTCCGGAGCTGAATGGAATGTATTAAAAACTCTCACTGATAATTTACGTTCGATTGTTCCCCAAGAAACCTCTCTGGTCGAAACTCATGGGGATCTGACCAAACTTGTCGATCGTGATGTAGCTTCCACATGTTTACAATCAGGCGTGTCCCTTTGGAGACATGATATCCCCCAATATTGCACTCCTCAATGGCCTCATGAGGTCATGCTAAGGGACCTGGTGGGTACATTCCGAGTTGTTCCTTAACTATGGCTTGTAGATACTCTAGGTTTTTTATATCTGATACTTCCACCCATTTCTCTCGTCCTACATGGATGTCGAGTTTGTTGGTCCCGAAAGGGTTATATAAGTTTGTAGAAGGGGGGGTTGAATACAAACACGCGATTTTTACTTTTCTAAATTGTTTATTGATATGTATCAAACAATCTACAACTTGTTGCGGAACAAGATTAAGGAATAAACCTAATCTAAACAAGTTAAGAGAATCACTAAGATTTCTTGCACTAGAAATAAGATAGAGAGAAAATAAGAATACTAAGAATAATATTCTAACACACAGAATAGTAAGAAGAAGGAGATGGCCGAGCTCTTCATTTCTGAAGTAGGGTTTCCTTTATATATTGCATGCATTTAATGCACAACAGTACAACTTTACACGTGGCAGCCGCTGGTTGGTTGCATGGTTTGAGTTCAGTCGACAAAACAGTGGCCGCATGATGAACAGTGTAGAATCAGAGTTGGTTGTACGATTCTGGACAAAGGGATATCCGTTCTGACAAATCGTACGGAGACGTGCAAGGAGATAAGACAAAAGTAACTTGTAGAGGAAACTTCATGATCAGCGTTCACTGAATAGTTCTTTATCAGCGAGTGATAAAGTTCAGCGTTCCCTGAAGTCTTCTACTTGAAACTTCACGTTGAGTGGACAGGTCTTGGCTTCGCTGATATCCGCATCAGTTCATTAGTAGACTTGTCGCTGGTTCTTTGGCTTGATCTTCGACTTCAGCGTAGAACATAGTTGACGTGAAACTTGTCTTCAGGGATCATAAGTAAACAACATATTTTATCAGCGATCATCAGTGAGACTGAACAGACTCAGGGCTCACTGATGAACAGTATCGCTGAATGTATAATCCAAATAACGAGAGTTCCTATCAGTGGTACTGTAACAGTCTTAGTACTTATCAACGATAGTGAAACTCTAATACATATTGTCTACTTACAATTTTCACTAAGTGTTTCTCAAAGAGTCATTATCAAATCACTTAGGGTTTGGATCAACAATCTCCCCCTATTTGATTATGACATAGCAATAAAAGAAAATTGCTAAGTAAGAAAACATAAGGATAAATAGAACTCATAAAATATTTGTCCTATTTACTGTTTTCGGGGATCTTTTAAGTACTGATGGAGTAAAGTACATTCGCTGAAATTTTTCTTTAAACTTCGTATAAGTTACAGAGGGAAGTAGAAAAATTACAAGTACAACAAATAAAATTTACAAGTACAAAAGATATAAGCTGATAAAGATAGCAGAATTACAGGGAATCCTATCAGCTATACAGGTTCATCTTTAATGAGAAGTTCATCAAGGGAGTTTGTGGTAGGGATCATCCAATCAGGGACTTTCTCTCCAAGATCCTGATAAGTGCTCAATTTTGAGTACTTAAGCACTTATTTCTTTGGTTTAAATAGGACTTTTTCATTTTAAAATCCCAACTTTGAGTCCTTTTTATCTTGTTTTGCATTCTTGGAGCTAGGGATCATGATTTGCTTGTTTTACTATGTTGGTAGGCTAATTTAAGTGTTTTTGAAAAAATCTCTCAAAACAGGGTATTGCTGCAGCATTGGAGCAGCATGGATCTGGTGATCAAGGGGATGAAGAAGCCGAATTAATGAGCTGGAAATTGATATTTTGGGATTAATCTGATATTTTGTAACCCTTGAAACACTATTTGGATTGTAATGGTAGTTTAAGTAATTGCTTAGTTGGATATTGTACTTTTAGTTAGCTTATTGTACTATCTAGTTAGCCTAGTTGCCTTTATTTACCAAAGATGCCCCTCCCGTTTGTTATATATAGAGGGGCCATCTAGCCTTTTTAATCATCCATCTTAGAGCTGATCTCAAATCAGTTCTAAACCTCTCTTAGTTTATTTCCAGAAATCTTATGAATGTTTTTCAAATCTTCAAGTGTTCTTCATTTACTTTTTCTTTTTCTTTATATACACTTATGCATTGCTGCAGCACTGGAGTAGCATCCTAACCGCACCTTTACTTTCTTTATTAATCTTGCATCTCTAGTCTTGCTTTATTACATTCCTGTCTATACTTTTCAGTATTTAATTTTGTTAGTTATAGATCTACATTCCATTGTACTCTTGTCATTTACTTTATTGCATCTTACATTCTTGTCTTTACTTTTAAAGTCATTTTTAGTCATTTTTTTACTTCCAAGTCATTTACTATTCCTTGCATCATGTTTACTTTCCAAGTACTTTGCATTTACTTTGTTTCATTTCTTGTAATGAGTAGCTAATCTTATTAGCTTGGGTGTGAGGCAAAGGATGTTATGATGACCAAAAGAAAGTAGGCATTTTTGTGGCAAAAGTGATGTTTTATTATTCCAACCCAAGTTCTTTCAAGATAACATAATCCTTTGACAAATTGATCACTTTGATAGTGTTAAAGTGCCATGGACCTAGAGATAGGCCATTGCATAGCACGTCAATTTGGATGATTTAAGGGGTTATATCGAGAGAGTAACTTGCAATGAGAGTTGTTACTTTTGTTTTCTAAAATGATTCATTCTTGATAAGTTGTCATTTTCTCAGGGGATTAAAATGGAATAGACTTAGAGATAAGCTATTTAGGAGTATAAAAACTTGGGAGGTATGGGGGTTATATCGAGAGAGTAACTTTTAACAAAGAGAATTTGTTTTCCCATATACTTCGAGAACTCCATTTCCATCGTTCCTTTATCTTAGGTTCTGCTCAGAGATGAGATTGCTTTAGCTACTGGAATCATAGGATGGTAAGAGTCCGAGAGGAACGTGTCTCAAAGTAGATAATAAAACTAGTTTTTGTCACTGCTATGCTGCAGCATCATGCTGTAGCATTGGTCTGCTGGAATACGGTTTATCATAACATCACAAGTCTTACACCCTTGCTTCTCTTTTAATCTTGTTAATTAGAATCTGTGTTAATCATCAACCAACCAACCAAAGATAATTTCTTCCAAATCATCTTCTGAAATCATTTCTTTCATCATACTTTAATAGCAATTTTAACTCCAATCTCTGTGGGACGATACTTGGTATCTTTACCATTTTATTACTTGAAAAGACGACATAGTTCCACCTAAGTATACTTGCTTATTGGTTCTATTAGCACACGTCCATAGGTGTATTCCACGCACACATCAAGTTTTTGGCGCCGTTGCCGGAGATTGGTAAGCTAAAAAATCTATAAAAGTATTTTTAAAGATTTGATTTTTCTAACACCGTTTGGGAATTTTAAAGATTTTTTAAAAGTGGTTTATGCCAAGAATTTCACGTGTGGAACTTTACGAGTTAGATCCGGATATTGAGAGAAATTTTCACCAAAGAAGAAGAATTCAAAGAACATCAAACTCTCTCAATATGGACGGACCCCCACCCGGTTTTTAAAATAGACCACCAAATCCACCACCTTTAGAAAATCCCGTTCGGTCGCCATTGGAAAATCCCGTGAGACCACCTTTAGAAAATCCAATTCGGCCTCCGCCATTCTTTGTAAATAATCATCAAAATCCACCACTTTTTGGTAAGCCACCGTTTCACCCATTTCAGCATAATCCACCTTTTCAACAAAATCCACCAATTCATAATCATAATAATGAGGAAGGAGATGATAATGGATCTGTTGGTAATGTTGAACCACTTAACATCATTGATCTTGCAAACTCGAAAGATGGAAGAATTATGGACTACGCAATCCCAAGCTTTGAGCAATTAAATTCTGGGATTGTTAGGCCACAATTAGATACTTTGCATTTTGAACCAAAACCCATCATGTTTCATATGTTGCAAGCCAATGGTCAATTTGTCGGATTACCATCGGAGGATCCCCATTCTCATTTAAAATCTTTTATGGAGATCACCGATGTTTTTCTAATCCCTGGAGTTTCATTGGAAGCCTTAAGGCTTACGCTGTTTCCATTTTCTCTAAGGGATAAGGCAAGAGTATGGTTCAATTCATTAACACCATGTTCTGTATCATCCTGGAGTGATATGGCTGAAAAGTTTTTGCGAAAATATTTTCCACCTACCCGGAATGCTAAGTCCAGAAATGAAATTTGCATATTTAAACAACTGGACGATGAAGCAATTCCCAATGCATAAGAAAGGTTTAAAGAATTGTTAAGGAAATGCCCTCACCATGGTATTCCCTACTGTATTCAACTCGTAACGTTTTACAATGGACTTGATTCCAATGCAAAACAAATGCTCGATGCGACTTCAGGAGGGGCCTTTACCTTTAACACCTACAATACCGGTTATGAAATTCTTGAAAAGATTTCAGCAAACAATGGACAATGGGCTGATCCAATAGCTCAAACTTCAACTCAAAAGAAGACTGCCGGGTTGCATGAGATTGATGCATACACTGCATTGACAGCTCAGCTTGCTTCCATGACTAATATGCTTAAAAACATCACTTCAGGTCAAGGAGCACAGCCAGCTGTCACTAAACCTCATGCACATGTCCTGTCTGTGCAATGTGTATGTTGTGGTGAGGAACATTCTTATGAACACTGTCCTCACAATTCTGAATCTGTAAATTATGTTCAAAACAGACCTAGTCCTCACTCCAACACATACAATGCCAGTTGGAAGCAACACCCAAACTTCTCTTGGACTAGTCCATGTTTAAATCCACCTGCACAAAAACCACAAGGGAATGCAAATTTTCAAAATCAAACAAGCAGCTCCCAAAACAATTTCAAAGGAAATTTTCAAAGCAATCATCATCAGAATAACCGTAACCAAGGTTTTCAAAACACTCACCCACCTTTTCAAAACCAAAATCAGGCACCCTCACAAGATGATCCCAATGCCTCTTTAGAGACATTGATCAAGAATTACATGGCACAATCACAAGTTCAACAACAACAAAATCAGTCTCTTTTTAATCAACACAGCACACTTTTGAGGAACTTAGAAACTCAAATCAGTCAATTGGCACTTAACCAGATCAACAGGGCCATAGGTACTTTACCTAGTAACACTGAAATCCCTAAGGCCCCAGGAAAAGAACATGTAAAAGCTGTGACTCTTAGGAGTGGGAAAGAATTACCTGAAACTACGGAAAAGGAATTTGGCCCTTTAACCAAAACAGATTTTGAAAAATTGTCCAGAGCCAATCCTACTCCAGATATTCAGGTTGTTCCAAAACCACCAAGTCAAAAAGAAGACCAAGACCCTAAGATCACAACTTCAAATCCAACCAATGTGACCAATAGCATTTTGGATCCATCTGGCTTAAAACTTTCAAACAAAGCTATTATCAAACCAATTCCCCCTTACATCCCTTATCCCCAAAGGATGAGGAATGAAAAGGAGGAATTGCAATTTAAAAAGTTTTTGGATGTTTTCAAACAACTGCACATCAACATACCTCTTGTTGAGGCAATTGAGCAGATGCCCAATTATGCTAAGTTCCTTAAAGACATTTTGAGTAAGAAAAAGAAGCTGACTGAGTATGAAACTGTAGCCTCACTGAAGGTTGTAGTGCTCTGTTTTCCAACAAAATGCCCCCTAAGCAAAAAGATCTAGGGAGTTTTACCATTCCCTGCTCAATAGGAGGGAAAGAAGTTGGACAAGCTTTGTGTGATTTAGGTGCCAGTGTCAATCTCATGCCCTTATCAATTTTCAAAAGTTTAGGCATAGGAAAGGCCAGACCTACCACAGTCACACTCATCTTAGCAGATAAGACTATTGCCTATCCAAAGGGTAAGATTGAAGATGTGTTAGTCCAGGTTGACAAATTCATCTTTCCGGCTGATTTTATCATTTTAGATTTTGAGGTTGATAAGGATATTCCCATTCTTTTGGGAAGACCTTTCTTAGCCACTGGTAGAACTTTGATAGATGTCCAGAAAGGAGAGTTGACCATGAGACTTCAGGACCAAAAAGTCACATTTAATGTCTTCAATTCTTTAAAATACCCAAATGATATGGAAGACTGTTCAAGCATAGCTACCATTGAGTCATTGTGTCATGAGGAAGGGATAGAACATACCTGTAGGATAGAAGAGGAGGATGAGGAAGAAAGTGAGGAATATGATGATGACGATGATATTTCCATAGAAGAAGAGACTGCCCCTTTGGTTGCTGCAGCATTTGAGCTGCTGGAAAATAGTGAGCAAAAACCAGCCGTACCTTCCATAGTCTCACCACCTGACCTGGAGTTGAAGAAACTCCCATCTCACCTGAAATATGCCTTTCTAGGAAAAGAAGACAAATTACCTGTTATCATATCAGCTACCCTAGAATTGCATCAGGAAAAGAAGTTAGTAGATATGTTGAAGTTGCACACCAAAGCCATAGGATGGACCATTGCTGACCTTAGGGGGATTAGTCCTTCCATTTGTCAACATAAGATCATCTTAGAAGAAAAGAACTTCAAGTCCATAGAACCTCAAAGAAGGTTGAACCCTGTCATGAAAGAGGTAGTGAAAAAGGGAATTTTAAAATGGTTAGACGCAGGAATTATTTTTCCAATAGCCAATAGTTCTTGGGTTAGTCCAGTCCAATGTGTGCCTAAGAAAGGAGGGATCACTGTCATTTCCAATGAAAAGAATGAACTCATCCCAACTAGAATAGTCTCCGGATGGAGAATTTGCATGGACTACCGTAGACTAAACAATGCTACTCAAAAAGATCACTTTCCTTTACCTTTTGTTGATCAAATGTTGGACAGGTTGGCTGGAAAAAAGTTCTACTGCTTCTTGGATGGATACTCAGGTTACAAGCAGATAGCCATAGCACCATAAGACCAAGAGAAGACTACTTTCACTTGTCCTTTTGGCACGTTTGCCTTTAGGAGAATGCCCTTTAGACTTTGCAATGCGCCAACTACTTTCCAAAGATGCATGATGTCCATATTCTCTGACATGCTTGAAAAATCCATTGAAATATTTATAGATGATTTTTCTGTTTATGGTTCATCTTTTGATCATTGTTTGGAAAATTTAAAGCAAAGTCTTAAAAGGTGTGAAGAAACTGACTTGGTTCTTAACTGGGAAAAATGTTATTTCATGGTTACAGAAGGAATTGTCCTTGGTCATTTAATTTCAAAAAGAGGAGTTGAGGTAGATAAAGCTAAAATTGAAGTTATTGAAAAACTACCTGAACCAACCACTGTTAAAGGAATCAGAAGCTTTCTTGGTCATGCTGGTTTTTATAGACGTTTCATAAAAGATTTTTCAAAGATTTCAAAACCTTTATGTCTATTATTACAACAAGACCAAAAATTTGATTTTAATGAAGATTGCATAAATGCATTCCTTACTTTAAAGAAAGCTTTGGTGACTGCTCCAGTGATTGTTGCTCCTGAATGGGACAAACTTTTTGAAATCATGTGTGATGCAAGTGATTGGGCTGTTGGTGCAGTTTTGGGTCAAAGAAAGGGAAAGATTTTTCATTCCATCTACTATGCAAGCAAAACCCTTAATGAAGCTCAAATTAATTACACAACAACTGAGAAAGAATTATTAGCAGTGGTTTTCGCATTTGAAAATTTTAGATCATATTTAATGGGAGCTAAAGTCATTGTTCACACTGACCATGCTGCCATTAAATATCTCATTTCAAAGAAAGATGCAAAACCAAGGCTAATAAGATGGGTTTTGCTATTGCAAGAGTTTGACCTGGAAATTGTTGATAGAAAAGGGGTGGAGAACCAAGTGGCCGATCACCTGTCTAGGTTAGAAAAGTTAGTTGAAAGCAGGGAGGGAGGAGACATCATAGAAACCTTCCCTGATGAAAAGATTCTTATGGTGCAATCACAACTGCCATGGTTTGCTGACATAGCTAATTATTTAGCTTGTGGCATCAAACCTTCTGATTATACTCACCATATGCTGAAGAAATTTCTTCATGATTGTAAATTTTACATATGGGATGATCCTTTTCTGTTTAAACTTGGTACATATCAAATACTGAGAAGGTGCATTCCAGAAACAGAAGTGGTAGAAATTATGCAGCATTACCACCAATCAGCTTATGGAGGACATTTTGGCGACCAAAGAACAACAGCTAAAGTTCTTCAATATGGGTTTTATTGGCCCACTCTCTTCAAAGATGCCCATAACTTTGCACAAAGGTGTAATGAATGCCAGAGAAGTGGTTCCATTTCTCAAAGAAATGAAATGCCTTTGAATGGGACCTTGGAAGTTGACTTGTTTGATGTTTGGGGAATTGATTTTATGGGTCCATTCCCACCATCAAACAATTGCCAATACATTCATGTTGTTGTTGATTATGTATCCAAATGGGTAGAAGCAATGGCCTGTGTTTCAAATGATGCAAAAACTGTTGTCAAGTTTTTACAAAAACAATTTTTTACAATATTTGGTACCCCCGTGCACTAATCAGTGATGAGAGTACCCATTTTATAAACAACTTGTTGAGTAGAGTTCTTGAAAAATACAATGTGAAATACAGAGTTGCCACTGCTTATCACCCTCAAACAAATGGTTTAGCTGAACTCTCAAACAGGGAAATTAAAGGGATTTTGGAAAAAGTTGTCAAACCAAACAAAAAGACTGGGCTTTCAAATTAGATGATGCTTTATGGGCATACAGAACTGCTTTCAAAACACCTTTAGGTATGTCCCCATATAAGTTAGTCTTTGGAAAGGCTTGTCACCTCCTTTAGAGTTAGAACACAAAGCATATTGGGCCATAAAGGAATTAAACATGAACTTAGATGATGCTGGTAACAAGAGAAAGTTACAACTATGTGAGCTAGAGGAACATAGAAACAAGTCCTATGAAAATGCTAAGCTTTATAAAGAAAAGACCAAGAAATGGCATGACAATAGGATTAGACACAGAGAGTTGAAAGCAGGTCAGAAATGCCTATTGTTTAATTCCAGGCTGAAATTGTTTCCAGGTAAACTTAAGTCTAGGTGGTCAGGGCCATTCCTCATTCACAAGGTGTATCCATATGGGGCGGTAGACTTAGTTAACCCGGAGGACAATAGTGTGTTCAAGGTAAATGGTCAAAGAGTAAAGCTATACCATGATGCTGCAGCATCTCCACAGCATTACCGTGTGGAGGTGGTTTCTTTGTGCTAAAAGCTTCAAATCAAGATGGGAACTATCTTAAAGTTCCAAAATTGTTTGTAAATATTCTCCTCAATAAGTTGTTATATATCTGTATTAGTTGAAAGTAATGTGTGTGCTGATGTGCAGCTAATTAGGCAAACAGGGGAAACCAAAGGATGTTGAATCAATGCTGCAGCAACAGAAGTTTCAGCTTTTTCAGGAAAATCAGTTGGGAATCAGAGGGGAATTGAATAGGATTTTATTTAAACGAATTTAAGGATGGTACTGAAGAAAAAGGCAGAAAAGTATTCATAAAAGAAGCTAACCAAACCAGATTACTTTTGCCAACTAAACCAAAGCCAATAATAGCCAAAGGTACACATGTAGCTTCCTAAGTGTACTTTCCTTAAAAGAAACCCATGGGTAATATCCAAAACCCAGCTGTAATACATCTTCAAAATTCAGATAAGGACAATTGTCTTTTCAACTTTCTCCTAAAAACCCCTCCTAAACTAATTCCCTCACTAACCGACCCACTCTCTCCCTCTCTTCCACCTCTCTCGTCTCTGTTCCTCACAAACACCACCAAGAACACCCAAAATTCGAAATTTCTTCCTTGCCCTAACCTGGAACTTGATGGCTAGAGTAAAAAGGACCTTACCTCGTGATCCCAATACTGAAGGCGAAGCACCAAATGTGCGAAGAAGTGGCCGAAACAGGGATGTGGTACGCCCCCTGTTTCGCATCAAGAACCTGAAATGGTGGTTCTTGATGATGAATCTATTCCACCACTCCGACGTGTACCATTCGCAAAACCCTCACCGAAGAAGATGGAGAAGGGAGAAGGTTCTGGTATGAAGAAGCCAACCAAAGCATACCCTGCACCCCCTGTTACGACCGAAGCTACAGAGTCTCCATCAAATCTACTTGCTCTCGTTCCATACACAGGTCCACCATCCATTTCTGCTACTGAGGGTAAGAAAAAGGTATCATCTCCTCCCTCAAACACCCCTGTGGATGGTCTTTTCACCTCATGTTCGGAGGATGATCAAGAAAGACCCATTGTTTCCACAAAGATAAATGTGACTTTCTTTGAGCCTCATGAGTTTGATTGGCCTTTTGGACCACTGGATTCCACCTCAGATGCTCAAAAATCAGCTTCTAAAAGCACTGAGGTGGAAGAAAAATGATGAAATGGAGATGGAAAACATCCAAACAACTCTTGTGGTTCAAATGAGTCCAAATAGAAACATTCCTAACTTAAATAACACAATTTGGACTGATGAGGATGAGCCTCTGATTGAGAGAATAAAGCCTAAGAAAAGAAAATATTTGGGAAAAAAGCATGCAACCAAGACCACGGGGATTGAACAAATTCAGAAGAAAACAAAGAGAGTGATTGAGGAGGGTGAACCATCCTCATTGAAGCCTGTAGAGACCAATTGCTATGCTGCAGCAACTGTGCAGCATGAGCAATCTATGGGAAAGAAGAAGAAAGAGGCTGTGGTTGCTAAGTTTGTGAATAGGCCATCCAAACCACACCATGGTTTTAGCTCTACAGCTGCTGCCAAAATGTGGTCCAAATTCCAAAGTAGGATTGGTCTACCTGATAAAGGATTTGATGAACAAAGCATTAGAGAGTTCCATTTTATTAAGCAAGTTGTGGAAACCCAAGGTGAAACACCCTAAAATTCAGGGCCAATTTAAACCTCAAAATAAAATGCTATGATCATTAAAGATACCAAACTTTTATAACAACAAGGATCTACAGCATCGTTTTATATATAACATTTAAACTTGTCCTAAATAATCTTATTAATCTATTCTTACAACATAAATAGATTAACTAGATTATCTAAGCTTCGTCCTAAAAATCTCCAAAAGAAATGCTGGATCCCTTCACTTCATAGATTGATATGAAATTCACTCCCCATTACTTCTTTCCCGAACCTGAACCTGGTAAAACAATTCAACTTAAAACATTAGGCTTTCGCCTAGTGAGGTTAATCAATTGAAATTTAAAACCCAACAACTAAACATCAGGTGTCTCAAACCTGCATCTTTCATCTTACCAAATTACGTTCTAACCACCATGACTATTTCACCTAGTCATTAATTAAATAACAACAACAACTACTTATAATCCCACCAGATTATAAGGAGTTAAACTCAATCACCCATGAAATGCAAATTACAACTCGATGAAATTTTCTCACACTTCATCATTTAATAAATCCCGGAAATGCGAATTACACCTTAGTATAATTCTCTCACACTTCCTATCGCCTGAAATGCGAATTACACCTCGATGTAATTCTCTCACATTTCAATACCTCACCATCCTGAATCACTGGTTCCCAATGGGATTTTAAATCAACGGTGATCACAACAACCGGGAACCCTCACAGATGATTCAGAATTCGCTCCACCACTAGAATTACATTATAGGTCCCCAGCTAGTATGCGGTTCCCATTAGACCGTACTAAGTTGCCCACTAGACCAAATGTAAATTCTAGCCATCGCAACACAATAAATGTGTATCAACACCCGCTCTATTGTATACTAAAGCTATACAATTTCAACATATATTCCATATTTCTATATAAAGAATATTAAACTCCACGATTATCCCTACTTTGCCATTTAGCATCGGGGATTATCATCTCAATAACTGATAACAGTTTCCGGACTCATACGTAAGTCCTTATAATTCCGCATAGCATGGTTTTTACATTAATAACAGAGTTATAAACATATAACAGATAGCATATACATATCAGATTTCATGCCACATAACAGCTTCAAAATACAACTGGAAGTCATCAACTTTTCGCAACCCTCTATAGCGAAAACCACACTTTTCGCAAGCCAAAGCTGCGAAAACCCCCACTTCTCGCAACCCTCTATTGCGAAAACTATACTTTTCGTAACCTTCTATTGCGAACACTAAACTTCTCGCAACCAACTGTTGCGAAAACCTTACTTTTCGCAATCAACTAAAACGAAAAGTTACTGTTCATCATCATCCTCATTTCATTAAGCTGTTTCTTACCAGATTAAGCATTTAGCACAGAATTGATATTTAAGCTTGATAAACACATACACATATGTTTACATGTTAAGTTTTAAGGAAGAATTAATTAAACTCACCTCAATAACTCGATATAAACACTGCTTCACGTAAAGGCTTAATGAACAGCTTAATGGCAGTTTATCACAATCTCTAATTCACCACAAATTTCTTTCTTTTCTTCTTCTTTCTTCCTTCGTCCTTTCTCTTCTCTCTCGATTTCTCTCTGTCTGTTTTCTTTCTTTGTGAAACACTCACAAAAACAAAATCAGTATTTTACAATACTAATTTCCCTATAACTTGACACCTCATGACTAAAACATGAGTCATTAACTCATTTACAATATAAACCCCAACTTCCAAATTAATTACCAAACAACCCTCTAAATTAATTTTCAACCAGAATGTTACCAAAATACAATTTATCTCTTATAAATTACAATGGAAATTTCGGGATGTTACACAAGGGCTTGAGAAACTTTGTGAGGTCCATAGTTCTTACAACCTCCACTTATCCGAGAGTTTTACTGTGAAGTGGCCACCAACTCATCCTCTAGGCTGACTATTAGAGGTGTTCCAGTCCATCTCACGGCCAAAAGAATCAATAGCTTTTTGTCCCTCACACCTCCAAGCAAAACCGAATACCACAGATTGGTGACCAAAGCTACACTAGAGGACCTGAATGAGGCTGCTGCAACATTAGGAAAGCCAAGGACAACCTGGGAATACCACTCAAATCTGATGCTAAGGACTTTCAAAGCATCAAACCTTTCTGCATATGCTAATGTATGGATAAACTTGGTGAGACACTCCATTTCACCAACCACACATGACAGTACGATATCTGTGGAACGCATGTTTCTTCTATTTTGTATTATCACAGGAAAAAGCATCAATCTGGGAAAGCAAATGCTCAGAAGCATAAGGGAGTGCGCCACAAGAGTAAAAGGAAAGTTTTACTTTCCTGGTATGTTGACAAAGCTCTTGGTGGAGATGGGGGTGCCTCAATATAAAGATGATTTTATCGTGAAAGAACAAAGAGAGAAATGGGAGATTGATATGAAGGTTGTTTAAAGGTTGAGAGACAGGAAAGAGAAAGGTGTGGGAACTCTCGATATGGTAACCATGATGCAGGATGTACTGAGCCAAAACAGTATCCTCTTGGACACTATGTTGTGATGATTCTTCTTCTGATGAGGAAGAATGAACACCAGCTACTGGGAGATACATTGTAAAGGACCCCAGTAAGTACACTGATGAAGACAAGTGTCTTGTAGCTCTTGACACTAAAGTCAAAGCCATCATTGCCCTCTCTTTGCCTGATGAAGTTTATCACTCTCTTGTAAACTTTTCTACTGCTAAAGAAATGTGGTCTACTCTGTGTGTTCTTTATGAAGGAACTTCTGAAGTGAAAAAGAGCAGAAAAATCGCTCTTGTTAGAAAATATGAACTGTTTGCTCATGAAAAAGGAGAATCGCTTTCTGACTACTATAACCGTTTTAACAGTCTGCTTAATGATCTTAAGCTGTTGGGTCGCATTTATGACAATGAGGAAGTCTTATGCAAATTTATGGACTGTCTTCCTGAGTTCTGGGAAAACATCTGCACATGCATTAAGACAACCAAGGATCTTGATCATATGCCTCTCACAGCTCTTTATGGTACTCTCTTTAACTTTGAGCAAACCAAGCTCCAAAGGAAGTCTGTCATTACAGATATCAAAAGCTCTTCCCTAGCTCTTGTAAGTGACTCTTCCAAAAGATCTGTGTGCATTCCTAGAATTACATATCCTTCTGATTCTGACCATGATAGTCAGGAAGATACCAATGATCATTTGGAGGCATATCTTAGTGATGTTGATGATGAAGGTGAGGAAACCCCCGTTGACCAACTGATATATGGCATAGCCATGATGGCAGGTTACTCTAAACCTAGATCCCGTTTCTCCTCTAGTAAATCTAAATTTTCTAGAAAATCTTCTCAAAATTTCCCCAAGCACTCTTCAACTGATAAATCAAATGAGGAATGCTTTAAATGTGGGAAGAAAGGTTACTTTGCCTCTGAGTGCAGAAGCAAGCTTTCTGTAAAATCAAAGAACTCTTCATCTAGTCATCCCTTTTCAAAATCTAACAGATCAAGACCCGATTCAAATCACTCCTCTTCTCAAAGATCTGGCCAACCTGGTTCCTCTGTGAACTCTGACCGTGCTGAAAAGTACAAGGCTAAATACAAAAGAGAAAAGGAGAGAAATGAACTTCTTTCCAAAAAGGGAACGGGTCTGCTGGCTGAGTATCATGACTTGGTAGATGAACCCACATCTGACAGTGATAAGGACATGGCCAATATTTGTTTCATGGCAAAGATTGATGACATCAATGACTGTGAGGAAACTCCTTCCACTCTTGCTCTAGTCTCGACAGGATGCTCTTCCTCATCCACTCAGGTACATCCCTTTCACTCTCTTACTGATGCTGAAAAAGTTGAAGCATTTGACTCTTTAACTGTTGACTTCCATGATGCTAAAGATGCTAAGAAAAAGGCAAATGCTCAGATAAAATCTCTTTCTTCTCAACTTTAAATCTGTCTTTCTCAACTAAAACATTTTGACAAAATCAAAGCTGAGCTTGAAGATCTGAAAACCATAAACTTCACACTTGCTAAAGAGAAAAATAAGTTGTTCAAAAGACTTAAAGAGGAACAAGAAACTGTGAAAAAGTGGACTAACTCTTCTAAGAATTTAGAAAAGATTTTTAAAGACCAAATGAACTGTGATGACAAATCTGGACTTGGCTTTGGTAAAATGGACATTGACTCTTCCTCAACTGTTCATGTTTCCACTTCCTTTGTGCTTCCTCCATTCTATGAGTCCTCTGAACACCATTCAAGTGATACTCATTCAATGAACTCTGTTGATCTTTCTGAAGCCTTAAAGTTTGGGATGTTCATTAAAGCTAAAGGTGATGCCTCAACTTCTAAAGTTGAAGAAGCCCAAGGCTCTAATGACCTTCCTAATCCTGTTCATGAGCTAATGAAATCCCTACACATAGATGAAGCCTCTTCCTCTGAAATTAAGCCTTCAAAGATCCTAAAGAGAGAACCTCAACCTCTTCAAAACAGATTTTCCACTTCTGACAAAGAAAAATCAGTTGTCGAGTTCCATCCCAAAAGGAAAACTCCAAAGAAATATTCTGGTAACTCTTCCACTTTTCCCATTCCTCGATTTGTGCTTTTGAAAAAGCCATATTCCAAAGAATCCTGTCATTCACCAACAATTTACAAAGGAATCCTAGGAACCACACCTCTTGGTTCATCCCTTTCAGCCAAGATCATAAAAATCAATGCGAAAGGTCAAAACAAGGAAAGGGGTAATAATGTTAAAAAGGTTTTTATCTATAGAAAATGCTATAACTGTGGTGACACTTTTCATATGGCTAAAGATTGTCCTCTTGAGAGAATGGACAGAAACTCATCTAAAGATCTCTCTGTTTCTTCTTCTCACCCAAAAGGACCCATCTCCAAATGGGTACCAAAGAACTAATTTTTCCGTGACTGCAGGTTTATGGACATCAACAGATCTGGTATCTGGATAGTGGATGTTCACGTCATATGACTGGAAACAAATCTCTTCTTGTTAACTTCGTGTCGGCTAAAGGTCCATCTGTTATCTTTGGCGATAATTCTCGTGGCAGCACTAAAGGCTACGGAACTCTCTCAAATGGTTCCGTCACCTTTAATAAAGTAGCGTACGTTGAAGGCTTGATGCACAACCTCTTGAGCATAAGCCAGCTGTGTGATCTCGGTTATAAAGTAATCTTTGAACTGTCCATTTGCACGGTGGTTGACAAAGACATGAAAGCTGTACTTTCCGGGTACCGAAAAGAAATTGTCTATGTTATAGACATGGGACAGAGTTCATCTTTTGGAACAAACATCTGCTTTGTCTCTGAAAACTCTGCTAAAATCAGTTGGCTTTGGCACAAGCGTCTCTCTCACCTCAACTTCAAAACCTTGAACTCTCTCTCCTCTAAAGAGCTCGTGTCTGGAATGCCAAAGCTGACCTTTGTGAAAGAAAATCTGTGTGCTGCTTGTGAGAAGGGAAAGCTCACAAAATCCTCATTCAAGTCCAAGCAATGCTTCTCCATTTCTCAACCTCTTCAGATGCTACACACGGATCTGTGTGGACCAGTCAACACTCCAAGCCTTGGTGGAAGATGGTACATTCTTGTTATTATTGATGAATTTACACGTTACACTTGGGTATTTTTTTCTCAGGTACAAAAGTGATACTTCTGAAGAAATCATAAAGTTCATCAAAAGATCTGAAGTGATGAATGGGCAGCTGGTGAGATCTGTGAGAAGTGACAACGGCACTGAATTCAAAAACAGTGTGTTGGATGACTTCTTCAATGAAAAGGGCTTATCTCAGAATTTTTCAGCTGTTCGGACTCCACAACAAAATGGTGTGGTAGAGAGAAAGAACAGGACGCTGTGTGAAGCTGCCAGATCCATGCTGAGTGAATCTCACCTTCCGACCTACTTTTGGGCCGAAGCAATTAATACTGCATGCTTTACCCAAAATAGGTCCATTATTGTAAAAAGACATAATAAGACTCCCTATGAAGTCTTTTATGGTAGAAAACCAAACATCAGTTTTCTTCATGTCTTTGGGTGTGTCTGCTACATTCTGAATGATAGAGAAAACTTGGGCAAGTTTGATCCTAAATCAGATGAAGGCATCTTCATGGGTTACTCTCTCACCTCCAAAGCATACAGGGTCTACAACCTTCGGAGAAAATGTATTGATGAATCAATACATGTCAAGTTTGATGACCTCAAGGTATCATCTCTCTCCTCAGATGATGATGAATTAAATAGTTGGATCACCTCTTGCATTGGTGATGCTTCTCCTTCTCCACCTAACCCAACTATTCCCATACCTTCTCCTCAAAATCCTACCTCTCAGGATAATAATCTTTCCTCATCCTCACACCCTTCTTCAAACCAAGAAAAAAATCCTTTGCCGATCCAAACTTCCCAAAACCAAAATTCTCTTCAAAACACCACTCTCTCTCATCCCTCAAATATCCCTTCTTCATCAAATCCACCCCATACTTCTTCATTCAATCCTCCTGAAGATCTACCCTCCACCTCTCATCCACAACCTTCCTATCATACAGCTTTGCCTCCTGCTATAAAATGGACCAAGGATCATCCAATTGATCAAATAATTGGTGATCAACAGGCTGGTGTCCAAACCAGAAGAGGAGTAGGCAATATCTGTCTTTATGTGAACTTCTTGTCCCTTATAGAGCCAAAGAAGGTTGAAGAAGCTCTAGTTGATCCATGTTGGATCACTGCCATGCAAGAAGAACTTTCTCAGTTTGAGAGAAACAAGGTCTGGAGATTGGTTCCTCGTCCTCCCCGAAAAACAATCATAGGAACCAAGTGGGTCTTCAGAAACAAGATGGATGAAGAAGGCACTGTCATCAGAAATAAAGCCAGACTGGTTGCTCAAGGGTACAGGAAAGAAGAAGGAATTGACTATGATGAAACCTTTGCTCCAGTTGCCAGACTTGAAGCAACCAGAATTTTCCTTGCTCATGCTGCATACAAGAACTTCAGAGTCTTCCAGATGGATGTCAAGAGTGCCTTCCTGAACGGAGAACTAGCTGAAGAAGTCTATGTGAAGCAACCTCCTGGATTTGAAGATCCATCTCATCCTGACTATGTGTACAGATTGGATAAGGCTCTCTATGGCCTTAAACAAGCTCCTCGTGCCTGGTACGATACTCTAGCAGACTTTCTTTTGAAGAACAAGTATACTCGGGGTAAGATTGACAACACTCTTTTCATCAAACAAAGCTCAGGTAATCTTATTCTTGTTCAAATATATGTGGATGATATCATTTTTGGTGCCACTGATGAATCACTATGTGATGAGTTTGCTTCTCTCATGATGAGTGAATATGAGATGAGCATGACGGGGGAGCTAACATTTTTCTTGGGTCTTCAAGTAAAACAATCTTCTGAAGGTATCTTTATAAACCAAAGCAAATACATTTGTGATCTTTTGAAAAAGTTTCAATTTGATACATGCTCTCCCATGAAAACTCCTATGGCACCACCTCTAAAACTTGATGCTGATACAGATGGTGTATCGGTTGATGTCACCAAGTTTAGAGGAATGATTGGGTCACTTCTTTATCTTACTGCTAGTAGACCTGACATTATGTTCGCTACCTGTTTGTGTGCGCGTTACCAAGCCAATCCTAAGAAATCTCATATGGATGCGGTTAAACGCATCTTTCGGTATCTGAAAGGTACCATGAATCTGGGTCTTTGGTATCCCAAAGACTCGGGTTTTGATCTAATGGGTTATTCAGATTCTGACTTTGCAGGATCAAAGATTGATAGAAAGAGCACTACTGGAAGCTGCCAACTCCTTGGTGGTAAACTTGTTAGTTGGTCTAGCAAGAAGCAGCACTCAGTCTCCACCTCAACGGCTGAAGCTGAATATGTTGCGGCTGGTAGCTGTTGTGCTCAAATACTGTGGATGAAGAATCAACTGAGGGACTACAATCAGATCTATTCTCAAGTCCCAATCATGTGTGACAACTCCAGTGCAATTGCCATTGCAAACAATCCGGTGCTTCACTCCAGATCCAAGCACATTGATATCCGGTACCACTTCATAAGAGATCACATCTCCAAAGGTGATATTGAATTGCACTTCATTCCCACCGATGTTCAACTGGCGGATCTTTTCACAAAGCCTCTAGAAGAAGCTCGGTTCAAATTTATCCTAGGAGAACTTGGTATGTTAAATTTAGATATATAGAAAAATAGAGAAAAAAAATAGAAAAATAAAAAAAATAGAAAAAGAATATAGAAAAATCAAAAAAAAAATATAATAATTTTTTTCTGTATATATTTTTATCAGTTTGAATTTTCAAGTATTGATATTTTATCAGTTACAAGAAAAATCACGCATTCATCTCTCACCCTCTCTATTTTTATCATATCTCTCTCACCCAACAAACACAATCTTTTACCCTTCTCAATCCAAGTCACTCTCATCCTAACCACCCATTCTCTTACCCATCAAACTTTACTTTTCATCCACACCCTTTCTTTTTAATCTCAAGAAACACACCTTATCATCTAACCTACCCTCCAACCTTTACCCTACAAACACAACCTATTCTCCCTAAAACCTTACAACCTTACACTTCTTATCTTCTATCCTATATACCTCTAACCATACAACTTTTCTAACCACATCTCACAAAAACAAAAACAAAAAACAAAATCCCACACCACCGCCATCCTCTTGCCGAAGACCACAGCTGCCGGACATCTCCATTCGGCACTCTTGCCGAAGACCACACATGCCGGAACCATCACTGCCGCCGAGGTGCTTGCCGCTCCCCCCCCTCCGCCGAAGCTTTTCCCGAACCCCCCCTCTTTGCCGCTCGAACCCCTTCCCGAACCCCTCCCCTTTGTCGCACAACCCCTTCCCGAACCCCCCCTCTTGCCGGACACTACCCTTTGCCGCACCGCTCCTTCTTCCCGCACCACCCCCTTCCCGAACCACCCTAGTGCCGAACCTATACAACGCCTACCCCCTCCCCTTTGCCGAACCACCTCTTTGCCGCAATTCCCATTTCCCTAAACTCTCACCTTCGGCACCTTCCTTGCCGAGACACCCCTAGTTACTACCAAAACTCCCCACAACTTCGACCTCACCTCCTTTGCCGGACCCACCTTGCCGCCACCCATTTTGCCGACCCCCCCCCGAACACCGTAGCTTTTCTTTTACCTACCCTACACCCTAACCTGTCATCTCCCATTCCCTATACACTCAATACCTATACAAGATCACATCCTATTATCCACTATATCTTTTCCTTCTTCTCTTACCCACTATAAATCAACCACTTTCCTTCTCATTTCTTCAAATCTCCACTTCTTCAAATTTCTCTCATGTCTACTTCTTCTCCCAATCCCAAACCCAAATCTTCAAAGTTCACTATTCCCACATGCCATAAAGATCTTGTCTTCAAGTCTTGCAATCATATTGCAAGATTTGAAAATGATCCAGACTATCCCGATCACTTACCCATTTCTCATTTTCTTCAACAAACCCCTCTCCTTTATGCCTTCTCCAAATCTCTCAAAATGAGCAAAAAGCTCTTTGGATATTTTTGGTTAACTTGCTCTGTGAATGATGGTGAACCCAAAACCATTTCTGCGTGCATTCTTTCGGACACCGGTGATCATGATCTTACCTTTGATGTGGAAGATGTCTGTGCCGCTCTTCATCTTGACAGTTACGATTCGTATGCACCTTTTCCGCTTGACAAGGAACATGAAGATGTGGTACAAGCCATGAACTACACCGTCGATGCAAAGTACAAAAGTCCTGGCACTTTCCTGCGCAAATACATGGGTGGGGTATGGCATTTCTTCTTCACTCATATTATTTTCTGCTTAAGTCGCAAAACTGGAGGTCATGATCAATCCCCCTCCTATATCACCAATCTTGCTCATGCCATTATGTTTCAAAGAAAAATAGATTTTGCACGCTATTTTTTTGATGAAATTGTTGAAGTTGTGACTCCTCCAAAAAGGCCACATGTTGCCTACCCCCGGTTCCTCTCCATCATCATTGAACATAAAATGGGTAAATTACTTGATCTTGATCGCAAGTCGGCAAACCCAAAGTTCACCTATGATTTTCTTGCACCTACCATCACAAAGGCAATTCTTCAACGTCCACCAAAGGCAACTGACAATGGTCTTCTTCCAGGTATGGTTTCTATCCTTAACTCTCCCAATCTACAATGGGGGGATAATTTGGACACTCCTCCTTCTCAACTGTCCGCAAATCCCTCCAATGTAGTGGACCCTCCTCCCTCTTCCCGAGTGATACCGGCGAGCACTTCAAAAAAATCTAAGGCTTCCGGTACCTCCGCACTCTCTTCCATGACTTTGCCGCCGACCAAACCTTCGGCGGCTTCCCCAGTCATAAAACCTTCTTCAAAGTGGAGGCACTCCAAATCCCCTCCTGAGTCTTCCCTGAAAAGACTTAGGATATCCTTAAGGGCCAAACCACACCGTCCAGCTACCGATTCTCAAAAATCGGGAACTGTTGAAATTGTCCCTACCGGGCCCAGGGAACCTGCTAACCTCTTAGCTAGCTCCTCCGTCTCCTCCCAACAGGTTGCGATTGAAAATTTGGGGACCCACACTGCTCCTTCTTCTACCAACTTATTGGCGGTTGAAGATGACTTGGGTCTCTCTCCAGCCCAAGGTACTATTTTCTCACTGCACGGCCTGTCACCCGATCGTTCTGCGATCGATGTTTATGCACGACCCCCTACGGGTCCTACATGTTTACTTGACTTTCTTGTTGAAGATTCTCCAGGTGATCCTCCCTCTCAGTCAGCAACTGCCACCGAAGAAGTTAACTTGTCTTCTTCCAAAGACAACTCAATTGAGCATTCAAGCTCAAATGTTGCTGACTCATCCACCACTCTACCACTTTCTGGGGATCCTACCGACGATCCTATCCTTAACATGCTGGTGGTGTCATCCTCTCCTTCATCTTCAAGGTCTTCTCCTCCTCGTCGTCCTCCACCTATTGCAGCTTCAACCACCAGATATGTAGCACACCAACTTGACTCCATCCAGGATTCCATCTCAAGCTTACAATCTCAGGTTCAGTCTCTCCTAGCCTCAAATGCCAGTCTCACTCTCTCCATAACTGCCATGAAAGCTGCCTCAGATGCTCGTGACCAAGAAGTTCATAGGCTTCAATCTGAACTTCAAAGCCAGAAGGATATCAACTCTCAGCTCCTTAGTCCTTTTACATCTCTTCACCACAAGATGGATGCTCTTCCTGAAAATCAGGCTCGCACACTCACCACCTTTGCTGGATGGGTGAAACGTTATTACCTGTCTGCCGCTGAGGGGGAGAAAAGACCAGACATATTTACCAGCGACCGACCTGGTCCTTCTGACCCATCCAAAGCAACACAAGCAGATCCATCAGTTCAGGGGGAGCAAATAACTAAACATGCAGGTGCACTAAGTGAGGGGGAGCAATCTGAGTTCTTCAAAAAGTTCGAATGGTGCAAGAAGAAATTAATTGGAAGAACCAGCATCTCAAAGATTGTCAAAGCCAAACTTGCTACCCATAAAGAGTCAAAGGACATCTATGTGATACTCACTCGGGCTGATGACACCGTCACACCGGTAAGATTCCCTGAACTTGATGCTTATGGTGTTTCAGAATGGTATGAAATTGAATATTATCTCCAAGATTCTCAAAGTCCAAACTTAGCTGATATAAACATCTATCTCCGAAGACTCTTTGAAATTGTAAGTAAGATAAAGACTGGATTTCAACAAACCATCTTCCAAGATCTTGCTGCCAAAGGTATCATTCCTAACTCAAAGAATCTGAATCTAAAGCCTCCCTCAATCCCCAAGATGTCATCTCCTTCTGTGACCCAAAAACCATACCCAGGCATTTTCTTCAACAATGCCCAAGGTACTCAAGAATTCTTTCGATCAAAAGAGACGTCCATTGCTGACTCCAGCTTCCTTGAAGCCATCCTTCTCATCATCCCCGACACATTTGAAGGCACTTTCCTCCAACGTCACATCATTACTGAACTTCAGGAAAGGAAGAAGTGATCATGTTTTCCTTTTTATATGCTTTTGATATGTACTTGTAAACTTAAGATTACTGCTCTTTCAAGTTTTCAATACAAGTACATTTTTGTTAATAGTTTGTATAGTATACTTTACCATTTTTTTTACTTGTAAATGTCGGATACAATAATTAAAAAAAAAAACCAAAAAGAACAAAAAGAATGGACTATGTGAAAAGAACCCAAAAGAGTAAACAAGGGTCAAAAATGAATTTTTCAGGGTTTACTTCTCAGATTCTAAGTATGGATGTCATCCTCAAATAGGGGGACGTTGTTGGGTCACTTACATTTGAAGATGACCTCAGTCTCTCAATTTCACAATTCATACTTAGAATAATTTTTAGGTTCAAGCAGTTTAATTGTATAAAAATGTTCGGTGAAGTCGAAGATCAACTGAAGAAACAAAGTAGAAGTATATCTTCAAAGCGGATTGAAGATAGACTTCTCAACCAAAAATTAAGCTGCTACTTGAAGACTTCCTAAAGTCTTAGGCCAGTTCACTTGAAGTTTTTGAAGACATGTTGGAAGATGAAATGTTCGGCAAGATCTTTGAAGAAGATAACATGTTAGGCAAAATCCTTGAAGACATGTTAGGCATATCTTCAGCAAAGAAGTCTTCGACAAAGAAATTTCAGCAGGTATATTCACTTTATCTGCAGAATATATTCAGGATATCTTGCATTGATAGAGACATCATCCGAAGATCAGAAAAAGGTTCTTTGGATTTCTTATCTCTTTCAAGTAACTTCAGCTTCAACAATCAGGTCAACGCTTGAAGACAAAAGTAAAAAGACAAAATTAATTTTCAGAAGACCTGCTTCCTATCTGCCTTCCATGCTCTCTTTGACAAGTGTCCATTGCATTTAATGCATAAGGCACTATAAAAGGAGATCATCTTCAACCTTGCAACTCACCAGTTTACAGACTCTCAAGCTTTCAAGTGCTGGCGCATTACTCTCTCTCAGAAGTTCATTTGTTTTCTAAGTGTTTTACAACTGTTCTTATTCTCTGTGTGACTTTGTGTTAGATTGTTTAAGCAGATTTTATCTGTTTTGTTCCGCAATAATATTTAAGTTTTCTATGTGTAATTCTTGATTTTAAATCAATAAAGAATTAATTAAGTGAAAAATTTTGTGTATTGTATTCACCCCCCTCTACAATACTTGTTTACCATTGCTAATCCATAGCTGGGACCAACACGTTTCTTTAATCTCTGTATAACATCTATTTCATTCTCATCGATTTCTGACTTATGTTACCGGATGGATCATGAGAAGCATCCATCTAGAAAATCAAGAACTTTATGATACATTTTAAAATCGTTCATTTATAAGATGGTAAAAATATTCAAGATTTTTGTAATTTTGAATACTTTCTCTTTTATATATAATAGTTATCTTATCATGTATATATATGAGTTTAATATATAAAAATATATATATGATGTTATGTAAAAGTGGTTTGTCGGTTTAAACCACCAACCCAATATCTCAAATTTCAAACCAGACTAGACAGCACGACTGGGATTTTTTCAAACCAAACTAGACCGTCAAACAGTCTAAATCGTCAAAAACGATTTGAATTTGGTTTGACATAACTTATCTTAAGAAATTGTATTATTTAACAAATAGAAAGTAAAATGTTTATTGTCCATTTTAAGCATACATTGTACAATATCAATGAAACTATATACATAAACAATGCTATTGTTTGAAAGCACTTTAAAATATTATTCGGTCCGAATACTCCAGGGCAGAATTAGTAAGCGGGTATGTTTTATTTCTCAGCAATACATGTGTTCGAGGTCTGATCGTGCCGATAAGACTATATATGCCTAGCGACTTCATCATGCGATCTCTGAAACCTTTGATTGGTCTCGAGGGCTTAGATCATAGAGCTCCGAAGAAAGTCGTGGAGTGATGACCACTTCAAGTGGTTTCACCTTCGGCAACGCAATCCCTAAGCCCTCACTCATATCCACCGACTTCCCCATTGGAGTCGACAAATCAAACCCTTGAAGTAATCGAGCAAGTTTCAAATGTACCACTTGCAAAGCAAATGTGCTTGCAGGGCACATTCTTCTTCCGGAGCTGAATGGAATGTATTCAAAATTCAGACCCTGATAACTTACTTCCGGGTGTTCTTCAAGAAACCTCTTTGGTCGAAACTCATCAGGATCTGACCAAACATGTGGATCGCGATGTAGCTTCCACACGTTCACAATCAGGCGTGTCCCTTTGGAGACATGATAACCCCCGATATTGCACTCCTCAATGGCCTCACGAGGTCCTGCTAAGGGACCTGGTGGGTACATTCGGAGTGTTTCTTTAACTATGGCTTGTAGATACCTTAGGTTTTTTATATCTGATTCTTCCACAAATTTCTCTCGTCCTACATGGATGTCCAGTTCCTTCTGGACAACTTGTAGGACGTGAGTGTTGTTTAATAGTAAAGAGAGTGCCCACGTTAGTGTCTCGGCAGTGCTTTCTGAACCGGTCAAAATAAGAATCTGCGAAAATAATATGTATAATGTAGTTATAATTGTGTCAACTATGTCTAAATATCCTAATAGACTACTTTATAGAACTTATGTTTATAGGAACAAACAACTTTGCGTCCACCTTAGACGTGTTATAATAGGGTGGGACTTATTTGGACATCCTAACAAGTTTTTAAGACACTTTTTATATAAACTGTCGTATTGACATTTTATAGGATATTTTTGAGAAATGTCCTAAGAAGAAATCTATATACAGGACATGTCTATTTCATAAAACTTTTTTTCTTTCAAATAAGGTCTTAAAATATATTAAATGATTTATATCAAAAGTGTTCTAAAATTGTTTTTAAAAACTTGTTACAGAGGACTAGAAACTTTTTATTTTTAGAAAATAGTTTATTATGACATTTTGACTTTTTTTTGTTAACCGTGTGTGTCATGTCCAGCTTGCGCGCACCCAGGGCGGGCCTGGAGAACAACCACGAAAATCTCAGTAGCATTGCAGGACGCAGGACTCGAACTGGTGACCTCTGAGGATAATCACCAAAGGCTTAAGCCTTATTGCCAACTGAGCTAATCCTACAAGGTTAAAGTCATCCTATAAAACTGATATTGTTGCAGTGAATATAGAATTCAAACCGAGTTACGAACCAATGTCGTTGCCTTGATGATGGTGTCACGCCCGTGGCCGAACATTTCAGCATCGTTTGAGAGGTTTGACAACATCACATCCATGAAATCGGTTTCTTTATCGTCATTGTACTCCTTTCTCTTCTCAACATGTTCGTCAAGCCACTTTCCGAGGATGCTATCGAGCTCCTTTGCCGCTTGTTTCATAGCTTTCAAATGTCCTCCGATATCCATCCATTCGAGATTCGGAATCACATCCGACACAACGAAAACGCCACTAAGATACAACCCTTTCTTTATGGCCTCTTTTACCCGCAAGTCTTCATTGCCACCTTCATCGCTACGCCCATTCGAAAATCTTTTTCCAACCAACATTCGTAAAATTATATTGAACATAACATTCTCGAACCATTTGGTCATGTCCACTTTTCGGTCCCCGTTCTTTAGGGTCGACAACAAAAAGAGCTCGTTAAAGAACCACTTCACTTCTGAGTTACGAACACTCTTGAGCTTTTCTAGTCGCTGGCTCGTTAACATCTCCAAAGTAACCATCTTTCGAATCTCTCGCCAATACGGTCCGTACGGTGCCAGTGCAAAAACGGCTTGGTTATAGCCCATGTACCGGCTAACCGCCATGTTGGGTCTAGATGCGAAATTTCGGTCATTGGTGGTGAAGCATTCCTTAACCATCTGCCAATTGCTCACCACAAATGCTCGATGGCTACCGAGCCGCAGAGAGTAAGCCGGCCCGTAGTCATCGGCCATTTTTCCGAGGATTCTTGCCACCGGAGCTTGGCCATGAAGATGGTGGAGGTGACCTACAATTGGCAGCGCCCCTGATGGTTCTGGAGCCGCTGGTTTGATGGGTTTTTTGGGTTTTTTCTTATGTTTCTTTTGTGGGTGTAGATTAGAACAAGAATGAAAAGGCCTAAAATTGGTAGAAATTGAGCAAAAAGTTCCATTTTTGATGGTTTTTTGTTATTTTTGGAGATTATATGAGCAACGAGTCATGTTTATTTATAGTGTAATGAAGACCTTCTAGATGGAAAAATAGCTAGGGACTGGAATTAAGTTGACTTAAGACATGGTTAGTGTTTTGTATAAGTAAAATCGTATGTATGAATTAATCTGTTTAAATAGATTCAGAAGATTTTTGCTTGAGAGAGTTTTTTCTATAGATGAAAGAACGTGTTTTTAAAAAAAAAAAGCCTAACTTTCTGCATAAAGCTCTCTATTAAAAGTTTACTGAATAAGTCACTTTCTATATTATTAAACCACTACCAAACTGTTATGTATAGTTGACGGAATAAACTATGAGTCCCATTAAGATCATTAATCTGTTAACAAACGGGTTCTTAACGAGTTGAAAATTGGGTGCAAATTATTTACTTCAACAAATTCTTTAAAATGAAGAGAGTACAAATATTTGAAATTATCCAAACTTGTTCAAAATCTCTATTTTATTCACTTCGGAGAATCCGTTGAAAATGCTCTTATAAATTATGAATATTACAGAGTTCTTATAAATCACCTATATTTTTTGAGTTACTGTATAAAAACATTGGTTCTTATTTTGAATTTGATGTGAAATATTATTTTATTAGTCTTACATTTGATTTAAAAAAATATAACAAAAATAATTGTGATAAAAAGTATACAAGACCCACAAAAAATAGATTTTTGTAAGTCACTCTATTACTCTATTTTGGCTAACCCAATAGTAGATTCCACAGTTGCCACCGTTGGAACCAATAAAATAAATGATTGACTCATCGTATCATCCGAAGAAACGGAAAATACCTATTGTGAGATTTTATTGAGACTTTTAATTTGCTCCCGATGCAAAAAGAATTGACTTGAGCTTCGCTAGGACCCATGCCTTTATGATTACATTGTCCTACAATAATAAGGTAGTTTGGTGAAAAAAATTAATGTTTTAATTTGAAATAGGTAGTTCAGTAATTTATTAATATTGTCATATATTTTTTTTATTTCTGTTTGATATATTTAACAATGTTTTAAAAAACTCGTCACCAAGGCTTGTGTTTCACGCCATGTTAAGCCCATGACACGCCATGGCCTAATGCGCAGTTTTCGTAATGCGATATTTCATTTTTCTTTACGTTTTTAATGTCTTATTTGCAAGTTTTTCAATATATAACCTAATTTTACTTGCTTATTACTATTACTCATTGAGTAACACTACAAACATATGTTTTTATATAATATTATATATGAATTAGAAATTTGACGTCATAGGTCACGCCTTGAAAACGACATGGCTTCACTGTGACTCCCAAGGTTTGAGGCTTGGCCACGCCGCCACGTCACGCTCACGCCATTTAGAACATTGATATTTAATGAGACAAAAGAAACATACATACAAACACATAGGGGCTACATTTATTGGGAGCACGAGTAGGTAAGTGGTTCCTTTCGAAATTGCACTTGTTGGTTTTCAAGATGTTTACATTACCGTTGTGTTCTCGAGTTTTTTTTTTACAAATGAAAGGAAGGGAAACGGAAAGAAAGTAGGAGGAAAAGAAAATTTGTTGTGTTCTCGAGTTTTTTAAAGAGGGAAAGGAAAGGAAGGGGAAGAAAAATATTGTTGATTTTCCTCTCAAAACTGTTCGTTCAAAAGTGGAAGGAAAGGAATAAAGAAATTTAAAAATAGTTAAAAATATTTATTAAATTACACATCTACTCATTAATTATATTCTACTATGAAATAAATAAGAGTATATTGGTAAAAGTGACATTTTTTCTTTACTTTCTCTCCTACTCAAGAATATGAAAAATTATTTTATTTCCTTTCTTTTCTTTCAATCTCAAGAACACAAAAAAAAATTATTTCTTTCTTTTCCTTCTCTTCCTTTTCTTTTCATTTCCTTTCTTTTCTTTCCATCCAAAACTCGAGAACACAGCATACAAGCAATGTTATTGGCACCCCCTTTGATGTCAGAATCGGATTCGTTGAAAATTTTACTATATAGAAGTGCCATTAGCAATATATAGGGGTGCCATTAATCTCCCCCTTTACATTACTTATCTCGTACTATCCAAGACTTTAGACTTTAGGGTGCTTGATTCATATTAAAAAGATGTTACAGCATATCCAACAGCTTCCTCAAAATTTTTCTAAAATGGAGAACCATAAGTCAAATTTAAAAAAAAAAATTACATTCATCTCCAACAGATTTCTCATTTTAAAGAAACAAACATTGATTATAATATTAAGATATTTCATTCATGTATTAAAATGTTTTTTTCTCTCTCCAAATATTTATATTAAAAAAATTTATTGATACTCCCATTTAGTAATCATTTTTGGGTTTTCTCCATATTTGAAGAAAAACTCATCTCTCCTACTTTCTCCATTTTGGAGATAGTTTTGAGAAGATTATTGGAGCAAAATTATAGCTCA
Organism: Saussurea involucrata; assembly: GCA_033807775.1. NCBI lineage: Eukaryota > Viridiplantae > Streptophyta > Magnoliopsida > Asterales > Asteraceae > Saussurea > Saussurea involucrata. Next base: position 228,837,013 of record CM066314.1, read on the forward strand.
AAATCTCCATATTCTCCAAAATAAGAAAGTTGTTGAAGATGTTCTCGGTACTAAAGAAAATATAAATAATGAACAATTATTATATTGATGTTGTGTGGATGTGATGACACTAGAGTTGATAATAATTGATTCCATGTTTATGGGATGGTCCCATTTCCCAAATGGTTCCTGGGAACCATTCGTTGGTTTGAATGTAACGTGTTAAACATCCTATGTTTGACATAATGTGAATTGTGTGTGTTTGTTAGATCAACGGCGGATTCAAAAGTATTTTTTAAAAGATGACACTATTTAACTATAATAAATAAATATAGAGATGTTTTTTATAAATTCAAGATTTGTTTAGTGGTCAGTTCTTGTAGTAACCGAGACCAAAGTGTTAAGAGTTTCAAGTTTGGGGATAAATTTTATAAAGCTGAAAGTTGAGGGGTGTAACTTGTAAATAAGGATTAGGGTTAATGTCCAAATTATTGGCACAAAATCCTAGATGTGCCTTTCATTTCATGTTTTTCGGCTGAGTAGTAGAGAGAAAGGAGGAAAAAGGGTTTGGTGTGTTCTTGAGCCTTTGAATAGGAGATTAATCAATCTGTGAAATCTGAAGAAGGAAGAGTGGAGTTGTGTTGGTCCCGAAAGGCCTATACAAGTTTGTAGAAGGGGGGGGGTGAATACAAACACGCTATTTTACTTTTCTAAATTGTTTATTGATAAATCATTAACAATTTACAGCTTGTTGCGGAAACAAGATTAAGGATAAACCTAAATCTAAACAAGTTGGAACACTAAGGTTTCTTGCACTAAGAAAGATATGGAGATTACTAATAAAATCCTATCTTGAGAGAGATTTGAACTTGTCCAGAGTTAGCAAGTTACTTCAAATGAAGTGAGTTCATCTCTTTATATACTGCATGCATTTAATGCAATTCAGTATACGCTTTACACGTGTCATCATCGGATTGGTTGCATGTCATTGATCTTTGTTGACAACCTTAGTAGCCGCATGAATGAACAGTGTAGTATCAGAGTGGTTGTACGATCTCAGATTTTCGGAGGTTCTTTTCTGACATTTCGTACGGTGGCGTGCAAGGGAGGTTAAGACAAAAGTACTTTGTACGGAGGACTTCATGATCAGCTTTCGTTGATTCAGCGATTATCATTTACTATTCAGCGAATGATAAAGTTCAGCGATAGCTGAAGTCTTGTACTTGATACTTCACGTTGAGTGGACAAAGCTGAGTCTTCGCTGATCCGCATCAGTTCATTAGTAGACTTGTCGCTGGTTCTTGAGCTTGATCTTCGACTTCAGCGTAGAACCTTTGTTGACGTGAAACTTGTCTTCAGGGATTATAAGTAAACAACTAACTTATCAGCGATCACCATAAGGACTGAACAGACTCAGCGCATTATGGTGAACAGTGTTCGCTGAATGTTTAATTTAAAGAGCTAGAGTTCCTATCAGCGGTACTGTAAGATCTTAGTACTTATCAGCGATAGTGAAACTCTGATACATATTGTTTACATACAATTTTCACTAAGTATTTAAGAGAGGGTCATTATCAAATCACTGAGGGTTTGGATCAACAATCTCCCCCTATTTGATTATGACATAGCAACAAAGAAAATTGCTATTTAATGAAAACATAAGGATAAAAAGAACTCATAAAATATTTGTCCCTTTTACTGTTTTCTGGGATCTTTTCAGTACTGATGGAGTAAAGTACATTCGCTGAAATCTTTCTTTAAATCTTTGAATCAGGTTACAATGAAGAACAGAAAGATTACAAGTACAAGCGAAATAAATTACAAGTACAGAAGGATAACTGATACAATAGAGAAAAAGGAGATTATATCAGTTTTCAAAAGGTTCTTCCTTAATGAGAAGTTCATCAAGGGTCGTCTTTTCAGTGGGAATCATCCAGTCAGGAACCGTTACACCTTGTTTTCTTTTCTTCAGCGCTTCTTGAAAGATCAAGGGTTTTAGGTGTCGTGCCTGAATGTCCTTTCTGAAGTCACACCAGTAGATAAGATCTCTGAGCTGTTCGATTGGAGTGATTGGGAGCTCAGCGATCCGTTGAAAGCATTTTCGTCCGTCGTAGTCAAGAAAGAATATTCCATAAGGATTACTGATGACTTTACCAGGGACGAAAAGTTCACATGGTGGCAGAGAGATGTCAAGGGCAGATAGATCAGGATCAGGACCAAGTACTTCAGCGCGAGAGAAACCAATTCCAGTTTCATTTCGTATGACAGGTCCTGAATTTGAATCTTGACGTTTCTTCCTTGGAGAACCTCTTTTTCTTTTCGGCTTTAGATCAGGAACAGGAGGAATATCCACACAGGAAGATATCAAGTCGATCTGTCTGTTTATCAGCTTTTCGAAATGATTCTTGTACTTTGATTGTGATGGTTGGATAGCTAACCTCATCTCCAGCCATTCAGAGAGACCATACCTTTTTACAGTGTCAGCACGAAAGGTTTCAGATGTGCCATCTTCTCTGAACAGTTTGATGTCAACAATAGGTACTCCGATAGATGTTCTTCCAGAGATGAATACCTTGTTGATCTTCGCTGGACGATATCTGAAGTGAATTTTCTCTTTACACCAGATCAAGGTGGTCTGAGAAACTTCAGTTTTCTTTTCCACGATCTTCTGGGCTTCTTCCCACAGCTTTCGTTGGATTTGAATGGGAACACGCTTCAGCTTGGGGTCTTTGACAGATTCTTGAGTGAGCTTGATGGCGTATTCTCTGTCTTTCTCTTCAGCTTCCTTTCTTTCAGCAATGAGGCGTTCAGCTCTAAGGTGGTCCTGATATTCAGCTTTTGAAATTCTGAACTTAGGAGGAACTGGAGGCAGTTGATCAGGCCTTAGAATGATTCGCTGATCCTCGAATCGCTTTATTATTTCTTCTCTTCTCTTTTGATCCTCTTCACTCAGCTTTTGAGGAACTGAGGAAGGTCTCTTATTGCGCGAGAGAGGTTGTTCTTCTGGTTCATCAGTCTCAGAGATCAAGTCCAAGACTGAGATTATTTCATCAGCAGCAGCTGGCTTTATTTGTGAAGTCGCAACAGTAGAACCTTCAGCGACATCCTCAAACAGGGGAGAGGACTAGCTGAAAAGCAGCGATCTTACAGATAAGAATTGGGTAGAAGAACTTGGGTAGAAAAGATAGAAAAATAATGTGGATGTTTATATAGGTTTGGAGAACTTAGTGAGCTGTTGAGAAGTTCAGGGAAGGAAAAAGTAAAGTTTTAGTTTACCTGACAAACCGGCTTTTCAAAGAGAATCGCTAGATTTTCATCTTCAGCGAGGCCTTTGTCTTTGCTTTTCTCAGCGCCAGAGGCTGAGGGCTTTGTCTTTGTCTTCTCCCCTGATGGTTCTTTTATTGAGATTCCTTTAAGAGCTTTGATCCTTGGGGCAGGTTTGACGATAAAGAAATCATTGTCATCTTCATCATCATCATCATCCTTTCTTGGAGAGAATGATGGTTTGTCGTCAGGGATGTCGATGTCTTCATCTTCTTCTGCTTCGGAATTCTCAGCATCTTCTTCGAGTTGCTCCCCCTCAGATACAGAGACGAGCTTCTCGGTTCCCTCAGGGTTTTCATCTCCCTGAGGTCCAGTGGTCAGATCTTCATTCCTCTTTCCCCTGATAGATTCATCATGGGAAAGGTCTTCAGCGCTTTTGTTGTTCAGATCTTCAGCGCTTTTCTCCTTGGAATGTTCAGCGCTCTTCTCCCCCTATTTTTCATGATGACTGGGGGAGGAATGGGCAGACTCAGCATTGGTGTTATCTCTGTCTTCTGGGCCAGAGATTTTCACACAACCTTCAAGCTTTGCTATTCTGTCTTCTAGGCCAGAGATAGCAGGCGTGATTTTCCTCAGCTCTGTGCGATCCTCCTCTGTGAAAGATTCCAGATTAGGGACAGGGGCAGGAGCAGGAGCTGGACTATTTGCCTTGTTTACCAGTGTCTCGATCATCGTCTTCATAGAGCTAACGTCGGTCTTTACAGAGCCTAAGTCAGTCTTGACCTCTGACATATCACCCTCGAGTTTTTCAACCGATGTCTTCAGCGTTGTTACTTCGCTGGACATGGTCGAAACTGATGTTTTGAGGCTTGTGTAGCCAGTGTAGATGTCACAGAGCACCTTGGCAAAATCGCTGAGCGTCTTATCAAGACTCTTGATGTCTTTAGTGGAAGCTTTCTTCTCCACCACCGTTGTCAGCTTTGTCAAGTTCTCTCCAGCGTTTGTTACAGCTGTTGAGTTGTTGGAGAGTGTGGTGGTGAGACTGGACAGCTTTGTTTCCACGGACTTCAGCGAGGCGTTGATGTCTCCCAAATTAGGACCTGTAACATATAAGTACTTGTGAACAAAGGAAAGCTCAGAAGTTTCAGGTTTAGTTACAGTGTTTAAGGTGGGATTAGTACCTGCAGGAGGATTGATGAACTCGTCGAAGTTGCAAGTTCCTGAATAGTGTTCCATATCCTCTTCGAAAGTACGGTGAGGTATGGTGAACTCTGCAGGTCCTTTCTTCATCATTTGTTGAGAAGCATCAGCGGCGGCTTCTGGAATGATGGCATCTCCAGTGTTTGCTGGAGGAGTGTCCAAGTGAGTGGAGGGAGAAGCGAAGGTTAAGATTGGGGTTCGGGTTCTGAGTTCAGCGTTGGAATCGCTGACAATCACTTCATCAGTCTTTTGAGAGACTGAGGGAGGTTGGGTAGTTTCCAAGTTTCTAACCTCAGCGTTTGGAGACGCTGAAGTCTGGATTGGAGGGATGGCTTGCACGGGTGTGGCAGAGCGTACCACGGAACTTTCCTTCAGCTCTTCAGAACGAGCTGAGGAGTCTTCAGCATGGAATTGCTGGGGTTGCTCCTTGGTTTTCTTGATCCTTTTGGAATCAAGTTGGGTGTGTGAGGGTTTCCTTTTCTTATAAGGAGAGGATGTTGTGGCCGGGGTATCAGCGATTGGTATTGTCGCTGAAGGAGCCACAGAAAGCGGAGAATTTAGAAGAGAGAGAAGAGTAGAGAGACGTACCTCATTGGCGACAGGCTTGAAGTCGAGAACCTTAGGGCCAATCTAAGAAAGTTTCAGATCACCCTCTTCAGGATAGCTGTCCTTCAGGCCATATTGAAAGATGGCGCTGATGAATCGTGGGTAAGGAACCCATGCTGGTCTGTCAGCGGCAGAATCGACACGTTGAATCAGGTCTTCATAAATAATGGAGGCCCAGTCAATATTTAGACCTTTCAGCAGTGCGTATCCCATGGACTGCTGAGGTTGGGCGGCTTGATCAGAAGATCCGGATTTCGCTGTCATGCAGCTGATCAGGTGAGCGAAGATGAAATTCATCTCGCTGGGCATTTTGGATTTCTTTATCAGCGTCAGTTTCTTCTCAGGCTTCTTGTCCCTTCCAATATCCCAGATATAACCCATTGCGTCAAGGAAAGCAATGATTGCTTCTCTGTCAGCATGCTTTTTGTGGTCAGGGAATGGAATGAAGGGTTTTTCTTTGGAGGCATTTGGGAAGTTTAGGGCTTTGTGGATAATTGCGGGTGTGATCTTGATGGTGCCATACTCAGTATCGCTGAGTATGCAGTCTATGGTTTTGGATGGATCTTTGGCAGAAGGTAGCTCAGTGTGTCTGGCAGAGTACCAGAACTGGGATAAGAGCCGCTGACTGGCATGAGGTGTTATGGTCAGGGCTGTGTAGATGGGGCTGTTCTTCAGAAAACTTACAGCATCGTCCAGATGTGATACTTGCTTCCGAGGAGGAAACTCGAGAAGAGCTGAGAGGTTGTTGGCCTTAGTCCAATCGAGTTGATCCAGCTCGAACTTCACCTGGGGGCTTTGAAGATTTCCATTTCCTCAGAGTCAGTGGAGATGGATTCAGCGGTAACATTCAGCTTTGAAGATGCCATATCACTGTATTATCAGTTCAACCAAAGATGTTAACAGATAAGAATTATCTTAATGTGGAAAGAAATTTCCGTTAAGATTTTTCGAATCTTGTCCATTTCATTCAGACAAAAAATGTCTTAATGAAGATTAGGGTTTTTCTTGATTTTAAAAGAAAAGTAAAACCCATAAAATCTTGTATTCCAGTTTCTAAAAGAAAAATGGATACGAATGAAGAACAAGTTTAAGATTTAGATTTAAAACTTGAAGAACAACCATGAAATGGTTGTGTTCATAAAACCATGAAAGAAATGATTTTATTTTAAAAAAGTTCTTTTGTTTGATCTTGTTAAAACAAAGAGAAGATCGAAAACAAGTTATACGCATTTGATAAAAAATAAGAACATATTAACCTTGAAGTTTTGATGAAGAAGATGATGAACAGTTCTTGAGGTTTTTGAGAGCACAAATGCAACAGATAATTCTTTTCTTGCGGAGAAAGATTGTTCGCGTAAAAGACAAATATAAACCAAGAGTTGTTTATATAGGGATTTTTAGAGAGAGAAAACCTTGAGCGGGAAAAGGTTTTCATCATGACACGGACACGTGTTTGCATTTGATTGGAAGTTTGAACAAAACGTGCAAACGTGTGTCAGAAAGAAATCGTGTCGAGTGTTATCCGTTGCAATGACGTCACAACTGTCCTTTCACATTCTTTTAGGATGTCTCTGAGGTTTTGAAAAACTCAGGACTCTTTTGAAAAACATGAAGCACTGAATAGAAATATCAGTGAAGGTTTAAGGAATTTTCAAAATATCGCTGTTAAGGAAGAGATATTCAGCGATGCAATTTATTTTGAAATCTTGCATTTACATGCGATTGTCAGAGAGAGAAAACATACCTGGATATCAGTTTAACCAAGTTTATTCAGAGAGAAGATGATGAAATGGATTATAAAAGTTGATTTTATCCCGAAGCCTATACAAGAATGTATAAACGTATCGCTGATAAATGTGAACCGCTGAAGATTTTATCCTTCAAAGTTCAGCATTCCAAGCTCGCTGATGAGAAAGTTGAATCTTATCTCATCAAGAGGTTTGGTAAACAAATCAGCTAACTGATAATCAGTTGGGATAAAATGAAGTTCTATATCACCATTCATCACATGATCTCTGATAAAATGATATCTGATTTCTATGTGTTTTGTCTTTGAGTGTAGCACTGTATTGTTTGCTATAGCGATGGCACTTGTGCTGTCGCAATAGATTGGATTTTTGGATAGCTGAAGATCATAGTCTAGTAGCTGATTTCTCATCCACAAGACTTGAGAACAGCAGCTTCCAGCGGCTACATACTCAGCTTCAGCTGTGGAAGTGGACACTGAGTTTTGCTTCTTACTTGTCCAACTTACTAGCTTTCCACCCAGGAGCTGACATCCTCCTGTGGTGCTTTTCCTATCCATTTTGCAACCTGCAAAATCACTGTCTGAATAGGCGGTTAGATCGAATCCTAAGTCTTTGGGATACCAAAGACCTAGATTCGCTGTACCCTTAAGATATCGAAAGATTCGCTTTACAGCTTTCATATGGGATATCTTAGGTTCAGCTTGATATCGTGCACACAGACATGTTGCAAACATAATATCGGGTCGGCTAGCTGTAAGATACAATAGTGAGCCGATCATCCCACGGTACAGCGTGACATTGACAGGAACACCCTTTGTGTCCTTATCAAGTATCAGCGGTGGTGCCATAGGGGTTTTCATAGCTGAACTTTCAGTTAAGTCGAATTTCTTCAGCATATCTTTAACATACTTTCCCTGATTTATAAAAGTTCCTTTTTCAGTTTGCTTAATCTGAAGACCAAGGAAATATGTTAGTTCACCCATCATACTCATTTTATACTCATCTTTCATTCTATCAGCGAAACGAGTACAAAGCTCAGGGTTAGTAGAACCAAATATAATGTCATCAACATATATTTGAACTAAAATGATATGACCTTTTACTTTTCTAAAAAACAAAGTTTTATCAATCTTACCTCGCTCAAATTTTTCAATATGGAGATAAGTAGAGAGAGTATCATACCATGCACGTGGAGCTTGCTTTAAGCCATAAAGTGCCTTGTCCAGTTTATAAACATAACCTGGACGCTTAGGATCTGAGAATCCTGGAGGTTGTTCCACATATACTTCTTCATTCAGCTTTCCATTTAGAAACGCTGACTTAACATCCATCTGATGTACAGTGAAGTTTTTGTGTACAGCATATGCTAAGAAAAGACGAATAGATTCAAGTCTTGCTACTGGAGCAAAAGTTTCGTCATAATCTATGCCTTCCTCTTGTCTGTATCCCTGAGCAACAAGACGAGCTTTGTTGCGAGTTACAGTACCATGTTCGTCCAACTTGTTTCGATAGACCCATTTAGTGCCTATCACCGTTTTGTCAGTTGGTCTACGAACAAGTTTCCAAACTTTGTTTCTTTCGAATTCAGTCAGCTCTTTTTGCATAGCGCTGACCCAGTTTGGATCTATGAGGGCATCATCTATTTTCTTTGGTTCAGTTAGAGAAATAAAGTTAACAAATAAACAAATATTACCTGCACTTCTACGAGTCTGAATACCAGCGTTGGGATCACCAAGAATTTGATCGATTGGGTGATTTACAGTCCATCGCTGAGCCGGAGCATGCGTCGCTGACTCAGTCTGAACTGGAGAAACTGAAGATGAGGCTTCAGCTACTTCTGGATTATCAGCTAAGAGAGGAATGTTTGCGTTTGCCACTTCATTCACTGATTGCTGAGAAATAGATGGAATTTCTGAGACATTTGGATCAACTGCAGGTATAGTGTTTATAGGAACAACTGAGACCCAAGATGTTTCAGCTTCACTATTTTGCATATTTGGAATGATAGAAGGACCATCATTTTCTACTGTGTGAGCATGAGGAGTGAGAACATCTTCTGAATCACCAAGATGAGAATACATCCATTGATTCAGTTCTTCTGTATCAGCGTTCGGTTTAGAGTTCGCTGAACGGGATTCGTCAAACGTGACGTGAATAGTTTCTTCTACAGTTTGTCTTCTTCGGTTGAAGACTCTGAAGGCTTTGGAAACTGAGGAGTATCCAAGAAAGATTCCATCATCAGCCTTAGGATCAAACTTTCCAAGGGCATCTCTGTTGTTCAGTATGAAACACTGACATCCAAAGATGTGAAGAAAGCTGATTGAAGGCTTTCTCCCATGAAAGAGTTCATAGGCTGTCTTTTTGAATCTTTTAACTATCAGCGACCTGTTTTGCGTAAAACAAGCAGTGTTGACAGCTTCTGCCCAAAACTGAGTAGGCAGGTGAGAATTGCTGAGCATTGAACGTGCAGCTTCAATAATTGTTCTATTTCTTCTTTCAGCGACTCCGTTTTGTTGTGGTGTTCTCACTGACGAAAAGTTGTGAGAAATACCCTTGCTCTCAAGGAAGGAATCAAGAGAACTGTTTTTGAATTCAGTTCCATGATCACTCCTTATTGAGCGAACAGTCATATTGTTCAGAGTTTCCATCTTCCGAACAAAGGTGATGAGTTCTTCAGGGGTGTCACTCTTAGAACGGAGAAACATTACCCATGTGTAACGAGAGAATTCATCAACTATGACCAGCGTATATTTCTTTCCAGCGATGGATTGTTTGTTAACGGGGCCAAACAAATCCATATGGAGTAGTTGTAGAGGAGATGACACTGAGGAAACTTGCTTTGACTTAAAGCTTGCCTTGGTTTGCTTCCCTTTTTCACACGCTGAACATAAGGACTCTTTGGCGTATGAATGTTGAGGTAGACCAGTGACTAACTCTTTGGATGAAAGAGTATTCAGTGTCTTGAAGTTGAGATGTGAGAGCCTTTTGTGCCATAGCCAGTTAACATCAGAAGATGCTTTTGAGAAGAAACAGGAGTTCTCAGTGGTTGTTGAGTCCATGTTTATAACGTAAACATTTTCCAAACGATAACCGCTGAGAGCTATCTTCTCCTTTTTGTCAGAGACAAAGCAGGATTCCTTAGTGAAAATCACTTTGTTATCCATGTCGCAAAGCTGACTGATGCTTAGAAGATTATGCTTCAGCCCTTCAACATATGCGACTCTTCTGAAGGAGGTTGTACCATTTGAAAGTACACCATACCCTCTGGTATGTCCTTTTCCATTTCCACCGAAAGTCACAGAGGGACCCTTCTCTTCCTTGTATTCAGCGAGCAGGTTTTTCTTTCCAGTCATGTGTCTAGAGCATCCGCTATCGAGATACCAGATACCCTTCTTAACCTGCAATACAAAGGAAGATTAGTTTTTCTTGGGTACCCACTTCACCATGTATACGCGTTTGTCAGTGGAAGTAGTTGGAATGGGTTCAGCAGTCTTCGCAGCATTTGAAGATTCAGCTTTGTCTTTCTTCACTTTGGTCAATTTCTTGACCTCGGCGGTAGGAGTCACCTTGACCTGAATTGCAACTGGTTTGGTCTTCTTGGGTGCTATCTTCACCTTAGCTATCTTATCAGCTTTGGTGGCTGTGGGACACTTACTTGCAATATGATCGGTAAGTCCACAGTGATAACATTTCCTATAACTAAAATTAGTTCTAGGACCACTTGAGTGCTGAGCTTTTAATTTGGAATTAGAAGTGCCAGCACCAAGTACACTATTGGTTTTTGAAATAGGACGAACATTCAGTTCTTCAGATTTCTTACCAAGGATATCTACTCTGAGTCTAGGAGTAGGTCGCTGAACTGATCCAGAGGTCTGATTTCTAGAACCAGATGAATGAATCACTAAGGCTTTGGAAGCATTCAGCTTAGGTACTAAGGTACCCTTCTGAGGATTTTGATAAATAACAATTCCTTTACCTTTGTCTTTAGAGACAGAGGTAGGTTTTGAATAAACCATTTTCTCCTTACCTTTTGAGGAGGTAGGAGTTTCCTCAGGGATTGGTGTAACCGACGAGGAGTACTGAGATGAAGAAGTGTCAGCTACTGAGGATACGAACGTTCCAAATTTAAGCATTGAACGTTCAGTGGTTGGTATTGGAGTATCATATTTATAACCCAGACCACGTTTATCACTCAGAGGAATCTGAGCCTTAATTATCTCAGTGATCTTTGTTGAAGAATTACACCATCCTTCAACAGTAGCTTGTTCAGCTTTTAATGCAGCGATAGCTTCCGCTCGTTCGATTTTGACTAGCTGATTTAAATGGACTTGATCTTTAAAATCTTCTTCAAATTTAGAAAGCTTTTCTATTTGAAGGTGGCAGTTTTTAAGCTTTTCAGCGAGATCAAGATTTTGGTTTTCAACCACAGCTTTGCCGTTCATGGCTTCGTATAAACTTCTAGTCAGCAGTTCGATTTTACGGAGACTATCAGCTTCATCAATATTTGCAATATTGGTAAAGAAGGAAGGTGATACCTGAATGGCAGATGTTGAAGTGGAGGGAATGTCTGAACTTTCTTCCTCTTCTTCAATCTTGGCCATGAGACATTGATTTGCTTCATCATCTTCAGAATCAGATGATGAGGCTTCTTCATCAGAAGCAGCCCAATCATAGTCAGCCATCAGGCCTTTTCCTTTCTTCTTAAAGCTTTTCAGCTTTGCATACTTTTCCTTCAGCTTTGAGTATTTGTCATCTTTATTCCTTGGAACAAAGGATTTCTTTGTAAAAGCTGAAGGTCTCATGATTTTCTTTGACCTGCACTCGTTAGCGAAATGACCTGTCTTTTCGCAGTTGAAACAAGTAGCAGTAGCCTTATCAACAAAAGCTGATGACTTAGGCTTGTCAGCTATAGAAAGAGTTTTGTTCTTTCTAAACATTTTCTTCTTGGCGAATCTCCTGAACTTTTTAGTTAGGAGAGCCAAGGATTCATCATCATCTGAAGAATCAGAATCTGATGACCTTTCAGAGTTACTTTCTAACTCAGTGATAGTGACCACGGGTCGCTGAGTAGAAGGTTCCTCTGAGATTAAAGCAACAGGGGTGCTTTTGGAATCTTTTACAAGATTCTTCTTAAGATGGCTAGATTGCTCATGATTCAGCAATGTGCCATATAAGGTAGCGAGTGTCATTGATCTTAGTTCTTTTGACAGCTTGAGACACATGGAATAATTGTCCCAGCTTTCAGGTAAACATTCTAAAAACTTTGTCAGCACTTCAAAGTTAGAATATTCCTTACCAACCGTTTTAAGATCTATAATTAAGCAATTAAAACGTTGATGAACTTCAGAGAGAGTTTCATTCTTACCAGAAATGAAGCTTTCGTATTGTCTTACCAGGTTGATCTTTCTTGAATCCTGGACTTCAGACGTTCCTTCATACTGAACACATATTGTGTCCCACATGGCTTTTGAGGATTTCAGGTTCATGACGGAATGGTAGACTTCGTCAGGAAGGGCCATGGATAGTATGGATCTGGCTTTCGTATCTATAGCCACTTTCTTCTTGTCTTCATCGGTCCACATGTGTATTTCCTTTGGAATCAGCCTTTCAGGAATAGCAGCTCGAGTTGCAGTGGCTGGAACTAAAGGATCAATAGTTACAGGGATGTGTGGGCCGTTTTCAAGATAGTAGGTCATAGTAGGGTCTACACCTTCTAGGAAGAGCATCATCCTATTTTTCCATAAGTTGAAGTTGTCTCTGGAAAATCTAGGGGGTTTTGCAAGAGAACCATTGTCTATATAATTTGTGTTTGTGTGGGAGGCCATTTTCAGAAAATAGCAAGGAAGAGAAATATCTTAGATTAGATCTTGTTTATGAGTTTAAACAAATCCGCTCTGATACCACTTGTTGGTCCCGAAAGGCCTATACAAGTTTGTAGAAGGGGGGGGGGGGGTTGAATACAAACACGCTATTTTACTTTTCTAAATTGTTTATTGATAAATCATTAACAATTTACAGCTTGTTGCGGAAACAAGATTAAGGATAAACCTAAATCTAAACAAGTTGGAACACTAAGGTTTCTTGCACTAAGAAAGATATGGAGATTACTAATAAAATCCTATCTTGAGAGAGATTTGAACTTGTCCAGAGTTAGCAAGTTACTTCAAATGAAGTGAGTTCATCTCTTTATATACTGCATGCATTTAATGCAATTCAGTATACGCTTTACACGTGTCATCAGCGGATTGGTTGCATGTCATTGACCTTTGTTGACAACCTTAGTAGCCGCATGAATGAACAGTGTAGTATCAGAGTGGTTGTACGATCTCAGATTTTCGGAGGTTCTTTTCTGACATTTCGTACGGTGGCGTGCAAGGGAGGTTAAGACAAAAGTACTTTGTACGGAGGACTTCATGATCAGCTTTCGTTGATTCAGCGATTATCATTTACTATTCAGCGAATGATAAAGTTCAGCGATAGCTGAAGTCTTGTACTTGATACTTCACGTTGAGTGGACAAATCTGAGTCTTCGCTGATCCGCATCAGTTCATTAGTAGACTTGTCGCTGGTTCTTGAGCTTGATCTTCGACTTCAGCGTAGAACCTTTGTTGACGTGAAACTTGTCTTCAGGGATTATAAGTAAACAACTAACTTATCAGCGATCACCATAAGGACTGAACAGACTCAGCGCATTATGGTGAACAGTGTTCGCTGAATGTTTAATTTAAAGAGCGAGAGTTCCTATCAGCGGTACTGTAAGATCTTAGTACTTATCAGCGATAGTGAAACTCTGATACATATTGTTTACATACAATTTTCACTAAGTATTTAAGAGAGGGTCATTATCAAATCACTGAGGGTTTGGATCAACAAGTTGGATTTCGTTTTCTGCCAGAACATAACAGGTAATCTCTAATCTATAACTCTAATCAGGGCGGTTTTATTGATTGTTGGAATAGTTGAGGAGTTTTCCTTGTTATTGTTATTTAAGACTCTAAAGTAAGATTTAATAGTCTTAAATCGGGTTTGATTAGTGAAACTAAGCGGGAAACGATTATAGAGCATTCATGTGGTTGTTTACTGCTTTATCGTAGCTTTTGAAGGGATTAGAATGGATTTTGCCTCTGTTGTTCGTCACAGCGCCTCGTCCGGAAAGTACCATCGATTGAGTGTTTCCAGATGATTATCCGGTAAGTCTCAATGTTTGGGGGTTTCCGGATGAGTGTCCTGAAAGCTTAGAACCCGGTACGTAGAAGGTATCCGGATGTAGTGTCATCCGGAAAGTAGAGACATCTGGAATGTTTCGTCGTCCGTAAAGTTGAGGGGTTCGGACAGTGGTGGTGTCCGGTAAGTAGAAAACGTCCGGGAAGTAGGGGTGTCCGGTAGGTTGTATCTGTACAGTTTGGTTAATCAGCTTATGTTGTGTCCTTTTATCCAGGAAAGTCAATTGGAAGTCTGGAACTGGTTAGAAACAAGAAGTAAGAGCACCAGGTGAGTTTTCTAACTAAATACGTGACTTTACAATGTGTTTTCCAAGTAAGTACATGATGAGAAATGCCATGCTTTACTTATATGCTTTTGACTGCATGAAAGTTTGTTTAAAGTTTTATGGGAGATGTATGCATACATTGTTTTAGACATAAACTGGCCAAGACGGGAGAGTAGACCCGCCAGTGCTCATGCGGGAGAGTAGACCCTTTTATGCCATGGAAGGGAGTATCCAGTAAGGCAGAGTGAGACTGACTCGTTGGCACCTTCGGGTGACTTCAGGGTGCCGTTTACGAGTGCGGATTTATCCGTGGAAGTTTTATGTGAAAGTTTTATGAAAAGTTATGTGAAAGTTTATGCAAAGATATTTGAAAGTTATAAAAATGTTTTGAAATGATTTTGAGAACTGTCAGGAGGGAGCTCACTAGACCACATGGTCTAACCCTCGCATTTTCCAAACTAAACCTTTTCAGGTAAGCAGATAATAGGAGGCTCCGGTAAGTATAAAGACCCAATTAAAATTTAAGAAACATTTCATTAAATAAGGAATATCCCAAAATCACGATCCCAAAATTTCCTTACAATAAACAAAATAGGTTTGCGGAAACAACCTACACAACTGAGAATTAAACTAAGTTGAACTATAGTGTCTCTACACTAAGCATCTTCTTCTTGCTAACGCCCTGCTTACTTGCTAGAGCCTCTCGATACCTGTTTTCCTGAAAAAGGTTTTGTTTGAAAAGGCGAGGGTTAGACCATAAGGTCTAGTGAGTCCCTCCTAACAGTTATCAAAGCATTTATAAACAGTTTATCCGTTTCAGTAATATCATTTATAAAACTGATCAATCAAATCATTCACGTAATAAAGTTCATTCCTCGTAAATCGGCACTCTGAGGTCACCCGTAGATGACAACGAGTCAGTCTCATGCTGCCGTGTAGGGTAGTACTCCCCTGGCATAAACGGGACACACCCCCCGACATGATCTGGCGGGCCACACACCCCCCCCCCCCCCCCCCGACTTAGCCAATCTACACCACAATCTATGTATGCATACATCCACGGAATAGGTCCGCCCCATAATCGTTCACATATAAACACTTTCACGAAAACTTTTCATAAAACTGTCACATAACTTTACAATAGCTTTCACATATAAAACTTTGAACATCTTTCATGCAATTAAAAGCATAATAATAACATGGCATTTCTCATCATGTAATCACTTTAGAAAACACTTTAAAAGCCACACATTTTATTTTAGAAAACTCACGTGATACGCTTGTTTGCTTCTCCTTACTCTGCCCCTTTACTTCCAAAGTCTACCTGAACGAGGGGACATATTTATAAGCTGACTAGGACTATCCGGACACTTCTCAACTGCCACACAACTTTTCCGGACAGACTACTTTTCCGGACAACCACGCTTTTCCGGACGACCACTCTTTTCCGGACGACTCTCCTACCCGGACACCCTGAGATGTCCGGACAACTTCTATTTTCCGGACGATTTACCTATCCGGATGGCATACTTATCCGGACGACTAAACTTATCCGGACAATACAATATCCGGACACCCTCAACACCCGACCAAGAACTTATCCGGACTCTCGCCCGGACACCTTCACACTTGAAGGTTTCCGGACGAGCGCTGGACGAGTTTAATGGTTTAAAATCCTTTTTCAAGCCTCTTAATCCTCAAGGTAAACCAATAAATTATCACTAAATGATCTGTAAACGATTCCCCAACAGATTTAAATAGCAAAACACATTTAACCATGATTAAATATCTCCATTGGCCTCAAATGACTTAGAATAACTATAACCCACCAAAAACTCAGAAATCAGCAGAATAAACTTGAAAGGAGTTATGGATTAGAGGTTACCTTAGAGATGACTTGCAGAAAACGAAAACCAATCCTACTCTTCTTCTGATTATGAGGCTTGATGATTCCTCTCCTCCAATTGCATAAACTCCCCAAGAAAGTTCTCCTTTCCTCTCCTCTCCAAAATCAGTCGTCACCAACAAATCAAAAATCAGGAAATGGAATGTTTCTCCTAGGGTTTTGTGCCCTTTTATACCCCAACACATACTTACAAAATAGCCCCTCCACTTCTAATATTATTAGAACTCACCACAAGGCATAAAGGTCTCTCAAAATTAGTCTCGGTCGTTACAGTAAGCGAGCAAGAGCAGGATAGAGTACAGATGCAGTTAGAGATAGTGCCACTTATACTTTTAGTGGTAGTTATTCTCAGTTGTATATAGGTTGTTTCCGTCAACCTAAAGTTTTGAGACGTATGTAAGAAATTTTGGGACCAAGTACTGTAAAGCTTATTATTTTTCACTATGCATGTCTCATTTTAGTCTGGGTCGTTACAGTTCCTTGCTTTTCAAATGAGAGGTCTCGTGTTCGAGTCATGTTATTGCAATTTTTTTAGAAAGATAATAAATATGAAACTAAAAACTAGAAAATGTCTATAAAAAGGACAAGCCTTGCAAACCAACTCTACCAAGGAAATAGTGTGTCCTTAGAGCATCTCCAACAGCTATGCTAAAATAGAAAGAAAAAAATTAGCAATTTTTTGCTTCCACAGCTATGCTATATTGTATGCTAAAATAGAAAAAATGTGAGAGATAATGTAAAAATATCCAAATTTAAAGAAATTTCTTGTATGCTAAAATTAGAGAAAAGAGGAAAGAGAAATAATATTTTATTCTTTCCATCAATAAAAAACATTGAGTTAAAAAGTTAAGAAGAGAGAAATAATATTTTATTAATTTATTGATTATTTTAATATTTTAATTAATACTACAATCTCTAAAATAGAATAGATGTTGGCGTTGAAAGCAATTTTTTTAGAGATTTTTACTTTTGATACTCTATTTTAGAAAAAATATAGCATAGCTCTTCTAGATGCTCTTAATGTGATTTCAAAATATATATGGTGGCACACAACAAATTGATACGGTTACACATTTCACAAACCTAAACTTTTTTATCCTTCAACGAAAGAATAATACGGTGGCACGTGCTACCGTTGGCACCACTACAGGTCCACCCGTGTGTTAGATAACTTATAAAATCGAACCAACGAACCCATATAGTCTTACGTGGAAAAGGATACAAGAACGGTAAGATGTAATCATGTTTTGCTTCTACCTTACAAAGTAAAAGAGACTGTTTTCGTAAAAACCTTTTTGCATACAGTTTTCGAAAACATTATTTTGCAACAAATAATGGTTTTAAATGTGACACAAAAGTTTAACGATTAAAAGTTTGGTTAGATAACATCTGAAACATGCTAGTGGCCCTCGCAAACGTTTGGTTCTTTAAATTCAAGAGTTTTAGGTATAAAATTGGATTTCATAACTGTGATTATATATTATTTTTTTATTCTATTTTCTTCTATAATTTTCTTGGATTATTTAATACAATTCAAAGTTTTTTTTTAAATCTCTGTTGATTTTTTCTATATGTTTTGAAAATAATTTAATTTTTGATGTTAATGTTTTTTAATAAGGATAGATTAATAAAACATTATTGTTAATAAGTATTTTTCAGTTACATATAATGATTAATTGATTCTATATAAAGTATGATTCCAACTAGAAAATTTGAATAAAATATTTTATATGTCAACAAAAAATAAAAGATGAACAGTCTCTTCAAAGTAAAAAAAAAAGTTATAGGTCAACTTATTATCATATAGGTTGGATTGTAGTAAAGGAACAATTTAATAAAAAAATTAATTAAAAATGTTCAAGAGTCACATTTAGTTTTTCCGCACAGGGCCTCGAAAATGTCAGGGCCAACCTGACTTTTTATTTTATTAAATTTTGTTTCACTAAAGAGGTCAACATATGTATTGTCATTTAATGTTGAAATTCAAATCTCAAGCCGGATCATAATTTCATTTTTGTGCAATTCAAATAAACATATTATATCATAATGTGAGTTGAGATATATCAGATATTGCAAAAAAATTATTGACCGCTCAAGTTATTCCCATGGTTTTAAATAACTTGTTATGGCCTCGTTATGACGCCGAGTGTTGACATTGTTCTCATGTTAACCCTTGTGGCTCTACTTTAAGACCTCATATTTAGGTTTGAGAGGTTTGTATTTTCTAATTTGAGATTTAGTTTAGTTTTTGGTCTCATATAAGTTGTGTTACACAAGTTGGATTGTGTTGGATTGTGTGTGTGAGTGTGATGATTTGTGTGTTTTTCTTGATTGGAGAAGATGGTTGGAGACTCGGAGTAGCCGGAAAAGCGATCGGAGCGGCCAGGGATTAGGAGGGTGATCGAAGCATTTTAATTCATGTTTTTTTCATCTTTAACTCTACACTTGTACATATTGCATTGGAGTATGTATATTAAATGATTCATTAATAAATGGCTAAAAAGACTAATGTGTGTGTTTTTATCAAGGTTCTAAATGGGGTGAGACGTGGCGTGGCGGCAAGGCCAAACCTCAAGCTTTAGAAGCCACGGCGAAGCCATGACGTTTTCAAGACGTGACTTGTGGCGTCAAATTTTAATTCATATATAATATTATATATAAAAACATATGTTTTGTAGTGTTTTTCATTGAACCAATAGTAGTGAGCAAGTTAAATTATGTTATATATTAAAAAACTTGTACATAAGACATTACAAACGTAAAGAAAAAATCAAATATCATATTACGAAAACTGCACATTAGGCCATGGCGTGCCACGAGCTTAACGTGGCATGAGACACAAGCCTTGGTGCTATGGCACGCCATGACGGCTGTACGACGAGTTTTTTAGAACATGAGATTTTATCTTATATAAGTTATGTGTGTTTTAATAAAAAAAAATAAAAAATCATGGTAAAATGACCAACATATTCTTAGAGTTAACGGATTGGAGCAAACTCTAATAAATACTGGAACCCAATTAGTAACCAAAAGTAAACTAGAGAAACACTCTGAATGTATTTATTTTAAATAAAAAATATCATATTCAGATTCTGAATAAAAGGAACTACCATATAATTTACTCTAAAATTAATACAAAAGTTACCACTATCTTTGTCTAGTAATCTTTTGTTAATCCCTCTTGATCTCCACCACGTTTTTTCATCTTCATATTGTATTCTTATAAAGTAAAATAAAAAAACCCAAGATTTTGATTAAAAACATATATTACCAAATGCAAATTAAATAAAATGCAACCATTATTAAATAAATAACAAATAAAATTATTTCAATTTATCAACGTTCATCCTCTTCCTAAATTCTTTTTTTGGTGCATATCAAATTTGGGTACTATGAAGTATGGACTTTATTTTTTGTACTAGGTTTCTTGAAATAGGGACCAAATAGATTGTTAGGTCTTTAATTTATACTAGTGCCCGGCACCACGCGTTGCGCGGTGACTAAAATTCAATTTGAGAATACTCAATTTTTATGGTGTCACCTCAATACATCAAGGTTTTCCTTTTATGTAGACATAAATGAATTCTTTCCATCTTTCTTATACACACACAATTTTGTTCTAATGTTTCAAATTCTCAATAATGTAGCGTAACTTTAAATCAATCCACAATTCACCATTTGAGAATACTCAATTTTCAAGGTGCCACATCAATACTCTAAGATTTTTCTCTTATATTTATAAATAAGATAAAAAGATGATAATGATTACTAAGATTTTTGTTTGCAAAAGATGGTCTTCCTGTAATAACCAAGACTAAATTTGGAAGGTTTTAATGTCTTGTGGTATAATTTAATAAAACTGAAAGTTGAGGGGCTAGATTGTAATAAGGGTTAAGGTATAAAAACCCAATGATTGGCACAAAACCCTAGTTTTGCAATCATTTTGTGTGGGGTACGGCTGAGCAAAGGAAGAGAGAGAGAGAGAGAGAGAGAGAGAAAGAGAAAGAGAGAGCAAGAAGGAAGAGAGAGAGAAAGAGCAAGAAGGAAGAAAGAGTCTTCCATTTTAATTGGAGAAAGAGAAAGATTTCAGCATCCTCAAGTTTTCAGGTAATCTCTCCTCTACATCCCTAATCTGTGATTTCCGCTGCTGAACTAGGTATTTTTGGAGGTTTTGTGTAACATCCCAAAAATTTTCAGTTATATTATTTTGTGAATTATAAACTAACTTGGGGGTTAAGTTTGTAATTGTTTATAAGTGTTGTTTGAAATAGATTTTTCATGTTGAGGGTTGTTGTGCAATTCTTTGAAAGTTAAAGGTTTATTGTGGAAATAGTCTTATGACTCATGTGTTACTTTAAGTGAGGTGTCACTTAGTGGTTAACTTAATCTAATTGTGAGAATGTGTGAGGGATTTGGTGTGTGTGTTACGGTTTGAGAAAGAGAAACCGAGAGAGAGGTTGAGATAGAGAAATCGAGAAAGAGAAGGAAGAAAAGAAAGACTTGCTGGGAATTTATCTAATCTGCTGTAGGTTTGAAGAATCATAAGGTAAACATCTCATTTTAAATTCTTCATCTTAGTAGTAAAAGTGTTTTTAGAAGATTTTGATGGGTTTTGGGTAAATTATGATGATAATGAGAATCTGAGTTTTTGGATGTGTTAAGATAAGTGTATTAAACATATCTGCAAATTGGCATAAACAAACATAGATTAAAAGTACAAAAAATCTGGGTTTAGAACGAACTTAGTGGACTGAGACTTGGTTGAATATCATCGAAGTCGCAACCTTGAGTTGCGACATTCATGATTGTCGCAATAGGCAATAGCGACTTGGAGTTGGATTCGCAGCAGACCATTGCGACTTGGCTTTGGAATCGCAATAGTTGGTTGCGACTTGGGTCGAAATCGCAATGGGCAGTTGCGACTTGGTTTTGAAGTCGCAACAGTTGGTTGCGATTTGGGGTGGAATCGCAATGGTGAATTGCGACTTAGTACTGTAGTCGCACAGTTGGTTGCGACTTGGAAGTGAAATCGCAATAGGTGATTGCGACTTCAGTTGGTTGCGATTTAAGATGTGATTTTAAGAGATTAAGGATTTTCAGTTGTAGAGGGTTCTGTTTTGATGATTAATATCAGTATATGTAATTGAATAATACCGTAAGCTGTGGTAGTAAAGAAAGGAGCCGTTACGTGTTAAAAAGGATTAAAAGGAGCTATAACGCATCAGGTGAGTTTATTCAACTCTCTTTAAAATTCAGTAATTAATCTTGAATTAGATGCTTTATATGTATGCATGAATATGTTATATGTGGATTTGATTAAATTAGAGATAAGCCAAGAGGGCGATTAAAAGTTGTGTTATGTTGGTTACCATGTTAAAGTTTCCAAGATGAGTTATATATGAAATTGATGAACTAGTATTTATTATTAATCTTGCATGCTAAGTTTGATTATCTACTACATGAAATTACTATGTGGTTATGAACTCTAAATATGATTTGAAGCTTTATTGAGATATTAACTTCCATGCTAAGTTAAAGAGGAGATAATTAAGAGATTGAGATGAGGAGATATTAATATTCTTGATATTTTATACATATAGAATATGTTCGGAGAAATGATACATTGTATGCTGGACGCATATAGTAGTATCGATTATTACATATATTATATTATGTGATTATGTGCTTTTACTAAAATAGGCATCCGGTCACCGAGGGCACTTGGGTACGGTATGATGGGAACCGATTACTCGCCATAGACCAAAGGGATGTAATTTTAGTAATTGGGTGTACCTTGAATCATGAGTCTCGATTTGAGTATCGCGATATTATAATCCCATGGGGACCATTGATTCTGAGGTGGAATGTGGAATAAGCAGAGTTTGCTTAATGATTCCCATTTCGATTTGGGAAGATCGGAGATTTCTCCGTGATGAGAGGAAGATTTGAGATAGGCATAAAGTAATTTGTAATCTCTACTTCCTGATTAAGAAATAGGCAGGTTTCGACTTGTAATTTCTTGTGTGTGATTATTGATTGTGAATCTGGAATGATTCAGAGTTAACTATTATGTTGTTGTTGCGATTAAATGAGTTAGTCGTAGGAAATTGGGAGTGGGGTAGATTCCCCGATTTGAAAAGGAGTTGTCGTACAGTAAGATGGGTGAGAACAGGTTTGAGTTATCTGTTCATGTTTTAATTATTAAATTTTATTTTGAATTGAGTATCCTCACTAGGCGAAAGCCTAATGTTTCAAGTTGAATCTTCTTACCAGGTACAAGCTCCGGGAAATAGCGGGAATGAGAGACGAGAACTTTTGGAAAGATTCAGACTTAGAGATACCGGAGGATCTAGAGATTTTTGATGCTTTTGGGACGGTTGTTTAGATAACTGGATTAATCTGATTGTTATGTTATGATTAGATTAATAAGTTATTTAAGTAATGACGTTTGTGTATAGAAACCTTACATTTGATCCTCAGGATATATAAGTTTGAAAGTTTTGATCATAACTTATGGTAAATTTCAAGGTTTAAATTGACCCTGTTTTTAGGGTGTTTCAGTATGGTATCAGAGCTTTAGTTTAAGCGAACTAGGTATGAAATTGAGATACCTAGACTTAAGCTGAGATGAGTTAAGTTATGATCCGTGAGTTTTGGGTAGAAGTACTAAGAATGGGTAGTCTTAGAGTCGACAGAAATACGCGAAGTTGGTACTGTAACAATGGTAATGAGAATTCTCATGTATGATATGTTCGCAATTTCAATTAGCTACTGTTATTATGAATATATTATTACACAAGCATACTTGTTTCTAAATTGTTACAGTGACTGATTAGCGGTAAAGTATGTATTGTATGTTTAGTTGTATAAACCATTAACTGATGAGTATTCGTTTATGCTCCATCAGAACGATGGTGAATACGCCCCCGAGGTCTCCAAATTCTTCGATGAATAGGAATTGGTTAGACGATGCTGTAGAGAGACAAACTGGATTGGGCGGAGTTCCTGATACGCCAACAAATTTTCTTTCCTTGGGAGGAATGCGAAGTCGAGCACATCCAGGAGGTACTAGTAATGCTGATCAAACGTCGTCAGATTCGGGTATGGAGGGGCGAATAATGGATAATGTGACTCGACTGATGAATGCTTCAATGGAGAGGCAAGCAGAGATGATGAATACTGTAATGGGGAGACAGGCAGAGATGTTCACGAAATTGATTAATGATCGAAACGTGGAACCAAGACGAACAGTGGCCGATACTAATGTGATAAATCCGACTGTAAATTCAGGAGTGGAGACAGATAGGAGGGTTGACAGAAACTGTTCCTACAAGACATTCCTAAGTTGTAAACCACCAGAATTCAAGGGAGATGATAATCCAGTGGTTTGTATGAACTGGATAAGAGAAATCGAGCAGGCTTTTCGTGCCTGTGAATGTACAGATGAGAGATCTAAGGTGAGATTTGGGTCGCAAATGTTACGTGGAAAAGCGTTACAGTGGTGGAATGTGTTGTCATCAACTGTATCGGAAGCAGCTTTGAATTTCGTAACTTGGAGTCAGTTTAAAGCAAAGATTTTAGAAGAATATTGTAACGAGCACGAGATGGACCGAATTGAAGAAGAGTTCCGGAATATTAAGAAGGGTAATATGTCAGTGAGAAAATATACCGAGGTCTTTATGGAGAAGCTAAATCTTGTGGGGCACGTGGCTCCAACGGAGAAAGATAAGATTAAATATTACTTGAAAGGCCTACCAGCAGATATGATGACAAGAGTTCGTAGTTCAAAATCTGCTACTTTGAGGGAGACGATTGAGGAAACTAAGGTCATAGAAGAGATGTATGTGAAAGATAAGGAGGAGAAAGCACAGGTTGGAGAAAAGAGAAAATGGGAGGGTCGTTCAGAACCTCCTCAGAAATTAAGATTATTCGGAAAGAACATTCGCAATGATTCTCATAGAGAACCGAGTTGGTGTGCAAAGTGCAGAAGTAAACATTTTGGCCAATGTCGAGTGGTCGGAAATCAATGTTTCAAGTGTGGGAAGATGGGACATATGGCGTCGAGTTGTACAGTGCCTGGGTCGGTTTGTTTTGAATGTCAGCAACCGGGTCATTTTCGAAAAGATTGTCCGAAATTGAAAAGAGGAGGAGATCAAGGAAGAAAGCTGGATATTCCCAAACCAACCGGTCGTGCATTCCAAATGACTGCTGATGAAGCGAAGGGGTCAAAGGACGTGGTCTCGGGTACATTTCTTATAAACTCTGTTCCTGCACGTGTGTTGTTTGATAGTGGTGCAAATTATTCTTTTGTATCCAAGTTGTTTCAACATAAATTAGCTATGCATGTTACTACTCTAGGAGATGCCTTAGTAGTCGAAATAGCTAATGGAGTTCAAACTTTGGTTAAGGAGAGCCTGGCCGATTGTAAGATTATGATAGAGGGAACAGAATTTCCGATTAACTTGTTGTTAATGGAAATTGGGAGTTTTGATATTGTAGTAGGGATGGACTGGTTGAGCAACAACCAGGCAGAAATTATGTGCACAAAGAAGCTGATTCGAATTCCAATGGGCGAGAAAGATAGTGTATTCGTGTTCGGAGAAAAACAGGAAGGAGAAATTCCGTTGATTTCAGTGATGAAGGCGCGGAAATGTTTATCGAAAGGGTGTTGGTCTTATCTAGCCTATGTTATTGATACAAAGTTAGAAAAGAAAAATATTCAATATATCAACGTGGTGCGTGAGTTTCCGGATGTGTTCCCGGATGACCTTCCAGGTTTGCCAGTTGAAAGACAGGTGGAGTTTCGTATCGATATTATTCCTGGATCGGCACCGATTGCACGAGCACCTTATTGTTTAGCACCTGTTGAGATGAAAGAGATGATGACTCAGCTTCAGGAGTTATTAGATAAGGGTATCGTAAGACCAAGTTCTTCACCGTGGGGAGCTCCAGTTTTATTTGTTAAGAAGAAAGATGGTACCATGAGAATGTGTATTGATTACCGAGAGTTGAATAAAGTAACTATTAAGAACAAGTATCCGCTTCCGAGGATTGATGATTTATTTGATCAACTCCAAGGTGCGGGATGCTTTTCAAAGATAGATTTGAGATCTGGATACCATCAAGTACGAGTAAGAGATGAAGACGTTTCAAAAACAGCTTTTAGAACAAGATATGGGCATTATGAGTTCCTTATAATGCCATTTGGGTTGACAAATGCTCCTGCGGTATTTATGGATTTGATGAACAGAGTGTGTCGACCATTTTTAGATAAGTTTGTCATTGTGTTTATTGATGACATACTTATTTATTCTAAGACTGAAGAAGATCATGAGCAGCATCTTCGTGAAGTCTTAGAAGTTTTAAGAAAAGAAAAGTTATACGCAAAGGTTTCAAAGTGTGAATTTTGGTTGAAGGAAGTGCAGTTTCTAGGTCATGTAATTACTTCTGAAGGAGTTAAAGTAGATCCTTCAAAGATTGAAGCGATGACGAATTGGGAGACACCTAGAAGTGCATCTGAGATAAGGAGCTTTCTGGGATTAGCAGGTTATTATAGAAGATTCATAAAAGATTTTTCTAAGATTGCATCTGCTTTGACGTTGTTAACCAGAAAGAATGAGAAGTTTGTTTGGACGGAGAAACAAGAAACAGCTTTCAGAATTTTACGTCAAAAACTGTGTGAAGCACCAATTCTTGCCCTGCCAGAAGGGACAAAAGATTTTGTTGTATATAGTGATGCTTCAAAGATGGGTTTAGGATGTGTGCTAATGCAAAGGGGCAAAGTGATTGCCTATACCTCAAGACAGCTTAAAGAGCATGAAAAGAATTATCCTACCCATGATCTAGAGTTAGCAGCAGTGGTGTTCGCTTTGAAGTTGTGGCGACACTATTTGTATGGAACGAAATGTACTCTTTATACTGATCACAAGAGTTTGCAACATGTTTTTGATCAGAAGGAGTTAAATATGAGGCAGCGAAGATGGTTAGAATTGCTTAAGGATTATGATTGTGAATTGCATTACCATCCTGGTAAAGCAAATGTCGTGGCTGATGCCTTAAGTAGAAAAGATTATGGTGGGTGTTTGAAATCGGTAAATGTTAGAATTGATGTAACGTCAAGTTTGATGGAAAAGATCAAAGAAGCACAAGTGATTGCTTTGCAAGAGGAAAATCTGAAAGAGGAAGTAATGGGTAAGCAACATCTTCAGTTAACTGAAGATGGTTGGGGGATTAAATTGTTTCAAGGAAGAGTTTGGGTGCCTAAAATGGGAGGAAATCGAGAGTTGATTCTCGAAGACGCTCATAGATCTAAGTATTCCATACATCCTGGGAGTACAAAGATGTATCGAGATTTGAAATTGCATTATTGGTGGCCAGCGATGAAAGTAGATGTGGCTCGAAAGGTAGAAATGTGTACAACATGTTCGTTGGTGAAAGCTGAACATCAGAAACCTTACGGAAGTTTCCAATCCTTGGAAATTCCGGAATGGAAGTGGGAGAAGATTACCATGGACTTTGTGACGAAATTACCAAAGACGCAAAAAGGTAACGACACAATATGGGTAATCGTGGATAGATTAACTAAGAGTGCTCATTTTCTAGCAATGAAAGAGGCATCACCAATTGAGAAATTAGCAAAGTTGTATATTGATGAAGTGGTGTCAAGGCATGGTATACCGGTGTCGATAGTGTCAGATCGTGACAATCGGTTTACCTCGAGATTTTGGCTATCATTGCAAGAAGAATTGGGTACTAAAGTTAATTTGAGTACTGCTTTTCATCCACAGACCGATGGACAGAGTGAGCGGACTATTCAAACTTTGGAAGATATGCTCAGGTGTTGTGTTTTAGATTTTGGGGGTAACTGGGATACGCATCTACCGTTAGTAGAATTTGCGTATAACAATAGTTATCATTCGAGCATCGGGAGAGCACCCTTCGAAGCGTTGTATGGTCGTAAGTGTAGAACTCCGGTATGTTGGTTAGAAGCCGGGGAGAAACAGTTTGCTGGTCCAGAGTTAGTACAGCAAACAGCGGATAAAGTAAAAGAGATTCGACAGCATATGAAAGCAGCCCAAGATAGACAGAAAAGTTATGCTGACCCGAAGCGGAGACCAAAATAATTTCAAGTTGGGGAACGTGTGATGCTCAAGGTATCTCCATGGAAAGGTGTGATAAGGTTTGGAAAACGTGGGAAGTTGAGTCCTCGTTTTCTAGGACCTTTCACCATTGTTGAGAGAATTGGGTTACAAGCTTACAAATTAGATCTTCCACCCGAGTTGGAAGGAGTTCATAATACTTTCCATGTATGTTATCTTCGGAAGTGTTTGGCCGAAGAGGAAGATGTGATTCCACTCACAGATGTGACAATAGATGAAAAGAGTCGTTGTGTAGAGGAACCAGAGGCGATTTTAGAAAGATCGGTTAGAAAGCTACGTAGTGGTAAAGAGGTAGCTATGTTGAAAGTACAGTGGAAACACCATAGAGGTACTAATGTAACTTTAGAGTCAGAGGAGAGTATGAGGGATAGGTATCCTCATTTGTTTACCTAGCTTTGATTTCGAGGACGAAATCATTTTCATGTTGGGGAGTATTGTAACATCCCAAAATTTTTCAGTTATATTATTTTGTGAATTATAAACTAACTTGGGGGTTAAGTTTGTAATTGTTTATAAGTGTTGTTTGAAATAGATTTTTCATGTTGAGGGTTGTTGTGCAATTCTTTGAAAGTTAAAGGTTTATTGTGGAAATAGTCTTATGACTCACGTGTTACCTTAAGTGAGGTGTCACTTAGTGGTTAACTTAATCTAATTGTGAGAATGTGTGAGGGATTTGGTGTGTGTGTTACGGTTTGAGAAAGAGAAACCGAGAGAGAGATTGAGATAGAGAAATCGAGAAAGAGAAGGAAGAAAAGAAAGACTTGCTGGGAATTTATCTAATCTGCTGTTGGTTTGAAGAATCATAAGGTAAACATCTCATTTTAAATTCTTCATCTTAGTAGTAAAAGTGTTTTTAGAAGATTTTGATGGGTTTTGGGTAAATTATGATGATAATGAGAATCTGAGTTTTTGGATGTGTTAAGATAAGTGTATTAAACATATCTGCAAATTGGCATAAACAAACATAGATTAAAAGTACAAAAAAACTGGGTTTAGAACGAACTTAGTGGACTGAGACTTGGTTGAATATCATCGAAGTCGCAACCTTGAGTTGCGACATTCATGATTGTCGCAATAGGCAATAGCGACTTGGAGTTGGAGTCGCAGCAGACCATTGCGACTTGGCTTTGGAATCGCAATAGTTGGTTGCGACTTGGGTCGAAATCGCAATGGGCAGTTGCGACTTGGTTTTGAAGTCGCAACAGTTGGTTGCGATTTGGGGTGGAATCGCAATGGTGAATTGCGACTTAGTACTGTAGTCGCACAGTTGGTTGCGACTTGGAAGTGAAATCGCAATAGGTGATTGAGACTTCAGTTGGTTGCGATTTAAGATGTGATTTTAAGAGATTAAGGATTTTCAGTTGTAGAGGGTTCTGTTTTGATGATTAATATCAGTATATGTAATTGAATAATACAGTAAGCTGTGGTAGTAAAGAAAGGAGCCGTTACGTGTTAAAAAGGATTAAAAGGAGCTATAAAGCATCAGGTGAGTTTATTCAACTCTCTTTAAAATTCAGTAATTAATCTTGAATTAGATGCTTTATATGTATGCATGAATATGTTATATGTGGATTTGATTAAATTAGAGATAAGCCAAGAGGGCGATTAAAAGTTGTGTTATGTTGGTTACCATGTTAAAGTTTCCAAGATGAGTTATATATGAAATTGATGAACTAGTATTTATTATTAATCTTGCATGCTAAGTTTGATTATCTACTACATGAAATTACTATGTGGTTATGAACTCTAAATATGATTTGAAGCTTTATTGAGATATTAACTTCCATGCTAAGTTAAAGAGGAGATAATTAAGAGATTTAGATGAGGAGATATTAATATTCTTGATATTTTATACATATAGAATATGTTCGGAGAAATGATACATTGTATGCTGGACGCATATAGTAGTATCGATTATTACATATATTATATTATGTGATTATGTGCTTTTACTAAAATAGGCATCCGGTCACCGAGGGCACTTGGGTATGGTATGATGGGAACCGATTACTCGCCATAGACCAAAGGGATGTAATTTTAGTAATTGGGTGTACCTTGAATCATGAGTCTCGATTTGAGTATCGCGATATTATAATCCCATGGGGACCATTGATTCTGAGGTGGAATGTGGAATAAGCAGAGTTTGCTTAATGATTCCCATTTCGATTTGGGAAGATCGGAGATTTCCCCGTGATGAGAGGAAGATTTGAGATATGCATAAAGTAATTTGTAATCTCTACTTCCTGATTAAGAAATAGGCAGGTTTTGACTTGTAATTTCTTGTGTGTGATTATTGATTGTGAATCTGGAATGATTCAGAGTTAACTATTATGTTGTTGTTGCGATTAAATGAGTTAGTCGTAGGAAATTGGGAGTGGGGTAGATTTCCCGATTTGAAAAGGAGTTGTCGTACAGTAAGATGGGTGAGAACAGGTTTGAGTTATCTGTTCATGTTTTAATTATTAAATTTTATTTTGAATTGAGTATCCTCACTAGGCGAAAGCCTAATGTTTCAAGTTGAATCTTCTTACCAGGTACAAGCTCCGGGAAATAGCGGGAATGAGAGACGAGAACTTTTGGAAAGATTCAGACTTAGAGATACCGGAGGATCTAGAGATTTTTGATGCTTTTGGGACGGTTGTTTAGATAACTGGATTAATCTGATTGTTATGTTATGATTAGATTAATAAGTTATTTAAGTAATGACGTTTGTGTATAGAAACCTTACATTTGATCCTCAGGATATATAAGTTTGAAAGCTTTGATCATAACTTATGGTAAATTTCAAGGTTTAAATTGACCCTGTTTTTTGGGTGTTTCATTTTGGTTAAAAGTTTAGTAAATCAGAGTTCTGTTGCTAATCTAAGATTCATTGGAATAAGAGATTATCTATGATTTTCGGTTCCAAATGGGTTCCGAGTCGGCGTCCGGAAAGCCCCTGTGGACGTCCGGACACGATGATCCATTTGAGAGAGGTTTCCGGATGAGGTGACTGTCCGGATAAGAAAACTATCCGGGTGGGAAAGTTGTCCGGTAAGTATGAGTTGTCCGATAAGTATTAGTTGTCCGGTAAGTATAAGTTGTCCGGGAAGTAGTTACCCGAAAAGTATCAGGCATCCGGTAAGTTGAATCCGGATGGTGTCTCGACTGTTGGTTTAGGCATCTGAGTAGTTATATCTCATCCTTTTCTCAGGTAATTCATCCGTAAGCCGGAAGTAAAGTAAGAAAAGACCTTAAAAGCATCAGGTGAGTTTTCTAAATAAAATACGTGACTTTACAACGTGTTTTTCTAAAGTAAGTACATGATGAGAAATGTCATGCTTTATTTATATGCGTTTAATTGCATGAAAGTTTGTTTAAAGATTTATGTGAGATGTATGCATACACTGTGTTAGACGTAATATGGCTAAGACGGGAGGTAGACCCGCCAGTGCTCATGCCGGGAAGGTGACCCGTTTATGCCATGGAAGGGAGTATCCAGTAAGGCAGGGTGAGACTGACTCGTTGGCACCTTAGGGTGACTTCAGGGTGCCGTTTACGAGTGCGGATTTATCCGTGATGGTTTTATGAAAAGTTCTGTGAAAAGTTTTATACTTGAAAGTTATAATTTGTTTTAAATGCTTTTAAGAACTGTCAGGAGGGACTCACTAGACCCTATGGTCTAACCCTCGTTATTTCCAATCTAAACCTTTTCAGGTAAGCAATCAGTAGGAGGCTCTAGAAAGTGAGTAGAGCAGATCGGAAGTACAAGTGTGACTAGAACAAGCAGCACTTTAGATTATAGAATTTATTCTCAGTTGTGTAGGTTGTTTCCGCCAACCTGGTTTTGATGTTATGTAAGGAAATTTTGGGACCCGTTTTTGAAATGTTTCGTTATTTATGAATTGTATGCTTTAAATTGTTTGGGTTGTTACAATTGATATCAGAGCCATAGTTTAAGAGATTTAGGTGACCGGATGGGCCTAGACTTAAACTTTGGGAGTAGAAATCACAACTGAGAATCAGGGAATGCGTTAGGAGAGCACTAAAGTAAAATTAGGATTAATAGGGTACCGAGGACAGTCATGTAAGGTAAGTTTGGGGTTACACCTGGCCAGTGTAATCGTGAACTTACAGGTACATGTATGTGCTTAACTTGCCTTATTATTCCATTGCGGTAGTATTAAATTAGTTTAATTGTTGTGTGCCAGTAATCAAGAATGTCTGCAAGAGTCTTGAGAAGTAGGTCAATGCCCATCGTGGAGGAGATGCCGAATGAGAGTATTACGCCACATGAGGAAGCAGTGCGAGTTGAGGAGTTGGCGGAGGATGGACCAGTAAATTCTCGAAGAGCGGCAACCACTCATGGGAGAGGTAGAGGCCGTGGGAGAGGCAAGGGAACAGTACCGAGAAAGGCCGTTACTGAGGTGGGGGCGGCAACCACTAAAGGCAAAGGTAAGAAGAAGAAAGCGCCGGTTAGGCGTAAGGCTAAGAGCGTAGAAGAACCAGAAGTGCAAGAGATATCTGAACAGGAGAGTTCAGCACCTGCAAAGAAAGCGAAAGCTAAGAAAGGGCGTAAACCTGAAACCGCACCGGCTTTTGTGACTGAAGATGTAACATCCTAATTTTTGATAATATTTTAATAAGATTTAGAATGTATTTGTATTTAGAGTGACCTTGAATTATATAGAGTATTTTAATTCAATTAAGGTTGAAATACAAATGTTGAAAGTTTAAAGACTTTGAGAATTTTAACTTAAGGATTATTATTTTGAGTTTTATATATGCATGAGGTGCATTAGGTTATCCTCTTAAAGATTGAGGGTTCATTGTGTCATTCAGTAGAAGTTGGGGGTTTATATTGAATGTTGGGTGACTCATGTTATTTAAATTGCATGAGGTGTCACACAATTAGCCACTAAGTGACTAATTGTGTGAGTTCTTGGTGTCTTCGGTTTGGAAAGAAAAAGAGAAGCCGAGAGAGAGAGACATTTGAGAAGAAGAAGAAGTAAAGGGAATCAGAATTTTAGTTGGATTTTAGAAGGAATTGAGGAAATAAAAAAAAGGTAAACTATTCTATTCTAATGTTTATAATTCTTAGTTAAGGTTTAGAGATGGGTTATTATGAAAATAGATGTTTTGGTAAATCTTGATATTTATCAGAATCTGAGTTTTTGGATATGTTAAGATAAGGTTATGAAACATATCTGCAAATTGGCATGAACAAACATGGGTTAAAAGTATAAAAATATGGGTTTAAGGATGAACAGAGTGGACTGAGACTTGGATGAATATCTTCGAAGTCGCAACCTTGAGTTGCGACATTCATGATTGTCCCAATAGGTAGTTGCGACTCGGTAGTGAAGTCGCAGTGGGCAGTTGCGACTTGGAGTTGGAGTCGCAACAGTGGACTGCGAATTGACTTTGGAATCACAACCGTTGATTGCGACTTGGGTTGGAATCGCAATAGAGGGTTGCGACTTAGTACTGTAGTCGCAACAGTGGACTGCGACTTGGGGTAGAATCTCAATGGTGAGTTGCGATTTGGAGTTGAAATCGCAACAGTTGGTTGCGATTTGGAATTGGAATCGCAATGGGTGGTTGCGACTTCAGTTCACTGCGACTTGAGATGTAATTTTTTAGAAATTGAGGATTCTCAGTTGTAGAGGGTTCTGTTTTGGAAAATTAATATCAGTATATGTAAATTGAATAATACAGTAAGCTGTGGTAGTGAAGAAAGCAGCCTTGCGATTTAAAAAGGGATTAAAAAGAGTGTTAACGCATCAGGTGAGTTTATTCAACTCTCTTTAAAATTCAGTAATTAATATTGAATTA
Source organism: Saussurea involucrata (assembly GCA_033807775.1). Taxonomy (NCBI): domain Eukaryota; kingdom Viridiplantae; phylum Streptophyta; class Magnoliopsida; order Asterales; family Asteraceae; genus Saussurea; species Saussurea involucrata. The sequence goes on from CM066314.1 coordinate 228,870,178, forward strand.
GATGTTTTATATTGTAATAACCCAATTTTTTTAGTAGGTTTCAAAAACTTGGTGGTTAAAGTGAGAAGAATGGAAGTTTAGTTGAGGGGTCCATGTGCAATTGTGGGAAGTATAAAAGGGCCCAAATCCCTAGGGCATCAACAAAAAAAATCAGTATTTTCTCCTATTTTGGGGTGTTTGGCGGCTAGGAAGAAGGGAAAGGAAGAAGAAAAGAGTTTTGGAGGAAAGAAATCAAAGGAGGAAAGAAATCAGTAAGGTAATCTATCCGAATTCTTATTGCTTGTTGTTGGGTGTTCCTTTCTTCTGTGGGTCTGGATTCTTATGTATAAAATCAGTGATTCAATGGGGTTTTCACCCTCTTTTCATGAAAAGTGTGCTTTGAGGGTTTTGGTCTTTAAAATCTGATTTAAGGGGTTTTAGACGGATTAAGTGGGTGTTTGGGGTTGGTGGATGAACCCTTATAGTTGTCTGATCAAATTAATGGCTTAAATCGGAGCAAAAATCGGTTTTAGAAATCCTAAGTTCGAACAGCAGCGTTTTCCGGACACCAGCGTTTGAAGGTGTCCGGATATGTTGCATGTGTCCGGGTGAATGCCCCGTGAAGGTGTCCGGGTAGTGTTGCCAGATAAGTGGTGTGTCCGGATAAGTGTAGCGTCCGGAAAAGAGAGTGTGTCCGGAAAAAGGAGTGTGTCCGGAAAAGGGAGTGTGTCCGGAAAGGAGTGGGTTCGGGTATCCGGGAAGTCCTAGTGTCCGGACTGTTCGAGTATTCGGGGAAATTGGAGTATCCGGAAAGTGTGTGTACCCGGTAAGTTCTAGATCTTTATTTTTGATTAAGGATTTATCTGATCTTTTAGGTGCTAAGCTTGGGTGACTCAAGTTTAGAACAGGAGTGCGTGCTTTGCAATCGCAGGTGAGTCTTTCTGAACCTAAATTTTATACAAAGTGTGTGGTTGATGATTATAAATTAAATTGCGAGTTTTCCAACGACTTTTATTACAAGTAAAGATTTGAGCGTGTGGCATAGTTATTATTTAAACGGTGTGCTTTTCAACTACTTTATTATAAGATGACAAGTAATTGTGTGCGGTGTGGTTATTGTCTAACAGTGTGCTTTTCAACTGCTCTTAGTTCAAGACAAGGTTTAAATGTGTGATCTTTATGTGTGGCTTACATGTGTGATTAAAATGTGTGTGACCGTGCTCTGGCTCGTGTGTGACATGGGCGGTGTGTGCCCGATTACGCTGTCACGGTGTGTGTGACATGGGCGGTGTGTGCCCGATTATTTCTGTCACGGTGTGTGTGACATGGGCGGTGTGTGCCCGAATGCGCTGTCACGGTGTGTGTGACTCTAGCGCGTGCCAGTAGCATGTGTCAATGTGTGTATACCAATTTTGTGTGTTTACCATGATTTATACAAATGTTTCATAACTGAATTTTATAAACTGAAATATTTTGGTGTGACGTAGTGTGGAGGGAACTCACTAGACCTCATGGTCTAACCCTCGCTTTTCAAAACTAAAACCTTTTCAGGTAAGCAGGTGTTAGGGAGCTCGGTCAAAGGGAAGGGGAAGGTGTGAGCTGGAGCTTGCATCTTTGAGACTAGAAGTCCTCCCTTTTTGTTTATTAGACTCATTCTCAGTTGTAATTAGGGTTGTAATTCCGCAAACCCATTTAAATTCTTGTGAAATATTTTTGGTGTAGGCCAGGTTTTGGCAGATATTGTTACCTATGAAATTGACGTTTTGGTATCTTGTTTGGGTTGTTACAAATGGTATCAGAGCCTTAGTTTAAGAGATTTAGGTGACCGGACGGGCCTAAACTTAAACTGTGGAGTTAGAGGATACAACTGAGAACTAGGAGGACCTTAGTAAGACTGGGTAGAATGATTAATAGGGTAGCGAGGACTGTCATGTAAGGTAAGTTGGCGATTACACCTGGCCAGTGTAATTACGAGCTTACAGGTACATGTAAGTGCTTAACTGCCTTATTATCTTGGAATTGTAGACTTAATGTTGTTGTGTTTCCGTGTCAGTCAGTAATCATGATGAGGAGATCCATGAGGGGAGTATCGGAACCTATTGATGAGGAAATCGAAATGGAAGCACCACCGGTGCTGGCAGCCGCACGCGGTAGGGGTAGAGGTCGAGGAAGAGGCCGAGGAAGGGGACGAGGAAGAGTACCACAACGGGCAACAACTCAGGTGAATGAGAACGTGGAAAGAGCTGTGGTGAGAGCACGGGTTACTCGTGGCACGAGGAGCGCGGGAGTCCCGCAAGAACCAGAGGCGTCTCATCAGGAGAGCTCTGCGTCCAGGCGGGGAGCGAGTCGAGGTGGGAGTCGTGGGCGAGGTCGTGCTCAAGCCTTTGTGACCCAAGAAAATTTCGCCACTGCATTGGGAGAAATCCAGGATACATTGAAAGCACTGTTGGCTAAGCAGAATGAGGCGGCTTCGGGGAGTAAGGAGGCCAGTGGTAGTAAGGGAAGGGAGACTAACTCTCATGGTTCAGCTTCGGGGAGCCCCACTCAGTCAAACCCGTTGGCAGTGAATGATCGAGTGCTAAGTGGAGGGTGTAGTTACAAGGCATTCGCTTCTTGTAAGCCACCTGCTTTCAAGGGAGAATGCGATCCCGTGTTGGCGATAAAGTGGATCAGGGAAATGGAACTGGTGTTCGACACCTGTAAGTGTGCTGATAGTGACAGGGTAATGTTCGCTCTGTCCATGCTGAAATCAGAAGCGGTATTTTGGTGGGATGCGGAGACCGCGGGGGAGGGGTCAAAGGCTGCTAAGAATATGACGTGGGAGACCTTTGTCTCAAAGTTTAAGGCGTCGTTTTGCCCCCTGGTGGCAGTGAAACGACTAGAAGAAGAGTTCATGAGTTTGGAACAAGGTGGGATGACGGTGAGAGAATACACCACGAGGTTTATGGAGAAAGCGAGATTCGCTGAGTTGTACGTACCGAATGAGGAACGTCGAGTTGAGAGGTACATTTTTGGGTTGAAGAGTAGCGTGCGGGAACTGGTCGTGGCTAGGAACCCGATCACTTTTCAGGCAGCCATCAACGCAGCCGAATTGGTGGAAAAGGAGAAGGACCGACAAGATGTGGAGAAGGGTAAGGAGAAAAGAAAGTGGGAGGGGTCAGCGCGTGACTCGGAGCGGGCTAAGGTGTTTAAGCCGGAGTCCCGAGGGGGATCAAAATTTGAAGAGAAACCTTGTGGGAAGTGTAATCGAGTCCACCGTGGAGAATGTGTGGGGGAAACCGAGGGATGTTTCAAATGTGGAAAATTGGGACATATGGCACGAGACTGTAGGAACCCAAGGGCATGCTACCAGTGTGGGTCCTTAGAACATTTGAGGCCGGAGTGCCCTCAGCTGAAGAGAGGGGATTTCGGTGGTTACGAAGGTAGGCAAAGGGGAAGAGTGGGGGAAAAGAAAGTGGAGCCAGCACAGGCGAAGGCTAGAGTTTTTCGGATGACGGCTGAGGAGGAGGAAGAGGTGCCCGAGGTTGAGACAGGTACCTATCCTATAAACCCTTATTCTATGTAATTGTTATCTGTCTTGGGTGTAAACTGTTCGTGTTTTTGCCGGGATTGCCCTACGTTTGCGGGATAAACCTAGACGAATGGAATGTGTGTTAGGAGTAGAACTTGTTGTTGACAGTCGGGGTTTGGTGAGGAAGGTGCGTGATGGATGCAATATCGAGGACGAGGGTCTTTCATGTCTTTGAAATTGTGTCCGCAAGCTTGGGAGAGTTTGACGCCATCATAAGGATGGATTAGCTGGCAAGTTATAGCCCTAGCATGGGGCGCATTAGGAAATGATCCGTAGGCCTTGTCTGATAGGTCGGGGAATGGTGATCGATGGAGTTAGACGAAAGAGTAAGTCTTGTCGTGTGTAGTGATGAAAGAAGGTTACACGTAACTTTCTGTTGAGGAATTCCGGGGACGGAATTCTCTTAAGGGGGGGGGGTGTTGTAATAACCCAATTTTTTTAGTAGGTTTCAAAAACTTGGTGGTTAAAGTGAGAAGAATGGAAGTTTAGTTGAGGGGTCCATGTGCAATTGTGGGAAGTATAAAAGGGCCCAAATCCCTAGGGCATCAACAAAAAAAATCAGTATTTTCTCCTATTTTGGGGTGTTTGGCGGCTAGGAAGAAGGGAAAGGAAGAAGAAGAGAGTTTTGGAGGAAAGAAATCAAAGGAGGAAAGAAATCAGTAAGGTAATCTATCCGAATTCTAATTGCTTGTTGTTGGGTGTTCCTTTCTTCTGTGGGTCTGGATTCTTATGTATAAAATCAGTGATTCAATGGGTTTTTCACCCTCTTTTCATGAAAAGTGTGCTTTGAGGGTTTTGGTCTTTAAAATCCGATTTAAGGGGTTTTAGATGGATTAAGTGGGTGTTTGGGGTTGGTGGATGAACCCTTATAGTTGTCTGATCAAATTAATGGCTTAAATCGGAGCAAAAATCGGTTTTAGAAATCCTAAGTTCGAACAGCAGCGTTTTCCGGACACCAGCGTTTGAAGGTGTCCGGATATGTTGCATGTGTCCGGGTGAATGCCCCGTGAAGGTGTCCGGGTAGTGTTGCCGGATAAGTGGTGTGTCCGGATAAGTGTAGCGTCCGGAAAAGAGAGTGTGTCCGGAAAAAGGAGTGTGTCCGGCAAAGGGAGTGTGTCCAGAAAGGAGTGGGTTCGGGTATCCGGGAAGTCCTAGTGTCCGGACTGTTCGAGTATTCGGGGAAATTGGAGTATCCGGAAAGTGTGTGTACCCGGTAAGTTCTAGATCTTTATTTTTGATTAAGGATTTATCTGATCTTTTAGGTGCTAAGCTTGGGTGACTCAAGTTTAGAACAGGAGTGCGTGCTTTGCAATCGCAGGTGAGTCTTTCTGAACCTAAATTTTATACAAAGTGTGTGGTTGATGATTATAAATTAAATTGCGAGTTTTCCAACGACTTTTATTACAAGTAAAGATTTGAGCGTGTGGCATAGTTATTATTTAAACGGTGTGCTTTTCAACTACTTTATTATAAGATGACAAGTAATTGTGTGCGGTGTGGTTATTGTCTAACAGTGTGCTTTTCAACTGCTCTTAGTTCAAGACAAGGTTTAAATGTGTGATCTTTATGTGTGGCTTACATGTGTGATTAAAATGTGTGTGACCGTGCTCTGGCTCGTGTGTGACATGGGCGGTGTGTGCCCGATTACGCTGTCACGGTGTGTGTGACATGGGCGGTGTGTGCCCGATTATTTCTGTCACGGTGTGTGTGACATGGGCGGTGTGTGCCCGAATGCGCTGTCACGGTGTGTGTGACTCTAGCGCGTGCCAGTAGCATGTGTCAATGTGTGTATACCAATTTTGTGTGTTTACCATGATTTATACAAATGTTTCATAACTGAATTTTATAAACTGAAATATTTTGGTGTGACGTAGTGTGGAGGGAACTCACTAGACCTCATGGTCTAACCCTCGCTTTTCAAAAATAAAACCTTTTCAGGTAAGCAAGTGTTAGGGAGCTCGGTCAAAGGGAAGGGGAAGGTGTGAGCTGGAGCTTGCATCTTTGAGACTAGAAGTCCTCCTTTTTTGTTTATTAGACTCATTCTCAGTTGTAATTAGGGTTGTAATTCCGCAAACCCATTTAAATTCTTGTGAAATATTTTTGGTGTAGGCCAGGTTTTGGCAGATATTGTTACCTATGAAATTGACGTTTTGGTATCTTGTTTGGGTTGTTACATATATGTATGCATGAATACGTTTTATATGGACTTGATTAAATCAGAGATAAGCCAAGAGGGCGATTAAAAGTTGTGTTATGTTGATTTCATGCTAAATTTCTAAAATGAGCTAGCTACGAAGTTGATAAACTAGTAATTATCATTATTCTTGTATGCCAGGTATGATTATTTGCTATATGCAATCTGTGATATGATTATGAATCCTGAATACGATTTGGAGCTTCATTGAGATAAATTATTAAGATCTACTTATGAGTACAAAATGTAGATTAACAATTGAGATATTAACTTCCGTGCTAAGTTAAAGAGAAGGGATACTAAAGAGATTGAGATGAGGAGTTATTAATATGCTCTATTTTTTTATATATATAGAATATGTTCAGAGAAATGATATATTGTATGCTGGACGCATATAGTAGTATCGATTATTACATATATTATATTATGTGATTATGTGCTTTTACTAAAATAGGCATCCGGTCACCGAGGGCACTTGGGTACGGTATGATGGGAACCGATTACTCGCCATAGACCAAAGGGGTGTAATTTTAGTAATTGGGTGTACCTTGAATCATGTGTCTCGATTTGAGTATCGCGATATTATAATCCCATAGGGACCATTGATTCTGAGGTGGAATGTGGAATAAGCAGATTTTGCTTAATGATTCCCATTTCGATTTGGGAAGATCGGAGATTTCCCTGTGATGACAGGAAGATTATAGGTATGCATAAAGTAATTTGTAATCTCTACTTCCTGATTAAGAAATAGGCAAGTTTTGACTTGTAATTTCTTGTGTGTGAATATTGATTGTGAATATGGAATGATTCATAGTTAACTCTTATTTTGTTGTTACGATTAAATGAGTTAGTCGTAGGAAATTGGGAGTGGGGTAGATTCCCCGATTTGAAAAGGAGTTGTCATACGGTAAGATGGGTGAGAACAGGTTTGAGTTATCTGTTCATGTTTTACTTATTAAATTTTATTTTGAATTGAGTATCCTCACTAGGCGAAAGCCTAATGTTTCAAGTTGAATCTTCTTACCAGGTACAAGCTCCGGGAAGTAGCGGGAATGAGAGAAGAGAATTTTTGGAAAGATTCATACCTAGAGATACCGGAGGATCTAGATATTCTTGGATGCTTTTGGGACGGTTGTTTAGATAACTGGATTAATCTGATTGTTATGTTATGAGTAGATTAATAAGTTATTTAAGTAATATCGTTTCTATAGAAACCTTACATTTGATCCTCAGGTTATATAAGTTTGAAAGTTTTGATCATAACTTGTGGAAATTTTAAGGTTTAAATTGACCCTGTTTTTAGGGTGTTTCAGTATGGTATCAGAGCATTAGTTTAAGCGAACTAAGTATGCTGATGAGATACTTAGACTTAAGCTGAGATGTAGTAGGTTATGATATGTGAGATATGGGTAGAAGTGTTAAGACGGGATAGTCTTAGAGTTAACGGAAATACGTGAAATTAGTGCTATGCCAATGATAACGGGGATTCTCTTGTATGATATGTTCACAATTTCAATTAGCTACTGTTATTATGAATATATTGTTACACGAGCATGTCTATTTTTGAATTGTTACAGTGACTAACGATCGGTAAAGTACGTTTTGTATGTATGTAAGTGCATAGCCATTTTCGTGGTTATCTATATAAGTTATAGTAAAGTGATGGTGAATTCGTTACCAAGGTCCTTTAGAGGACAGAGCAGTATATGATTGGGGGATTGAAGGACAACCTGGAATTGGTGGGACTCATGAAAGTCTGCCAAGGCAACCTTTAATAGGTGATTTGATATGTGTAGAGATAGAGTATGAGATGATTGATTAAGACAGAATTAGTATGACATGGTTGAGTATGGAAGCCATGGAATGCAGATATAGCAATTATTATAAGGCCGAGAGGGCGATTTCGGGTCGGAAGTAAAGTGTCAATGATAAGTTATGTAAGTAAAACGATTTACCTTGTTTGAGTAAATAGCCTTCATTGCGAGTAAATTTTGTGCATAATGTTTTAGTGTGTGTTACATGAGTTTCTTGATTTCAAATCAAAGGCATAAATAACAGTTTTATTCAAGGATGAGTTAGTATGTGCAAGTATGTATTTAAAGAAAAAGGGCAATTTCAATTACGCTACCTAACGGAATTTTGGGGCTTAGCAATTTGCAAAATACTTCATACTTTACATAAAAAGTTGTATGATAGCAAATAGGTCAAGAAAGTGTTGATCAGTAAACTTTTTATAACCAACAAAGGTATTGATTTGATGATATCATATAAAAGAGTGTGAGAAACGACTAGTTTACTCTGTGTCAGTAAATTTTAAACTTTTGTCGTATGAAAAGATCTTCATTTAAGATATTATTGTTGTAACAACATTTTTTCTGGTTGAGAAAGATTGAGTTTTACGGAAATTTGTAGACAAACGGTTTTGAGATCGTTGTGTAGTACATGGGAGTTATGAAAATGATTGGGTCGTGTGTGCTCACGTTGTTTCGAATGTTGTTTATTTAAATGAGAAAAGTGTGGATTGAATTATTTATTATATTGTCATACATGAAGGCTATGAACTCGCTAGGTCGTAGAGTATTACGCTATAAGCTAAGAAAGAACTCCAAGAGTGGAGAGGTGTTGGAAAAAAAAAACCCTTGGGAGAAAGTTGTGGTTTTGGTAATTGTATTCAAATGAGAGATGAACAGTGGGAGAGTTGAAAGTGAACTTTGGTAACAATAATACGAGGGTCTGTACCCTTGTTCGGTGATTAGTAATACAGTTGCCGAGGGTCAGCCGTGTCTGGAGGAAGAATTAGGTTCAGGGTTAAGGAAGTATTGAGATGTCGAGTTTTAACTTTGAAGGCGAGAGTTGTGTAAGGTGTACGAGGCCTTTTGTCTGTCACTGGGTGCGGTCTGGATGCGTCCCGCGTATGCCCATGCGGGTAGGAACAAAACCGTGAGCGATACCGGAAAACTGTTATTTTGGGAACGTTGGCCAATGAAGGGATTAATAAGGTAAAGATTTTAAGTAAAGAGGCATTTTTGGTTTACGTAACCGTGTGAGTGACACGTGTTTAATCAAACATTTGTTTTGACCTTAAAGGCCTGATTTATATTTAAATGAGTCTTTTGAATGTTTGTCAGTTTAGTGATTCAAGATGGAGTATTGGATGTGTTATATGCTTAACTGCATTGTATTTGAACCAGTGACGGTTTAAGTGTTGGTCTTAGGAGTAAAGACTGTTTGATATTTTACTTAGTATCTTTAGAACTAATGGACTTGGGCATGTTATATACATTGTGGAGTATGAAAAGAGTTGCATTTACGTGTACTTGCAAATGATTTGACTTCATTGGGAAAGTAGCAATGAAGGGGTCGTAAGATTATCACATCTCGGAGCGTATGTTGCATAATGTGAGTTAGATGTATTTATTTGCGTGAGTGATATTGATAAATAATCTTTAGATCCGTTGAGTAGATGACTCGGTTTTGGATTCAGTTAAGTCTTGAGAACTTTGACCCGATTTGATAAGCTTGGCGTAGGCTTGGGGTTGAACTTGCATAATCGGTATTGAAAATTTAAGTTTATATAAGTGAATGCATTGGTTATCCTTTTGGGATCATGTATGAATGTTAAGTTTAAATCAGAAGCTTAAAAGTTGAAGGATCACCTTGTGGGATTGTTAGAACAGTGAAGGATTGTTGCTTTTAGATAAGTGTTTACTTACGATGTGGGAGATTTATAAAAGATGAAACACTAGAGATGAACAAAGGGGTGTATAGATTGTGTTGATCTGTGAGGAATTGTACCCTGTCTATGCAACATATTGGAATCACAAAGAGCTATTAAGAACGAATAAGTTCAAGATTAATTAGAAAATCGTGAGTGATAGTTCAACTAAAGTTGGGGATAAGATATTTAGTGATATAAACTCGGGTATTTGGACGAGAAAACAAGATTATAAAATTAAATATGTATGAATGACTATGAGAGACATGGTATGTGGTAAATATTATGGGTGGAGAATGTATGATCGAGTAGTGGCATTAATTGCCAAGATACATGTGTTATCTAGTATGAGATGTGATGTTAGAAAGAGGAAGTATCCGAATGGAAGTTTCGGGAATTCCGGTTGGAAAGTATTATTTGTTAATAAAGTTGATAGAATATGTGGTTTGTAAGATAACTTGGTAATACGGCTTATATCGAAATAGAATGTTGGAGCAGTGATGAGTGTTTATCCAAAGAAATTTTGAGGGTATGAGTTGCCAATTGAGTTGTAATTTGAATCACTGGAAGTTTAATAAAGATGATGAGTATGTAGGTCAATGTGGTGTAGCGAAGGCAAGATTTTTAAGGAATATAAGTTGCTCCTTATGTGTGAAAGAAATGTACGAGAAATTATTAGTTGAAAATCTAAGAATGGTAATAACTTCGAACGACAATGTCGTTTCAAGATAACTTGGCTGAATGTTTTAAGTTAGAGATTTTGGTGAAACTGTTTAATTATGTTTCGTAAGGAGAAAAATATTATCGGTATGTGGAAAAGATGGGAGAAAGAGACAGATAATACTTGAAAAATAGTATTCCTTACTAACGTGGGGAAGCAAGGATAGAAAGATCGGACTTAAGAATGTAATCACATTGCAAGTTCAATAAGAGTTATCACTTCTGATGTTCAAAACTTTGGTGCCTGGTTGTATTGTGGTTGTATGATGAGATAGTGATGTGAGGAAGTAATAGCATTCTATATCGAAGAAATAGGTAAGCCATGGAAGTAATAATGGACTGCCGTGGTTGTTGGAGTATTTAATAAGTAACATGTATGCTTAATTTACATTGTACGTAAAATTTCAGGTAGTATATGTTAATGTTATTTCGAAACCTGGAGAGTGAGTTGTGATGATGATGTGGTGAAAGGAAGACTCTTGTTCTTCTCAATCCCATTGATTTTAGGTGAAGAGAATACTGTAACCGTTAAGCTATAGTGTTGGAGTATTCGGTAGATGTAAAAGAAATACATCGAATGCAGTTTTCGGTGTTGCGAGAATTTGGCTAGAGATCTTAATTGATGTCTTTAGAAAAACTGTCCTTTTGAGCTATAGTTGTGTGGTGGATACTCCGTGTAAACAAGAGAGAAATGATAACGGTATGCTAGACTAAGAAGTAGTCAAACATGGATTTGATGATAACAATTACTCTAAGAAGATTGGTTACAAGTATATCATTTGAATCTTCCGCCAGAATTGGAAGAGGTTCATAATACCTTCCAAGTATGTTATCTTCGGAACTATTTTGGTTAAAGAGGAAAGATGTGATTGTACTCACTGATGTGAGAGTTGATGAAAAGAGTTGCGGTGTGGAAGAACCAGAGGTAATTTTGGAAAGATCAGTTAGGAAGTTACGTAGTGGTAAAGAAGTATCTATGTTAAAAGTTCAGTGGAAACACCAGCGAAGTGCTAACGTGACTTTAGAGTCAGAAGAGAGTATGAGGGATATATATCCTCGTTTGTTTACCTAGCTTTGATTTCGGGGACGAAATCATTTTCAAGTTGGGGAGTATTGTAACATCCTAATTTTTGATAATATTTTAATAAGATTTAGAATGTATTTGTATTTAGAGTGACCTTGAATTATATAGAGTATTTTAATTCAATTAAGGTTGAAATACAAATGTTGAAAGTTTAAAGACTTTGAGAATTTTAACTTAAGGATTATTATTTTGAGTTTTATATATGCATGAGGTGCATTAGGTTATTCTCTTAAAGATTGAGGGTTCATTGTGTCATTCAGTAGAAGTTGGGGGTTTATATTGAAAGTTGGGTGACTCATGTTATTTAAATTGCATGAGGTGTCACATAATTAGCCACTAAGTGACTAATTGTGTGAGTTCTTGGTGTCTTCGGTTTGGAAAGAAAAAGAGAAGTCGAGAGAGAGAGACATTTGAGAAGAAGAAGAAGTAAAGGGAATCAGAATTTCAGTTGGATTTTAGAAGGAATTGAGGAAATCAAAAAAAAAGGTAAACTATTCTATTCTAATGTTTATAATTCTTAGTTAAGGTTTAGAGATGGGTTATTATGAAAATAGATGTTTTGGTAAATCTTGATATTTATGAGAATCTGAGTTTTTGGATATGTTAAGATAAGGTTATGAAACATATCTGCAAATTGGCATGAACAAACATGGGTTAAAAGTATAAAAATCTGGGTTTAAGGATGAACAGAGTGGACTGAGACTTGGATGAATATCATCGAAGTCGCAACCTTGAGTTGCGACATTCATGATTGTCGCAATAGGTAGTTGCGACTCGGTAGTGAAGTCGCAGTGGGCAGTTGCGACTTGGAGTTGGAGTCGCAACAGTGGACTGCGACTTGACTTTGGAATCGCAACCGTTGATTGCGACTTGGGTTGGAATCGCAATAGAGGGTTGCGACTTAGTACTGTAGTCGCAACAGTGGACTGCGACTTGGGGTAGAATCGCAATGGTGAGTTGCGATTTGGAGTTGAAATCGCAACAGTTGGTTGCGATTTGGAATTGGAATCGCAATGGGTGGTTGCGACTTCAGTTCACTGCGACTTGAGATGTAATTTTTTAGAAATTGAGGATTCTCAGTTGTAGAGGGTTCTGTTTTGGAAAATTAATATCAGTATATGTAAATTGAATAATACAGTAAGCTGTGGTAGTGAAGAAAGGAGCCTTGCGATTTAAAAAGGGATTAAAAAGAGTGTTAACACATCAGGTGAGTTTATTCAACTCTCTTTAAAATTCAGTAATTAATATTGAATTAGATGTTTTATATGTATGCATGAATACGTTTTATATGGACTTGATTAAATCAGAGATAAGCCAAGAGGGCGATTAAAAGTTGTGTTATGTTGATTTCATGCTAAATTTCTAAAATGAGCTAGCTACGAAGTTGATAAACTAGTAATTATCATTATTCTTGTATGCCAGGTATGATTATTTGCTATATGCAATCTGTGATATGATTATGAATCCTGAATACGATTTGGAGCTTCATTGAGATAAATTATTAAGATCTACTTATGAGTACAAAATGTAGATTAACAATTGAGATATTAACTTCCGTGCTAAGTTAAAGAGAAGGGATACTAAAGAGATTGAGATGAGGAGTTATTAATATGCTCTATTTTTTTTATATATATAGAATATGTTCAGAGAAATGATATATTGTATGCTGGACGCATATAGTAGTATCGATTATTACATATATTATATTATGTGATTATGTGCTTTTACTAAAATAGGCATCCGGTCACCGAGGGCACTTGGGTACGGTATGATGGGAACCGATTACTCGCCATAGACCAAAGGGGTGTAATTTTAGTAATTGGGTGTACCTTGAATCATGTGTCTCGATTTGAGTATCGCGATATTATAATCCCATGGGGACCATTGATTCTGAGGTGGAATGTGGAATAAGCAGATTTTGCTTAATGATTCCCATTTCGATTTGGGAAGATCGGAGATTTCCCTGTGATGAGAGGAAGATTAGAGGTAGGCATAAAGTAATTTGTAATCTCTACTTCCTGATTAAGAAATAGGCAAGTTTTGACTTGTAATTTCTTGTGTGTGAATATTGATTGTGAATATGGAATGATTCATAGTTAACTCTTATTTTGTTGTTACGATTAAATGAGTTAGTCGTAGGAAATTGGGAGTGGGGTAGATTCCCCGATTTGAAAAGGAGTTGTCATACGGTAAGATGGGTGAGAACAGGTTTGAGTTATCTGTTCATGTTTTACTTATTAAATTTTATTTTGAATTGAGTATCCTCACTAGGCGAAAGCCTAATGTTTCAAGTTGAATCTTCTTACCAGGTACAAGCTCCGGGAAGTAGCGGGAATGAGAGAAGAGAATTTTTGGAAAGATTCAGACCTAGAGATACCAAAGGATCTAGATATTCTTGGATGCTTTTGGGACGGTTGTTTAGATAACTGGATTAATCTGATTGTTATGTTATGAGTAGATTAATAAGTTATTTAAGTAATATTGTTTCTATAGAAACCTTACATTTGATCCTCAGGTTATATAAGTTTGAAAGTTTTGATCATAACTTGTGCAAATTTTAAGGTTTAAATTGACCCTGTTTTTAGGGTGTTTCAGAAGATAAGTTCACAACAGAGATGGATAAACTGCAAAAGACTTTGTAGGAAGTGTTAGACAACCAGAATAAGACTACGTCTGAGGGAGGAACCAAGAGCAGTACTGGGAAGAAGACTGAGGAAGGCAGTTTACCACGGACTGAGATAGGAAACAACTCGGTGACAACTCCGATTGTTGCTATTAAACCAAAGACAGTGTAAGGGTGCTCGTTTAAGACCTTCGCTTCGTGCAAACCTCCAACGTTTAACGGGGAGCACAATCCCGTTCTAGCTTTGAAATGGGTTCGTGAGATGGAGTTAGCATTTGATACTAGCAAGTGCGCCGAGGAAGATAAGGTACTATTTGAAATGTCAATGATGAAGTCTGAGGCCATCTATTGGTGGGATGTTGAGAACGGAGGTAGGGGGATCAGAAGTGGCTAAGGGCACGTCTTGGGAATCGTTTGTCAGGAGGTTCAGAGCACAGTTTTGCCCATTGGCGACGGTTAAGAAGCTCGAAGAGGAATTTTTGGGATTGGAGCAGGGATTGATGTCAGTTAAGGAGTATACATTGAATTTTATCGAGAAGGCCCGATTTGCTGAGTTGTACGTGTCCACTGAGGAAAGGTGGATAGAGAGATACATTTGGGGATTAAAGAGCAGTGTGAGAGAATTGGTGCAAGTGAAAGGACCAACTACATTTCAGGATGCGGTTGATACTGCAGAGCTTACTGAGAAAGAGAAGAACATGCAGATAACTGAGAGAGTCGGAGACAAAAGAAAGTGGGAAGGATCAACCAGAGATGGAAAGAGGCCAAGTGTGGCTAGACCCGAGCTGCGGGTGGGGCTTAGATCAGGTGAGAGGCCATGTAGCAAGTGCAACCGGATGCACAAAGGGGAATGTTTGGCAGAAAAGGGCGGATGTTTCAAATGCGTGAAATCGGGGCATATGGCTCGAGACTGTCGCGGTCCGAAGACTTGCTATCAGAGTGGCTCATTAGATCATGTCAAGTGGGACTGCCCACAGTTGAAGAAAGGGTATGCTAGGGGTGAAGGCGGTAGTAGCGGAGGAAAGAATGGAGAGAGAAAGGTGGAGCCGGCTCACGCGAGGGCGAGGGCTTTCCACATGTCTGCTGAGGAGGCGGTGAACACGCCTGATATGGTAACAGGTACCTCAAACCCAATCGTTCGTTTGTGTCGCCCAATTTTATTCGAAAATTGCAAGTGAAACCAAGAGGTTAAACTTTGGGTTTGAGGTAGAGGTAGCGGATGATAGCCGGGTCTGGGTGAAAGAGGTCTATGAGGGATGTAGCATAGACGTGGATGGTCACTTGTTTCCTTTGAGGTTGCATCCGATGAGGATGGGGGAGTTTGATGTAGTCCTAGGAATGGACTGGTTAGCAGAGAATGATGCGAGTATAGTATGTAATAAGAAGTTAATTCGGATCGCCTTACCCGATAAGAAAGAAGTGGTAATTTACGGAGATCAACGGAATAGGAAGTCGTGTTTGATATCGATGATGAAAGCTAGGATATGTTTGGGGAAGGGATGTCTGGGGTATTTAGCTTATGTGCTAGATGCTAAGAAGGAGAAGAAGAGTGTAGAGGATGTACCTGTAGTGAGCGAGTATCCGGAAGTGTTTCCGGATGATTTGACGAGTCTGCCTCTAGATCGTCAAGTAGAGTTCAGAATAGCACTGATGCCTGGGGCTGCACCGATTGCGTGTGCGCCCTATCGGTTGCACAGCAGAGATGAAAGAGATGATGACTCAGTTACAAGAATTACTCGACAAAGGTTTTATTCGTCCGAGCTCATCGCCTTGGGGAGCGTCGGTACTTTTTGTTAAGAAGAAGGACGGATCTATGCGGATGTTCATAGATTACCGTGAGCTCAACAAGGTAACCGTGAAGAACAAGTACCCACTTTCGAGAATCGATGACCTCTTCGACCAGTTACAAGGTGCGAGTTATTTCTCGAAGATAGACTTGCGATCGGGTTATCATCAACTGAAGGTGAGAGAAGAGGATGTGTCGAAGACGGCTTTCCGTACGAGATATGGACACTATGAGTTTTCAGTCATGCCCTTCGGGTTGACTAATGCGCCGGCGGTGTTCATGGATTTGATGAACAGAGTGTGTAGCTCGTTGTTGGATAAATGTGTGATCGTCTTCATTGACGATATCTTAATTTATTCTCGTACCCGAGAGGATCACGAGAGACATCTTCGAGCAGCGCTGGAATTGCTAAAGCGTGAGAAGTTATACGCGAAGTTTTTGAAGTGCGAGTTTTGGTTGCGGGAAGTGCAGTTTTTGGGCTATGTGGTGTCGGCGGACGGCATCAAGGTGGATCCCGCTAAGATTGAAGCCATTAAAGATTGGGAGGCGCCAAGAACCCCATCGGAAGTGAGAAGCTTTCTCGGATTAGCGGGTTATTACCGGAAGTTTATTCAAGACTTCTCTCGGATAACTTCACCACTGACCTTTTTGACAAGGAAGAACGTCAAGTTCAGTTGGACTGAGACGCAAGAATCTGCGTTTGAGAAGTTGAAAGAAAGTTGAAGCAGTGCTCCGATTTTGTCATTACCTGATGGATCGGAGGGATTTGTAATATACAACGACACTTCTAAGCTTGGGCTGAGGTGTGTGTTGATGCAGAACGGGAGGGTGATTGCCTACGCTTCCCGACAGTTGAAAGACCACGAGAAGAGCTACCCTACTCATGACATGGAGTTAGCGGCGGTGGTGTTCGCTCTGAAAATTTGGCGACATTATTTATATGGAGTCAAGTGTCAAATTTACACCGATCACAAAAGTCTGAAGCATCTGTTTGATCAGAAGGAACTAAATATGAGGCAGAGGAGGTGGATGAAACTGTTGAGTGACTATGACTGCGAGATTCTTTACCACCCGGGTAAAGCTAATGTGGTGGCCGACGCATTGAGTCGGAAAGAACGAGGAGAACAGACCAAAGTGGTGGCCTTCAGAGTCGAGGCAACCCCGAACCTCCTTGAAGAGATTAAGAAGTTTCAGGAGGAAGCGTTACTAGAAGAGAACGTGAAAAGCGAAAGAGTTTTCGGAGTTACATCATTGTTCGGAGTCAACAGTAGTGGGTTGAAGTGTATGAAAGATCGGGTGTGGATTCCCAAGTTGGGCAACTTGAGAGTAAGCATCTTAGAAGAGGCGCATAAGTCGCGGTATTCCATGCACCCGGGAACGAATAAGATGTATCGAGATTTGAGACAGTTTTACTGGTGGCCAGGGATGAAGAAGGATATCGCTCACCTGGTGGAGCGACGTGTGACCTGTTTGAAGGCCAAGGCAGAGAACATCAGCGACCTTACGGAGAACTTCAGTCTACAGTAATACGAGTGTGGAAATGGGATAATATCACCATGGATTTTGTTACAAAGTTACCAAGGACGGCGAAGGGTAATGATGCGATTTGGGTGATTGTGGATATTCTCACCAAGTCCGCGCATTTCTTACCCATTAAGGAGTCGGATTCGTTGGAGAAGTTAGCCCGGTTGTACATTAATGATGAAACACCCTAAAAACAGGGTCAATTTAAACCTTGAAATTTACCATAAGTTATGATCAAAACTTTCAAACTTATATATCCTGAGGATCAAATGTAAGGTTTCTATACACAAACGTCATTACTTAAATAACTTATTAATCTAATCATAACATAACAATTAGATTAATCCAGTTATCTAAACAACCGTCCCAAAAGCATCAAAAATCTCTAGATCCTCCGGTATCTCTAAGTCTGAATCTTTCCAAAAGTTCTCGTCTCTCATTCCCGCTATTTCCCGGAGCTTGTACCTGGTAAGAAGATTCAACTTGAAACATTAGGCTTTCGCCTAGTGATGATACTCAATTCAAAATAAAATTTAATAATTAAAACATGAACAGATAACTCAAACCTGTTCTCACCCATCTTACTGTACGACAACTCATTTTCAAATCGGGGAATCTACCCCACTCCCAATTTCCTACGACTAACTCATTTAATCGCAACAACAACATAATAGTTAACTCTGAATCATTCCAGATTCACAATCAATAATCACACACAAGAAATTACAAGTCAAAACCTGCCTATTTCTTAATCTGGAAGTAGAGATTACAAATTACTTTATGCCTATCTCAAATCTTCCTCTCATCACGGGGAAATCTCCGATCTTCCCAAATCGAAATGGGAATCATTAAGCAAACATTGCTTATTCCACATTCCACCTCAGAATCAATGGTCCCCATGGGATTATAATATCGCGATACTCAAATCGAGACTCATGATTCAAGGTACACCCAATTACTAAAATTACATCCCTTTGGTCTATGGCGAGTAATCGGTTCCCATCATACCGTACCCAAGTGCCCTCGGTGACCGGATGCCTATTTTAGTAAAAGCACATAATCACATAATATAATATATGTAATAATCGATACTACTATATGCGTCCAGCATACAATGTATCATTTCTCCGAACATATTCTATATGTATAAAATATCAAGAATATTAATATCTCCTCATCTCAATCTCTTAATTATCTCCTCTTTAACTTAGCATGGAAGTTAATATCTCAATAAAGCTTCAAATCATATTTAGAGTTCATAACCACATAGTAATTTCATGTAGTAGATAATCAAACTTAGCATGCAAGATTAATAATAAATACTAGTTCATCAATTTCATATATAACTCATCTTGGAAACTTTAACATGGTAACCAACATAACACAACTTTTAATCGCCCTCTTGGCTTATCTCTAATTTAATCAAATCCACATATAACATATTCATGCATACATATAAAGCATCTAATTCAAGATTAATTACTGAATTTTAAAGAGAGTTGAATAAACTCACCTGGTGCGTTATAGCTCCTTTTAATCCTTTTTAACACGTAACGGCTCCTTTCTTTACTACCACAGCTTACTGTATTATTCAATTACATATACTGATATTAATCATCAAAACAGAACCCTCTACAACTGAAAATCCTTAATCTCTTAAAATCACATCTTAAATCGCAACCAACTGAAGTCGCAATCACCTATTGCGATTTCACTTCCAAGTCACAACCAACTGTGCGACTACAGTACTAAGTCGCAATTCACCATTGCGATTCCACCCCAAATCGCAACCAACTGTTGCGACTTCAAAACCAAGTCGCAACTGCCCATTGCGATTTCGACCCAAGTCGCAACCAACTATTGCGATTCCAAAGCCAAGTCGCAATGGTCTGCTGCGACTCCAACTCCAAGTCGCTATTGCCTATTGCGACAATCATGAATGTCGCAACTCAAGGTTGCGACTTCGATGATATTCAACCAAGTCTCAGTCCACTAAGTTCGTTCTAAACCCAGATTTTTTGTACTTTTAATCTATGTTTGTTTATGCCAATTTGCAGATATGTTTAATACACTTATCTTAACACATCCAAAAACTCAGATTCTCATTATCATCATAATTTACCCAAAACCCATCAAAATCTTCTAAAAACACTTTTACTACTAAGATGAAGAATTTAAAATGAGATGTTTACCTTATGATTCTTCAAACCAACAGCAGATTAGATAAATTCCCAGCAAGTCTTTCTTTTCTTCCTTCTCTTTCTCGATTTCTCTATCTCAATCTCTCTCTCGGTTTCTCTTTCTCAAACCGTAACACACACACCAAATCCCTCACACATTCTCACAATTAGATTAAGTTAACCACTAAGTGACACCTCACTTAAAGTAACACATGAGTCATAAGACTATTTCCACAATAAACCTTTAACTTTCAAAGAATTGCACAACAACCCTCAACATGAAAAATCTATTTCAAACAACACTTATAAACAATTACAAACTTAACCCCCAAGTTAGTTTATAAGTCACAAAATAATATAACTGAAAATTTTTGGGATGTTACAATACTCCCCAACTTGAAAATGATTTCGTCCTCGAAATCAAAGCTAGGTAAACAAATGAGGATACCTATCCCTCATACTCTCCTCTGACTCTAAAGTTACATTAGTACCTCTATGGTGTTTCCACTGTACTTTCAACATAGCTACCTCTTTACCACTACGTAGCTTTCTAACCGATCTTTCTAAAATCGCCTCTGGTTCCTCTACACAACGACTCTTTTCATCTATTCTCACATCTGTGAGTGGAATCACATCTTCCTCTTCGGCCAAACACTTCCGAAGATAACATACATGGAAAGTATTATGAACTCCTTCCAACTCGGGTGGAAGATCTAATTTGTAAGCTTGTAACCCAATTCTCTCAACAATGGTGAAAGGTCCTAGAAAACGAGGACTCAACTTCCCACGTTTTCCAAACCTTATCACACCTTTCCATGGAGATACCTTGAGCATCACACGCTCCCCAACTTGAAATTCTTTTGGTCTCCGCTTCGGGTCAGCATAACTTTTCTGTCTATCTTGGGCTGCTTTCATATGCTGCCGAATCTCTTTTACTTTATCCGCTGTTTGCTGTACTAACTCTGGACCAGCAAACTGTTTCTCCCCGGCTTCTAACCAACATACCGGAGTTCTACACTTACGACCATACAACGCTTCGAAGGGTGCTCTCCCGATGCTCGAATGATAACTATTGTTATACGCAAATTCTACTAACGGTAGATGCGTATCCCAGTTACCCCCAAAATCTAAAACACAACACCTGAGCATATCTTCCAATGTTTGAATAGTCCGCTCACTCTGTCCATCGGTCTGTGGATGAAAATCAGTACTCAAATTAACTTTAGTACCCAATTCTTCTTGCAATGATCGCCAAAATCTCGAGGTAAACCGATTGTCACGATCTGACACTATCGACACCGGTATACCATGCCTTGACACCACTTCATCAATATACAACTTTGCTAATTTCTCAATTGGTGATGCCTCTTTCATTGCTAGAAAATGAGCACTCTTAGTTAATCTATCCACGATTACCCATATTGTGTCGTTACCTTTTTGCGTCTTTGGTAATTTCGTCACAAAGTCCATGGTAATCTTCTCCCACTTCCATTCCGGAATTTCCAAGGATTGGAAACTTCCGTAAGGTTTCTGATGTTCAGCTTTCACCAACGAACATGTTGTACACATTTCTACCTTTCGAGCCACATCTACTTTCATCGCTGGCCACCAATAATGCAATTTCAAATCTCGATACATCTTTGTACTCCCAGGATGTATGGAATACTTAGATCTATGAGCGTGTTCGATAATCAACTCTCGACTTCCTCCCATTTTAGGCACCCAAACTCTTCCTTGAAACAATTTAATCCCCCAACCATCTTCAGTCAACTGAAGATGTTGCTTACCCATTACTTCCTCTTTCAGATTTTCCTCTTGCAAAGCAATCACTTGTGCTTCTTTGATCTTTTCCATCAAACTTGACGTTACATCAATTCTAACATTTACCGATTTCAAACACCCACCATAATCTTTTCTACTTAAGGCATCAGCCACGACATTTGTTTTACCAGGATGGTAATGCAATTCACAATCATAATCCTTAAGCAATTCTAACCATCTTCGCTGCCTCATATTTAACTCCTTCTGATCAAAAACATGTTGCAAACTCTTGTGATCAGTATAAAGAGTACACTTCGTTCCATACAAATAGTGTCGCCACAACTTCAAAGCGAACACCACTGCTGCTAACTCTAGATCATGGGTAGGATAATTCTTTTCATGCACTTTAAGCTGTCTTGAGGTATAGGCAATCACTTTGCCCCTTTGCATTAGCACACATCCTAAACCCATCTTTGAAGCATCACTATATACAACAAAATCTTCTGTCTCTTCTGGCAGGGCAAGAATTGGTGCTTCACACAGTTTTTGACGTAAAATTCTGAAAGCTGTTTCTTGTTTCTCCGTCCAAACAAACTTCTCATTCTTTCTGGTTAACAACGTCAAAGCAGATGCAATCTTAGAAAAATCTTTTATGAATCTTCTATAATAACCTGCTAATCCCAGAAAGCTCCTTATCTCAGATGCACTTCTAGGTGTCTCCCAATTCGTCATCGCTTCAATCTTTGAAGGATCTACTTTAACTCCTTCAGAAGTAATTACATGACCTAGAAACTGCACTTCCTTCAACCAAAATTCACACTTTGAAAACTTTGCGTATAACTTTTCTTTTCTTAAAACTTCTAAGACTTCACGAAGATGCTGCTCATGATCTTCTTCAGTCTTAGAATAAATAAGTATGTCATCAATAAACACAATGACAAACTTATCTAAAAATGGTCGACACACTCTGTTCATCAAATCCATAAATACCGCAGGAGCATTTGTCAACCCAAATGGCATTACAAGGAACTCATAATGCCCATATCTTGTTCTAAAAGCTATTTTTGAAACGTCTTCATCTCTTACTCGTACTTGATGGTATCCAGATCTCAAATCTATCTTTGAAAAGCATCCCGCACCTTGGAGTTGATCAAATAAATCATCAATCCTCGGAAGCGGATACTTGTTCTTAATAGTTACTTTATTCAACTCTCGGTAATCAATACACATTCTCATGGTACCATCTTTCTTCTTAACAAATAAAACTGGAGCCCCCCACAGTGAAGAACTTGGTCTTACGAAACCCTTATCTAATAACTCCTGAAGCTGAGTCATCATCTCTTTCATCTCAGCAGGTGCTAAACGATAAGGTGCTCGTGCAATCGGTGCCGATCCAGGAATAATATCGATACGAAACTCCACCTGTCTTTCAACTGGCAAACCTGGAAGGTCATCCGGGAACACATCCGGAAACTCACGCACCACGTTGATATCTTGAATATTTTTCTTTTCTAACTTTGTATCAATAACATAGGCTAGATAAGACCAACACCCTTTCGATAAACATTTCCGCGCCTTCATCACTGAAATCAACGGAATTTCTCCTTCCTGTTTTTCTCCGAACACGAATACACTATCTTTCTCGCCCATTGGAATTCGAATCAGCTTCTTTGCGCACATAATTTCTGCCTGGTTGTTGCTCAACCAGTCCATCCCTACTACAATATCAAAACTCCCAATTTCCATTAACAACAAGTTAATCGGAAATTCTGTTCCCTCTATCATAATCTTACAATCGGCCAGGCTCTCCTTAACCAAAGTTTGAACTCCATTAGCTATTTCGACTACTAAGGCATCTCCTAGAGTAGTAACAGGCATAGCTAATTTATGTTGAAACAACTTGGATACAAAAGAATAATTTGCACCACTATCAAACAACACACGTGCAGGAACAGAGTTTATAAGAAATGTACCCGAGACCACGTCCTTTGACCCCTTCGCTTCATCAGCAGTCATTTGGAATGCACGACCGGTTGGTTTGGGAATATCCAGCTTTCTTCCTTGATCTCCTCCTCTTTTCAATTTCGGACAATCTTTTCGAAAATGACCCGGTTGCTGACCTTCAAAACAAACCGACCCAGGCACTGTACAACTCGACGCCATATGTCCCATCTTCCCACACTTGAAACATTGATTTCCGACCACTCGACATTGGCCAAAATGTTTACTTCTGCACTTTGCACACCAACTCGGTTCTCTACGAGAATCATTGCGAATGTTCTTTCCGAATAATCTTAATTTATGAGGAGGTTCTGAACGACCCTCCCATTTTCTCTTTTCTCCAACCTGTGCTTTCTCCTCCTTATCTTTTACATACATATCTTCTATGACCTTAGTTTCCTCAATCGTCTCCCTCAAAGTAGCAGATTTTGAACTACGAACTCTTGTCATCATATCTGCTGGTAGGCCTTTCAAGTAATATTTAATCTTATCTTTCTCCGTTGGAGCCACGTGCCCCACAAGATTTAGCTTCTCCATAAAGACCTCGGTATATTTTCTCACTGACATATTACCCTTTTTAATATTCCGGAACTCTTCTTCAATTCGGTCCATCTCGTGCTCGTTACAATATTCTTCTAAAATCTTTGCTTTAAACTGACTCCAAGTTACGGAATTCAAAGCTGCTTCCGATACAGTTGATGACAACACATTCCACCACTGTAACGCTTTTCCACGTAACATTTGCGACCCAAATCTCACCTTAGATCTCTCATTTGTACATTCACAGGCACGAAAAGCCTGCTCGATTTCTCTTATCCAGTTCATACAAACCACTGGATTATCATCTCCCTTGAATTCTGGTGGTTTACAACTTAGGAATGTCTTGTAGGAACAGTTTCTGTCAACCCTCCTATCTGTCTCAACTCCTGAATTTACAGTCGGATTTATCACATTAGAATCGGCCACTGTTCGTCTTGGTTCCACGTTTCGATCATTAATCAATTTCGTGAACATCTCTGCCTGTCTCCCCATTACAGTATTCATCATCTCTGCTTGCCTCTCCATTGAAGCATTCATCAGTCGAGTCACATTATCCATTATTCGCCCTTCCATACCCGAATCTGACGACGTTTGATCAGCATTACTAGTACCTCCTGGATGTGCTCGACTTCGCATTCCTCCCAAGGAAAGAAAATCTGTTGGCGTATCAGGAACTCCGCCCAATCCAGTTTGTCTCTCTCCAGCATCGTCTAACCAATTCCTATTCATCGAAGAATTTGGAGACCTCGGGGGCGTATTCACCATCGTTCTGATGGAGCATAAACGAATACTCATCAGTTAATGGTTTATACAACTAAACATACAATACATACTTTACCGCTAATCAGTCACTGTAACAATTTAGAAACAAGTATGCTTGTGTAATAATATATTCATAATAACAGTAGCTAATTGAAATTGCGAACATATCATACATGAGAATTCTCATTACCATTGTTACAGTACCAACTTCGCGTATTTCTGTCGACTCTAAGACTACCCATTCTTAGTACTTCTACCAAAAACTCACGGATCATAACTTAACTCATCTCAGCTTAAGTCTAGGTATCTCAAATTCATACCTAGTTCGCTTAAACTAAAGCTCTGATACCATACTGAAACACCCTAAAAACAGGGTCAATTTAAACCTTGAAATTTACCATAAGTTATGATCAAAACTTTCAAACTTATATATCTTGAGGATCAAATGTAAGGTTTCTATACACAAACGTCATTACTTAAATAACTTATTAATCTAATCATAACATAACAATCAGAATAATCCAGTTATCTAAACAACCGTCCCAAAAGCATCAAAAATCTCTAGATCCTCCGGTATCTCTAAGTCTGAATCTTTCCAAAAGTTCTCGTCTCTCATTCCCGCTATTTCCCGGAGCTTGTACCTGGTAAGAAGATTCAACTTGAAACATTAGGCTTTCGCCTAGTGAGGATACTCAATTCAAAATAAATTTTAATAATTAAAACATGAACAGATAACTCAAACCTGTTCTCACCCATCTTACTGTACGACAACTCATTTTCAAATCGGGGAATCTACCCCACTCCCAATTTCCTACGACTAACTCATTTAATCGCAACAACAACATAATAGTTAACTCTGAATCATTCCAGATTCACAATCAATAATCACACACAAGAAATTACAAGTCAAAACCTGCCTATTTCTTAATCAGGAAGTAGAGATTACAAATTACTTTATGCCTATCTCAAATCTTCCTCTCATCACGGGGAAATCTCCGATCTTCCCAAATCGAAATGGGAATCATTAAGCAAACTCTGCTTATTCCACATTCCACCTCAGAATCAATGGTCCCCATGGGATTATAATATCGCGATACTCAAATCGAGACTCATGATTCAAGGTACACCCAATTACTAAAATTACATCCCTTTGGTCTATGGCGAGTAATCGGTTCCCATCATACCGTACCCAAGTGCCCTCGGTGACCGGATGCCTATTTTAGTAAAAGCACATAATCACATAATATAATATATGTAATAATCGATACTACTATATGCGTCCAGCATACAATGTATCATTTCTCCGAACATATTCTATATGTATAAAATATCAAGTATATTAATATCTCCTCATCTCAATCTCTTAATTATCTCCTCTTTAACTTAGCATGGAAGTTAATATCTCAATAAAGCTTCAAATCATATTTAGAGTTCATAACCACATAGTAATTTCATGTAGTAGATAATCAAACTTAGCATGCAAGATTAATAATAAATACTAGTTCATCAATTTCATATATAACTCATCTTGGAAACTTTAACATGGTAACCAACATAACACAACTTTTAATCGCCCTCTTGGCTTATCTCTAATTTAATCAAATCCACATATAACATATTCATGCATACATATAAAGCATCTAATTCAAGATTAATTACTGAATTTTAAAGAGAGTTGAATAAACTCACCTGATGCGTTATAGCTCCTTTTAATCCTTTTTAACACGTAACGGCTCCTTTCTTTACTACCACAACTTACTGTATTATTCAATTACATATACTGATATTAATCATCAAAACAGAACCCTCTACAATTGAAAATCCTTAATCTCTTAAAATCACATCTTAAATCGCAACCAACTGAAGTCGCAATCACCTATTGCGATTTCACTTCCAAGTCGCAACCAACTGTGCGACTACAGTACTAAGTCGCAATTCACCATTGCGATTCCACCCCAAATCGCAACCAACTGTTGCGACTTCAAAACCAAGTCGCAACTGCCCATTGCGATTTCGACCCAAGTCGCAACCAACTATTGCGATTCCAAAGCCAAGTCGCAATGGTCTGCTGCGACTCCAACTCCAAGTCGCTATTGCCTATTGCGACAATCATGAATGTCGCAACTCAAGGTTGCGACTTCGATGATATTCAACCAAGTCTCAGTACACTAAGTTCGTTCTAAACCCAGATTTTTTGTACTTTTAATCTATGTTTGTTTATGCCAATTTGCAGATATGTTTAATACACTTATCTTAACACATCCAAAAACTCAGATTCTCATTATCATCATAATTTACCCAAAACCCATCAAAATCTTCTAAAAACACTTTTACTACTAAGATGAAGAATTTAAAATGAGATGTTTACCTTATGATTCTTCAAACCAGCAGCAGATTAGATAAATTCCCAGCAAGTCTTTCTTTTCTTCCTTCTCTTTCTCGATTTCTCTATCTCAATCTCTCTCTCGGTTTCTCTTTCTCAAACCGTAATACACACACCAAATCCCTCACACATTCTCACAATTAGATTAAGTTAACCACTAAGTGACACCTCACTTAAAGTAACACATGAGTCATAAGACTATTTCCACAATAAACCTTTAACTTTCAAAGAATTGCACAACAACCCTCAACATGAAAAATCTATTTCAAACAACACTTATAAACAATTACAAACTTAACCCCCAAGTTAGTTTATAATTCACAAAATAATATAACTGAAAAATTTTGGGATGTTACAAATGAGATAGTGTCTAGGCACGGGGTGCCGCGATCTATCGTGTCTGGCCGTGATGGTCGGTTCACGTCAGCATTTTGGAGAAGTCTTCAGCGGGAGCTAGGTTCGCAGTTGAAGTTAAGCATAACTTATCATCCTCAAACGGATGGTCAGAGCGAGAGAACTATTCAGACGTTCGAAGATATGCTTCGGACGTGTGTACTCGATTTCAAAGGCTCGTGGGAAGTACATTTGCCTTTGATAGAATTCTCGTATAATAATAGTTAACATGCGAGCATCCAAGCAGCGCCATTCGAAGCATTGTACGGACGGAAGTGTCGTACGCCGTTGTGTTGGAACGAGGTAGGAGAAAGACAGTTGGCAGGTCCATAAATCGTACAATTGACGGCAGATAAGATTGAAATAATCCGTGAAAGGATGAGGATCGCGCAAGATCATCAGAGGAAGTATGCGAACAGAAGAAAGAAGCCTATTGAATTTCAAGTAGGCGACAAAGTTAGGTTAAAGGTCTCACCTTGGAAAGGGATAGTGCGTTTCGGAAAGAAAGGGAAGTTAAGGCCTAGATATGTCGGACCTTTTGTTATCATTGAGCTAGTTGGCGCGGTAGCTTACAAGCTAGACTTGCCAGAAGAGTTAAGAAGGATTCATCCGACATTTCATGTGTCAAACCTGAAGAAATGTTTGGCCGAGACCGATGTGGCTATTCCGTTAGAAGATGTCAGCATTGACGAGAAATTGATGTACGAAGAGGAGCCATTGGAAATCGTAGACAGTAAAGTACGGAAGACGAGGAACAAAGAAGTTCGGTTAGTGAAGGTTCAATGGAGGTATCATAAGGGACGAGAAGCAACGTGGGAAGTAGAATCAGATATGCAGACCAGATACCCTCACCTTTTTGTAAATGGAATTCCGGGGACGGAATTCTTTTGAGGGGAGGAGTGATGTAATAACCAAGACTAAATTTGGAAGGTTTTAATGTCTTGTGGTATAATTTAATAAAACTGAAAGTTGAGGGGATAGATTGTAATAAGGGTTAAGGTATAAAAACCCAATGATTGGCACAAAACCCTAGTTTTGCAATCATTTTGTGTGGGGTGCGGCTGAGCAAAGGAAGAGAGAGAGAGAGAGAGAGCAAGAAGGAAGAGAGAGAGAAAGAGCAAGAAGGAAGAAAGAGTCTTCCATTTTAATTGGAGAAAGAGAAAGATTTCAGCATCCTCAAGTTTTCAGGTAATCTCTCATCTACATCCCTAATCTGTGATTTCCGCTGCTGAACTAGGTATTTTTGGAGGTTTTGGTTAAAAGTTGGGTTTGAAGCTTAATGGAAGAGAATTAGGTGTCATATTGTGTTTTTGCAGCTAAGATTTTGGTATTAAATAAGTTTAGTAAATCAGAGTTTTGTTGCTAATCTAAGATTCATTGGAATAAGAGCTTATCAATGATTTCCGGTTCCAAATGGGTTCCGAGTCGGCGTCCGGAAAGCCCCTGTGGACGTCCGGACACGATGATCCATTTGAGAGAGGTTTCCGGATGAGGTGACTGTCCGGATAAGAAAACTATCCGGGTGGGAAAGTTGTCCGGTAAGTATGAGTTGTCTGGTAAGTATTAGTTGTCCGGTAAGTATAAGTTGTCCGGAAAGTAGTTACCCGAAAAGTATCAGGCATCCGGTAAGTTGAATCCGGATGGTGTCTGGACTGTTGGTTTAGGCATCTGAGTAGTTATATCTCATCCTTTTCTCAGGTAATTCATCAGTAAGCCGGAAGTAAAGTAAGAAAAGACCTTAAAAGCATCAGGTGAGTTTTCTAACTAAAATACGTGACTTTACTGTAACGACCCGGACCAAAATGGAAGGAAGTTACGTATTGGGTTAAAAGTTAATATTAAAGAAAGTTGAAGGGCTATTTGGTAAAGAAGAGAGGAAGTATTTAAAGGGCACAAACCCTAGGTGAGTCATGCTATTACTGATTCTTGTTGTTGTTGACGGCTGGAAGATCAAAAGAAAGAAAGAGAAGGAAAGAATAGAAAACAAAGGAGGAAGGAAGAAAAGGAGACAAAGCAAGATAGGAGAAAAGGGATTTCGGATTTGGAGAGGGAAGAAGAGGTCCTTCATCATTCAATCAACCAGGTAAACCTCCTTTAATCTCGAATCTGTGGATTGGGTTGTAGAATGGTTGTCTTTTGGGGTTGTTTTGTTAAAGTAGAGTTTGAAGATAAATGAGAGAAATCGGGTCTCATAGTGCCTTATTGTTGCTAAGATCTCGGTAATTGTTAAGTCTAGTGATGTTGTTGCTATTGCTTATCCTTGTTTCGAAAGAATCGAACTAGAAGGTAGATTTCAGCCTCAAAAAGGGGTCCAGGCCGACGTCCAGGAACCTTCTCGGACGTCCGGACTCGTTGTTGGATAGAAGGTCTCCGGACGAGGGAGTTGTCCGGATAGGAATGATTATCCGGGTAGGTGTTGAGTCTGGTAAAGTCTTGTATCCGGTAAGTTCGGTACCCGGAAAGGGGTATCGTCCGGAGAGTAGAAGTTACCCGGAAAAGGGGTGTTGTCCGGATTAGTCGTCGTCCGGATTAGTGTGAGTGTCCAGATTCTTTGGGCGTCCGGAAAATCAGGGTTGTCCGGAGAGTTGTTATTATCCGGATACTTTTGCTGAGTAGTTGTAATATGTCCTTTTATTCAGGAAAGTCGATTGGAAGTTTGGAACCGATTAGAAGCGAGAAGTAAGAGCATCAGGTGAGTTTTCTAACTAAAATACGTGCCTTTTTTTAAGGTGCTTTTAAAGTGATTTCATGATGAGAAATGCCATGATTGTTATTATGTTTTTAATTGCATGAAAGATGTTTAAAGTTTTATATGAGATGTATGCATACATTGTGATAGACGTAAACTGGCCAAGACGGGAGAGTAGACCCGCCAGTGCTCGTGCGGGAGAGGAGACCCTTTATGCCAGGGAAAGTAGCCCCAATATAAGGCAGCATGAGACTGACTCGTTGTTCACCTTAGGGTGGCTTCAGGGTGTCAGATTACGAGGGGCGGACCTTTATCCGTGGATGATTTTTATCATCATATTTTTATGAATGATTTACATTGAAAGTTTATATATCTAAAAGTTGTGAAAAGTTTTTAAAATGATTTTGAGAACTGTCAGGAGGGAGTCACTAGACCTCATGGTCTAACCCTCGCATTTTCCAAACTAAACCTTTTCAGGTAAGCAGATTGTGGGAGGCTCAGGTAAGTGAGCAAGAGCATGATAGAGGACAGATGCAGATAGAAACAGTGTCACTCATACTTTTAGTGGTAGATATTCTCAGTTGTGTATAGGTTGTTTCCGCCAACCTAAGTTATTCAGACAGATGAAATGAAATTTTATGGACCCAGTTTTGAAATTGTTTAATATTAATGCTATGTATGCTTTATTTAGTTTGGGTTGTTATAGTTGGTATCAGAGCCATAGTTTAAGGGATTTAGGTGACCGGACGGGCCTAAACTTAAAATTGGGAGTAGAAATCACAACTGAGAATCCGGAAAATGCGTTAGGAGGACACTATAGTGGAAATGGGACTAATAGGGTACTGAGGACAGTCATGTAAGGTAAGTTTGGGATTACACCTGGCCAGTGTAATTGTGAATTTACAGGTACATGTGTGTGCTTGATCTGCCTTATCATTCCGAAGTTGTAGTCTGAAGCTAGACAAGTGTCGTGTTCCAGTACTCTAGAATGTCAGCAAGATCCCTGAGGGGTAGATTGAGACCTATTGTTGGGAAAGTATCGTGAGAGAGCGTTCATGATGTGACGTATGTATACATCGTAGAGAAGAAATGTTGTTTAGAATGTATGAGGTGTCTAGAGGTAAATCTTCGTGAATTCGAAGAGGATGAATGATTGCTTTGGAGTAAGACTCCTGTTTCTGGGAGTCCCAGTCCTAGAAATCGTGGATTAGACCAGTTCGGATAGTAAGGAAGGACAGTGTTGAGATCTTGGAAGAGTCGATTCAAGAGCGAGCAGGGGAGTAGAGCCCTGACTCTTTAGTCGAGTTGTTCAGTGGCAGGCTCATTGAAGAGAGATTTATGTAGAATATTGAAAGCGTATAGAAGTATAATAAGAGATAAATTAGTCAAGACGAAAGTAGTATGAAATGGTTGAGTAAGTGGACCGTTGATTGTATGTATAGCAATTTGTTACAAGACCGAAGGGGCGACCATTGGTCGAAAGTAGAGTGTCATTGATAAGTGGCATGAGTAAAGCGATTGACCTCGTTTGAGTGAGTAGCCTTCAAGTACAAATAGAGTTTCATGCATTGAGATTTTATATGCACATATGAGATTTTTCATAAGTAAAGTAAATACGTAAATATCAAATTTGATCGGATATGAGTCGGCGTGCGCAAGCGTATGCTTAAAGAAAAATGCAAATTTATTTACATCGCACGGTAAAGTTCCGAGGTTTATGTTTCGCAAAATATTCCACCCTTTTCTTGACGAGTTAAATATTTGCAAAAAGCCAAGGAAACGATTGAATGCAAAACTTTTATAACCAAAATAAGTATTGACATGTTGAAGTTACATAAATGAGTATGAAAACCGACTGGTTTACTTCGTGTCGGTAATTTCTTTCAGGATGGGGTCGTATGAAAAGATTTTCACTCAATATATATTTCTGTCGTCACGACATATTTTGGTGGAGTAAGATTAATTTTACGGATAGTTGCATGCGAACGATTCTCGAGATCGTTGTGCAGGGCATTGAATTTTAAGAGTGATGGGGGCATATGTACCCAATATGCTTTCAAATGTTGTCCATTGGAAATGATGAGAGGTACGAAATGAATTATCTATTGCGTTGTCATGCATGAAGGCTATGAACTCACTAGGTCGTAGGATGTTGTATGTTAAGCTAAGGAAGAACTTCAAGCGTGGAGAAGTGTCGGACAAGTCATGAAAGAATGTTGTACCTTAATATTTGTGTTCAAGAGGAAAGGTGAATAGCGGTAAAGTCGGAAGTGGATTATAGTGTTGGTTGTATGAGGGTTTGCACCCTTGTTCGGAAACTGGAGGTACGGTTGGCAAGGGACGGTTGTGTCCGGAGGAAGGATTTGAAGCCTTCAAGGTGTTGGTTTTGCAACTTGTTATGAGTAGTGTAGAGGAGGAAGAATGAAATGCCTATGGCATAGAAGTATGAGTTTCGAGGTGAACTTGTAATGTTGATGTTACATGAGTAGGTTTCGAAAAGAGGGAGACAGATCATGAAGCTGTTTATGATATGTTGGAAGAGTTAGGTTCCGTGAGGAACCCTTGTTAAAGACTAAGTTAAGAAAGTAGTTTCAGGTTGTCAATTGATGTAAAAGTCGACAGTTGTGTATGATGGTCGAGGCCGACGACTTGAACCAGAAGAATGAAAGCTGATAGAATACCTTGTAGGGGTGCTAAGAGGATGAGAAGTTACGATTTCGATTAAGCGTTTCATTTATGAGTATGTAGAGATCGTAGAATGAGGAGGTATGAACCCGAGCGAAGTTAGTATGTAGATTTTATTGTCCAGTAAGGGACTGTGCCCAGCTTATGTAAGGGCTCGGATCGTGAAGAGCTAGCTAGAATGTTTGTGTTTGAGTTAATTGAGAACTCGTGAGTTATAGTTCGACAAGCCGGGAAAGGACTAAGTAACGAGATAGACTCGGTTATTTATGCGAAAGAACATGAAGATAAGTTTGAGTTATGTACGAATGACCATGAGAGACCTGGTCTGTAGTAAGATGTTATGAGTGGAGAATGTACGGATGAGTAGTGGCATCAACTGCCAAGATAAATGTGCCAGCCAGTGTGTGATGTGATGTTAGAAAGAGGAAGCATCGGATGGAAGTCTTTTCGGGGTTTCGAATGAGGTATGCGAATTGGAAATTAAGTTGTAGGAGCACGTGAGTTGTAAGTTGGCATTGTGCTATGGCTAGTACCGGAATAGAATGACAGAGTGGTAGTGGGTGGTTACCAAAGGAGAAACCAAGTGTTTTTGGTTGCGCGAGTCGCTAAGTAAGCATAATTGTAGGATCTGGAAAAGGTTAAAGAAGATGTTGGAGGAGTGAGTCTAAGAGGTGGTGTAGTAAATGCTAAATCTTTAAGAATTGTGAATTATTTCCTTTGTACGAAAGGATTAGCCCGAGAAAGTGACATATTGGAAACCAAGGAGTGTGTAGTGGCTTCGACCACCGGTGTCCTTTGGGATGGCTTGGTTGAATGCCTAAGTTAGAATTTTGGTGCAGCTGGTTGGTTATGGATAATAAGGAGAGGGTGTTATCCGCGTGTGGAAAGGTCGGAGGAGAGTGGCAAGTAACGTTTGGTGAACAGTGCTTCACGTTATTGTGGGGAGGTGAAGATAGTACGTTGGGATAGAAGAGAAGGTTAGAAGTAGTAAGCTGGTCAGTAACACCAAGAGGTGGAGTAGCGTGAATAGGTTGCCGGTAAGTGTGTGAACTTCTAGGAGAGTTTTGAGGAAGGGGATTGTGTACGTCTGGTGCAGGAAAGAAGCTGATAAGATAGTCGAATGATTCGAGTTGAGTTGGCGATATTGTGAGAAACGGTCAAACGAACTGATCGTTCAGTGTAAGCTATTGAGAACAGTAGAGTGCGACCTAGGTTACTCTTCCAAGTTGAGCGAGGATAACCGAAGTTATGTTATGAGACTGGACGTTTGTGGCAGTCAGTAAGAAGTTGATGAGCCTTCGGGATAAGTTCAATTCGAACAGGTGAGCACTACAATAAGGAATTTTAGAGTTTCCCATTTTTGGCCACGATTCAATGTGAAATGATGATGTGGTGAGAACGTGCGAGTTAGTTGTCGAGCGGTAGCCGATGTGATTCGGGAAGGGAATACGGTCTGCTTAGGCGCATATCGGTTGGTAGAAGTGGACTAGAATTACAGGTAACTCGAGGAGAGAACTCTTAGGTGTGAGTTCATCAAGAGGTGCAAGGGTGGCCTTGTGCCAAGTGGTCAAGAGAGTGATGATTCCTGGTTTTAGAGTCTCGTTGTAGTGGCGGGGAAATTTCCGCCAAGTTCTTTCTTTTAAGGAAGTAAAGGGGTATGAGAGACCGTAAATAGACGTGTTGAATAACCGTGAGTTCCGACGTGGAGGCGGAAGCGAGCAAATGGAGGCGCGGGTGGCCTTGGATTATTCTAGTGGTGTTTAAGCGAGTATGGTATTCGGAGAGGTTGCAAGTAAATAATGCAAGATGGCACGTTTTAGCAAAGTGGTGACTCGCCGAGGGCGGTTTTCTGAGTATGGGGTGCGGTTATGTTCCCTATCAGAACGGTTTGGGGGACTGAGCAGGATTGAGCTGGTTGGATTGATGAACATAAGGCTTTTGAGCCTTGAAGTTTGAGAGATAGGTAAGGTGGACTAAGTCTGTGGAGCCATCGAAGTTATGAAAATTGATTAAATGGTGCGCGATCTTGAGGTACTCGGTAAGATTTTGAGAAGAAATATTTAGTGTGTTACACGTCTCTTTTGTGGAAGAGCCGATGTGAGAAGTGAGATGATAGCGATCTTGCAAGTAATACAGGCGATAAGAAGTTGACTTTCGCCATTAGTGAACGAGTTAGAAGAGCGGTATACGTGTAAGACTGGCTAGAGAAGTGAATGGGTGTCCATCCGACATTTCATGTCTCGAATCTAAAGTAGTGTTTGTCAGAATTCGATGTGGTTGATTCTTAGAGGGGACATCAGTATTGATGAGAGTTTGACTTACGTAGGAGGACCGATTGAAGTTGTGAGTAGTAAAGTACGAAAGTCGAGACACAAAGAAGTACGCTGAGTGAAGTTTCAGTGGAGGTATCTTAAGAGACGAGAGGCATCGTGGAAGTCGGATCAGTTATGCAGACCTGATACCCTCATCTTTTTGTAAACGGAATTCCGGGGACAGAATTCTTTTGAGGGGAAAGTGTTGTAACGACCCGGACCAAAATGGAAGGAAGTTACGTATTGGGTTAAAAGTTAATATTAAAGAAAGTTGAAGGGCTATTTGGTAAAGAAGAGAGGAGGTATTTAAAGGGCACAAAACCCTAGGTGAGTCATGCTATTACTGATTCTTGTTGTTGTTGACGGCTGGAAGATCAAAAGAAAGAAAGAGAAGGAAAGAATAGAAAACAAAGGAGGAAGGAAGAAAAGGAGACAAAGCAAGAGAGGAGAAAAGGGATTTCGGATTTGGAGAGGGAAGAAGAGGTCCTTCATCATTCAATCAACCAGGTAAACCTCCTTTAATCTTGAATCTGTGGATTGGGTTGTAGAATGGTTGTCTTTTGGGGTTGTTTTGTTAAAGTAGAGTTTGAAGATAAATGAGAGAAATCGGGTCTCATAGTGCCTTATTGTTGCTAAGATCTCGGTAATTGTTGAGTCTAGTGATGTTGTTGCTATTGCTTATCCTTGTTTCGAAAGAATCGAACTAGAAGGTAGATTTCAGCCTAAAAAAGGGGTCCAGGCCGACGTCCGGGAACCTTCTCGGACGTCCGGACTCGTTGTTGGATAGAAGGTCTCCAGACGAGGGAGTTGTCCGGATAGGAATGATTATCCGGGTAGGTGTTGAGTCCGGTAAAGTCTTGTATCCGGTAAGTTCGGTACCCGGAAAGGGGTATCGTCCGGAGAGTAGAAGTTACTCGAAAAAAGGGGTGTTGTCCGGATTAGTCGCCGTCCGGATTAGTGTGAGTGTCCGGATTCTTTGGGCGTCCGGAAAATCAGGGTTGTCCGGAGAGTTGTTATTATCCGGATACTTTTGCTGAGTAGTTGTAATATGTCCTTTTATTTAGGAAAGTCGATTGGAAGTTTGGAACCGATTAGAAGCGAGAAGTAAGAGCATCAGGTGAGTTTTCTAACTAAAATACGTGCCTTTTTTAAGGTGCTTTTAAAGTGATTTCATGATGAGAAATGCCATGATTGTTATTATGTTTTTAATTGCATGAAAGATGTTTAAAGTTTTATATGAGATGTATGCATACATTGTGATAGACGTAAACTGGCCAAGACGGGAGAGTAGACCCGCCAGTGCTCGTGCGGGAGAGGAGACCCTTTATGCCAGGGAAAGTAGCCCCAATATAAGGCAGCATGAGACTGACTCGTTGTTCACCTTAGGGTGGCTTCAGGGTGTCAGATTACGAGGGGCGGACCTTTATCCGTGGATGATTTTTATCATCATATTTTTATGAATGATTTACATTGAAAGTTTATATATCTAAAAGTTGTGAAAAGTTTTTAAAATGATTTTGAGAACTGTCAGGAGGGAGTCACTAGACCTCATGGTCTAACCCTCGCATTTTCCAAACTAAACCTTTTCAGGTAAGCAGATTGTGGGAGGCTCAGGTAAGTGAGCAAGAGCATGATAGAGGACAGATGCAGATAGAAACAGTGTCACTCATACTTTTAGTGGTAGATATTCTCAGTTGTGTATAGGTTGTTTCCGCCAACCTAAGTTATTCAGACAGATGAAATGAAATTTTATGGACCCAGTTTTGAAATTGTTTAATATTAATGCTATGTATGCTTTATTTAGTTTGGGTTGTTATATTTACAACGTGTTTTTCTAAAGTAAGTACATGATGAGAAATGCCATGCTTTATTTATATGCGTTTAATTGCATGAAAGTTTGTTTAAAGATTTATGTGAGATGTATGCATACACTGTGTTAGACGTAATTTGGCTAAGACGGGAGGTAGACCCGCCAGTGCTCATGCCGGGAAGGTGACCCGTTTATGCCATGGAAGGGAGTATCCAGTAAGGCAGTGTGAGACTGACTCGTTGGCACCGTCGGGTGACTTCAGGGTGCCGTTTACGAGTGCGGATTTATCCGTGATGGTTTTATGAAAAGTTATGTGAAAAGTTTTATACTTGAAAGTTATAATTTGTTTTAAATGCTTTTAAGAATTGTCAGGAGGGACTCACTAGACCATATGGTCTAACCCTCGCTATTTCCAAACTAAACCTTTTCAGGTAAGCAAGCAGTATGAGGCTCTAAAAAGTGAGTAGAGCAGATCGGAAGTACAAGTGTGACTAGAACAAGCAACATTTTAGATTATAGAATTTATTCTCAGTTGTGTAGGTTGTTTCCGCCAACCTGATTTTGATGTTATGTAAGGAAATTTTGGGACCCGTTTTTGAAATGTTTCGTTATTTATGAATTGTATGCTTTAAATTGTTTGGATTGTTACACTTCCTAAATAAGATAACCTCTTGAATCAAACTAATATTTTTTTTGCAAAAAAAAAAAGATTTTCCAAAATAGACGATCGTATGAGTTAAACCGCATGAATTTACACAGAGGCATTCCATACACCTTTCTTATACTCACAAATAATCACAAATGTGGGGTAACTCCAAATCAACCACAATTCTCCATTTGAGAATACTCAATTTTCATGGTGTCACGTCAACACTCCAAGGTTTTCAACTTATATATAAATATGCTATAAAGACGACATAAAGATGATAATGATTACTAAGTTTTTTTTTGGCAAAAGATGGTCATCCAAAATAAGACAACCCTTTGAATCAAACTAATTTTTTTGCAAAAAGTCATCCATAATAGACAACCCTATGAGTTAAACCACATGAATTTACACAAATGAATCTCATCCACCTTTCTTATACACATCATTTGTTCCCATCTTTCAACTTATCACCAATGTGGGACAACTCTAAATCAAACAAAGTTCACCACCAATATATATATATATATATATATATAAAGCAAAATGTAAGAGAGAGAGTTAAGGAGAAGCCTCAATTGAGCCTTTAAAATTTCTTGGAGTTTTGATTTTTTTTAAATCAAATGTAGCATTAAATGAGTTAATCATTTTATTTCTTCTTTACTAATTGAAATTGTTTTATTTATTCAATATTAATATTTTTAACAAAATAAAATATTATTTACATCCCATTTTTAAAAAACAATATATATAATTATACCTTGTGTTCTTATTAAATTTTTATTTTTATTTAACATATATTTTTATTTGAATTTATTTTCTTTCTCACATAGCCAAAACTTAGATAGAATGCAACAATGGTTAT
Organism: Saussurea involucrata; assembly: GCA_033807775.1. Taxonomy (NCBI): domain Eukaryota; kingdom Viridiplantae; phylum Streptophyta; class Magnoliopsida; order Asterales; family Asteraceae; genus Saussurea; species Saussurea involucrata. The sequence goes on from CM066314.1 coordinate 228,908,401, forward strand.
AAATGAAAACTTATTTTAATGGAATATATTTTTTGTTATTATTTTTTGTTATTTAATTTTATTATTTTTTGTAGTAAGCTAACAATGCTTATAAATAAAAACTTATTTTAGCGATTGAGTATTTTTTTCTTATTAATCTAACATATTTTTATTTGAATTTATTTTCTTTCTCACATAACCAAAACTTAGATGGAATGCAACAATGGTTATAAATGAAAACTTATTTTAGTGGAATATATTTTTTGTTATTTAATTTTATTATTTTTTGTAGTAAGCTAACATTGCTTATAAATAAAAACTTATTTAAAAGTGTGTATTTTTAGCGATTGAGTATTTTTTCCTTATTAATCTAACATATATTTTTATTTGAATTTATTTTCTTTCTTACATAACAAAAACTTAGACGGAATGCAACAATGGTTATAAATAAAATCTTATTTTAATGGACTACATTTTTTGCTATTTTTGCTATTATTTTTTATAGTAAGCTAACAATGCTTATAAATAAAAACTTATTTTAAAAGTGTATCTTCTTAGCGCTTGAGTATTTGTTTTCCTTTTTATTAATCTAACATATATTTTTATTTGAATTTATTTTCTTTCTCACATAACCCAAACTTAGATGGAATGCAACAATGGTTATAAATGAAAACTTATTTTAGTGGAATATATTTTTTGTTATTTAATTTTATTATTTTTTGTAGTAAGCTAACATTGCTTATAAATAAAAACTTATTTAAAAGTGTGTATTTTTAGCGATTGAGTATATTTTTTTTCCTTATTAATCTAGCATATATTTTTATTTGAATTTATTTTCTTTCTTACATAACCAAAACTTAGACGGAATGCAACAATGGTTATAAATGAAAACTTATTTTAATGGACTACATTTTTTGTTATTTAATTTTATTATTTTTTATAGTAAGCTAACAATGCTTATAAATAAAAACTTATTTTAAAAGTGTATTTTCTTAGCGCTAGAGTATTTGTTTTCCTTTTTATTAATCTAACATATATTTTTATTTGAATTTATTTTCTTTCTCACATAATCAAAACTTAGATGGAATGCAACAATGGTTATAAATGAAAACTTATTTTAGTGGAATATATTTTTTGTTATTTAATTTTATTATTTTTTGTAGTAAGCTAACATTGCTTATAAATAAAAACTTATTTAAAAGTGTGTATTTTTAGCGATTGAGTATTTTTTTCCTTATTAATCTAACATATATTTTTATTTGAATTTATTTTCTTTCTTACATAACAAAAACTTAGACGGAATGCAACAATGGTTATAAATAAAAACTTATTTTAATGGACTACATTTTTTGCTATTTTTGCTATTATTTTTTATAGTAAGCTAACAATTCTTATAAATAAAAACTTATTTTAAAAGTGTATCTTCTTAGCGCTTGAGTATTTGTTTTCCTTTTTATTAATCTAACATATATTTTTATTTGAATTTATTTTCTTTCTCACATAACCAAAACTTAGATGGAATGCAACAATGGTTATAAATGAAAACTTATTTTAGTGGAATATATTTTTTGTTATTTAATTTTATTATTTTTTGTAGTAAGCTAACATTGCTTATAAATAAAAACTTATTTAAAAGTGTGTATTTTTAGCGATTGAGTATATTTTTTTCCTTATTAATCTAGCATATATTTTTATTTGAATTTATTTTCTTTCTTACATAACCAAAACTTAGACGGAATGCAACAATGGTTATAAATGAAAACTTATTTTAATGGACTACATTTTTTGTTATTTAATTTTATTATTTTTTATAGTAAGCTAACAATGCTTTTAAATAAAAACTTATTTTAAAAGTGTATTTTCTTAGCGCTAGAGTATTTGTTTTCCTTTTTATTAATCTAACATATATTTTTATTTGAATTTATTTTCTTTCTCACATAATCAAAACTTAGATGGAATGCAACAATGGTTATAAATGAAAACTTATTTTAGTGGAATATATTTTTTGTTATTTAATTTTATTATTTTTTGTAGTAAGCTAACATTGCTTATAAATAAAAACTTATTTAAAAGTGTGTATTTTTAGCGATTGAGTATTTTTTTTCCTTATTAATCTAACATATATTTTTATTTGAATTTATTTTCTTTTATTACATAACCAAAACTTAGACGGAATGCAACAATGGTTATAAATGAAAACTTATTTTAATGGACTACATTTTTTGTTATTTAATTTTATTATTTTTTATAGTAAGCTAACAATGCTTATAAATAAAAACTTATTTTAAAAGTGTATCTTCTTAGCGCTTGAGTATTTGTTTTCCTTTTTATTAATCTAACATATATTTTTATTTGAATTTATTTTCTTTCTCACATAACCAAAACTTAGATGGAATGCAACAATGGTTATAAATGAAAACTTATTTTAGTGGAATATATTTTTTGTTATTTAATTTTATTATTTTTTGTAGTAAGCTAACATTGCTTATAAATAAAAACTTATTTAAAAGTGTGTATTTTTAGCGATTGAGTATTTTTTTTCCTTATTAATCTAACATATATTTTTATTTGAATTTATTTTCTTTCTTACATAACCAAAACTTAGATGGAATGCAACAATGGTTATAAATAAAAACTTATTTTAATGGACTACATTTTTTGTTATTTTTTGTTATTATTTTTTATAGTAAGCTAACAATGCTTATAAATAAAAACTTATTTTAAAAGTGTATCTTCTTAGCGCTTGAGTATTTGTTTTCCTTTTTATTAATCTAACATATATTTTATTTGATTTTTTTTATATAACCAAAACTTAAATGAAACGCAACAATGGTTATAAATGAAAACTTATTTTAATGGAATATATTATTTGTTATTTAATTTTATTAGTTTTTGTAGTAAGCTAACAATGCTTATAAATAATAACTTATTTTAAAAGTGTATATTTTTTAGCGATTGAGTATTTTTTTTTTCTTATTAATCTAACAATCAATCATCAATATATTAAGCAAAGCTAAAATATTAAATCAATGAGAAGTTGTCATTAGCCTTTATCTAAATATTTTATCGTACTTATATTCATATTATCATATACAACATTAATATACACCGTGCAACGCACGGTGCAGTTACCTAGTTTGATAATACTCAATCCTCAAGGTGTCACCTCAGTACTCCAAAAGTTTATTCTTATATATATAAAGAATATATAGAGATGATGATAATGATTACTAACATTTTTTTGCAAAAGATGGTCATCCAAAATAAGACAACCTTTTGAATCAAACTATTTTTTTCTTTTTGCAAAAAAGGGGTCATTCTAAATAGACAACCCTATGAGTTAAACGACATGATTTTACACAATGCATTCCATTCACCTTCGTTATACACACCACTTTGTTCCAATCTTTCAACTTCTCACAAATGTGAGACAACTACAAATCAATCACAATTCACTATTTAAAAATACTCAATTCTCAAGGTGTTACCTCAATACTCCAAAATGTTTCTCTTATATAAAGAAGATATAAAGATGATAGCAATTACGGTTTTTTTTTGCAAAGATGGTCATCCAAAATAAGACAACACTTTGAATCAAACTTTTTTTTGCATAAGGAAGGTCATCCAAAATAGACACTCATATGAGTTACACATGAATGTACACAACATCTCATCCACCTTTCTTATACATATTACTTTGTTCCAATCTTTCACCTTCTCACCAATAAGGTTATCCAAAATAGACAACCATATGAGTTAAACCACATTAATTTACACAAATGTATCTCCTTCACTTTTCTTATACACACTAGTTTGTTTCAATCTTTCAACTTCTCACCAATGTGGGACAACTATAAATCAATCACAATTCATTATTTGAGAATACTCAATTCTCAAGATGTCACCTCAATACTCATAAAAGTTTCCTTTTATATATATATAAAAGATATAAAGATGATATTGATTACTATTTTTTTTTTGCAAAAGATGGTCATCCAAACTAAGACAACCCCTTGAATCAAACTATTTTATTTTTGCATAAGGAAGGTCATCCAAAATAGACAACTATATGGGTTAAAACACATGAATGTACACAAATGAATCTCATCCACCTTTCTTATACATATCACTTTGTTCTAATCTTTCAACCTCTCACCAATGTGGGACAACTCCAAATCAACCACAATTCACCATTTAAGAATACTCAATCCTCATGGTGTCACCTCAATAACCCAAGATTTTTCTTTTTATATATATAAAGATTTTTGCATTTAAGTGTTTCTTGAAATAGGGACCAATTAGATTGTTAGGTCTTTCATTTATTTTTTGTGCATTTAAGTGTTATAACATATACCAACATGAGTTTATATTTTAATGGTTAGACAATTAGACACACATGAACTTATTATTTGGAAAAAGTTTTAGGCATTGTTTGGTAAAGAAAAGCTAGCTTATTTTTTAGATACATGTTTGGATGTATAAGCTAGTTTTTTGGGATTTTGACTCAAATAGCTAGAGTACACTCCCTACTTCTTCATATACCCACTTTAGAACTCTATGTCCACAAATACCCACAATTTTCACAGAAAAACTTACGTACATAAAACTCTTTGCGTAAGTTTGTTTTTTCTCCCAAAAATTGAAAAAAAACATTTTTAAAAAAGTTTACGCAGAGAGTTTTCTATGCGTAAGTTTTCTGTCTCACGAGTCTGCGTAAAGTCCACGTGTGCACCACGTGCACTCCATGTTGGATAAAAAGTTTACGTGGAAATGTAAAAAAACTTACGCAAAGAGAAGTCTTTACGTAAGTTTAAAATATTTTTTTAATTTTTCTTAATTTTTATAAAAAAAAATTATAACTTTTTTAAAGAATCTTTGTCAACTGATTTGGTCATTTGACAACACCCTTAAACTTAATTTTACTTTTTTTATTGGGAAATTATATAAAATACCCAAAGTTCAAAAGTAGTTTGCAAAAATACCCAAAAATTCAAGCTCTATTGCCAAAATACCCGCGATGGGGTCCGCGATCACGGACTGGGCCCACGATGGGGTCCGCGGTGGGCCGAATTTTACACTTTTAGCCCTTCTACACCGCGACGGGGTCCGCGATGTAACGACCCCGGATTTCCATACATAGTTCAAATAGCATACATTGCATAACGTCGTTAAAACAAGAGATACATTTTATAACAAATACGGTCCCCTAGTCTTTTACAAACATCCAGTACATCATTACAACCATTTACATAGAAGATTACATCATTACTAACAACATGCTATCTCTATTAAACATGTCATAGTCTTCAACTACATAGTCCTCCAAAAGCTATCCACGGTATAACCTCCTTATTGGCTCTTACTCGATCATCGACCTGGAATACATATTTTTAAAACAAAAATGAGGGTTAGACCTTGAGGTCTAGTGAGAAAATCCCCGTTAGTTGAAAACCGTTTGCACAACATCATTCACATAATTCACATAAGAATACCAATTAAGACTCATGCATCATGTATCTTTCCATCTCTTTCTCTTTCTCTTTCTATTGGCCATATTAATTGGTAGCAAGCCAATTAATTATTTTACACCGCTGTACTAAATACAGCCAACACCACTGTCCCTCTGTACAGCCAACTTTCACCGGTCCTAAGCCCGGCCAACTAGCACCCATGCAATGTAATACTCATATAAACACCATATGCACAATATTACACTCATTCACATATATGTATTCCATTCGAAAACATTTTTAAATAAAAACTCACTTGTTTGCTTAACAACACTCTTTTCAGTCCTCCACAAGGAATTCTGCTTTCACCTTCGATTCACAGTATCTGAAACACATATATACAAATATCTCTTTACCATACAAAACACATAAGTCTTACCAAAACTAAGAATTCTAGATAATTCACATCCCGAAATGTTACCCCCAAACCCGAACTTAAGTCGAGTCCACCGTACATTCGGTCCTCATTCATTCCCTATCCATGAATTTGTAACGACCCATACCTTTTTCGAAGTGTTTTGTGGTTAGTGAGGAGTTGTAAATAAAAGTAGAAGTTGAGGGGCCTTTTTGGTAAATGAGAGAGAGGGTATAAAAGGGCACAAAACCCTAGGCATCATTGCAATTCCCTGATTTTGGTGTGTGTGTCGGCTGAAAATTTAGAGAGAAAGAGGACACTTGAATTTGAGGCTTTTGGTGCAAGAAAATAGGAGAATCATCAAGTGGTAGAATCAGAAGAAGGAATGGAATTCGGAATTTGTTTCCTGCAGCAATCAATCAGGTAACTCTTAATCCATAACCTCATCTAAGATTTCGTCTGGTGATTTGTGGTTTTGAGAGTTTTCTTGCAAAAAGTAGTTTAAAACCATTAAAACCATTAAGGGAGATTTAAGCATCTTTGGGTTGTGTTTAGGCGGTAAAACTTTGTAGGATTTGATAATGGGTCTGTATGTAGTTAATCGTCGCTTTATCTTACTGTTTGATGGGCGTTAGGCATGATTTCGAGTATTAAACTCGAACAGCGCCTCGTCCGGACACCTCCTTGCGAAGCAGGTGTCCGGAGGTTGTCCGGATAGCTTCTTGTCGCAGATTACCGGGTGCAGTGTCCGAAAAAGTTGAGCATCCGGAAAAGTTAGGTATCCGGAAAAGTGTAGGTGTCCGGAAAGTGGTGTTATCCGGAAAGCAGAGTTGTCCGGACATTGTGGTGTCCGGTAAGTAGAAATGTCCGGGAAGTAAGAGTGTCCGGTAAGTGATGTCCGGACGGTCCGGTTAGTGTGGGTGTCCGGACTCTTTAGCGTCCGGAAAAGTAGGGTTGTCCGGAAAACCTGAGTTGTCCGGATACTTTTGCTGAGTTGTTGTTTTATGCCCGTTTATTCAGGGAAATCGATTTGGAAGTTTGGAACCGTTTAGGAACGAGAAGTAAGAGCCTCAGGTGAGTTTTCTAAACTAAAATGTATGGCTTTTAAAGTGCTTTCAAAATGTGTTATGAATGTTGAGAAATTGCCATGCTTTATTATTATGCTTTGTTTGCATGAAAGTTGTTTAAAGTTTATGTAGAATGTATGCATACATCATGGAGACGTAAACTGGCAAAGACGGGAGAGTAGTTCCGCCAACTCTCGTGCGGGCAGGGAGGTCCCTATATGCCAGTAGCGAGGCTCCACAAGGCAGCATGAGGCTGACTCGTTGTCACCTTCGGGTGGCTTCAGGGTGTCAGATTACGAGGAGGCGGACTTTAGTCCGTATATAATTTTGACGCGTTGAGTATGAATGTTTAAAGCTGAAAAGATAAACTGTTTTTAATGCTTTGATGACTGTCAGGAGGGACTCACTAGACCTCATGGTCTAACCCTCGCATTTTCAAAATAAAACCTTTTCAGGTAAGCAGGTACCGAAAGGCTTTAACAAGTGAGCAGGAGGTTAGCAAAAGGAGGATGGATAGTGTAGATACACTATAGAGCGATGTAGTTATTTCTCAGTTGTGTAGGTTGTTTCCGCCAACCTAAGTTCTTCAGACAGATGTAATGAAATTTTATGGACCCAATTTTGTAATTGTTTAATATTAATGCCATGTATGCTTTATTTAGACTGGGTTGTTACAGTTGGTATCAGAGCCATAGTTTAAGGGATTTAGGTGACCGGACGGACCTAAACTTAAACTTGGGAGTAGAAATCACAACTGAGAATCACGAAAATGCGTTAGGAGGGCACTATTATTGATATAAGAAATGCGTTAGGAGGGCACTATTATTGATATAAGAAATGCGTTAGGAGGACACTATAGTGGAAATAGGACTAATAGGGTACTGAGGACAATCATGTAAGGTAAGTTTGGGATTACACCTGGCCAGTGTAATTGTGAATTTACAGGTACATGTATGTGCTTGATCTGCCTTATTATTCCGAAGTCGTAGTCTGAAGCTAGGCAAGTGTCGTGTTCCAGTACTTTAGAATGTCAGTAAGATCCCTGAGGGGTAGACTGAGACCCCTTGTTGGGGAAGTCTCATGAGAAGTCCTGGTGATGTGATGTACGTATACATCGTAGAGGAGAAATGTTGTATAGAGTGTTAAGAGTCGTCTAGAGGTAGCTCTTCGTGGACTCGGAGAAGAAGAATGGTTGATTTTTAGTAGGACTCCTGTTTCTAGAGTGTCTCGGTTCTAGAAATCGGGGGATAGATCAGTTTGGTTGGTAAGGAAAGACAGTGTCAAAACCTTAAAGGTATCAATGGAGCCCTAGGTTCTTGGTCGAGTTTTCCATTGGCAAGATAAATGAAATAAGAGCCTTAGTGAAATGAAAGCATGTAGAAGTAAAAGGTGAGATAGCTGATCAAACGGAAATAGCATGGAATGATTGAGTAAGTGAGAGGTGGGAAGTATGTGCAGTAAGTTATTGCATAACCGAGAAGGCGACCATTGGTCGAAGGTAGAGTGTCAAGGATAAGTTGTGTGAGTAAAACGATTGACCTTGTTTGAGTGAGTAGCCTTAAATTGCATGTAGAGTCTCATGCATGGAGTTCGTACATGTGTACATGGGATTTTTCATAAGTAAAGTAAATGTGTTAATATCAAAATTAATCGAATATGAGTCGGCGTGTGCAAGAGTATGTCTAAGGAAAAACGCAAATCCCTGTACATCGCACAATGAAGTCTTGAGGTTACGATTTACGAAAGATTCCACTCTTTTCATGATAAGTTAATTTTTGCGAAAAGGTCAAGAAAACGTTTGAACACAAAAGCTTTTATAACCAAAATGAGTATAGACATGATGATGTTATATAAATGAACGTGAGAGCCGACTGGGTTACTTCGTGTCGATAAATTTCTTTCAAAATTTTGTCTTATGGGAAGATTTTCATCCAATATTTATTTATGTCGTAACAACGTATTTTTGGTCGAGTATTATTAAGTTTTGCGGAAAGATTGCATGCAAACGATCCTCAAAGATCGTTGTGCAGGGCTTTGGAGTTATGAGAATGTTGGGGTCGTGTGTACCCAAGTTGTTTTCAAGTATTGTTCTTTAAAAATAACAAAAAGTGCGAAATGATTTATTTGTCGCGTTGGCATGCATGAAGGCTATGAACTCACTAGGTCGTAGAGTATTAGATTTTAAGCTAAGGAAGAACTCATAGAGTGGGGAGGTGTTAGACAAATCAGGGGAGAATGTCTGTAGCTTTGGTAATTGTGTTCTAGAGGAGAGATGACCAGTGGAAGAGTCGGAAGTGGATTTTAGTGTCGGTTGTATGAGGGCCTATACCCTCGTGCGGTGACTGGAAATACAGTTGCCGAGGGTCGGGTGTGTTCAGGGGAAGGACTAGAAGTCATCAAGGTGTCGGTATTAGCAACTCGTTAGGAGTAGTGTGGTGAAGTAGGAATGAAATATCCTCGACGCCGAATAAGAGTTTTAAAGTGATCGTGTAATATTGACGTTTCACGAGTGAGTTTGAAATGAGGACGACGGGAGGTGAATTTGATTATGATATGTTGGAAGGATTAGGTTCAGTAAGGGACCCTTGTTGAAGAATAGGTTAAGGAAGTATCAACAGGTCAACTATTGACGTTAAGTCAGCGGTTGTGTAAGGTGTATGAGACTGAAGACTTGAATCAGAAGGTCGAGAGTTGAAGGACCACTTTGTAGGGGTGTTAAGATAGTGAAAGGCTGTTGTTTCAGATAAGTGTTTTACTTACGAGATGGATGGTTCGTAAAGAATGAAGTATTTAGCACAAACGAAGTGAGGGTATAGATTATGTCGATCTGTGAGGAAATGTGCCCTGACGATGTAATGGTTTGGTATTGCAAAGAGCTAGCAAGAAACAAGTAGGTTAGAATTAATCAGAAACTCGGGTGTTGTGGTTCAACTAGAGCTGGGGAGAGACAATGTAGCGAGATAGACTCGGTAATTTATGCGTGAGGTCTGGAAGATAAGTTTGAGCTGTGTATGAATGGCCATGAGAGTTTTGGTCTGCAGTGTGATGTTATGAGTAAGGAATGTACAGTTATGTAGTGGCAATAATTGCCAAGTTAAATGTGCCAGCTAGCGTCGTAGTGATGTGATATTAGAGAAAGAGGAAGTATCAGATAGAAGCTTTTGGGGGTTTCAGATGAGGTGTTCGAGTGTTAACCAGGTTGTTGGAGCACGTAGGGTGTAAGTTGACGTGGTGATATGATTATGTTCGGGGTAGCATCACGGAGCGGTGGTGTGTAGTTACCCAAGGGAGAAACCAAGTGTTTTAGTCGTAAGAGTCGCTAAGTAAGCATATTTTGGGATCATTGGAAGTTTAAAGCAGATGATTGTTGGGAACTGAAGATATGCTAAGTATGGTTAGTACTGCCAGAACAACATTACTACTGCCAGATCAAGTTAGTACTGCCAGATCAATGTTAGTGCTGCCAGAACAAAGATACTACTGCTAGTTCAAGGTTAGTACTGCTGAGATATTAATACTGCTGGAACATTATTAATACTGCTTATGTGAGGTTAGTACTGCTTGTCAAAGTTACTACTGCAAGTCAAGGTTAGTACTGCTGGTACATGGTTAATACTGCTGAACAAAGTTAATACTGTTGGTATATTACTACTGCTGGTATATTACTACTGCTGGAATATCATTAATGTTGCTGAACAAAAGTTAGTACTGCTGGTGTCTTACGAAAACTGTTAGTACTGCTTGGGCATATCAAACATTACTACTGCTGAAAGATTATTAGTACTGCTTGAGAAGAATGAAGTTACTACTGCTTGTGATCAGAACATGGAATGCGAGATTGAAGGAGATAAAGATGAATTGATCAAGATATGTTTAACGAAGATTTAGAAGATCAAGTTACTTTTGATAGTTATCTTGTAATTATTTTTGTATAAATAGACTTCAATAGATAGCTATTAGTAAGAGAATATACATGTGAAAAGGAATTCGATTGTGTTTTAGAGAGAATTAACCTCAAGGTTTAAGAACCCTATTTCTAGAGAAGTAGAAGTCGTCTTGATTGAGTTTGTTCATCAAGATTGAGGTTTGGTTGTAATATTGTGAGTCGAAACAGTGAATACAAAAATTGTGTGTTTTCTGATATTCTGTTCATTGATTGTGAGAATTAAAGTTCTATTCCGCAGATTCTTTAATTCTGAATTCTAAGTATTGTTAATCTTGTTAAGATTCGATCCTGACAAGTGGTATCAGAGCTATCTATAAACCTTGAGGTTAATTCTCTCTAAAACACAATCGAATTCCTTTTCACATGTATATTCTCTTACTAATAGCTATCTATTGAAGTCTATTTATACAAAAATAATTACAAGATAACTATCAAAAGTAACTTGATCTTCTAAATCTTCGTTAAACATATCTTGATCAATTCATCTTTATCTCCTTCAATCTCGCATTCCATGTTCTGATCACAAGCAGTAGTAACTTCATTCTTCTCAAGCAGTACTAATAATCTTTCAGCAGTAGTAATGTTTGATATGCCCAAGCAGTACTAACAGTTTTCGTAAGACACCAGCAGTACTAACTTTTGTTCAGCAGCATTAATGATATTCCAGCAGTAGTAATATACCAGCAGTATTAACTTTGTTCAGCAGTATTAACCATGTACCAGCAGTACTAACCTTGACTTGCAGTAGTAACTTTGACAAGCAGTACTAACCTCACATAAGCAGTATTAATAATGTTCCAGCAGTATTAATATCTCAGCAGTACTAACCTTGAACTAGCAGTAGTATCTTTGTTCTGGCAGCACTAACATTGATCTGGCAGTACTAACTTGATCTGGCAGTAGTAATGTTGTTCTGGCAGTACTAACCATACTTAGCATATCTTCAGTTCCCAACAATGATGGATGTATTAGTCAAAATGTGGTGGAATAGATGTGAGCTGTTGCTTGTGTGTGAACGAATTATCTGAGAAAGTAAAAGTTGGAGTTTAAAGAATGTATAGTGACGTCGAGCTCTGGTGTCAGTTCGAGGTGTTTTAGTCGAAAGCCTTCAGTTAGAATTTTAGTGCAACCGCTTGGTTATGTATAGTAATGAGATATCTTTTGCAGCTTGAGAATTGTTGGAAGAGAAGGGAGAGTGATATTGGTGGGCAGTGCTCCACGGCACGCTAATGTGGGGAGGTGGAGACAGTATGTCGGAATAAGTAAGTAAATCGAAAGTAGTAAACTTGACAGCAATGCCGATAGGCGCAGTGTTGTGTAGATTGTCCTTGATAAGTGTGCAAACTTTTGGAAAGAGTATTGAGGAAGGAAATTGTGTATGACTTTGTGCAGGAAAGAAGTGGATAAGACAACCGAATGACTTAAGTTGGTGACTTTGTGAGAAACGTTCAAACGAACTGATCGTTCAGTGTAAGCCATAGAGAATAGTAGGGTGTGATCGTGGTTACCCCTCCTAGTTGAGTGGGAGTAACCGAAGTTATGTTTATGACTAGACGCTTGTGGCAAAGCAACGAGAAATTGATGAGCCTGCAAGATAAGTGCATTTCGGATAGGTGAGTACTCCAATAAGGAATTATAGAGGTTTCCTACTATTAGACACGTTAAGTGTGAAATGGTTAAGTGGTGAGAACGTACGAATTAGTTGTCGAGTTGTAGCCGATGAGATTCGGGAAAAGAGTATGATCTGCATAGACGAATGTCGGTTGAAAGAAGTAACCTAGAAATTCCAGGTATACCGAGGAGGAGACTCCTGGGGGTGAGCTTATCGGGATGTACAAGGCTGGCCTTGTACCAAGTTGTCAGTAAGTGAGTTCTCCTGGTGGAAGATTCTCGTTGTTGTAACGGGAATTTCCGCCAAGTTCTTTCTCTTAAGGAAGTATAGATGTATGAGAGGCCTTATTTAGACGGGTTTAAAACCGTGATTCCCGAGGTGTGGACGGAGGCGGACAAATGGAGGCGCGGATGGCCTTGGTTTCATCAAGTAGTTTTGAGCGAGTATAGTGATCGAAGAGGGTACAAGTAAGTAGTGCAAGATGGCACGATATAGCAAGTGGTGTCTCATCGAGGGCGGTTTCAAAGTATGGAGTGCGGTTATGTTTCCCATCTGAACGGTCTGAGGCAACCGAATAGAACTGAGTGGTTGGATTGAAAAGCATAAAGCATTGAGCCGTGAAGTTTGAGAGATAGGTAAGGTGGACTAAGTCTGCGGATTCGTCGAAGCATGAAAGTTGAATAAATAGTGTACGATCTTGGGGTACTCGATGTGAATTCGAGAAGAAATTCATAGTATGATGCACGTCTCTTTTGTGGAGAGCCGATGGGAGAAGTGAGATAATGGCAACCTTGCAAGAGATGCAGGCGATAAGAAGTTGACCTTGCCATTAGTGAGCAAGTTAGAGCAGCAGCATACAAGTTAGACTGGTCAGAAGAATTAAAGAGTGTTCATCCGACATTTCATGTCTCGGACGTAAATAGGTGTTTGTCAGAGGTCGTTGTGGCTGCTCCTTTCAGGGGACATCAGTATAGATGAGAGGTTGATTTACGTGGAAGAACCGATAGAAATCGTGAGCGGTAAGGTTTGCTAAAGCGAGGAACATAAAAGTTTGACTAGTAAAAGTTCAGTGGAAATATCAGAAGGGACGAGGAGCAACGTGGGAAGTAGAATCCGATATGAAGTCTAAGTACCCTCACCTTTTCGAAAATGGAATTCCGGGGACGGAATTCTTTTGAGGGGGGAGTGTTGTAACGACCCATACCTTTTTCGAAGTGTTTTGTGGTTAGTGAGGAGTTGTAAATAAAAGTAGAAGTTGAGGAGCCTTTTTGGTAAATGAGAAAGAGGGTATAAAAGGGCACAAAACCCTAGGCATCATTGCAATTCCCTGATTTTGGTGTGTGTGTCGGCTGAAAATTTAGAGAGAAAGAGGACACTTGAATTTGAGGCTTTTGGTGTGTCAGGATCGAATCTTAACAAGACTAATAATACTTAGAATTCAGAATTAAAGAATCTGCGGAATAGAACTTTAATTCACACAATCAAAGAACAATATATCAGAAAACACACAGCTGTTTGTATTCACTAATTCGACTCACAAGCTTACAACCAAACCTCAATCTTGATGAACAGGCTCAATCAAGACGACTTCTACTTCTCTAGAAATAGGGTTCTAAACCTTGAGGTTAATTCTCTCTAAACAAAATCGAATTCTGTATCTCACGTATACGTATCTCTATTAGCTATCTATCAACAACTATTTATACACAATAAGTACAAGATAACTATCAAAAATAAATTGATCTTCTGAATCTTCTTTAAGCATATCTTCATCTATTCCATCTTTATCTCCAATATCTTCGCATCCCAAACTTATCACTTTAGCAGTATTAACTTCATTCAGCATGAGCAGTACTAATATTCTCCAGCAGCATTAATTCATTCCAGCAGTATTAACTCATTCCAGCAGCATTAACTTGTTCTAGCAGCATTAACTTGTTCCAACAGCATTAACTTGATCCAGCAGCATTAACTTGACTAGCAGTACTAACCTTGTTCCAGCAGCATTAATGTATCAGCAGTACTAACAATGATCTAGCAGTATTAACTTTGTCTTGCAGTAGTAACCATTGCATAAGCAGTACTAACTTTGATCTGGCAGCACTAATGTTGTTCTGGCAGTACTAACCATACTTAGCAAATCTTCAGTTCCCAACAATCTCCCCCTAACTTGACTTTTAGAAAGAGAAGTCAAGTTCTTCAGATGATGATGCTTCCAAAACTTAATCTTGAACACACAAGTCAGGATTCAATCCCAAACTTTGATTGATGATCCTTCTTACCAGGTATCTTGCCATCTCAGAGTCTTTGTCACTCACCAACTTAGTTTTTAGCATTCCATCCAACCTTTTCATGCTGTGCTTGTATATTTTATCCACCAAATAATACTCATGATATGCATTGTCAAGAGTTATGACATACACACCACAGTTTTCAATAAGCATCCATTTGGTAACAACTTGAAATTGCCTTTCTGTCAAATACTTAACTGCTTCTGTATTGAACATTAGACACAAGTATTCAAGTACCATTTTGGTGATGGACATTCCATTCTCAGTCAGCATATTTCCATAAAGCTTCATTCCCACTTTGAACATCTCTTCCAAGTATGATCTAGAGCACATCCTTATAAGTCTTCCCCAAGTAGGACAGACTTCAAACTTTCCATCTTCCCTTTTGATTCTAATGAACTCCTTTCTCCCATCTCTCAATGTGTCCCAGAAGATGATCTCAGGAGCCATAGAAGCTAATGGTTTAACTTTGATTGGATTAGTATCAACCACAGTAATATACATATCACATTGAGCATTTGGTAGTGATTGTACATTGCTTGGTTGACCTGATGGAGTTGCCACTTCTTCTTCAGCAACTTTTTGATCAGCTTTCTCTTTCACAGCTTCCTCCTTAGCTTCTTCTACAATGGGTTCCACCCTAGGTTTCTTTACAACTTTCTTCTTTGAAGCTATAGACTTTGTTCTTGGTCTTTTGTTTGATATCATCTTGGTTCTTTTGAGAGATTTAACAGCTTCAGGAATGGTTTCAGCTGTTTCCTTTGTTTCTGCTGCTTCAGGGATGGTTTCTGCTGCCTTATGTTTTTCAGCAACATTAACCATTTCTGCTGCTTGAATGGTTTCTGCTGCTTTTTGACTAGCAGCATTAACCATTTCTGCTGCTCTGTTCATTACTGCTTCTTTTACAATCTTTGATACTGCTGCTTCAACACTATTTTTCACAATTTCAGCTACTGCTGCTTCAATCTCAGCAGCATTAACTGTTTCTACTGCTTTTTCTGTTACTGCTGCTTTCTCACTTTCTGCAGTTTCAGATACTGCTGCTTTCTCACTTTCTGCTTCCTTTGCAACTTCTGCAATATGCTCTGCCTCCCCCTTCAACCTTATGCTCATTCTCCCCCTCAACCTTTGCATCCTCCATGTTTAAATTCTCTTCTAACTCCCCCTTTTTGGAAGCATCAGTGGTTGATCTTCTCCTTTTCAGAACAAACTGAGCTTTCTTCCTTCTTTGCAGCAGCTTGGTGATCATCTTCTTATTCTTCTCTATCTTGGTTTGTTGATAAAGAACCACCTTCTTAAGCTCATCAATCTCCTTCTGTTGATTCATGACATCAATGTTGATGTTGGCAATAGTTTCCATCAATTCCTCATAAGTATATCTATCCTCACCTGGTTTAGAAGTGTTTACCTTCATTACAGGATCATTGGAAGTTTTAGTAGGTGTCTCTTGCCTAGCAAAAGCACAACCTACTCCCATGGTTTCTTGGCGCCTGGGTCCTCTGAATGTTTTCACATTCTGAGTTGCCGTGGGGAAGGTCTTAGTGATGTTACCACTGTCCTTCTCTTTGCTAGCAGAAGTAGTGGCAGCCTTGCAGCCCACATGCTCATCCTTCTCCTTAGAGAGCACCTTCTTGGGGTTGGGAGACACCCCTGTGGTTACCCTTTTGATATTCTCTATTGGAGAATGCTCCAATAGAGGGCTTGTAGGCTTTGGGCTTTTAGGAGATACACCAAGGGAAGGAACCTTGTGTACCTTTCTTCTTTCAAACTTCTTGGTGATTTTGGGAGAGGGTCTTAAAAGAATGGACTGTGGGATTTCTTTGGTGATGGAAGGTTGGGATAGGCCATCAGTGGGTGTGTCTAATGGGGGCCTTGACCCTGATGCCATACCTTTAGTGGTGTGGGACACAACCATCATTGTAGAGAACAATGGTGTGTCAACTCCTTCCGAGTCCCTAGGAATTCTTCTCATATTTGAGAAAACCATCCCTTTAGGGGGTTTTGGCACATATACCTCAGCAGACTGAGGTAAATCCGTCAATTCATGGTTAATTACTTCTTGGACAAACATGGGATACATGTAAAATCTATTTTTGGATTCTAGGTTTGCCACAAGATCATTAAAAATCATTGCTGAAAAATTAAACTTTCTGTCAGTGGCTAAGCAGACCAAGGCATAAGCAATGGTACTGCTAAACTCACTCCATCCAGTTGTTTTCTTTGAAATACAGTGCATAAGAGTATGAACAAGAAATCGCCATTGGGTGAAAAACTTTGACTTGTAGAATTTAAAAATTCCAATGGGACCTTCATACCCCATTCTTGGTAAGGTCGAGAATAGTTCATCATTAGAGAGATAGGTTATACCTGAGGCATCATCTAAGAGAAGAGTGATGCGAATAACCTCCTCTGTGACCTTCAAGGGTTTGTCACAAACCCTTGTTCGAATGATTTTCTGCCCATCTTCGAATATAACAGTGGCATTCTCCCAAAATTGCTTTTGATGCTCGATATATATGGTTGGGCACACTGTTAGGGCATGAGATATGTGTGTGGACTTGAGAAAATCCACAATATCATGAAATCCTTCGGCCTGCTTCGGCTTCTGAAGCATCGCAATCTCATTGTGCTCATCGACAAACTCCATTGTCGTCATTCTTCCTGAGGATTTGGATAGAAAACACAGAGATTCTAGGGAGAAAAGGTTAGAACGAGAGAGAAAAATTTAATGCAAAGAGACGTTATGAAGTTTGGCGGGCTGAAAGAGTATTTATAGCAGTACTAGCCCTGATTTTCTTTAAAAGCAGTATTAACAACTTAGCAGTATTAACGACTGGGCAGTATTAACTGCAAGGCAGTATTAACTACACAGCAGTATTAACTACACAAGCAGTATTAACTACTAAGCAGTATTAACAACAAAGCAGTATTAACTACTAAGCAGTATTAACTACTAAGCAGTATTAACAACAAAGCAGTATTAACTACTAAGCAGTATTAACAACAAAGCAGTATTAACTACTAAGCAGTATTAACTACTAAGCAGTATTAACAACAAAGCAGTATTAACTACGAAGCAGTATTAACTACAAAGCAGTATTAACTACTAAGCAGTATTAACTACTAAGCAGTATTAACTACAAAGCAGTATTAACTACTAAGCAGTATTAACTACAAAGCAGTATTAACTACAAAGCAGTATTAACTACTAATTGGCAGTAGAAAATATGTACTAGCAGTAGAAACTCTGCACTGGCAGTAGTAACTATACTTACACTTTGCAGCACTTGTCAATCTGAGTCATACTGAGGTTCTGAGAAAGCTAGTTAGTAACACTTATCTTACCTTTACCACTTATCTTACCTCCTGCAGGATTATTCCCAAGAGCAACATGTCCTCCATCAATTCTTTTGAAATACTTGAGGCAGGCCATGTTACCTGTCATGTGCATGGAGCAACCACTATCAACATGCCAGATGCTCTTTCCCTTGAGCTGTTGGTTGCCTTGCACATAAGATAAATCAATTAGTTTTTATTGGGAACCCAAGCCAAAGTGGTCTTGGGTCTCCCTTGCTCATCAAAGTACTTGCATTGGGTTTTGATGAGATTTTCAAACTTAGGTACTGCAGAATTGGAGTACTTTGTCAATATGATTGGTCTAGCAGCACAAAAACTAGAAGCAGTATTAACATTAGAAGAAGTACTAACAGAGTTAGCAGCACTAACAGAGTTAGCAGCACTAACAGAGTTAGCAGCACTAACAGAGTTAGCAGCACT
This sequence comes from Saussurea involucrata, assembly GCA_033807775.1. NCBI lineage: Eukaryota > Viridiplantae > Streptophyta > Magnoliopsida > Asterales > Asteraceae > Saussurea > Saussurea involucrata. Next base: position 228,926,938 of record CM066314.1, read on the forward strand.
AACTGAGTTAGCAGCACTAACAGAGTTAGCAGCACTAACAGAGTTAGCAGCACTAACACTGCTAGCAGCAGTATTGGCAGTAGTATTGCTTCTAGCAGCACTATCCTTGTCAGCAGTACTATCTGAGGTATCAGTACTAACATTAGTGCTTTTGGGGACCCACATATTGACACATTCCTTTTCAGTCTGTTTTCTCATGTGGCTTTTGGATTTAGCTTGTTTCTTAGCCACATTATTCCTTGCAGGCTTCCTATAACCAGAAGATTTTTGAAAACTTCTTTGAAAACTTTTCTTTTGGTTAATAGGATTGAAATAACAGTATTTGGCAAGATGATTCAATTTGCCACAAATAAAACAAGGTTTTGGTCTGTTAATCCTTTGCAGATCAACTCCTTGCTTTTTGCCCACTGGTTATTCCAATTTCTTTGATTTCCCCTCTTTTTATCATGTTTTTGGGGCTTATTCTCTTGAGATTTCTTGCAAGAACAATGTTCACAAGTATTAGAGTTCACAACAGTGGTCTGTGTATAATGAACTCCCTTTCCCTTTTCAGTCCTTTTCATCTCATTGTTCTTAACACATGGACTTACACATTCCTCATCAGATCCTTCTTTTTCAGTCTTCTCCTCAACAACTACTTCATCTAATGGATCTACTTCAGTGGCTCCTTTAGGTAAGTCCTTCCTATCCTTGGTTTCTAATAGGTCTGACTTAGGAGGGATGTAGTTGTTGTTGTAGGGTGGGGGTGTGACATTGTACCCTATGCCTGGTTTCAACTTACTATGGATTTGAGAGTTGATTATGTTGTCCATGACTTTAGAGGCACAAGTAAACTTTTCTACATCAAGTTTAACTTTCTCAAGCTCTCCTTTTAGTTTCTCACACTCTTCCCTGGATTCTCTAAGCTGGAACTCTAGACCATCCTTTTCCCATTTCCAGTAGTTTGTATCATAGGAGTGTTGAAGTTCATTGGCTTGAAAAGCCCTAATCTGTTCTTCAAACTTCTCAACAATTACTACATAGTCTTTTCTGTCCTTTTCTAATCTCTTAAGGTCATCACACATCCCCTGATTGTGATCTCTATACCTTTTAACAGTGTTTATACAAGCTTGAGTACAGAGATTAGATTTTACCTCAGTGGGAAGATCTGAAACTTCAGCCATAAGTGCTTGATTTTGGATAGCCTCTTCTGCTTGATCACTCCAATCAAATCCCATTCCTTGTTGAGAGACAAGAGCTTGAATAGAGTTTCTGTTTTGATTGGAGCTTCCAGCCTGAGTTTGTTGATGGCTGTTGTGAGATGTTCCACCTCTGCATTCCCTGGCAAAGTGTCCCATCTTGTGACACTTGTAGCATTCAACTTTGGACTTGTCAAATCCAGCACCATCTTCTCTTCTTTGGGAAAAGCTGTTTCTCCCTGTCCTCTTTATGAATCTTTTCACCCTCATAGACAGCATAGCCATCTGCCACTTGATATCCATCTCTTCAAGATCATCAGCATTGATCTGTTCTAAGTCATCATTAATCAATGAGGAATTAACATGACTAGAAAAGAAGGCTTCTAGTACTGAATCATTGGTCTTTTCCTGATTGACTCCTCCAGCAGCACTAACTGATTCAGGGTTAGCAGTAGATCATTACAACCATTTACATAGAAGATTACATCATTACTAACAACATGCTATCTCTATTAAACATGTCATAGTCTTCAACTACATAGTCCTCCAAAAGCTATCCACGGTATAACCTCCTTATTGGCTCTTACTCGATCATCGACCTGGAATACATATTTTTAAAACAAAAATGAGGGTTAGACCTTGAGGTCTAGTGAGAAAATCCCCGTTAGTTGAAAACCGTTTGCACAACATCATTCACATAATTCACATAAGAATACCAATTAAGACTCATGCATCATGTATCTTTCCATCTCTTTCTCTTTCTCTTTCTATTGGCCATATTAATTGGTAGCAAGCCAATTAATTATTTTACACCGCTGTACTAAATACAGCCAACACCACTGTCCCTCTGTACAGCCAACTTTCACCGGTCCTAAGCCCGGCCAACTAGCACCCATGCAATGTAATACTCATATAAACACCATATGCACAATATTACACTCATTCACATATATGTATTCCATTCGAAAACATTTTTAAATAAAAACTCACTTGTTTGCTTAACAACACTCTTTTCAGTCCTCCACAAGGAATTCTGCTTTCACCTTCGATTCACAGTATCTGAAACACATATATACAAATATCTCTTTACCATACAAAACACATAAGTCTTACCAAAACTAAGAATTCTAGATAATTCACATCCCGAAATGTTACCCCCAAACCCGAACTTAAGTCGAGTCCACCGTACATTCGGTCCTCATTCATTCCCTATCCATGAATTTGTAACGACCCATACCTTTTTCGAAGTGTTTTGTGGTTAGTGAGGAGTTGTAAATAAAAGTAGAAGTTGAGGGGCCTTTTTGGTAAATGAGAGAGAGGGTATAAAAGGGCACAAAACCCTAGGCATCATTGCAATTCCCTGATTTTGGTGTGTGTGTCGGCTGAAAATTTAGAGAGAAAGAGGACACTTGAATTTGAGGCTTTTGGTGCAAGAAAAGAGGAGAATCATCAAGTGGTAGAATCAGAAGAAGGAATGGAATTCGGAATTTGTTTCCTGCAGCAATCAATCAGGTAACTCTTAATCCATAACCTCATCTAAGATTTCGTCTGGTGATTTGTGGTTTTGAGAGTTTTCTTGCAAAAAGTAGTTTAAAACCATTAAGGGAGATTTAAGCATCTTTGGGTTGTGTTTAGGCGGTAAAACTTTGTAGGATTTGATAATGGGTCTGTATGTAGTTAATCGTCGCTTTATCTTACTGTTTGATGGGCGTTAGGCATGATTTCGAGTATTAAAATCGAACAGCGCCTCGTCCGGACACCTCCTTGCGAAGCAGGTGTCCGGAGGTTGTCCGGATAGCTTCTTGTCGCAGATTACCGGGTGCAGTGTCCGAAAAAGTTGAGCATCCGGAAAAGTTAGGTATCCGGAAAAGTGTAGGTGTCCGGAAAGTGGTGCTATCCGGAAAGCAGAGTTGTCCGGACATTGTGGTGTCCGGTAAGTAGAAATGTCCGGGAAGTAAGAGTGTCCGGTAAGTGATGTCCGGACGGTCCGGTTAGTGTGGGTGTCCGGACTCTTTAGCGTCCGGAAAAGTAGGGTTGTCCGGAAAACCTGAGTTGTCCGGATACTTTTGCTGAGTTGTTGTTTTATGCCCGTTTATTCAGGGAAATCGATTTGGAAGTTTGGAACCGTTTAGGAACGAGAAGTAAGAGCCTCAGGTGAGTTTTCTAAACTAAAATGTATGGCTTTTAAAGTGCTTTCAAAATGTGTTATGAATGTTGAGAAATTGCCATGCTTTATTATTATGCTTTGTTTGCATGAAAGTTGTTTAAAGTTTATGTAGAATGTATGCATACATCATGGAGACGTAAACTGGCAAAGACGGGAGAGTAGTTCCGCCAGCTCTCGTGCGGGAAGGGAGGTCCCTATATGCCAGTAGCGAGGCTCCACAAGGCAGCATGAGGCTGACTCGTTGTCACCTTCGGGTGGCTTCAGGGTGTCAGATTACGAGGAGGCGGACTTTAGTCCGTATATGATTTTGACGCGTTGAGTATGAATGTTTAAAGCTGAAAAGATAAACTGTTTTTAATGCTTTGATGACTGTCAGGAGGGACTCACTAGACCTCATGGTCTAACCCTCGCATTTTCAAAATAAAACCTTTTCAGGTAAGCAGGTACCGAAAGGCTTTAACAAGTGAGCAGGAGGTTAGCAAAAGGAGGATGGATAGTGTAGATACACTATAGAGCGATGTAGTTATTTCTCAGTTGTGTAGGTTGTTTCCGCCAACCTAAGTTCTTCAGACAGATGTAATGAAATTTTATGGACCCAATTTTGTAATTGTTTAATATTAATGCCATGTATGCTTTATTTAGACTGGGTTGTTACAGAATTAACAAAACACAGGCTACTGGATACTTAAAAGCATCAAAACTCTCAAAGTTTGACTAATCAGCCAAAGTATCCGGACAAAACAACTTTTCCGGACAACACCATCTTTCCGGACAGCATAACTTTTCCGGACAGCATAAACAATCCGGCGACACCCGGAAACCAAAGTAACCCGTAAACTGTTTGGGAAAAAAATCACGTCGCTCGACCACGACCAGAAAAGGTAAGACGCAGGTTATGAACTATGTCTTGTATTAAGATAAGGTCTCGACAAAGACCCAAAGAGCATCTGTCGTCCCTTGTGAAAGATAAATCGAGAATTCTTCACGTCGCTCGACCATAGCGTCGCTCGTTCCGCACGACCGTCACGTAAGGACATGCGACCACGACCAAAGCTAACGTTTACCATAACCGTTTGTTAAGTGTTTAATGCAGGAGTCAAAGTCATTAAGGAGCAACGACTATAACCGACACAATCATTAAACAACCGGCGACCGTAACGGACGAAGATCATTACTCCGGCGACCGTTTCCAACCGTTAAAGCCATTAAAGGAGCATTCATGGATGAAGCTAAGGACACGAAGACTATAAATATCAAGCTCAATCAACATTTCAAGACATCGAATATCCGGCGATTAACAACCGAAGCAATATTCAAGAACACCTGAAGTGAAGAACCATTATTCTAAGTATCGTTCTCGACGCACGACAACAGCCCTCGACCAACAGTTCATACTTTGTTTTGTATACGACAAACACCTGTTTTTACATTCAAACACTTGTACTTTACATTTTGGAGCATTTCCTTCATTTGTATTGTAATCTCTGTACGATCGTCACCAGTATCCAAGGACATCGCCCCTGATTGGCGACCATAGTGCAGCGACGACACCCCCTGTCGTCCGCAGGTTTTTTCCTCTATTGAGGTTTTTCCTGCGTCATCAAATCCCTTGTTTCTTTATTTTATTTATCGTCGCACGTCTCGTCGAAAGATCCTTTCTTTAGTTGTTTAAGTCCACATCGACCTTAAGTTGTACTTTGGTGCGATTTTTGGCATTAACAGTTTGGCGCCATCCGTGGGACCACATCTAGAGAAAATCCTCGATGAACGTGCATTCTACTAATAGTTTCTTGGAGTTTCTTCTACTTTCTGTTGCAGGAAAATGGCGGATAACGGGAATCCAGAACAAGTCGTTATACCAGTACACACAAGCTTAGAAAATGCACAAAACTCCCCAACAGCTGTCGTTGAGTATCATTTAGAGGAAATCGTTCTAGATCAAAGCAAACCCGATCAAAAGATTCTTGTGGGTTCATACCTTGATCCCCACATTAAAGAAAAACTCATATCCTTTTTGCAGGAACATGCTGATTGCTTCGCCTGGTCACATGAAGATATGGTCGGTATTGACCCCGATGTCATTGCTCATAAGCTTAACGTCGATCCATCGTTCAAACCTATCAAGCAAAAACGTCGCAAGTTCGCTCCTGAAAGAAATAAAGTAATAAATGATGAGGTCGACAACCTCCTCAATACAGGAAAGATTCGGGAGGTAAAATATCCTGATTGGCTCGCTAACGTCGTGGTCGTAGCCAAGAAGAATGGAAAATGGAGGGTCTTTATCGACTTCACCGACCTCAACAAAGCCTGTCCAAAGGATCCATTCCCGTTACCTCATATCGACGCCATGGTCGATGCAACCGTGGGGCATGAGTTACTAACGTTCACGGACGCCTATTCTGGATACAACCAAATTTTAATGCATGTTGACGACCAAGAGAAAACCGCTTTCATGACGGATCGAGGTATTTATTGTTACAAAGTTATGCCTTTCGGACTAAAAAATGCAGGTTCTACCTACCAACGACTGGTAAACAAGATGTTCAAAGACCATCTTGGAGACACGGTGGAGGTATATATCGACGACATGTTAGTGAAGTCGAAGCAAGCGATTGATCACATCGATCACCTCAGGCAATCGTTCGACATCCTCCGGAAATATAACATGAAGCTCAATCCGACGAAATGTTCCTTTGGCGTTAGTGCCGGGAAGTTCGTGGGTTATATGGTCACTCGTCGAGGCATTGAGGCTAATCCCGACCAAATCAAGGCCATCATTGAGATCAAATCTCCTCGAAATTTCAAAGAAGTCCAGAAACTCACCGGTCGAGTAGCAGCTCTAAACAGGTTTATCTCCCGATCTTCAGATAAATGTCATCTATTTTATAATGTCCTCAGGAAAAATAGGGGCTTCGACTGGACCAATGATCATGAGCAAGCCTTGCAAAAACTCAAGGAATACATGGCGTCGCCTCCTCTGTTGTCAAAACCTCACGATCACGAGATCCTACAGTTGTATTTGGCTGTCAGCCCAAATGCAGTAAGTGTTGTTCTGACACGAGAAGATGAAAAACAGCAATTGCCGATCTATTATGTAAGTAAATCACTTTTAGATGCAGAAACCAGGTATTCCTTTATGGAAAAATTACTCTTATCACTAGTTACTGCTGCTAAAAAACTACGTCATTACTTTGAATCACATCCTATTACTGTCGTGACTAACTTCCCTCTCAAATCTGTCTTGAGAAAACCCGAGTTGACAGGTCGCTTAGCAAAATGGAGTATATATCTAAGCAGTTATGACATCGATTTTAAACCCAGGACCGCAATCAAATCGCAAGCCTTGGCAAATTATATCGCCGATTTCAGCCCTGAGTTAGAAAAAGAAGCAAAACTCGAAGTGTCCGTTGTGGCGACTCGCGACGACGTACCTTGGATTCTACATGTCGATGGATCATCCAACATTAGAGGCTCTGAGTTGGGCATCGTCTTAAAGTCGCCACAGGGGGGCAAGATGGTGTACTCCGTGCAATGCGACTTCAAAACCACCAACAACGAAGCTGAGTACGAAGCCCTGATCGTGGGAATGAATATGGCCCACGACTCGGGGGGCAACCACGCTACATGTCAAAAGCGATTCCCTGCTGGTAGTAAATCAGATCAATGGAGAATTCGCAGCCAAAGATTCAAAAATGACAGCATATCTAAGCGTGGCAAAAGAAATTTCCAAAAAATTTAAATCTTTTTCTATTGAACAGATTCCGCGAGACCAGAACACTCAGGCCGACGCATTAGCAAACCTTGGGTCAGCTTTGGTCGAGCCAATATTCGATGTTATTCCCATGATTCACCTGGCGGCGTCGTCCATTAAAAACGCAGACGTCATCCAGATCGAAGACGAAGAAGATGATTGGTCGTGCGACATTCGAAATTTCCTCGTGCACGACCAACTCCCCGAAGACAAAATGGAGGCTCGAAAAATCAGATTCAAAGCATCCAAATACGTCATGATCGAAAATAAGCTTTATCGGCGATCATCGACGGGCTTAAATTTAAGGTGCGTTATCAGCAAAAATCAAGCCCAGAAAATCCTCCAAGAGATGCACGACGGCGAATGCGGTAATCATTCAGGAGGTCGTAGTTTAGCTAATAGTATATCCCGACAAGGATATTTTTGGCCAACACTGCGACAAGACGCCATCAAGTACATCCAGAGTTGCGACCCCTGTCAACGACACTCAGGTATGTCTCATAAACCCTCGGAACCTTTGCACTTGACGCTTATCCCTTGGCCCTTCATGAGGTGGGGAATGGATATCTTCGGCAAGCTGCCGCCTGCTCCGGGGCAAAAGGTATTTCTCCTCGTACTTACGGACTACTTTTCTAAATGGGTCGAAGCGGCTGCCTTCTCCCAAATTAGGGATAAAGAAGTTATCTCTTTTATCCAGGCTAACATCATATGCAGGTTTGGGATTCCGTCCGAAATTGTCTGCGATAATGGATCCCAATTCATAAGTGACAGGACCCAACAGTTCTGTGAAGACAGAAGCATCAAACTGACAACCTCGACTCCCATATATCCCCAAGCCAATGGACTTGCTGAGTCGAGTAATAAGACTATTGTAGCTTCGATCAAGAAACGAATAAAGGATGCAAAGGGAAGATGGGTTGAAGAACTCCCTTCAGTCCTATGGGCAAATCGTACGACGCCCCGCACGTCCACAGGACAAACCCCCTTCTCTCTCGTCTACGGTTGTGAAGCCGTCCTACCAATCGAAGTTCATCTCCCGACCTCGAGGCATACTTCCGTCGACCATAACTTGGTTGATTTAAGTTATGACCTCGACGCCCTCGAAGAGCTCATAGAATCCGCCTTGATCAGGATGGCGTCGCAGAAGCAGGCGGTCGAACGACATTTCAATAAGCACGTCAAAGTTAAAGTTTTTCAAGAAGGCGATTACGTCCTCCGTCGAGTATTCCCAAATACCCAGGAACTCAACGCAGGTAAGCTTTCTACTAAGTGGGAAGGTCCTTACCGCATCTCCGAAGTCGTTGGTAAAGGAGCCTATCGACTTCAGACCCTCGACAATCAAGAAATCCCGCGAAGTTGGAACGCGACGCATCTGAAAAAATATTCCTTTTAGAGTCGCCTTCCTCTCATACAAAGTTTTTTCAACACGATAGTAAACGTCGTAAGGTCGTTGGTGGTCCGACGACCGACCTCTAGCGAACTTTATCGCAGGTACGCACGACATGAGTACCCGAGTGTGTGACTTAATTGTTTTACCATAGGGGCATATATTCTAGGATTTTTTCATACGATACAGTTACATGTAAGGTCTGAACGATCCCTCCATCTAAGTTTCTGGAACTCAGAAAAACTTTGTATGTTCTAGCACATCGATGATGTATATTTGTGCTTGCTAATACAGTCCAAATAAATGATTTATGTTTCAACCGTTACATTTCAATGAATGCCTAAGTCGCACGATCCTCCGTTTGTTTCATACTTAACGAATTTTATGATCGATATTGCATTTATCCACGACATATGTAATTGAAAACATGAGTTCAGCAAAGGAAGGAACTTCATTGAACGATTACATATGAACGACCGATAGTCGGACGAGTAAAGACAAAGTCAAAAGTCGTTACATACCAACAACCCGACCACCAATGGTCGAGCATGAAAAGCCTAGTTCGCAAACCCAAAAATCTACCCTAGAACTAAAGAAGCACATCGATCGCAAGCTCTGCCCAACAGTCTCGACCTTCGAAGCCCTGCCAATCCCGAAGAACTGATGCAAGGATCAAACGAGTATATTAGGAGTTGTCTTCCAACTCCTTACGCCTTGACATTATGAGAATGTGGGTCTTAAGATTAATGTTAAGGTTGGAGGAAGGAATATATTCCTCTCGACGATCGACCTCCACTCCAACATTTCCTCTGCCTTCACATATTTTATGAGAGGAAACCAAAACATCTGCAAAATACAAAAGAAACCTATTAAATGCTCGGCGAAAGAACATCGATAACACAAGTTTTGAAAGAAAAACTTACAAGGAACGCCAGTTCGGCTAAACACAGCCCTATCTCTTCAATAGAGATCCTTTGAAAACACTCCTCGGAAACAAAGGGCTGATGTTTCCCCAGATGCGGAAGTGACTTCATACTGACGAGGACGTAGTCAAACGAGAGGGACAGCGACAGCGCAAAGCTGATCACCATAAGTTCCTCCTCGTTCTCTCCCGTCTTTACACCCTCGCCCCTGTCGGCTGACGAAAGGGTTGACGTGGCAGAAGACATCGTCGCCAGGTGCGCAGAATACACAGACATCGTGTTCATCGTGACCAACATCGTCAATGATTCGGGTATCACAACCCTTGATAAATCTCCAACCACCCAAGATTTGAACAAAGTCGAAATTATAGAAAAGGGCCTCATCAGAAACAGAAAACTTTTAAAGAAAACAACCCATTGTGATCTCTATTTATGCAGGAAATCGCAACAAGTCGAGTCTGCTGATGATCAACACGCGTCCATGCCCTTTCGTATACCCACCCGGATCTTCGACACTTGTCTTCGACAGCTAGTAAGCATCATCGTGCGTCAGTATGATGTCACAACTTTTCAACTTCTCGTTCATTTAAAGGCGAACCGATCTAGTTCCACGACAACCAGGTAAGTCCCTCAACCCAGGTCACAAGTCTAAGCGTTCGACAAGCAAAATTTAAAACTTAAATTTGGCATTCAATTTTCAAATTTTGGGGGCAAACTGTTTGGGCAAAAAATCACGTCGCTCGACCACGACCAGAAAAGGTAAGACGCAGGTTATGAACTATGTCTTGTATTAAGATAAGGTCTCGACAAAGACCCAAAGAGCATCCGTCATCCCTTGTGAAAGATAAATCGAGAATTCTTCACGTCGCTCGACCATAGCGTCGCTCGTTCCGCACGACCGTCACGTAAGGACATGCGACCTCGACCAAAGCTAACGTTTACCATAACCGTTTGTTAAGTGTTTAATGCAGGAGTCAAAGTCATTAAGGAGCAACGACTATAACCGACACAATCATTAAACAACCGACGACCGTAACGGATGAAGATCATTACTTCGGCGACCGTTTCCAACCGTTAAAGCCATTAAAGGAGCATTCATGGATGAAGCTAAGGACACGAAGACTATAAATATCAAGCTCAATCAACATTTCAAGACATCGAATATCCGGCGATTAACAACCGAAGCAATATTCAAGAACACCTGAAGTGAAGAACCATTATTCTAAGTATCGTTCTCGACGCACGACAACAGCCCTCGACCAACAGTTCATACTTTGTTTCGTATACGACAAACACCTGTTTTTACATTCAAACACTTGTACTTTACATTTCAGAGCATTTCCTTCATTTGTATTGTAATCTCTGTACGATCGTCACCAGTATCCAAGGACATCGCCCCTGATTGGCGACCATAGTGCAGCGATGACACCCCCTGTCGTCCGCAGGTTTTTTCCTCGATTGAGGTTTTTCCTGCGTCATCAAATCCCTTGTTTCTTTATTTTATTTATCGTCGCACGTCTCGTCGAAAGATCCTTTCTTTAGTTGTTTAAGTCCACATCGACCTTAAGTTGTACTTTGGTGCGATTTTTGGCATTAACAGATACCATCCGGTATCTTATTCCATCCGGAAACCTTAAGGAAAACAGGAACTTACCGGGTACTTGAATCTTCCGGACACCTTTAGAACATCATCCGGACACTAACAACCAAACTACCCGGACACCTTTAATCTATCCGGAAACTACTGTCAGTTCATCCCATTTTCACCCAGAAATCGACTGAATCATCAACAGTTATGTAATTGACTATTCTAGTCCGATAGAAACTACCTAATAGCAATTACAAACATAAAATACAAAGATACATACCTCAGATTCACTTCCAAGCATACCAATTTGAGTCCTTAGCCACCAAACCTTTCTTCCTTCTTTTTCTCTTCTCAAAACACACACACACACACACACTAAGCTTTCTGGATAATATCTGACTTTATGAAATATGTGATTTCATCAAGAGGTAATATCAACCTATTTTCCTTCTTTAGTCCTTGGACTTATCACTAATGACCAAAACACCCCTAAACTTATAATTTAACCCAAATTTCACCCTAAACATTAATTATAAAGTTAAATAAATTTAACGGAACTAACATTTAACTAACGAACTTACCCGGGGTATTACACGCGATGGCTAAAAACTAGGGTTTTGGCCCCTAATGTTTCATTTTTGGTCTCTCTAGTTTTTAGGTTATCATTTTATGTATTTTTCAGGTGTTTTTGCATGTTTTTACTGTTTTTTTCACACGTATTGTCTGAGTTGTTTCAGGTATTTAATATAGAAATTAATTAAAGAAAATGTTTTCCCCATTTTAATTTTTGGTCCCTTTTTTCAACTTGGGTCTTTTTTGTTTGTTAAATTACAACGTAGATCACTTATGTTTGATAAATTACACGGGACGATAAAGTAGATCAAATCATGTTATATATAAAACAAGAGCAGTAAGCATACAAGATTTATCGTCCCAATCAAGGAAAATCAATGTTTAGATCAACGGTATCATATGTTATACTTCCATGTGGTTCACGCTCCGACGGGCCCTGCGTGTTAGTTAGTTGGCTGACTGAACGTCTACTCCTTGGCACGCTTGAAGGGGCGGGATTTGGACACTCTCCCGGCTCTGTTCTTAGTGTTTAACGGTGGATAGCATGGCGAAAGGGGGTCGGGTGGAAACACCCATGCTTCAGGTGGTCCAGTTGGATTTATTACCTCCTGGTATGTTGCCCGGTAAGTTTCGGACGTTAAGAAATTTACAGCCAAGTCGTTGCAATCTTTACGACCCATATGTCTTGCCGCAACGATGGCATGGCCGCACGGTAACCCAGATTTTTGCCATTCAAAACATGAACAACCATGGTCGGTCATATCGACAATCGCATCAAGTAGGTTATCCCGAACCTGGTACTTCCCATACCCAATTTCGGCTACCCTCCATGTCGACGCCTGTCCCGCCCTGAGGAGAATTATCTCCTCCGCCTTTGGTGTGAGTCTATTAAGCATCTCACCTCCTTTTCGGCGTCGAATTTGGTACCACTCCTGTTGAAAGGACCAAAAGTACTCCATAAGTTGTACAATCGGTAATCTACGCACAAAACGGGAGAGTGCATTCACCGACTCTGCACTATTGGAGGTCAGAATGTCATAACATTGTGCAGGAAAATGGGTCGTCGACCACCTCTTCGGTCCAACATCGTCCATAACTTTGGCTGCTTTGTTGGCACTAACTCGTAGAACATTCATGTACCGGTCAAACTCTCGAGCCGTATACGCTCTGCATGCCTTCCAGTAGATGGTGTTGTAAGTTGTAATACGTTTGTCCTTGCTTTTGGCGTTCATCTCCAAATGTCGACAACATAAGGCGTGAGGGGCGTTTGGGTACGTGGCAGAGATTGCGGCGCTTATGGAAGGTGCTCTGTCGGACATAAACACCAACCCTTCCGGGTCTCCGATAGCTTGTCTCAACATGGACAGAAACAAGTCCACTCCTCCTCGGTCTCGGACTTGCCTACTCCGAAAGCTACGGGAACGGTTTTGTTATTCCCGTCCATGGCAACCGCCAGGAACATCATACCCAAGTAAGGCGCCTTTAAATGGGCAATGTCTATTACCAGGACACGACGCAATTTGGTCTTCCAAGTACAATAATTCAACATTCATGAAACAACCAACATGAATTGCAACCACAAATTGGTCTTCCAATTACAATAATTCAACATTGATGAACACAAGCCAGTGAATTTCAACCACAATTTGGTCTTCCAAGTACAATAATTGTGGAAAAAACAGTAAAAACTGCAAAAAAAAACGTGCAAAAAGGACCAAAAGTTGAGGGGCCAAAAGTGTAATTTTCGGCCACCGCGGGACCACCGCGGACCCCACCGTGGGCCAAGTCCGCGATCGCAGACCCCATCGCGGATATAATGGGTATTTTGGCAATAGAGCTTGATTTTTTGGGTATTTTTGCAAACCAATTTTGAACTTTGGGTATTTTAATTAAGGGAAATTAATTAAAATACCCTAAGTTTGACCATGTGTTACCAAAATACCACAAATCTCTCCCACTTTGCAAAAATACCCTAAAAATCCGCGATGGGAGCCCGCGATCGCGGGCTAGGGACCTTTCTGACACTTTTTTAAACTTGCAGGGACCATTTTTGAAAAATGAAATCCCGCGATCGCGAATGAATCCCGCGATGGGATTATTTTTGTCACTTTTCAATTGCAAGGGACCATTTTTAAAAAATTCCAGGGACCATTTATGAAAATTTTGGTATTTTTGACACTGTTCACCCCGCTTTCGTCCATTTTTACGAATTTAAAATGAAATGTTACACTTTCAACCCCTATACTTATTTACTAAATTTACTTTATACCTTTTACTTTCATTATGTTAATTTTACATTTAACACATATAATCGTTTATAAACTAAAATACGTTAAAAAAATACGTTTTAATTTTAAGAAATTACACCATTATAATCGTCTCTTCGATACGTTCGAAATGAGCCCAATCTTGAATTTTTTTGGATTTATATATTTTAATATATATCATATACAGTTATACACTACATAAAAAAATTATATTTAAAATTCATACCCTTATAGTTAATTATTTAATTTGTGGTTTTTAATGTATTGTTCCTTTCCATTTTAATGTTTTTAATATAGAAATTCACTTAAGTTATTTAACAAGGAAATTAATTAACAACATCATATAAAAATTATTGCAAATCATCTTCCCAACCGAAACGGATACAGTGCATGTAAACAAATAAATCTATTACTGGAAGGCGTCCTGGAGTCCTGTGATGAAGTTAACATTTTCCTTGATCACGTCCTCCATTCCTATGTAGTCCGATTCGAGTTCTTCTAGTTCCTCTTCAGCTTCCTTAATCTCTCGTTGCAGGTGCCGAACGTGAGCCCTAGTCATGGCCAGTTCTCGTTTCTTCTCCGCTAGATACTCCATTTTCCGCTGCTGAATCCCCCTGTTATGGTTCCACATACCATTTACCTTTTCGATACCGGCGTTCGCCTCATCAATGGCTTTTTGCACTGCGGGAGTAATTTGTTGACTTTGTCGAAGACCCGTCGGCATAAAATCATACATTGGTGGGGTTCTCATGCCATTATCGAAGTAGTAATTGTCGGATGCCATCTCCCAGTCTGCTTCCTCCTCAGGCGTGAATGGAAAATCGGCTGCAGTTCGCCCACAGTTTGTCCACTCCTCGTCTGTTTCCGGTACCTTCCAGGTACTCCGGCGAGCTCCGTCGTTCAGTGGTTGGTAGGCTCCCGAACGTGAAGTTCCAGCCACATTCGCCGACCTGTTCCCCCTTGATCTTGAACCTCCATCCATTGTGTTAAAAAAAGCGAGAGTGTGTTTGTATAAAAGATAGATAGGAAGTTGTGAATTACTACTTCATCATGCCATCTACTTATAGCCGTGAAAATGTATGTTCTTCATCAGATATGGTCAAAGATTTCGTCTGAAAAAGTTGCCTGCATGATTCGTCTGAATAGTTCACTGCAAGATTCGTTTGAAAAGAGCCTGTAAGATTCCACTGAAAAAGTAACTGCAATATTCGTCTGCTCTTGAATAAAGGTCTTTCATTAGGCAGAAAATTAGTCTTTAAGTAGTCAAACATAGCTAATTAATGAGAATTTAGATCAGATTTATATGGTACTATCAAATGCAAGTTTCTATAATATAGATATTGTTCTACATTACATGATACCAATTTTTGCATCATATGAATCACTTCCAGACAACAAGAACCAATACCCCAATAATCAAGAAATAAATGCTTGTTCATCCAATAATCTCTGTATTAGGATTATCGCAAGTTTCATAAACCTACTTACTAGGTGTTGGAAATATGGGTTTTACTAAACTTTGGACGCATTTAAATTTATATATATGTGTTATATATAACTAACTTTTAGTAGGTTTATGTTCTTCTATATGAGATCTTCGAAATGATATATAATGCGTCCAAAATAGAGTATGTGTGAAAGAGATATGGATACTCAAAGTTGAGTAAATGGATGAAATTAGCAAAAACCAAATGAATTAACAGTAAGTCAATCACAATACTTTAACAAAATAAGTTAATACTAAAAATAACAATTATTTAATGTTACATAAACAACCTAACGTGGCCCTATTTGACAATGTTCATAAATGGACTCCGCCATATCTATGCGGAAATCTTTGGCAACAACCTCGGCCTCGTCAGGGTGTACCCATACCTCATTTTTATTTATCAACATTTGGACATTACGGCATACCCAGACACCGCAATCTGCAGTTATCCCGGCCTGCTGGGGTGCATTCTTGGCGAACTTATAGCGAAAGACACCTGTCATTTCGCGACGTCTAACATCCTTGACCCGGCAAAAGAAGTCATATAGCACAGCTTTAAACTTTGTCATTTGCTCTTCCAATGTTTGTCTGAAGAGATTGGCACTGTCGCTATCATATATGGTCAAGGTCATAGCGTCAAGTTCAAACACTCCAAGCAGCCAATGTTGGGGATTAATGCATATTGGGATGTACACCTGAAATATTACAATATTAGACAACTTAGTTAGCAACAAAACAAGTTAAATAAAATAAGAGTAAAACGATTTACATACCACATCGAGGAGAGCCCAAGAGGTCCCTTCCACGCCATTGCATGAATTAACCACGGAGGCGGGACCTAGATGCTCAATCAACAAGTAATGAAAGAACATACTGAACATCATGGTCCACATCGTGTCTGTTCCACGATGTCTTTGCAACAGCGAGACCCAACAATCGATGTGCTATACATAAAAAATAGATGCTTAGACATGTAAAATAAATATATTTGATTATATGACTATAATTAAACTTCTTACTAACCACATCCAGTAAGTCAGACTCCAAAGGGTCAACGGCCAGCAATACATTGAAAAACGAGGGGGTGATTTCCAAGTTCAAGTGAGGGATGAAGATCAAGGGGGGGAGGCGACCAGTCCGGCACATCCTCAATATTTCTGATGCCGGTTGAGGCTCCGGTGAAGACACCTTTCCCTTTTTCTTTCCTCCCTTCTTTCCCCCTGCTTTCTTTGTTTGTTTTTTAGCGGCCGGTGGTGTCGTAGATCCTTGTTGGCCAAACGGGTGACGAAACCATTGTGAAATTTTATGCGACCGCTTTTGAGGGAGCGGGGTCACCTGTGGTGGTGGATCTACAACATCCATCGAGTCATCGTCAGGCTCCGAGAAGTGCTCCGAGAAGTGATCCTGGATAATAGGAGACCCCGTCTGAAAATTACGTTACTCAATGTTTTAAGTACAATTTAGGCCAAGTTCACAATTAAACCAAAACTACCAAAATAACTTACAGTACACATTTCCGGCCTGTAATAGTCATCGGCCGAACCGCCAAAGATGTTTGTGATTGCTGTGGTGGCGAACGACGGCATGTGCTCTGCCCCCGACATCCCGGCCTACGTGACATTGATCATTAAAATAGTTACAAAATTAGGATTATCGATATATAACTATAATGGTTACTCAGTGTCACTAACACTCTCCGGGATAGTAGAATATGATGTGGTGGCGAACGGCGGCGGCATCTGCGAGGTGTATGCCCCCGACATCCCGGTCTGCGTGACATTGATCATTAAAATAGTTACAAAATTAGGATTATCGATATATAACTGTTAGTCCCAGATGGCTATAACAAGTATTGTAGAAGGGGGGGGGGTTGAATACAATACTCAAAATTTTCACAATTTTAATTCTTTATATTGAAAATCTTTCAACAAGAATTACACATAGAAACTTAAGACTGTTGCGGAAAAGAACAGATAAAATCTATTCTAACAATCTTCACAAAGTAATACTGAAAACTAAATAACTTCTAAAACACAAAGATAGAAAGCTGTAAAGTTTAAAGAGAGAGATGAACATAATATCTTGAACACATAGATGTCTTCAAGAGATTCAAGGGATTCCAGGTATAACGTCTGCACTTAGAGAGATCACCCAAAAGTCTTCTTTGCAAGAAGTCTTCTTCTTCTTTATATAGTGATAATGGGTGTACCAAGCATTAAATGCTTGGGACACTTGTCATCACCATATTTGTTGACTTCTGAAAAGTTGATCCGTCACTATCACCTTTTCCTTGAAATAAGGTATGGAAACCATGCTGAGGAAGACTTTAGCTGAATATAGATAAAATGACAGATGGTCACTTTTATCTGGCAATAGATATTTTCCCATAATAGCTGATCTTTCTTGATGTGTCTTCCAAAACAAAGTTTCTTGAGACTTGAAATATTTCTTCAAAGAAAGCATTTGACAAACAAGTCCACCGAATTTAAACAAATATCTTCGGTAGAAATCTTGACAAATTTGTTTTGTCACAAAACAAATTTCTTTCTCATTTTGTCTTATTATGTCTCTCATTTTTGTCTTCTTTTGCTTCTCAAAATCTCTTTCAACAAATGCACCACCGAAGAAAGGTTGTAAGATTTCTTCCAAGACAAAATGAATTTGCTTCTCATTTTGTCTTATTATGTCTCTCATTTTTGTCTTCTTTTGCTTCTCAGATTTTCTTTCAAGAAAAGCACCACCGATGGAAACTTGGGATATGTGACACATCTTTGGAGAAAACATCTTTGAAGCTTCTTTGAGGTCCCACCGAAATGTCATTTGGGATATGTGACACATCTTTGAGATATGTGACATCATCTTTGAGATATATGACATCATCTTTGGGAAAAGCTTCTTTGAGACTTGGCCGAAATAGAGAGAAGTTTCGGTGGAGATACCACCGAAATTGTGAGAACAATTTCGGTGAACAATGACTTGTATGTTTGAGAAAAGATCTTTCACTTCCACAATGAGAGAATCTTTAATCTTGACTTTGGTTGATCTTTGACTTCACCAAACATTTGATATCTTGTACAAGCCATTACAAAGAACCATGCATCCAAAATTTCTCTAAGTATAAAATGTTTTTCAAAGTATAAAAGGAGATCATGAGGTCATCTTCAAATCTTGATGACCCAACAATAACTATAATGGTTACTCAGTGTCACTAACACTCTCCGGGATAGTAGAATATGATGTGGTGGCGAACGGCGGCGGCATCTGCGAGGTGTATGCCCCTGACATCCCGGCCTGCGTGACATTGATCATTAAAATAGTTACAAAATTAGGAACAAACATATAACTATAATGGTTACTCAGTGTCACTTACACTCTCCGGGATAGTAGAATAGGAAGTGGTGGCGAACGGCGTTTGGGACATCCCGGCCCCCGACATCCCGGCCTGCGTGACATTGATCATTATAAGAGTTACAAACTTAGGAACAAACATATAACTATAATGGTTACTCAATGTCACTTACATTTTCAGGGAATGACGGATAGGATGTGGTGGCAAACGTCGCATGTGCCCCCTGTCCGAACGGAGCGGGGATCGGTGTCGTACTCGACAGCTAAAACAAATTTAGAACGTAATATTAATATACAAACTAAATAAACGTGGCCAACAAATTAAGTTAAACACTAACATTGACAGCGCTAAACTGTCTGTAGACTCCCTCCAGAAACTGTACACGTGACTCTAGCGGCCCGTGGACGTAGTCCCACAGGTGCTCATGAGAGCCACGTTGTGGCTCGTAGGAAGGGGCCGCCTCATATGGATTGTAGGAGGAGGAAGGGTGCGGCTGGTAGGAGGAGGAAGGGGCCGGCTGGTAGGAGGAGGAACGGGTCGGCTGGTAGGAGGAGGAAGGGGGCGGCTGGTATCCACCGGAAGGGGGTATGTCGTCGTCTTCCTCATCTTCGTCAGATGTGGAAGTAGGGGGACGTCGAGCCCTTTCCGCCTCTGCGTCAATAAAGGTCACGCTGTCTCTGTACCAATCTGTTCCCATCTCGTCGACAGTAGGCACAAGGCGATCGAAAGGCAAGAGTGGCTGCTAAATATATGATAAAACATAAAAGAAATTAATAAGCGGGACTAACGTGTGCAAATTGTAAACATAGTAAAAGAACTTACATTTCTAGACGCATTGAAGAACTGAATCCAAAGCGACCTACTTAGGGTAACACGCTTGTCCCAACGGGTTCCCCTAAGTACTCGATCGTCGCGCTTGACGAAATATCGGATTGATGCGGGAAACATCTCCAAGATCCATATCTGGAATTAGACAAGAAGAGCAAGTACGTAAAAAGAAAAGCCAAACAGTTTGTATGTATTATTAACAATTGTTATACTACGTATCTAACCTTGAAGGCGTATGTAAAACCACAAAGATTCATCTTTGCATGTCGATCAACGCGTCTGGCTATGGCTCGGTGCAGAATAGAGTGCTCGATCAATGTGTCCAAACGAGATGCTGAAATGCCCCAAACCCTACGAACGAAGGAGCAGTCTTCTAAGGGAGGAAGGGTGGGAGCCTCTCCAAAACGTAGTCCTGTAATTAGACAGAACTCACGACGCCCAAAATGCAATTGAGAGCCGAAGAAATCAAAATGCATCTCCTCCGGCTCAGCGTTGGCGTCCTCGACCTCCAACTGTAGAAACATGTGTACTAGCGTAGGGTCGCCACCAGAGTAAGGCACATCCATCCATGGCCCGAATGGTGTCCCTCTATAGATGGTCTCAAGGGTATCCGCGCGATCACCTAATCCCCTAAAGAGCGCTCCTAATTCCTCGATGTAGGAAACTTTGCACCTTAGCGTCAAGTCGATGTTAAAGAAATCCTTCTACATAGTCATTCACAGATGTTATAGTTAGTGTTATATATAGATGCTGCAGTTTATTTTATTTTATATAGATGTTGCGGTTTATTTTATTTCAACGTATCATATTGTTATATATAGATAAAGTGCGGTGGTATTTTATTTCAACGTATAATAGTGTTATATATAGATAAAGTGCGATGGTATTTTATTTCAACGTATAATAGTGTTATATATAGATAAAGTGCGGTGGTATTTTATTTCAACGTATAATAGTGTTATATATAGATAAAGTGCGGTTTATTTTATTTCAACGTATCATATTGTTATATAGAGATAAAGTGCGGTTTATTTTATTTCAACGTATCATATTGTTATATATAGATAAAGTGCGGTGGTATTTTATTTCAACGTATCATATTGTTATATATAGATAAAGTGCGGTGGTATTTTATTTCAACGTATAATAGTATTATATATAGATAAAGTGCGGTGGTATTTTATTTCAACGTATAATAGTGTTATATATAGATAAAGTGCGGTTTATTTTATTTCAACGTATCATATTGTTATATAGAGATAAAGTGCGGTGGTATTTTATTTCAACGTATCATATTGTTATATATAGATAAAGTGCGGTTTATTTTATTTCAACGTATCATATTGTTATATATAGATAAAGTGCGGTTTATTTTATTTCAACGTATCATATTGTTATATATAGATAAAGTGCGGTGGTATTTTATTTCAACGTATAATAGTGTTATATATAGATAAAGTGCGGTTTATTTTATTTCAACGTATAATAATGTTATATATAGATAAAGTGCGGTTTATTTTATTTCAACGTATAATATAGTTATACATAGATAAAGTGCGGTTTATTTTATTTCAACGTATCATATTGTTATATATAGATAAAGTGCGGTGGTATTTTATTTCAACGTATAATAGTGTTATATATAGATAAAGTGCGGTCTATTTTATTTCAACGTATAATAGTGTTATATATAGATAAAGTGCGGTTTATTTTATTTCAACGTATAATCAGGGGCGGACCTACCCTTCCGGCGGGGGGGTCACGTGCACCCGCTCAAGTCCGTTTCGTTAGAGGGATTTTTTTATCGGATGTATTTGTGCACCCACTTAATTTTGAAGTGTGCTCTCATATGTTTTAAAACAGAACTTAAAACAAAAGTGAAGGTTGGTGGAATGGTTGGAGCACTACTTTTCTTACTATTGGTCAAGGGTTCAAGTCTTGTTGACAATCAATTCTAGTTTTTTACATTTTATTTTTTTTTACTAAGTTGATGAGAATGGTAAGAGGCATCAGTTTTATTATACAATATAAAAAAACAAAACAATAACAATTATTATTGTTATTAAATTTATGACTATAACTATTAATAATAAATTTTAATTATTATAAAGTTATTAAGTAATCATCATTATTATCAGGTCTACATTATTAATTATATTGATTTGTTTCTATTATTTATTTGGTTGTCCTAAAATTGGTATACAAATTATATTTACGTGAGTTTATTGTTTATATTATTTATTGATTTTTTTTGTTATATCAGTTTAAAAATTATAAATGAAATCAACAATAAAAACGTCCCTTAAAATCAACCAAAAAACTTAAAAAAATCGTTAAAATCAACCAAAAATCTCAGAAAATTTTCGAAATCAACCAAAAAACTTTAAAATTTTTGTTGAAATCAACCAAAAACCTTAAAAATCCCTCGAAATCAACTGTAGAACTTAAAAAGACCCCGGAAGGTGGAATTCGGCAAAAAAACACATCAAACGGCTTTGGAAAACATTTGATCCAGTTTAAGGATGCACCCGCTCGACGAAATTCCTGGGTCCGCCACTGCGTATAATAGTGTTATATATAGATAAAGTGTGGTTTATTTTATTTCAACGTATCATATTGTTATATATAGATAAAGTGTGGTGGTATTTTATTTCAACGTATAATAGTGTTATATATAGATAAAGTGCGGTTTATTTTATTTCAACGTATAATAGTATTATATATAGATAAAGTGCGGTTTATTTTATTTCAACGTATAATAGTGTTATATATAGATAAAGTGCGGTTTATTTTATTTCAACGTATAATAGTGTTATATATAGATAAAGTGCGGTCTATTTTATTTCAACGTATCATATTGTTATATATAGATAAAGTGCGGTTTAGGGACCCTAGTTGTCATTCTTAAAAGTTTAGGACCTAATTGGCATTCTTAAAAGTTTAGGGACCTAAGTTGTCATTCTTAAAACCGTAGGGACCTAAGTTGTCATTCTTAACATTTTTTTATAAAAAACACATTATTAACAATTTTTTTATAAAAACAGTTTTTTTATAAAAAATTGTTAAGAGTGTGTTTTTATAAATAAATTGTTATAGTTATAAGGTTTTATGTTTGAATGTGATATTTGTATGTTATAATGTGTATGTTGTTATAGTGTGTTTTTTCATATAAAAATTGTTAAGAGTGTTTTTTTATAAAAAAATTG
The DNA here is from genome assembly GCA_033807775.1 of Saussurea involucrata. Classification (NCBI taxonomy): domain Eukaryota; kingdom Viridiplantae; phylum Streptophyta; class Magnoliopsida; order Asterales; family Asteraceae; genus Saussurea; species Saussurea involucrata. Next base: position 228,949,644 of record CM066314.1, read on the forward strand.
TTAAGGGTGTGTTTTTATAAAAAAATGTTAAAAGTGTGTTTTTATAAAAAAAAATTGTTAAAAGTGTGTTTTTATAAAATAAAAAAAACATTTTTAACAATTTTTTTATAATAACACACTCTTAACATTTTTTTATAAAAAAACACTCTTAACAATTTTTTTATGAAAAAACACACTATAACAACATACACATTATAACATACAAATATCACATTCAAACATAAAACCATAAAACTATAACAATTTTTTATAAAAACACATTCTTAACAATTTTTTATAAAAAACTGTTTTTATAAAAAATTGTTAAGGGTGTGTTTTTATAAAAAAATTGTTAAGAGTGTGTTTTAAAAAAAAAACACATTTTTAACAATTTTTTTATAATAACACACTCTTAACAATTTTTTTATAAAAAACACACTTAACAACTTTTTTATAAAAAAACACACTATAACAACATACACATTATAACATACAAATATCACATTCAAACATAAAACCATACATATCATGTTAAACATAGAACATATTCAAACATAAGTTATAAACACTATAACAACCTACAAATCATATATCTTAACTTAAAATAACATACAAAAAATAACAAAAAAACATAAGGAAAACATACAAAAGAGGTAATACGAGACATCTTCACAAAACCCGAACGCGTATTCCACACGACAAAATTGAGAGAGTGGGAGAAAATTGAGAGAGTTTGATTAAAAATTGAGAGAGTTATTAAAAAAATGAGAGTGGCCGGTTTTTGGTCCCCCCCCCCCCCCCTTATATAGTGCGGCCGAAGAAAACATTTAGGGTTTGGTTCGTCAAAGTGATTTTAGGGTTAACCCTGTGCCGACACGTGACACTTTTGCCCGCGATCGCGGGGGGTCAAAGAAAGTCAAACGCGGGCAGGGACCAAAACTGCACATGCGGGCATTCTTGAGGGGGGAAAGCTGGACCGCGGGTATTCTTGAGGGACCAACGCGGGCAAAGTGGGCAAACTTTGGTGATACGTGTAGCCCGCGATCGCGGGGGTCAACGAGAGTCAAACGCGGGCAGGGACCAAAACTGCACACGCGGGCATTCTTGAGGGGGAAAGCTGGACCGCGGGCATTCTTGAGGGACCAACGCGGGCAAAGTGCGCAAACTTTGGTGACACGTGGCCTGGAGCCAGCGATCGCGGGCTCCATTGCGGATTTTTGGGGTATTTTTGTAACATTGGAGAGATTTGTGGTATTTCAGTAAAACATGGTTTGACTTAGGGTATTTTAATTAATTTCCCTTTAATTAAATTCCCTAATTATTAACTTTTTCTTTTCTAAAAACAATAAAAATCTAGAAAACCATGATTTTTCAGAATATGTTAAAGTTTTATATAAAAATATCTTTAAAAGTTTATATAAAATTTATATAAAGTTTTATTCAGAATATGTTAAAATAGAAAACCATGTTCTAAAAACAAAACACGTGTTTTTTCAGAATATGTTAAAACTATTGGTTTAGAACATGTATATGATTTTTTGTAAAAAAAATTCTACAATTTTTAAGGTTTATTAGATTTTTATTGTTTTTAGATAAAAAAATAATAAAAGAATAAAAAATCAGATTTAAGGGTGTTGTTAAATGGATTCATTAAAAAAATTATAATTTTTTTATTTATTTGTTAAAACTAAAAAAAATTAAAACTTACGCAGAGACTTCTCTTTGCGTAAGGTTTTTTACATTTTCGCATAAACTTTTTATCCAACGTGATGCACACGTAGCTTTTACGCAGATACGTGAGACAGAAAAACGTACGCAGAGAAAACTCTTTAAAAATGTTCTTCCTTTAATTTTTGGGAGGAAAAACAAATTTACGGAGAGAGTTTTCTCTGCGTAAGTTTTTCTGCGAAAGTTGTGGGTATTTGTGGACATAGGGTTCTAAAGTGGGTATAGGAAGAAGTATGGAGTGTACTTTGGCAATTTGAGGCAAAATCTCTAGCTTTTTGAAACGCTACTTAGAGTAGCATTTGAGTAGTTTTTTGTGAATATTTCAGTATTCCTCATTAATATTAATTATTATATATCAACTATTATTATAAATAAATACTAATTTTTAAATTTAATTATTATTATTAATAAATATTAATTAATATTAACTGGAAATTATTAAATTAAATTTTAATTATACATTAATATTAATTTTTAATTATTTAGAGTTTTAATATTAATCAATATTTTTTAATTATTAAGTATTATTATCTTTTTAATTATTATTTAATTATTTTTCATATTATATGTAACGGTTATTTAAAATCTAATCGGATATATTTCTTATAAAACTTGTTTTAATAAATTTAAAATTTATAGTATATATGTAATAATAAGTTTTAAATTCTTTTAATTAACATGTTATATTATTTAATTTTTTTACTACATTAGTTGTATTAATTAACATATTATATTGCTATAATATAATTAAATATTATAATTGATAATTTTTTGAAGATGTCCTTTTTGGTCATTTTACATGCTTATAAGTTAGTTTTGTCAAACGTAACTTTCTCATCAGCTAGCTTATCAGCTACCAACTAGCTTATCAATCAACAGCTAGCTTATCAGCTAGTTTGCCAAACAAAGCCTTAAACACGTCAAATCCAACGTAGTTTTAACATAAACCTCATATAAAAATTACTCGTTTTAATTAGAACCTATTTAGAAATTACTCATTTTAATTTGTAGGAGTACCTTATCTAAAGATCTTATTGTTAATCTTTATGATCTCCATTAAAAAAAACCATCTTCATATTGTTTTTCTAAATAAATAATAACCACAAGATTTATTGACTAAAGACATGTAATACCAAATACTAATAGAATAAAATCCAACTGTAACCAAATAAATAAAACATACAATTTAAGGAGACGAATGAACTTATCAACGTTAATCCTCAACTTTCTTTTTTTATGTTTCTATTGTGTTACACGGTCAAATATTTGGATTCGGTAATCATAAGGGTGTGTTTGGTCGTTTGGTACACTGGACAAGACAAGACAAAATAGGATAGAACAGAAAAGAGATCACTATCTTATGTTTGGCACGACTTTTATGTGGAACAGACAGGAAGAGAGTGGAACAAGCTGGAACTGGCATGTTCCACCCCCACCCCATGGAACAAGCTGGAACAAGGTGGAACAGACTTATGTTTTACCAGTATAACCTCAAAATATAATCAAATTCTATTCTAAAACATCAAATACATCAAATACACGTTATTCAAGAGGATCTACACGGTTAGTGAAGCTTTGATTAGTTTGATATATTTACTCTTGGAACTCGATAAAACTACTTCACTTGTATTATCTGTTTTTCTCTTTTCTCTTTCGGTATGCTCTAATCCAATTGGTACGCCTATACAAATTGGTATTATGTGCGAATGTGCGAGTTGTTGATCACATACATATACATATATACATAATATTACTTAAAAATATGATGCTAATGCATATAAAAGTAGTAATTAATGAACTATTTGTCTAAGATGATAATCATACCTTACTTTTTGTGAAGAATAATGCTAAAAACCACCAAGAAACGACAAAAATCATCAAAACTGTGTTTTTTCGAGAAGGAGCCGCATTGGGTAGAAAACGTGACACCTTCCTTTTATATTTATAAGAAAATCCTAGGTACGGTCTTTTATACGCGGTTGTGTGTAAAAAATCGCGTACAAATGTTACCTTTTATACGCGTCTGTGTGTAAAAAATCACGTACAAATGAGTTACTTTTATACGAGGTTTCTTGCTAAAAAGTGTGTGTAAAGGTACCTTTACACACAGTTTTGAAGCAATAATCGCGTATAAAAGTAACCCCTTTGTACGCAGTTTTTTACACACAACCGCTTATGAAAGGTAATCTTTGTACGCTGTAACAACCCACGCCAAACAAACGTGCCAAGAGCTACTTCATTAATTCAAAACGCCAAAATGGTCTAACATAGTCACACTATCAAGATTACAAATTTGGGTTCACGGAAAATATTCCTAACTACGGCTGAGAAATGTATCTAACATTAAAAGGGAAAGTCTTCTAGTTCCTTCTAGATGCAAGCTCCAGCTCACATCTTGCCCTTGCCCTTACTCGAGCCCTCAACTACCTGTTCACCTGAAAAGGGTTTTTCATTTTGAAAAGCGAGGGTTAGACCATGAGGTCTAGTGAGATCCCTCAAGATACCAACATCACACCACTCATATTAATTAAAAAGAGTTTAATGAAATTATAAACAGTTACGCCCTTATCAGTCCAAGCAAACACACACACGCTGGTGCTCCACACTTTGGTCACGAACACACGTGTGACAACGCGTTAGGGCACACACCCGCCCTTAGTGGTTATATGAAACACGTTCATTTATTTTGTATGGGACACACTCCCCATAAGGCATCACAATAAACCACATCTAGTCCCGCCCCATGCATACCACAATATAAATAACACACCTTCAACTTGCATAATTTAAACCACATGGAAACATGCAATTCAATATAAAATGTACGAGCAATAAAAGCAAGTATTGTCAGAGCTTCGATTTAGAAAGACTCATCTGATGTCCACACTAAGTGTTAACACTTGAAACTGTTATCCTCTATCCGTACCTACATTTCACCCAATCACACGAGAGTGAATAAGTCACCCAACAACTATTCAGAGCCAAGGCTCTCGAGACACTCCCTAACAATGCTACTGGCAACATAAAGTCCAGGACACAGGCAGATCCGGATTCCGGATACCGCCTTTCGGTCTCCTCCTGATCTCATCCTTTTCCGGATACACACAATCCAGACTCTTCCGGATTCCCCCTTTTCCGGATCCACCCAATCCGAACTCTTCTGGATTCCCCCCTTTTTCCGGATTGATCATATTCCGGATTCCGGTACTTTTCGGATCCTATTCTGTAACGTCCCACGTTCCATAAAAGTCAAAGTCATAAGATTAACAATTTAAATTAAATAAATGTGCTTGTCCTTACATCAATGCTAAAACATACTTAACAAAAACTTTAACGTTAACATTAATCATAAACAGCGGAAGTCTCTCTAAGCCACAGCCGAGCACTATCTAGACATATCATGATCCAAAACTAGGAGCCTCACGAGCTCCATCACCTCCATGCCGTCTCTAGTTCTACTTAGAAGAACTCGCTACACGCTTACCTGAAAATGGTTTAGTTTTGAAAGCGAGGGTTAGACCAAAAAGGTCTAGTGAAGTCCCTCCGAAAATAGCATATACAAACATTTGGAAAACATTTATCAATGACCCATGAATATCATCAAACATGGTACTGCACTGTGTAGTGGATCACGTAAACATATTGCGACCAGGGCCCGAGCAGACTCCCTTCTCGCCGCTTTGGAATCCCGACGGACTCCCCTCTACCGAATAGGAGGGAAACGGATTCCAACCCACCGGTCTATCATACATAACCAAGGGTCCTAAGACCCCGAGAACCTCTCTTTGATCCCACAGTGCAGACCGACTCCACATAGTGTACACTTACGTTCATGCAAACATGTAAAATGTATTCTTCATAAATCATGCTAAACATTCCTTGTAATAAAATAAGTACATTCGTGGGAAACATGTAAATCAGTTCGTAAACGTTTCATGCTCAATAAGAACCATAATCAGTTAAAACATTTATCAGTTTGCGTTATAAAAAGGGTTTAGGGAACTCACCTTGATTGACGTACAATGCACTTCCTAAACACCTTCAAGCTACACCCACAGAACACCTAAGGCAATAGATCCACATCAGATAAATAGTTCAGACCTACTGTCCGGATACCCCTTTCCGGACACAACACCCTCTCCGGACACCACACTTTTCCGGACACAGCATTGTCCGGACACATCAATCCGGACGCTAGACTTATCCGGGTAAAACTACCCGGACACTAAGATTATCCGGAGACTTCAGTTACCCGGATACTAAGAAACACCCGGACACCCTCACGGGGCACTTACCCGGACACCTGCAACCTATCCGGACACCACCGAATACTGGTATCCGGAAAACCCGGCTGTTCGAACTTAACAAGTCTAAAACTGATTTATACTCCGATTTTTGCCATTAAGTCGATTAGATATATACAAGGGTTCATCCATCAACCTCAAATACTCACTTAATCCATTTAAAAACTTCTAAATCGGTTTAACAAGACAAAAACCCTTAAAACCCATTATCAAGAAAATATGGTGAAAACTCAAGAATCAACAACATCGGTCTTAAGAATTCAAAACAATAAGAAGGAGAAGCACCACACTAATCAGAAGAACGAATTAGGAAGTATTACCTTGCAGATTCTAGCCTGATTCCTCTTTTCTCTTGATTTCTTCTCAACCCCTTCTTTCTCTCTTTCTTTCTTTTGCTCCCTCTCTTAGCCTCCAAACACCAACACCAAAATACTGAAATGTGAAATGGAGGCTGCCCTAGGGATTTGTACCCTACCCCTCTTTCTCCAAATGACAACTTAGTCCCTCTAGTTAACTTTCATTTATTAGACAATTGGCACTAAACTTTCATACATACAAGAAAAAACCCGGTTGTTACAACACTCCCCCCTTAAAAGAATTATGTCCCTGGAATTCCTTATTGGAAGAGATGCGGGTATCTTTCTTTCATTTCTGACTCCAACTCCCAGGTCGCCTCCGGACCTTTGTGGTGTCGCCATTGAACCTTAACCAGCTTAGTTTCCTTGTTCCTTGACTTCCTTACCTTGACGTCCGTGATTTCTTCAGGTTCCTCCACAAAATTCAGTTTCTCATCCACCTTTATGTCATTCAATGGCACTGTCTTGGCTATGTCGACTAGACATTTCCTCAAGTTGGATATGTGAAACGCATTGTGTATACCTCGGAATTCTACCGGTAGATCCAATCTATACGTCACCTCTCCAATTCGTTCTGTAATCTCGAATGGCCCGATGTAACGTGGGCTTAGCTTTCCACGTTTTCCAAATCGAACCACTCCTTTCCAAGGAGACACCTTTAACAAGACATGGTCTCCGACTTGAAATTCTATGTCCTTCCGTCTCTTATCCGCATAACTCTTCTGGCGGTCGCGTGCGACCTTCAGTCTTTCACGCACCTGGACAATCTTATCTGAAGTCAGTTGCACTAACTCTGGCCCGGCTAACTGCCTTTCCCTGACTTCGTTCCAACATAAAGGAGTTCGACATTTCCTACCATAGAGTGCCTCAAACGGCGCTGCCTTGATGCTCGAGTGATAGTTGTTATTGTAAGCAAACTCGATCAAAGGTAGATGCTTTTCCCAAGAGCCTTGGAAATCTAAAGCACAAGCTCTTAACATGTCTTCCAACGTTTGGATCGTCCTATCACTCTGACCGTCGGTCTGAGGATGATATGCGGTACTCATCTTAATCCGTGAACCCATTTCTCTTTGGAAGCTCCTCCAAAACTTGGAAGTGAATCTGCTATCTCGGTCGGACACTATCGACGTCGGCACCCCATGGCGGGTTACGATCTCGTCGATGTACAACTTTGCTAACTGTTCCAACGAGTAAGATTCTCGTATAGGCAAAAAGTGTGCCGACTTCGTGAGCCGATCCACGATCACCTAAATGGCATCATAACCCTTTGGAGTTCTAGGCAAATGGGTCACGAAATCCATCGTGATTTGATCCCACTTTCACATCGGTATCTCTAACGACTGGAGCTTTCCGTACGGTCGTTGGTGCTCGATCTTCACTCGTGAACACGTCAAACAGGTTTCTACTAGGTGAGCCACGTCCTTCTTCAATCCGGGCCACCAGTAGTCTCGCCGTAGATCTCCGTACATCTTGTTAGTCCCGGGGTGAATCATGTACTTCGATTTATGAGCTTCTTCTAGAATCAGATTTCGGAGCTCTCCGAGTTTCGGAACCCAGATTCTCCCATTGAGACATTTCACCCCTCGACTATCTTCCACTAACAAGGACGCTTACCCTACCATTCTTTCCTTCTTAAGATTTTCAGCTTCGAGCGCTTCAACCTGACATTTCCTTATTCCTGCTAGCAAATTGAATGTGACCTCGGCCCTCATGTCCACAATACTGGGGGTTTCACTTCGTTCCTTACGGCTCAAAGCGTCCGCCACCACGTTTGCCTTCCCCGGATGATATTCGATCTTACAGTCGTAGTCGGTCAATAATTCAATCCACCTTCTTTGACGCATATTCAACTCCTTTTGATCAAAGAGATGACATAAACTCTTGTGGTCCGTAAAGATCTGACACTTCGTTCCATACAGATAATGCCGCCAAATCTTCAAAGCGAAAACCACTACTACCAGTTCCAAGTCATGTGTGGGATAACGAGTCTCGTGATCCTTCAACTGCCGAGAGGCATAGGCGATCACCTTACCTCGCTGCATAAGTACGCAACCCAACCCGAGCTTCGATGCATCACTGAACACCACGAAATCGTTTGAACCGTCCGGTAGTGACAACACCGGAGCGCTGCTCAACATCTCCTTCAACTTCTGAAATGCTTCTTCCTGTTTCTCTAACCAGACGAACCTGACATTCTTCTTCGTCAAAGAGGTCAGTGGCGTGGCAATACGCGAAAAGTCCTTGATGAACTTTCGGTAGTACCCCGCCAGTCCGAGGAAACTTCGAACTTCTGACGGATTCTTGGGTTGCTCCCAGTCTCGGATGGCTTCAATCATAGCCGGGTCAACCATAATTCCCTTCTCAGACACCACGTTTCCGAGAAACTGCACCTCCCTAAGCCAAAACTCGCTTTTAGAAAACTTCGCAAACAGCTTCTCTTGCTTTAGCAGCTCGAGAATCGTCCGAAGATGACTTTCGTGCTCCCCTTCTGATCTTGAAAATATCAGGATGTCATCTATGAACACTATCACAAACTGGTCTAAATAAGGTTGGCATACCCTATTCATTAAGTCCATGAATGCTGCTGGGGCGTTGGTTAGCCCGAACGGCATCACCAAGAATTTGTAGTGTCCATACCTGGTCCTGAAGGCAGTCTTTGGCACATCCTCCTCCCTCACCTTGAGTTGATGATACCCTGACCTCAGATCTATCTTGGAGAAGTAGTTGGCTCCTTGAAGCTGATCGAACAGGTCGTCGATCCTCGGTATCGGATACTTGTTCTTGATCGTGACCTTGTTGAGTTCTCGGTAATCTATGCACATTCGCATAGTACCGTCCTTCTTCTTCACGAAGAGCACAGGTGCTCCCCACTGAGACGTACTCGGTCTAACGAATCCATTGTCCAGCAACTCCTGTAACTGAGTCATCATTTCCTTCATCTCGGACGGCGCCAATCTATACGGTGCGCGGGCGATAGGTGCAGCTCCGGGCATCAAATCAATTCTGAACTCGATCTGACGATCCGGAGGTAGACTTGTCAAGTCGTTCGGAAATACTTCCGGATACTCATTTACCACCCGCACATCACCCATCCCACGCTTCTCTTTCTTGGCGTCCAACAGGTACGCCAAGAACCCTTGACACCCCTTCCTCAAACATTTAGTTGCCCTAATCATGGAGATAAGACTAGTAGTTCTATTACGGCGATTCCCATAGATCACTACGGTATCTCCATCAGTTAACCGAACCCTGATAAGCTTTTCATTGCAAACGATATTCGCATCATTCGCGGCCAACCAGTCCATACCCAACACCACATCAAACTCTCCCATTTCCATGGGATATAACTTCATAGGCACTAACCTCCCTTCTATCTCTATGACGCAACCCTCTACTACCTCCTTAACGTACACCAAACTATCATTGGCGGTTTCCACCTCTAGTGCCCTCTCCAAGTGTCTAGACCTTACCCCCAAACATTTCATAAACACATGCGATACAAAAGAGCGATTCGCTCTCGAATCAAACAACACTTTAGCACATAGAGAGTTCACCAGAAACGTACCTGCAACAACTTCCGGTACATCCTCCGCCTCTTCAGCGGTCATGCGGAACGCATGTCCCTTTGGGCGCGCCGATTCTGCCCCCTTATCAACGCCTCTTCCCCCTTGGTGGCTCCCGTACTGAGCTGACCCATCCTTCTTCAACTGCGGACAGTCGTACCGTACGTGACCCACCGTCCCACACTGATGACATGTCTTCCCCTTGGGACAATCCTTTGACATATGACCGGGCAACCCACACCCGTAGCATGAGTTTGAACCTGCCATGCACTCTCCCCGGTGTACCTTGTTACACTTACTACACGGTTTGCTGGTTGGACCCTTACTAGCACGGTTTTCTGGTCGGAACACTTTCCCCTTCCTGGAATCATTACTCGGCACATCCCATTTACGTTTATCACCACCCTTCTCAGTCGTCTGACGATCCTTTTCCTTTTCGATCATCTCAGCCACATTAATGGCCGCTTGAAAAGTAGTGGGGTTTCTTGTCAGAACTAGTTCTCGGATCCTGCTCTTCAATCCGTGCATGAAACGTTCCACCCGACGTTCTTCTGTTGGCACATATAAGTCTGCGAAGCGAGATTTCTCGATAAACTTTGTAGTATATTCTCACACTGTCATACCTCCCTGATCCAATCCCAATAACTCTTCTTCTAATCTTTTCACTGCCGCGAGCGGACAGAACTGAGCTTTGAACCTGTCTACAAACGCTTCCCATAACATTCCCTTTGCCACTGTTGATCCCTTTCCCCCAGTCTCTGCATCCCACCAATAAACGGCCTCAGATTTCAACATTGATAAGGCATACATCACCCTATCCCCATCAGCACACTTACACGTATCGAACACCAGCTCCATCTCTTTCACCCATTTCATTGCCATGACCGGATCACACTCGCCCTTGAAAGTAGGGGGCTTGCATGAGGCAAAGGCCTTGTAACTGCACCCTTTAGCTGCTAACTCATTCACCACTAGAGAAACTTCCTTTGAGTGACTCCCATTACCAGTCTCTACTGGGCTTGACAATTCTGCACTCTCCCTGTTCTCACTTGCTTCTTTGCTTCCTGAGGCTGACTCATTCTGTTTGGTCAGGAGAGCTTGCAGAGTCTCCTGAATTTTACCCAGTTCAGCAGCTAGGTTCTCTCGAGTGACAAATGTAGATCCGCGGCCTCGACCCCGTCCCCTTGGCTGTGTTACCCTCCTTGCAGAAGCTGAACTCTCCTGAAGAGAGTCTTCTTGACGAACGGGGGCTTCCACACTCCTCATCCTTCTAGTTAAACGAGTCGTTCTCAGGTTCGGGTCTCCCCCCTCCCCGACCACTTGGGTGGCGGCCCGACGGGGTGTTCTTCCCCGACCCCTTCCACGACCCCTACCTCTTCCCCTTCCACGGGTAACAGTTGCCCTCGCCGGTTCCACCGGTCCATTCTCTAGTACCTCATCATCTTGATTCCTTGGCACAGCAGGTGCCGACCTACTCCTCAAGGTTCTTCCAGCCATTTCACTAACGCTGAAAGAAGACAATAATTAACTTTTGCTAGACATGATACAATAATCTTGCTATATAAGGTAAGTTTAAGCACACACATGTACCTGTAAGTTCGTAATTACACTGGCCAGGTGTAAACCCAAACTTACCTTACACGTTTGTCCTTGGCACCTTATTTCCTAGCGCATTTATAGTGATCGTTCCTAGAGGCAATCTTATGTCCCAGTTGTGCTCCTCATCTTACAGTTTAAGTTTAGGCCCTATTGGTCACCTAAATCCCTTAAACTAAGGCTTTGATACCATTTGTAACGTCCCACTTTCCATAAAAGTCAAAGTCATAAGATTAACAATTTAAATTACATAAATGTGCTTGTCCTTACATCAATGCTAAAACATACTTAACAAAAACTTTAACGTTAACATTAATCATAAACAGCGGAAGTCTCTCTAAGCCACAACCGAGCACTATCTAGACATATCATGATCCAAAACTGGGAGCCTCACGAGCTCCATCACCTCCATGCCGTCTCTAGTTATACTTAGAAGAACTCGCTACACGCTTACCTGAAAATGGTTTAGTTTTGAAAGTGAGGGTTAGACCAAAAAGGTCTAGTGAATTCCCTACAAAAATAGCATATACAAACATTTGGAAAACATTTATCAATGACCCATGAATATCATCAAACATGGTACTGCACTGTGTAGTGGATCACGTAAACATATTGCGATCAGGGCCCCAGCAGACTCCCTTCTCGCCGCTTTGGAATCCCCACGGACTCCCCTCTACCGAATAGGAGGGAAACGGATTCCAACCCACCGGTCTATCATACATAACCAAGGGTCCTAAGACCCCGAGAACCTCTCTTTGATCCCACAGTGCAGACCGACTCCACATAGTGTACACTTACGTTCATGCAAACATGTAAAATGTATTCTTCATAAATCATGCTAAACATTCCTTGTAATAAAATAAGTACATTCGTGGGAAACATGTAAATCAGTTCGTAAACGTTTCATGCTCAATAAGAACCATAATCAGTTAAAACATTTATCACTTTGTGTTATAAAAAGGGTTTAGGGAACTCACCTTGATTGACGTACAATGCACTTCCTAAACACCTTCAAGCTACACCCACAGAACACCTAAGACAATAGATCCACATCAGATAAATAGTTCAGACCTACTGTCCGGATACCCCTTTCCGGACACAACACCCTCTCCGGACACCACACTTTTCCGGACACAGCATTGTCCGGACACATCAATCCAGACGCTAGACTTATCCGGGCAAAACTACCCAGACACTAAGATTATCCGGAGACTTCAGTTACCCGAATACTAAGAAACACCCGGACACCCTCACGGGGCACTTACCCGGACACCTGCAACCTATCCGGACACCACCGAATACTGGTATCCGGAAAACCCGGTTGTTCGAACTTAACAAGTCTAAAACTAATTTATACTCCGATTTTTGCCATTAAGTCGATTAGATATATACAAGGGTTCATCCATCAACCTCAAATACTCACTTAATCCATTTAAAAACTTCTAAATCGGTTTAACAAGACAAAAACCCTTAAAACCCATTATGAAGAAAATATGGTGAAAACTCAAGAATCAACAACATCTGTCTTAAGAATTCAAAACAATAAGAAGGAGAAGCACCACACTAATCAGAAGAACGAATTAGGAAGTATTACCTTGTAGATTCTAGCTTGATTCCTCTTTTCTCTTGATTTCTTCTCAAACCCTTCTTTCTCTCTTTCTTTCTTTTGCTCCCTCTCTTAGCCTCCAAACACCAACACCAAAATACTGAAATGTGAAATGGAGGCTGCCCTAGGGATTTATGCCCTACCCCTCTTTCTCCAAATTACAACTTAGTCCCTCTAGTTAACTTTCATTTATTAGACAATTGGCACTAAACTTTCATACATACAAGAAAAAACTTGGTTGTTACATATTCCGGATCCTATTCTGAATTCAGGTACCTTCCGGGTTCCCAACATTTTCCGAAAAACCTCTTCCGGACTCCTAAGGGTTTTCGGATAGAGCGACTTCCGGACTAATGGGGTTTTATCGGACAACGATTTTTCCACCAGACACGAAATCCAACTGTACCATGAATTTAAGCTACTACCAAAATGGATATGGCCATTCTAATCATTAATAGTAATCGGTTCCAAACCAAAGCATACTCTTGACTCACCGATTCCTCCATTTAATACTCATTCCCATCTTTTCACACCATTTGAAGAGTTCCAAAGAGGAAACATCAACAAACCCACTATAGGCATATAAATTTAAATGAGACGTGATTACCTCGAAGAAGATGAAGATTCACGAACCCTAACTCCAATTTCCAAGCTCTTCTTCCTCAATGGCAAGATTTTCTCCACCCAAGCTTCACGCACACAGCCAGGCTGCACAATACTGAAGAATGGAAATGAGGAATTTTAGGGGTTTTAACCCTATTTCCCTTATTCTCACAATTGCCACCAAAGTCTCATTTCTTGAAACCACACACCCCCATTAAAATTTATTTACAAAACAAACCCGGTTATTACAGTTTTTTCGATGTAACCCGTTTGTAATTGTCGAGTACCCTTTATACGGTTGTTAATCCAGAACCGTGTATAAAACCTTATTTTTAGCAACGGTTCAACTTTAACCGTGTAAAAAGGATTCAGATTCGTCCTTTATACACGGTTTTTGTAAAAACAACAAAAACCATATATAATTAGGTGCGTATAAAAGTCATATTTGTAGTAGTGTAATATAATGAAGCAAATTAGACACTAAACGGCAATGTTAAAAGGTGTTTTGTTTGGTGATCTAAATGTATTTTTATCATTTTGAACTAGGGGTTTATGTAATTCAAATAAAAATATATCGACTTAGCATTTGATAATTCTTTAAAGAAAATATAATGGAGTAGCAGTCGGATAAACAAAGAAGCGTGTTTATCTTTGCTAGTGATGCTCTTAGGGCGGAACAATATGGACAGACTTAAGTGTTGATACCGTATCTTATCTGAAAATTGTATTGACGATAATTATCGTCATTACAATGTCAATTATAATTAAATATGATATTAAATTGTCACAATTTTAACTTAAAAGAATTATTAACTTTATATATGCAGAAGTAAATAACTTATAAAAATAATGTGTATAATTCTTAGAAATATTATAAATATAGAAATAATTGAAACCCGTCCCACTTTTCATGCTAGGCAATTAATCCGTTTTTGATCTACTTAGGGTTTGATTTATAGCATCTTCGTCTATATGTGAATTGTAGTAGACATCCTAAGATTTTAATAAAGGTATTATACACCTTAAACCGAGTTAGGAGTGATTTACCATCATTTTTATAATATTTAGCAACAATCAAAACATCAATTTCGAGTAATTCATCCTGTGAATGAAAATTAAGCATTACATTTAGTTTTAACTGTAAACTGATACTACTCCGTAGCATAAGTAACTTGCAGGGTCTTATTTCTTAATAGTACACATGTGTCATGTCTAACCGTGTCGATAAGCGTACGCCTAGAGACCTCATCATGTGACTTCTGAATCATCTAGTTGGTCTCAAATAAGGCTTTGATCATAGAGCTTTCGAGAAAGTCGAGGAGTAATAATAAATTCAAGTGGTTTCACCTTCGGCAATGCAATCCCTAAGCCTTCGCTCATATCCACCGGCTTCCCCATCAGTGTCGACAAATTAAACCCTTGAAGTAACCGAGCAAGTGTCAAATGAACCACTTGAAAAGCAAACGTTATTGCGGGGCACATTCTTCTTCCGGAGCTAAATGGAATGTATTCGTAATTCTGACCCTGATAATTTACATCCAAGTGTTGCTCAAGAAACCTCTCTGGTCGAAACTCATCAGGATCTGCCCAAACTTGTGGATCACGATGTAGCTTCCACACGTTCACAATCAGACGTGTCCCTTTGGAGACATGATAGCCCCCAATATTGCAATCTTCGATGGCCTCATGAGGTCCTGCCAATGGACCTGGTGGGTACATCCGAAGTGTTTCCTTTACAATGGCTTGTAGATACCGTAGGTTTTTTATATCGGATTCTTCCACCCATTTCTCTCGTCCTACATGGAGGTCAAGCTCCTCCTGGGCTGCATGTAGGACGTGAGGGTTGTTCAATATAGTAAAGAAATTGCCCATGTTAGTGGCAAAGCAGTGCTTTCTGAACCCGTCAACATGAGAACCTACCAAAATCAAATATTTAACATAGTTAGAGTCGCGAAACACACTACTACAACGGTTTCACAATTCGGCAATTTTATCTAAATGTTTTAATAAACTACTTTATAGAACTTAAGTTACAATTGTGCGTCACAATAAGTTGATACGACACTTTTGGACGTCCAAACAAATTTTAGGACAATTTAAAAAACATATTATTCTTTTTATATGATAGAGTTTTAAAAAATTATCTTATTAAAATAAGTGACCAATAAAAAGACGAGTTTACATGACACTTCTCACGTATTAAAAAACTTATTCACATGTCCAACTCCGTGAACATCCTATTGTAACATTTTTATATAAAATACATAATTTTATATCCAACAAAATACTTTTTATGAATATATTTAAACATATTCGTCTTATAAACCCAATTTTATTACACCAAAATGAAATCTTGAAATTGAGATATCAGAAATATGTTACCAACCATTATTGTCGCCTTGATGATGGTTTCGCTTCGATGGCCAAACATTTCATCATCTTTTGACAGGGTCGAAAGCATCACATCCATGAAATCTTCTTGTTTATCTTCTTTTCTACCATCATTCTCTTTTATCTTCTTCTTCTCAACGTGTTCTTTAAGCCACTTTTCGATAACAATATCGACCTCTTTAGCGACTTCCTTCATAGCTTTCAAATGCCCTCCAATATCCATCCATTCCAGATTGGGAAAGAAATCAGAAGCAATAAAAACACCACTAAGATACAACCCTTTTTTTATTGCTTCATGCACATGTGAATCTTCATTATCACCATCAACCCTACACCCATAAGAAAATATTTTTCCGACCAAGTTCCGTGTGGTTATATTGAACGTTACGCGCTCGAACCACTTGCTCATGTCGATTGTGTACATTCGTTCTCCATTCTTTAAGGTCGACAAGAAGAAGAGGTTGTTAACAAAGCTTTTGATTTCCGAGTTACGAACATTCTTGTGCTTTTCGAGAATTTGGCTTGTAAAGAGCTCAGAAGTGACTAGCTTACGAATCTCTCGCCAATATGGTCCGTACGATGCCAGTGCAAAACCAGCATTGTCATAGATCATGTGCCGATTAGTCGCCATATTCGGCCTGGTGGCAAAATTTCTGTCATTCGTGGTGAAACATTCTTTCACCATTTGCCAACTACTCACCACTAATGCTTGACGACTACCGAGCTTGAGAGAGTAAATGGGCCCGTAGTCGTCAGCAAATTTTCCAAGAATATTGGCCACAGGAGCTTGGCCTCTTAAGAAATGAAGGTGACCTACAAGAGGCAAAGCTCCTGATGGATTTGGAGCTAGTTTGATACTTTTTCTTGTGTTGTTTCTTTTGTAACAAGATATTAAAAGAAATATGAAAAACCCTAAAATTGGTAGAAATTGGGAAAAAGCTTCCATGGTGATATATTGGTTTGTCTTCTTAATTTGAAAATTGTAACCCACACTTCATTTGTATTTATAGTCATGATGGAAACCAATTGGCCTTAAAAATGTGTGGTTGTATGATTGAGAAAATGACTTGTAGCTAATGGAGAGTCTTCACATTTTATGCAAAATATATAATTTCGACCTTTTATTAAACATATGGCATATTGGCATAATTATAAGATCAATGACTTTAAATCTTTATATAATGACGTTATAATAAGTTATTAGGACGAAAATAGACGATTTAACAAATCTTATCGGTGACGTTGGGAAATCTAACGCTACTCAAGAAATAAATTGATTTATTGTTTTTGCTAAAATTTTCTTTCTTTTCGTTTTGTAACCTACGAGTTTATGACAGTGATTAAAACCGAATTCGGTTATTTTGTTTTAATACATAATTAATTATCGGGTGTCGGTTACAAGAACATTGTGTATAAATTGACTTCTCCACCAAACAGGAATAACACACAGAATTCTGAATGTCATATTATTTTCTACCAACAGTTGCTATTATCATCTTGCTATTGAGGTAAACTCTAAGCCTAGCTCAGTTTGGAGGTGTCGAAGAACCGTTCATGTTGTTGTATCATGGGAAACAAACGTCCGATAGTGGAACAAATTTGTTTTTGGGACATTGTGTTTAACACACGCTTCAACGGTTTCAAAGTTCTTTGTGTTCTTTTCGTTTACTTTTTGGACTATTCCTACACCGGACACCCGTGAGAATGGGGTAATAAGTCATGTAAATGTAAACATCAAGTGTATATGAAATAAAATTGCCAGACAATTAATTGAGTTTTTGGGTTGTAATTACCCCTCTGTTGGTTCTTTCGGGAATAGATCCAATTTTAAAAGAAGGTTATTAATTTTCAACTACAGAAAAAATATATACATAATAGATAAAGAAGGGTTTTCCGCTTATTCGTCAAGCTTTCGAGCAACTCTATCAACTCCCACCTAATCTATGATGATCTTAGCAAACAAGTAGTGACATATCGACAAATATCATTATTGTTATGCCAACCACCAGGCCTTGAGGCTTTCCCAGGGGATGGCGTCAGCGAGGGACCAATATAAAGTCATTATTTGATAACTTTCACAACTACGGTTTATATGACCACTTACGTAAATCTGAAAGCAGGGATTAAGAGACATTCAATCCTGTCAAATTCCACACTTTCAAAAGTAAGAGTCCATTTGTAACGTCCCAAAAATTACAAGGAAATTTAAAGTTTTTAAAACATACATCTCATTATAAAACAACCATGATTTAATAATTCACGTCTTAAATAAAATTAACGTCGTTACTTCAAACCATCAACAAAGTTTATGCAGCGGAAAATTACATAATTAAATTCAAAGGGTTCGAAAGTGAAAGTTTAACAATATTCGACACTCCGCGCTCTATGTGTGTACGGTCACGTCCGACTGCCGCCCGCACCTGAAATAACAACATATTGGGAAAGGGTAAGCTAAACGCTTAGTGAATCCAACCACACACGTAGGTAGCAACCCCACGCATATCGCCCCTACTCGCAAGTAGGCAACATCACCATCACCACGAATATCAAACCACATACTGATTATTATATAAGCACGAACCTCGGTCCCACCGAGTACACAAAATACATTAATACAAGCTCAGTCCCACCGAGCCCTCGGTCCCACCGAGTAAAGACTTCTGTACTAGCTTAGTCCCACCAAGCCCTCGGTCCCACCGAGCCCCCCAGTCCCACCGAGGTGTACGCATGCATAAATATTCCACACACGAGTTTAACAAATCACAACCAGTTATCACATCCCAACTAGTCCATGTAAGCACATAAATACACGTAATAACACGTAACACAAAAAGAACGACATACATGAAATTCCTAACTACGCGGTGAGAGAACTCACCTCAAGGCTAAGCAACGTGCTCACGAAACGCAACACCAACACGGCAATCTTCTTCACTTTCTCCCACCTAAATACGTACAAAAAGTCAAAGGAAAGTCCCGACCCACAACACGTTTACTAGCATCCAAAAGACTAAATATTCCAGCTTTTTATTAAAAGTTACGGGTCTGTTCGGGACCTGTTTTACCCCCTTAAAACTGATAAATACAGAAATTAAAATTCATAAATACGAAGTTCTAAGTCTTACGATTTCAGGGACGTATCGCACGCGTCCTGACGATTTTTCTATCATTTCCTATAGATTTTACAAAAATGATTCGCAGAACAGCGAACACTCAGACCTTTCAGTACAACATGGCAACTTCGCCCTAGCTATGGTCCGAATTGGTCTTTCCGCAAAACAGAGGAAACTTAATAGACTCCGAAACGAAACTTTTGGCACCAGTCCCATCCCAAACCGACATTCCAAGAAAGAGTTATGCGTAAAACAAAACAGGGACAGAAAGCTGGAAGTTTTTCGGACCAGGCTGTATAAACAGCCCCATACGGCCCAGCTACAGGCCTAAACAGACTTTCGGCAAAACACGAAAAACTTTCCTGACTCGATTAGTGAACTTCGGCCACCGATTTCTTATCAATCCGAGCTACGAGTAAAAAGTTACGGCCATGACAAAACAGTGGCAGAAAATCGACATTCACATAAAATGACAAACCACCAACTTGCGACCACTTTTTCACCTAGCTAGAGGCTGAACCAGTTTCCCGCTAAAACACGGAAAACGTGACCGACCCCGTACTGGAACCGTGGGTACCAATTTCGGCTCAATCGGAGTTACGAGCAGAAAGTTATGGTTTATACAATATCAAGGCAGATTCCAGAATTTTTACATAAAATGGTAACGCGGTTTTTACAATAGGCTCGGCGGTTTAGGGTTGCAACTCCGGTGGTGTTAGGGTTCCGCCGTGGAGGACTTAGGTTTTAGCCCCGCCCACTTCCACCTCCGGCAGTGGGGCACGGCGGCGGCGGCGGCGGTTCTCCGGCGACGGTCACCCGCACGCACATACCACCCCATTCTCGCACCACCTCCCTTTTACCCTCGATCGCCAAACAATACCGGCACATACACACGCACACAGCCATCGCCGTCCACCCACGGCCGCCATAGCGGCGGCGGGCGGCGGTGGTTGCCTCGCCGGAAAAACGAACAAGAAGAAAACGAGACGGAACAAGGGAACGACTTACCTTTCGATGGTTGCTCCTCCTCCCCCGACTTCTCCGGCGAATGGTGGTGGTGGTGGCGATCTCCGGCGACTGTAAAAAAACCCTCCGGCGACCTCTCTCTCTCACTTTTTCCTTCCTCTCTCGGCTTCTCACACTCGCGATCCCTTCCCCGGCAATTGAAAACGATGGAGCCAAAAACAAACAAGCAACAAAAAGGGGGCTGTTTGTTGGCTGCGTGGAAACCGTCGAGAAGAGGAAGAGGGGGGGGGGGGGGTCGGTCCCCCTTTCCTTAACCGTTCCACATGCACAAAAATCCCATTGTCCACCTTTGGCCCCTAGACTCAATCACTTTGACACTTTTGGTCCCTGAATTTCCATAATATTGCAAAAGAGAGTAAGGTTTGCCACACATAACATTCAAGGTCCCCTTTGACAACTTCCGTTAAAGAGACTCGCTTTAAAAAAAAATACATTAAGAATTTTAAAACCATACCGGGACACGGGCTTTACAACTCTTCCCCGCTTGATTTAGACTTCGTCCCCGAAGTCTACACCCGCAAACAGCTTCGGATAATTCTCTCGCATCTCCGCTTCCGGTTCCCAAGTCCACTCGGAACCCTTTCGGTGTCTCCATTGAACTTTCACCAAACCAACAACCTTGTTCCGCGAGGTTCTCGTCCTTCTGTCAAGAATAGCAACTGGCTTTTCCACGTAATTAAGCCGCTCATCGATCTGAATATCTTCGAGCGGTACTACTGCAGACTCATCCATCACACACTTCCGCAATTGCGAAACGTGGAAGGTGTTGTGAATCAAGTTCAGTTCCTCCGGTAACTCCAACCGGTAAGCCACTTTCCCCACGCGGGCGATGATCCGGTAAGGCCCAATATAACGAGGCCCTAGCTTCCCCCGCTTATGAAACCGGATCACCCCTTTCCAGGGTGAAACCTTCAACAATACATAATCACCCACCTGAAACTCCAAGTCGGATCGCCTTTTGTCGGCGTAGCTCTTCTGCCGACTCTGTGCAGTAACCAAACGATCCCGCACCATCTGAATTGTCTCGGTCGTCTTCAACACGATGTCAGTACTCCCTAATACCCGATGCCCAACCTCGCCCCAACAAACGGGCGTCCTGCATTTCCTACCGTACAACAACTCGTATGGCGGCATGCCAATACTAGAGTGGTAGCTGTTGTTGTAGGAAAATTCCGCCAAGGGTAGGTACTGATCCCAACTACCTCCAAAATCGATGACGCAAGCTCGAAGCATATCCTCAAGGGTCTGAATGGTTCGCTCGCTCTGTCCGTCCGTCTGTGAATGAAAGGCCGTGCTAAAGTGTAACCGTGTACCCATCTCCGACTGGAACTTCTCCCAAAACCGAGAGGTAAAACGAGTATCCCTGTCGGAGACAATCGAAACTGGAACCCCGTGCCTGGCCACGATCTCACGCACAAACACCTCCGCAAGCTTCTCCGCCGAGGAGCTCTCCCTGATGGCCAAGAAGTGGGCACTCTTGGTCAGACGGTCAACAATCACCCAAATGGCATCGTTCCCACGGGGAGTCCTTGGGAGTTTCGTTATGAAGTCCATAGTAATCTCTTCCCATTTCCAAACCGGGACCTCCAACGGTTGCAATTTCCCATGAGGTCGTTGATGTTCCGCTTTGACCTTCCGACAGGTCATACATACCTCCACACACCTAGCTACATCCCGCTTCATGCCGGGCCAACAGTAACCTTCGCGCAAGTCCCTGTACATCTTTGTAGCCCCCGGGTGAATCGAGAACTTGGACTTATGCGCCTCATCCATTAGTACCTGCCGGTTCCCACCGATGAATGGAACCCACACCCAACCATGTCGAGTTAACAACCCCCGACTATCACGAACAATATTCGAGATTTCCCCCGACACTCTTTCCCGCTTTGCATTTTCCTCCAAGACAACCACCTCTTGGGCGCTTCCTATCGACTCCAGGATAGGTGTAATCACTGTCAATCGCCGACAATAACCCCTCAGTGGCTCACCGACCGGATGTCGGCTGAGTGCGTCCGCGACCACGTTCGCCTTACCTGGGTGGTAAAGTATCTCGCAGTCATAATCCTTAACCACATCGAGCCACCTTCGCTGACGCATATTAAGGTTCTGCTGATCCATCAAGTACTTGAGGCTCTTGTGGTCAGTGTAGATCGTACACTTGACACCATAGAGATAGTGTCTCCAAATTTTAAGGGCAAACACTACCGCTCCCAACTCCAGGTCATGAGTCGGGTAATTTGCTTCGTGAGGCTTCAGCTGTCTAGAAGCGTAGGCTATGACCTTGCCGCGCTGCATAAGCACGGCACCCAAACCCTGATGAGAGGCGTCACAATATACTACCAAATCCTCCATGCCCTCGGGTAAGGTTAACACGGGAGCCTCACACAACCGCCTGCGTAGCTCCTCGAACGCCTTCTGTTGTTCCTCACCCCAACTGAAAGCCGCAGATTTCTTTGTTAATCGCGTCATGGGTAACGCGATCTTAGAGAAATCCTGAATAAACCTTCGATAATACCCCGCTAATCCCAGAAAGCTTCTCACCTCAGTAGGAGTCTTCGGCACCTCCCACCGCATCACAGCTGCAATCTTAGCTGGGTCAACCATAATACCATCCTGATTCACGACATGTCCCAGGAACTGGACCTCTCGTAACCAGAATTCGCACTTGGAAAACTTAGCGTATAACTTCTCTCGCCTCAATACTTCCAACACTTCTCGAAGATGCATCTCGTGCTCCTCCTTGGTCTTCGAATACACCAGAATGTCATCGATGAACACAATCACCGAACGGTCCAACATCGGACTACACACTCGATTCATGAGGTCCATGAACGCTGCAGGTGCATTGGTGAGTCCAAAAGGCATCACCACAAACTCGTAATGACCGTATCGCATACGAAAAGCCGTCTTTTTCGTGTCCTCACTCCTGACCCGCATCTGGTGGTACCCCGATCGTAGATCAATCTTGGAGAACCATGAGGCCCCCTGAAGCTGGTCGAACAAATCGTCAATCCTTGGCAAAGGGTAACGATTCTTTACCGTAAGCTTATTCAGCTCTCGATAGTCTATGCACATCCGTTGTGATCCATCCTTCTTCTTCACGAATAAGATAGGTGCTCCCCACGGCGAACAGCTCGGTCTAATGAACTCCTTTTCGAGTAGTTCTTGCAGCTGGGCGTACAGCTCTTTCATTTCCGGTGGAGCCAGGCGGTAGGGTGCCTTGGCCACCGGAGCCGCACCCGGGATCAGATCGATCCGAAACTCTACCTGTCGTTCGGGAGGTATCCCCGGCAACTCCTCGGGAAACACGTCGGTGAACTCCCGTACCACAGGTATGTCTTCCGCAGACATCTTCGCTTCCCCAACCCTCGTGTCCAACACGTATGCTAAAAATCCTTGCCCACTATGCTGAAGGTACCTCCGAGCTCTCGCAGCCGAACATATGGCCGTAGACCGTCTAGACGAATCTCCCTGCACTAACAGTTCTCCCCCGCTTGGGGTTCGAACTCGCACTTGCTTGTGACGGCAAACGATCTCCGCGTCGAACTTATCCATCCAATCCATGCCCACAATCACACAAAGCTCCCGCATAGCAATCGGGATCAGGTCAATGGGAAACCTCACCCCTGAGATCTCTAAGGTGCATCCGAGAAACACGTCTGTGACCGTCAAGGTCCTATCATCGGCCACCTCAACAACCAGGGGATAACTCAAGCGTCCTACAACTCGGCCTAAACCCTCGCTAAAAGTGCGAGACACAAAAGAGTGAGTAGCCCCGCTATCAAACATCACAACTGCAGGCACCGAGTTAACTAGGAATGTACCTAACATATAGTTCGACCACAAATAAATACATGACATGGAAAGGAAAGACAAAAGGAAAGAAGTAAGGGATATACCTGTGACCACTTTAGGCGTCGCCTGTGCCTCATCCACCGTCAACTGGTGAACTCTACCTCGGGCCGCTCCCGCCCCTGGCTGACCAGCTCGACCATCAGTAATGCGCAACGGGGCATTCCCAGGCACACTCTGAGCTCCACCCCCAGCAGCTACCCCTGCTCTAGGACAGTTGGCCCTAACGTGGCCCGTCTGGTTACAATTGAAACAGACCATTAACGGCGTCTTACAATCCCGGCTAAGGTGACCGGGTTGGCCACACTTAAAACACCCCTCTATTCTCCTTGCTCCGGTATCACGGGGCTTAAGCCCGCCACTGCTAGAACCCGTGCGCGTACCTGTGAACCTCGAACGCTTCGGCACTGCCGAGATGGGCGTCACTGGCTGTGCCGCCTTCCGCTTCTTAGCTTGGGTCTCCAGCTCAAGCTCCCTCCTTCGAGCGGCGTCCATCATGGCGGATAATGAAGTGTACTGTGCCGTGCTAACAAATTCTCGGATCTCCGTGCGTAGCATATCTTTATACCTTGACATCTTCATCTCTTCCGAGGCGGCATACTGAGGACAGAATAATGCCATCTCGGTAAATTTCCTGTTCATCTCTTTTACCGTCTCTGTTGTCTGGGTGAGCTCTAGGAATTCTTTAGCGATTCGCTCCATCTCTACTGGCGGTACATACTCCGCACGGAAACGAGTGACAAACTCGTCCCAAGTCAAAGTAGTGCGCTCGGCAGGCGTCAATGTCGTGGCGCACCAATCCTTCGCGCCGTCACGGAGTAGATTTACTGCAAAACGGACCTTTAGGTTGTCCGGGCAACCACTGGTCAAAAATGCGAACTCCATGTCAGATACCCATCGCATGCTGGTAATCGGATCCGGGTCTCCCTTAAACTCTGGCGGGGAACAGGCGGAGAGATCCCGGTACTGGAACTCTCGGTTACGGAGATGACCCTCCGCCGGCAGTGGAATAGCTGCAATACGCTCCTCCAGTAGGATCACCACCTCCTCTCGAATAGCGGTGATGATCTCGGGGATCGCCTCCCTGATCGCGTGGGAAACCTCAGTAGCAATCAGTTCCCTAATACGCTCCTCAGTAATCCCCGTCTCGGCTCGCGACTCCGCCGCGTTGTTCCTTCTAGTATTGTCCATTCTAGAAAGAGAAATTTCAGAGATATATAAGCACATAAAACCCACCCTACCACGCTCATACTCCACTCCTTGGCTTCCTCGTGACTCTCCCCGACTCGAGCATGGATCCTGTGCTTCAGATAGTAGGAGCTCTACTACTACCCTTCACACCTATCCTTACTCGTTTCGAGTCCTGTCCCGGGACATTCAAGTAGTTGATTACCACAAATAAACACATATAGCCAATCCAGCCCATACAAACACCTTTCCTAACTCCCTAGAAAGGTCATATCACCCACTATCCCTTGCTAACACGGAAACCCCACTAACCCTGACGAGTCGCCTCGTGAATGCACGGTCGTATACAGTGTAAAACCAGATAGACGTTCGAATAAGAGATTCTATCCTAGAACGGTTGGACTCAAACAAGAGCTGCGCAATAGAACTAAATCTAATATTCTAAGGCTATTCAGTTCCTACTGCATACCACCTAGAGTGCATTCGCTTAACAACCTATCAAGGCTAGCATGAGTTCCTATAAGCGATAAAACCAGCATACGGTACCATACAGTTCACATAAGCAATCTAGCATGCATACACTATACCTGAAAAGCAATGGATACACTAAGTTCCTTACCTTCCCAGCTGGCGTCGGCTGACTGTACACACTGCGCCCACGATCACCGTTTCCAAACGGGTTTCATTTAAAAAAAACAAAAATTTTGATAAAAGAATTTAAAGATCTCTTAGCCGCAACTTGAGACCAAACACACCGAGATGTGCTTGATTCACTCAAGCCGTGCTCTGATACCAAGTTGTAACGTCCGAAAAATTACAAGGAAATTTAAAGTTTTTAAAACATACATCTCATTATAAAACAACCATGATTTAATAATTCACGTCTTAAATAAAATTAACGTCGTTACTTCAAACCATCAACAAAGTTTATGCAGCGGAAAATTACATAATTAAATTCAAAGGGTTCGAAAGTGAAAGTTTAACAATATTCGACACTCCGCGCTCTATGTGTGTACGGTCACGCCCGACTGCCGCCCGCACCTGAAATAACAACATATTGGGAAAGGGTAAGCTAAACGCTTAGTGAATCCAACCACACACGTAGGTAGCAACCCCACGCATATCGCCCCTACTCGCAAGTAGGCAACATCACCATCACCACGAATATCAAACCACATACTGATTTAAAATCCTTGTAACAAGTTTTGCAATATTTGGTAAATTTGATTCCGATATTAAATATATGCTTCTTGAAAATCAGAATAAATCAAATTTTAAGAAAATAAATAATTATTCTGACAATGAAAGTAACTTTGTACTGATTTATGTGTTCTTGCGACGATTAGGGTTGCGGAAAGTTGCTCACTTGGATCACATTTGACGTAGCAAGTGATTAACTATTTATATTGATAATATAAAGAAAAGCAATTTCATTCTCATCTTTTATTTGAATTTGAATTTGAATTTTATTTATCTTTTTTATTAATTTATATATTTTATAAAATGATAAACAATTCAATATAATGTTAAATCAATCATATACATGTGGGTATCAATTTTTAAGAGTTGAAAATAAAGGTTTCTTTCTTAAAGGTCACATGAAACAC
Source organism: Saussurea involucrata (assembly GCA_033807775.1). Classification (NCBI taxonomy): domain Eukaryota; kingdom Viridiplantae; phylum Streptophyta; class Magnoliopsida; order Asterales; family Asteraceae; genus Saussurea; species Saussurea involucrata. Next base: position 228,976,556 of record CM066314.1, read on the forward strand.
ATGATGATGTTCCTAAAAGACAATATGGAAATTAATTGGAGATACCTTAACAACCATTCGTACCATTTGATTATCACATCATCCATGGATTCTAATTTTGACGTCACATTCTTTTTTATAAAATTGAGTTTGACGTCAATAAAAAAGTTGTAATATGAAATTAATAATTATTAAAAATCTATTTTCTATTAAAAAATCATACTCACAAGTCACAACCATCATGATTTTTAATTAACAAATCATGTATCATTTAAGAAATCGTATAAAAACATTATTGTGGTGAATGGTATGATAATATAACTATATTATCATTATCGATTGTTGGTTTGCTATTTATTTGAGTTGTTAGAACTGGCATTAAAGGGAAAGAAAACGAGTAAAATTGGCTTCAGTTTAGCACCATTCCTTGATTATCTATATTGTTAACATATTAAAATACATATAATACTCAACAAACTTTAAACATGGGAACAAGAACATAAATAATTTATTTTTCCTTCCATTTTCCACTATTTCCTTTTCTTTTCTTCACAAATTCGAGAACACGACGTTAATGTGGTCATGATCATAATAATTTGTAACACTTCAAACCTCTTGCTTCATAAGATCATAGATGTTTAAACAAGAGCCTGGAATTGACTGTCGATGGATAATTTCGATCATATTTCTATTATGTCACATGTTTCATGTATTCATTTTCAGTTTTCACAAAGCATCTCACATCCCGTAAATGAAATTGTGACAAATCCAAAACATCAGACAACCAATGACACATATATTAGACGTTGGGGAGTGGGGACAGTACTATAATAAAGACAAATGTCAAAATCCGTCTTTGTCAGTCGGGGTAATGGGTCATATTAATTTCATGGGAAATCTATGGTACGTCGTTCTTGTTTTCATTTGTGTGTTAAACATTTTTCACAACATGAAACAAAGAAAAGTCATAATCAAGTCTTTGGCAGCTTGTATCATATAAATTAGTCCCATAAAATTAAAAGAGTAAACTATGTTTTTCGTTCTTGTGGTTTCAAATTTTGATTTTTGTTCCTATGATTTAAAAATTGACCGACCATAATAGGATATCCAATTGTAATTGAGTTGGATTAGATCCATTCTAATTGGGTTGGTCGGTTCTTGGATGATAACCGAAAATCCAATAAAACTAAACTGATCTAGTCCATGTACCATCCGATGACTATCCAATCACTCATCTACCTACCATCTAATTAATAATTTAATAACATTTTACCATTTTGTTTTTAGTTGATATTTGTACATAGAGAGTCCGTTTCCTTTACAAACCAAATAGATTGTACAAACCCTGACCAATCTTAGTCGTTCATCAACTCTAATCAATATATGATTTTATTATGTTTCCTAATCTATAGTCATGATCATAGTTAATGAACGTTATCATCTTTCATATATATCACAATCATTATTAATGAATCATAATAATTATCATAAATATATCTGTTGTTTCCTAATATAGTGGCTTGTAGGGTTTATACAATCTATTTGGTTTGTAAATGAAACGCACCATATATATATATATATATATATATATATATATATATATGAATAATGGGTTAAAATCATGGATTGATGGGTTGAAATTAAATCAAAATATTGGATGAATCCAATCCAACCCATTGGATGAAACCGAACCGATCTAATCCATCATCCATTTTGGTTTTGTAATACCCTCAAATCTAAAACAGCAAGTAATCAAAATCTTCACATGTGTTCCTCCCAATTAAAAAAAAACTAATCCATTTGGATGAAGCGAATTTTTTTCCAATGACCCTCCCAATTAAAAAAGCACGTTTCTTCCGTCTATGAAAAGACTGCCTTAAATAAAACCATTCTCAATCTATACATTCAAATTGATCCATACAAAATAAAAAGTATACATACATGACTTAATGAAAACTCAACTAAAACAATCTCTTCTTAGAATGTGCTTGTTCAGCTTAACATTACACTAGATAAATTTAAGAGTAAACTTCATTTGTCTGATCCTTGTGTTTTTCTACATTTTTTTTATTTTGGTACTTAGAATTCAATCAATTCTAATTATTAATAGTGGTTTTTTATTTTACTTGGTTTTGGTCTCTTCTACTAATGAATGTTAGGACTCTTTGTTTATCTTTTAATGGTTCCATTAAGAGGCAACATTTGAATTGTTAAGAGGTGAATTTTGATTGGCAAAAAATATGTCTTTTAATGGTTCTAAAACTCTATGAATGATTCTGTATCTTGACCCTCCTTTAACCATTCGGCGCCTTAATTTCATTATGATTAATTACCAAATGACCATATTTCATTGTGCACTATATCATAAGAGTCTCTTAATCATTCTGACCACTTAATCATCATGCACCAAATCATTCAACAACTGTCAAACATCACCTTAATAAAGTTATAACTTATTTAACGGAATTTCTAACATCCGTTAACAATGGCAATGTTTTACCAAGAAACCAATCAAAACCTACATTTTTTTAGAAGACCCAAGAATCACCATAGATAAAATCATAAAATATCTTAATAACTCTCTCTGCATAAAGGCTAAAAGGCAACAAGATAAACAACAAACAAAGGGTTAGCACAAGTCAAAAAAATGTTGGCAACATTACTGAAATTTAAGATAAAATATTGTTCTAGTTGTCATGGACTTCTTTGTTGGGGGCAAGTGACCCATGCCCCCAAAGGTAGGTGCGCCTTTGGACGCAAGCAGCGAGGCAATGGGCTACAACTCATAGTGTTGCCCATGGAATGTGAGGGAGACAGTCGAGTGGGTCAAGGGGGCGGTGCCAGACAGAAGCGGACCCTTGAGTTCCTATTTTCCGACATCATTGCCGCCCCCGCTAGAGCCAATCGGAAGAAGAGGCCACAACTTCCCCTTTTTCGGTGGTCGAACTTAGAGATGGCCAATAATCGGTCCTGGGTTGGGCTCAAATTGGTCACGGTCCCAAATAGTAATCTCGAAACCAGTCTCTGCTCCGACCCAAATACCAAGGTCAGTTAAGCTTTATAAGGCTCGGCCATGAGAACCGGTCCCGGGAGGGGCCCAAACCGGTACCACTTATTATTTTCTACTTTTTAAAACGATTTTAATTTATAAAAAATATATTTTTAAAGAATTTGGTCAATCAAATAAACTAACAAATACGTTCGTATTATAATTGGGTCAATCGAATACATTTAACAAATACTTACGTTTAAAAAAAATATGTTTTATTATAGTTGGGTCAATCAAGTACACTAACAAATACGTTTTTATTTAAAAATATTCTTATAAATACTTTTACGAATAGTTTTAAATAAAAAATTGGACCGATCCTATAACTGGTTTTGGGTTGAAAATCGTAACCGGTTAAGGACCGTCAGGCCATAACCGATCCCTTCCGAACCGGTCCCAATCCCGGACCGGACCTGGCCCATTTGACCATCTTTGGTCGAACTAAACGAAAAGTCGGAAACTGGGCAAAATGGATAGCCTAGGCCTTGTTACATGCTTGTTGGGCCATGCAAGCCCATGCATGGTTTATGTAATTCTGTTTGAACCAAAAAGAGCCCAAAGACTCCTCTTTGGCCCATTGATTTATTAGTAACTTGAGTAAATTACATGATTGGTCCCTGTGGTTTACATAAAATTGCACTGTTGGTCCCTAAAATGAAATAATTACGTGTTTGGTCCCTGTGGTTTACATTTTCTCACCCCTTTGGTCCTTATGTCCTAACTCCATTAACATGACTTTGTTAATTAGGTTAACTAAAAAGGCAATTTAGTCATTTCATAATTTTATATTTTCAATTAAAAATACAAGGACTAGGGATGTAATATATAAATATTATGGCCCACTCTTTTACTATCTGATCTTTGTATACACAACACACACACACACACACACACACACACACACACACACACACACACATATATATATATATATATAGTCACATGAACTCCATCATCCCCATACCACCTCCCAACCAAAGATGATATCACAATTGCAAAGCTTTTCGTCTTTTTCTGTGCAGAATATTTTTGAACAGTTCTCTTGCTTACTGCTAGTTTTGGAGAATTGAGTATCAGTTTAACTCCGGTGACAGATTTTCTCGTCGGAGTTTGGCTTACTTTTTTGCCGGAAAGTGAGGTTTGTCTGTTTCTTAGGGTGGGTTTTGTTATGATCGGAGGAAGTTTCAGGTCTATCTCCGTGTAGTATGTTTTTGTGTGTGTGTGTGTGTGTGTGTATATATATACATGCATATGTGTTGTGTATATAAAGATCAGAGAGTGAAAGAGTGGACCCACAATATTTATGTATTACAATAAAATCCCTAGTCCTTGTATTTTTAATAGAAAATAAAAAAAAACTTATGAAATGACTAAATTGCCCTTTTAGTTAACCTAATTAACAAATTAGCAGGAGTTAGGACAGAAGGACCAAATGGGTGAGAAAATGTAAACCACAGGACCAAACACGTAATTATTTCATTTTAGGAACCAACAATGCAATTTTGTGTAAACCACAGGGACCAATCGTGTAATTTACTCTAGTAACTTTATAGTAATTGAAATGTCCTCAGTTATATGCTTTCGGCTAAATTTTACTATTTCAATTATATCGTTATGCGTATTTAGTCCTTGGGCATGTAGTTCAATCGGTAAATAGGTCAAGCGGCTTTATTCAAACATACAACAGGTTTAAGTTTGAAATGTGCCAACGTCGGGTTTTCACCCCTACGATAGTCCGGCCATTACGTCAGCTTTAAAATGTCTCCTCACATGCGATTCTTAAAGAACAGATTATGTATGGGACCAATCAAAATTTTCGATAATCAACTTTTTGCTTAAATATTGGTATGCATATTTTAGTGTTATATGTGTTTGTAAGTCAAACACTGTAACAACCCGTTTCTGTCAAGTGTATAGTTTAGTGGTCAAATTTTATGAAATGAAAGTTTTATTAGAGGGGCTGTTTTCGTAAATGTTGGGAACTATATATGACCAGATCCCTAGGGCTGTTAACCATTTTTGTATTGTTGGCGGCTGAGCACTGAAAGAAGAGAAATAGCGAAAGGAAGGATTGGACTGCGATTCTTGGGGAAGAGACTTTAATTGGTGAGCAATCTTTCATTCCTTGTTTATTGATGCTTAATGAAATAGATAGATAAGTTAAATTCCAGTCTAGAATTCATGTTTGTAGTTGGGTTATTGTATAAGAGCATTGTAGGGAAATTATTTTACGAATGGGTTGATAATCCAAAGAATCAATCGATTAGGAAGTTATCTGATTAAGGAATTTATGGAATAAATTGGGTAAGAATGTTGAGATAAAACCTCATATATTGGACCGAATAGGAAGAATTGGTGTTGGAAGCCATTGGAGCTTGTCTTCTGCTCGTAGTCGCAAACCGGGAGTCGGTGGTACCGGGAGTCATGGGGTACCGGGAGTCGATGTTACCGGGAGTCGGTGGTACCGGGAGTCACGGGGTACCTGGAGTCGGTGGTACCGGGAGTCATGGCTATCGGGACTAGATGCGGTCCCGGGCTTAAACTCGGTGGTGGGCCACATAGTTTAGTGGGCCGACACCTTGAGTTGGACCGAACGACTTTGGGTCCCTGTTGGGCTAAGATATGGGTAAACGTTGAACTTAGCAAGTTTTAGAGGAGACCCGTTAAGAAGCAAAGAATAGGATCGAAATTGAGTGCATCTAATTAAATTCTAAATTTAATTACTAGGTGTGCGGTCAGATCGAGGCAAGAGGTTAGGAAGAAAATTTGCTATCAGGTGAGTTCCCTAAATCCTTTTACGACGCAAAGTGATATATGTTTTAACTGATTATGGTTTTACCGAGCATGAAATGTTATGAACTGATTGCATGATTTTCACGAACGTATATGTTCTATTAAATGAAATGTTTAGCATGAAGAAATGAAAGACATGACGTACGGATACTTTAACTGGCATGTTTTCATGAACGTACTTGTATGCTATGTGGTGTCGGTCTGCACTGTAGGGTCAGAGAGAGGTTCTCGGGATCTGAGGATCCCTTGGATATGTATGACAGGCCGGTAGGTTGGAATCTGTTTCCCTCCTATCCGGTAGAGGGGACTCCGAGTGGGCTCCAAGGAGGGCGGGAAGGGAACCTGATGGAACCCCGATCGCGAAATGTTTATGTGATCCACACACAGTGCAGTACCTTGTATGATGATGCATTATAGTTTATTGATAAATGCTTTCCAACTGTTTTTCATGTTGTTTTCGGAGGGAATTCACTAGAGCTCTTGGTCTAACCCTCGCTTTTCAAAAACTAAACCATTTTCAGGTAAGCGTGTAGCGAGTTCTTCTAAGTAGAACTAGAGACGGCTTGGAAGCAATGGTGCTCGTGAGGCTCCTAGTTTTGGATTGATATGTCTAGATAGTGCTCGGCTGTGGCTTAGAGAGATTTCCGCTGTTTATGATTAATGTTAACGTTAAAGTTTTGTTATGTATGTTTTAGCATTGATGTAAGGACAAGCACATTTATATCATTTATATTGTTAATCTCATGACTTTGACTTTTACGGAAAGTGGGACATTACAAATGGTATCAGAGCCTTAGTTTAAGGGATTTAGGCGACCATTCGGGCCTAAACTTAAACTGTAAGATGAGGAACACAACCGAGACATAGGATTGCCTCTAAGAACGATCACTATAAATGCGCTTAGGAATAAGGTGCTAAGGACAAACGTGTAAGGTAAGTTTGGGATTACACCTGGCCAGTGTAATTACGAACTTACAGGTACATGTGCGTGCTTACAATACCTTACTTATAGCAAATTTGTTGTGTCACGTCTAGCAAGGATTAACTATCGGTTTCTTTCAGTTTAGCGCTATGGCTGGGAGAACGTTGAGGATTAGGTCAGCAAGATCCCTGAGGGATAGACCGAGCTCCATTGCTTGGGGAAGTGTCGTATAAGAGTCATTATGACGTGATGTATGTAGACATCGTAGAGAAGAAACGTTGTGAAGAATGTTATGAGTCGTCTAGAGGTAGCTCTTCGTGGATTCGGAGAGGATGAATGTTTGAGTTTGAGTAAGACTCCAGTTTCGGGAGAGTCCTAGTTATGGAAATTATGGGATAGATCAGTTGGGATGGTAAGATAGAACAGTGTCAAAACCTTGAAAGTATCAATGGAGCCCTGACTTTTAGCCGAGCTTTTCGTTGGCAGAATAAATGGAATAAGATACTTATAGTGAATTGAAAGCATGTAGAAGTAGAAAGTGAGATAGTCGATCAAAGCGAAAATAGTGTGAAATGGTTAAGTAAGTGAGATGTGGAACGCATGTACATCAAGTTAGTGCTTGATCGAGGGGGCGACCCTTGGTCGTAAGTGGAGTATCAAGGATAAGCTGCGTGAGTAAGTGGTTTACCTTGTTGAGTGAGTAGCCTTCTATTGCAAATAGAGTCTCATGCATAGCGTTCTTTTATGTAACATGAAATTTTCACGATTTAAAATAAAAACATAACTGTCAACTTTGAACAAAATGAGTCAGCTTGTACGAGTACACGTTTAAAGAAAAAGCGATTTCGGTTACATCGCACATTGAAATTTTGGGTTTAACGATTTGCAAAGTATTCCACACTTTTAATGATAAGTTAAATCGTTACAAAAATGGTCAAGAAAATGGTTACCTGCAATTCACTTACACCAAAATGCTTATTGACCTTTTGATATCATACAATTAAGTGTGAGAACCGACTGGTTTACTTTGTGTCGGTAATTCTTTCAGAATGGTCTCATACGAAAAGATTTTCATGCAATATATTACTATCGTAATAACATTGTTCGGATTGAGCAAGATTGAGGTTCACGGGAAGATGCATGCCAACGATTCTCGAATCGTTGTGCAGGGTTTTGAAGTTATAAGAGTGATGGGGTCACGGGTACCCGAGTGTTTCTAAATGTTGTTTATTTAAAATGATAAAATGTGTAAAAGGATTTATTTACTGTATTGTCATGCATGAAGGCTACGAACCCACTAGGTCGTAGAGTATTACGTCTTAAGCTAAGGAAGAACTCCGAGAGCGGAGAGGCGTTGGTCAAGTCAGGGGAGAACGTATGTAGCTTTGGTATATGTGTTTAAGAGGAGAGTTGGACCTTGGAAGAGTCGGGAATGGATTTTAGTGTCAGGTGTATGAGGGTCTGTACCTTTGCTCGATGACTGAGAACACAGTTGCCGAGGGGCGATGGTGCCCGGAGGAAGGACCAGGAGTCATCAAGGTATTGGTTTTAGCAACTCTTTATGAGTAGTGCTGTGAGGCAGGAATGAAAGTCCACGATGTGGGGCATGAGATTCGATGGGAGCTTGTAATATTGATGTTACATGAGTAAGTTTCGAAATGGGGGCGACGGATTATAAAGTTAACTATGATGTGTAGGGAGGAATAGGTCCCGTAAGGAACTCATGTTAAGGGATAGATTAAGGAAGTAGTTAAGAGTTGTCTTTTGTTTTTGAAGTCGGCAACGGTGTATGTTGGCCGAGGCCGAAGGCTCAAACCAGATGAGTGTAAGTTGTTAGAATATCTTGTACAGGTGTTAAATTAGTAAGAGACTGTTGTTGTTGAATAGGCGTTCTATTTACGAGGCGAGGAGGGTCCGTAGAAGGACAAGGTGTGTAACACAAGCGGAGTGAGTGTAGACTATACCAGTCCGTAAGAAAATGTGTCGTGACTAAGAAAGGACTCGGGTCATAAAAGAGCTAGTTAAGATGTTCGAGTTTGAGCTAAGTGTGAACTCGTGAGTCATAGTTCAACAAGTTGGGAGGGAACTAAGTAGCGAGACAGACTCAATTATAGTATACGGGAGAATATGAAGGAAAGTGTGAATTGTGTACGAATGACCATGAGAGACTTGGTCGGTAGTGTGCTAATAGGGGTGGTGAATGTACGAATGAATAGTAGCGTCAACTGCCAAGATATCTGTGTCAGCCGGTGATGTAGTAAGGCGATGTTAGAAACATGAAGGATTAGAAGGAAATTCTTTTGGGATTTCGGATAGAGTGTACGTTTTGCAATCCCAGTTGTTGAAGTACGTGGGTTGTAAGTAGGTGTGTATTTTGACTGTTATCGGAATGGAATGTCGGGGCAGATTTAGGTGATTGCCCAGCTGTGAGACCAAGCTTTGTGGTTACGTATGTTGTTAAGTATATTCTTGAAGGCGGAGTAAGTTTAAAGAAGATGATGAATAGATTAGTCAAGCTGTAGTATAGTAGATGAGACATCGTTAAAGAATGAAAGTTGTTCCTTATGCGTGAGGGAATGACCCTAGAAGAAAATAGTTGGAAATTTTGGTTATGTTTAAGGAATGACATGATGATGATTGTGGGTCGGAGTAGTAGTATGATCGTTAGTTGATTTGAAATGTCATGATAGAGGTATAAGCCTTGGTTGGTTGATTTAAATTTTATAGATTTGTTAAGTAATGACGTTCATTTGTTATTACATGACGTGTTACATTTTTGGGGAAGTGCTATTGAGATTAACACACTGATTGTTAAAGAATTATTTAAGGTAAATCTAAGTAAGAAAGTCGGGATGACGGTATATATATATATCTGTCAGATTTTATGATCATGGTGGTTAGTCGAAAGAATTGTGGAACCCGAGTTTCGGGGAGTTCCTGAATTAATAGATCCGTTTGTAATAGGGAATCCAAGGGGGTGGATTATTAGAGTGAATAGGGGATGTTACTAAGGAACACACTTTGGGGTCATTGGAAGTTTAAAGAGGATGAGGGTTGTGTTAGTCAGAATGTGGTGGGATTGAGGTGAAATCCTTAAAGAATGTAAATTGTTGCTTATGTGTGAGAGAAATGTCTGAGAAGGTAAAAGTTGGAGATTAAAGAATGGGTAGTGACGTCGAACATTGGTCTTGTTTCAAAACGGCTTGGTTGAATGCCTTAAGATAAGATCTTGGTGCAACTGTTTGGTTATGTAAGTAATGAGAAAGCGATATCAACGTGTGGAAAGGTCGGGAGAGAGGGGCAAGTAATGTTTGGTGAGCAGTGCTCCACGCTAACGTGGGGAAGGTGTAGATAGTATGTCGGAACAAGTGAGTAAATTGGAAGTAGTAAACTTGACAGTATTGCCGAAAGGTACAGTATTGTGTAGATTGTCTTTGATTAGTGTGCGAACCGTTGAAAAGAATATTGAGGAAGGAAATTGTGTAAGTTTTTGCGCAGGGAAGAAGTGGATGAGACAACTGAATGAGTTAAGTTAGTGACTTTGTGATAAATGTGTAAACGATTTGGTCGTGCAGTGTTTAAGCTAGTGAGAATAGTATGGTGTGACCATGGTTATTCCTCCCAGTTGGGTGAGGGTAACCGGAGTTATGTTTTGTGACCGAACGAACGTGGTAACCAGCGAGGATTTGATGTGTTTCAGGATAAGTTTAATTCGAGAAGGTGAACACTTCAACGTTAGGTTTGAAGGTTCCTACCCTGGGTTACGTACAAGGATGGAGTGATGAAGTGGTGAGGATGTAAGAAATGGTTGACGAACTGTGGTCGAGGTGGTCCGAGAAAGGGAAATGTTATCCGCATAGTCGATTGTTGATTAGGAGAAGTAATCTAGGATTGCTTGTATTTCGTTGAAGGAACTCTGGGTTGTGAGTTGTCGGGACGTTCAGGTTTGGAATTGTGTCAAGAGGTCAAGTGTGTGTCTGTCTCTTAGTAAATGAATATCGTGTTGTGGCAGAGGATTTAGCCAAGTTCCTCCTTAAAGGAAGTGTTGATGCATGAGAAGCCTTAGTAAATCTTCTGTAGTCAAGATCGACCGAGTAGGAACAGTAGCCTACGAGCTAGAGTACCGTATGAACTGAAGGAAATGCACCCAAGGTTCCATGTTTCGAGTTTAATGAGGTGGTTGACTGAGTCAGATATAGATTTACTTTGGGAAGTGTCGGTTTTGATGTGGGCAAGATACCCGCATCTTTTCCAATAAGGAATTCCGGGGACGGAATTCTTTTAAGGGGGGAGTGTTGTAACAACCCGTTTCTGTCAAATGTATAGTTAAGTGGTCAAATTTTATGAAATGAAAGTTTTATTAGAGGGGTTGTTTTCGTAAATGTTGGGAACTATATATGACCAGATCCCTAGGGTTGTTAACCATTTTTGTATTGTTGGCGGCTGAGCACTGAAAGAAGAGAAATAGCGAAAGGAAGGATTGGACTGCGATTCTTGGGGAAGAGACTTTAATTGGTGAGCAATCTTTCATTCCTTGTTTATTGATGCTTAATGAAATAGATAGATAAGTTAAATTCCAGTCTAGAATTCATGTTTGTAGTTGGGTTATTGTATAAGAGCACTGTAGGGAAATTATTTTACGAATGGGTTGATAATCCAAAGAATCAATCGATTAGGAAGTTATCTGATTAAGGAATTTATGGAATAAATTGGGTAAGAATGTTGAGATAAAACCTCATATATTGGACCGAATAGGAAGAATTGGTGTTGGAAGCCATTGGAGCTTGTCTTCTGCTCGTAGTCGCAAACCGGGAGTCGGTGGTACCGGGAGTCATGGGGTACCGGGAGTCGATGGTACCGGGAGTCGGTGGTACCGGGAGTCACGGGGTACCGGGAGTCGGTGGTACCGGGAGTCATGGCTATCGGGACTAGATGCGGTCCCGGGCTTAAACTCGGTGGTGGGCCACATAGTTTAGTGGGCCGACACCTTGAGTTGGACTGAACGACTTTGGGTCCCTGTTGGGCTAAGATATGGGTAAACGTTGAACTTAGCAAGTTTTAGAGGAGACCCGTTAAGAAGCAAAGAATAGGATCGAAATTGAGTGCATCTAATTAAATTCTAAATTTAATTACTAGGTGTGCGGTCGGATCGAGGCAAGAGGTTAGGAAGAAAATTTGCTATCAGGTGAGTTCCCTAAATCCTTTTACGACGCAAAGTGATATATGTTTTAACTGATTATGGTTTTACCGAGCATGAAATGTTATGAACTGATTGCATGATTTTCACGAACGTATCTGTTCTATTAAATGAAATGTTTAGCATGAAGAAATGAAAGACATGACGTACGGATACTTTAACTGGCATGTTTTCATGAACGTACTTGTATGCTATGTGGCGTCGGTCTGCACTGTAGGGTCAGAGAGAGGTTCTCGGGATCTGAGGATCCCTTGGATATGTATGACAGGCCGGTAGGTTGGAATCTGTTTCCCTCCTATCCGGTAGAGGGGACTCCGAGTGGGCTCCAAGGAGGGCGGGAAGGGAACCTGATGGAACCCCGATCGCGAAATGTTTATGTGATCCACACACAGTGCAGTACCTTGTATGATGATGCATTATAGTTTATTGATAAATGCTTTCCAACTGTTTTTCATGTTGTTTTCGGAGGGAATTCACTAGACCTTTTGGTCTAACCCTCGCTTTTCAAAAACTAAACCATTTTCAGGTAAGCGTGTAGCGAGTTCTTCTAAGTAGAACTAGAGACGGCTTGGAAGCAATGGTGCTCGTGAGGCTCCTAGTTTTGGATTGATATGTCTAGATAGTGCTCGGATGTGGCTTAGAGAGACTTCCGCTGTTTATGATTAATGTTAACGTTAAAGTTTTGTTATGTATGTTTTAGCATTGATGTAAGGACAAACACATTTATATCATTTATATTGTTAATCTCATGACTTTGACTTTTACATTTTATAAATATTTCCCTCCCAATCATGAACCTGTCCATACTTTTATAATAAAAAATACAATTATAATTAAATTGATAAAAGCAACTAACAATACTTGTAATTATAATGATATAATAATTTATTTTATAAATAAAATTGTCATTTTTAAAAATACATTATTTATATAATAAAATTACAATAATAAAAACTACTTGTTACGAAAAGAAATGTTACATGAATAAAAAAATCTTAATAATCAAAAATCATAATGCATAAATTAACAATAATAAATATCAAATAAAAAACAATTTTTAATGCAGGTCCACAAAGGAACAGATTTAATGCAAAAGAAAATGAAATGCAAAGAGATAGAGATGTGAAGGGCCTCATAGAAAGGGATGGAGCGGTCCTTCTGCAGGAACCGTTTCCTTCCACGTGGAAAACAAAGGTTCTTCCCAATGCTGACGTGTGGGTTTAAAAACCCTACCATTGGGGATGCTCTTATATCATTCAAAATTTCAAACCCTTTGCACCTAGTAACATAGCTATCCCTCGTCACCCATCGTTGCCATTGTCCCGTGTCAGTGATCTCCCACTTTTGATATGTTTTTTCTTTTGATTCTCCATATTTTCCAACAATTTATTGGAGTACATATAGACATATCAAAGAAGAGATAGTAAACAAATAAAAATAAAAAATAAAAAAGAGAGAGGTCGGTGAAAGGGGCCAATGGCGGTGATTAGAGGTGGCCAAAAGTCGGGTTCGGGCCGGGCCGGGTCGGGTCGGGGGACAACCCGGTTCTGCACAGTAACCGTGCGAACCGGATCAGGTGAGAACCGGGTCGGGTCGGGCCGGGTTTAAACCGAAATCCCCTGACCCGTTTACTTGTATGTAGAACCGGTTTCGGGAAAACCGGGCCGGGCCGGGCCAAGAACCGGGTCGGAGTAGGGCCGGGGATTTTTTTGTTTTTTAACTGTTTTCTTTGTATAATAATTAATTACTAAACTTTAACAAAGAAAAGTTGGATTGGAATCATTGGATAAGTAAAATACACTTTAAAAATACGTTTTATTTATAATATATATCACTAAAATACACTTTTACGTTTTATAATTTATATATAATTTTAAGTTACAAACTTACAAGTTACAAGTTACAATACATAAATTCTAAACATTCGAAGGTCCCGCACCGTTTTAGGAAATCTCCACACCGTTTGCATTGCGCTTTTTTTGTACCGTCGGGAAATTTTACCAAGTTGAAATTCTCCCAAACCGCTGCTTTTCGTGAATGATCGGCAACAACGGTGTAATTTTGTTCGGCCATTTTTTTGATAGTAGAGAGAGTAGAGACTAGAGAAATGTATGCGTTTTTTTGCGAGAAACGAATATAGCGAGAGCCGAGAAATGAGAATTGTATGCGTTTTTTGCGAGAAACGAATATAACGAGAGCCAAGAAATGAGAATTGTAAGCGTTTTTTGCGTTTTGTAAGCAATTGTAAGGTGGTGATCACTCCATAACACCCCTAATATTTATATGGGGTTGGAGGGGAGTTTTTTGGGGTGAAAAACGGTCAAAAGAGGCTTCCCAACGGTCATAAACGGTCACATAACGGCTATAATTTTTTTGAAAAAAATCGGGTCGGGTCACGAACCGGTCCCGGGTCGGGCCGAGGAAAATCCTATATACGCGAACCGGTCCCGGCTCTCGTTCTTGGCCGGTTTCGGGTCGGGTCAGCCCGTCGGGTCGGGTCGGGTCGATTTGGCCACCTCTAGCGGTGATTGAAAGTGGATGACATTGGGACGACAAGGGAGGGCGATTCTGTTAGATGTGAGAGGTTTAAATGATATACAGTTTGGAACCGTACAATTGATATATGGTTTTCTTTTTATTATTTAAAACCTTAATAACTAGTTACAAATAATTTTTAGGTAACACTTATGTATGTAATGTAATTAATTTCTAAATGCCAAATTTCTATTAATTAAAATTTCAGTTTATCGGCTTAATCATTTAGAATGAGAAGGTCTAACAATTCTTTTATTGAAAAATAGTTTAGAGATGTAATAATTTAAAATGAGACTCAAATACCATGAATTGTAAAATTCTTCAATATCAATAATTACCGATCTATTTTCTTAATAATATTTAATTTAATATATAAAGTAACTATAATACAAATGTATAGTTGAATACTCGACAAGTCTTGAGATCATGTAAGACCAAGCTATTTCTGTGAGACCCGTGAGATCAAAAAAATAACACTAAACCTTCACAGTAAAAGATTGTGAAGCTAAACCTTCACAGTGTTTTTGCTGTGAAGGTTCGATGTTTTGCTTACCTTCACAATGAATCGTTGTGAAGTTTTAGTGTTATTTTGTGGTCTCACGGTCTCACGAAAACAAGTTGGTTTCATGTGAACCCAACCCTATTCGACAATATCACGATATTTTTTATAAAATCATACAAAAAGTTCACCAAGAATTTCAATTTTCCACGATAACAAACTTCTTGAAATTTTAAATATAATAATAATAATATAAGCAAAAAAAAAGACAATGATGCACGACTCATCTAGTCAGAAAAATAAAATAAACAATGTGCACAAAAATAATTTCAAAATAAGATATAAATACGATAGACAACCTTTATTATTTATAAGCTCAACTATATATAATTGTTTAATAATGACTTAATAATATATAAACTGATTTATTCAATAAGCTTTTAGATAAAGTTTTTTTAGCAGAAACACGTGCTTTTTTCTATATTTGTCCCTCAAATAGGAAAAACAACTCCTTCACTCTAACAAAAACCCTCTAAAACAGAAAAAAAATCCAATTTATACAGACAGATTAACCATATATACAATTTTATTCATACATGACTTAATAAAAAAATCTCAAACAAACAACCTCTAACTCAGTCTTTACGTTCTTGGGGTTTAGAGGATAAAACGAAAGGTTGTTAGTTTTAAGGATTAATCTTTATCAATTTTCAATTATCCTTGCTTACATTGATAATTTAATAATATCATTGATTTACATAGTTAAAGTTGAGGGAAATAACTAAAAGAAACTCAACCAAATTGCACATTCTAAACGTTTAAATCGATAACCATATTTTTTGAATAAATAAATTCTTATATCTACTTAAAATGAATAAATTAAATCCTACACTTTTTTTAGAAGGTGTCCTAGACTATGTCTGGACTAATCCCTTGACAATTTATGACTGTAAGACATCAGTCCTGATTAAATCTCAGTGGCCACAAGTCGTGTACGGCTGGATTCGAACCTTGGGCAGATGAGATATTCCGCCACATCTCGAGGGCCTTAACCAGTACGTCCTTACACTTAAATAAGAAGGTATTATTATTATTATTAGAGTAAATTACATAAATCGTCCCTGTGGTTTGGTCACTTTTTGGATATAGTCCCTAAAACAAAAAAATTACACTGAGCGTCCCTGTGGTTCGACAAACCGCACGCACAGGGTCCCTCCCTCTAACGTCGTCTAACCTGGAACCGTTAATGTCTTTACGCGCCTAAATTAAGAGGGGTAAAATCGTCATTCCACTTTTTTCCTCTCATTTATGTATAACCCAATGTAATTAAGCTTTGACCCATCATTTCTTATGTTAATCCTTACCATAAGAACCCACCATCATCCATCATCTTCATCCTTCTCTGTAAAACCCGTTTTCTTCAACATTAGTCTCTGTGAAAATCCAAGCAAGATTTTTCATTTCTTATGTTAATCCTTACCATAAGAACCCACCGTCATCCATCATCTTCATCCTTCTCTGTAAAACCCATTTTCTTCAAGAATTAGTCTCTGTGATAATCCAAGCAAGATTCTTCTTGTTCGTGCAAAATGGAGGGTACTTTGTGGCAGATTCGAAGCACCCCATCAACCAACGAGTACATTGACGTATATGGTATGTAATGCAGCTAACAGTTTATCATCCCTCCTTTTTAGTGTTATGCAGTGGTTAGTTGGATATGGTAATGCTAAAATCGGTTTTTTTCCACAGATTGCTACCCTATGTTGGTTATGTTCAAGATTCATCATGGAGGGTTTTTCACTAAGAAACCTGGTAGGAGTTATGTTCAAGGTAAGTTATGTTATGTTGATTTAGTGAACACAGATGTGTTCTCTGTACATGAGTTGGATGCCATGATGATGGAAATTGGCTATAGACAACCAATCCATACTTATTATCACTTTAGACTCCCTGTTTGGGACTTGGACTTTGGTCTAAGAGCCTTTGGAAATGATCAGGATGTGATAAACATGTTGAAATATGTTCCTAAATGCAGAGTGTTTGAAATATACACTGAACAATGGAAAAGTAGGGTGGGTACTTATTTGGCTAGTCTTAGTGGTACTAATATTGTTATAGAAGAGATTGAAGAAAATCCTTCACCTGAGTTAAGTAGACTCAAGAAAAAGGTGCATGGAGGAGTTGCTAGCTCTTGCAGGAAGAGACTAATGCTTGAATGGCATGACAATAGTGATCAAGTCCAACAAAATGCCAATGAGATAGGTGATCAAGTCCAACAAAGTGCCACTGAATTAGGTGATCAAGTCCAACATAATGCCACTGAAATAGGTGATCAAGTCCACCTAAATGCCACTGAAATAGGTGATCAAGTCCACCTAGATTTCCCTGAATTGGATCAAGTCCACCTATATTTCACTGAATTGGATCCTAATCATGTCAATGTAATGGATTTCCAACACATTGGTCCTACTAATGATGTTTTGGATGATGACCAATTCAATGATTTGTTTGACAAACTTGAAACCCAAGGATTGTTTTCACATGAATTTAATGATTTGCGAGATTATGAATTTGACCCCAATAAAATTGAAAGAGCATATGTAAGTGATCAGGATAGTAATAATGTACAGAGTGATGACTGCCAGAGTGATGACAGTGATGATAGTGATTACATTGTGGATGAAGTGGATGAAGTAGACATAGACATCAGGGCCTTTGACATACACACAAATGTTGAAGCAGAGTGGATTGGTAGGAGGGAGTCACAAGTGGCTGGAGAAGGAAACAACATTGTTGTTGATGCATTGGATCATGATAATTTTGAAAGCAACACAGATGAGTCAGATTTGGAGATGGAAAGGAAAAGAAAGTTGAAACAAATTAGGATGGAAAGGGCTAAAAGTGAACAAACAGAAGGGGTTCCCAGTTTTTATGTTGGTAAGGTATTTGGTACCAAAGATGGCATTAAAAAAATGATTGATATGCATGCGATATTAACTAGAAGGCCGATTCAGGTAATTAAGAATGATTCAGTGAGGCTAAGGGATGTTTGTAAAGGCACCCTACCAGATTTGAGAAAAGAAAGTCAATGTGGTCCAAGCTTAGGGAAAAAAGAATCAAACAGTGGGCCCTCATGTCCTTGGGTCCTACTGGTTTCCAAAGGTAAAAATGAAGTGAATTGGATGGTCAAAACATATGTGGAGACCCATAAATGTCTCCAAACAAGATCTGTGAAGGCGTGTACAACTTCTTTCCTATCCCAAAATCTAGTTGATACCCTAATTCACAATCCAGATATCCCTGTCAAGGCTGTTCAAATGGATATGCAGAAAAAGTATGAGCAAAACTGTTCAAGGATGAAATCACATAGAGCAAAGGCAATGGCTTTGAATAAACTTCGTGGAGACTATGCTGAGCTGTACAAGAGTTTGAGGGACTACTTTCTTGAAGTTCAGAGAACAAATGTTGACACAACTGTCAAGTTAGAGGTTGAGGTGGACCCTAACCCATAAATTGAAACAAGAAGATTCAAGAGGGTGTACGTGTGTCTTGGGTCTTTGAAGAGGGGTTTCAAGGCTGGCATGAGAGATTTTTTAGGGTTGGATGGAGCCTTCATGAAAGGTCCTTTTCCTGGACAGATTCTCACAGCTGTTGGAATTGATTCCAACAATGGCACATACCCCCTTGCATACGCCATTGTTGAGGCAGAAAACACAGATTCATGGACCTGGTTTTTAAGTTGCTTAGGAGATGATCTAGATCTAGCAAGAAATTCCAATTTCACATTCATTACTGACAGATAAAAGGTACTTTTTTATTCCATACATCTCTTAGTTATTATATTAGTATATTTGTTTTACTCTTAAATATATATATGTTTGTGTGACTTGTAGGGAATAGTACCTGCAATTGCACATGTATTCCCTTGTGCAGAACACGGGTTTTGCCTAAGGCAAGGCACATCCATGAAAATATGAAGAAGACTTGGAAAGGTAAACTGTACAAGGATTTGTTGTGGAAGTGTGCCTCAGCAACCACTGTCCAGGAGTTTGATCGTGAGATGGAGCATCTGAAGATGGTGAATGAACAAACATTTAATTGGTTGAAGCTGATACCCCCTCATCATTGGGCCATGTCTCATTTTACAGGTACTTGGGCTTATTTAAGTTGGTTTTTAAGATATGTTGCTTAATTAACACATGTTACTTACAATTGGATTATAAATTACAGGAAGAAGTCATTCAGATGTGTTGTTGAACAACATATGTGAGGTATTCAACAAACAATTAGTGGAAGGAAGTGACAAACCCATTATCACCTGCTTGGAGTATATAAGGCAATACATCATGAAGAGAATAGCAAATGTGCAAACCCTAATTGACAAAGCACAAGGTCCCCTCACTCCAAATGTGACAAAAGTACTTGATCACATCAAGAAGGATGCTGTAGATTACCAAGTCATATGGAATGGTGAATGTAGATACCAGGTTAGTGGTCCATGGATGGACCAATGCATTGTAGATGTAAGGGAAAAAATGGTGTTCTTGCAGGAAATGGGAGATCACTGGAATTCCATGCAAACATGTTGTTGCATGTATATGGAATATGCATAGCAATGGAGAACAAGCTGAAATTCTTGAGAACTGGGTGCATCAAACTTATTGGATGGATACATGGAAACATATGTATAGTTACAAGTTGGAACCAATTAATGGAAGGATGTTGTGGGTGAAGTCTACTTGTTCAACCACTTTGATTCCACCCACCCATCACACTCAAGTTGGTAGGCCAAAGAAGAAGAGGAAGAAGGCTGTTGGAGAGCTGACTGACTCAGGAAGGAAGCTGAAAAGAGTTGGAAAGACAGTAACATGTATGAAATGCAGGCAACAAGGTCATAACTCTAGGAGCTGCAAGGGACAAGCCCCATGATGTGGTTCTTATGTAATTTAATGATTAACAGTATCTTTTGGTTATTAGTGATGCAAACAATAGATGTTTAATGATGTTGGTTGTTGTTTTTGGATGTGGTTGTTAGGGAGTAACAATAGTTTATGGGATCCCCTGTTTTTGGTTGTTTTTTGGATGTACATGTAAATACTTTATGGGATCAAACAATAGTATATGTAAATTGTTGCTTATGGAAACTGTTGGTTATGCAAAGTGTTGCTTATTGAAACTGTTGGTTATGCAAATTGTTGCTTATGCAAACTGTTGGTTATGCAACTTCTTGGTTATGCAAATTGTTGCTTATGCAACTTGTTGAGTTTAAACAAAACGAACTTATTACATTAAGCAAATTGTATTAGTATACATTCCACAATCTGAGTTTAAACAAATCAAAAATATTACATTAAACCACTTGATCTTACAATAACCAATCTGAGATTACATTAAACAACAAAAACACTCATTAACTTATAGTTAGCCTAACCAAAACAACAAAAACTTACATTAACCAATAGTTGGCCTATTACAACAATTTAGGTCAACCAAAATACAAAAAACACTCCAATCGCCAACCATGTTAGACACAACAGCAACTTCAGTCTGCGATTTTCTTGTTCCACCTTGTTCTTCGACTTTAACAACCCTGGAATAATCATCTTTGATCGATCACACAAAGCTGGGTCAAACCAATCAATGAAACCACAACTTCTTGCCTATTTATCATGGAAATTGAAGATGGAGAAATTAGGGAAAATCCAATCCCTGTTTCACAAAGATGAACAAAATGAAATACCTTTCTTGAACAACAATAGAAACGTCTTCATGGGTTTGATGAGGTCCACGAAGTTCTCACAACTGCATCTGATCCACAACTGCATCTCTTCATAGGTGGAGCGAAAGAGGAGTGAAAGAGAAGAAGTGAAAGAGGACCGTTGAGAAGAATTAGAGAGAGAGATTTGCTTAAATGATTTAAATGAGAAAATGTGGAAAGACGGTTTTACCCCTCTGATTTTAGACCTTATGGGACATTAACGGTGCCAGGTTAGACGGCGTTAGAGGGAGGGACCCTGTGCGTGCGGTTTGTCGAACCACAGGGACGCTCAATGTAATTTTTTCGTTTTAGGGACTATATCCAAAAAGTGACCAAACCACAGGGACGATTTATGTAATTTACTCTTATTATTATTCAATAAATAGTAAAACATTATTTTCATTAGTTCTATCTTTCAACATTATATTTAACTTTTAAGAAGTAACAAATGTATCATTATGATTAATAATCAATATAGCAAATCAAAATTACATCTACCTTCAAAGAGAACATTTTATAATATTTGAAAGAGACTAATTGCAATTTAATGACAGAGATCTTGGACTAAAAGAGGCCAACCTTATGTAGAAATAAAGAGTAAATTACAAATTATGTCCTTGTTGTTTATGGTTTATTATGAATATGGTCCCTAAACCTTAAATTTCATGGATAGTGTCCTTGTGGTTTCACCTTCATTACGAATCACATCCCTTCCCTTACCTTCTGTTAAAAAACTCAGTTAAAACAAGTGTATTTTAGCCTTTTTCTCAAAATTTTATTTATTTTTTGTTAAGAAATAAATAATATCATTAATACTAGAGTAAACTCTACTTTTGGTCCTTAAGGTATAGTGATTTCTTTGAAACAAGGACATGTGGTTTCATAAGTAGACTTTTGGTCCTCATGGTTTTGATTTTGCTCTAGAATCAGGACCTTGTCACTAACCCCGTTAAAAACCACCGTTAGAGTCAGGGGTATTTTCGTCATTTCACATTTTCTTCCTGTTTTTGTAATTGTTTTTTGTTTTTTCTTATATTTGTAAAGTATATCAAACTTTAGGGACCAAATAGAATTACTTCTAATATATATATATATATATATATATATATATATATATATATGTGTGTGTGTGTGTGTGTGTGTGTGTGTGTGTGTGTGTGTGTGTGTGTGTACTGTGTACTGTGTATATACAGAAACACATGGAGCTCTGGGTTATCGAGGATGGATTCCGGTGGTGTTGCTGGTTCTATGCCACCATTGATGGAATCACCGACACCGGTGGCTTTTGGTGGCAGGATGACGAATCCGAGCATATCAGGGCCAATGCATGTAACCTGCTTCTCCAATTCCATCGAATTCCAAACAACCCAAAAAACCCTGGTTAATAATTTCCTCAATAATCAAGTTTTCCCTTTCGATTCCAATTCCGATTCGTTGGTGGAAGGGCAATCTGATTCCCTTATGCAAGGGAATCATCAATTCCATTCTGGTTCACGATCAGGAAATCTTGAGGAGTTTAATCGGAAGCTACAGTCAAGGATTGAAGATGTAGATGAATACAGGATCACAGAACACAAGGGTGAGCTCAGAGAAGAATACTAAAATTTTATCGAATCTTGAAAAGGGTAAAAGAGGAATTGAAAATCAAGAAGCCCCATCAACTTCAGTTAGACCAATTGATTTGGATTGCTTCTGGAATTATTGAAAATTCAAATCAATAATTGGGAACAAGAAGTTGTATGTGAAGATGAACAGATGATGATGATGATGATGATGGCTTCAGTAGTTGTGTAAGTTGATGTCGAAATCTTGAAACAGGGTGATGCAAAGATTTATAGATAGATGATGGAGATTTAAAGAAGAAATAAATAATAAGCAAGATAATCAATACTTATTTTCGTAATCAATATTGAGATGTTATCGCTGGAGTTTAGCCGGAGCTCCATGTGTTTCTGTATATACACAATACACTCACACACACACACACACACACACACACATATATATATATTAGAAGTAATCCTATTTGGTCCCTAAAGTTTGATATACTTTACAAATATAAGAAAAAACAAAAAACAAATACAAAAACAGGAAGAAAATGTGAAATGACAAAAATACCCCTGACTCTAACGGTGGTTTTTAACGGGGTTAGTGACAATGTCCTGATTCTAGATCAAAATCAAAACCATGAGGACCAAAAGTATACTTATGAAACCACAGGTCCTTGCTTCAAAGAAATCACTATACCTTAAGGACCAAAAGTAGAGTTTACTCTTAATACTAATACATTTATACTATATATATATATATATATATATATATATATATATATATATTCTTATATTAAAGAAAAGGACCCCACCCCAACCTAATACTACCCCTTCCTTGAAACTTAAGGAACCATAATCGTCCATGTCCTATTGTTTTTCTTGAAGAACCCCTTCCTCTAATCATGGATTTAGGAGGTTTTACCCACAAATCTTTGATCATATCTCTTTTTATTTGTAAAAGAAGATGTTTACGTAATTATAGTGTTTTGATGTGAAGGAATATGTGTATTAGGAGTTGCAAGTCTATGCTCTTTGTTTTTTTTGGGGGGGGGGGAACTATTTTTTAGAATGGTTTGGAAGCGAATGGGAAATCAGGGAGGGAGGATGTGGCATGAGATATAGGTCCTTGGAGGAAGGGGAGGGGGTTGTTTAGGGTGGAGGAATTGGATTGCATATTGTAGACCCATAAAGAGTGCACCGAAAAACGAGATAGATTAAGGTGGCCGGAACTGCAGGATCGTAGTCTTCCTTGTTGCCTCCTTCTCTATGTTTCTAATCACCATCGCATCCCCAATATGTGGCAACCACCGTATCCCCCCTATTGCATTTGGGTTTATTTTATGTTTATTTTTATGGTTAATTTGGGTTGATTTAGGTTGAGTTTTGATGATTAGGGTTTGAATTTTGTAACACCTCAAATTTCCATTATATTTTATGATTTAGACTAAATGTGCAATTTACATGTTGAAAGGTCAAAGTGTAATTGACCAAAGTTTAAGTTAAATATGAAAATTGGAACTTGAGGGTGTGTTTGGTCATTTTGGAAAAGTTGACCTTGTATAAAACTGGAGGTCGACTAAGAATTGAGAAATATCTCAATTCTCAAATTTAAGTCGGTTGCTTTATCAGAGAAGAAAGAAAGAAGAAGAATCAAAAATTGAAATTGTTGGGTGAGTTCTTATGATTTCCTAAATCCAACCTGAAATCAATTCATGTTGATATTTTGATTTGGAAGGTTGATTTCTTAATTGTTGAATAGGATTGAAGTTGAGTTGGAAAAATCAAGTCTGGATTGTTTCAAGAACCCAGGTGAGTTCATCCCCTCTTTTTGTTTAAATCAATGCTTTCTTTCAAATTAAGCAGTAAGATGCTAGTATAAATTGTTTTGGGGCTGAATGGATATGTGCAAAATAAGTTGGATGGAACAAAAAGTGGTCTGGATGGAAATTTTAGTGTGCAGGTCGAAGTTACCGGACAAATAATTTGTCCGGTAGTTCTTTATCAGAGGTGTCCGGAAGTGAAAGTATCCGGTAAGTATCTGTTAATGCCAAAAATCGTCCAGAAGGATAACTTAAGGTTGATTGTAGAGCTTAACAACTAAAGAATATGAACCTTTCGACAAACCGTACGACAAAGACAGAAAAACAGTAAATGAGACAGAGATTTTGGTGACGCGGGAAAACCTCAACGAGGAAAAAACCCGCGGACGACTTTGAGGGTCGTCGCTGCACTATGGTCACCAAACAGGAGCGATATCCTTATGTTTCGGGTGTCGAGGGTACAAAGATTACAGTACAAATGAAAGAAAGACTTTAAATGTAAAGTAACAAGTGCATCGAATGTAAAAAACAAGTGCGTCGTGTGTAAAAACAATGTGTCGTGCGTGTAAATCGTGCGTCGTGTGCGATCTTTTGAGCGAGAATTCTTTGCTTCGAGTGTTCTTGAGAGTTCAGTTATGCCAAGATGTCAGAGATGCGCAAATGGTGATTGAGCCTTCGTATTTATAGTCTTCGAATGTCTTGAATGATTCCATTAAAACCTCCAATAACGATCGTAACGGCTACTGGTTTTAATGCTCATCATTGTCCTTGTCGGTTATATTCGTTGATCAGTGAAAATATAACAGAAATATCGCATGTTAGTCGGTTGAGGTGGCAAGGTTCCATACGTCGGTCGTGTAAGCTAGACGACGTCATGGTCGAGTGTCGTGAGGTGGATAACTTTCGATTTCAACTTTGATCAGGGGATAAAGTATTATGATTTTACCTTATTATGGAAAAGTATAAGAAATGTTTTCCTCACTTTGGTCGTGGTCGAGACTAGCGAAATTTTACCCAAACAGTTTGCCCCCAAAATTTAAAAAATAGAGTGGCAAATTCGAATTTTAAATTTTGTCAGTCGGACGTCTAGGGTCGTGACACGTGTCAAAAGTGACTTCAATTGCCTTGGAATTGGATTGGTCCAATTCTAACTAAAGAAGAAGTCGAAAAGGGGATAAGATCGTGACGTCACGCTGACGCACTATCATGCTCAACAGCTGTCAACGCCAGGTGTCGACGATCCGTGTCTGCATACGAAAAGGTAAGGGTACGTGTCGATCATCGAGGGACTCGACCTGATACGATCGATTGCATAAATAGAGATCCACAATGGATCTTTTCCATTTTATGCTTTCTGAGAATTTTAGAGAGAGATTTCTTCCTGACATCTTGCCGTTCTTCGCCAAATCCTTTCCAAACCTGCAAGAATCTTTGAGTCGATTAGGATTTTCGAGGTTTTTAGAGCGCCTATTTAAGGTACGATCTCTTCATCTTTTGTAAGTCTGCTTAACAGGGTTTAGAAATGTCGATTGAGCCTGTAAGTTCTATTCGAGATCAAGAAGATCTTGATGACCCTAGGAAATTGGCAAAAATGCCTGCGGGGATTACACTAATTAGGGCAGGTCAGACTCGACCAAATATGTGTCCAGAGGGGTTCGTCGTCATATACGAATACCCTTTTAAGATAGGCTTCAAATGGCCTTATTCACCTCTTGCCAAGGCATTTATGCTTGAGTTCGACTTAGCACTAGGCATGGCAATTTCGCCCGACCCGGTGGGGAACCCGGACCACCCGACCCGACTGGGGCCGGGGTCGGGGAAACCCGCTTCCAAAAAACTGGGACCGGGGCCGGGAAGACCCTCCCCCGACCCGCCCCGGACCCGGTATGTATATATAATAAAAAATATATATTTTATATATTTATTAAATATGTAAATAAATTTTAATATCTAAATAATCTGATTCGTGGCATACTGGCAATCTGGCATCGTGAAATTTCAAACCAAAAGAAAGTAGAAACCCTAAATCCCTATTCCCTAATCGACCACCGCCACAAGCCCACAACGTGTTGACCATCGACCACCGCCACAGCGCCACTCCTCGCCGGCCACCGCTGCTCACGTCGACCACCACCGCAGGCTACAACACCACTGGACTGAGGAGAAAGGAACGATCTTACATAAACAAAAGTCTTCTGACCCTTGGAACTGTGAGTGATCAAATTCCTTCACTGATACTGCTGGAAATTTGTGGTTGTAAGATTTGGTAATTACCTGCTTAATTAATAGTGATAGTCTCATGAACCACCTTTCTGTAAAATGTGGTCAAATTTACTCTTTTCACTCACATATACTTCTCCACAAGCCAAGGAAAACACTCCACTTTTTGGAATAGAGGTGGGGATATTGGGATGAACTGGTGGAAGTATGTATAATGACCTCATGAAGTTAACAATTTGTGTAAAAAACTCTGCTAATATTACCTTGGTATTTGACAGTCATCCATTTTTTTGATTGCTTCAATTTGGGTCATTTTTGTCTTTCATTTCAATTTTCAACTGGACTTACAAGTTGACCGGGTCTTGACCAGGTGTTGACCGGGGGTTGACCAAAAATTGACCGGGGCCGGGTTGGGAATCCCCGTACCCGCCCGGGGTCGGGGGTCATAATTACAAACCGGGGATGGGGATCCCCGCCCCGTTGCCATGCCTGCTTAGCACCGGGTCAATTGATGCCCCAATTCTGGCGAGTCATACAAGTGATTGAGCGTCTTACCAAAAACTGGGAGTCTCCCATGAATGTGCGCGACTTCCTCTTGGCTTATCAAGCCAAGAAGGACGGATGTCATCGCTATAGCCTTTTTTCTAGGCATAAGGGTGATCGTACCTTGGTCTTGAAGACGACTGTTAATGATTGTAAGTGTAAGACCAGGTACGCGTTTATGCGTAAACCGACGCCCGACTCTGAGAGTGGCTGGATTAGGACCGGCTGGAATATGTCGGGTGAGTTTTTCTAGTTTTTTGTCGCGTGACGTGTGTTAATTTCAATTTATTTTTAACCCATCTTCTACGTGTCGACATATATTAAGTTTGAGAACGTGAAGCCCTACGCCAACTCTCAAGCAAAGATCGACGCGTTCTTGGAATTCAGCGTTGTTGAGCGATCATTTTTCACGCGACATCTGGTGGACGACGACGACGAAGACTTGATGTATTTAGGAGAGAATCGAGGAGAGAAACGTGAGGAGGAAGAAGAGGAGACGGAGGAAAGAGAGGAAGAGTCGAGAGGAGAAGAAGAAGAAATGACCGGTAAGTGTTTTATTCATTTCTATTCGACCTCGATCTTTTCTCTTATGTCCATCGTGTAACGTTTTTTTCCTTTCGTTGTTTCCAGGAGAATCTCAAGGAAAGGTGCCGACTGCCAGTGCTAAGAGGGCAGCTCAACTTGAGCTCACCCGTAAGGCCAAGGAAAAGAGGAAAAAGACCTCAACCACTGGGTCTGAGGTTCCAAAGAAGACGAGGATGACGATCCCGAGGGAACCGTCTTCAAGGCTTGATGACTCATCGAGAGTCGTCACGCCTGAGAAGGCGAAGGTGTCGGTTGCATCACCTGCGAAGACGAAGACGTCTTCTAGTGCGATCGATGCAACACCCATTAGTTCGGCGCCTCCAGAGAAAACGGCGAAGTCCCCGTCTACCACGTCGAACCCTTCGTCGGCCGACAAGGGCAAGGGTCACACGACGGGAGGGGCAAAGGTCACGACGGTCAACTTTACGTTTTATGGTTGATAATGTCCTAGACGGGACGAATTTGTTCCCTTATCTGGAGAAATACCTGCTCCCTTCTTTCAAGGAGCGTTTCGAGGGATTCCCGGTCGAGGAGACAGGAGCCCATGTCTCCGGACTGGCGTTCATGGTAAGTTTTTCTTTCAAAACTTGTGTTTTGGTGTTTTTAGTCGTTGTCGAACGTTTACTAACATTCTCTTTTACGTTTTACAGGAGTTCCAGTCTTCCCTTGCCTTGCGCGATGAAACGGTGAAAATAAGGGGTTTGGTGTCTTCTGCCCACGAGAGGGGGAACGCGGCGTTGGACAGGGAGAAGGTTGCTCTAGAGCGTGAAGAGGCTATGTCCAAACGTCTTGATGAAGCTCTGAATGAGCTAGAGGTCGTCGGACGTGTAAAGGATAAGGCAAACCACCGTTTGAAGCAGTCTTTGTCCATGATCGCCGATCAAAGGGACGAGCTGGACAAGATCAGGGAGTCTTTGGCTACGAGTGAAAAATAAGCTGAAGACTCCAAGTCCAGGGTGACGGAGTTAGAGGATGCGGTGAAAGAGTTGAAAGACGAGGCAAAGTCTGTCTTTGCTTTTGCTCGATTCACCGCGCGGGCGGCGATAATGCGACGACACCTGTCGGGTAAAAATCCTTTAGCGTCGGCGTCGGATGAGCTTGCCTTCTTTTTGAGGGACGTCGGGACCGAAAGAGACATCGACTCTGATGACGAGAAAGAGATCGAGGAGGAAGAGGTGGATGAAGGCTCCAAAGGCGATGCATCAGGAAAGGATGCGACCGACACTCCTCCTCACCCTTAGAAAATATTTTCTTTATATTATTTTTGCTTTTTGTCGCTCGACCATTGGTGGTCGAGCCACTTGGATATACTTGATCGAATGTTCAATGAACTTAACTTTCAGTTCTTTGAACTTGTGTCTTATACATTTCGTGAACAATATCAACTATGAAATTCACTAAGTATAAAAATGAACAAGAAGACATGCGACTCAGGCAACCATCATGACACAACAATTAGAACATAAGTCATAAGACTTTTATATTATTAAACCATGTAAGCAAACATTGGTACATGCGATCAGAGCATTCATTCAGAACATGTTATTCTTCTAAGTTAAAAAACTTAGATCGTGGGGTCGCTAGACCTTATGATCATACAACTAGATCGCACGATGAACCTGAATCATATGTCCGTGTGATAGGACAATCAAGTTATAGACCCGATCGCTTATGTCGTGCGATCCTGCGAAACTAAAGTTGTATAGTAGACTTAGCAACTGATGTCGTGCGATCCTGCGATAAAATGATGTCAGCGGTTGGTCGTTGGCTAACCAACGACCCTCCGATGCTTAAGTTAGTAATCGTTATGATGGATAAAAACCGTACGAAAGAAAGAAAAGGACTTAGAAGAAATACCTTTTTAAATGTGCCACGTTCCAGCTACGTGGGATATCCTGATTGTCGAGGGTCTGGAGCTGATAGGCACCTTTACCCACGACTTCTGAGATACGATAAGGTCCTTCCCACTTGGTGGACAGCTTACCTGAATTTAGCTCTTGAGTGCTTTGGAACACTCGTTGGAGGACGTAGTTGCCTATTTGAAAGACTTTAACTTTGGCATTCTTATTGAAGTGTCGCTCGACCGCTTGCCGTTGTGACACCATTCTGATCAATGTTTATTCTCTAAGCTCTTCAAGGGCGTCAAGGTCATAACTTAAATCAACTAGGTTGTGGTCAACAGAAGTATGTCTCGAGGTTGGGAGCTGGACCTTGTTAATGCCAAAAATCGCACCAAAGGGACAACTTAAGGTCGATGTGGACTTAATCAACTAAAGAAAGGATCTTTCGACGAGACGTGCGATGAGGGAAAAAATAAATGAGACAAGGGATTTGTTGACGCAGGAAAAACCTCAAGCGAGGAAAAAACCTGCGGACGACAGTGGGTGTCGTCGCTGCACTATGGTCGCCAATCAGGGGCGACGTCCTTGGTACTGGCGTCGGTCGTACGATGATTACAATACAAATGAAGGAAATACTTCGAAATGTAAAGTACAAGTGTTTGAATGTAAAAACAAGTGTTTGTCGTGTGTGAATACAAAGTGTGAACTTCTGGTCGAGGGCTGTTGTCGTGCGTCGAGAGCGATACTTGAGCTTTCCTTCGAGTGTTCTTGAGTTCGCAGTAGGGTTCTGGCTTTCAGTACTTGATCTCCAGAGTTTGAGTGTTCTTTTCTATGAGTTTGGATGATTTTCTTTGTTGTTTGGTGATGTTCGCTGATGTATACTGGATGTTAACTGATGTCCTTGAAATGAGGCTTTAGCTTGGCTTTTATAGTCTTCGCGTCATTAATTAGCTCCATTAATGATTTGATCAACGGCTACAACGGCTGGAAACGGTCGCCGGAGTGATTATCCATAATGCTCTTCGTCCGTTACGGCTACTTGCTGTTAATGGCTTTGACTCCTGCATTAAATACTTAACAAATGTAACAGTCAAGGTTAACGTTAGCTTTGGTCGAAGTTGCAATGATCTTACGCGATGGTCGTACGGGACGGGCGATGCTATGGTCGTGCGTCATGGGCGACGTACGACTTACCTTTTATGGGAGACGACGAATGTTTTATGGGTTCTTGTCGAGACCTTATCTTAATACAAGATTTGGATTATAACGTGCGTCTTACCTGCTCTGGTCGTGGTCGTACGACGTGATTTTTTGCCCAAACAGTTTGCCCCCAAAATTTGAAAATTGAATGTCAAATTTAAGTTTTAAATTTTGCCTGCCGAACGCTTAGACTTGTGACCTGGGTTGAGGGACTTACCTGGTTGTCGTGGAACTGGACCAGTTCGCCTTTAACTGAACGAGAAGTCGAAAGAGGAACGAGGTCATGACGTCATGCTGATGTACGATGATGCCTACCAGCTGTCGATGACAGGTGTCGACGATCCCTGCGGTCATACGAAAGGACGGGGATGCACGGCGGTTATCCGGGGATTTGATCCAACCCTGTTTTTCGGTCTAAATAGGGATTTTGACGGATCATTTCCTTATTTCGCCCTTGAAGAGTTTGTGCTGTGATTTCCTTGCCATTCTTTGTCTGATATCTTCCGAACTTGTGAAAATCTCTGACTTGGTTAGGTTTCTTCGAGGGTTAACGCGCCTATAAGTAAGGTACGATTTCTCTGACTTCTGCAAATTTTGTTTAGAAATGTCGAGGGATCCTGAGAGTGTTATGCAAGAGTCATCGGACCTCCGGGACTTTAGAAAGTTAGCGAAATTCCTGCGTGGGTCGAATTGATCCGTCCAGGCCAGATACGATCAAACGAGTGTCCCGAGGGGTACATCGTAATCTATGAATACCCTTTTAAGATAGGTTTCGAATGGCCTTTTTCTCCCCTGGCCAAGGCGTTTATGTTAGAGTTTGACTTGGCACCGAGTCAGTTGATGCCCCAGTTATGGCGAGTCGTACGAGTGATCGAGCGTGCGACTAAGAAATGGGATTCTCCCATGAATGTACATGACCTCCTCTCGGCTTATCAAGCCAAGATGGACGGATGTCATCGATGTAGTTTACATTCTAGATTCAAGGGCGATCGCATTTTGGTCTTAGGAACGGGTGTGAACGACCTGGGTGGAAGTCTCGATATGTTTTCGTGCGTAAGTTGTCCCTTGACTCTGAGAGTGAATGGATTAGGACGAGCCGGAATACGTCGGGTGAGCCTCGTTGTTTCATCTGGCGTGCTGTCAGGATCGATTCTTAACAAGAATTAAACTTCTTAGAAACAGAATTTAGAGAATCTTGCGGAATAGAACTCTAAATCAATTAAAGAACAATCAATAGAAATTCAATAAACTGTATATATATCAAACAGTTATAACTCACAAGTTTTACACCAAACCTCAATCTTGTTGAACAGGCTCAACAAGACGATTTCTACTTCTCTAGAAATAGGATCTATGATCTTGAGGTTAATTCACTCTTGAATATCGAATTCTGTATACTATCTATCTTCTGTTTTTTGTATATCTCTAATAGCTATCTATCAATACTATTTATACAAAAGTAATTACAAGATAACTATAAAAAGTAAATTGATCTTCTGAATCTTCGTTAAACATATTTTGATCAATTCCTTATTTGTCTCCAAAAGCATCGCATCCCAAACTTATCAACTCAGCAGTATTAATGATGATTTGGCTCAGCAGCATTAACAACCTTCAGCAGTATTAATGATGATTTGGCTCAGCAGCATTAATGACCTTCAGCAGTATTAACCTTCACAGTCTTCAAGCAGTAGTAACTCAGCTCAGCAGTACTAACCATGTCTAGCAGTAGTAATTTGGTCTAGCAGCACTAACTTCGTCTAGCAGTACTAACTTCATCTAGCAGCATTAACTTCATCTAGCAGCAGTAACCTTGCCCAGCAGTAGTAACGAAGAACTGGCAGTAGTAATGAAGACTTAGCAGTACTAACCATACTTAGCATATCTTCAGTTCCCAACAATCTCCCCCTAACTTGACTTTTAGGAAAAGAAGTCAAGTTCTTCAGATGATGCTTCCAAAACTTAGTTATCATGTACACACAGATTAGGACTTAGACCTAGACTTTGATTTAGAATCCTCTTTACCAAGAATCTACCCATTGCTGAATCCTTGTTGCAGGTCAGCTTAGTGTGTAACATTCCTTGCAGCCTCTTCATGCTGTGATTGTATATTTCATCTACAAGATAGTATTCTTGAGTTGCAGAGTCAAGGGAGATGACATATACTCCACAGTTTTCATAGAGCATCCAGTTGGTAATGACTTGAAACTGTGTGTTTAACCTATGCTGAACTGCTTCAGGTTTGAACATTTGGCACAAGAATTCAAGTACCATTTTAGAAATTGACATCCCTGGCTCAGTCAGCATGTTTCCATATATCTTCATCCCAACTTTGAACATCTCTTCTAAGTCTGATCTTGAGCAAGTTCTGACAATTTTTCCCCAAGTAGAAAATACTTCAAATTTTCCATCAGCTCTTTTTATCCTAATGAACTCCTTTCTACCATCTTTCAAAGTGTCCCAAAAGATGATTTCAGGAGCCTTAGATGATATTGGTTCAGCCTGAAGTGGAATTGGGTTAGAGTCAACACTAGTAATGTACAAATCACATTGGGCATCCGTTTGTGATTGCACATTGCCTGATTGCCCTGATGGAGTTGCCACTTCTTCTTCAGCAACTTTTCCATCAGATTTCACTGTTTCCTCCTGGGCCTCTTCTGCAGATGACTCCACCCTTGGCTTCTTTTCATTTTTCTTCTTTGAAGTTATGGGCTGGGTTCTTGGTCTTTTCTTTGACATCATCTTGGTTCTTTTAAGAGTTTTGACAGCCTCAGGAGTTGGTTCAGCTGCTTTAAGTTTTTCAGCAGCAATAACCATTTCTGCTGCTATGGTTTCTGCTGCTTTAACACACTCTTCCCCCTTTTCTGTCTCACTGGTCTCCCCCTTAACCTGTGCATACTCCATTTCCATCTCAGTCTCTATGTGAACAGTCTCCCCCTCAATTTGTTGACCCTTCAGTTTCAGTTCTGCTTCTGACTCTGACTCCCCCTTTTTGGGAGCATCATCAGTTGAAGTTCTTCTTCTTAGCACAAATCTTGCCTTTTTCTTTCTGTTCAGCAACCTGGTGACCAGCTTTTTGAGCTTCTCAATTTGAGACTGTTGGTAGGTGACCACAGTCTTAAGTTGCTCTATCTCTGTCTTTTGTGCCATTACATCCAAGTTGATATTCCCTATGGTTTCCATCAATTCCTCATAGTTATATCTATCCTCAC
The DNA here is from genome assembly GCA_033807775.1 of Saussurea involucrata. Taxonomy (NCBI): domain Eukaryota; kingdom Viridiplantae; phylum Streptophyta; class Magnoliopsida; order Asterales; family Asteraceae; genus Saussurea; species Saussurea involucrata. The sequence goes on from CM066314.1 coordinate 229,010,259, forward strand.
CTTGTTTAGAAGTGTTTACCTTCTTTAAAGGATCCTTGGAAGTTTCAGCAGAAGCCTTCTGCCTAGCAGAAGCACTACCTGCCCCCTTGGTTTCTTGGCACCTGGGTCCTCCTAATGATTTCTCATTTAGAGTTGCCATGGGGAAGGTCTTATTTATGTTACCACTGTCCTTCTCTGTGCTAGCAGAAGTAGTGGCAGCCTTAGCACCCATATGGTCATCCTTCTCCTTAGAGACCACCTTCTTGGGGTTGGGAGACACCCCTGTGGTTTCCCTGTTGATATTCTCAATTGGAGAATGCTCCAATTGAGGGCTTAAAGGCTTAGGGCTTTGAGTAGGTACATCAAGGGAAGGAGCCTTGTGCACCTTTCTTCTTTGAAACCTTTTGGTGATTGTGGGAGTGGGCTGTTCAAGAATGGACTGTGGGATGTCTTTTGAGATGGAAGGTTGGGATTGGTCATCAGTGGGTTGATCTAATGAGGGCCTTGATCCTGATGCCATACCTTCAGAGGGGTGGGACACAACCATCATTGTAGAGAACAATGGTGTGTCAACTCCTTCCGAGTCCCTAGGAAGTCTTTTCATATTTGAAAAAACCTTCCCTTTAGGGGATTTGGGTACATATACCCCAGTAAACTGAGGTAAGTCCTTCAATTCCTTGTTAAGAACTTCTTGCACAAACCTTGGATACATGAAAAAGCTCTTTTTGGATTCCAAGTTTGATACAAGATCATTAAAGATCATTGCTGAAAAATTGTACTTTCTGGCAGTGGATAAGCAGACCAAGGCATATGCAATGGGACTGCTGAACTCACTCCATCCAGTAGTTTTCTTGGAAATACAGTGCATCAGGGTATGAACAAGAAATCTCCATTGGTTAAAAAATTTTGACTTGTAGAATTTAAAAACACCAATGGGACCTTCATACCCCATTCTTTGTAAAGTAGGAAAGAGTTCTTCATTAGGAATAGAAGATATACCTGAAGCATCATTCAACTGAAGAGAGATGCGAATAACCTCTTCAGTGACTTTCAAGGGTTTATCACAGACCCTTGTTCGAATGGTTTTCTGCCCTTCTTCGACACTAACAGTGGCATTCTCCCAAAATTGTTTCTGATGTTCGATATAGATTGTTGGGCTCACCGTGAGTGCATAGGAGATGTGCGAGGATTTGAGAAAATCGACTATATCGTGGAATCCCGCAGCTTGTTTCGGCTTCTGAAGCATGGCTATTTCATTGTGCTCATCCACAAACTCCATGATGCCTAAGGATTCTTGAAAGAAAAGCACAGAGATTCTGGGGAGGCTAGGTTAGAACGAGAGAGAAGAAGTAAATGCGAAGAGTCGTTATGAACATGGGCGGGCAAACAGGGGTATTTATATGCCCTAGTTTATCAGAAGCAGTATTAACTACCTCGCAGTATTAACTACCGAGCAGTATTAACTACCGAGCAGTATTAACTGCCAAGCAGTATTAACTACCTAGCAGTATTAACTACCAAGCAGTATTAACTACCGAGCAGTATTAACTGCCAAGCAGTATTAACTACCTAGCAGTATTAACTACCGAGCAGTATTAACTACCTAGCAGTATTAACTTCCTAGCAGTATTAACTGTACTAGCAGTATTAACTGCACTAGCAGTATTAACTACTGAGCAGTATTAACTACTGAGCAGTATTAACGACCAAGCAGTATTAACTACACTAGCAGTATTAACTGCACTAGCAGTATTAACTGCATTAGCAGTATTAACTGCTGAGCAGTATTAACTACTGAGCAGTAGTAACTGCACAAGCAGTAGTAACTACTAGAACACAGACAGTAGTAACTTCTGTTCTGGCAGTAGTAACTACACTTACACTTTTCTTCACTTGGTAATCTGAGGAAAACAGAGGATCCTGAGAAAGAAAGTTAGTAGCACCAAATATATGAAGAAATACAGGTATAAAAACAGAAAGTCATAAATTTACTCTAGGTTGATCATGCCCACACTTGTTACCAAAAAGGTGAATCTACCCACATCAAAAGCTTTTGTGAATAGATCAGCAAACTGGTCATTTGTATGAACTTTAGCAACCTGAATTAATTTCTTTTCATTGCAATCTCTTATAAAGTGATACCTTATCTCTATATGCTTTGTTTTTGAGTGTTTGACTGGATTATTAACAATGCTAATAGCACTGTTGTTATCAATGAAGATTGGTGTGTGAAGAAAAGTTACCCCATAGTCCAACATCTGATTCTGAATCCATAGAACCTGAGAGCAGCAGCTTGCAGCAGCTATGTACTCAGCTTCTGTGGTAGATAAGGACACTGTGGTTTGTTTCTTACACTGCCAAGATACTAGTCTTGTACCCAAAAACTGACATCCACCTGAAGTAGACTTCCTATCCATGTTGGCTCCTCCCAAATCACTATCTGAATATGCAAGCAAGTCAAAAGAGGATTCATGAGGATACCAGAGACCTAATCTAGGTTGCCCTTTTAAGTATCTGAATATTCTCTTGACAGCATGAAGGTGTGATTGCTTAGGAGAAACCTGAAATCTGGCACAAACACAGACTGAAAACATAATGTCAGGTCTAAAGGCTGTGAGATACATGAGAGATCCAATCATTGATCTGTAATGATGGACATCCACATCCTCCCCCTCAAGATCTGCAGTGATCTGTTTATGTGTTTCCATTGGAGTGCTTGCTGACTTTGAGTCTGATAAACCAAACTTGTCCAGGATGTCTTTCACATACTTGGATTGGCTAATAAAGATTCCATCTTTCCTCTGTTTTACCTGAAGCCCAAGAAAGAATGTAAGTTCTCCCATGGAGCTCATCTTGAAGCTTTTGTGCATCAATTCTTCAAACTCTTTACACATTTGATCATTGGTGGATCCAAAGATGATATCATCCACATAGATCTGAACAAGTAAAGTACCTCTCTTTCTCCTCTTGATAAACAGGGTCTTGTCAATTACTCCTCTTTCAAAGTCATTTTTCAAGAGATAGGTAGACAAAGTGGCATACCATGCTCTTGGGGCCTGATGCAAACCATAGAGAGCCTTCTTCAGCTTGTATACTCTGTCAGGGTGCAATGGATTCTCAAATCCAGGGGGTTGACAGACATATACTTCTTCCTCAATGCTTCCATACAGAAATGCACTTTTGACATCCATTTGGTACACTTTGAACTTCATGTATGAGGCATAGGCTAGAAATAACCTGATTGCTTCAATCCTTGCTACAGGAGCAAAGACTTCCTCATAATCTATTCCTTCTTCCTGAGTGTACCCTTGTGCAACCAGTCTAGCCTTGTTTCTGATCACAATCCCTCTGTCATCCTTCTTGTTCCTGAAAATCCACTTGGTGCCAATTGCTCTATGACCTTTTGGAAGATCTACCAAGTCCCAAACATCCTGTAATTTGAACTGTAGCAGCTCCTCTTGCATTGCCTCTATCCAGCTTGGGTCTTTCATGGCATCATAAGCCTTTTTGGGCTCAATCTGGGACAGAAAGCAAGTAAGAACAGTGTTAACTGTATTTTGCTGCTCTTGCAACTCTTGGAGTCTGCTTTGCTTTCTAGTCATCATGGGAGATGCAATATCTCCAATTACCAACTCAGGAGGATGATTTTTCTGAGTTCTTGTTTGATGACCAGCTTCCTCTTGTAAGTCCTCATCCAGATTAGACTCATTTAATTCTGGATTTGTTTCTGCTTCTTCAGTCACCTCAGATTCTCTGGAATTTGAACCTGAAGACTGATTTTCCTCTGCTCTCCTCTCTTCTTCATTCTGAATAGGTTCAGTCTCCTCATGGTGTTCACAGAATTCCACAGGATCAATGGAAGGGATTGGAAATATCACAGATTGAATTCTGTGTTCTGATGATGGTGTATCCCTTTGTCCTGCATATACATCACCACTGAAACCCAAAGAATTAGTGAGTGAATCAATGTCAAATAGCCAATTAGGACCTGAACCAATAGGATTTGGTGTGTTCTCATTGCATTTGACATTGTCACTTTCTTCAATTATTCTAGAAGAGGTATTAAAAACTCTGTAGGCCTTACTTTGAGATGAATACCCAACAAGAAAACCATCATCTGCTTTGCTATCAAACTTGCCTAAGTGAGATTTGGTATTGAGAATAGTACAAGGACATCCAAATGGCTTGAAAAATCCAATATATGGTTTCCTTTTATGGAAAAGCTCATAAGGTGTCTTGTTTTTAGGCTTTACAACTAAAACTCTGTTTTGAACATAGCAGGCAGTATTAACTGCTTCTGCCCAAAAAGTAATTGGTAACTTTGAGTCAGCTAACAGAGATCTAGCAGCCTCAATCAGTGTCCTATTCCTTCTCTCAGCAACACCATTTTGTTGTGGAGTCCTAGGAGCACTGTATTGTCTCTCAATTCCTTTTTCTTCACAAAAGGTGTTTAGATCAGAATTTTTAAACTCAGTTCCATTATCTGATCTAATGACTTTCACTCTTTGATTTGATTGGTTTTCAATTTTGAGAATGAAAGATTTGATCAGTCCACTTGTCTCATCTTTAGTTCTCAGAAAATATACCCAAGTAAATCTAGAATAATCATCAACAATAACTAAGCAGTATGATTTCTTGCCAATACTCATCACATTGGTAGGACCAAACAGATCCATATGTAACAGTTGAAGAGGATTTGATATAGTGTTTATCTCTTTGGACTTATGAGAAGTTTTGTGTTGTTTGCCTTTGAGACAAGCAACACAATGATCATCACATGAATATACTTTGGATGGCAAACCCCTTACAAGGTTATTCTTAACAAGTTTATTTATTGTTTTAAAGTTCATGTGACACATCCTTCTGTGCCAAAGTGATGATTCATCTAAAGAAGCTTTTGAAACTAAACAATTTAGAGATGAATCAGATGAAACACTTTCCAAATCTAAACAATAAACATTATCCTTCCTAGGAGTTCTCAGAAGTATCATGTTTTCATCAACCACTTTGTATCCAGGAGCAAGGATAATACATTCAGAGTCTGTAAACAATATACTATGCTTCTTGTCACAAACCTGTGATACACTTAACAGGTTGTATCTCAATTGTTCAACATAGTATACATCTTCAAAGGTCATCTTACCCTTTGAAACATCACCCTTACCACTTATCTTTCCACCAGCAGGATTATCCCCAAATGCAACATGTCCTCCATCAACCTTTTTGAAATTTTTGAGGCAGGACATGTTACCTGTCATGTGCCTGGAGCAACCACTATCAACATGCCAAATGCTCTTCCCCTTGAGCTGTTGGTTGCCCTGCACATCAAGATAAATCAGTTAGTTTTATTTGGAACCCAAGCCGAAGTGGTCTTGGGTCTCCCTTGCTCATCAAAGTACTTACACTTGGTTTTGATGAGATTTTTAACTTTTGGTACTGCTGTGCTGGAATACTTTGTCAAAATTATTGGTGTAGCAGCACTTGCAGCAGTACTAACAGTGCTAGCAGTACTAACAGTGCTAGCAGTATTAACCTCAGAAGTACTAACAGAGGTAGCAGTATTAACAGAGTTAACACTGCTAGAAGCAGTATTAACAGAATTAATACTGCTAGCAGCAGTACTATCTGAAGAAGAAGCACTAAAAGTATTAGCAGCACTAACATTGGACTGATTACTAGCAGTATTAATACTGCTAGCAGCACTAACTTTGGAATGATTACTAGCAGTATTAATACTGCTAGCAGCACTAACTTTTGAAGCAGTACTAGCAGTGTTAGCAGTACTAACACTGCTAGCAGCAGTATTGTTTTTAGTGCTTTTTGGAACCCACATAGCATCACATTCCTTTTCAGTTGTTTTCTTTATGTGGCCTTTGGGTTTATCTTGTTTCTTTGCCACATTTTTCTTTGCAGATTTTTTATATCCACCATTCCTTCTGTAACCACCAGGTTTTTGAAAAGATCTTTGAGCATTAAACCTTTGGTTAATAGGATTGAAATAACAGTGTTTGGCTAAGTGATTTAGCTTACCACAGATGAAACAAGGTTTTGGCCTGTTGATTCTTTTCAGGTCAACTCCTTGTCTCATAGCCCACTGGTTATTCCAGTTCCTTTGATTTCCCCTCTGATTATCATGTTTTTGGGGCTTGTTCTCTTTGAATTTCCTGCAGGAACACTGTTTACAAGTATTAGAGTTCACAACTTTGGGCTGTGTGTAATGAACTTCCTTTTTCTCTTCAGTCCTTTTGATCTCTGTGTTCTTGACACATGGACTCTCACATTCCTCATCAGAGTCTACTTTGTCAGTCTCATCCTCAACAACTATTTCTTTTTCACAAGGATCTATATCAATCTTTAATTCAGGTTCCTTTCTATCCTTGGTCTCTAACAAATCAGACTTAGGAGGTATGTAGTTGTTATTGTAGGGTGGAGGTGTGGTATTGTATCCTATCCCTACTTTCATCTTGTCATGGATTTGTGCTTTAATGATGGTGTCCATGGTTTTAGAAGCACAGGTAAACTTTTCAACATCAAGTTTAACCTTTTTAAGCTCTTCTTTTAACTTTTCATTCTCCTCCCCAGACACTTTCAGCTTAATCTCATACTCATTCTTCTCCCACTTCCAATAGTTAGTATCATAGTGGTGTTGAAGTTCATTAGCTTGAAAAGCTCTAATCTGTTCCTCAAACCTTTCTACAATCCTAACATAATCTTTCACATCTTTCTCTAGCCTCTTAAGGTCATCACACATACCCTGATTGTGATCCCTATATCTTTTAACAGCATCAATGCAAGCTTGAGAACAGAGTTTAGATTGTACCTCAGTGGGGATATCAGATACTTCTGCCATAAGAGCTTGATTCTGACAGGCTTCTTCAGCTTGATCACTCCAATCAAATCCCATTCCTTGTTGAGAAACAAGGGCTTGAGAGGAGCTCCTGTTTTGGTTTCCATTTGGAGTCTGTGATCCTCCACTTCTGCATTCTCTGGCAAAGTGTCCCATCTTGTGACACTTATAACATTCAACCTTGGACTTGTCAAAGCCTGCACCATCTTCTCTTCTTTGGGAAAAGTTGTTTCTCCCAGTCCTTTTGATGAATTTCTTCACCCTCATTGATAGCATAGCCATCTGCCACTTGATGTCCATCTCTTCCAGATCATCAGCATTGATCTGCTCTAAATCCTCATTGATTAGAGAAGAGTGGACATGACTAGAAAAGAATGCTTCTAGTACAGAATCTGTAGTCTTCTCTTGATTGGTTCCACTAGCAGAATTAACAGAACCTGCAGTATTAACAGAATCAGGATTAGCAGCAGTATCAGAGGATGAAGATAATAAAGCAGCATTATAAACAAATCCTGATGGCCTTTTCTTGGCTTCAACTTCAGCCTCAAATACTCTCAGATCATTGTAGAGGTCATCTAGCTCTTTGTCCTCCAATTGGTCATTCTGTCTGAATGAGACAGTGTACATGGTCCATTCTTCTCCCAATGATCTAAGGAACTTTCTATTGACATCATCAGCATCCATGTGTACACCCACAGTTGCTAATTCTCCAATTAACTTGTTAAATCTGTCAAAAGTTTGAGTCATAGACTCATTCTTTGCAGACATAAAGTTTTCATATTGTTGCCTGAGAATAGCCTTTTGATTTCTCTTTGTGCTCTTTGTGCCAGTAAATCTTTTCTCCAGAGCATTCCACAACATCTGTGCATCTGTGCAGTGTTGGAATTGATGTTGGTACTCATTAGGAATAGCCAAAAGCAGAGTGCTTAAGGCCTTCATCTCTGTTTGTCTTACTTTCTTTTCAGCATCTGTCTTGGGAGGAGGTCTCTTTCCATCTGCTCCAATCTTTCCTTCATTACATGGGCCATTTTCTATAATGTCCCATATTGCATAATCAGTAAGAAGAATGTACTGCTTGATTCTTAGTTTCCACATGTCAAATTCATTGGGTTTGAGCATGGGAACCTTTGAAACAAGAGTACTGTGAGAATCCATTGAATTGTCCATAGTTTCTAAGATACCAAAGCTCTGATACCACTTGTCAGGATCGATTCTTAACAAGAATTAAACTTCTTAGAAACAGAATTTAGAGAATCTTGCGGAATAGAACTCTAAATCAATTAAAGAACAATCAATAGAAATTCAATAAACTGTATATATATCAAACAGTTATAACTCACAAGTTTTACACCAAACCTCAATCTTGTTGAACAGGCTCAACAAGACGATTTCTACTTCTCTAGAAATAGGATCTATGATCTTGAGGTTAATTCACTCTTGAATATCGAATTCTGTATACTATCTATCTTCTGTTTTTTGTATATCTCTAATAGCTATCTATCAATACTATTTATACAAAAGTAATTACAAGATAACTATAAAAAGTAAATTGATCTTCTGAATCTTCGTTAAACATATCTTGATCAATTCCTTATTTGTCTCCAAAAGCATCGCATCCCAAACTTATCAACTCAGCAGTATTAATGATGATTTGGCTCAGCAGCATTAACAACCTTCAGCAGTATTAATGATGATTTGGCTCAGCAGCATTAATGACCTTCAGCAGTATTAACCTTCACAGTCTTCAAGCAGTAGTAACTCAGCTCAGCAGTACTAACCATGTCTAGCAGTAGTAATTTGGTCTAGCAGCACTAACTTCGTCTAGCAGTACTAACTTCATCTAGCAGCATTAACTTCATCTAGCAGCAGTAACCTTGCCCAGCAGTAGTAACGAAGAACTGGCAGTAGTAATGAAGACTTAGCAGTACTAACCATACTTAGCATATCTTCAGTTCCCAACACGTGCGTTGTAGATGATTTACACATGATTTTAATTGGTTTTTTGTATGTTGACAGCCATAAAATTCGAGGCTGTGAAGCCAGACGCTAACTCTCAAGCGAAGATCAATTCGTTTTTAGAATTTAGCGTCGCCGAGAAGTCTTTCGTCGTGCGACACTCGGCGGATGACGACGATTTAGAATCTCCAGGAGAGAATCTGGGGAGAAGTGTGAAGAGAAAGGAAGAGAAGAGGAAGAAGATAAGTCGAGCGGAAGGAGAGGGATGCCAGGTAAGTTTTACTTCCTTTTCTTCCTATGTTACCTCGAGTCTTTTTCCTTTGCGTGCTTTATGACATTCCTTTTTTCCAGGAGAGTCTCAACCTAAAGTGTTGAAGGTTACTACTAACAGAGCAGCTGAGCTGGAGTGTGCTCGTCAGGGCAGGGAGAGGAGGCTAAAAGCCATGTCTGCTGGCCCTGAAATTCCAAAGAAGACGAGGACGACGACTCTGAGGGAGTCGTCGGCTGGGGTTAATGACTCGTCGAGAGTCGCTTCACCTGAGAAGGTAGGGGTCGGATCATCTAAGAAGGTGATTGCAGCGACACCCATCAATTCTGCGCCTCCGGCGGAAACGGTGAAGTCCCCGTCTGCCACGTCGAATCCTTTGTCAGCCGACAAGGGCAAGGATCACTCGACGGGAGGGGAGAAGGTCACGACGGTCAACTTTTCGCTGCCATCGGACTTTATGACAGGTGATGTCCTAGACGGGACGAACCTGTTCCCTCACCTGGATAAATTCCTGCTTCCATCTTTCAGGGAGCATTTTGAGGGGTTTCCTATCGAGGAGACGGGTGCCCATGTAGTCGGCTTGTCATTCATGGTAAGTCTTTCTTTTAAGACTTAGTTTGTCTAGGCCCAGACTTCGTTGTCGTTGTCGTTGTCGTTGTCCACTGAAGATGTCTGTTTTTTTATGTTTTCGCAGGCACTTCAGGCTTCCTTGGCCTCGCGAAGTGGAACAGCGAAGGTGAAAGATCTCTTGTCTGCTGCACGTGAAAGAGAGAAAGCGGCGCTGGACAGGGCGAGTGCCTCTATAAGTCGTGCTGAGGATTTTTCGAAGCGGCTTGACGATGCTTTAGAACATTTGAAGATCGTTCATCTTGCCAAGGAAGATCTTAGTCATCGTCTGACGCAATCCTTGTCCATGACTGCTGAACAAAGGGAAGAGATGGAAAAAATTAAGGAATCCTTGGTCGCTGTTTCAAAAGAGGCTGAGGATTATAAATCCAAGGTAGAGAGTTTGGAGAAAGAAGTGCAAGCTGCAAAGGACGAGGGTAAGTCAGTTTATTCCATAGCTCGTCTGACTGCTCGGGCGGCGATCATGCGACGACATTTGCTGGGGAAAGACCCTCTTGCTTCGGCGAAGGAGGAGCTGGACATCTATCTGAATGGTGTTGGGACCTAGAGGGATCTTGACTCGGACGATGAGAAGGATACTGAGGAGGAGGTGGCAGGCGAAAGCCTTCAGGACGGGATTTCGGGCATGAATGCGACGGATGCTCCTCCTTTAATTTAAGAATTTTATTTTGTTTGCTTTGCTGCTCGATCGTTGGTGGTCGAGCGTGTACCTGACGATCTTTTTAGATGCACTTTTTGTTTGAACTTGTGCTTTATTCAAATTACATTGGTTATGAATTTGATCATAAAATACATATGAAATCTTGCGACTAGGGTATTCATTGTAATACGATGACAAGAACGTAAAACAAATAAAAAACACGCGATTAAAGCATCCATTCAGGGTATGAAAGCAAAGAAACTTTAAGATAAGTTATTTTAGGCTTTGCGATTGTACGATGAGATCGTACGATGTATTTGTATCGTATGTCCCTGTGGAGGGATGAGGAGAAAATCCTGATCGCCTATGTCGTTCGACCTTGCGATTTTAAAGTCATATAGTAGACTTAATGACTACTGTCGTGCGATTCTGCGATAATCTGTCGCGCGATTCTGCGATAAAACGATGTCGGGGGTTGGTCGTTGGCTAGCCAATGACCCTCCGATGCTTAAGTCGGTAAACGTTTTGTGAGAAAAAATCGTATGAGAAAGAGCTAGAAAGAGCTAGAGAACGTACCATTTCAGACTCTCTCTATTTGCCCCCTGTCATTTATTACCGTATTCTTTTTGGGAGGAAAATATAGGTTTTAAATGACAGAATGACACGGAGAAATATTGTCCTGCGGTCGACTATGTTGTCGTGCGACGAGGCACCATAGTAGATTTATCCCTGTGAAAAAGATATTAATTTAGGGATAGAAGAAACGAACCTATTGAGAGCTTGACCTTGCGACTTCAGTTTATTTTCTCGGCTTCAAGGTAGACATGTAGCATTCGCGAGCGACTCCTGAATTCCCTATGGCGTATGGAATTTCAATTGATAACTTTTGCATGCTCGGGATTCGACGGTCGATGGCTATTAGCTGGAACAGCGACATCGTCGATGATGTCCTTGAGATTTCCTTTCGGGAAATGATATGCTAGTTCCTTCTTCAATGCGATACAGTCGTCTGTCACATGACCATGATCGGCATGGAAGTCGCACCACTTTGATTTGTCTTTCTTAGCATCGTCCAGGTCGGACTTCTTTGGCCATCGGATGGTAGCTTGGGTACCTTTCAGAGCTTCGACTAATTCCTTAGCAGATCTTTTGAATCCGTAAGAGGATATCTTGGGGTACTGAGTGAACTTAGTCGCGGTCTTGGCCTCTGCTTTCGTCTTGAAACGAACATTTGAAATTTGGCACGCTGGCTCTATTCTGGAAACAGCCTTTGTCTTGAACTCTGGCTTTCTGACGCCTAACGACTTCTTGTCGTCAGTGTGCTTGCGACGAAAGGCGGCATCATCTTCTACTCTCATATATGCTAAGGTTCGAGCTCGAACGTCTTTGAAAGTCTCTGGGGGATACTTGGTCAGGTCGGTGTATAGACCCGAACTATCGTCCAGACCACGCTTATAGGCTTCGATCGCAGTTTTGATGTCACAATCGCGGATACTGATCATTTCAGCATTGAATCTATTGAAATAACTTCGAATAGACTCATTGGCTTTCTGCACGATGTAATATAGGTCGCTGGTCTGCTTCTCCATCTTACGACTGCTGGCGAATTGATGGGAGAATTGATTAACCAACTCAATAAACGACCCGATGGACTTGGGTTTGAGATTGATTAACCATTGGAGAGCTGGACCAGTGAGAGTTTCTCCGAAACTCTTACACATGCATACTTCCTGGTACATAAATGGGATCGAGATCGTCCACATGAGCTTCTTGTACTGCGCGAAATGCTCAGTCGGATCAGTCACACCAGAATATTTAGGAGTGAAGGCAGGAATGTTATACTTCTTTGGGACATCGACGGTGGAAATCTCGTCGATGAAGGGTGACACCTGATACCCCGAGCGAGGCTCGACGTCGACAGGCACGGCTGCCCCAGGCAACTTGGCGAGCAAGGACAGGACGCGCTCATTTTGGTCTTCTAACCTCTTCAAATGCTGGGCGACGGGATCGTTAAGATCAGGATTTGCCCCTGTCGAGGGATTGGTCCCTGGACTAGTGCCATTACCATGTGACGAACCATTGGTATCCCCGTTGAACGGGACGAAATATGGCTGCGACCCATAGTGGAATTGCTGCGGTCCATTCTGAAATGGCTGCTGAAATGGTTGCGACCCCTGCTGGAGAGGCTGCGACCCTTGTAATGGTTGAGACCCATTATTCACGGGTGGTGGCCTTATGTGCTGAGGAGGAACTGCCCCAAACTGAGGATTTGGGTTGAACGGCCCTGGCTGTTGATTCTGCATGAACGGGCCTGGATGCTGATTCTGCGCGGATGAACCTGGATTCGGGACAAATGGTCTGGGGCCATTCTGGTCGAACGATCTTGGAATTGGGTTCTGCACAAACGGCCTAGGACCATTTTGAGGCCCAAGAGGATTTCTTAACCACGCGATCTCCCCAGCTGCTCTGCGATTCTGCTCTGCCATTGCATTGAGCTAATTCCTGGCGACTTCGAGCTCCTGATACAACTGAGCAACAGCTTGCTGCGGATTTCCAGGGGCTGCCATTGTTCCTGTAATAGAGAGCAGAAAAAACTCCAAGAAACTGTTAGTAGGGTGCACGTTCGTCGAGGATTTTCTCTAGATTAGGTCCCACGGATGGCGCCAAACTGTTAATGCCAAAAATCGCACCAAAGGGACAACTTAAGATCGATGTGGACTTAATCAACTAAAGAAAGGATCTTTCGACGAGACGCGCGATGAGGGAAAAAATAATGGAGACAAGGGATTTGATGACGCAGGAAAAACCTCAAGCGAGGAAAAAACATGTGGACGACAGTGGGTGTCGTCGCTGCACTATGGTCGCCAATCAGGGGCGACGTCCTTGGTACTGGCGTCGGTCGTACGATGATTACAATACAAATGAAGGAAATACTTCGAAATGTAAAGTACAAGTGTTTGAATGTAAAAACAAGTGTTTGTCGTGTGTGAATACAAAGTGTGAACTTCTGGTCGAGGGCTGTTGTCGTGCGTCGAGAGCGATACTTGAGTTTCCTTCGAGTGTTCTTGAGTTCGCAGTAGGGTTCTGGCTTTCAGTACTTGATCTCCAGAGTTTGAGTGTTCTTTTCTATGAGTTTGGATGATTTTCTTTGCTGTTTGGTGATGTTCGCTGATGTATACTGGATGTTAACTGATGTCCTTGAAATGAGGCTTTAGCTTGGCTTTTATAGTCTTCGCGTCATTAATTAGCTCCATTAATGATTTGATCAACGGCTGGAAACGGTCGCCGGAGTGATTATCCATAATGCTCTTCGTCCGTTACGGCTACTTGCTGTTAATGGCTTTGACTCCTGCATTAAATACTTAACAAACGTAACAGTCAAGGTTAACGTTAGCTTTGGTCGAAGGTGCAATGATCTTACGCGATGGTCGTACGGGACGGGCGATGCTATGGTCGTGCGTCATGGGCGACGTACGACTTACCTTTTACGGGAGACGACAGATGTTTTATGGGTTCTTGTGGAGACCTTATCTTAATACAAGATTTGGATTATAACGTGCGTCTTACCTGCTCTGGTCGTGGTCGTACGACGTGATTTTATGCCCAAACAGACCTCGACTGGAAAAACTGCTTCGCAACCATAAACTAAAGAGAAAGGAGTTTGTCCTGTGGACGTGCGAGGTGTCGTGTGATTCGCCCACAGGACTGAAGGGAGTTCTTCGACCCACTTTCCCTTTGCATCTTTTAACCTTTTCTTAATCGAGGCAATAATGGTCTTATTGCTCGACTCAGCAAGTCCATTTGCCTGGGGATACCTGGGTGTCGAGGTCGTCAGCTTGATGCTGCGGTCTTCACAGAACTGTCGAGTCCTGTTACTTATGAACTGGGATCCATTGTCGCAGACAATTTCGGATGGGATCCCAAACCTGCATATAATGTTAGTATGGATAAAAGAGACGACTTCCTTGTCCCGAACTTGGGAAAAGGCAGCCGCTTCTACCCATTTGGAAAAGTAATCTGTAAGTACGAGGAGAAAAACCTTTTGTCCTGGCGCAGGTGGAAACTTGCCGACAATGTCCATCCCCCATCTCATGAAGGGCCATGGGATCAATGTCGAGTGCAAAGGTTCAGAAGGTTTATGAGACGTACTTGAATGTCGTTGACAAGGATCACAGTTCTGGACATACCTGACGGCGTCTTGTCGCAGTGTTGGCCAAAAGTAGCCCTGTCGAGAGATACGATTAGCCAAACTGCGGCCTCCTGAGTGATTGCCACACTCCCCATCATGCATTTCTTGAAGGATCTTCTGAACTTGACTTTTACTGATGACACATCTCAGGTTTAAGCCTGTCGATGATCGTCGATAGAGTCTATCTTCGATCATGACATACCTGGATGCCTTGAACCTGATCTTCCGTGCTTCCATCTTGTCTTCTGGAAGTTGGTCATGTAAAAGACAATTTCGGATATCGCACGACCAGTCATCCTCTTGCTCTTTGATCTGGACGACATCGTCGTTTTCAATGGACGACGTCGCGAGGTGGATCATGGGAATACTGTCGAATATTGGTTCGATTAGAGCAGACCCAATGTTTGCTAGAGCGTCGGCTTGAGTATTCTGATCCCTTGGAATCTGTTCAATAGAAAACGATTTGAATTTCTCTGATTTTTCTTTTGCTACCATTAGGTACGCTGTCATCTTTGAATCTTTGGCCACGAATTCTCCATTCATCTGGTTCACGACCAGAAGAGAATCGCTTTTGACATGCAGTGCGGTTGCCCTCGAGTCGTAGGCCATATTCATTCCCACGATCAGGGCTTCGTACTCGGCTTCGTTGGTGGTGGTTTTGAAATTGCATCGAACGGAATACACCATCTTGCCTTCCTGTGGCGACTTTAAGACGACGCCTAGTCCTGAACCTCTAATGTTGGACGATCCATCGACGTGTAAAGTCCAAGGCACGTCGTCGTGAGTCGCCATAGTGGATACTTCGAGCTTCGCTTCTTTCCCCAACTCAGGACCAAAGTCAGCGATGAAATCAGCTAATGCTTGCGACTTGATTGCTGTCCTGGGTTTGAAATCGATGTCGTAACTATTGAGATATATGCTCCATTTCGCTAATCGACCTGTCAACTCAGGTTTCCTCAAGACAGACTTAAGAGGAAAGTTAGTCACGACAGTAATAGGATGCAATTTGAAATAATGTCGTAATTTCTTCGCGGCTGTAACAAGCGATAAGAGTAGTTTTTCCATCGAGGAATACCTAGTTTCGGCGTCCAAGAGAGATTTACTTACATAATAGATCGGAAATTGTAGCTTTTCATCTTCTCGCGCCAGGACGGCGCTTACGGCATTAGGGCTAACAGCCAAATATAGCTGCAAGACCTCGTGGTCGCGAGGCTTTGATAGCAAGGGCGGTGTTTGGGCAAAATTTCACCAGTCTCGACCACGACCAAGGTAAGTAAAACACCTACTCCCCTTTGCTACAATAAGGTAAAATAATAGTACTTTATCTCCTGATTAAAGTCGAACTCGAAAGTTATTTACCTCACGACACTCGACCACGACGTCGCCTATTTCACACGACCGTCACATAAAACCACGCGACCTCGACCGACTAACGTATACTATGACTGTTACGTTTATTCAGTGTTTTAACGCAGAAGTCAATATCATTCATGATCAACGACTATAACCGACGAGGTTAGTTATGAGCATTCAAGTCAGCAAACAGTTACGACAGTTACATGAAACATTCAACTAATCAATTAAAGCACCCAAAGACTATAAAAGCGGAGGCTCAACCTTCATTTTGGAATAATCGCATCACACAACAGATAACGAACACAGCATAATCATCTGAGCTCCGAAGAACATTCGTAGCAAAGAATTCACTCCCGAAGAATCGCTCTCGACGCACGACATCTACGCTCGACACATAGTTTTTACACACGACGCACACTGTTTTTACATTCAAAACACTTGTTACTTTACATTTCAAAGTCTATCTTTCACTTGTATTGTAATCTCTGTACGATCAACACCATAAACATAAGGACATCGTCCCTGTTTGGCGACCATAGTGCAGCGGCGACTTCCACAGTCGTCCGCGGGTTTTTCCTCGTTGAGGTTTTTCCCGCGTCACCAAAATTCTCTGCCTCATTTACATTTTCGTCTTTGTCGCACGCTTTGTCGAGAGATTTCTTTCTTTAGTTGTTAAGCTCCACAATCAACCTCAAGTTGTACTTTTGTGCGATTTTTGGCATTAACAGTTTGGCGCCATCCGTGGGACCCCATCTAGAGAAAATCTTCGACAAACGTGCGTCGTGCTAACGGTTTCTTGTAGTTCCTATGTTTTCTGTTTCAGGAAAATGACAGCCTCTGGAAGTTGCGCGAAATTAAATCAATGCCATGGCTGAGCAGAGTCGAAGAGCCGCTGAAGAAATCGCGCGGCTGAGGAATCCCTTCGGACCGCAGAACGGTCCAAGACCATTCGTTCAGAATCCAGGTCAAGGATCGTTCGGTCAGAATCCAGGATCCGCTCCGTTCGTCCATAACCCTGGTTCGGCTTCGTTCGTCCGTAATCCAGGACCATGTCCATTCATGCAGAATCAGCAGCCAAGTCCGTTCGTGCAGAACCAGCAGCCGGGATCGTTCAACCCAAATCCCCAGTCTGGGCATATTCCTCTTCAGTATATCAGACCTTCACCCATGCAGAATGGGTCGCAGCCGTTTCAGAATGGGTCGCAGCCATTTCAGAGTGGGTCGCAGCCGTTTCAGAATGGGTCGCAACCGCATTTTGTCCCTTTTAACTGGGATGCCAATGGCTCGTCGTACGGCAATGGCACCAGTTCGAGAGTTGATCCATTGGCAGGTACGAATCCCGATCCACGACCCCGTCGCCCAGCGATTAAAAATGCTAGAAGATCAAAATGAGCGTGTCCTGTCCCTGCTCGCTAAGCTACCCGGGGCAGCCGTGCCCGTCGACGTCGAGCCTCGCTCAAGATTCCAAGCGTCGCCTTTCATTGACAAGATCAGGACAGTCGACGTCCCGAAGAAATTCAATATCCCCGCCTTCACGCCCAAGTATTCGGGGGTGGCTGATCCGACAGAGCACATCGCGCAATATAAGCAGCTCATGAGGACGGTCTCGATCCCACACATGTATCAAGAATTATGCATGTGTAAGAGCTTTGGGGTGACTCTCACTGGTCCTGCCCTCCAATGGTTGATCAATCTCAAACCCAAGTCCATCGGGTTATTCGCTGAGTTGGTCAACCAGTTCTCCCAGCAATTCGCCATCAGTCGCAAGATGGAGAAGCAGACCAGTGACCTGTATTATGTCGTACAAAAGGCCAATGAGTCTATTCGAAGCTATTTCAATAGGTTCAATGCAGATATGATCAGTGTCCGCAATTGTGACATCAAGACCGCGATCGAAGCTTACAAACGTGGTCTGGACGACAGTTCGGGCTTATACACTGATTTGACCAAGTATCCTCCGAAGAATTTCGAAGATGTCCGATCTCGAACCCTAGCGTATATGAGGGTAGAAGACGACGCTGCCTTTCGTCGTAAGCATACCGACGACAGAGGGCGTTGGGTGTAAAGAAGCCAGAATTCAAGGCAAAGGCAATTTCCAAAGTAGAGCCCGCACGTCAAATCTCGAATGTCCGGTTCAAGACAAAAGCAGAGGCCAAGACCGCGATTAAATTTCCTCAGCACCTGTTTGGGCAAAAAATCACGTCGCCCGACCGCGACTGGAACAAGTAAGACGTATGATTAAGGACTATATCTTGTATTAAGATGAGGTCTCGACAAATACCCAGAACACCATCGTCGTCCCTCATAAAAGGTAAGTCGAGTGTTCCTTACGACGCTCGACCATAGCGTCGCCCGATCCACACGACTATTACATAAGAACATGCGATCTCGACCAAAACTAACGTTAACCATGACTGTTACGTTTGTTAAGTGTTTAATGCAGGAGTCAAAGTCATTAAGGAGCAACGGATATAACCGACGCAACCATCAACGATCGATAGCCGTAACGGACGAAGATCATCATGGATAATCACTCCGGCAACCGTTTCCAGCCGTTGTAGCCGTTGATCAAAGCATTAATGGAGCTAATTAATGACGCAAAGATTATAAATATCAAGCTCAATCAACATTTCAAGACATCGATCATCTAGCAACAAACATCCGAAGCAGAACTCGAGAAACACATACTGAAAGTTATCATCTTGCATCAAATTCCAGAAAACTATAGCAAGCTCAAGAACAACAGAAGTAAAACACTTTCTCTCGAAGTATCGCTCTCGACGCACGACAACAGCCCTCGACCAGCAGTTCATACTTTGTTTCGTACACGACAAACACCTGTTTTTACATTCAAACACTTGTACTTTACATTTCGAAGCATTTCCTTCATCTGTATTGTAATCTCTGTACGATCGACACCAGTATCCAAGGATAATGCCCCTGATTGGCGACCATAGTGCAGCGACGACATTCACTGTCGTCCGCAGGTTTTTTCCTCGTTGAGGTTTTTCCTGCGTAATCAAATCCCTTGTTTCTTTATTTTTATCCTCGTCGCACGTCTCGTCGAAAGATTATTTCTTTAGTTGTTTAAGTCCACATCGACCTTAAGTTGTCCCTTTGGTGCGATTTTTGGCATTAACAGCACCCCAAGATATCCTCCTACGGATTCAAAGGGTCTACTAAGGACTTGGTCGAAGCTCTGAAGACTACTCGGGCGACCATCCGTTGGCCAAAGAAATCCGATCAGGACGACGCCAAGAAAGATAAGTCGAAGTGGTGTGACTTCCATGTCGACCATGGTCATGTAAAGCCCGTGTCCCGGTACATATTTTATTTATTAATTATTCTAATTATTGTTAATATTTTAGTTAACGAGGTTTAGTCGAATCGGACCAAAAGGTTAATTGTGACAACTCTTGGGTTCTTGCAAGGAAAGGGATAAGTTAAGGGGCTAGTAGGGACTTTCACCCAAAGTTTGGAAAGGGGTCAGCCCAAGGGTCGCCCTATCCCCCTTCCCCTTCGGTTTCACAGTAGCACCACCCCAATCGAAAGTCATTCTCCCCATCCCCTTCCCATTGTTGTCACCGGCGAAGTGAGTGCAAGAGAAAGAGAGAGAGATCGACGAGGAAGAAGAAAATCGAAAGGGAAAGGGAGGGTGGTCGCCGACCGGAGAAGAGAAAGGGAGGAGGCTGCCGCCGCGTGGTTGCCGGAAAAAGAGAGGAAGAAGACGTCGGGTTTGGTCGGAAAAGAAGAGAAAGGAGACGCGGTGAGGTAGTTCCGTTTAATCTTTTTCGGTTGTTCTTTTGTTGTCTAAGCACCGCCGTAAACCGCCACCAGCCACCACCGCCACCGGAGGCGGCAGTGGGTGGTGCTCGGATGCTGCCCAGCGTGGCATGGCCCTTGTCTCAGTAAGCTTGTAGGTTTCCGGGTCTGTTTGATTAAGACATGGCTTAATGGTGTAAAAATTCAATAGTTACCTTTTTATGTAATTTTTAGTGTTCTGTCCAGTTCTTCAATCGTACGTAACTTTTCCGTCATAACTCCGATTGAGCCGAAATTGCTACCCACGGTTCAAGCTCGGGGTCGGGCACGTTTTCCGTGTTTTAGCGGAAAACTGGTTTGGCCTCTAGCTAGGTGAAACAGTGGCCGCAAGTTTGGTGATTCGTCATTTTATGTAAAATTCTGGAATCTGCCCTGTTTTTGCGAAGGCCATAACTTTTGACTCGTAATTCGTTTTGCCGTGAAATTGGTGCCCAAAATTTCCAAACTGAGTTGGGAAGGTTTTTCGTGTCTTGTCGAAAATCTAATTTAGCCCGTAGCTAGGCCATATGGGGCTGTTTATACAGCTGGTCCGAAAAAACTTCCAGCTTTCTGTCCCTGTTTTGTTTTACGCATAACTGTTGCTTGGAATGTCGGTTTGGGATGGGACCGGTGCCAAAGGTTTCGTTTCGGAGTCTATTAAGTTTCCTCTGTTTTGTGGAAAGACCAATTCGGACCATAGCTAAGGCGAAGTTGCCATGCTGTACTGAAAGGTCCGGGTGTTCGCTGTTCTGCGAAACATTTTTGTAAAATCTATAGTAAATTATAGAAAAGTCGTTAGGACGCGTGCGATACGTCCCTGAAATCGTAAGACTGAGAACTTCGTATTTATGAATTTTAATTTCTATATTTATCAGTTTTAAGGGGGTAAAACAGGTCCCGAACAGACCCGTAACCTTTAAGAAAAAGCTGGAATATTTAGTCGTTTGAAAGCTAGTAAACGTGTTATGGGTCGGGACTTTCCTTTGACTTTTTATACGTATTTAGGTGGGAGAAAGTGAAGAAGATTGCCGTGTTGGTGCTGCGTTTCGTGAGCACGTTGCTTAGCCTTGAGGTGAGTTCTCTCACCGCGTAGTTAGGGATTTCATGTATGTCGTCATTTTGTGTTACGTGTGATTACGTGTATTTATGTGCTTACGTGAACTAGATGGGATGTGATAACTGGTTGTGATTTATTAGATTCGTATGTGGAATATATATATGCATGTGTACACCTCGGTGGGACTGAGGGGCTCGGTGGGACCGAGGGCTTGGTGGGACTAAGCTAGTACAACAAATTTTACTCGGTGGGACCGAGGGCTCGGTAGGACTGAGCTTGTATTAATTACTCGGTGGGACCGAGGGCTCGGTGGGACTGAGCTTGTATTAATGTATTTTGTGTACTCGGTGGGACCGAGGTTCGTGCTTATATAATAATCATTATGTGGTTTGATATTCGTGATGATGGTGATGTTGCCTACTTGCGAGTAGGGGCGATATGCGTGGGGTTGCTACCTACGTGCGTGATTGAATTCACTAAGCGTTTAGCTTACCCTTTCCCAATGTGTTGTTATTTCAGGTGCGGGCGGCAGTCGGGCGTGACAGTACACACATGGAGCGCGGAGTGTCAAATATTATTAATCTTTCACTTTTGAACCCTTGAATTTAGTTATGAAATTTTCCGCTGCATGAACTTTGTTGATGGTTTGAAGTAACGACGTTAATTTTATTTAAGACGTGAATTATTAAATCATGGTTGTTTTAATGAAATGTATGTTTTAAAATTTTTAAATTTCCTTGTAATTTTTGGGACGTTACAACTTGGTATCAGAGCACGGCTTGAGTGAATCAAGCACATCTCGGTGTGTTTGGTCTCAAGTTGCGGCTAAGAGATCTTTTAATTCTTTTATCAAAAAAAAATTTGTTTTAAATGAGAAAAGAAAACTCGTTTGGAAACGATGATCGTGGGCGCAGTGTGTACAGTCAGCCGACGCCAACTGGGAAGGTAAGGAACTTAGTGTATCTATCGCTTTTCGGGTATAGTGTATGCATGCTAGATTGCTTATGTGAACTGTATGGTACCGTATGCTGGTTTATCGCTTATAGGAACTCATGCTAGCTTTGATAGGTTGTTAAGCGAATGCACTCTAGGTTGTATGCAGTAGGAACTGAATAGCCTTAGAATATTAGATTTAGTTCTATTGCGCAGCTCTTGTTTGAGTCCAACCGTTCTAGGATAGAATCTCTTATTCGAACGTCTATCTGGTTTTACACTGTATACAACCGTGCATTCACGAGGCGACTCGTCAGGGTTAGTGGGGTTTCCGTGTTGGCAAGGGATAGTGGGTGATATGACCTTTCTAGGGAGTTAGGAAAAGTGTTGGTACAGGCTGGATTGGCTATATGTGTTTATTTGTGGTAATCGGCTACTTGAATGTCTCGGGACAGGACTCGAAACGAGTAAGGATAGGTGTGAAAGATAGTAGTAGAGCTCCTACTATCTGAAACACAGGATCCATGCTTGAGTCGGGGAGAGTCTCGAGGGAGCCAAGGAGTGGAGTATGAGCGTGGTAGGGGGAGATATATATGCTTATAGATCTCTGAATTTTCTCTTTCTAGAATGGTCAATACAAGAAGGAACAACGCGGCGGCGTCGCGAGCCGGGTCGGGGATTACTGAGGAGCGTATTAGGGAACTGATTGCTACTGAGGTTTCCCACGCGATCGGGGAGGCGATCCCCGAGATCATCACTGCTATTCGAGAGGAGGTGGTGATCCTACTGGAGGAGCGTATTGCAGCTATTCCACTGCCTGCGGAGGGTCATCCCCGTAACCGAGAATTCCAATACCGGGATCTCTCCGCCTGTTCCCCGCCAGAATTTAAGGGAGACCTGGATCCGATTACCAGTATGCGATGGGTATCTGACATGGAGTTCGCATTTTTGACCAGTGGTTGCCCGGACAACCTAAAGGTCCGTTTTGCAGTAAATCTACTTCGTGACGGCGCGAAGGATTGGTGCGCCTCGGCATTGACGGCTGCCGAACGCACTACCTTGACCTGGAACGAGTTTGTCACTCGTTTCCGTGCAGAGTATGTACCGCCGGTAAAGATGGAGAGAATCGCTAAGGAATTCCTAGAACTCACCCAAACAACAGAGACGGTAAAAGAGATGAACAGGAAATTTACCGAGATGGCATTATTCTGTCCTCAGTATGCCGCCTCGGAAGAGATGAAGATGTCAAGGTATAAAGATATGCTACGCACGGAGATCCGAGAATTTGTTAGCACAGCACAGTACACTTCGTTATCCGCCATAATGGACGCCGCTCGAAGGAGGGAGCTTGAGCTGGAGACCCAAGCTAAGAAGCGGAAGGCGGCACAGCCAGTGACGCCCATCTCGGCAGTGCCGAAAAGGTCGAGGTTCACAGATACGCGCGCGGGTTCTGGGAGTGGCGGGTTTAAGCCCCGAGATACCGGAGTGAGGAGAGTTGAGGGGTGTTTTAAGTGTGGCCAACCCGGTCACCTCAGCCGGGATTGTAAGGTTCCGTTAGTGGTTTGCTTCAACTGTAATCAGACGGGCCATGTAAGGGCCAACTGCCCTAGCGCAGGGGTAGCTATTGGGGGTGGAGCACAGAGGGCGCCTGGGAATGCCCCATTACGCATCACTGATGGTCGAGCTGGTCAGCCGGGGCCGGGAGCGGCTCAAGGTAGAGTTCATCAGTTGACGGTGGATGAGGCGCAAGCGACGCCTAAAGTGGTTACAGGTATATCCCTTTTGCTTCTTTCTTCTTGTCTTTCCGTTCCATGTCATGTATTTATTTGTGGTTCAGTTATACGTTAGGAACGTTCCTAGTTAACTCGGTGCCTGCGGTTGTGATGTTTAATAGCGGGGCTACTCCCTCTTTGGTGTCTCGCACTTTTAGCGAGGGTTTGGGTCGAGTTGTAGGACGATTGAGTCATCCTCTTGTTGTCGAGGTGGCTGATGTTAGGACTTGACGGTCACAGACGTGTTTCGCGGGTGTACCCTAGAGATCTCAGGAGTGCGGTTTCCTATTGACCTGATCCCGATCGCTATGCGGAAACTTTGTGTGATTGTGGGCATGGACTAGATGGATAAATTTGACACGGAGATTGTTTGTCGTCACAAACAAGTGCGAATTCGAACCCCAAGCGGGGGAGAACTGTTAGTTCAGGGAGATTCGTCTAGGCAGACTACGGCCATATGTTCGGCTGCGAGAGCTCGGAGGTACCTCCAGCATAGTGGGCAGGGATACTTGGCTTATGTGGTGGACACGCGAGTTGGGGAAGCGAAAGAGGCTGAATAAGCTTACGGTAAAGGATCGTTATCCTTTGCCAAGGATTGACGATCTTCTCGACCAGTTGCAGGAACTTCTTGAAGAGGAGTTCATAAGTCCAAGTTCTCGATTCACCCGGGAGCTACAAAGATGTACAGAGAATTGTGTGGAGGTTACTGGTGGCTCGGCATGAAGCGGGATGTTGCTAGATGTGTGGAGGTATGTATGACCTGTCGGAAGGTCAAGGCGGAACATCAACGACCACATGGGAAATTGCAACCGTTGGAGGTCTCGGCTTGGAAATGGGAAGAGATTACCATGGACTTCATAACGAAACTCCCGAGGACTCCCTGTGGGAACGATGCCATTTGGGTGATCGTTGACCGTCTGACCAAGAGTGCACACTTCTTGGCCATCAGGGAGAGCTTCTCGGCGAAGAAACTTGCGGAGGTGTTTGTGCGTGAGATCGTGGCCAGGCACGGGGTGCCAGTTTCGATTGTCTCCGATAGGGATACTCGTTTAACCTCTCGGTTTTGGGAGAAGTTCCAGTCGGAGATGGGTACACGATTGCACTTTAGCACGGCCTTTCATCCATAGACGGACGGACAGAGCGAGCGAACCATTCAGGCCCTCGAGGATATGCTTCGAGCTTGTGTCATTGATTTTGGAGGTAGTTGGGATCGGTACTTACCCTTGGCGGAATTTTCCTACTACAACAGCTACCACTCTAGTATTGGCATGCCGCCATACGAGTTGTTGTACGGTAGGAAATGTAGGACGCCCGTTTGTTGGGGCGAGGTTGGGCATCGGGTGTTAGGGAGTACTGATATCGTGCTGAAGACGACCGAGACAATTCGGATGGTTCGGGATCATTTGGTTACTGCACAAAGTCGGCAGAAGAACCTCGTGGAACAAGGTTGTTGGTTTGGTGGAGGTTCAATGGAGACACCGAAAGGGTTCCGAGTGGACTTGGGAACCTGAAGCGGAGATGCGAGAGAACTATCCGGAGCTGTTTGCGGGTGTAGACTTCGGGGACGAAGTCTAATTCAAGCGGGGGAGAGTTGTAAAGCCCGTGTCCCGGTACATATTTTATTTATTAATTATTCTAATTATTGTTAATATTTTAGTTAACGAGGTTTAGTCGAATCGGACCAAAAGGTTAATTGTGACAACTCTTGGGTTCTTGCAAGGAAAGGGATAAGTTAAGGGGCTAGTAGGGACTTTCACCCAAAGTTTGGAAAGGGGTCAGCCCAAGGGTCGCCCTATCCCCCTTCCCCTTCGGTTTCACAGTAGCACCACCCCAATCGAAAGTCATTCTCCCCATCCCCTTCCCATTGTTGTCACCGGCGAAGTGAGTGCAAGAGAAAGAGAGAGAGATCGACGAGGAAGAAGAAAATCGAAAGGGAAAGGGAGGGTGGTCGCCGACCGGAGAAGAGAAAGGGAGGAGGCTGCCGCCGCGTGGTTGCCGGAAAAAGAGAGGAAGAAGACGTCGGGTTTGGTCGGAAAAGAAGAGAAAGGAGACGCGGTGAGGTAGTTCCGTTTAATCTTTTTCGGTTGTTCTTTTGTTGTCTAAGCACCGCCGTAAACCGCCACCAGCCACCACCGCCACCGGAGGCGGCAGTGGGTGGTGCTCGGATGCTGCCCAGCGTGGCATGGCCCTTGTCTCAGTAAGCTTGTAGGTTTCCGGGTCTGTTTGATTAAGACATGGCTTAATGGTGTAAAAATTCAATAGTTACCTTTTTATGTAATTTTTAGTGTTCTGTCCAGTTCTTCAATCGTACGTAACTTTTCCGTCATAACTCCGATTGAGCCGAAATTGCTACCCACGGTTCAAGCTCGGGGTCGGGCACGTTTTCCGTGTTTTAGCGGAAAACTGGTTTGGCCTCTAGCTAGGTGAAACAGTGGCCGCAAGTTTGGTGATTCGTCATTTTATGTAAAATTCTGGAATCTGCCCTGTTTTTGCGAAGGCCATAACTTTTGACTCGTAATTCGTTTTGCCGTGAAATTGGTGCCCAAAATTTCCAAACTGAGTTGGGAAGGTTTTTCGTGTCTTGTCGAAAATCTAATTTAGCCCGTAGCTAGGCCATATGGGGCTGTTTATACAGCTGGTCCGAAAAAACTTCCAGCTTTCTGTCCCTGTTTTGTTTTACGCATAACTGTTGCTTGGAATGTCGGTTTGGGATGGGACCGGTGCCAAAGGTTTCGTTTCGGAGTCTATTAAGTTTCCTCTGTTTTGTGGAAAGACCAATTCGGACCATAGCTAAGGCGAAGTTGCCATGCTGTACTGAAAGGTCCGGGTGTTCGCTGTTCTGCGAAACATTTTTGTAAAATCTATAGTAAATTATAGAAAAGTCGTTAGGACGCGTGCGATACGTCCCTGAAATCGTAAGACTGAGAACTTCGTATTTATGAATTTTAATTTCTATATTTATCAGTTTTAAGGGGGTAAAACAGGTCCCGAACAGACCCGTAACCTTTAAGAAAAAGCTGGAATATTTAGTCGTTTGAAAGCTAGTAAACGTGTTATGGGTCGGGACTTTCCTTTGACTTTTTATACGTATTTAGGTGGGAGAAAGTGAAGAAGATTGCCGTGTTGGTGCTGCGTTTCGTGAGCACGTTGCTTAGCCTTGAGGTGAGTTCTCTCACCGCGTAGTTAGGGATTTCATGTATGTCGTCATTTTGTGTTACGTGTGATTACGTGTATTTATGTGCTTACGTGAACTAGATGGGATGTGATAACTGGTTGTGATTTATTAGATTCGTATGTGGAATATATATATGCATGTGTACACCTCGGTGGGACTGAGGGGCTCGGTGGGACCGAGGGCTTGGTGGGACTAAGCTAGTACAACAAATTTTACTCGGTGGGACCGAGGGCTCGGTAGGACTGAGCTTGTATTAATTACTCGGTGGGACCGAGGGCTCGGTGGGACTGAGCTTGTATTAATGTATTTTGTGTACTCGGTGGGACCGAGGTTCGTGCTTATATAATAATCATTATGTGGTTTGATATTCGTGATGATGGTGATGTTGCCTACTTGCGAGTAGGGGCGATATGCGTGGGGTTGCTACCTACGTGCGTGATTGAATTCACTAAGCGTTTAGCTTACCCTTTCCCAATGTGTTGTTATTTCAGGTGCGGGCGGCAGTCGGGCGTGACAGTACACACATGGAGCGCGGAGTGTCAAATATTATTAATCTTTCACTTTTGAACCCTTGAATTTAGTTATGAAATTTTCCGCTGCATGAACTTTGTTGATGGTTTGAAGTAACGACGTTAATTTTATTTAAGACGTGAATTATTAAATCATGGTTGTTTTAATGAAATGTATGTTTTAAAAATTTTAAATTTCCTTGTAATTTTTGGGACGTTACAGGTCACGCGACAGATGATTGCATAGCTCTCAAAAAGGAGTTAGCATACCATGTCCCGAAAGGAAATCTCAAAGATATCATCGACGACGTCATTACTCCAGCTAGCGACGATCGACTGCCAACCCCCGAGCATGCGAAGGTCGTTAATTGCATCACTGGTGGTTCCGACGTGTGTGGTCTTACGTACTCCACAGCCAAACATCATGCCAGTCAAGCACCTGACGATCGACCTGTCCCGCGTTCATTGAGACCAAAAGGAGATTTGGAGTTGGAAGATATGAAAATCATATTCGACCAGGACGACCTCGGTGACTCATACCAGAAGCATCATGACGGGTTGATCGTTCAACTCACGATTGGTAATTGTTTAACCCGACGAGTCTTGATCGATGGAGGCAGTTCAGTGAACGTCATCTTCCTTGACACCACCAAGGCCATGGGAATCGATCGCTCGGAAATCACCCGACGTTCGACAACCTTGGTCGGTTTCAATGGGGAAGCGACGAGCACCTATGGAGAGATCATCTTGCCGGTCTATGCCGGAGGAATCAACAAGCAGACCAAGTTCAACGTCATCGATTGCTCATCGGCCTATAACATCATCTTAGGTCGACCATGGATCCATGAAATGAAAGTCGTTCCCTCGACGTATCATCAGACCCTGAAATTCCCTACGCCGTGGGGAGTACAAGAAATCAAAAGTGAGACGAAAGTCGCCCGTGACTGCTATAAGACCACCCTGAAGCCGCGGAAGTAAGTCGTCTGGCAGTCACAGGTGCCCTAGATCAGAGTAAACCTGACCATGAGGTCTCGACAGGTTCGTCCTTCTATCCATAACCTTAAAGACAAACTAATACTTTTCCTACAGGAATATGCCGACTATTTTGCCCCGTCGCACGAAAACACGGTCGACATAGACGTTGGCACTAGTTCTCAAAAACTCGGTGTCGACCCGTCATTTAAACCTATTTGCTCTTGGAGGAAATAGGATAGTAAATAACGAGGGGCAAATACCCCGTTAAACAAGAAGAATCGATGAAGGTATTGTTTCTAATCCCTTTTTCTTTACGATTTTTTGTCACAAACGACTACTGACTTAAGCATCGGAGGGTCGTTGGTAAGCCAACGACCAACCTCTGACAATGTTTTATCGCAGAATCGCACGACATAAGTTACTGAGTCTATCGCATGACACCAGTACGCTTCCGCGAGATTGCACGATATAAGCGATCGGGTCCATGACTCGATTATCCCATCACAGGAACGCATGATTCAAATTCATGATGTGATCTAGTCGTACAACCATAAAGTCTACCGACCCCATGATTTCAGTTCTTTAACTTATGTGATTTACATGCTCTGAATGAATGTTGTGATTGCATATGCTTATGTACACCAGCAAGGTTTAAAAAGTCTTATGACTTATGTTCTAATTACCGTGTTAAACTATATGCCTAAGTCGCATGATTCCTTGTTCCCTCCATATTTGGTGAATTTTACAATTGACGTTGTATGTATTTGTAAAAAGTATAAAGCACAAAATCAAAAGATATCTAAGTTTCATTCATTGAACTTACTGTTATATATACATCCAAAAGGCTCGACCATTGACGGTCGAGTAACAGGGAACAATAATAAACAAAGACATTTTCTAAGGAAGAGCGTCGGTCACATCTTTGCCTGACGCCTCGCCCTGGGGACCTTCCTCCTCCTCGACCTCCTTCTCATCGTCCGAGTCAAGGTCTCTTTCGTCTCCGACCTCCCTGTAGAAAAGGTCCAGCTCGTCCGACGCCGAGGTCAGAGGATTCTTGCCCAATAAATGACGTCGCATGATCGCCGCACGCACAGTAAGTCGAGCAAAGGAAAAAAGGGACTTATTCTCGTCCCTTAGCTCCTCCAGCTCCTTCTCTAACCTCGCCACCTTGGATTTGGACTCTTCGGCCTCCTTTTCCTTCGTGGCCAATGATTCCTTCAGCCCGTCTAACTCCTCTCTTTGGTCGTACATCAAAGATAGGGACTGCTTCAAGCGCGAGTCCACCTCATCCCTCGCATGGCCGACGGCTTCCAACTCATTCAAAGTATCGTCAAGTCGCACCGACATCGCCTCTTCACGTTCCAGAGCGGACCTTTCCCTCTCTAAACATGCGTCTTCTTTCTTGATAGCAGAAGCCATTAAGCCTTCTACCTTTGTCGTTTCCGTATGCAATGCCAAAGAAGACTGAAACGTCTGAAAACATACGAAAACACATTAGCAAAATACACGACAACGACAACAGACAAAAAACAAAGTATTGAAAGATAGACTTACCATAAACGTCAGCCCAGCGACATGGGACTCCACATCTTCAAGAGAGACCCCGTTGAAACGCTCTCTGAAACAAGGGAGTTGATACTTTCCCAAGTGGGGGAACAGTTTCGTCTCGTCTAAGACGTTATCCACTAGGAAATCCGACGGCAATGTAAAGTTTACCGTCGTTTCCTCCCCAAAACCCGTCTGCGCACCTTTGCCCTTGTCGGCCGACGAAGGGCCGGACGCGGTAGTAGGAGACATCGTCGCCGGTTGCGCAGTATCAACGGATCTTGCGTCAATCATGTCAGAAGTCTCCTCGACATACACGGTCGACGCCTTCGCCTTCTCAGGCGAAACGACTCTCGATGAGCCGCCCGTCCTCAGAGACGGTTTCTTCAGAATGGACACCCTCGTCCTCTTTAGGAGTCCCGACCCAGCTGTCGGGGCCTCTTTTCTCTTTAGGACCCCCGACCCAGTTGTCGGGGCATCCTTCTCCCTGTTTTCCCTCGCTTTGTGAGCCAGTTTGATTTGAGCTGCCTTCTTGGCAGCTGCAGGTGTCATCTTCGATCGAGATTCACCTGTATGACAAAAGAAAGAATTAGATGATTGAAAATAGAGACAGACTAGGTCGAGCGGGAAGAAGGTAAAGGGATACTTACCAATTATCTCTACTTCTGCTTTTTCCCCCATTCTCTTCCTCCTCAGTCTCCTCAGATTCCTCTTCTTCTTCTTTCTCTTCTCGACCCATCCGCATTCTATCACCCATGAAAACAGTATCGTCGTCCTCGTCTATCAGGTGACGCGATACGTACGACCGGTCATCGGCACTAAATTCCAGGAACTTCCTAACCTTGGCTTTAGAGTCATCATCAGGCTTTACCTTGTCAAAGTTAATACCTACGCATAAGGAAGAAAGATAAGTCAAAAAACAGCCAAATGGCAAAGTGACATAAGACGAACGACCAAAAAGCTAGAGAAAGCTTACCCACCATATTCCAACCAGACCTGATCCAGTCACTGTCGGTGTCTAAAGTCGCCACTCGCACAAGTACATACCGGGTTTTCCATTTTCGGTCATTGACTGCCGTCTGTAAAACCAAGGTGCGCTCGCCCTTGTACCTCGAAAACAGACTGTAGCGACGATATTGGTCCTTCTTAACCTGATACGTTGTCAGTAGATCTCTCACATTCATCGGCGACTCCCAGTTCGATGTAAGTCGTTCGATGACTTGGATGATGCGCCAGAACTGGGGCATCAGTTGCCCCGACGAAAGATCGAATTCGCACATAAACGCCTTGGCAAGAGGCGAGTACGGCCAATGGAAGCCTATCTTGAACGAGTACTCATATATCACGACGTACCCCTCGGGGCACATCTCCGGACGAATCTTGCCAGCCTTGCTTACAGTAATCCCCGTAGGGACCCTGTTAATGCCAAAAATCGCACCAAAGGGACAACTTAAGGTCGATGTGGACTTAAACAACTAAAGAAAGAATCTTTCGACGAGACGTGCGATGATAAATAAAATAAAGAAACAAGAGATTTGATGACGCAGGAAAAACCTCAAACGAGGAAAATACCTGCGGATGACAGTGGGTGTTGTCGCTATACTATGGTCGCCAATCAAGGGCGATGTCCTTGGATACTGGTGTCGATCGTACAACGATTACAATACAGATGAAGGAAATGCTTCGAAATGTAAAGTACAAGTGTTTGAATGTAAAAACAGGTGTTTGTCGTGTACGAAACAAAGTGTGAACTGCTGGTCGAGGGCTATTGTCGTGCGTCGAGAACGATACTTAGAATAATGGTTCTTCACTTCAGGTGTTCTTGAATATTGCTTCGGTTGTTAATCGCCGGATATTCGATGTCTTGAAATGTTGACTGAGCTTGATATTTATAGTCTTCACGTCCTTAGCTTCATCCATAAATGCTCCTTTAATGGCCTTAACGGTTGGAAACGGTCGCCGAAGTAATGATCTTCGTCCGTTACGGTCGCCGGCTGTTTAATGATTGCGTCGGTTATAGTCGTTGCTCCTTAATGGCTTTTACTCCTGCATTAAACACTTAACAAACGGTCATGGTGAATGTTAGCTTTGGTCGAGGTCGCACGTCCTTATGTAATAGTCGTGCGGATCGGGCGACGCTATGGTCGAGCGTCGTAAAGAACTCTCGACTTACCTTTTATGAGCGACGACGATGGTGTTCTGGGTCTTTGTCGAGACCTTATCTTAATACAAGAGATGGTCCTTAATCATACGTCTTACTTGTTCTGGTCGCGGTCGAGCGACGTGATTTTTGCCCAAACAGATCCTCGCTAGAATTCTGAAGTCGTCAAGATCTTCTTCGTTACGAATGGTACTTCTTGGCTCCGTCGACATTGCTAACCCCGTCAACCAAGTCTGTCTCTCTAAAAGGCCCCAGATATCCCAATTTTTCCTAGGCTTCCTAGCGATGGATTTGCGACGCATACGCAGGCTGAAAAGTCGTACCTTATATAGGTGTCCTAGACCTCGAAAAATCCTAACTGATTCAAAGATTCTTGCGGGTTTTAGATCGGACGAAGAAAAGCAAGAAAACCAAGAGGAAATCTCTTCTTAAAACTCTCCGAAATTGTAAACAAAAAAAAGATCCATCGTGATCTCTATTTATGTAAACGATCGTGTCAGATAGGATCCCTCGATGATGGACACGCGTCCTGTCTTTTCGTATGGCCACCCGAATCACCGACACCTGGCAATGACAGCTGCTTAGCATAATCGTGCGTCGGCATGACGTCACGACCTTATCCTCTCTTCGACTTCCCTCTCTAGTTAGAATTGAACCGATTCAGTTCTAGAGCAACCAAGGTAAATTATTCGACACGTGTCGCGATCCCAGACGTCCGACAAGCAAAATTTAAAAAACTCTTTGAAATTTGAATTTGCCACTCCACTTTTTTCAAATTTTGGGGGCAAACTGTTTGGGCAAAATTTCACCAGTCTTGACCACGACCAAGGTAAGTAAAACACCTACTCCCCTTTGCTACAATAAGGTAAAATAATAATACTTTATCTCCTGATTAAAGTCGAACTCGAAAGTTATTTACCTCACGACACTCGACCACGACGTCGCCTATTTCACATGACCGTCACATAAAACCACGCGACCTCGACCGACTAACGTATACTATGACTGTTACGTTTATTCAGTGTTTTAATGCAGGAGTCAATATCATTCATGATCAACGGCTATAACCAACGAGGTTAGTTATGAGTATTCAAGTCAGCAAATCGTTACGACAGTTACATGAAACATTCAACGAATCAATTAAAGCACCCAAAGACTATAAAAGCGGAGGCTAAACCTTCATTTTGGAATAATCGCATCACACAACAGATAACGAACACATCATAATCATCTGAGCTCCGAAGAACAATCGTAGCAAAGAATTCACTCCCGAAGAATCGCTCTCGACGCACGACATCTACGCTCGACACATAGTTTTTACACACGACGCATATTGTTTTTACATTCAAAACACTTGTTACTTTACATTTCAAAGTCTATCTTTCACTTGTATTATAATCTCTGTATGATCGACACCAGAAACATAAGGACATCGCCCCTGTTTGGCGACCATAGTGCAGCGGCGACTTCCACAGTCGTCCGCGGGTTTTTTCCTCGTTGAGGTTTTTCCCGTGTCACCAAAATTCTCTGCCTCATTTACATTTTCGTCGTTGTCGCACGCTTTGTCGAGAGATTTGTTTCTTTAGTTGTTAAGCTCCACAATCAACCTCAAGTTGTACTTTTGTGCGATTTTTGGCATTAACAGGCGGTGACGCCATATATTCTTTCAATTTTTGTAGTGCTTGCTCATGATCGTCGGTCCAATCGAAGCCTTTGTTTTTCTTGAGGACATTGTAAAATAAATGACATATGTCTGAGGATCGAGAGATAAACCTGTTCAGAGCAGCCACCTGACCAGTGAGCCTTTGGACTTCTTTGAAATTTCTAGGAGATTTGATCTCGATAATAGCTTTGATCTGGTCGGGATTAGCCTCGATTCCCCGACGAGTGACCATATAGCCCAGGAATTTCCCGACACTGATACCAAAGGAGCATTTCGTCGGGTTGAGCTTCCTGCTATATTTCTGAAGGATGTCGAACGACTGTCTCAAATGTTCGACGTGGTCGACCGCTAGCTTCGACTTGACCAGCATGTCGTCGATATAGACTTCCATCGTGTCGCCGAGATGATCTTTGAACATTTTATTCACTAGCCGTTGGTAGGTAGAACCTGCATTTTTTAGTCCAAAAGGCATGACCTTATAGCAGTAAATACCTCGGTCTGTCATGACTGCAGTTTTCTCCTGGTCCTCGACGTGCATCAGGATCTGATTGTATCCAGAATAAGCATCCATGAACGTCAATAGTCCATGTCCTGCTGTTGCGTCGACCATGGCATCGATATGTGGCAATGGGAATGGGCCTTTTGGACAAGCTTTGTTGAGATCCGTAAAATCGATACAGACCCTCCATTTATCATTTTTCTTCTGAACGACCACGACATTCGCGAGCCAGTCGGGGTACTTTACTTCTCGAATTTTCCCTGTCTTGAGGAGGTTGTCGACCTCGTCATTTATCACCTTATTCCTTTCAGGAGCGAATTTCTGCCGTTTTTGTTTGATTGACTTAAATGACGGGTCGACATTGAGCTTAAGGGAAATGATGCCGGGGTCTATGCCGACCATGTCTTCGTGCGACCAGGCAAAGCAATCGACATGTTCCTGCAAGAAAGATAATAGCTTGTATTTTAGGCAGGGATCGAGAGACGATCCTACAAGGACTTTCTGGTCAGGCTTGCTCTGGTCTAGGACGACTTCCTCCAGGCGATAGTCATCGACTGACCCAGAAGCATCCTGTGCATTCTCAAGCTCTCCAGGTATCTGGGCAATGATCTTCTCTTGGTTTCCGTTACCTGCCATTCTCCTCAAAAGAAAAGAGAGGAAACTCCAAGAAAACGTTAGTAAGACGCACGTTTGTCGAAGATTTTCTCTAGAAGGGGTCCCACGGATGGCGCCAAACTGTTAATGCCAAAAATCATCCAGAAGGATAACTTAAGGTTGATTGTGGAGCTTAACAACTAAAGAATATGAACCTTTCGACAAACCGTACGACAAAGACAGAAAACAGTAAATGAGACAGAGATTTTGGTGACGCGGGAAAAACCTCAACGAGGAAAAAACCCGCAGACGGCTTTGAGGGTCGTCGCTGCACTATGGTCGCCAAACAGGGGCGATATCCTTATGTTTCAGGTGTCGAGGGTACAAAGATTACAGTACAAATGAAAGAAAGACTTTAAATGTAAAGTAACAAGTGTATCGAATGTAAAAAACAAGTGCGTCGTGTGTAAAAACAATGTGTCGTGCGTGTAAATCGTGCGTCGTGTGCGATCTTTTGAGAGAGAATTCTTTGCTTCGAGTGTTCTTGAGAGTCCAGTTATGCCAAGATGTCAGAGATGTGAAAATGGTGATTGAGCCTTCGTATTTATAGTCTTCGAATGTCTTGAATGATTCCACGAAAACCTCCAATAACGGTCGTAACGGCTACTGGTTTTAATGCTCATCATTGTCCTTGTCGGTTATATCCGTTGATCATTAATGCCATTGATTCCTGCATTTAAACAGTGAAAATATAACAGAAATATCGCATGTTAGTCGGTTGAGGTCGCAAGGTTTCATACGTCGGTCGTGTGAGCTAGACGACGTCATGGCCGAGTGTCGTGAGGTGGATAACTTTCGATTTCAACTTTGATCAGGGGATAAAGTATTATGATTTTACCTTATTATGGAAAAGTATAAGAAATGTTTTCCTTACTTTGGTCGTGGTCGAGACTAGCGAAATTTTACCCAAACAGTATCTAAGTTTCCGAATAAAATAGATATCGGATGGTATCCGGATTACGATGGTTTCCGGATGTCATCCGGATTGTATATGTTTCCGGTAACATCCGGATAGGTTTAATGACCGGTAAGTTATGATGTCCGGTAAAGTTATGATGTCCGGTAAGTGGTGACTGGTGACGTCCGGATAGTTGTGGTGTCTGGAAACTTCTGTTGTCCGGTCACTTTTGATGTTCCGGATACTTTTGAGTTTCTGGTAGCTAGGAGTTTTGATAACTTTTGGCAGGGTATGATTGGTAAATTGAAATACAATCCTAGTAGCTTGAACATACTTACATCTGGATGTTAGTGTGTTAGGCTTGAAGGTTTGATTTTGTTGATATTATGCTTGTGTATAGTATGTGTAATGGATCCATAGGCAGTGGTTGTGTTTGTAACGTGGAATAGGCATAAAGTAACTTGTAATTCTCGTTGACCTGAAATGTGGAATAGGCATAAAGCAAATTGTAATTCCCATTTCGTAAAGGTGATGTGAAATGAGGAATAGGCATAAAGTAAATTGTAATTCCTATTTCATAGTGTGACGTGAAATGTGGAATATGCATAAAGTAAATTGTAATTCCCATTTCGTATTGTGAGTAGAAATCTTGGAATAGGCATAAAGTAAATTGTAATTACTGATTTCTATGGTAAGGTAAGAGATAGGCATAAAGTAAATTGTAATCTCTACTTCCACTCCAAGAAATGGCATAAAGTAAATTGTAATTTCTTAGACATGAGCGATGATCTAGAATCTGTAATGATTTGTAGTAGGCTCTCGAACGTAATGATATGAGTTTCTGAATGTTAGTCATACTCATGGAATCGGGTATGTTCCTGTCATGGTAAGATGTGTAGACGTACGGTAAGAATGATGGCAAACCAGGTTTGTTTATACGCTTTGATTACTTGAGTTTCCAAAGCTGCTAAAGTTTTAATTTGAAAATGGTTGTTCTCACTAGGCGTAAGCCTAATCGTTTCAAATTAAAATTTCTTACCAGGTACGAACTCGGGGAAGTAACGGGAAGAGAGACGAGTGTTTTGGTATTCGACTTTTGGTGCTAAGTGGAGAAGTTAGCTTATGCGAGGATGCTTTTGATGAATGACATAGACAACCAATTTAATCTAATCATAGTTGTCAGGATTAGATTAGTAGGTTGTTTTGATTATTCAAAATGTGTATATGAACCCTCATAGTTAATTATCCACTTATGTATAAAAGTTTGGATGAAATTATGATTAACTCTGGTAAATTTTAAGGTTTAAATTTACCCTGGTTTTTAGGGTGTTACAATATGGTATCAGAGCTGTAGTTTAAGTGAACTAGGTATGATTATGAGATACCTAGACTTAAGCTGAGATGAATTAAGTTATGATTTGTGAGATATGGGTAGAAGCACTAAGACGGGATAGTCTTCGAGTCGACGGAAATACGTGAATTAAGCACTGTAACGATGGTAACGAGGATTCTCATGTATAGTATATTCACAATTTCAATTAGCTACTGTTATTATGAATATATTGTTACGCAAGCATACTTGTTTCTAAATTGTTACAGTGACTAATGAACGTTAAAGTATGTTTCTTGTGTTGGGTACGTGTAACCATTTCTTATGGTTATCTTTTTGTGCTATATCAGAATACAATGGTGAATACACCAACCAGATCCCCTAATTCTTCGGAAGATAGGGCAGTAAATGATTGGGTTGTGGAGAAGCAACCTGAAATGGGTGGAACTCACGAAAGTCCACCGAGACCACCTTTAATAGGAGGAGTAGATAGTCAAACGCAAAGAACGAGTACCGGTACCTCTAACCCAGTGACAACCGAGTCTACAATGGAATCTCGTATGATGTAACATATGATGCGAGTGATGAATACAACACTGGCACAACAATCAGAGATGTTCATGAAAGCGTTAAATGACAGAAGTACTGAGTTACGACGACCGGAGACGGGTACTGGTGTAGTAATCCCACCTCGTATTCCTATAGTGAATGTTAACAGGAGAGTGGAGAGAGTTTGCTCTTACAAAACGTTTCTGAGTTGCAAACCACCGGAATTTGCTGGAGTAGATAATCCAATAGTATGCATGAACTGGATTAGAGAGATGGAACAATCTTTTCGAGTTTGTGAATGTGACGAGGAGTCAAGGGTTAGGTTTGGATCACAAATGTTACGTGGAAATGCCTTAACCTGGTGGAACATTGTGACGTCGACAGTAACAACCCTGGTTTTGGCTGCCATGACGTGGGAGACTTTTAAGAAAAAGATTCTGGAAGAATATTGCAATGAAAATGAAATGGATAGAATTGAAGAAGAGTTCCGAATTCTTAAGAAAGGTACTTCGTCTGTTCGGGAGTACACTCGATTATTCATGGAAAAGCTGAATTTGGTGGGGCATGTGGCTCCAACTGAGAAGGAAAAGATTAAAGCCTATCTGAAGGGCTTGACGGCTGACATGATGTCGCGAGTACGAAACTCTAAAGCCTCGACATTGAGGGAGACGATCGAAGAAACTAAAGTAATAGAAGAGGTTTATGCCAAAGACAAGGAAGAAAAGACACAAGGAGGAGAGAAACGAAAATGGGAAAGTTGGTCGGAGTCTTCTCAGAAATCTAAATCATTTGGCAAGAATGTCCGTTACGAGTCTCGTCGGGAACCGAACTGGTGCCAGAAGTGCCGAAGTAAGCATTTTGGCCCGTGCCGAGTGGTAGGAAGTGAATGTTTCAAATGTGGAAAGTCTGGTCATCAAGCTGCAAGCTGTCCTGTTCAAGGGTTGACCTGTTTTGAGTGTAAACAACCCGGTCACTTCCGAAGAGACTGTACATAGTTAAAGAAGGGTGGAGATCAGGGAAGGAAACCAAATACTCCTAAGCCAATGGGTCGGGCATTTCATATGACGGCTGAGGAGGCGAATGAATCCAATGATGTTGTTTCTGGTACATTTCTCGTTAATTCCATTCCCGCACGAATATTATTTGATTGTGGCGCCAACCTGTCGTTTGTATCAAAACCGTTCTATCAAAAGTTAGTTATGTGTCACTACCTTGGAAGATGCCTTAGTAGTCAAGATAGCTAACGGGGGTCAAGTCTTAGTTCGTGAAAGACTTGAGGGTTGTCTGATTTTGTTAGGGGAAAAGAAATTTCCGATTGACTTGATGTTGATGGAAATTGGGGGGTTTGATTTAGTTGTGGGTACGGATTGGCTGACAATCAACCAGGCAGAAATTCTTTGTGCAAAGAAATTAATTCAGATTCCTATGTCTGATAATGATGATGTATTCATCTTTGGGGAAAAGAGAAAAGGGGAAGTCCCGTTAATTTCTGTTGCAAAGGCGCGTAAATGTCTGGTAAAAGGATGTTCATCCTACTTAGCATATGTTCTAGATGTGAAGGCAGAAAAGAAACAAGTGGAAGACATAAGGGTAGTACGTGAATTCCCAGACGTATTCCCTAATGATCTTCCAGGTCTACCGTCTGAACGACAAGTAGAGTTTCGAATTGATCTTGTCCCTGGATCGACACCGATAGCGCGTGCACCGTATCATTTAGCGCCAGCCGAAATGAAAGAGATGATGTCTCAGCTACAAGAGCTGCTTGACAAGGGATTTGTTAGGCCAAGTTCTTCACCTTGGGGAGCTCCGGTATTGTTTGTTAAGAAAAATGATGGCACTATGAGAATGTGTATCGACTATAGGGAGATGAATAAGGTGACTATTAAGAATAAGTATCCGCTTCCAAGGATTGATGATTTGTTTGATCAACTGCAAGGTACATGATGCTTTTCGAAGATTGATCTGAGGTCGGGATATCATCAGGTGCTAGTAAGGGAGGAAGATGTTCCCAAGACGACGTTCAGAACAAGATACGGGCATTATGAATTTCTTGTAATGCCATTTGGGTTGACAAACGCTCCAGCCGTGTTCATGGATTTGATGAATAGGGTATGTCGACCATTCTTAGACAAGTCTGTCATCGTATTCATTGATGACATACTTGTTTATTCGAAGAATGAAGTCGATCATGAATACCACCTTCGTGAAGTCTTGGAAGTTCTAAGAAGGAGAAATTGTACGCAAAATTTTCAAAGTGTGAATTTTGGTTAAAAGAGGTACAATTTCTAGGACATGTGATTACTTCGGAAAGAGTCAAAGTAGATCCGGCTAAGATAAAAGCAATGACGAACTGGGAAACATCAAAGAGCGCATCAGAAATAAGGAGTTTCTTGGGTCTAGCAGGTTACTACCGGAGGTTTATAAAAGACTTCTCAAAGATTGCTTCTGCCTTGACCATGTTGACTTGGAAAAATGTAAGGTTTGTATGGACTGAAAAGCAAGAGTCAGCTTTCAGGACATTACGACAGAAGCTGTGTGAAGCTCCTATTCTTGCACTACCGGAAGGAACAGAAGATTTGGTCGTGTATAGTGATGCGTCAAAGATGGGTTTGGGGTGTGTGTTGATGCAACGAGGCAAGGTGATTGCTTACGCATCAAGGCAACTCAAAGAACATGAGAAGAATTACCCTACCCACGATTTAGAACTTGCAGCAGTATTGTTTGCATTGAAATTGTGGAGACATTATCTGTATGGAACAAAGTGTATTCTCTTCACTGATCATAAGAGTTTGAAGCACGTCTTTGATCAGAAAGAGTTGAACATGAGACAACGGCGTTGGTTAGAACTACTTAAAGATTATGACTATGGATTGCATTACCATCCCGGTAAAGCAAATGTTGTGGCTGATGCTTTAAGTAGAAATGAATATAGTGGGTGCTTGAAATCAACTAACACCAGAATTGATGTGACGTCGAGTCTGATTGAAAGAATAAAAGCTGCATAACCGAAAGCCTTATTAGAAGAAAATCTGAAAGAGGAAGTCATGATCAAACAGCGTCTTCAACTGACTGAAGATAGTCGTGGGGTCAAACTGTTCCAAGGCCGCGTTTGGGTGCCAAAGGTGGGAGAACCATTCAGACTTTGGAAGATATGCTCAGGTCATATGTGTTAGACTTTGGAGGTAACTGGGATACGCATTTACCTTTAGTGGAATTTGCGTACAACAATAGTTATCATTCCAGTATTGGAAGAGCACCTTTCAAAGCATTGTATGGACGAAAGTGTAGAACTCCAGTGTGTTGGTTAGAAGCTGGAGAAAAACAATTTGCTGGTCCTGAACTTGTTCAGCAAACGGCTGATAAAGTGAAAGAGATTCGGAAACACATGAAGGCGGCTCAAGATCGACAAAAGAGTTACGCCGATCCGAAAAGAAGGCCAAACGAATTCCAAGTTGGGGAGTGTGTGATGCTTAAGGTATCCCCTTGGAAAGGTGTGATAAGGTTTGGTAAACGTGGAAAGTTGAGTCCTCGTTTTCTTGGACCTTTCACCATAACTAAGAGAGTTGGACTTCAAGCTTATCAGTTGGATCTTCCACCTGAATTGGAAGGAATCCATAATACTTTTCATGTCTGTTATCTTCGGAAATATTTAGCCGAAGAGAATGATGTAATTCCATTTACTGAAGTAAGAGTGGATGAGAAGAGTCGTTGCGTGGAGGAACCGGAAGCAATTTTAGAAAGATCGATTAAGAAGCTACGACATAAGGATGTGGTTATGTTGAAAGTACAATGGAAACATCACAGAGGTGCTAACGTGACGTTAGAAGCTGAAGAGGATATGAAGATTAGGTATCCTCGTTTATTTACCTAACTTTGATTTCGGGGACGAAATCATTTTCAAGTTGGGGAGATTTGTAACACCTAAAATTTCCATTATATTTTATCTAATATGAATGGGGTCGAATTGTAATTTAGCCTAAGATTTAGACTATATGTGCGATTTATATGTTGAAGGGTCAAAGTGTAATTGACCAAAGTTTAAGTTAAATATGAAAATTGGAACTTGAGGGTGTGTTTGGTCATTTTGGAATAGTTGACCTTGTATAAAACTGGAGGTCGACTAAGAATTGAGAAATATCTCAATTCTCAAATTTAAGTCGGTTGCTTTATCAGAGAAGAAAGAAAGAAGAAGAATCAAAAATTGAAATTGTTGGGTGAGTTCTTATGATTTCCTAAATCCAACCTGAAATCAATTCATGTTGATATTTTGATTTGGAAGGTTGATTTCTTAATTGTTGAATAGGATTGAAGTTGAGTTGGAAAAATCAAGTCTGGATTGTTTCAAGAACCCAGGTGAGTTCATCCCCTCTTTTTGTTTAAATCAATGCTTTCTTTCAAATTAAGCAGTAAGATGCTAGTGTAAATTGTTTTGGGGCTGAATGGATATGTGCAAAATAAGTTGGATGGAACAAAAAGAGGTCTGGATGGAAATTTTAGTGTGCAGGTCGAAGTTACCGGACAAATTGATAAGTGTTCGGTAGTTCTTTATCAGAGGTGTCCGGAAGTGAAAGTATTCGGTAAGTATCTAAGTTTCTGAATAAAATAGATACCGGATGGTATCCGGATTACGATGGTTTCCGGATGTCATCCGGATTGTATATGTTTTCGGTAACATCCGGATAGGTTTAATGACCGGTAAGTTATGATGTCCGGTAAGTGGTGACTGGTGACGTCCGGATAATTGTGGTGTCTGGAAACTTCTGTTGTCCGATCACTTTTGATGTTCAGGATACTTTTGAGTTTCTGGTAGCTAGGAGTTTTGATAACTTTTGGCAGGGTATGATTGATAAATTGAAATACAATCCTAGTAGCTTGAACATACCTACATCTGGATGTTAGTGTGTTAGGCTTGAAGGTTTGATTTAGTTGATACTATGCTTGTGTATAGTATGTGTAATTGATCCATAGGCACTGGTAGTGTTTGTAACGTGGAATAGGCATAAAGTAACTTGTAATTCCCTTTGACCTGAAATGTGGAATAGGCATAAAGCTAATTGTAATTCCCATTTCGTAAAGGTGATGTGAAATGAGGAATAGACATAAAGTAAATTGTAATTCATATTTCATAGTGTGACGTGAAATGTGGAATATGCATAAAGTAAATTGTAATTTCCATTTCGTATTGTGAGTAGAAATCTTGGAATAAGCATAAAGTAAATTGTAATTCCTGATTTCTATTGGAAGGTAAGAGATAGACATAAAGTAAATTGTAATCTCTACTTCGACTCCAAGAAATAGGCATAAAGTAAATTGTAATTTATTGGACATGAGCGATGATCTAGAATCTGTAATGATTCGTAGTAGGCTCTCGAATGTGATGATATGACTTTCTGAATGTTAGTCATACTCATGGAATCGGGTATGTTCCTGTCATGGTAAGATGTGTAGACGTACGGTAAGAATGATGGCAAACCAGGTTTGTTTATACGCTTTGATTACTTGAGTTTCCAAAACTGCTAAAGTTTAATTTGAAAATGGATGTTCTCACTAGGCGTAAGCCTAATCGTTTCAAATTAAATTTTCTTACCAGGTACGAGCTCGGGGAAGTAACGGGAAGAGAGACGAGTGTTTTGGTATTCAACTTTTGGTGCTAAGTGGAGAAGTTAGCTTATGCGATGATGTTTTTGATGAATGACCTAGACAACCAATTTAATCCAATCATAGTTGTCAGGATTAGACTAGTAGGTTGTTTTGATTATTCAAAATGTGTAAAGCCCGTGTCCCGGTACGTTTATTGTTTAATTTTAATAATTTAAAATGTTTACCTTTAATTGTTTTTGGTTATTGGTTTGGTGTCAAAAAGGACCAAAATGTTAGAATTCATGTCTTTTAGTGAAGATTGTGAGATAGGTGTAGTTTGGGGGGGGGCTAAAGTGCAATTGTTGGAGATTATTGCATGGGTCACGGCCCATGGCCGGATCCCATCCTCGTTTCTCCTTTTCCTTGTATACCAAGCCAACCAAAACAACCCTAGAACCCCCTTTTCTTTTCTCTTGGTGTGGTGCGGCCGATTAGTAAGAAACGACGAGAGAGAGAGTGATCACGAAGAGAGAGAGGTCGCGAGAAGGAGAGAGAGGAGAAGAAAGAACCTGCAGCAGCCCTCGCCGCCGTTACTGCTGTCGCCGGAGACCGCCGCCACCGGCTGTCGTCGGAGGAGTCGAGGGTGAGAGGTTTGGTTGTGGTGGTGAGACGCCGTCGTGAGGTAAGTGGTTCTCGTTAGTCTCGTTCTTTTCTTTTCCTTTTCGTTTTTTCTGGCGAGACCACCACCGCCGCACGCCGCCGCTGCGGTGGCTGTGGGTGGAGGGCGGTGGCAGTGGGTCCCACTCTTAGCGTAAATCCCGAATCGTTTAAGCCGCGAACCGTTTATAAAGTTATCTTTTTATGAAAATTTTAGTGTGCTGTCCAGTTTTCGCGCGACCATAACTTTTCCTTCGTAACTCCGTTTGAGCCGAAACTGGCGCCCACGGTTCAAGTTCAGGGTCGAGCAAGTTTTCCGTGTTTTAGCGAAAAACTGGTTCGGTCTCTAACTGGGCGAAATAGTGGTCGCAAGTTCGGTGATTTGTCATTTTATGTGTAAAATTCTGGAATCTGCCACTGTTTTGTGTAGACCATAACTTTCTGCTCGTAACTCGTTTTGAGGTGAATTTTGTGCCCAAAGCTCCGAAATCGAATTGGGAAGGTTTTTCGTGTTTTTCCGAAAGTCTGATTAAGCCCGTAGCTAGGCTGTATTGGGCTGTTTGTGCAGGCTGGACCGAAAACTGGCAGTTTTGGTAATCGTTCGTATTTAATTCTTAATAAATTGTAGAAAAATCGTTAGGAGGCGTATAATATGTCCTTGGAACCCTAACTCAGAGGACTTTCTAGTCATGAATTAATATTGGGTTTTTTCTGGGTTTAAAGGGGTCGAAACAGGTCCCGAACAGACCTGTTTTGCGAGAACGGAAATTAGTTTTAGTGACGGTTTAAGCGTGTGTCGTGTCATAGGGTCCGGGTCTCGTATTGACACGTTTTAACATGCGTTTAGGTGCTGGAAAGTGACCGTAATTGTGAAGCTTGATTTGTGTTGATTAAGCTAGGCGCGCATTTGAGGTGAGTTCTCTCACTATATCTAATAATAGTTGTTTTATCATTGCTGTAGTACGTGTGTGGTAGCTTTATGTGATTGTATTGT
Organism: Saussurea involucrata; assembly: GCA_033807775.1. Lineage (NCBI taxonomy): Eukaryota > Viridiplantae > Streptophyta > Magnoliopsida > Asterales > Asteraceae > Saussurea > Saussurea involucrata. The sequence continues at coordinate 229,054,873 of CM066314.1, forward strand.
GGAACTAGATAGTGGGGTGTCTAGTTGATACTATGTTGCCATGTTAACTCGGTGGGACCGAGGGTCCGGCGGGGCCGGAGGTTTTATACGCGGGGCGTAGAGACTCGGTGGGACCAGGGATTCGGCGGGGCCGAAGATGTTATCATGTGGTCGGTGGGACCGACTTGTCGGTGGGACCGACTTGTGCCTTTTTAGGTGGGTGGGTGTGGATATACATGTTTATGATTTTGTTCGTAGACCTGTATGATCGCTTATGTGTCACTATCTGTTTTAGGGGTAGTGTGGAATAACTGTATTATTTATGGTGTTTGAATTCACTAAGCTTCGTGCTTACCCTTTCCCAATAAACTGTGGTTGCAGGTCCGAGCGGCTCCAAGGCGTGATGAGTACACACTGGCGCGCGAGGAAAGTTGGTTGACTTATGGTTTTTTTTATAATTAAACATTGTTTCCGCTGGTGTTAATTTATAAAGATATTAATTATGTGTTTGCAAACGAAACGTTGGGATCATTTAATGGTTTGTTATGAATGAATTGTTTATTTTAAAATTTTAAATTTGCTTGAAATTTTGGGACGTCACAACTTGGTATCAGAACACAGCTTGAGTGAATCAAACGCACCTCGGTGTGTTTGGTCTCAAGTTGCGGCTGGGAAATTTTCAAATTCTTTATTAAATCTTTTTGGAAATAAAAGAAAAAGTAAAGATACGTTCGAGGAACGGTGATCGGGAGCGCAGTGTGTACAGTCAGCCGGAGCCGAAGGGAAAGGTACAATGCTTAGTGTTTTATTGCTTTCTAGATCATAGAGTATGCATGCTAGATTGCCTGTTGTTGACACTGTGCGGTATGTTGAACTGCTTGCTATTAGGAATTTATGCTAATTATGATAGGTTACTAAGTGAATGCCCTCTAGGTTGTATGCAGTAAGAGACTTATAGCCTTAGAATATTCGATTTAGTTCTATTGCGCAGCTCTTGTTTGAGTCCAACCGTTCTAGGATAGAATCTTGTATTCGACTGTCTATTTGTTTTGCACTGCATGTAATCGGGTATTCGCGAGGCCACACTTTATGATTAGTGGGGATTCGGTGGTAGCAAGGGTGGTGGTTGGAATGGAATTCCCAGGGAGCTAGGAAGAGCGAGTATATATGCCGGTGCGGGCATATGTGTGTAGTTGCGGCGAGAAGCTACTTGGACCCCTCGGGATGGGACTCGGAACGAGCGATGATAGGCGTGGAAGGTAGTAGTAGAGCTCCTACTACCAGAAGCACAGGATCAGTGCTCGAGTCGGGAAAGTCGCGAGGAATCCAAGGAGTTGAGCGTGAGTGTTGTTGATGTGAGTTATTAGGTACTAATAACTCGTTGTATGTTTTCCTTCTTTCTAGAATGGCCATCACTAGGAGGAACAACGCGTCTGAGCCGCGAGCTGAGGCAGGGATCACGGAGGAGCAGATCCGAGAGATGATTGCAGCGGAGGTAGCGCATGCGGTCGGGGAGGCAATCCCCGAGATTATCACCGCCATCCAAGATCAGGTGACGGTTCTGTTGGAGGAACGCATTGCAGCGATTCCGCCGCCTGCTGGGGGACAGCCCCGTAATCGAGAGTTCCAGTATCGGGATCTCTCTGCCTGTTCTCCACCAGAGTTCAAGGGAGACCCGAACCCAGTTGTTAGCATGCGTTGGATTTCTGATATGGAGTGTGCTTTCTTGACTAGCGGCTGCCCGGATAATCTGAAGGTCCGTTTTGCTGTGAATTTGCTTCGCGATGGGGCGAAGGATTGGTGCGCCTCAGTGCTGACTCTTGCCGAGCGTACTACCCTTACTTGGGAGGAGTTCGTTACTCGGTTCCGTGCCGAGTACGTGCCTCCGGTAGAGATGGAGCGGATAGCGAAGGAGTTCTTGGAACTAACCCAGACCACGGAGACTGTTAAAGAAATGAACAAGAAATTTACTGAGATGGCGCTGTTTTGTCCTCAATATGCCGCTTCGGAGGAAATGAAGATGGCTCGGTATAAGGATATGTTACGTACCGAGATCAGGGAATTCGTGAGCACGATGCCGTGCGTTTCTTTGTCAGCAATGATGGATGCAGCCCGGAGAAGGGAGCTGGAGTTAGAGACCCAAGCCAGGAAGAGAAAGGCGGCACAGGCGGTGACGCCAGTCTCTGCGGTGCAAAAGAAGTCAAAGTTTTCTGATTCGCGCGGGAGTTCGAGGAGTGGTGGGTTTAAACCCAGGGATACTAGTGGGAAGAAGACTGACGGGTGTTTCAAGTGTGGGCAGTCCGGTCATCTCAGCCGGGATTGCAAGTCGCCACTGATGATCTGCTTTAGCTGCAAGCAGACGGGCCACGTGAGGGCCAATTGACCGAACGCGAGAGCAGCTGATGGGGGTGGTGCACAGAGGGCTCCTGCAAATGCCCCACTGCGCATCACTGACGGTCGTACGGGTCAGTCGGGGACGGAGGCAGCCCGAGGTAGGGTCCACCAACTGAAGGTGGAAGAGGCGCAGGCGACGCCCAAGGTGGTGACAGGTATGTTTCATCACCCTCTTTCTTTTCGTCCTTCCTTTTCATGCCTTGTTTTTATATGTTGTTAATTGTATGTTAGGTACGTTTCTAGTTAACTCGGTGCCTGCGGTTGTGATGTTTGATAGCGGGGCTACTCATTCATTTGTGTCTCGCACTTTTAGCGAGAGTTTGGGCCGAGTGGTGGGACGGTTAGGGTGTCCTTTGGTAGTCGAGGTTGCCGATGATAGGACCTTGACGGTTACGGATGTGTATCGGGGATGCACGTTGGAGATTTCGGGTGTGAAGTTTCCCATAGACTTGATTCCGATAGCGATGCGAGAGCTTTGTGTGATTGTGGGCATGGATTGGATGGACGCGTTTGATGCGGAAATTGTTTGTCGCCACAAACAAGTGCGGGTTCGAACCCCAAGCGGGGGAGAGTTGTTGATTCAGGGAGACTCGCCCAGACGGACTACGGCAATATGTTCCGCGGCGAGGGCTCGGAGACACCTTCAGCATAGTGGTCAGGGTTACTTGGCGTATGTGATAGATACGCGTTTTGACGAGGCGAAGAAGACTGCCAAAGATGTGCCAGTCGTGAGGGAGTTTGCCGATGTGTTTCCCGACGAGTTACCGGGGATACCTCCCGAACGACAGGTGGAGTTTCGAATCGATCTGATTCCGGGTGCTGCTCCGGTGGCCAAGGCACCCTATCGCCTGGCTCCACCGGAAATGAAGGAGCTGTATGATCAGTTGCAAGAACTTCTCGAGAAAGAGTTCATTAAGCCGAGTTGTTCACCGTGGGGAGCTCCGATCTTGTTCGTGAAGAAGAAGGATGGGTCTCAGAGGATGTGTATTGATTACCGGGAGCTGAATAAGCTTACGGTAAAGAATCGTTATCCTCTGCCAAGGATTGACGACTTGTTTGATCAGTTGCAGGGAGCCTCGTGGTTCTCTAAGATTGACCTGAGATCTGGTTATCATCAGATGCGGGTACGAAGTGAGGATACGGAGAAGACGGCCTTCCGTACGCGATATGGCCATTACGAGTTCGTGGTGATGCCTTTCGGGCTCACCAACGCACCAGCAGCGTTCATGGACCTCATGAACAGGGTATGTAGCCCGATGTTGGATCGCTCGGTGATCGTTTTCATCGACGATATCCTCGTATATTCGAAGACGAAAGAAGAGCACGAGGTGCATTTGCGGGAAGTTTTGGATGTGTTGAGGCGGGAGAAGCTTTATGCTAAGTTCTCCAAGTGTGAATTCTGGTTACGAGAGGTCCAATTCCTAGGACATGTCGTGAATCAGAACGGTATCATGGTCGATCCGGCCAAGATCTCAGCGGTAATGCGGTGGGAGGTGCCGAAAACTCCTACCGAGGTGCGGAGTTTTCTCGGGTTAGCAGGATATTATCGGAGATTTATCCAAGATTTCTCCAAGATTGCCTTGCCTATGACTCGACTGACGAAGAAAACTGCAGCTTTCAGTTGGGGTGAAGAGCAGCAGAAGGCATTTGAGGAGCTACGCAGGCGTTTATGTGAGGCTCCTGTGTTAACCTTGCCCGAGGGTATGGAGGATTTGGTGGTTTATTGTGATGCTTCATATCATGGGTTGGGTGTCGTGTTGATGCAACGCGGCAAGGTCATAGCTTACGCTTCGAGGCAGGTGAAGCCTCACGAAGCGAACTACCCGACTCATGACTTGGAGTTGGGAGCAGTAGTGTTTGCTCTAAAAATTTGGAGACACTATCTTTATGGTGTCAAGTGTACGATCTACACTGATCATAAGAGCCTTAAATACCTGATGGATCAGCAAAATCTTAATATGCGTCAGCGAAGATGGCTTGATGTGGTCAAGGATTACGACTGCGAGATACTTTACCACCCGGGTAAAGCGAATGTAGTCGCGGATGCACTTAGCCGACATCCGGTTGGGGGACCGCTGAAGGGTCTATGTCAGCGATTGACAGTAGTTGCACCTCTTTTGGAGTCGATAGGTGTCGCTCAGGAGGTGGCCGTGTCGGCGGAATATGCAAAACGTGAGAGGGTTTCGGGAGAAATTCCGAAATTAGTACGGGATAGTCGAGGATTATTGACCCGATATGGTAGAGTTTGGGTCCCATTCACCGGTGGGAATCGACATATACTATTGGACGAGGCGCATAAGTCCAAGTTTTCGATTCATCCGAGAGCTACCAAAATGTACAGAGACTTATGGGAAGGCTATTGGTGGCCCGGCATGAAGCGGGATGTAGCCAAATGTGTGGAGGTGTGTTTGACCTGTCGGAAGGTCAAGGCGGAGCACCAACGACCGCACGGGAAATTGCAGCCTTTGGAGATTCCGGTGTGGAAGTGGGAGCAGATTACGATGGATTTCATCACGAAGCTTCCCAAAACTCAGCGAGGGAATGATACCATTTGGGTAATTGTGGATCGTCTGACTAAGAGCGCTCACTTCTTGGCGATTAAAGAGAGCTTCTCGGCGGATAAGCTCGAGGAGGTTTTCATCCGAGAGATTGTAACTAGGCACGGGGTGCCAGTCTCGATTGTCTCGGATCGGGATACTCGTTTCACCTCCCGGTTTTGGGAGAAGTTTCAGAATGAAATGGGTACGCGGTTGCATTTCAGTACAACATTTCATCCTCAGACCGACGGGCAGAGTGAGCGTACTATTCAGACACTTGAAGACATGCTGCGAGCATGTGTTATTGACTTTGGTGGTAGTTGGGATCAGTATCTTCCACTAGCTGAGTTCTCCTATAATAACAGCTATCACGCTAGCATCGGTAGAGCGCCGTACGAAGTGTTGTATGGCAGGAAGTGTCGGACGCCCATTTGCTGGGGCGAGGTTGGTCACAGAGTGCTGGGGAGCACCGACGTTGTGCTAAAGACGACAGAAATGATTCAGATAGTGCGGGATCGGTTAGTCACTGCTCAGAGTCGACAAAAGAGTTACGCCGATAAGAGACGATCGGACTTGGAGTTCCAAGTCGGGGATTACGTTCTTTTGAAAGTGTCACCCTGGAAAGGGGTAATCCGTTTTCGCAAGCGGGGAAAGTTGGGTCCCCGATATATCGGACCGTACAAGGTCATCGCGCGTGTGGGGAAAGTAGCTTACCGATTGGAGCTACCAGAGGAGCTGAGCCTGATCCACAACACGTTCCATGTCTCTCAGTTGCGAAAGTGTGTGATGGATGAGTCTGCAGTAGTTCCCCTCGAAGATATTCAGATTGACGAGCGACTCAACTATGTGGAGAAGCCAGTAGCCATAGTCGAGAGGAAGACGAAGACTCTGCGGAACAAAGTCATTAGATTGGTGAAGGTCCAGTGGCAGCACCGAAAAGGTTCAGAATGGACGTGGGAACCAGAAGCCGAGATGCGGGAGAATTACCCGGAGCTGTTTGCGGGTGTGGACTTCGGGGACGAATTCTAATCCAAGCGGGGGAGAGTTGTAAAGCCCGTGTCCCGGTACGTTTATTGTTTAATTTTAATAATTTAAAATGTTTACCTTTAATTGTTTTTGGTTATTGGTTTGGTGTCAAAAAGGACCAAAATGTTAGAATTCATGTCTTTTAGTGAAGATTGTGAGATAGGTGTAGTTTGGGGGGGGGGGGGGGGGCTAAAGTGCAATTGTTGGAGATTATTGCATGGGTCACGGCCCATGGCCGGATCCCATCCTCGTTTCTCCTTTTCCTTGTATACCAAGCCAACCAAAACAACCCTAGAACCCCCTTTTCTTTTCTCTTGGTGTGGTGCGGCCGATTAGTAAGAAACGACGAGAGAGAGAGTGATCACGAAGAGAGAGAGGTAACGAGAAGGAGAGAGAGGAGAAGAAAGAACCTGCAGCAGCCCTCGCCGCCGTTACTGCTGTCGCCGGAGACCGCCGCCACCGGCTGTCGTCGGAGGAGTCGAGGGTGAGAGGTTTGGTTGTGGTGGTGAGACGCCGTCGTGAGGTAAGTGGTTCTCGTTAGTCTCGTTCTTTTCTTTTCCTTTTTGTTTTTTCCGGCGAGACCACCACCGCCGCACGCCGCCGCTGCGGTGGCTGTGGGTGGAGGGCGGTGGCAGTGGGTCCCACTCTTAGCGTAAATCCCGAATCGTTTAAGCCGCGAACCGTTTATAAAGTTATCTTTTTATGAAAATTTTAGTGTGCTGTCCAGTTTTCGCGCGACCATAACTTTTCCGTCGTAACTTCGTTTGAGCCGAAACTGGCGCCCACGGTTCAAGTTCAGGGTCGAGCAAGTTTTCCATGTTTTAGCGAAAAACTGGTTCGGTCTCTAACTGGGCGAAATAGTAGTCGCAAGTTCGGTGATTTGTCATTTTATGTGTAAAATTCTAGAATCTGACACTGTTTTGTGTAGACCATAACTTTCTGCTCGTAACTCGTTTTGAGGTGAATTTTGTGCCCAAAGCTCCCAAATCGAATTGGGTTCGTGTTTTGCCGAAAGTCTGATTAAGCCCGTAGCTAGGCTGTATTGGGCTGTTTGTGCAGGCTGGACCGAAAACTGGCAGTTTTGGTAATCGTTCGTATTTAATTCTTAATAAATTGTAGAAAAATCGTTAGGAGGCGTATAATATGTCCTTGGAACCCTAACTCAGAGGACTTTCTAGTCATGAATTAATATTGGGTTTTTTCTGGGTTTAAAGGGGTCGAAACAGGTCCCGAACAGACCTGTTTTGCGAGAACGGAAATTAGTTTTAGTGACGGTTTAAGCGTGTGTCGTGTCATAGGGTCCGGGTCTCGTATTGACACGTTTTAACATGCGTTTAGGTGCTGGAAAGTGACCGTAATTGTGAAGCTTGATTTGTGTTGATTAAGCTAGGCGCGCATTTGAGGTGAGTTCTCTCACTATATCTAATAATAGTTGTTTTATCATTGCTGTAGTACGTGTGTGGTAGCTTTATGTGATTGTATTGTGGAACTATATAGTGGGGTGTCTAGTTGATACTATGTTGCCATGTTAACTCGGTGGGACCGAGGGTCCGGCGGGGCCGGAGGTTTTATACACGGGGCGTAGAGACTCGGTGGGACCGGGGATTCGGCGGGGCCGAAGATGTTATCATGTGGTCGGTGGGACCGACTTGTCGGTGGGACCGACTTGTGCCTTTTTAGGTGGGTGGGTGTGGATATACATGTTTATGATTTTGTTCGTAGACCTGTATGATCGCTTATGTGTAACTATCTGTTTTAGGGGTAGTGTGGAATAACTGTATTATTTATGGTGTTTGAATTCACTAAGCTTCGTGCTTACCCTTTCCCAATAAACTGTGGTTGCAGGTCCGAGCGGCTCCAAGGCGTGATGAGTACACACTGGCGCGCGAGGAAAGTTGGTTGACTTATGGTTTTTTTTTTATAATTAAACATTGTTTCCGCTGGTGTTAATTTATAAAGATATTAATTATGTGTTTGCAAACGAAACGTTGGGATCATTTAATGGTTTGTTATGAATGAATTGTTTATTTTAAAATTTTAAATTTGCTTGAAATTTTGGGACGTCACAAAATGTGTATATGAACCCTCATAGTTAATTCTCCGCTTATGTATAAAAGTTTAGATGAAATTGTAACGACCCAGACCTTTTTCGAAATGTTTTGCGTTTGGTGTGGAGTTTTAAGCAAAAGTAGAAATTGAGGGGCTAGTTGGTAAATAGGAGATGGGTATAAAAAGGCACAAAACCCTAGACAACTTTGCAATTTCCTGATTTTTATGGTGTTTGTCGGCTGAGTTTTGTTGAGAGAAAGGGGTATTAGAGTCTTGAAGGTTTTTGTGAAATTGAAGAGAGGAATCATCAAGTCTTGAATCAGAAGAAGGAATAAGATTGGATTTCGTTTCTTGCAAGTAAATCTATCAGGTAATCCTTAATCCATAACTTCATTTAAGATTCGTCTGATGATTTGTGGTTTTGAGAGTTTTCTTGCTAAAAGTTGTTTAAGACCATTAGGGGAGATTTAAGCACCTTTAAATCGAGTTTAATCAGTACAATTTTTGGGGAAATGATTAAAGATGCTTAAGTAAGTAATTCGTCACATTATCTCACTGTTTTCGGAGTGTTTAGCAAGATTTCGGACCATAAAGCTCTTCCAGCGTTCGTCCGGAAACCTTCAAGTATGAAGGTGTCCGAGTGAGTGTCCGGGAAACTTCTTGGCCGTGTTGTAGAAGGTGTCCGGACATAGTGTTGTCCGGAAAGATTGTACCGTCCGGATAAGTTTAGTCGTCCGAAAAATCTGTGTCGTCCGGATAAGAGTTGTTGTCCGGGTACTAAGCGGTATCCGGAAAAGAGGGGTTACCCGGTAACCTGTCCGGAAAAGAGTAGGGTGGCAAGTGAGAAGTGTCCGGATAGTTCTAGTCAGCTTATAACTATGTCCCTTCGTTCAGGTAGACAATTTGGAAGTAAAGAGCAGAGTAGGGAAAAGCAAGCAAACGTACCAGGTGAGTTTTCTAACTAAAATACGTGATTTTAAAGTGTCTTTCTAAAGTGAATACATGATGAGAAATGCCATGTTTTGTTCTTATGCTTTTATTGCATGAAAGTTGTTTAAAGTTTTATGTGAGATGTATGCATACATTGTGTAGACGTAAATTGGCTAAGTCGGGGGGAGGTTCCGCCAGTACTCACGTCGGGGGGAGGTTCCGTTTATGCCATGGGAATGAGTCCCAGTAAGGCAGCGTGATACTGACTCGTTGTCACCCTCGGGTGACTTCAGGGTGCCATTTACGGGAGCGGATTTATCCGTGAAAGATTTTTACTGTTCAGCTATGTGAAAGTTTATTACTTAAAGTCTTGTATACATTTGAAAGTCATGAAAAGTTTTTAAATGATTTTGAGAACTGTCAGGAGGGACTCACTAGACCTCATGGTCTAACCCTCGCTCTTTTCAAATTAAAACCCTTTTCAGGAAAGCAGGTAACGAAAGGCTCTAGCAGGTGAACAGAGCAGTTAGAAGATAGAAGCAGTAGAACCAATGACACTATTATCTATTAGTTCTATCATTTTTCAGTTGTGTATAGGTTGTTTCCCCCAACCTAAGTTATTTAGACAGATGTAATGAAATTTTGTGGACCCAGTTTTGTAATTATTCAAATATAAATGCTAAGTATGCTTTATTTAGATTGGGTTGTTACAATTGGTATCAGAGCCATAGTTTTAGGGATTTAGGTGACCGGACGGGCCTAAACTTAAACTTGGGAGTATAAATCACAACTGAGAATCGGGAAATGCGTTAGGAGGGCACTATTGTAAATACAGGAAATACGTTAGGAGGACACTATTATAGAGATAGGACTAATAGGGTACTGAGGACTGTCATGTAAGGTAAGTTTGAGATTCCACCTGACCAGTGTAGTTGCGAACTTACAGGTACATGTATGTGCTTAACCTGCCTTATTATTCCGAAGTGGTAGTTAGAAGCTAGTGTTTATGTCGTGTTCCAGTACTTTAGAATATCAGTAAGATCCCTGAGGGGTAGGTTGAGACCCATTGTTGGGGAAGTATCGTGAGAAGTCATTTATGAGGTGATGTATGTATACGTCATAGAGAAGAAATGATGTATAGAATGTTATGAGTCGTCTAGAGGTAGATCTTCGTGGATTCGAAGAGGATGAATGATTAATTTTGAGTAAGACTCCTGTTTCTGGAGAGTCCCAGTTCTAGAGATCGTGGGGTAGATCCGTTGTAAGGGTAAGGAAGGACAGTGTCGAGATCTTGGAGGTGTCAATTCAAGAGCGAGTAGAGGATTAGAGCTCTGACCCTTTAGTCGAGTTGTTCAGTGGCAGGATCTGTGAAGAGAGATTTCTGTAGAGGACTGAAAGCGTGTAGAGGTATAATATGAGATGATTTGATCGAGACGAAAATAGTATGAAATGGTTGAGTAAGTGGACCGTTGAATGTATGTATAACAAGTTGTTGCAAGGCCGAGAGGGCGACCACTGGTCGAAAGTAGAGTGTCAAGGATAAGTTGTGTGAGTAAAGCGATCGACCTTGTTTGAGTGGGTAGCCTTCAATTGCAAGTAGAGTTTCATGCATTGAGTTCGTGTATGTGTACATGAGATTTTTCATAAGTAAAGTAAATGTGTAAATATCAAATTTGATCGGATATGAGTCGGCGTGTGCAAGCGTATGTTTAAAGAAAAATACAAATCCATTTAGATCGTACAATGAAGTCTTGAGGTTTACGATTTGCAAAATATTCCACTCTTTTCATGATAAGTCAAGAAAACGTTTGAATGCAAAACTTTTATAACCAAATGAGTATTGACATGATGAAGTTATATAATTGAGTGTGAGAACCGACTGGTTTATTTCGTGTCGGTAATTCCTTTCAGAATTTTGTTGTATGAAAAGATTTTCATCCAAATATATTTCTGTCGTAACAACATATTTTTGGTCGAGTAAGATTAAGTTTTACGGAACGATCCTCGAGATCGTTGTGCAGGGCATTGGAGTTACGAGAATGTAGGGGTCGTGTGTACCCAAGTTGTTTCTAAGTATTGTTCTTTAAAAATGATAAAAAGTGTGAAATGATTCATTTATCGTGTTGTCAGGCATGAAGGCTATGAACTCACTAGGTCGTAGAGTACTACATTTTAAGCTAAGGAAGAACTCCTAGAGTGGAGAGGTGTTGGACAATCAAGGGAGAATGTTTGTAGTTTTGGTATTTGTGTTCAAGAGGAGAGGTGAGCAGTGGAAGAGTCGGAAGTAGACTTTAGCGTCGGTTGTATGAGGGTCTGTACCCTCGTGCGGTGACTGGAAATACAGTTGTCGAGAGACGGTTGTGTTCAGGGAAGGACTAGAAGTCATCAAGGTGTTGGTATTAGCAACTCGTTATGAGTAGTGTGGTGAAGTAGGAATGAGATATCCTCGACGCCAAATAAGAGTTTTAAAGTGATCTTGTAATATTGACGTTTCACGAGTGAGTTTGAAATGAGGACGACGGGATGTGAATTTGATTATGATATGTTGGAAGGATTAGGTTCAGTAAGGGACCCTTGTTGAATAATAGGTTAAGGAAGTATCAACAGGTCAACTATTGACATTAAAGTCGGTAGTTGTGTAAGCTGCGTGAGACCGAAAACTTGAATCAGAAGGTTGAAAGTTGAAGGACCACTTTGTAGGGGTGTTAAGATAGTGAAAGGCTGATGTTCTAGATAAGCGTTTTACTTACGAGATGGATGGTTCGTAAAGAATGAAGTATTTAGCACAAACGAAGTGAGGGTATAGATTATGTCGATCTGTGAGGAAATGTACCATGTTGATGTAATGGTTTGGTATTGCAAAGAGCTAGCAAGAAACGAGTATGTTAGAATTAATCAGAAACTCGGGTGTTGTGGTTCAACTAGAGCTGGGGAGAGACAATGTAGCGAGATAGACTCGGTTATTTATGTGTGAGGTCTTGAAGATAAGTTTGAGTTGTGTATGAATGGCCATGAGAGTTTTGGTCTGCAGTGTGATGTTATGAGTGAGGAATGTATAGTTATGTAGTGGCAATAATTGCCAAGTTAAGTGTGCCAGCTAGCGTCGTAGTGATGTGATGTTAGAGAAAGAGGAAGCATCGGATAGAAGCCTTTTTGGGAGTTTCGGATGAGGTGTTCGAGTGTTAACCAGGTTGTTGGAGCACGTAGGGTGTAAGTTGACGTGGTGATATGTTTATGTTCGGGATAGCATCACGGAGTGGTGGTGGGTAGTTACCCAAAGGAGAAACCAAGTGTTTTTAGTTGTAAGAGTCGCTAAGTAAGCATATTTGGGGATCATTGGAAGTTTAAAGAAGATGATGGATGTATTAGTCAAAATGTGGTGGAATAGATGTGAAATCCTTAAAGGATGTGAGTGTTGCTTATGTGTGAACGAATTGTCTGAGAAAGTAAAAGTTGGAGTTTAAAGAATGTACAGTGACGTCGAACTCTGGTGTCAGTTCGAGGTGATTTAGTCGAAAGCCTTAAGTTAGAATTTTAGTGCAACCGTTTGGTTATGTATAGTAATGAGACAACATTTGCAGCTTAAGAATTTCGGAAGAGAGGGGCGAGTAATGTTGGTGGGCAGTACTCCACGCTAGCGTGGGGAGGTGAAGACAGTATGTCGGAATAAGTAAGTAAATCGAAAGTAGTAAACTTGACAGTAATGCCGATAGGCGCAGTGTTGTGTAGATTGTCCTTGATAAGTGTGCGAACTTTTGGAAAGAGTATTGAGGAAGAAAATTGTGTATGATTTTGTGCAGGAAAGAAGTGGATAAGACAACTGAATGAGTTAAAATTTGTGACTTTGTGAGAAACGTTCAAACGAACTGATCGTTCAGTGTAAGCTATTGAGAATAGTGGGGTGTGATCGTGGTTACCCCTCCTAGTTGAGTGGGAGTAACCGAAGTTATGTTATATGACTGGACGCTTGTGGCAAAGCAGCGAGAAATGATGAAGTGGTGAGAGCGTACGAAATTAGTTGTCGAGTTGTAGCCGATGTGATTCGGGAAAGGAGTATGATCTGCATAGACGAATGTCGGTTGGAAGAAGTAACCTAGAAATTTCAGGTATACCGAGGAGGGGACTCCTGGGGGTGAGCTTGTCGGGATGTACAAGGTTGGCCTTGTGCCAAGTTGTCAGTAAGTGAGTTTTCCTGGTGGAAGATCCTCGTTGTTGTGGCGGGAATTTTCGCCAAGTTCTTTCTCTTAAGGAAGTATAAATGTATGAGAGACCTTATTTAGACGTGTTTAAAACAGTGAGTCCCAAGGTGTGGACGGAGGCGAGCAAATGGAGGCACGATTGGCCTTGGATTTTCTGGTGGTATTTAAGCGAGTATAGAATTCGGAGAGGTTGCAAGTAAATAGTACAAGGTGGCACGATATAGCAAGTGGTGTCTCGCCGAGGGCGGTTTCAAAGTATGGGGTGCGGTTATGTTTCCCATCTGAGCGGTCTGAGGCAACCGAGTAGAACTGAGTGGTTGGTTAAAATATATATATATATATATATATAATAATAATAATAATAAAACATAAGGCTTTGAGCCTTGAAGTTTGAGAGATAAGTAAGGTGGACTAAGTCTGCGGATCCGTCGAAGCATGAAAGTTGAATAGATAGTGCGCGATCTTGAGGTACTCGATGTGAATTTGAGAAGAAATTCGTAGCGTGAAGCACGTCTCTTTTGTGGAGAGCCGATGCGAGAAGTGAGATGATGGCTACCTTGCAAGAGATGCAGGCGATAAGAAGTTGACCTTGTCATTAGTGAGCGAGTTAGAGCAGCAGCATACAAGTTAGACTGGTCAGAAGAATTAAAGAGTGTTCATCCGACATTTCATGTCTCAGACTTAAAGAAGTGTTTGTCAGAGGTCGTTGTGGCTGTTCCTTTGAGGGGACGTCAGTATAGATGAGAGGTTGACTTACGTAGAAGAACCGATATAAATCGTGAGCGGTAAGGTTTGCTAAACGAGGAACATAGAAGTTTGACTGGTAATAGTTCGATGGAGATATCATAAGGGACGAGAGACAACGTGGGAAGTAAAATCAGATATAATGTCCAGATACCCTCACCTTTTCGAGAATGGAATTCCGGGGACGGAATTCTTTTGAGGGGGGAGTGTTGTAACGACCCAGACCTTTTTCGAAATGTTTTGCGTTTGGTGTGGAGTTTTAAGCAAAAGTAGAAGTTGAGGGGCTAGTTGGTAAATAGGAGATGGGTATAAAAAGGCACAAAACCCTAGACAACTTTGCAATTTCCTGATTTTTATGGTGTTTGTCGGCTGAGTTTTGTTGAGAGAAAGGGGTATTAGAGTCTTGAAGGTTTTTGTGAAATTGAAGAGAGGAATCATCAAGTCTTGAATCAGAAGAAGGAATAAGATTGGATTTCGTTTCTTGCAAGTAAATCTATCAGGTAATCCTTAATCCATAACTCCATTTAAGATTCGTCTGATGATTTGTGGTTTTGAGAGTTTTCTTGCTAAAAGTTGTTTAAGACCATTAGGGGAGATTTAAGCACCTTTAAATCGAGTTTAATCAGTACAATTTTTGGGGAAATGATTAAAGATGCTTAAGTAAGTAATTCGTCACATTATCTCACTGTTTTCGGAGTGTTTAGCAAGATTTCGGACCATAAAGCTCTTCCAGCGTTCGTCCGGAAACCTTCAAGTATGAAGGTGTCCGAGTGAGTGTCCGGGAAACTTCTTGGCCGTGTTGTAGAAGGTGTCCGGACATAGTGTTGTCCGGAAAGATTGTACCGTCCGGATAAGTTTAGTCGTCCGAAAAATCTGTGTCGTCCGGATAAGAGTTGTTGTCCGGGTACTAAGCGGTATCCGGAAAAGAGGGGTTACCCGGTAACCTGTCCGGAAAAGAGTAGGGTGGCAAGTGAGAAGTGTCCGGATAGTTCTAGTCAGCTTATAAATATGTCCCTTCGTTCAGGTAGACAATTTGGAAGTAAAGAGCAGAGTAGGGAAAAGCAAGCAAACGTACCAGGTGAGTTTTCTAACTAAAATACGTGATTTTAAAGTGTCTTTCTAAAGTGAATACATGATGAGAAATGCCATGTTTTGTTCTTATGATTTTATTGCATGAAAGTTGTTTAAAGTTTTATGTGAGATGTATGCATACATTGTGTAGACGTAAATTGGCTAAGTCGGGGGGAGGTTCCGCCAGTACTCACGTCGGGGGGAGGTTCCGTTTATGCCATGGGAATGAGTCCCAGTAAGGCAGCGTGATACTGACTCGTTGTCACCCTCGGGTGACTTCAGGGTGCCATTTACGGGAGCGGATTTATCCGTGAAAGATTTTTACTGTTCAGCTATGTGAAAGTTTATTACTTAAAGTCTTGTATACATTTGAAAGTCATGAAAAGTTTTTAAATGATTTTAAGAACTGTCAGGAGGGACTCACTAGACCTCATGGTCTAACCCTCGCTCTTTTCAAATTAAAACCCTTTTCAGGAAAGCAGGTAACGAAAGGCTCTAGCAGGTGAACAGAGCAGTTAGAAGATAGAAGCAGTAGAACCAGTGACACTATTATCTATTAGTTCTATCATTTCTCAGTTGTGTATAGGTTGTTTCCGCCAACCTAAGTTATTTAGACAGATGTAATGAAATTTTGTGGACCCAGTTTTGTAATTATTCAAATATAAATGCTAAGTGTGCTTTATTTAGATTGGGTTGTTACAGAAATTATGATTAACTTTAGTAAATTTTAAGGTTTAAATTTGTCATGGTTTTTAGGGTGTTATAAATTTGGTATGTGCATGTGTGTTTGGTGTGTGTTTGGTGTGTGGTTGTCAGAGATGGGTATTTGTAGGAGAATATGACCGGAAGATTGTTGAGGATAGGGGTTTGCTATGAGTGGTAAGTTGTGAACCTTATCTATACACATATTTAGTTATAAACTATAGAGTTAATTACTGTTTTGGTCCCTGTGGTTTGTCAAAAAATACGGAATTGGTCCCTAAACTTCATTTATTACTGTTTTGGTCCCTGTAGTATGCAATTTGTTACGAAATTGGTCCTTATGAGGGACCAAAACCGTAATAAATTCTTATGTAAAAATTTACAAAAATGGTCCTTATGAGGGACCAATTTCGTAACAAAGTGCATACCACAGGGACCAAAACAGTAATAAATGAAGTTTAGGGACCAATTCCATATTTTTTGACAAACCACAGGGACCAAAACACTAATTAGCTCTAAACTATATATAATATTATATTACCTTATAAAGTAGTATAATAGGAAAAAGGTTTAAAAAAAATACCAAAACGCCTGTAAGGGGCCGTTTATCAAATGCTTATCCGTAAAAGTTTCCAAAGGCCCACAATTTTGTCTGTCTCATTCCACGAATCAAGCATACAATATATATAGTTACAATGCCTCAATATTAGGCAAGAGATAAACAAGGAAACGAATAATCTAGAATATCTATACAATCTATACTATAAATACATTCTAATAGACCCCCTCAGTCTGAACGGTAGGAGAGAGAACGTTGAGACTGAATCTGAAATGTTGAAATAATTGTCTAGGTAACCCTTTTGTGAATATATCGGCGAATTGAGAAGATGAAGGAACGTGTAGCACACGAATATGGCCGATTTGCACTTTTTCCCGAACAAAGTGTATGTCGATTTCAACGTGCTTGGTACGCTGGTGCTGAACCGGGTTCTGAGTAAGGTAAATTGCAGATACGTTGTCACAGTAGACAACAGTGGCCTTAGAAATAGGCACATGAAGCTCTAAAAGTAGGTTACGGAGCCAACTTGCTTCGGCAACGGTGTTGGCGACACCTCGGTATTCGGCTTCAGCACTAGATCGGGAAATGGTGGGTTGCCGTTTGGAGGACCATGAGACAAGGTTGTCTCCCAAAAAAATACAGTACCCAGATGTTGAGCGTCTGGAATCCGGACATCCGCCCCAGTCTGCGTCAGAATACGCTGTGAGGGACTGAGCGCGGGAGACATGTATGCGCAAACCATGATCAAGGGTGCCTTGGATATAACGTAGGATGCGCTTCATGAATGCAAAGTGTGGTTCGCGAGGAGCATGCATAAATAGACAGATCTGCTGTACTGCATATGCTATATCAGGGCGAGTAAAAGTAAGATATTGTAGTGCACCCGCGAGGCTCCTGTACTGGGTGCCGTCGGCTAGAAGCGCACCATCGGAGGCACTGAGCTTGGATGACGTATCAACCGGTGTAACGCATGGTTTGCATGATGACATGGCAGCCCTGTGGAGAATATCGCGAGCATACTGGGCCTGAGATAAAATCAATCCGGAGCTGTCTCGGGTAACCGTGATCCCCAAGAAGTGATGTAAAGGCCCGAGGTCGGACATAGCAAACTCGCCGGAGAGAAGAGTAATAATATGCTGTAATAAAGAGCTGTCAGAGGCAGTTAGGATAATGTCGTCCACATATAAAAGTAAGTATGCCATGCGCCCCCCTTGGCGGTAAATAAACAGTGACGTATCACAGATGCTGTTACGAAATCCCCGGGATAGAAGAAACGTAGAAAATCTGGTGTACCATGCCCGGGGGGCTTGTTTCAACCCGTAAAGAGACTTCTTGAGTCTGCAGACATGAGAGGGGGCATTCGCGTTAACGAATCCCGGTGGTTGATGCATGTAAACCGTTTCTTCAAGATGCCCATGAAGAAAGGCATTTTTAACGTCTAACTGATGTATCGGCCACTGTTTAGAGACGGCCAAGCTCAACACTGTACGTATAGTGGCCGGTTTAACCATCGGGTTGAATGTGTCATGACAATCAATGCCCACCGTCTGTGATTTACCATTAACAACCAGACGGGCTTTGTACCGTTCCAGAGTGCCATCGGACTTGAACTTGTGTCGGAATAGCCACATACATCTAATTATCGGGCTATCCGATGGCCTTGGAACGAGATCCCACGTATGATTTTGCTGCAAAGCACTAAATTCACTGTTCATGGCACGTAGCCAATTCGGATCCGATAAAGCTTTAAGGTAGGATCTGGGTACGGGTGAGATGTTATTTGAGGTGTGGGTGGTTGATAAGGAATATTTGGGGTTGGGTTTGAACACACCCTGTTTCGCACGGGTGGTCATGGAATGAGTGTTAAGGGGCGGTGGAGGGTGTGTGACTGAGGTAGTAGGTTGGGGGGTGATGAGGGTTGTAGTGGGCTGGCCGGATGCAAGGGGGAGTCGGGCCGTACGGACTGGGCAGGGGTAGATGTGGGCAGCGGTGAAGTGGGCTGATGTGGGCCGGAGGGTTGGGCCAATGGAGGAGCGGGTTGGGTGGTTTGTAGAATTGGTACAGTAGGGTACAATTGGGGTGATGGGAGAGGGGATGGGTCCTCGTCAAGAAAAGTATAGGTAGTAGGAGTGGACGGGTGGTTGAACGGAAAAGTATGTTCGTCGAAAATTACGTGACGAGATAGGTGGACACGTCCCGTGTTGGGATCGAGACAACGATAACCACGAAAACCGGGTGGATAGCCAAGAAAAATGCAGCGAATAGAACGGGGGTGAAGTTTGTGGGGTTGAGTGGCGGAAGTGTTTGGGTAACACGCACATCCAAACACACGTAGATGGTCGTATGTTGGATGACGGTGAAAGAGGATGTAGGCGGGAGTGGTATATCTCAATCGTTTGGATGGGAGGATGTTGTGTAAGTATGTGGCCGTATGAAGGGCTTCCACCCAAAAGGTAGGTGGTATGTAGGCGTGAATTAGGAGAAAGCGGATGATGTCGTTCAGTCGTCTAATCATTCGCTCGGCTTTACCATTTTGGGGGGAGGTTTGTGGGCAAGAAAACCGCATAATGAGACCATGGGTTTGAGCAAAGGTTTTGAAGTTGTTGTTATCGAATTCCCCCCCTAAATCACATTGTAGGGTTTTAATGACACGGTTAAACTGGGTGCGAATGAGTTTGTGGAATTTGGCGAAAGTGGAAAAGGTTTCTGATTTATATTTAAGAGGGTATATCCAAACATATTGAGAAAAGTTGTCAATTAAAACCATGTAATATTTATAACCAGAGTTGCTCAACACAGGTGAGGTCCACAAATCACAATGAATTAAATCAAACGGAGCAAAAGTAATGGAATTAGAATCTGAAAAAGGTAACCGTTTACTATTTGCAAGTTGACATGACGAACACACAAAAGAATTACTAGTCTTATTACAATCAATAATAGCATGACGAGAAAGAAAGTCTAATATATTAGCACCAGGGTGACCGAGACGGTTATGCCATGGAGGAGTGGAAGATGATGTGTTAAGGGCTTGTGTTGGTGGAGAGAATGGATATAAGTCCCTCGTGCTATTGTGGCGGGAAAGGTGGGTACCCGTCTTGAGATCCTTCAAAGAAAAACCATAGGGATCAAATTCGATGGACACGTGGTTATCACGAGGAAATTGTCTAACGGAAAGTAAATCTTTGATAATGGTTGGTGCATGTTGGATATTTAGTAAGCGGTAGGTTTTATTTAGGATGGGGTGCAAGCTATTACCGGACCCCGAGATCGGCAAACGATGACCATTACCAACAAATATAGTGTTTGAAGAAAAAGTCATAGGGGTCGTAATTTTACCTGGATTTGCAGTTAAGTGAGTTGTAGCCCCGGTATCCATGTACCAATTTGGATCTTGAGAAACCTGTAAGTTTGTAAAGGCTTGATGTAGGTCCACTGGGCTCATTGCATTTAGCGCAGCTTGTTGGTTGGAGTGGGCCGGCGAGGGATTAGGGCCTGCATTTGGAGATGGGCTTTGGTGAGGAAAGTCGGGGCCAACAGGTGGGTAGTTCGGGTAGATGGGTTGTTGGGTTGAAGCTAGGTTGCCGAAATGGGCTTGAGGCCCATACCACGGCTGTGAGGGATAGGGAGATGGGGGCGGGTTCCACTGACTGTAGGGAGTGGGTCCATTGTACCAGCCCTGACCCGACCATTGTGGACGCTGGCCCGAGCCACGGCCCTTCCCACGACCACGACCGCCGCGCCAGTTTGAACCACGGCCGCGACCGCGCCCTCTGTTGGTGTCTTGATGGTAGTGTTGTTGGCGATTGGGGTCATGCGGAGGCTGAGAGTTGGGTTGGTAGTTTGGTGCGGGAGTTTGGTAGTGAGGTGTAGTGGTGTTGTTTTGTTGAGGAGTTACCAAAGCCGATTGTTCGGGGTTTTTCAGGGCCGCTTGTCGATGTTGTTCTAGCTGCAGGCGGTTTCTAGCCTCATCCCATGATGGTGAGGTTTGGTTGAGGAATGTAGCCACTATCTCATATTCAGCCGGTAGGCCACGAACCATCTGCAAAACAAGACGTGTTTCACTTACCGGGTTATCCACGTCTGCAAGTTGTTCGGCAAGATCCTTCAGTTTTTGACAATATTCATCGATGGAGGAGCACTTCGCCAGCGTTAAGTTCGTAAACTCGTGCTCAAGAGCTGCTGCGCGAGAGCTTTTGTTGCTGAGGAACATGTTCCTTAACTTGATCCAGGTTGCCCTAGCTGTGGTGTCGTTCTCGATGATGCGAACCACGATTTCATCGGAGACAGTACTATAGATCCATTGTAGGACAAGAGAATCAACCTCCTTCCATTCCGCATATTCAGGAGCGTCCTTTTCCGGTGGAGGCACATCGGTGATGTGATCCATAACCTTGTATGCCGTAGCATGTAATCGAACTTTGTTGTTGAACTTTGTTATTGACGTTCGTAACGTTGTATGCCGGATGGAGGGGCTTGAGTTTGGTGCTGCTTTCTGTGACGTCATCGGTGCGGGTCATCTTGATCGTGATCAAGAAAAAAAAAAGGAAGTAAATTGCAGGGATCCGAGGAAGAGGGTTGTGACGACAATATTAGGGTAAAAGGCAATAGGCTCTGATACCATAAAAGTTTCCAAAGGCCCACAATTTTGTCTGTCTCATTCCACGAATCAAGCATACAATATATATAGTTACAATGCCTCAATATTAGGCAAGAGATAAACAAGGAAACGAATAATCTAGAATATCTATACAATCTATACTATAAATACATTCTAATAATCCGGGCAAGTGTTTACTGATAAATTCAACACTATAATTTACTTACCAGGTAAGATTTTAGTCCACCAAAACAGTATCGTATGCAACAATTTCTCTGTTAAGCGCTAACCGTGGTAAAAGTCTTCGCCATCACTTATCGATTAAGACTCTCGATTCTTGCCTTAACTCTTACCGTGTAAGATTTTTGGTCATTGTCATATTAATCTGGTAAGGTAATGTGACTTAGTAAGTGCTTACTCGAATAAGCGTTTGATAAACGACCCCTAAAACCACAATGACCCTGTCTATGGATTTTTAGGGTTGAAGGACCCTATTCACAAGTAACCTCAAACCACATGAAGCAAATCTGTAATAAATAAATAAATAAAACTGCGGCCTTCAAACAGGACTGGTATGCAATATGGTCCAAGTTCAAAGATTGATCTCTGTATTTGCAAAAAAAGAAGAAAAAAAAATCTGCATCCATCACACATTCCAAAATCAATGGCATACCTTTCATATCTGTATATTAAACCCTACTCCTTCACACATATCTCATCTCCCTTCTTATCTCTTTCCATAGGCCACTTTTCTTCATCTTTTCTCAGGTGGCCTTATTTTCTCTCTTCCCCTTAAATTAAATCTTTAATATTCAATAACATTCTTGAACTGGGTTCTATTCATTCTACACTATCACTCCTCATATTTCCATCTTTTCTAACCTGGGTTTTTCTTGCTTTAGCTCTTTTTGTTCAAAGATTCAATATTTATAGGAAAAGGGAGAAGGGTTTAATAGATTTACTTTGGATTATTGAATCCAAGATTTTCTTGTTTTTAATCATAGAATACATTTCTATTTAAAGAGGGAGAAGGATTTATCAGATTGAGTTAGATTTCATATTATTTGACCTGGGTTTTTTGTTGTTGCATCTAATTTTGGTCATTTTTGTTGAAAAGGGGAAAAGGGTTTATCAGATTGAGTTAGGTTTCCTATTATTTGACCTGGGTTTTTTGTTATTGCATCTAATTTTAGTCATTTTTGTTGAAAAGGGGAATAGGGTTTATCAGATTGAGTTAGATTTCCTATTATTTGATCTGGGTTTTTTGTTTTTGGATCTATTTTGGTCAAAGATTGGATTTTTATTGAAAAGGGGAAAAGGGTTTATCACCCTCTAAGTTAGATTTCCTATTATTTGATCTGGGTTTTTTGTTTTTGGGTCTATTTTGGTCAAAAATTGGATTTTTATTGAAAAGGGAGAAGGGTTTTATTGTAGATTAAAGAGGAACCCATCTGGGTTTGTGGGTTTGTGATTGGATTAAATTAGGGTTTGATTAATGGGTGCTTTGGATGAGGGTCATTATGGTTTGAAGCTTGGTGGGTCTGTTGAGGTTGATTTTGAGCAAGAAGCAGAGACTATAGCCATTGAAGATGCCGTGAAGGTTTTGTTACAGAGCTTGGGTGAAGATATCAATAGAGAAGGACTTAGAAAGACCCCTCTTCGTGTTGCCAAAGCCCTTCGTGAAGGGACCAGAGGTTTGTTCATTTCACATTATCACCTGTTCTTTAACTTCCATTTTTAAGTTTGCTTTGAATCATGTTACTTGTTAGATTAGATGGCTTTAGGCATTTTCGACCTCTCATAGGAGCGTATGGAGACGCAAGATTAGGGTAGCGGGCTAGTGGTCGGGATCTAGACCCGATAAAAGAAGTGGGAGAGATAAAGGGTAGGCGATGGTGTCGGTAAGTCGGTAGGTAGGTTATCCGAACCCTATGTGTAGTTTCCACACCTTGGTTATACCGGATGCTATTAGTACCCGTTTAATGTCAGAATCAGGTCAAGTCATGGTTTTGGAATATAAAAAAAGTAAGGTTTTGATGTTGATGTGTGATAGGAAATTACTAAGTAATGGTGCATTTAGCGATGTGTAGAGGTGCAATTAGCCTCCCCTTATGCAGGGTAGGCTTGATTATATGCATCGTTCATTATGTTATAATCAGGTTAAATAATTCATTGAAAATGTAAAAAGTAATAAGTCTAATCTTGATGGGGGCTACACTAATTACAAGCTTAGCAAGGGCCATACGCCCATGCCTTTATGGGCTGGGCCACACACGTGCTACAATCACAATTACAATGGGCCTACCTATATCTTTTTTAGCTTTTCCTCCTTATTGTCATACTAAAAAAGGAGCATTTGGTGTGTTTAACCTCTTAGCCACATTCTCTTCGTGTTTACCAAAATAGTACCACGTCCGCAATAGCTCAAAAACACAAAGAAAAAGAATCTGATCGATTTTCTTTTTTAAAAAAAATCTATATTGCTGACCTGTGTCCGCAATTGCGGATCTGGTTTTTTCATAGATGGAAGGAGTGTGCCTTTTAATTAGAAGGCACATGTTTGGAATTCCAAACATGGCTTTCTGCATAAAACTCTCCCTTAGAAGCTTATTGAATAAGCCACTTTTTTATATTATTAAGCTGTACGCTGACCGAATAAGTTGTGTGTCATATTAAGCTAATTAAGCTGCTAACAAATAGATCCTTAACGAAACAATAAAATCTTTCTGGAAAATGCTAACGATTTTTAACTAATCCAGGCTACAAACAGAAGGTGAAAGACATAATCCAAGGTGCATTATTTCCAGAAGCAGGGGTCGAAAACGGAGTTGGTCAAGCAGGAGGATCTGGTGGGCTAGTTCTTGTTAGAGATCTCGATCTCTATTCATATTGTGAATCTTGTTTGCTCCCATTCCAAGTCAAATGTCACGTCGGTTATATCCCATCCGGTCAACGCGTTGTCGGCCTTAGCAAACTCTCAAGGGTCGCCGATGTCTTTGCCAAAAGGCTCCAAGATCCACAACGGTTAGCCGATGAAATTTGTGTCGCTTTTCAACACGTGATCAAACCGACAGGTGTCGCTGTCATTCTCCACTGCTCACACATCCACTTCCCCAATTTCGAGTCGCCGTTTCTAGACTCCAATCATCAGAAATTTGTGAAGGTTCTAGTAAGTTCCGGATCTGGTTCTTTTGAAAAACAAGATTCTCCTACATGGGTTGACTTTTTCGGTCTTCTAAGATATAGAGACATCGATGTAGAAAGAATTCGTTCAAGAAACTCCGTTAAAGATTCATGGTGTCCATCAAGATCCTTCTCCAAGATTGACCCTTCAAGATCTTTAATGGTTACTGCCGTGTCATCAATTTTACGATCTTTAGGTCAAGACCCGTGTAGAAAAGAACTTGTGGGTACTCCTAATAATTTCGTTAGATGGATAACGAAGTTTAAAGATTCAAACTTGGAGATGGAACTCAGTGAGTTGACTCGTATCCCTTTAAGAACAACCATCAGGAACTTTAAAGATTCAAACTTGGAGATGGAACTCAGTGAGTTGACTCGGACCCCTTTAAGAACCACCATTGGGAACTTTAAAGAACACATTAGATCGGAGGTTAACTTATCTTTATGGTCACTTTGTGAACACCATTTACTGCCTTTTTATGGTTTCGTTCACATTGGTTATATATCGGATGAAGAAGTGAATCCGAAAGGGAAATCTGTTCTACAATCAATTGTTCATTTTCATGGGTTCAAACTTCAGGTTCAAGAAAGGCTTACTAGACAGATTGCAGAGAAAGTTGCTCCATTGTTGGGTGGAGATGTGATGGTGGTTGTGGAAGCTAATCATACTTGTATGATTTCTAGGGGTATTGAGAAGTTTGGTAGCAATACGGCTACGATTGCGGTGTTGGGTCGGTTCTTGAACGATTCTGCGGCGAGAACGAAGTTTTTGCAGGGAATTCCTAGGTGTTCTTTGTAACCAACTTGGGTGAATTTTATTCTAGATTTCTAGAAATTTTTCTTGAAAGATATGGGTTTTATATGTACTGGTACTTTATACTACATTTTTGTATTCATATGTGATTCTAATAAGATGAGAAAGATGTCACAATTTATGTGGGCTGCTACTTCTTGTATATGTTTGTCAAAGTAGCTGATATTGATATGTTAGTTGTTGGATGATAAAAACTATATGTTAAAACTTGTAGTGTAATAAATTATATGATCGTGAAAAGTGTCACTTTAACGGTTTGTTGTACATGTATGACATCGTATATATTTTAAAATGACAGTGAGGAGGCAAATTCCCTTTAATTTAATTATTAACTTTTAAATAAGATTTGCATTTGCATAATCAAATAAGAAAACCACAAGACATATATAACTAACCAACAAGACCTTAGCCCCTACACCAATCATGTTGAAATTATTGGAACGTTTTGAGACCTAACGGAAAGAGAGGAGCTTTACAGCATAAAGCCAATCATTGTCGAAGCAAAAAAGAGCAAAAACAAAACAAGACGGTTGTGTGTGTAGTAGAAACGGAAAATTATATCCTTATTGTAGAGTCTTGCCTTGAAGGTGGGGCCTTTGCACGGAAGATTCTTATCTGCGTGCTCGAGAGCATAGCGTACCAAGTCAACAAGAGTCAATTCGGTCGTTTGTTCGCAGTTATCTGAAACCACCCAACAAACACTGAATATCAAAACCAAACCAAATGAACCCAATTGTTAGACAACCAAGGGGGGATAAGGTTGTATATAAAATCTTTTACTTTCAAAAATCTTTTTATAAATAAATACAGTATAAATAAAAGCAGAGTATAAGTATAAATAAATATACAACAATTATATAAACAGATATAATTAAATGCACAGCGGAAATATAAAGAAATAAAGGAAAGAGATAAATGATACCGACACCAAGATTTAGTGATTTACCAACCGGGTAAACCACCAGCCGAGACACTTCCCGACACAATCCAATATAAGTATTCTTTACGGTAGAATACAAACCAAGTACAAAAGAAACGTAACTGATTCTCTAGCTTTTGCTTATGAGATATAATGGATCACACACCCGTTATTCAAACACTTACAAGAGGTGTATAATTTTAATATGGTAATCACTCTTGTATAATATTTATCACTTGGATATTTTTAAAGAGTTTGATCACTTGAGTTGTGTTGCTGATTCAACTAATCGAGAGATTTTAATCTGCTTATTTAACTCAAGGTTTCTTACTCAAAAAAATGTTTTATAAAAATTAATAAGTGATGAGAGGAAGAAAGATTTCAGCAGAGTAATATCAAATGCTGAGATGTGAATTGGTGTGTTTAAGGCTCTCGTCCCCTGCATGTATTTATAGGAGAAATTTTGCAAACACTTTGAAGTATCAACCAATCAGGGAGCCACAACAAAGCCTACATCTTCACTTTTGAGTTGTTGTACAGCTAATGAGATGAGAAGGATGGTTGACCTTGAGAGTTGAACCTAGCTTCCAAAAACTTTCATAATATATTAATAAAACTTAATACCTTTAATTAAAATCAGTATTGGGTTTTAGAAATATCCAAGTAGTATATTATTTTAGGGTGTTTATCATTATTAAATATACACAATAATGACGACGTAAAACTACCGTCTTGAACCCTTCAGATAAAATCTTCGTGTTCTTCAAGAACTGTACACTTGGATAAAATATTAGAAAACAAAGAATGCGGTGTGTTTTGTAATCATCAAAATAAATATGGAGATGTGATTTTATGTGTACCAAAAATATATCACAATATTAAAAGCTGGGTACACTTGCACCAACAATCTCCCCCTTTTTGATGATGACAAACACAACGCTAAACAGGAGAGCATACTCGGTTTCTCTCCCCCTTTTGTCAAAGCAAAAAGGGTTAGGAAAGACGCTATGCTCCCCCTTGAAAGATGCTCCCCCTCAAAATATGAAGTATTTGAGAGTTAGCATTTTCTCAAGGGTTATACTCAAGCATGCCTAAACCAAGTCTTAATTTAAAGAAAGCCTTTTTGTTAAGAGCTTTAGTAAAAATATCGGCCAAATTATCTTCCGAATCAACCTTTTCAAGCACGATTTGGCCTTTTTGAACATTATCTCGTAAAAAGTGATGTCTCAATTCAATATGTTTGGTACGAGAATGTAACACGGGATTTTTGCTTAAGTTAATGGCACTTGAGTTATCACACATAATTGGAATTTTGGTTAGGTGTACCTCAAAATCGGTAAGTGTGTGTTTCATCCAAAGGACTTGAGCACATGCTCTTGCGGCGGCTACATATTCCGCTTCGGTGGTAGACAAAGCTACGGATTGTTGTTTCTTAGAGAACCAAGATACAAGTGAGAGACCTATAAAGGCACATACCTCACTAGTACTTTTTCGGTCAACAATAGATCCACCAAGATCGGAATCGGTGAAACACGTTACTTCTAACTCGGGTTTCTTTGCATACCATAAGCCAAAATTAGTAGTACCTCGTAAATATCGAAAAATACGCTTGACAGCTTCATAGTGAGTTTGTTTAGGTGAAGATTGAAAACGAGCACATAAACATACACTAAACATAATATCAGGTCTACTAGCAGTTAAATATAATAAACTACCAATCATACCACGATAAATCTTTTCATTAAAATCGTTTCCCTCCTCGTCACGAGATAATTGTAAGTTTGTGGTCATTGGAGTTTCAACGGGTTTGACATTTTCAAAGTTAAACTTTTTCAACATATCTTTACAATATTTAGATTGACTAATAAAAATACCAGTTCCACATTGTTTGATTTGCAATCCTAAGAAGTATTTTAACTCTCCCATCATGCTCATTTCAAACTTGCTTGTCATTTTCGCAGAAAATTCATTACACAGTTTTTCATTAGTGGAACCAAAAATAATATCATCAACATATACTTGCACAACTACAATATCATTTTGATCATATTTCACAAATAAAGTATTATCTATTTTACCCATAATATAACCACTTACAATTAAAAAGGTTTTTAATCTATCATACCACGCACGCGGAGCTTGCTTTAAACCATAAAGCGCCTTTTTCAATTTATAAACATGTGTCGGATTTTCAAAATTTTCAAAACCGGGAGGTTGAGAAACGTATACCTCCTCATTTATAATACCATTTAAGAAAGCACTTTTAACATCCATTTGAAACAATTTAAAATCTTTAGCATTTGCAAAAGCGAGAAGCATTCGAATAGACTCCAACCTTGCAACCGGTGCAAAGGTTTCATCATAATCTATACCTTCTTGTTGATTGTACCCCTTGGCAACTAAACGTGCCTTGTTTCGTGTGACTCCACCGTTCTCGTCTACCTTGTTACGGAAGACCCATCTTGTGCCAATAATGGTTTGACTACTAGGGCAAGGAACTAAGTCCCACACATCATTCCTAGTAAATTGGTTCAACTCTTCTTGCATGGCCATTATCCAATCCTCATCTCCTAAAGCTTCATCTATGGTTTTAGGTTCTATGGTTGAGATAAAGGCATGGAAAGCACAATGGGTATGGATTTGTGATCTAGTTGTCCTTTGGTTTAGGTCACCTATAATTTGATCTACGGGATGGTCTCGAGCGGTTCTAAGGTTAGGATCATCTACACCTTGCGGAATAAAACACGGAGGGGCATCACTAGATTCAATATTATTTGTGGAAGGTTGGGTACCTAAATCCAAGGTACTAAGTTGTTGGGCTAAGACTTCTCCCTCACGGATATTGTCATTTGCTAAGGGTGCACTCGGTTTGGGAGGACTCTCGTCAAAGCTAACATTTAGGGATTCTTCTACAACCATGGTCTCCTTATTTAGGATTCTATAGGCTTTGCTATTCCAAGAATAACCTAGGAACACTCCCTCATAGGCTTTGGCATCGAATTTGGTTAGATAGGATTTGGTGTTTAAAATGAAACATTTACATCCAAAAACTTTTAGGTGGGCTAAGGAAGGTTTTCTACCACGGTAAAGCTCATAGGGTGTCTTATTTAGGATACTTCTAATTAGGACACGGTTAAGCACATAGGTCGCGGTAGCAACGGCATCACACCAAAACTTTTGGGGAACTTGATGTTCGTTTAGCATGGTTCTACTCATTTCTTGTAACGTTCTATTTTTCCTTTCAACAACCCCGTTAGATTGAGGTGTTCGAGGAGCCGAAAAATTATGAGTTATACCATGTTTATCACAAAAGGCACCAAATTGGACATCATTATCGAATTCACGTCCATGGTCCGTACGTATGGAAACAATCGTACAACCTTGTTGGTTTTGAATTCGTTTTCCCAAAATTTTAAACTTTTCAAAAGCCTCATTTTTATGTCTCAAAAATAAAGTCCAAGTATAACGGGAATAATCATCCACAATAACCAAAGTGTAAAAATTTCTTCCAAAACTTTGAATCGCCATAGGGCCAAAAAGATCCATATGTAAAAGTTCTAAAACTCTTTGAGTTGAAATCACATTTTTTGATTTATGAGAAACGTGATGTTGTTTGCCGACACGACAAGCATCACAAAAATGATTATCAAACTTTAATTTTGGAAGGTCACTCACAAGCTCCTTATTTTTTAAGTTTTGAATTAATCTAAGATTAGCGTGACCCAAACGTCTATGCCATAAAGTAGAATTATCATAAACAGAAGATAAACAAACATTTTCATTTACAACAGTTTTA
The DNA here is from genome assembly GCA_033807775.1 of Saussurea involucrata. Taxonomy (NCBI): domain Eukaryota; kingdom Viridiplantae; phylum Streptophyta; class Magnoliopsida; order Asterales; family Asteraceae; genus Saussurea; species Saussurea involucrata. Next base: position 229,084,375 of record CM066314.1, read on the forward strand.
CAAATATATAAATTTCCTTTTACAAAACCATTTAAAAGAACTTTGCCGTTTTTTAAGATTTTACAAGAATTTTCTTCAAACAAAACAGTTATACCATTTTTACAAAGTTGGCGAACACTTAGCAGGTTAAAGTGTAAATTATCAACATGATTAACATTAATAAATTTAACATTATTGCAAGAAACTGTACCTCTCCCAATTATCTTTCCTTTGGAATTTCCTCCAAAAATTACCTGTCCACCATCACATGACTTATATGATGAAAAGAGATTGCTATTTCCGGTCATGTGACGTGTGCAACCACTATCGAGAATCCAGTCCATATCAAGGTTTATCTACAATAATAAGGATGTAACTTTTATGGTCCCCATTTCTCGTGGGTCCTTCTTAATTAGTTTCAAGATGACAACAACAAAAATATATAAAGGACTTAGAGTCTTTTATATATATAAGTAAGACAAAAGAATTGAATAGAATATATATAAATATATGTATGATATACGTATATATGAGGTATATATATATAAGTAAATAGAAAGTCAAACCTAATATATAAACAATAAAAAATTTAAACAAAACAAATATATATATATGTAGTACGTATATATGTATATATAAACAAAAAGTACATACAAAAGTATATTATTTATATATAATACATATAAGAAAATATATTATATATAGAATTAAAAAGAACTGCATATATATGTAACATATTTAAAACCATAAACGCATACCACCGGGATTATCATTATTAAACATTCCTTTTGGAATCCATTTATTTACCATTTTAATTTTGCGATTGTATTTATCATACACATAAAAAGAAGCATTTATATTCGCATTATTTTTCGGTCTAGAATATTTATCATGGTACATGCGAGCATACGGTTTTCTCGGTATATATTTTACATTATTCATTTTAGCTACATACGGAGGTTTTTGCACATATCGATTTCTTGTATTTACTTTAGGTGATTCAAAATATCTTTTAATTGGCATACAAGAACATTTTTCTTTGCAAGCATCGGAACCAATACATTTTCTACATTTTATACGGTTAGACATATTTAGCATGTTAAGAACTTTTTCATTACTACTTTGAAATGCTTTAGCTAATAGATTGTCCTTTTCATATGAATCGCATTTAGCTTTTAAACATGCATTTTCATTTTTAAGAATATCACATTTTGTACATATAATATCTTCATGTGTCTTTTTATTTAAACATGCAATTTTTTTATTTAGAATATCACAAGATTTACAAAAATCCTTTTCACCTAATTTAGTTTCTAATTTAGCAATTATATCCATATCATTTGCAGATTTTTGTTTACCGTCATTAATTTTCTTTTCACATGCAGATATGGTTTCTTTTAATTTTGAGATTTCATCTTGATACCTATTTGCAAGAGCGGCCATGTCATGGAATGATTCATATAATTCGTCAAGATTATTTTCATCTTCATTTTCATAATCACTAGCGTAATCTGAGTAACAAGATTTTACCTCGTCGTCGCTTTCGGCCATAAGACAAATAGCTTGATATTCGTCTTCTTCTTCGCTTCCACTCCACGAGCCTCCAACGAAGGCTTTATCCTTTTTATTTTGAAATTTGTTCTTTTTAGGACACTCGTTGGCATAGTGGTCTTTATCACCACATGAGTAGCAATAACCTCTCTTTGGTTTGGCTTTTTCGTCGTCACTCGAGTCGTCATTTTTCTTCACTTTATCTTATCTTTTATGGAAGTTGCGACTCCGGTTTTCACCGCCACGACGGTAGTTACCGTTTCTTTGAAATCTGCTATTTTTAGAAAATTTATTGTTAGTAAAAAATTTAGGGAAGTTTCTTACCAACATAGCGACTTCGTTGAGTTTATCGGATTGATCTTTTGAAGTGCTAGCTTCCTCCTTTTTCTTTTTGTCATTCGGAGTTGAGACATTAAGAGCGATCGATTTCTTTTTGACTTGCTCCCGATCTTTGTTTCTTTTAAGTGCAATTTCGTGCACTTTAAGATTGCCGACGAGATCGTCGAGCTTCATTAGGGAGAGATCACGGGAGTCTTCTAATGATGTAATCTTTTCCATCCACTCCGAAGGAAGTGCTCGGAGGATTTTCCTTACGTAATCTTCATTAGGATAAGTGCGACCTAATCCTTTCAAAGTAGTCATAATGAGGTTAAAACGTTTAAACATTGAGTCGATTGACTCATCTTTTGACATTTCAAATAATTCATAATCATGAACTAAAATGTTTATTTTAGAACTTTTAACTTGTGTGTTTCCACGATGAGTGTTGTTTAAACTTTCCCAGATTTGATTAGCAGTTTTATATGTATACACTCTTTCAATTTCATCAGTAGTTAAAGCAGCATATAATATATTCTTAGCTTCAAAATTTAAACAGACATGAGATTCTTCAGCGGGAGTCCATTCTTTTAAAGGTTTATCAACAATAAGATCATCTTTTACAATAGTAGGATTAAAATTCCCATTTTCTATAATATCCCAAATTCTTTGATTTTTGCCACGAACGTGACATTCAAATAGTTCGGCCCAAATGCCAAACTTTTCAGTATCTATCATAGGAGGTTTTGAAAACATAATATTAGTTTGTTGAGCCATTAAAAAATATTTAAGCAGAAAATTTTGAAAGCTCTGCTCTGATACCAATTGTTAGACAACCAAAGGGGGGGGTAAGGTTGTATATAAAATCTTTTACTTTCAAAAATCTTTTTATAAATAAATACAGTATAAATAAAAGCAGAGTATAAGTATAAATAAATATACAACAATTATATAAACAGATATAATTAAATGCACAGCGGAAATATAAAGAAATAAAGGAAAGAGATAAATGATACCGACACCAAGATTTAGTGATTTACCAACCGGGTAAACCACCAGCCGAGACACTTCCCGACACAATCCAATATAAGTATTCTTTACGGTAGAATACAAACCAAGTACAAAAGAAACGTAACTGATTCTCTAGCTTTTGCTTATGAGATATAATGGATCACACACCCGTTATTCAAACACTTACAAGAGGTGTATAATTTTAATATGGTAATCACTCTTGTATAATATTTATCACTTGGATATTTTTAGAGAGTTTGATCACTTGAGTTGTGTTGCTGATTCAACTAATCGAGAGATTTTAATCTGCTTATTTAACTCAAGGTTTCTTACTCAAAAAAATGTTTTATAAAAATTAATAAGTGATGAGAGGAAGAAAGATTTCAGCAGAGTAATATCAAATGTTGAGATGTGAATTGGTGTGTTTAAGGCTCTCGTCCCCTGCATGTATTTATAGGAGAAATTTTGCAAACACTTTGAAGTATCAACCAATCAGGGAGCCACAACAAAGCCTACATCTTCACTTTTGAGTTGTTGTACAGCTAATGAGATGAGAAGGATGGTTGACCTTGAGAGTTGAACCTAGCTTCCAAAAACTTTCATAATATATTAATAAAACTTAATACCTTTAATTAAAATCAGTATTGGGTTTTAGAAATATCCAAGTAGTATATTATTTTAGGGTGTTTATCATTATTAAATATACACAATAATGACGACGTAAAACTACCGTCTTGAACCCTTTAGATAAAATCTTCGTGTTCTTCAAGAACTGTACACTTGGATAAAATATTAGAAAACAAAGAATGCGGTGTGTTTTGTAATCATCAAAATAAATATGGAGATGTGATTTTATGTGTACCAAAAATATATCACAATATTAAAAGTTGGGTACACTTGCACCAACAGTTTGGTTCACATCTTTGAACTTGGGTTAAAAGGTATATTTGGGATTATGAAAATATAAGATTCCATTCCATCAAAATCCCAACTTATTGTGAAGGAATGTTGAAATCCTTTATTTGTGGAATTTGGTGGAATTTGAAGATTCATTCTTTAAAAAAGAATGAGCTAAACGAATGAATGGAATTTGGTCAAAGGAATTCAACATTTTGATTCCATCACAATCTGCGAACCAAACACCATAATCAGCCGGCCCAACCTAGTTCCATTGGTTTTTTGTGCTATATTTCGTAACTATAATTAATTTATATTTAATTTCAAATTACGATAATTATTCTATGCCACCGTTAGATAAAATATATGAGTCCGCCTCTGATCTGCAAATAAGTTTTAAAAAAAAAACCTTTTTACGAATTCTCCATGAGACACGCCTTTCGTCATCCAGCGCTTGATCATCTCCAGATTTTCGGATAAGTCATTAGAAAAGCTTCGAGTGTCGTACAAGCAGAAAGAATTTGAACTTTTTGGTATCATGTACTCCTGGAGAAAGAAAGTTCCATTCGCGCTGCATGAATTAACTGTAACAAACAAGATTATTAGTTTTGTCCAAATAATCGATATATTGCAAGTAAACCCGGAATTATGAGCTAAAGATTACATGTAACTTGGGCCCTTTGTGGTGCAAATTTGTCATATTCAAACGCCCTCGAAATCCTGTTTATGAGACTACTTTTCCCAGATCCTTTTGGACCGATCAATAGAAGTGTTGTTGTTTTTGGCACATTGTAGTCGCTCATCGTCATGCCACCTACATTTTCTACCCATGATCCAGGGGTATAGCTGGAAAAAACACCAAAAAAGGTTCTCAAAAAGGATCATAGCCTTCGATTCGACATAATAACAAATGTACGTTATTATATGACTTTCCAGAAAAGGAAAATAACATTTCATCTTAAATTCGAAAATCACATTATAACCAACTGCAGAGAACAAATGTATCAATGTTTCTAAGAAGCTCGAGATTTTAGAGTCTGAAATGTACAAACTCATAAAGATCCTAATGGATGGTACAAGTAACGGGGGCATTTAGGTACATAACCTTAGGGAACGGTTTAAATAAGAAGACTAGATATCGTGAGAACTGAGAAGGTAAGAAAGGAAGGTTCATATATGAATAATTAAAAAAATCTATTTGAAGATACATGTGAACCAATGTTACCGAATAGTTCTATGGGTTCACTATTGACATATTCATCTTCAAATTTATTTTTTGAATGATTCACATATAAACATTCGTTACTTACCTACTGCCGATATTTATGCTTCCTATTTGAACCACCCGTAGAAACCTTAAATGAGATTTAAATTAAATTTATGACCTACGGACCTATTAAAAGAAAGATGGCCGATTTATATAAAATGTCATTTAACATTATATACTTAACTATTTCGTAAGGTAAATGTAACAATTAATAACTTCATTTTTTGTAACCATGGGTTTCCGGACCAGCTTACACGCATTGACTAATACTCGGACGACCATGAAAGGCCCGGATAAACCTCCATGGCCTTAGGCTTAATCAGTGAGCCACAACCCAAGTGGTTAGCATAACTTCAAGGCTGTTTGGCAGTTGCTGAATGGTTTGGTGGTCAGAATCATTAAGAGGCTCTTATGATATAGTGCAAAATGAACTATGGTTGTTTGGTAATTGTTTAAAATGAAACCAGGGCACTGAATGGTTAAGGAAGGCCTAATATACAAAATCATTCAGAGGGTTTTAGAACCATTAAGAGGCTGACTTTTTTTTGCCAAATAAGATTTACCTCTTAGTGATTCAGAGGTTGCCTCTTAATGGAACTATTAAGAGGTAAACAAACAGCCCCATCTCAACTAATGATTGGGGCGAAAACTACATCAAGCTTTGCTTTAATTCCTATTTAAATCTATGTAACAAAGTTTCAACCTATTTTGATCTGGTTACCAGCCAGCATGGATACCAAACACCAATCATACCATTTATGAAAGATTTACCATATCATCAAATGTTACAAAATCACAGTAACGATATACCTCAAAACTTTGCTTTTAGCCACCGCCATGTTCTCAACCCGACGATTCAACTCATCGTAATTCTCAAGAACTTGTGCATAAACATTGCGCATTTGCTTTTCATTTGCTTCAACTTCCAAGCGTTTATACGAATCTCTTTGTTAGAGTATTAAAATGTCAATATGTAAAGTTCAGGGTCTTTTATGTAATTAGCTGTAACTTCTCTTTGTATAAATAGGCTTTTAGGGTTCCTTGTCTAGGTTAGACACTTTACTTGTATTACTCTCTTATTATATGAAAACGGCCGATTCAGCCATCTCTTGTGTCTCTCTATCAATCGACTCTACAATTCTAACATGGTATCAGAGCTCTAGGTAAGCCTCCTCAACCTCTTTTCAAATCTGCACCTTTGTTACTATTGTTTTTCTTTGCTGCACTCGTTTTGGCCTCAGAAATCTCGTTTCTGGTGTTATTTTGGCAAATTATCAAGCTTTAAAGTTGTCCAGAACACCATCACGAACCTTCGTACCAATTTTCAAACTAAACCGACCTGTTTTGAAAAAACCCGACTCAAGAACATCAAAAATTCATCGTTGTCGCAACCTTCACATTCATCGTTGTCGCAACCTTCACATTCATCGTTGTCGCAACCTTCTCATATTCATCGTTGTCGCAACCCTCTATCTTGTGAACAGTACCAAGTCGCAACCCTCAGTTGCGACTTCACCTCAAATCGCAATACTCAATTGCGACTTCACTCGTGAACAGTACCAAGTCGCAGTTCTCACTTGCGACTTCATTCCCAAATCGCAACCTTCAATTGCGATTTCACTCGTGAACAGTACCAAGTCGCAGTCCTCAATTGCGACTTCATTCTCAAATCGCAACCTTCACTTGCGATCTCACTCGTGAACAGTTCAAGTCGCAATCTTCTCTTGCGACTTCTTTCCCAAATCGCAACCTTCACTTGCGACTTCGTCCCAAGTCGCAACCTTCACCTGCGACTTCAGCCCCAAGTCGCAACCTTCCTTGCGACTTCATCCTCAAATCGCAATCCTTGCTTGCGACTTCAGTCTCAAATCGCAATGGCTCTCAATCTCGGTCATTCCAACCCTATCTCAGTTGTTCTCAATGGGACCAACTACGTTCTGTGGCATCATCATATGTCCATCTTCCTTAAGTCTCAGGGTCTCTACACCTACGTCACCGGTATATCTACTCTTCCGGTTCCGAAGGATAAGGAAAATGAAGCTGACTTCGCGAAACGTATGAATGATTGGGACATTGCAAATGCTCGCGTTCTTGGTTATATAAACGCTTCCACTACCACTGAAATCAATCAACAGTTCCTAGGCTATACCACCGCAAAAGAGCTATGGGACTTTCTTGCAAATAGGTACACCTCTACAGGTCTCTCTCATCAATATCAACTGTGGACCACCTTTCAGAACAAACGGCAACTGCCTGATCAATCTATAAACTCCTATGTCTCTGAGATGCAAGCTCTTAGAGATCATCTGAACTTGGGTGCGCCTCAAGTTTTTGATGACACTGCTCAGAAATTTACAGCCTACTTCAACCAACTGCACCTAACTACTATTCTCATGGGTCTTACTGACCGTTTTGAGAATGTTCGAGCCTCACTTCTGCATCGACATCCTCTGCCTACCCTTGAACAAGCTATCACTGAATTGCTAAGCGAAGAAACCCGTCTTCAACAGCGATTTCCCCTACCATCAGGCTCTGTGCTCTACACTCCCAGCTCAGGGAAATCGAAAGGAAAATGGGGTAACCATGATCAGTCCAGATCTGCAAGCAAAGGGAATAACAGTGAATGCACCTTTTGTCACTCCACTTCCCATCTGCTTCTCAACTGCCCAATTAGAAAATGTCGCTGGTGTGGAATTACACAGCCTCGTCACTATGCTTCTGACTGTTTGAAATGTCCATACCCAAAGCACTCAGGTAATCAAAAACAACAGTTCAAGTCGCAACCCATTGCTGGCTCCATCACTCAGGAGTACCCATCATCAGCACCTGCAGCACCGAACAACAACCAATCACCATCTGATCTCATGGAACTCATGCGCCGAAACCAAGAGCTCATGGAACAGCTCATGACAGGTTCTACGGGTATGAACTCTGGCTGCAATGCAACCACACCAGGTAACCCTTGGCTTTTTGATTCTGGATGTTGTAATCACATGACACCAAAGGCAGAAGGTTTTGTCTCTAAACAACCTTCCAGCCTGTTCTCGTCTGTCCGCACTGCTGATAACACTCGCTTACCGGTTTCCTTCAGTGGAACGGTTTCTACACCTGATATTCAATTACCTGATGTGATGCATATACCAAACTTATCACTGAGCCTGATTTCTATCACTCAGCTTATGGAAGCTGATCTAATAGTCTTATTTCATTCTACTGGTTGTGTTGTGCAGGATCCCAAGACCAAGCAGATCCTTGGAATAGGCCGTAAAGTTGGTCGGATGGTTGAAGTGGTCTATCTCCGCCTTCCGTTACCTGCATCCAATTTTGCTGCTTCAGTTTCCAACACCCCGTCTTTTGAGCTATGGCATGCACGCTTAGGCCACTTATCTTTAGCTAGGATGAAAGTTTTAGCTAGTTCAGGACTTTTGGGAAACATTTCCTCTGAACATGTCTCTTGTCTATCTTGTCAACTTGGAAAACATCATGCTTTACCTTTTCAAATTAATGATTTTAAATCCGCTTCTGCCTTTGATCTTATTCATTCTGATGTATGGGGACCAGCACCACACCCCTCTATGGGAGGTGCCCGATACTTTGTAATCTTTATTGATGATCATACTCGTTTTACATGGATTTATCTTATGAAAAACCGCTCCGAATTACCCAAAATCTACATCACATTTGCTCGCATGATTCTAACTCAATTTTCCAAACCCATAAAGATTCTTCGCGCGGATAATGCCATGGAATACAAAGAATCATCTCTTCTTTCTTTTCTCCAATCTCAAGGCACTCTCTCTCAATACTCTTGCCCTGGCACCTCTCCACAAAATGGTCGTGCCGAACGCAAACATCGTCACATCCTTGACACTGTTCGTACTCTACTAATTTCAGCCAAGTGTCCAGAACGCTTTTGGGGTGAAGCAGCCTTCACGGCTGTCTACACCATCAACCGACACCCGACTCCCATCTTCAATCAAAAGTCTCCGTATGAAACTCTCTATGGAGTCTCGCCTCCCTATGAACTCCTCAAAGTGTGGGGTTGTGCTTGCTTTGTTCAGCTACAACCTCATGAACACACCAAACTTGAACCTCGTTCTCGCCTGTGCTGCTTCCTAGGCTACGGAATTGAACATAAAGGATATCGTTGTTGGGATCCAATCTCTAAGCGACTTCGTATATCCAGGCATGTCACCTTCTAGGAACATCTTCCCTTCTCCACGGTGTCCAAATTTCAGGACCCTATCCCTTCTTCCACTTCCTTCTTTACTGACACATCTATCCCTCTAGACTCTCTCCAGTTAGATCCTCTGTTCTCCCCATCATTTGATCCACCAACTTTCGCATCACCTGAACCCTCTATTAACTCGTCTGAGCCTTCACATGAACCTTCCGCATCCGCATCACCTGAACCCTCTATTAACCCGTCTGAGCCTTCTCCTGAACCGTTCGCATCTTCTACATCAACTCCCCGGCCTACTTCTGAACCTCTGCCTGTACCATCTATACCTGCTGACCATGATCAATCATCTACACCAACTCCCCGGCCTACTTCCGAGCCTTCTGCAGAGTCTATGGATCCTACCACCTCCCAACCATCAGATGAGGTAAGACGCCCCAATCGGGTAAGACAAGTTCCTACTCACCTTCGTGATTATCATTGTTATGCTACCTTGCTGTCTACTCATGAACCCACCTCTTATAAGGAAGCAGCTTCTAATCCTGTCTGGCAGCAAGCTATGACAGAGGAACTTCAGGCTCTCGACAGAGCAAAAACATGGGAATTTGTTCCTCTTCCACCAGGCAAGTCTCCCATTGGTTGCAAATGGGTCTTCAAAATCAAAACCAAGTCTGATGGATCCATCGATCGCTATAAAGCTCGCCTTGTGGCCAAAGGCTTCAATCAAGAATATGGCATTGACTACGAAGAAACGTTTGCTCCTGTGGCTCGTGTCACCTCAGTTCGCAGTCTTCTAGCCATCGCTGCCACCAAGAAATGGCCCCTATATCAGATGGACGTCAAAAATGCTTTCCTAAATGGCGATCTCGAAGAGGAAGTCTACATGAGACTACCCCCTGGTGTGACCTCTCGACAGGGCAATGTCTGTCGCCTTCGCAAGGCCCTCTATGGTCTCAAACAAGCTCCTCGTGCCTGGTTCGAAAAATTCAGCAATACTGTTCTATCTTTGGGTTTTTCTCCGAGTAACTACGATTCTGGTTTGTTCACTCGGAATTCTGCCACATGTACTATCTTACTTCTGCTGTATGTTGACGATATGATCATTACAGGCAGTGACTCTACAGGTATCCTTCATCTCAAAAAGTCTCTCAGCTCCTGTTTTGAGATGAAAGATCTCGGCAAGCTCCACTACTTCCTTGGCCTTGAAGTTTTGTCAGACCCCTCAGGCATCTATCTCTGTCAAGCCAAGTACGTATCAGATCTATTATCCAGGGCCGGGATCACTGACAACAAGGTTGCTTCTACACCTATTGAGCAAAATCTGCATCTTGCTCCGAATGCTGGAACCCCGCTGAAAGACCCGACACGGTACCGTCAACTTGTTGGCTCTCTAGTCTATCTAACTGTTACTAGACCAGATCTTGCCTATGCCGTTCACATTGTTAGCCAATTCATGGCTGCACCATGCTCAGATCACTATGTTGCTGTCCTTCGTATACTTCGGTATCTCAAAGGAACCATGTTCCACGGTCTTCATTTCTCATCCAAGTCATCATTACAGCTTCGTGCCTTCTCAGATGCTGACTGGGATGGTGACATAACCGACCGTCGCTCCACCACCGGCTATTGCTTTTTTCTTGGAGACTCTCTTATCTCTTGGCGCAGCAAGAAACAATCCCTGACAGCTCGCTCCAGCACCGAGGCTGAGTATCGAGCCTTAGCCGACACCACTCAAGAACTCGTATGGCTCCGTTGGCTACTCTCTGATATGGGTGCTCATCAGTTCTCACCAACACCCTTATGGTGTGACAACACCAGTGCCATCCAGATTGCTCATAACGATGTCTTTCATGAGCGCACAAAACACATAGAGATTGACTGCCACTTCACTCGTCAACATGTCCTCCGCAAGACTGTTAAACTTTTTCCAATCTCCACCATTGATCAGACGGCCGATATCTTCACCAAAGCTCATCTACCAGGGCGCTTCCGGGCTCTCGTTTCCAAACTCAACTTGTCTCATTCTTCCCCTACTTGAGTTTGAGGGGGGATGTTAGAGTATTAAAATGTCAATATGTAAAGTTCAGGGTCTTTTATGTAATTAGCTGTAACTTCTCTTTGTATAAATAGGCTTTTAGGGTTCCTTGTCTAGGTTAGACACTTTACTTGTATTACTCTCTTATTATATGAAAACGGCCGATTCAGCCATCTCTTGTGTCTCTCTATCAATCGACTCTACAATTCTAACACTCTTAAACTCGTAACACCAGATTCCCCAAATACGGATTCGTTATTATCTTCCGTCGTCTCGAAACTCATGGCACCTTGCCTGAAACAAATCATCTTATTATTCAGGATTCATCTACATTTCTCAGTTCAAAACATTCAAAAATTCTACACAGAAAATTAAACCTACCATGAATTCGGTTTTTTACTTAAACGATCAGCGACTTGCTTTCTCATGGTCAATATGTTTTCGGATTCCGGAAGAGAAAACGTATAGGCGCCCATTGGTGATCGAGAATTGAAGTGACGGGGAATTGAAGCTAAATGATATGGCTTCCGATTCCTTCGCCGATAACGTAGACGGTGGCGGAGGGAGGTACTGGTTCTCAACAGAATTGCAGAATTGAGTTTGGCCTTTTTCGGAATTTGGTTTAAATTGCAGAAATTTCCCCCAAGGTTTTAGTACATGACAACCTGAACCCCTTATGCATGTTTTGTTTACGTAATTTAAGGTTTAGGGTTTAATTTAGCGTCTGATTTAAAGAACATACGTGTAAGTATTAGGAATTCCTCTTCCAACTCGTCCTAGAATGGGCGTTATGGCAAAGAACAAGAAGAAAACAAAAGGAGAAATTTGTCCAATAGTTACAAAAGGTTGGGTTTCGGTGATAAGTGTCAAATATGGTGAGAAGCTTGGGAAGTGGTTATCAACCGTTGGATGAGAAATGGACAAACATTAGGATGAGATATACCAAGATAAGATGCACCGAGATGCACTGGATCAATTCTCTCCCAAGGCGCAATTCATGGGAATGTATTTAATTAAAAGTGATCAACGGTATAAAAATACTTCTCACCAAAAATGACGTTTCTCACATCATCTCATGCCTAGTCACAAATGGTGGAAATCTTGGGATTTCAATGATGGCTCGTATGAAAATTTGAGCCAACATGAGAAGTGAATCTGAATCCTTGATCACTTTTAATCTCAAACCCATCCATAAATCGTATTTGATACGGGGATTGACCTGGTACATCTCATCCTAATGCGCATCTAATGGTTGATAACCACTTCTCACGCTTAGCACGTTAGCTCAACTTCTCATCAGAACCTAACCCTATCAATAATAGGCGAAAGATCGTGTGAGAAGTTGAGTTAACGTGAGAAGCTTGAGAAGTGAATTTGAACCATTGATCGATTTTAATCAAATACCCTCCCATGAATTGCAACTTAAAATGGAATTGATCTGGTGCATTTTGGTGCATCTTATCTCGGCGCATCACATCCTAATATGTGTCCATTTTTCACATGGACGGACCTACAGTGGTGCCAACGTTGGCATGCGTTACCATATTGTTTCTCAGTCGTAAGGTAAAAAAATTAGTGAAAAGGTGCAATCGTATCGTTTTAGAAGGTGCAACAGTATTATTTTAGAACTGCAACCATATCTCGTAATCAAACAAAAAACCGAAAAAAAACTCTTAAATCAACAAAAAAAAACCAAAGTCTCTAGAAATCGATATAAAAACTTAAATATCGCTCGAAATAAAGCAAAAATACTTTAAAAATCTTTCGAAATGGTGGAATTAGGCTAAAAACATATTGCACGATATTGAACGTTGGTAAAAAGATGAAGACACGTCAATAAAAACAATATGTGTAACAACCCAAAAACTTCAACAGACATAACATAGATAAATAATCTCCAAAACGGGTCCCAATTATATAAAGGATTCATAAACAAAACATTAAAGTCTGAACAATTCAAAATTTGCAGCGAAAAGGTATTCTATCCACAGCCGAGAAATCTATCTAGGCAGTACAAAAAATTTAGCTATAGAGTTCCTCGCTAAAGTCTTCATCTCTAAGCTCAAGCCATCTCTTTACCTTTGCTCGAAGCACCACTAGTGTGCTTCCCTGAAAATAGTTAATTTTGAAAAGTGAGGGTTAGACCAAACGGTCTAGTGAATTTCCTTCAAAGCGGTTTTAACAACAAGTATAAATCATTTGTTTAATAAATCATGCATCTCAACATAAAACTCCATACATGGGTACTTGCACAGTGCCCAAGCAGACTCCCTATTACCCGAATAAGAAGGAAACGAATTACATCCTACCGATTCATAACAAACTCCTACGGAATCGTTGGATCCCAAGGTACAATGATCCCACTATGCGACCCGACTCCACATAGCATATACACATAGCTAACAATAAATCACAATGCGTGACATCTTTACAAACCGTTCAATCATGCTAAATAAGCCTTTCTAAAACATACTTTCATGCAAAAATTTATATAAGCTTGTAAACAAATCATACTCGTAAAACATACCATGATCAGTAAAAATATTTAACTTCTCGTTCCACGTAAAAAGGGTTAAGAGAACTCACCTAATTGTAGTGATTTTCCTACGCGCACGACACTCTCTTGAACGAGCCGGTATGACCCGAACACCTAAAGCATACCATCAAACCTCAGCAAACAAACTATCCTGACAGAACTACCGGACACATAAACTGTCTGGGACCTGTTATTTACCAGAAACCTCTATCCGGTCACCCGCTATCCGGACGAATATCCGGTAACACCACCCAGAAAGCCATCCGGTAAAACAATCCGGAGACATCCGATCTCTTACTGGCCCGGACGCGATTGTCCGGAGACTCATACTATCCGGGTACCAGCATTTACCCGGAGACCCTCACTATCCGAACCCCAACTTTACTTGGACACTCACGCTATCCGAATGGGGCGATTACCGGATAGTCGCTCTAAGTCCCTAAAAATCGATTGTGAGTGCAGTTTAGCCTTAACTTTTGATAGATATCTGATTGTGGTTACGTTTCTGACTTAACAGCTAATTAGCCAATCTTTTACCTCTTTTAAGGATCCAAATTCACCCAAAACCCACAAAAGCTTAACCAAGAGAGAACACGGTGTTCAACCACTAAAACACCCAAATCCCTTGATTAAGAAGGCATACACTAAACAAATCAAAGGAAGGAATTGAGGCTTACCAATTTGAGCTCTCTTGATCGAAATTGTTGCCGATTGTTACTCCCTTCTCCCTTTCTCGTTTCTTTTCTCAGCCACCAAACACAAGAACAATGTGGAATAATGTGAGGTGACCAAGGGATTGGCTCCCTTATATACCTTCCATTAATTTCCCTTTTTGGTCCCTCATGCTTTTCCCTTATTACATTATGGCCACAAGACTTTCATTTATTAAACTAATTTTTCGATTGTTACAATATGAAATAATATGGTACCCCACGCACGAAAAAAATTCTTGGACTCATCCCTGATTTCTTATCCAATGGTTAATAACTATTTATCATGTTTCTCACGTTAACCTCAACTTTTCATCAGAACTCAGCCCATCAATGATATCCCACAAATATTGGATTTAAAAATCTCATTGGTTGTAGTTAGTATTTCATAAAATTCCATAAGATTTATTTGTAATAATGTTTTAAAATATGTTAGAAAACATTCTTTTTAATAACCGATCAATAAAAGTTAATCTAATTATTTTAGTAATTATTTATAAAAGGATTGCTATTTGCTACCCATAGGCCATAAGACCTATTAAATTTCATATCCCTATTTTTACGCTTATAGTGCCTAGAGCATCTCCAACATTGGCATAAAAAAAAACATTAAAAACATCAATTTTGGTGGACCCAACACCAAAAAAATACTTTAACTCCAACCATACTCGAAAAAAAACACTAAATTTATAGACCTCACATTAAAATAACATATTTTATTTACTATCAACTATTTATATGTATATATATATGTTAATTATATAATACTTAAAAGTTAAAATAAATATTATAGAAAAGTGAATATGAAAACCATACGCCATATTTGCAGTACGAATTTCTTGGACGGCATATTTTTTTTTCAGTTTGGCGTGTAATTGGAGTGAAACAAACGGCAAAAAGTTGGAAATGGCGTATGGTTGAAGATGCTCTTAAGCTAATTTATTTATACTTCTCTAATTTCTTTTATTTCCGTTTTACATCTTGTTAACATATATGACATGTATTAATTAAAATCCATTAAAGAAATATCTATATCATTTTACAAATTATATTATTAAAATAGTCACATCAGTATTTTTTTTAAATGAATTAAAAGAAATACAACAAAGTAATAAGAAAATCACAACGACAAGACGGATAACCAACAAGACATTGTCCCCTACACCAATCGATGTTGAAATTATTGGATCGTTTTGAGACCCAACAGAAGGAGAGAAACTTATAAGTTAGCTTTTGACCATTCAAACAGGACTTTCCCGATAAACACAAAAGATAAACTAGCTTATGGTTGCCAAAAGATGGCCTTAATTCATTTCCATGGTTTCTTAAACACTGAAAGCTAGTAAAAAGATAGAAACTTTCTTACGCGTAATCAGTTATTTCATACAATTTACTCGTTTCTAAATAGACTGAAATTTGTTTACCAAATGTGTCGAATACTCTTCCAATCTATTTTGATGCTTGGTTCAGGAATGCTTTCGCCACGAGCTTTGGGAGAAACAAGAATCGCAACAATGAGGATTAGTAAAGCTAATATCGGTAGAAAACATGCCCATAGCTGAATCCAATCCTGCAACATATATGCATTCTTAGAGTCAGATCCTATCTCGTTGTAGGATTTACTTGGTTTGTTTTGATTTAGTTATAATTAACAATCGTGCATCATTGTCGAAGCAAAAAAAGCACAACTAATAATATATCATTATTGCAGTCTTGCCTTGAAGGTCAGAGGTAGGTCTTTGCACGGAAGATTCCTATCTGCGTGCTCGAGAGCATAGCATACCATGTCAACAAGAGTCAAATCGGTTGTTTGTTCGCCGTTATCTGAAACCACCCAACAAACACTGAATAACAAAAACCAAATCAAATGAACCCAGTAAATCTTATACAAAGCAGTTTGTGGAGGGTATGATGGAATGATTAATTTGGGCTTGTGGGCATGGACCCATCATATTATATAAAACAAGACACTTTCTTTTATAATCCCATTAATTACTATTTAATACCTATAACCAAACACCCCCTAAAATAACCACACGCACAAAAAATCAGCCACCAATTAAATCGTGATATGCAAATTTGTATTTTCGGGCCAGAATACCCAACTTGAATGGAGACTCACCTGGAATGTCAAACGTTTGTTTACTTGGATGAACACCGAGAAGCTCTCCCAAATAAACACAAACACGTGCACGTTCAGAGAGTTCAAGTAGATCTCCATGTGTGATTGCAATAGCAGGTTTATGATCTGAAACATAAGTGAAAAGACCAAATGGGTCATTGGCCAACAAAATACCCGAGTTACTGGTAGAATTCAGCCTCTCAAGAGGTCAAGGGTTCAAATCTCAATAAAGCCGAGGAGTGCAAATAACCGTATATATATATATATATATATATATATATTATATACTTCTAAAAGAATAAGTGAAAATAAAATCACTCCCTGTTACCTCTGAAAGACAAAAATGGTGAATTGAAAAGTTCAGCAACCATTTCTGTATACCGTGTGTCTGCTCCATAGCTATCCATACATTGCAGAACCGATAGCCCGTTTACCACAAATATAACAAAGTTAACCGTCCTTTTTTCATAGCAGACGAGTTCATGTTGACGCGCTTTTCTCTTCATTCTCGCCTGTGAACTTGGACTATCCGAGGCACTATCATAAGAAAACACCATTTTTGATAAGCACACACACACACACACATATATATATATATCACTATTCACTAGGATGATCTACCAAAGGATCATTGGTCCAACATGTGGTAAAGGGTACAAGTCTCACCAAATGTAAGGAGTGAGTTTTGCCATGTATAAAGATTATATAAGTTAAAAAAAGGGAAAAATCCAGAAAAACCAAACAATTTACCTTATTAAGTCCTTGAACTGTCTTTTTCAAGGAATAAACCAATTGAACTTTCTCATTTTGAATGATTTTAAGTCCCTGGACATTTTTTTATCCCATATATATACCATCGGACTTTTAGAAAAAATGTATAAAGACTTGATCATTCAAAATCGGAAAGTTCATTGGGTTTTTCTGAACTTTTCCCAAAAAAAAACCCAACCTTTTCACCAGTTCTCCGTGAGACACGCCTATCGTCATCCAGCGCTTAATCATCTCCAGATTTTCAGATAAATCACTGGAAAAGGTAAAGCTTCGAGTGTCGTACAAGCAGAAAGAAGTTGAATTTCTTGGTATCATGTACTCTTGAAGGAATAAAGTTCCATTCTCGCCGTGTGAATTATCTGAAACAATCAAGATTATTAATTTTGTCCAAATAATCAAAATATTGCAAGTAAACCGAGAATTATGAACTAAAGATTACATGTAACTTGGGCCCTTTCGGGTGCAAACTTGTCATCTTCAAACAGCCTCGAAATCCTGTTAATGAGACTACTTTTCCCGGATCCTTTTGGACCAATCAATAGAAGTGTTGTTGTTTTTGGCACGTCGTAGTCGCTCATCGTCATGCCACCTACATTTTCTACCCATGATCCAGGGGTATAGCTGGAAAAAACACCAAAAAAGGTTCTTAAAAAGGATCATAGTCTTCGATCCGACATAATGACAAATCTATGTTATTAAACGACTTTCATGTTAAAGTCGAAAATCACGTTATAACCAACTACAGAAAACAAATGTTTGAAAAAATCTAATTAAATATACATATGTGAACCGACTTTACAGATTATGTTTTCAATGATTCACATATGAATATTTAACCTTAAATGAGATTTTAACCAATTAAAAGAAGAATGGCTTTTTACCATAAGAAGATCATGGATTTAATTAAAATCTCATTTAATATCATATACTTGACTATCTCCTAAGTTAACGATAGCAATTAAGCATAACTTCAATTTAACCTTGCCAATTAGTCTCATTTATGGATTTATCTCAATGATTACAGGCAAATTACATCAAAATAAACCCTAAACCCTAAAACCGATGTAACAAAGTTTCAACCTATTTTGATCCGTAACTAGCATGGATACCAATCATACCATTTACGAAAGATTTTCAAAAAGGAAGCGGAAAAATGGACGATAAATTTGATCTCCATATCATTAAATGATCCAAAATCTCAGTAACAATATAAGTAACCAAGCAATACCTCAGAATTTTGCTTTTAGCCACCTCCATGTTCACAACCCGATGGTTCAATTCATCGTAATTCTCAAGAACTTGTTTGAGCATTCGCTCTTCATTTGCTGCAACTTCCCCTTCGTTATTATCTTCCGCTGTCTCGAAACTCAAACCACCTGGCCTGAAACAAATGATCTTATTCAGGATTCATCTAGATTTCGCAGTTCAAAACATTCCAAAATTCTACACAGAAAACCTACCCTGAATTAGGTTTTTTACTTAAACGATGAGCGAGTTGCTTTCTCATGGTGTATATGTTTTCGGAGCGAAAGGCGTATCTCGGAAGAGAAATCGTATCGCCGCCCATTGCTGCTCGAGAATTGAAGTGACGGTGAGTTGAAGCTAAATGAAAAGGGTTCCGATTCTTTCGCCGAGAAGGTAGACGGTGGCCTAGGTATGAGGTACTGGTTTTCAACAGAATGGCAAAATTGAGTTTGGCATTTTTCTAAATTGCAGAAATTTCCCCCAAGGTTTTAGTATATGACAACCTGAACCCCTTATGCCAGTTTGGCTTACGGGACTTCGGGGGTTAGGTTAAATTTAGAGTAAAGTCGTATTCACGAAACTCTTTTTACGAAGACAATGAAAGAAAAGGAAAGCTCGTGTTTTCGAAATTTTTAGGTGACAAAAGGAAAAAATACAAAACGATAATAATGATAAGTTTTCTTCCATATCGTTCATACCAAATGTTGGTTGAAATGGAATGAAATAAATTGAAAGCATTTAAAAATTGTTAAAATTAATAAAATTACAAAACTATCTGGTCTTTCATTATAAAAAATATATATCTTAATGGTATATAAATTGATTTACTTAGTAATTTTATAGGGGATATTTTTTATGCAGAAATTCAAGTTTTTTTTTATAAATATATCTCTACAAATTAAAAACACACAAAGTTATATCCATGGTGTTTAAGGTACATGATGCTTTTAACGTCTCAAAGTTAACGATATTAGCCTTCAAAACCTTTAACCATAACATATTGCATATCACAAGAATTACATCCATAATAAACGCAGTATAAGAATTATAGTCAAAGAAAAATAAAAGCACTCTATCATATATGATAATAACACTTGAAACGACTACAAAAAGTGACACCTAGGGACACAAAAGATCCATCCGCTAAGCAGATTCATGATTTTTGCATAGTGAGGGAACTTTTAAGGTAGGTTAAAGATCCATAAAGTCGTTCGATGTATTTTTAGCCTAATTCTGTTTTTTGTTGATTTCGAAAGAATTTTAAGCTTTTCGATTTTTGGTTAATTTTAAAGAAAAGTATGTTTTTAACTAATTTTAAGGCAATTTCTTTAGTTATTTGATTGATGGAGGATATGCAAAAAAAAGTCACTTTAAGAGAATATTGAAGGTAAAAAAAAATTGTTTTTAAACTATAAAACTCATGCTTTTTTTTGTTTTAGTGAGGACACCTTTAAAGAGCTCCATCCACCCCTGCATCCGTTGTGCTTTCATTTTAATCCATACATTAGGGCTCGTAATGGGTAAGGGTAAATTTGTACCCATTACCGTTATGTTTTGACCCGTTGAATAATAGTAAGAATAAAAAAAAATAAGATAATAAATACAATGAAAAATGTTAGTCTTATAATTTTTATATATTTTTTTAATATTATACAATGATTATTCTTTGAAAATAATAAAATATTGAGTATACATATTAGGGCATTGATAAGCTAGCTTTTTGAAACGCTACTTGGAGTAGCGTTTTGGTAGCTTTTTGTGAATATTCCAATTATGCATTCATTAATATAAATTATTATTTATTAACTATTTTTTTAATATGTCATTTTTGGTCATTTAAATGCTTATAAGCTATTTTTAGTCAAACGTGACTTTTTCATCAGCTAGCTTATAAATCATAAGCTAGTTTATCAGCTAGTTTGCCAAACATAGCCTAGATATAAAATTGTAACTATATTTATGAACTTATGTTTTACTTATATATTTAAGATAACGATATCAATTATAATTTAAAATAATATTTTGTTTTACGATTTGTCCATTACCCGTTTCGTTTGGATAAAGAAATTTCATACTTTATCTATACTATCTTATAAAGCATTTAGGATGAAAGTCTTAAAGTCTTAAAAACAATTTTTAATGCACAATGTACTATCTTTTAAAGCATAAAGTCTTAAAGTCTTAAAAAATTAATTTTATTTTTAAAAACTAAGCTGGCGATTTTAGTGTTAATAGTTATCTCTAATCTTATTTTACCCTGGATATATGCATACATACCCTGGATAACAGATTTTAGAATTTAAAAACTTAATAGTTATCTCTAATCTTATTTTACCTCTTATATAATTCTCTGCTCCTTTCACAGTTTTGCATCCCTGCTGCAAAAATAATTCTCTCCACTGGTAAGCTCTCTGCTGCTTCGTTTCCTGTGTGAATAATGCATTACCGGTCAGAAAGCTTTTTTCAATTGCCATTGGTTTATCATGGATTGTCGTTTGTCAAATTTGTTTTTGGAGCCAAAATTATTGATTTTTGGTTGAAATTCTTAAAGTCTTAAAAAATTAATTTTAATTTTAAAAACTAAGCTGGCGATTTTAGTGTTAATAGTTATCTCTAATCTTATTTTACCCTGGATATATGCATACATACCTTGGATAACAGATTTTAGAATTTAAAAACTTAATAGTTATCTTTAATCTTATTTTACCTCTTATATAATTCTCTGCTCCTTTCACAGTTTTGCATCCCTGCTGCAAAAACAATTCTCTCCACTGGTAAGCTCTCTGCTGCTTCGTTTCCTGTGTGAATAATGCATTACCGGTCAGAAAGCTTTTTTCAATTGCCATTGGTTTATCATGGATTGTCGTTTGTCAAATTTGTTTTTGGAGCCAAAATTATTGTTTTTTGGTTGAAATTCTTAAAGTCTTAAAAAATTAATTTTAATTTTAAAAACTAAGCTGGCGATTTTAGTGTTAATAGTTATCTCTAATCTTATTTTACCCTGGATATATGCATACATACCCTGGATAACAGATTTTAGAATTTAAAAACTTAATAGTTATCTCTAATCTTATTTTACCTCTTATATAATTCTCTGCTCCTTTCACAGTTTTGCATCCCTGCTGCAAAAATAATTCTCTCCACTGGTAAGCTCTCTGCTGCTTCGTTTCCTGTGTGAATAATGCATTACCGGTCAGAAAGCTTTTTTCAATTGCCATTGGTTTATCATGCATGTACACATCAGATTCATTACTGTATCCATCCTGTTGTTTGATTAACCTAACAATAATGATATCTTAATGATATTTTGTTACTTTTTGTGGCTTACAGTCGATAATGTTACCATAAGTTCATAACTGCTATTTGCTAAAATGCATTTGATTGCTGTTGACTACTTTCAGTTGCTGGCAAACGTTACAGCCAGAAATACCCACAAAACAAATTTGAGGCATATTTCTAACGAGCTTTCTAATGCTGTACAATTGATATTTTGCATTTAATATCATGCATCAAATTCTAAACACCAGATATGTTGTTCAAAAAGACAGTTCTTTTACTTTTCATTTTAAATGTTCTATCTATCAACAGCATCTGTTTTCTAACTTTATAGTTAAATGAGGTTGCTTTGTAGTGCTCAAGAGAGAAACTATAAGGATGTCAAATGAATATTTTGTGTTCTCATAATTGTTTCATATAGCTATGGGCTATGAAATAGTCTTCAATTTCTTACTTATTGATGACACTGTTGAAGTACATTTATTTGTAAGTGTTTATAAGTAAATACTTCTTTTGATTATCCTTTTCACCTCAAGCAAGATAGTATTCTTTTGGGAAGGAGGAAGGAAGATATTATTGATTTTTGGTTGAAATTCTTAAAGTCTTAAAAAATTAATTTTAATTTTAAAAACTAAGCTGGCGATTTTAGTGTTAATAGTTATCTCTAATCTTATTTTACCTTGGATATATGCATACATACCCTGGATAACAGATTTTAGAATTTAAAAACTTAATAGTTATCTCTAATCTTATTTTACCTCTTATATAATTCTCTGCTCCTTTCACAGTTTTGCATCCCTGCTGCAAAAATAATTCTCTCCACTGGTAAGCTCTCTGCTGCTTCGTTTCCTGTGTGAATAATGCATTACCGGTCGGAAAGCTTTTTTCAATTAAAGAATATGGATTATTCCTTGGCTATATTAGAAGATTTGGCCACTTGAATGGCAATTGGCAATTATCTAGGATGGGTTTCTTCAAGTTAGACTTTTATTTTATTAGGTTTTTTGGGAGGTTTTGTTGGGCTTTTTCTTATTAAGATTATAAGATGTGCTTTTTTTTGGTTTCTAAGCATTTCTTGTAATCATTTTATATGCATGATGGTCTGGTCTTCGTAATTTTGCAATCTTCTTTTATCCATTGGGTGAAAAACTTTGACTTGTAGAATTTAAAAACTCCAATGGGACCTTCATACCCCATTCTTTGTAAAGTTGAGTATAGTTCTTCATTGGAAATAGAAGTTATACCTGAGGCATCATCCAATCGAAGGGTGATGCGAATGAGTTCTTCTGAAACTTTCAAGGGTTTGTCACATACCCTTGTTTGGATGACTTTCTGTCCATCTTCGGATTCTACGGTGGCATTGGCCCAGAATTGCGTCTGATGCTCGATGTAGATTGTCGGATTCACCGTTAGGGCATAAGAAATATGAGTGGATTTGAGAAAATCCACAATGTCGTGAAATCCTGCGGCCTGCTTCGGCTTCTGAAGCATTGCTATCTCATTGTGCTCATCGACAAACTCCATTGTCGTCGTTCTTCCTGAGGATTTGGATAGAAAACACAAAGATTCTAGGGAGAAAAGGGTCAGAGCGAGAGAGAGAAGGTGAATGCAAAGAGACGTTATGAGCTTTGGCGAGCTGAAAGAGGTATTTATAGCAGTATTAGCCCTAACTTTTCTTTTAAAGCAGTATTAACGACACAAGCAGTATTAACGACTGAGCAGTATTAACTGCAAGGCAGTATTAACTGCAAGGCAGTATTAACTACACAGCAGTATTAATTACTTAAGCAATATTAACAACAAAGCAGTATTAACTACTTAAGCAGTATTAACAACAGAGCAATATTAACTACTTAAGCAGTATTAACGACTGAGCAGTATTAACTACACAAGCAGTATTAACTGCTAGGCAGTATTAACTACTCATTGGCAGTATTAACTGTGCACTAGCAGTAGTAACTATACTTGCATTTAGTTTGAATGAGCTTTTCAACCTGAGGAACTGCAGTACTGGAATACTTTGTCAAAATGATGGGTTTAGCAGCACAAACAGTGTTAGCAGCACTAACTGAGTTAGCAGTATTAACACTGGAAGAAGTACTAACAGAGTTAGCAGCACTAACAGAGTTAGCAGCACTAACTGAGTTATCAGCACTAACTGAGTTAGCAGCACTAACAGAGTTAGCAGCACTAACATAGTTAGCAGCACTAACAGAGTTAGCAGCACTAACTGAGTTAGCAGCACTAACTGAGTTAGCAGCACTAACAGAGTTAGCAGCACTAACACTGCTAGCAGCAGTATTGGCAGTAGTATTGCTTCTAGCAGCACTATCATTGTCAGCAGTACTATCTGAGGTATCAGTACTAACATTAGTGCTTTTGGGGACCCACATATTGACACATTCCTTTTCAGTCTGTTTTCTCATGTGGCTTTTGGATTTAGCTTGTTTCTTAGCCACATGATTCCTTGCAGGTTTCCTATAACCAGAAGATTTTTGAAAACTTCTTTGAAAACTTTTCTTTTGGTTAATAGGATTGAAATAACAGTATTTGGCAAGATGATTCAATTTGCCACAGATAAAACAAGGTTTTGGTCTGTTAATCCTTTGCAGATTAACTCATTGCTTTTGTGCCCACTGGTTATTCCAATTTCTTTGATTTCCCCTCCTTTTATCATGTTTTTGGGGTTCATCCTTTTGAAGATTCTTGCAAGAACAATGTTCACAGGTATTGGACTTCACAGATATTAGTGAAGCCTACCAAAAAGTTCAAACCGAAGGGAGTTTACACATCAAATATGGTTTATCGAGAGGTTTTGAGTGATGATTGTATATGATTAAAGCATGATTGTAATTTCTATTTTGTTTAAACAAAAATTTAGACATAAAAGACTTCAGTTATAAACCAAACCCAAACCGTATGAATATTGCATGATTGTAATTTCTATTTTTATTTTTTACTTACATTTATTTGAATATTGCATCCCGCCGCATTGCGCGGGTACTAAACTAGTTTATAAAAGAAACAATTACACCTTTTGACTTAAGATGTTGGTAAAAAACAATTAATTGAGTCGCGAAAGAATCTTCATCTTCTCAACCAAATCCCTGATATAATTATTCTGTATCTTATCATCCTGCAAAAACTCCTTCCATTTCTTGTGATTCTCTCTAATGGATTTATCACCACCTTCATCCACCATAACTCTCCTCACACTTTCACACACATCTTCTTTCCCAAAATACCCATCTTCATCTCTCCTATTTACCTCCACACCAACCCCCCAATCCAACGCCACCAACTTCGAATTCATCAACTGATCACCCTTCAATGGCAGCATCACCAACTGACAGTCATTAACCAAACCTGTACGTACATGTACGTGTATATAAATAATATAATAATCAAAAAGAAAATCTCAACACTGTGTATAAATTAAATAACATTACCTTCCACCACCGAACTGAAACCCGCATGGCAGACGTAGCACCCAACGCTATCGTGCGCCAAAATATGTCGTTGTTGCACCCACCCTGAATGCACCACCCCTTTATCCTTAACCCTCTCCAAAAACCCTTCCGGTAACGTTCGTTTCAGCTCCGCCGTGCCGTCCACGTTCGCCGGAAAATTTAAAACGAGAAAGAACGGAAGTCCGGTGAGTTCTAACCCTAATGATAGTTCTTTAATCTGATCATCGGTTAAAAAAGTTTCACTTCCGAAAGAACAATAAATCACGGATTTGGGTGGGAATTTGTTTAGCCACGTGTCCCATTTTTCTTCAAGTTCGCCGGAATGTGGTTCGGGGACCACCGGTCCGATTAGGAGAATTTGTTTTCCGAGTTGTTCGGTGACGTAATCAATGTACGGTCCTTCCATTTCTCTGCATGATTTGATGAGTATGAAATTGCAGCCATTGAAGCATTTCATCAAACGGTTGAAGACACTTGGAGTTCCATGGAAGCTTTTGAAGATGTATTGGAAATCTCGAGCTTCGAAGGTTTTTAGCGCGACGGTGGTTCCCGGAAACCCCGGTGGCGGTTTCTTGAGTTGTTCGATGGTTGGCAGCAGTGACGAATCTAGAAATTTAGGTGATTGGGGTCAGACTCATAGTGTTAAAAAAATGCGAAATCGAATAATCCACACGAACCAAAATGGTATATTTGATTTCCACCGACTACTCAGCTATAAGGGAAATTAATTAAAATACCCTAACTTTGACCCTGACTTACCAAAATGCCATAAATCTCTTTCGGTTTACTAAAATGACACAAAAATCCGCGATGGGGCCCGCAATCGCGGGCTAGGCCTACGTGGCACCCGTGTTTGGCCAAAGTGTCCCGCGGAGCCCCTCAACTATGGCCGCGGTGACACTTTTAGTCCCTCCCCGCGGTGGAAGTCCGCGATAGGTGCCGATTTTAGAGATTTTAACTTTTGATTCTCTTTTTTGTAAAATTATAGCAAAGTTGTTGGAAATGCTCTTACATGTGTCTCTGCCGCTTGGCGGTGGCGTTTGGTGGTTGAGCCACGAGGGGACGGTCATGTACGCAGTGGAGATCGTCATGAAAACGGAGAAAAAGATGGTTTTGATGCCGAGATCGGACGCCATTGGTGGCAGCCATGATTGAGCAAAGTCGAAGAAGATGAAATTAGGGTTAAGGTTTTTTAGTAACATTTTGATTTGTGGTTGCATGAGGTCTAAAGCAACTTTTAAAAGCTCAACGGTGGCAGGGGAGGTGTCGGAGGTGCTCTCCACCCCCGGAGGGAGGCCGGCGACCGGCGGCAGAGTGAAGGAAACGATTTCGGTGGTGGGGTTGAGCATGGATTCTATACGGCGGACGTTGGCGGCGGCTGTTAAGAAAGAAATCTTGACACCGGGGTAAGATGATAGTTTGTTGGAGAGCTGAACAAAAGGGCTGATGTGACCGAATGCCAAGAAAGGAAACATAACGAGATGAAGGTCGTCGCCATTTTTTCCGGTGATCGACATCGTTGTCGATATGTTTGTGTTTAGACGAAATTGGAATGGTTGTTTATGTAGGAGCAGTGTCGGTTATGATATTCACCGGTGAATGCAAATGCAGTGGTGTGAAGAAAGCCACGTCTCCTTGGAAATGAGGGCCATGACGACGGGGGTGGTTGATGTTATCCAACGGTTGTAAACGAACAGCTTTAATAGGTTCGATAGAAAATAACGTGTTTGTACAAAACTAAAGTGTTTGTACAAAACTAAAGGGTTGCTATCGTCTCTCTCACAAGTCGCAAAACTAAGTAAATTAAATTTTATACCCTTTTAATAAGTTTACTTTATACCATTTACTTTTTTAATTTTCATTTTACACTTTCATCATTTTAACACATATAATCGTATATTAGCTAAAATACGTTTAAAAAATACGTTTTAATTTTAACAAATTACACCATTATAATCATCTCTTCGATACGTTCGAAATGAGCCTAATATTGAATATTTTTTGATTTAATTATTTTATTATATATCATATATATCACATAAAAATATTTTTTATATTTACAATTCATACCCTTATAGTTAATTATTTAATTTATGGTACATCTCTTACCGTTCTAACTCATTAAGTTAAAAATTTATACAAAACTTTACTGTAATAGCTTTTAGGAGAGTTTTTTTTTGTCTCATTTGTTTTTGTAACGCCAATAATTATAGAAAACTATTAAGATGTCCAAAAAATATATATATTAAAAGCTATTATATCAATTGTATTTAAAAGTGTTTATCAACTTATGTCGTGCAAATAACGAGTTGGGCATAAAAATGTAATTTGAACAAATAAATATCAAGAGATCTTGTTAATCATAATCCGCTAACGTTTTAGGACGAAATCTTAATATTTTTTAGCATGAAAATAAAAGTGTTATATTGTTTTATAAGTAAAATATTTATCTTGTGAAGTATTTTCTCTCTAAAAATGTTAAAATTTACCATTTTGCATTTTAAAGGGTATTTGGGATTGCTTATTAAAACAACTTATGCTTATTTTTAAAAGTGCTTATCAACTTATGTCGTGCTAATAACGAGTTGGACGTAAAAATATAATTTGAACAAATAAGTTATAAGCAGTTTCAAATAAGGGGTGTTTGGGATTGCTTATTTAAAACAACTTATGCTTATTTTTAAAAGTGTTTATCAACTTATGTCATGATAAAAAAAAAGTTGGGGATAAAAATGTAATTTGAACAAATAAGTTATAAGCACTTTCAAATAGGTTAAAATGGATTTATACTAGAAGTCTACTCGTGCAACTTACAAAATACTTATATTTCAAACAAAAATACTATAAAACATATATTATAGTAAATAATATTATACTAGAAGTCTACTCGCGCAATGCAGCGTGATATATCTCGATTTTAATGTACTAAATTATTTTAATTGGTTTTGAGAAAACGATCAAAGTTTTTTTTTATGAATTTGTTTAAAGAATAACGTTTTTTAAGGAGTTCATGATTTGAGGATTTGAAACTGGTTGGAGTTAAGAATTAATTAATAAGATTCCACGATTTAAGGATTTGAAAGTTGTTAAAAAGTGTTTTCTTAACATATTTTAGTTAATATTGGGCTCATTTCGAAATAATATAATTAAATCAAAAAATAAGAAGGCATCGACGAATAATAATATAATTAAGTCAAAAAATAACGTAAACGTATGACATATATAATATAATTAAATCAAAAAATATTCAATATTGAACTCATTTCTATCTCATTTGATTTTATTTACATTGAGAATCTATGTTATTTTGAGAGGTCAAAAGTTATAGGGGTGAACATGGTACGGTACCATGTTTTTTTCCATATACCGTGTACCAAAGTTGTTAAGGATAAGCTAATGAATTCAATCATACTCATTTAAGTATACACGTAATAAAAAAATCTGAAAACCAATACAAATTATAAAAATACATATCTCATATTTAAAAGAAATATTGTTTGTTTTTTGGTATATTTATTTAATTAAATTTTAATTATATTTATGATTATTTAGATTTAAAGATGTCGTGACATGTAACAAATTTAAGAAACATGTATTAATAAGTTATTTTAAGAGTTTTTGTAAAATAATTTATAATATAATACAAATATTAAGTTTGGTCACATAAACTTAATCGGTCGAATATCAAAAAATATTAATATTGGGCTCATTTCGAAGGTATCGACGAGACAATTATAATGATGTAACTTGTTAAAATTAAAAAGTATTTTTTTTAACGTATTTTAATTAATATACGATTGTATGTGTTAATATAATAAAAGTGTAAAATGAAAAATAGAAAACTAAAAGTTATAAAGTAAATTAACTAAATAAGTATAAGGGTGTAAAATGGTGTAAAATGTAACTTTTATATAAAAAAGTTAAAAAATTGTGAATATGAGAGGGAAGGGGGTGTACAACATGGCAGGGTTATGTTTAGAAAACCCGAGACTAAAATACTTCGAAATTTGAAAATCAAAAACCGCACTTGGAGGGAATATTTGGGTTCGGATTGGGTTTGATTTTTGACCACTTGACCTTTTTCAAAAAATCAAAATAATATACATATATGGATTAAATATTATATAAACATATTTATTTATCTAATTATCTTTTGAAAGTCATAAATTCTAGTTGGTCGAAATGTTTTCTAATTTCTAAACTTACTATTGATTTCATAAGTCGTTTGATCAATTGAATTCATCCTAAAAAACGATTGATTTCATATATACTTTTTGCATTATAATAGTACTCAAACCTGACCGACATCAACCCGAACCCGACCAATTTGAAACGAAACAATCCAAAATCCAAAACCATAAACATAAAATTCGGGTCTTGATTTCTATATCCGAAATTTGATCGAGTTTTTGGTTTACCCACCCGATGCACACCCCTACCTCTAACAACATCAATGTGAGTATGAGACCATGTGAGAGGCCATTTTTCTGGCTCACTCATTGGTTGAGGCTAGTCCGAGGTGGGGGAGGTTTTGGACCCGAGATCTGTTTTATATTTAGACAAAGTCGTTTCACGTATTTGCCAACCAAGTTATACGCTAGAGGTAGAGTTCATTTATTTATGAGTAAATTACGTTTTTTGTCCCTATAGCTTGTAAAAAGTAAAAAGTTAATTTAAAATTACCATTCACTTGTATGTCGATGATTTAAAAAGTCATTTTTTGTATTCATTATTCAATCTGGTTATAACTCATGTCTATATACATATGCAAGTATCACTCAATACAATACGTGCCTCCATTTATAATGAATAATTGACGTTGGTAAATGTTACGATATTCATTATGAATATCCCATCCCGAACATGTAACACGTTATGGCTGGTTTTCCAGTTCATAATAAAAATCAACATATTAAATGATTTAAAGTAATGGTTATAGATCGATTAAGGGGTCGTTTACCTAATCACTTACCCGGGTAAGTGTTTACCGTAAAATTCAACACTATTACTTACTTCTCGGGTAAGAGTTTAGTCTACCAAAATGGCATCGTATGCACCAATTTAGCCAGTAAGCGCTAACCGTGGTAAGAGTCGTCGCACTCATTTACCGGGTAAAACTCTTGGTCCTTGCTTTCGACTCTCGGTCCTTGCTTCAGCTCTTACCGGGTCAGATTCTTGGTCCTTGCCATATTCATCCGGTAAACTAATGTGAATTGATAAGCACTTACCTGGTAAGCGTTTTGTAAACGGCCCTAAGATTAATCATTAACGTATATATTGGTTTCCGGCAATTATTTTTTATATATTTACGTTCAGTTTAATTTTGCAAAGTTTAAACCATAGACCTACTCGGAGGCTAAACTCTATCGATAACCCACGTAACGCTACTCGGCTAGGCCAATAACCCTTTAGTAACGATGTCAAGATTTCTTTCTTAGCCGCCACCGCCAATGTCCATCGTGTGCAATCTATGCTCAACCCCGCCATTGAAATCATCCCTCTCACTCCGCCGCCCTCCCTCCAGGGCACCTCCGACACCTCTACAGCCATTGTTGAACTCCTAAAAGTAGCCTTAGACCTCATGCAACCCCAGATCAATGCCTTACTAAAAGATCTTAAACCTCGTTAGGTCCGGTGGTTCCCAACCCATATTCCGGCGAACTAGAGGAAACGCGGGCCAACTGGTTGAGCCACTTCCCACCCAAATCTGTGATATATTGTTCTTTCGGGAGTGAGACTTTTTGACCGACGATCGGATTAGAGAACTAGCTTAGCTTTAGGATTGGTACAATAACAAAACCTTATTGTGCCATATTTGTTATTGTGCCATGTTTGGTGCAATATTAGGCCTGGCCAAGACATGACCGAGCCAAAATAGGTGGAATAAAAACCGGGTGATGGAACAAGATTTGTAAATTATTAAATTACCCATGTCAAATTAAAACTCTAAAACCTTTCATAATTCTTTCAATCGCTTACCTCACCCTCGTATGTCCATTCCTGTCCAATCATCGGTGACCCGCATACCAATTGCATCCAGAAAGCTGTGGCTGACATATATGTAAAAACGGATATTCAAAATAGCAGGTGATGTTGAACTCCGGCGATAGTTCTTTGGTCGAGAGTTTGTTTGGCAGTTGTTGAATGGTTTGGTGCAGAATGATTAAGTGGTGTGAACGATTAAGAGGCTCTTATAGTATAGCGTAAAATGAAATATGGTTGTTTGGTAATCCGTAATTTGTTCATAATGAAATTAGGGGGCTGAATGGTTAAGGAGGTCTAAGATACAAAATCATTCAGAGGGTTTTTGAACCATTAAGAAGCAGACTTTGTTTTTTGCCAAACAGGATTCACCTCTTAGCGATTCAGAGGTTGTCTCTTAATGGAACTATTAAGAGGCAAACAAACAGCCCCTTACTAATGTGAGACTCTGCCAGTGGCCACAAGCGCATATGTAAATGCAGGATTCAAACCTGGTTTAAATTTATCATCTCGTTGTTCTTTATCCACCACGCTACCACTACTGTTATTAACATTTCTAGCTAGATTATTGGCCTCTCTTTATATTTCAGTTCTTCAACGACTTTTAAAAGCTCAAGGCATTCATCAGATTCATCGCTATCAACCAAAACCTCCATATATCTTGACACTCCATCTCTGTCCTCAATTCCAGCTTTGCTCAAAAGATCAGACACCAAATCTTGTGCTTCCTGAACCTTTCCTTCCTTCCGAAGACCATGAACTACCGAACAATATGATCCCAAAGATGGCATAAATCCATGGTGAAACATCAGTTTCATCCACATTAAAGAATCATCGTATTTCTCCTCGCGACACAAGTGTTCTAGAATCTGAAAAGAAACTGAGATTTCAGGAAAGTGGCCATTTCTCACCATTTCTTGAAGCAATTCATCACCTTCGAATCTTCGTCCCACTTTATACAAACCCATAATCAAGAAACCATAAAGATCCGAAGCACCAACACCATGTTTCTTGGCTTTCTCCAGGAGTTCAGCAGCCATTTCTTTGAACACAGTGAAAGAACCAGTTTTAGAGAGAACTAACCCTTCCAGTAATGCAGAAAGAATTTCAAAGTTCGGTTGGCACTTATCTTTTACCATATTATTCAACATTTCAAAGGCGGGTTCCAAATCATGAGCATTAACGTAAGCTTTGAT
This sequence comes from Saussurea involucrata, assembly GCA_033807775.1. Classification (NCBI taxonomy): domain Eukaryota; kingdom Viridiplantae; phylum Streptophyta; class Magnoliopsida; order Asterales; family Asteraceae; genus Saussurea; species Saussurea involucrata. The sequence continues at coordinate 229,116,921 of CM066314.1, forward strand.
TAATACGGAATATGTCATGACGTTTGGAGATACACCCATGTTACACATGGTTTGAAGAAGCTTCACTGCTTCCTCCAATCTACCATTCTGACAGAAACCATTGATCAAAACCGTGAAAGTGTACACATTTGGGGGACAATTAGAACGTTTCATTAATTCAAAAACTTCTAAAGATCGGTCTATATTACCTGTTCGGCAAAATCCATCGATTAAAATTGTGTAGGTCACCACAGAAAAAGTAACACCACACTTCAACATCCTCCCCAAAATTGCATTTTCTTGACCCGTCTTCATATCTTTGCAGAAACCATCCAGCAACGAGTTAAAAATGTGAGGATCCCTGAAAATAAGATCTTTCGTCCATACCATTTTATTGAAAAACATAACTGCATTTTCTGTTTTACCAATCTTGCAATACCCATCGATAAGAGCGGTAAATGTCACTTCATCAGGGGCTATTCCCTTCTTAATCATCGAACCCAACAACCCATTTGCTTGATCTAGTTTTCCTTCTTTGGAAAACCGATCAATGATTGTTGTATAAGCAAATCCATCAGATATGAGGTTAAGTGAGTCCATTAAATTTAGTAACCTAAAAGCCATATGAAGTTGGCCTTCCTTACAGAACCCATCAACCAATATGTTATAAGTTAGTCTCTCGGGCAGTAAACCATTGTCAACTATCTTTCTCAATAATGCCATGGCTTTATAAGACTTACCAATTCTACATAAACCTTCCATAAGTTCATTATAGGTGCAAAGATTCGGCTTACTGTTTCTTTTTTCCATCGTTGCAAGAAGCTCAAAAGCAGAAACAACCTTTCCCTGTTTGCAGTAACCGTTGATAAGTGCATTGAAAGTAACAGTTCCTGGAATCGATCCATCTTTCATCATTTTCCTGAAAATCCCATTTGCCTCCTCGATTTTACCTTCTCTGCATAAAGCATCGATCAGTATCGTGTAAGTGTGAGCATTTGGGCTACTTCCATTCTTGATCATCTCACCAAGCAAACACATAGCTTTTTCAGTCAATCCCACATCAGAAATTGCTTTGATGAGAACAGTATATGTTCGGGCACTTGGCTGGCCTCCATTCATCGTCATTTCTTCCATTAATCGAAAAGCTTCTGGCAACTTACCTGCTTCGCATAAACCATGAATCAATATCGTGAAAGTGACCTCATTTGCACCACAACCATCTCTCTTTGACATTATATCAAACAAATGGAAGGCATCTTTAAGGCCACCTATCCTGCAATAGCCCAACACCAAAGAAGTAGAAACATGAACATCTAAACTAAACCCAAGTTTCACAATTCTTGAAACGAACATTTCTGCAGCGTGTATAAGCCCATTCTTGCACAATGCATTTACCAATGTCCTGTAATCAATTAAACCTAAAATGAATCCATCATTCACCATTCTTTTATACACTGAAAAGGCCGATAAACCCATTTGTAGCTTGCTTAAACACATCAAAAGAGTGCTATAACAAGGGTAACTAATCCTGAAACCACATTTCCTCATATCATCAAGAACACCAATCAATCTCAAAGCCTCGTTTACAACTAAACTACAGTCTTTGACTAAGACAACGATCACCTTGTGTAAAATCGCAAACAAATTACCATGCATAATTAAATTCAAAAGATGAATTCTACTATCTAGACTATAGCAATAAGTTGACTGCTTACACACCCATTTGAAAAATCGGACACAGAGCTGGATGTTGTGGCTGTGAAGGGAGATGACCTTGAATGCTGATTCAGGGCTCAAGTGCGAAACAAGTGATTTCAGATGCTTGTTGTGTTCCCAATTTGGGCGTTTTATTATAGTGGCTATGGCATCTAGGGTGTCATAACTGTTTGAGGGTTTGTGGGTGAATTGAAGGACATGGGAAAACATGTGATATGGTATGACGGAGCAGCTCCGAAGTTTGCTTGTACGAATCAACATGCATTCAAGTGGAGACGGCAAGCGGCGAGATGATTCATGGGAGGTGGTGGAGTAGGGAGAGAGATATACCGGCGTCCGGCGTCCAGTGCAGCGCGGCTTAGGGGTGTTTGGGAGTGGTTATATTTTTACTTATTTGCTTATAGCTTCTCCCCACCGCAAATAAACAAAAAATCAAAAGTGCTTATTTACTTCTCCTCACCATAAATAAGTTGTTTTTATAAGTCAATCCATATCTACTTATTTACTTCTCTTTATTTCCTTATCTATCCAAATTACCTTTTTACCCTCAATTTTTAACAAACATTTTTTAAAAATTGTTTTTCCTCACCACATAAGCAAATAAGCATAATTTAAAAATATAACCACTCCCAAACACCCCCTTAATCAAACCATTGGAAAGAAAAATATTGAAAAATCAAGAAATCAAAAGATATATTCCAACTTTTCCGATAGTTACGATCGGATGGTCGAGTTCGATGTTTGAGTCAACGTGAGATTGGGTTAACGTGAGAAAGTGATTATCAACGTTAAAGATGAGTAGTATCAGATCAATCTTGTATCAAGCGATATTAGGGATGGAAACGGGGCACGTATTGGACGGGTAATGTATACCCGTTCCCATCCTCGATCCCCATTTAAGCTCCCCATACTCGACCCCAATCCAACAATGTATTTTAAAATTAAAGTTATAATGAATTGTCACTACATCAATTACCAATATTGAAAATTAAATAAATTTGTCCTCTAATAACAATCATATACCTATATACGTATATATTTATCTATACACACATCATATACATATATTAAATAAAATAAAATAAACTTTATCGGGGCCGGGTTAGGGACGGGTAACGTCATCCCCGCCCGAACCCGATTCGGGTATGAATATAAATACCCGTCCCCGCCCCGTTAGAGTCGGATGCCAGCCCCTACAGGTAAAATTTCATCTCTAAACGTGATGAATAGGTGGACTTGAGATTAAGAATGATCAAGGGTTCAGATCAACTTCTCACGTTTCTCACATTAACTTAATTTCTCACACGATTCTGCACCTATGAGGGGCACCATCAGGTTTTAAAAAGTCAATTGAAAAACACCGGTTCAAGTGATTTAAGACTGACTAATTTGGTTTTAATCAAGTATTGTATAGATTCACTTGTATGTGTGTTTTTTTAATTAGGATATGTAATTTAGAAAATACTTGATTTTCTACATCAACAGTTTCTCCCTACAAGCTTACTAAATAAATCAATTTTATATCATTAATCCATTGCCGACTAGTCAAGTATAGCTATCTGAATAAGTTGTGAATCTTATTAACCTTATTAAGCGGCTAACAACAAGTGCTTGGTCCAATCTGATTTAATTTGGTAATCTCTTAGTTTGGTCATTTGGTCTATTTTTTTATTTATTTTCAAAGTTAAGTTAGTAGACTTTGATTGTGAACCAAGCCTATGTGGTTTTTTTGGCTAGCTTATGAACTGCCTAACCAAGTTCCTTGTTAAAAACGTTGAACTTAAGAAGGGGTAGGTTTGGCCCATTCGGACTCCGATAACGCAATTACGGGAGAAGTCGGTAGTTAGGCACTAGATCCCTTCGGACCTGGAGAACGTGTGACGCTGAGTCGGGGCTTGGTTCTTCGCCTATTCTTATCACCCGCATAGTAGATGGGAATAAGCATTCCCTTTCCGTGCGAAGGGGCCAGTCCAAGATCGTATTGTTCTAAACCAACCAAGATGACTTGGTAAGGAGTTTAGTTCGAGCTTGATTCGAGTTTTTAAAGAGCTTGAATTTAGAAAACTTGAGTCGAGTTTGGATTTTAATTACTCGCAAGTTTTGAGTCGAGTTCGAACCAGAAAAATGACTATCAAGTTCGAGTAAAATATACCGATACTTGAGATCGGCGCATATCATTTACAACTCTAATAGGAATGATTGATACAGTTCACTCTTATAAAATACACAAAGCAAGATGACTTTTATAGACTTATTACAATTTTTTTTATGAAATGAAAGTGGTTAAATTTACTACTATTTTACATTAAAGGTCGGGATAATCACATTTGCTAGTCCCTTCACTTTATGATTGATGTTGTAGGACCATTTTGAAATGAATGTGGAAGAACACCTAGGTATGAGAATGAAACATGTCCCATCGAGGAATATGATGTATTTGGGGTTGGGTATTTCTTGCAAAAACGGGAACCAAAGATGGGGACGGGGATCCTCAAGGGTTAAAAACCATGGATGGAGCCGGGGCCGGGGCCGGGGCTGGGGCTGGGGCTGGGTAACATGATCTCCGACCCCGACTAACATGTCTGACTCTTTGTAGATAAAAAAAATGAAGAACTGAAAGCGCTTGATCAAACAATTACAAATTATTGTGTGATTGTTTTAAATATGAATATTTCATATTTCATAAAAGTGAAATTTTGGAACTATTGTGAATTTTAAACATGGACCATTTTAGATTGAATGTGATATTTAACACATTTAATTTAAGATATCTCATATAAACAGAAAAGAAAATGTTTGATTCCCCATTAAGAACAAAGATGAGGATGTCATCATATTCTCCAACGAGAGCGGGATGGGGAATTGGGGATTGGCATTCGGGACCCTGCCCCCATTCCAATGCCTAATGAGTAATGACTAGACTACCCACACATAATAGCAAATATAAAAGTTGAAGGACTGAAAATGTAATAAATGTGAAATGTAAGGGTGTGCAAGATTGACATACGGCAAATTGTTATTTCATCAGGACGAAGTGTTGTAACCAAAAACCCTATTTTTCCTCACATATGACGTGGCGATACATGATTGGGTGGTCCTCGTCACCAGCTTCACACATATGCAACAAAACGTAGGGGGGGAATCGATGAATGATCTCACAAGCGCGAGCGCGCAGAAAATGGCGAATTTGAGTCTGAGCTGTGCAATGAAGGGATGCTTTGTATTGATTCTGCTGATTGCCGCCACAATTGGTGAGTTGGAATCAAGATCAGTAAAAGATTTAGCTCATGTATTACTTAATTTCCGATCACTTGTGAATTGTTATGGTTCCAGTGTGTAAATTGAATGACAAGTTGGTCTTATTTTGTGAAATCGAACAGTTTCTGCGAAGAAGTCCGGTGATGTAACGGAGTTGCAGATCGGCGTGAAGGTAAAATTCCGGCCGTTTACGTCTTATTGTTATCATTCTAAGGATTGATTTCGGTTAACAATTGCAAATAATCTGTGTTAAATTGATCACGAGTTATGAAATTTATGATTACATCACGAACGATGAGCTTCTGTTTTCTCCATTGATTGGTATAAGAGGTTATACTTCTATAATTTCTGGATTTGGATTGGACGCTGCTAGAAACTCGCTTCACTTCAGAGCATTTCCAATGGAGTGGCTTATAAGAACCCACTTTTGTTCCTTTTTTTGTTATATCATTGTCAATTCATCAAATTAAGAATCTCCATAAAATTCCATATGGTAGTCACTTACAAGAATGGTAGTTACTTATAAGTCAAAACAATATATAAAAGAACTAATAAAATGTCATTTCACTCAAAATTCAAGGTAAGAGCTAGGTTCCTTTACTAGAACAGAAATGTGGTGAATTATATAACACTCTCTAATGTTAAGGACGAATCAGAAATACACTTTTTGCCTATGAGAACCTCTCATTGGAGATGCCCTTAGTGAGCCTCACTGCATGTTCAACTTGTTTTGGAGAGCTGGGAGGATATGTGTTCTATTTGTCTTTAATGTTATGTCTTTGTGGTAATGTAAAGCGTAGGAAAGGTGAGTAAATATATTCAGGCAATTCGCAAATACTCGAGAATGCTTGAGTTGAAGTGTTGTTAGTATATGCAAAGCAATTAGCTCCGTTACTCTGTTAGAAAACTCTTGGTATAAACAATTGATTATGCGGACTATGCATCTATAGGTAGTAAGATAGTTAGCCTATTGATGACCATTTTCATTTTCGAGGAAACTGTTCGATTTCAGAAAGATGAACTGGTCATTCCATTTACACAGTCAAACCGTAACAAGTGAAGCACATTTTATAGATCTTGATTTCAACTCACCAAATGTGGCGGCAATTAGCATGAACAATTTTCTTATTCTTGCTTGATGCATGATGGCTTTAATGAGCTTGCATAAGTTGATTAATGCTAAATGGATGGTATTAATTCTTTAACCTTCTTTTCTTCTGTCCCTAAAACTCCTTTTTTTGTTGTTGCAGCACAAGCCAGCATCTTGTGAAATTCAAGCACACAAAGGTGATAGGATTAAAGTTCATTACCGGGTGAGAATATATTCAGCTACTCCCTATCCCCATCGCTCTCTTTTCTGAACTCATTTCATTATTGTCTCAATTTATCCACAACTGCTTAGCAGTAAATGAATGATTGAAATAAGTGTAACACAAGATGCAATTATGATCAGTTTTATCCGCGCACATTTTACAAACTTGATTGCTTCTCTTTCCTAAAAGGGTGGTATATGTGTGAGAATATGTGGAACCCCGGATTTACTCTCTAAAAGAGCCCTTGAGGAGAGAAATGAGATTCCAACATATATAGAGGAGAATTGGTTCAAGTCTAGCTTATGTGGGACTCTAACAATATGTACTATTAAATCACCTCAATCGTTTGTATTATTAACTTGTTAGCTATATATTTGCAAGAGGCTTGAGTTGCTTGGGCATAATTTTGGCTTGATTCGTATACGTTTTCCCTAAAAGAAATTTCTATAAGATGTCAGTGTGCGTATTTAACGAGTTTTCGTTTCATGTATGGATACACCAAGGGGTGTGTCATGTAATCACTGATTGTAGGATGTGTTCTCGAAACCTCTATTACGAAGGAAATGAAAGGAAAGGAAAATGAGGGAAAGAGGAGGAAAGTAAAAAAAAAACTCGTGTTTAAACTTTTTTAAGAGGGAAAGGGAAGGAAACCAAGGAAAATAACGATAAGTTTACTCCCAAATTTGGAAGGTAAGGGATGGAATGTGAAAAAAAAAACCCCTCAAAAAAATTATTCAAATTACAAAACTACCCAACCTTTCATTTTTGAAGGGCATATTTGTAAAAATGACATTTTTCTTTCCTTTCTCTCCTGTTCATCTCCTGTTCAAGAACATGAAAAATTGTTCCTATCCTTCCCTCTCGAGAACACAAATAAATAAAATATTTTCCTTTCTTTTCCTTCCATTTTTTTTATTTTCTTTTCTCCCCAAATTCAAGAACACAACGTGTGGTGTCTCTTTTGTTATTCCATTCGGAAGGGGAACAAGTACTTTATTGTACATGGGAATAAAAATGTATTTCGTTGATGCAATAGGTTTTTTTGGGTGAAAATATATCTGTTAGCTGACATTGATCTCCACTCTCATTTTGCAGGGAAAACTTACTGATGGAACTGTTTTTGATTCCAGCTTTGAGAGGGGTGACCCAATTGAATTCGAGCTTGGTACTGGTCAGGTGATAAAAGGTATGAAACCAACTGCCTTTCTCTTTGATTTTATATATTCATCCTCCAATTGTTTCGAATTTGATAGTGAATCGAAATTACTCTTTCAGGATGGGATCAGGGACTACTGGGAATGTGCGTTGGGGAGAAGCGTAAGTTGAAGATACCTGCAAAGATGGGTTATGGAGATCAGGGTTCACCACCTACCATACCAGGTAATGGTTACTCCTTTTTTTGTGAATGTGAAAACCATCTAATTCTTATAACCATAAGTATTAAGGATTTTTTTATAAGAGAAACAAAGATGAAAGCCATTTGAATTCTCTCCTTGATTTGTTCTCGAATTTGGGGAGAAAAGAAAAGAAAAGAAAGGAAATGAATATTTTTATTTGTGTTCTCTGTAAGCAAATGGAAAGAATGAAAACAATGAAAACAATTTTTCATGTTCTTGAATAGTAGAGAAAAAGAAAAGGAAATATATCATTTTTACAAATATACTTTTTAAAAATACATCCTTTAAAATGGAAGGTCGGGTAGTTTGGTAATTTTAATGGAGTAAATTACGTTTTTCGTCCAATGGTTTGCAGATCATTTCTATTTTCGTCCCTGAAGCCAAAACACTACTTTTAACTATGAACGACTAAAACAGAAATGATTTGTAAACCATAGGGATGAAAAAAGCAATAAAATTTAAATCATAAGGATGAAAAAGGTAATGAATTATAAACTATAGGGATACAAATTATAATTTCAAAACCCTAAGGACGAAATTAGAAATTTTCAACAAACCACACCACGGGGACTAAAAACGTAATTTACTCTTTTAATAATCTTTTTAAGGGTTTTAACTTTAATTACTTTCCTTTGCTTTAGGGTTTAGGGTTGGGAGGAAAGTTTTGGAAGGGAACTTATCATTGTTTTCTTCCATTTTCGTTTCTTTCTCTCCTAAAGAAGTTTCTAGAACTCGAGTTTTTTGCAAGTTGCTGGGTACAATTTTGAGAGAAGGGGAAGAGAGAAGGGTAGAATGGGAAAGATTAGAGCTTAATGGATACAAGGAAAGTGGATGAGCTTAGCGAATAAGCATTTTGCTTTCCAAATAAGCCACAACCAAACACATTTATATGGCTTACCGAATAAGCCATACAGGTCATTAAGCCAATTAAGTCGATAACAAACAGCCCCTTAGTTATTGACCGAGCAAGAGTCCCTCCCTTGGCTTTCCAGACCAACATATCGGTCACTATCACGGACCAGTAAAAACAACTTGGCATATAAGCAACAATTTTTGATCGGGTAAGCACCTCATATCCGGTAAGAAACAATAAATGTCTAGTTGTAGTGCAAAACGTTAACAACACTGCATGTTCATATGTGTTCTTTCATCTATAAAACAACATATTACAAACTGTTTTTTTGTGATTTCTAACTTTTAGACGAGTTCTATTTGATTTGCCCCCAGTGGTACTAAAACTATGTATGTGTAACATAAACAGGTGGGGCAACACTTATATTTGATACAGAGCTTGTAGCAGTGAATGGTAAAGGGTCAGGTGCAGAAGAAACTGATAAGAATGAGCTGTGAATCTGATGTTGTTTACCTTTTCTGCTGGTTGTTAAACCACTATTAGATGAGAATTTTAGATTTGATACTTGTATTTTTGTACCTTTAAAGACCATATGCCTTCTAGATAACATCTCAATGACATTTCTAAAAGCTTTTTAATTTTCAGAAATCAACTTTTCTTTCATTTTAACCACAAGAGTTGTGGCGTACTGGTTAAGGCCCTGGGGGATGTGGTGGAATATCCCATCTGCCCAGGGTTCTAATCCAGGCGTACACAATAATTGTGACCACTGAGGTTTAATCAGGGCTGATGTCTTACAGTCATAATTTGCCAAGGGATTAGTTTAGGCATAGCCTAGGACACCCTTTCCAAAAAAAAAAACGTTTTTTTCATTTTTGTCATGGAAATTGTTCAAAATAGCCATTTTTGACCCTTGATTTATTTTATAGATGCTTTTTCTACTCAATTGATCGAAATAATCATGCTTTTGCAACCAATATTTCCACTCAATTTGGATATTCTATAAGTTGCTAAAATGTCACTTGCGAAGTTTTGCTTAAGTGACACTTCCATGTCATTGCTACGTCACCCATAACATAAAATATAGTTTCCACGTTTGCAACGTTTAACTTGTTTAATTGGTTACAAGACGAGATATTTACAAAACAAAAGGATCTAATAGTGTGTTAAATTAATCGAGAATAAAAAAAAGCATTAGCCTTTACATTAAGGGGATGTCTACCAAATGCTTACAGGCAAGAGTCATGGTCCTTCCTTGTTCTATCGAGTAACGTTCCCGGTTGTCAAAAATAGATTGTTGGTAAAAAGAATATTTTACCTCGTGAGTGTTTACCGGATAAAAGTCTTCTCCCTTATAAGATTCTCGGTCCTTGCTATTCCTTACGGGTAAGATTATCGGTACTTGTTATGCTCGTTCGGTAAGGTAAGTGACATCGGACCACACAAAGGTAGTTTAATGTGATCATTTTAGGAAGTATGGGATTCTTGTGGGCTTTAAACTGAAAATAACATAACATTTTATATCAAAATGAAATTTATACCAATATGACATTATTAAAACTAGTAACCGAATTATAAAAGAATTTTTTATCTCTAAAATTAAAAACACATTGAGCAAGTTGAAAAAGGGTACAAGTCCACAAAACAATTTGTTTGTGGATTATGGACAAACATTGAGCAAATCGAATGAAATTTTTGTAACACCCGGAATTTTATCAAGATATATGGATTAAATGTATATCCCTCGAAAGGTTTTGTTTGGTGTTTAAAGTCGGGAAATTACCTTGCGCAAGAGGCTCATCAGATCGGCAACAACTCGGACGAAAACGGATTTCGGGCTTCGGCATGCAGGACGCGACTATGCCCGACGACTGTGACATGGTCGCTGTCGCCGAGGGACACCAACGTTCAGTACGCATGCGGCGATAGTGCCCGCGATTGTGCCATGGGGCACTCTCGCAGGGCACAGTCGCGAGATGGGGGGAGGTCGCGGTACAAGGGTTGCGATTGTGACCTGCGACAATGCCAAGGGCACAATCGCCTAGCAAGGTCGCGATCGGGGTGCAAAGACCATATAATCCGATTTTTTGCTCTCTCTATCTCATTTCCACTTTACCAACTTCTATATTTCTCTCTCAAAAACCCTCCCCAAACCCTAAGTTCGTTTTGAAGCCTTTGAAACCATGAATCTTGTGATTCAAAGCAAATCCCTCATTTCTTAGGAAGGATTTATGGTTTAAGGTTGAAGTTCTTCATCTCACTTCTCTTTTGGGAGATTTCTACACTTTATAGGGTTTTACCAACCCTCTTCTAAAACCCTTCCATCATTTGTTGGTTTGAAGTTTGAAGTTCATTTTGGGAACCACAGAAGTGTTTTGTTGGTGGATTCTTTATGTGGTTGAGGTAATCTTCTATCTTCTTCATCTAAGAAATTAGGGTTTTGGGTATTCATGGAGATTTTGATGAAAATGTTTGGGGGACGATTTTGTGTGGTTGATTATGATTTTTGATGGTTGGAAACTTATGGATCTAGGTTTTGGAAGATTTAGCTTAAGGATTCAAGTTCTACAAAAGGAGCTCAAATTGGGGAAAAATCTAGATTTAGCCTAAATCTAGCAAGGTGAGTTCAAGTTGACTTGTGAAAACGTTGTACATGCCAAAATGTCATTTCTAAAGTGATTATGTGTTTACATGAAAATTATCCTTGGTGAAGATACTTGGTGGGTTTTAACTTTACAAAATCTTATAAAACACCAACTTTTGGGGGTTTGGATACTTTGTTAAGTAAATCATGATTGAAAGTGTTTATTTAACTTATTTTCACAAATGGAGGTTATTTGGTAAAAACACGCTTTTAGTGTTGTCTGGATTATGCACAATTTGTGATACGGTACGTTTTGGAAAATACAAATGTGTGAGTTGTTAGATCTTGGCCAATCTCGACTTTACGAACATTTTGTGAATTGTAAATCTTTTAGATTTGGGCCGAAGACCAATTGTGTTTTATGAGTCAAGGATTTGAATAAAGATGTATTTTGGTTTACGTAACCGTATGGGCTCGTGTAGTCAGCCAAACGTTATTTTGCCTTTTTGGACTTGAATCATACTCAGACGAGTCACGGGGCATTTGCCCATTTTTAATAGCTCGAGATGGAGCTTTGGATGTGTTATGCATTTAATTGCATCTTATTTGGAAGTTACATGTTTTGAATGCATTTGTTCATTCGTTTGGAGTCATATAACATTTTAGATTGTAATGCATTGGATCTATAGGCATATGAGTCAGTCATTTGGTTTAATGGGAACTTTATCCTTGTTTTGGAATTGGAAATAATTTTTGGTTAGCGGGAGCGAGGTATAGATCGTGGGTGGTTGAACTCGTAGACCGAAAGACCCTTTGCGAAGGACTAGAGGTATAGATCATGGGTGGTTGAACTTGATGTCCTAGCACTTGGGTATTATGCCAATGATGGGATGCTAGTTTTCCACATTTAGGCACATTTAGGCATCGAGGTAAGGTGTAAGACCTATGTGCTAATATATTCCCTTGGTTTTAGATAACTCAATGTACAAACCTAGAGGGGTTGAAGTTGATACTCCAAGAATGTTAATAAGTGGTTTAACTTTGTGTGCCCGGCACATTCGACGGAACCGGGTCTCCCCCGTCACCGAAAAATGTTGTTTTGGGTATTTATTTTTATCCATGTTTTCGGTGACGTGTTATATTTAAATGGATTGTTTTCCATGACTTATTGACGGTGTATTATGTCTCATCCTTATTGGCATGTTTTGAATAATGAAGTTTTGTCCATATATATATAATTTAGGAAAGTTAATATTTTACCACGTTTTGAGTGAGTTTTGGAATTAAATTCATTTTTGGGATATGGTTTATATGAAAGCTTTCGTCGCAGGATTTGCGTGTGTTGAGAAAATGGGTTGTTTGCATAATCAATCAATATATCAATATATATTAAAGAAAAAACCAAGGTGAATGATGTGGCACAATGTGGTTTAAGAATTGCTCAAGTTTTGAATTGTGGTTGAAGTTGGTTGTCCAAAGTTAGAAGAGAAAATGACTATATAAAGAAGAATATGACAACTTGAAATCTTAAATGTTGATCAAAATTTTAATCCAATTTTGGGTTAAAAAGTTATTATTTATTTACATTACAAAACATTTCACCTAATAGTAAAAAAGTTATTTTCATCGTATATATATGTATAATAAACCTACAAAGAATGAGGTGACATTCTAAGGAATGAGTAATCTTCATTTCTTGAGTTGTGCTTGAATTTTGTATATCCCATATTGATGGAGAAATGAAAAATTGACAATGAATTGTTGGTATACGAAGGGAGGTTGAGATGCCTTTGTGGCAACTCATTGGGTTAGCCTCTTGGCCAAACCTGTAAATTCACGTGGTTGGTTTATTTTGGTGATTCGATTTGGTTTATTTTTGCCGACCGGGTTGGCTAATTGTAGTCGACCCGAGTTGGCTCATTTTAACCATACTAATTAAAATTTCACTATAAGATTTAAGTAATTTAGAATCTGAAGTATGACCTGATTTTAGTTATCGCACATTGAATACTTTAGTTTGATCATTCTTTTAAAGATGTAAAAGTTAGTTGGCTAAATGACTTTTGCCAAACAACCCTATTTATATTAAATCTGTATGATATTAAAGAATGATTAAAGGGATATGATGTGGCATTACGAGGGTAAAGTACTTTAAAATTTTGGCGTATTGTGATTTTGGTTATGATATATTAATGATACATCTTTAGTGAAAAATAGATGTGTATATGAAAGTATGACATTTTTCTTCAAATATATATATATATATGGTCCCCTTCTTTTGTTAACCGTCCAATTAGTGTTAACCTTGTTAACTTTTTTGGACCAATAGGAATCAAGATATGTTACTGGTTTTAGCGATTTTGGTAGGGGTATTGTAGGAATTTCGGAATATTAATTATTTAATGTTTATTTACTTTCCTAATTTCATGCACCAAATAATTATGGTAGTTATTAATGGTAATCTTCATCTTCTAAAAATCACTATTATTCGTATGATACCTTCTTTTCATGAATTTATCTTCTAAAACCCAGCAAACATTAGTATTGCATATATGCACATTTTAGTACTGCATATATTGAAATTTTATATATGTACATCTTAGTACTACATATATGCACATATCAGAACTGCATATATGCACATCTTAGTACTGCATATATTGAAATTTTATATATGCACATATCAGAACTGCATATATGCACACACATATCAGAACTGCATATATGCACATCTTAGTACTGCATATATTGAAATTTTATATATGCACATATCAGAACTGCATATATGCACACACGTATCAGAATTGCATATATGCACATCTAAAAAAATTGCATATTGACATATGCATATATGCACATATACAGATGCACATATAAACACTTAACAGTTTGCACATATGCACATATACAGATGCATATATGCACTGCTTGGGTCCAACGAATTCAACGTAAAAGTCTGAACCATTGTTCTTGATCCATTTTTTACCAGAAAAAAGAACAAATGGCATCCCCACAAATCTGCCTTCTCCAGTTTCAATCTCTAACAACTGTATATGTTATACACAAGAATGCATCCATAATCGGAATGGTATTTAATGATAGACCCTTCATTTCATCTAATTAAAAAGTTTCAAAAAAAACATATATCTTGGCAGACCTTGTTAGGAGAACCATCAAGAATGCAATTACTTCCCTGCAGACTGCAGAGGAACACCAATAAAGCAAGGTGATCATACCAAAAGCTCCTCGTCACCAATTTTAAACGTCTTTTTGTTTAGAATATTTATGCCTTCTTGTTCCTGTATGGCCTTAGAGTAATTTTGAAAGTGATTATTATTATGATCAATAAGGAAACTGGTTGTCTAATTTTCTGGTTTCCTTATTTGATAATTAAAGATTGATTGACAATATTACCCCTGTGCATATGTGCTTCCTCCGTGTTTTTTATTTAATTAGAAAATAAAAATCAGTTTAATCCTAGCCATTGATTTTCATGATTAATGGTCCTGATTGGTTAACATGGTTAACACTAAATGAGTGGTTAACAAAAGAAGGACACTCTCTCTCTCTCTCTCTCTCTATATATATATATATATATATATATATATATATATATATATAATATTTAAACGAAAAACCAAGGATGATGATATGTCAACATGAGATTTGAGTAATTTTTAAATTCTGAAATGATCCCACATTTCTTTATATATTTAAAAGAAAAATCAATGATGATGACATAGCGTCATTAGATTTGATTAATCCTCAAATCCTGAAATGTAGGTGAATTTCATCATCCCACATTGAAAAGAAGATGAAAGTTTTAAAGTAGGAAGTGAGTATAAGAAATGAGGGATGAATGTTTTTGAGTAAACTCATGTGGTTGGCTCAATTTAGTTTACCCTATTTTGCATCATCCCATATTGGTTTGAAAATGTAAGTTTTGAAAATTGAAATGAGTATAAGAAAGGAGGGGTGGATGTATTTGCCAAACAAAACCTTAATCTGTCATGAATTTGATTTTAGATATCCACAACAATTAACCACTTAATTTATACATGTCAATGCCGTACGATCATTGGCGGATCCACTTGAGGTTTAGTGGGGGATGGGACCCTATTAAAAAGAAAAAATGGAAGTTTTTTTAGGGTAAAAACGTAGTTTTTATTAGTTTATAGTCGAGTGTCCCCCCAGTAATTTTTCGTCCGGAACCCCATCAACCAAAAAATATGTCCCAAAATCAATCAAAAAACCAAAAATAACTCTTGAAATTGACTAAAAAATTAAAAAAAGACCATCGGAATCGACAAAAAAACATAAAAATTCTTTAAAATCAACAAAAAAAGCTTTAAAAAACACTCGAAAAGCTGGATGTAGGCTAAAAATACTTCTGACAAATTTACGGACATTTATACTACCTTAAAGGTGACCCCACTAAGAAAAAATCCTGGATCCGCTACTACGTACAATCGTCTTTGTCGAATCGGGTCGAGGACATTTTTACCCTCTATGTTCATATAAAATGCTCTTGGAGAAATTAATCTTGAACAATAATAGAGAAAACAAGAATATTCTTTAGATGCTAGAGAGGTTGATGAGAGATTAAAATGAGTCATTAAATTGTCAAAATAAATTTTCTCAAGTCTTTCTAAAAAATCGACCCGATAATTTCTGGCCGTTGGATTACCACGATCAGCGAAGGTAAGGTACACCACAGCAGATCAAGTACTCTCACAAAATCTCGAGACTATCGTCAAACGAGATCTCTCTCGAACCATCCTGACCCTCAGTCATTATCTCTCTTTCTACTGTAAACCCTTCAGAACCCTCTAGAATCCCAAACTTTCTTCACACTTTCAGTAATCCGTTCGATATAAAATCCCTTTCGTTCTTTCTTCTACTTGTTGTTTGATCCAACTGTTTATCTCTCTAATTCGCTTGTTTTTGGAGGAATAATTTGTGTTTGCAACTTGTTGCGAGTGAAATGGATGAGGATTTTGATATTCCGGCAGCTGAGGAGATGAACGAAGAATTCATGGATGATATTGAAGCTCCGGTGACGTTGAAGGTTGGAGAAGAGAAGGAAATCGGTACTCAAGGTTTGAAGAAGAAGCTTCTTAAGGAAGGTGAAGGTTGGGATACACCTGAAAGTGGCGATGAGGTTGAAGGTATGAGTTTTGGCTGTATTTTTCCATGAATTTTGTTGTTGTTAGGGTTTAAACCGTTTGGTTATATTGATTGTGATTTGGATTTGTGTTTTTGACAGTTCATTATACTGGAACATTGCTCGATGGGACTCAATTTGATTCTAGTCGTGATAGGGGAACACCATTTAAGTTCACTCTCGGCCAAGGTGAGATTAGAGATTATTCCTCAATAACATATTTGGTTTTTTTTTTTTGGTTATATTCGTGCATTGTGTAGTTATTTGAACTTGAATCAACTTTTTATTGTTGTTAATGAGTATTAATCTTCAATGTTATGATTTGTTGATGTTAAAATGCATAATGTATGTTGAGACCATATGATCTTGTTATCAATGCATAAGACCATCCACAACGGTGATTTCAATTGGATTGCAAATGAACTGCAAATACGCCATGTAGGATATCTGTTTTAGGAATGATGGTAGTTGCGAGTATGATTTCTAAATTAGAAATTGGTTTTTGGTAATTGCAAATGTTAAATCAATACTTTTTGCACTTTTTGCAGACGAGACAGTGAACAGTATATAAATTGTAGGGAATAATTTCTAATTTCTAAATTAGAAATTGCTTTATGTTACATCGTTAGGATAATTCAAGATAATTGCAAAGCGCCGCTGCTGATGTGGCACTTTAGAAAAAATATGGTCAAAGTTGTTTTCTTTTCTAATGAACAGCTGAGATTTTCACGCTAGAAATGGCAAATTTTATATTTCTGGTAAATTATAACATAAGCAAACATTGTTTTCTTTTGTTTTTCTGACAAAAGGGCAAGTAATTAAGGGATGGGATCAAGGTATCAAGACAATGAAGAAGGGTGAAAATGCACTTTTCACTATCCCTGCCGATTTGGCTTATGGTGAAAATGGTTCTCCTCCTACAATTCCTCCAAATGCCACCCTTCAGTTTGATGTAGAACTGCTCTCATGGGTTAGTGTCAAGGACATTTGCAAGGATGGTGGGATCTTTAAGAAGATTGTAAAGGAAGGAGAGAAGTGGGAGAACCCTAAAGACCTTGATGAAGTTTTAGGTACTTTAATTTTCATCCTTAAACTTCTGCTTTTTGATTCATTTTCATGTTCTAAACATATAAGTTTCGTATGTTTTCTGGCAACTACAGTCAATTACGAGGTTCAACTTGAGGATGGGACTTTAGTTGCAAAAGCTGATGGAGTGGAGTTCACAGTACAAGATGGTAGTTCACATGGAAGCTTTTTCTTGTGGTTTTAGCCTTTTAGGAGCTCTTTTGCTTGTTGCTGACGTGTTCGTTTTCAATCAGGCCATTTCTGTCCTGCTATAAGTGCGGCTCTAAAAACAATGAAGAAAGGAGAAAAGGTTCTCCTCACAGTCAAACCGCAGTGTAAGTGTCTTCTTGTGGTTTTTGTGAAGAAATTTTGTTTTGGTGATTCACTTCTAATTTTTCTGGTTGCAGATGGATTTGGGGAGAAGGGGAAACCTGCTTCTGGTGATTTTGGATCGGTTCCGCCAAATGCTACACTGCAAATCACACTGGAACTTGTCTCGTGGAAGGTCGTTTCAAATGTCACAGATGACAAGAAAGTTATCAAGAAAATCTTGAAAGAAGGGGAGGGATACGAGCGCCCGAATGAAGGAGCTGTTGTTCAGGGTCAGTAGCAATGACTTATGTTATTTCTTTTATCTTATATACATATATATTCGTATGGTGTCTAAATTTGCTTTGATTTTGATGGGCAGTGAATTTGCTTGGTAAGCTACAAGATGGAACTGTATTCATCAAAAGAGGTCATGATGACACCGATCCTTTCGATTTCAAGGCAGATGAAGGTATATATAGATTATCAGAAGTTGTATTTCTTTTCTTGTTTCATGTTGTTTATCTGTTTTTGTTTATGAATCACTTTGGGCTTAACACATTCAGAGCAAGTGATTGATGGGCTGGATAGAGCTGTGATGACAATGAAGAAAGGGGAAGTAGCTCTTTTGACGATTCAGCCAGAATATGCATTCGGTTCAGCTGGTTCCAAACAAGAATTAGCAGTGGTGCCCCCTAATGCTGTTGTGACCTATGAAGTTGAACTCATCTCCTTTATTAAGGTCAATGGAAATTAAATCTTTAAGTCATGGTTTCATTTAGATATTGTTCGTATGGTGCCAACGACGATTTATTTTTCAGGACAAAGAATCTTGGGACATGAACACCCCAGAAAAGATAGAGGCTGCTGGCAAAAAGAAGGAAGAAGGAAATGCATTCTTTAAAGCTGGTAAATATTCGAAAGCTGTGAAACGATACGAGAAGGTAAGATTTGTGCGGAAATTTGTTCTACTAATGACAAAAGCTTGTTATATGGCTAAATCTTGCTTTTTTTTTCCAGGCTGCTAAGTTCATCGAGTACGATACTAATTTTGAGGAAGAGGAAAAGAAACAAGCGAAAGCATTGAAAATCACCTGCAACCTCAATAATGCAGCTTGCCAGTTGAAGCTGAAAGATTACAAACAGGCCGAAAAACTTTGCACCAAGGTTAGATATAGTTATGCACTTCTGAGCTGACCATAGTAGTTTGGAAGCCTTAGTGACCAAATTATGTTATGGGTTCATCAGAGGATTTACTAAAAAAGAAGGGAACCCATTTCGCCAAAATTAAGTCCACGATGTGGGTTGTCAATTTTTGTTGGATCCAGAGGTTGACAGGGTTCCATTGTTCTCTTTTTATGATTCACACAGGTACTGGAACTTGAGAGTACAAATGTGAAGGCACTTTACCGAAGAGCTCAAGCATACATCAATGTAGCTGATCTGGATCTTGCAGAGATCGATATCAAAAAAGCCCTAGAAATCGACCCTAATAACAAGTGAGAATCGTTCTACTTTTAACGCAGTAGCAGCTATGTATGCAACTCATCAATTAGTTTTTCTTTTTTATATAACTTTTCTTGGTATTGCTTGATGATCAGGGATGTGAAACTTGAATACAAAGTACTGAAGGAAAAGATTAAAGAATACAACAAGAAGGATGCTAAATTTTATGGAAATATGTTTGCCAAGATGACTAAATCATCCTCCAATGTGAGCCTGCCTGCCTCCTCTTTCATCTTTTTTGTTTCTTATAAATGGTGTCTAATTATTTGATCATGGTTTTGCAGAAACCGGCTTCGAAGGATGCAGAACCAATGAGCATAGACAGCAAGGCTTAATAAGAGTTTTCTGGTAATTTTATGGTCTAGTGCTCTTATTTGATGGACATGCTTAGAAAAAAAAAGAGTTGGTGTAACAAATGATCATCTTGTTATTCTCCTTTTGTTTTCAATTGGAATTGAGAATGTGAACTAATAGTATTGGCCAAACCATATTGAAGATGTGAGATTTAATTTGGTTTGATGGTTGTATTGGTTGTTAAGTGCTTATTGGGTTTAATCATTTCATACTTATTCAGTCAGCTATACATGGACTGATTGGTAGTGGCTTAATGATATAGAAAGTGACTTATTTATTAAGCTTTTAGAAGGGAGCTTTATGCAGAAAGTCAAGTTTTGTCCAAACCAGTCTCTCCCAATTAAAAAACATGGTCCTTTCATCTATAAAAACACCATCCCAAAACTTTTCTAATCTATACAGACAGATTAAATCAACAACGACAACTTTATTCATACAGGACTTAATGAAAAACCAACCAAACACCCCCGAGTTTGATATAATTTTTCCATTTTTCAAAAAATATAAGGTAACTCTTGCATTTGGAGATGCTCTAAAACAATGATTTATGGCAACCTCACAATTTTTTTTTCTTCCGTAAATTCAATAATCTTCAAATTCGTGAAAGATCATAATTATTTGATCCAATCAAGTGAACTATATGTTTAAGGTTAATAACCTTCAAAATTGGTAAAATTTGTAAGAGCATCTCCGAGAGGCAGCTTCTCTAAAATAGAGAAAAATGCATTTTTGTTATCTATATTGCTTCAATAGTTTTTCTGTATTGTTCTCTAAAATAGAGAAAACTAGAGAAAACTCTAAGTTTAGAGAATTCTATAAAACTTGCTAGGTGGAGAGAAATTACTTTTTTATTCATTCTCACCAATAAGGTTGAGTTATTATTATTATTTTATGTAAATTCGATTTAAAAATGTGTTGGAAATGTTAAATTTAAACAGTATTTTAATAATATAATGGATGATGAAATCCCTAAAATAGAGAATTTGTTGGAGCAAATTGTAATTCATTTTAAAGAATCTATTGGAGATGCTCTAAGAACATGTATCATTGGGCCTGATTTGACCCGAATGCATAACCTCCAAACTCATAAATAAAGGTGCGTTTGATGTCTAGACAAGACATGCTAGAACAAGACAAAACATGATAGAATAAAACAATTGTTCAACGTTTGATAAGATATAACTAGACATAACAGAACATATACTTAATATATTCTGATTAATTTATGTAATTTATTAAACTATCATAAAATAAATATATTTTATAACAATATATATCATTAGAAAGTTTTCGTCAAGACATTAAGATGACGGCAAAATAAAAGATTTATGTAATTTTCTAATTTTATTTTATACATTTGTATATTACCTTTTTAAATAATATTTAATAAATTTAACAATTTGTTGATCAACTCTTATCTGTTTTTCTTCAATTTCTCCTAGCTACAAATCTACAATGTGCAAGGGTTCGCCCTTGTCCCCTGAGATCTCGAGACAGATTGCCAATAGTCACGAAAGTTCTAAACCTTGAAGGTCTATTTGTCATCAATGGTATCTGCCCTTTTCCTATATATTTGGGCAAAAAGTTGATTACCGGCAACCCTAACCGGCCCCACACAAAACCTGCCTCCAAGGACACCAATGTGAGGGGGCATTTTTTGGCTCACTCAACGGCTGAGACTAGTGGAGGGGTCTGAGATCGAACTCATATGTATTTGGGCAAAGCCACTCCACCCTTTTTGCCAACTGAGCTACACGCGAGAGGCCCTTTTCCTATATATGCTTCATTTGGTTTTTGAGAAAATGCATTTCAGCTTATAGTGATTGAGACAAAATAAGCACGCTACAAAACATATCCCCAATGTGAAGTAAAATGTAGAAAATACTATG
Source organism: Saussurea involucrata (assembly GCA_033807775.1). NCBI lineage: Eukaryota > Viridiplantae > Streptophyta > Magnoliopsida > Asterales > Asteraceae > Saussurea > Saussurea involucrata. The sequence goes on from CM066314.1 coordinate 229,138,308, forward strand.
TAATAATGCAACATAATATGTCATGATAATAATTTATTTATTTTTTTAATTTTTATTATATAATTAATAAGAGATGTTTAACAAAACATTAACAGCCGTATTGGGCCTCAAATAAGTTCAGGCCCAGAGTTTCATCTATATGAAAATCGCAGTTCTCTCCTGACCTCCCACATCGATCGATACTGAAAAATCAGATGTCTTTTTAAGCTGAAGAAACGAAGAAGAAGACACGACCTTACTTGAACAGGATCTGTTCTATAGGCTCGTACCTCTGTATTCTTGTTACCTAACAAGACAGAAACCCATGTCTGGTTGATGAACTAGAACCATGTAGCCAGAGCGTGATTAACAGAGCCTCATGGTCTAGGCCATGGCTCGGTAGAGGATCGTTGCCATTCCCATCTGATGGGTCTTGGCATGGTTACATGGTTGTCTGACAGACAGACAACTAATTTCTTTTTTATTTTGTGTACTTTTTGATATGCAAAGCAAGTGTTCGATGAAATGCTTCTATGAGCAGGTTATGATTTGTCTTCAGATAACTCATCCAGTATGAAGTCCCCTTTCTCTATGAACAAATACTTGTTTTTAAGTATAATGGGTTCTAGAAGTCTAGTAGAAGTACAGTGTTTAGTATTGTTTATCTTGATTTCTTGATCCTGTCTTGTAGTTGCAAATTGAAGGTTCTGGTATATACTTTTAGATGCAAAGCAAGTGTTCGATGAAATGCTTCTATGGGGAGGTTATGATTTGTAATCAAAATGAGGTTGTGATATTTGGATCCTTTTCAATTAGAAACTTTTTGGTTTAGCCTTCTTTCTTTCATTGAAAGATCACCTACACCTTTTACTACTGTTAGTTTAAAATTTGGAAAAATAATATTTAAACAGCAAAAAAATTTGGTTCAACACTTGAATTGATGTATGTGGGAGTATATTTGGTCATAACTGATTGAGTGAAGCCTTCCTCATGAGATTAATCAATAGAAAGAGACAAGATCATTGGCAGGAAGAACACAAACCTTTTGCTTTTAATGTTGATGACTTGATGTTGCTTTTCTTTCAGCTACATTCAAAAGCACAAGAAGATCCCAATGGGAGAGATTCTAGATATGTTCTTCACGATAGGGACGCTAATGGAGAGGGTTAGGTTTCGGTGAGAAGTGTCAAATTTGGTGAGAAGCGGTTATCAACCACCGTTGGATGAGAAATTGACGAACATTAGGATGAGATGCATCGGGTTAATTCCTTTTTAAGCCACATTTCATGGGAAGGTATTTGATTAAAACGGTTTAAAAGTACTTCTCACCGAAAATGGAACTCACGTGATCCCATGCCCTAATGGAGAACCACTATTTGCTCTATCTGCTCGTAAGTCTTATTTAACTATACTCTATCAGAAAAGAGTCGGATTATAATTTTCTGATGTGTCTTGTCTTATTATAATAATTAGAGTAAATTACGTTTTGTGTCCCTGTGGTTTGTTAAAAATTGTGGCTTTTGTCTTTGTGGTTTTGAAATTGCGGTTTTTTGTTCCTGTGGGGGAAATAGTAAAAGGACTAAATTGCCATTTAATTAACGGTAGGAGTTTAAAAATGTAAGTGCAAGGGACCCGGCTTATAAAGAAATGCAAACCACGGGATGTTCAATGTAATTATTTGGAAATAAGGACCATATCCAAATTTTTAGCCAACTATACGGACCAACCTTGTAATTTACTCGAACTAATATAAATGACTAGTAATGAATTAAAATATTTTCTTGTGCAAGCATACAATATTTTGAGTAAGGGGCCGTTTACCAAACACTTACGGGTAAGTGCTTATCGACACGAGAAATTAACTCACTTACCTTGTCATGTAACATTATCAGGTATTGAAATGAATTGTTGGTAAGCGTCTTAAACATGGTAAACACTTACCAGGTAAGAGTCTATTTCCTCACTTACCGAGTAAGACTCTCGGTGTTTGTTATGTCTCTTACCGGGTAAGATTCTTTTAATGACATGCTCAATAAGTAAGGTAAGTGATATCGGTAAGCGCTTACCCGGTAAGCATTTAGTAAACAACCCCTAAATCTATACTTCACATTCCCGTTAACTTTTGAAGATAATAGACAGAACTCAACATACTATAATTGACCGGTACTTTTAACCCAAAAATTGGTTTGAATGCTTTGAAAATCTAATCCAACGATTGAGTATAATTCCGGTTGTCCGATTTACATTATTGAAAATATTTGATCACCTAGGCTGTTTGACATATTATAAACTCACTATTTTTTTAATAAATGCTCTAACATAATGTCTTGAGTTTTATTATTAGAATTATGGTAGTTTATAATTATTTTGTCAACTTTTTGTTTGTTGACGTGTTGAAGAATTTTTTTAATCTTATCAAGTGGCAAATGAAAATGCATTTGTTTTTGGGCAGTGCTAACGGCACCCTCATATAGGGGTGTTGAATGCATTGTTTTTTGAATCAATCATTTTTGTTTGATTAAATTGCATTTTTGGTCCCTGTGGTTATGCAATTTCTTTGAAAGGAGTACATGAACTTCAATAATTCAAATAGTGGTCTCTGAGTTATGCGATTTTGTTTCAAATCCAGTCCCTGGTCACTAACCCCGTTAAAAAAAGCCAGTTAGTGCCAGGGGTAGTTTCATCCATACCCCTTTAAGGTGCTCCTTTTAAAGGAATCATATAACCACATGTACCAAAAATACAATTTACTATTTGTTATATTTTGATTTCAAAGTTACATTTCATACCCCTGTAATTATTTACTTAGTTTACTTTATACCTTTATACCTTTTACTTTTCTAATTTTAATTTTACACATTCATCATATTAACACATATAATCGTATATTAACAAAAATACGTTAAAAACACGTTTTAATTTTAACAAGTTACACCATTATAATCGTCTCATCGATACCTTCGAAATGAGCCTAATATTGAATGTTTTTGGATTTAATTATGTTAAAAAATATGTTTTAACATATCATATTAACATGCATAATTATGTTAAAATATGTTAAGGAGTTCGATATATATATATATATATACTAGTTATTTACCCGATGTAATGCAGCGAGACGTATAATCCAAATAATTTGACGATTTAATCAATTAAATCAAAATATATATATATATATATATATATATATATATATATATATATGATATATATGATTCCTTTAAAAGGAGTAAATTGTATTTTTGGTACCCTGGCACTAATTGGCCTTTTTTAACGGGGTTAGTGACCAGGGACTGGATTTGGAACAAAATCGCATAACTCAGGGACCACTATTTGAGTTATTGAAGTTCAAGTACTCCTTTTAAAGAAATCACATAACCATAGGGACCAAAAATGCAATTTACTCTTTTTGTTATATATATATATGTATATATATATAGAGGGAGGTTCATTTGTTAACCTCCCATTTTGTATTAACTTTATTAACTTCATCTTAGCCATTCATTTTATTGTTAATGGTTGAGATTAAATCCATTTATTAATTAATTAAGATATTAAGTCGTGTAATTAATTCTCCCATTGAACCCAAATGAAGAGGGTAATTTTGGAATTTGACACAACCTACTTTTTTCCATTAATTAAGTCGTGTAAATAATGTTCCTATAGTTGAACATATTGTTCCTATGTTCAATCCAATGTTCCTAATTGTTCAATTATATGTTCATATTGGTTCAATTATATGTTCTATTTGTTTAAATATATGTTCATATTTGTTCAATTATATGCAAACAACAGATTGTTCATAAATGAGCAACTATATGTTCATTCATGTTCGATTACTCCGAAATTACATGCTGTAACTTACTAGTTAATTACTATTCAATTTAGAGCATGTAATATTGATGTCACATCATGTATGATGTGCAAATATTAAGGCTATGCATGAACAAAGATGAAATATATAAGTCTAAGTGAACCTATATGAACAATATATATTTGTTATATTTGTTCATGTTCAAATGAACATCTACGTCTACTCTCTCTTCAACGTCGTTGAAAACACCTTGATCACTCGTGTTTATGATGCAATAATAGGAATTCAAACACTAATTTGATAGAAAAGACTACAAAATATTTGAGAAATAAAAATATAGCTAGAATCTAGGAGATTTTGATTTTTGTAACTCCCTTAATAAATCAATGTAATAAAACAAAAACATGAAATTCCATCCATGCCCCTATTTAATGGTTATATATAAATTTGAAACCACCAACTAAAATGGATTCCTATTGGTTGAATGAAGTTAATAAAGTTAACACAAAATAGGAGGTTAACAAATGAACTCAACCCTATATATATATATATATATATATTAGATTATATATATTATTGCAATCATTTTTAGATTATTATATATATTGTTATTTATTTGTTTTATATATATATAGAGGACCCTTATTTTGTTAACCAGTCATTTAGTGTTAACTGTATTAACTAATCTGGACCATTAATCATCAAAATCAATGGCTAAGATTAAAAGCATTTTTAATTCATAATTAAAATAAACACCCGACTGATTTAATTTGCAGCATATATGCATAGGGGTATTATTGTCATTTAACAAATCTTGGAAACTAGCAGATAAGAAAACAATCAAGTCAATCCCTACATTTAAGGACATATAACTTTATCTCAAATTGATTTAGATACAAAAAACAATTCAGTCAATCGATTCATTTAAGGATGATATACGGACAAGGTGATGGTGGCGCTGGTTTTTTTCCGGCGAGGTAAGATGGTTTACGAACAGGTGATGGTGGCGTTGATTTTCCCTCCGGCAGGGTTGTTTGGTTTACAAACGAGAAGTGGGTGGCAGTGGGTGGGGGTGGTGGAGTTGGTTTTCTGCGGTGGGTGGGGGATGGTGGGGGATGATGGTGGGTGGCGGTGGGTGGCGGCTGTATGTGAGTGGTGGTGTTGGTGGGTATCGGGTGTATGTGAGTGGTTTACAGGCAAGGTGGTGGTGATGGTGGGTATCGGCTGAAGGTGGGTGGTGGTGGGAGGATGATGGTAGGTGGCGTTGGGTGGCGGTTGGCGCTGTTTTCCTCTACGGACAGGGAATGGTGGCGGTGTTTTTTCTCCGGCGGGGTTGTTTGGTTTACGAACGAGAAGTGGGTGGCAGCAAGATTTAAAACTTTCATTTTCTCTCTCTCCACACATTCTCTCTCTCTCTCTCTCTCGTGTAAATCAACCATACCGTGCATATATGCTATTCTCTAATGTGCATATATGCTATTCTCTGATATGCATGTTGTTGGTGTACAATATGCATATATGGAATTTTATTTATGTGCATATGTGCATATGTTTATGTGCACATGTGCATATATGCATGTTTACACAAATTTATGGTTGTGCATATATGCAAGTTTACATACATTTATGGTTTACACAAATTTATGGTTGTGCATGTATGCAATTTTACATAGATTATGGTTTACACATAGTTATGGTTGTGCATATATGCAATTTTACATACATTTATGTTTGTGCATAAATGCATTTTTTATCTCTGGAATATATGTAAAAAAAAACGTGAAAAAAATCTCTGGAATGTGAAGATGAAGATTATGTTTGAAAATGGGTTTTAGATGATTAAAAGTATCATTAATAATTACCAAAAATGAAAATTGGTTTTAAAAGATTAAGATTATCATTAATAACTACCAAAAATATCTTGTGCATGAAATTAGGAAAGTAAATAACCCATAAATAATTAAAATTCTGAAATTCCTAAACTACCCCTATCAAACCAGTAACCTATCTTGATTTCTATTGGTCCAAAAAAGTTAACATGGTTAACACTAGTTAAACGGTTAACAAAAGAACGGGACCCTATATATATATATCTATATATATATATATTCTTTTTATAAATTATACCATTATATATATATATATAGTTATTCCATTTATCTTGCTAAATTATCTGGTAAAATTAGTAGTTTGTAACTAAAAAAATCCATTCCAGGTGTTTAATTCTCGTCAAGATCTAATTGATTGGGTACGCAACATGGCATATTCACTTGGTTTCGTTATTGTTATTAAAAGAAGCAAAAGTGACTCACGTGACAATTCTAAAGTAATATTTCAATGTGATTGTGGTGGCATGCACAAGGGTAACAAAACCTCTAGTAAACATACTGGCACAAGAAAAACAAATTGTCCATTTCAGTTGAGTGAAAGACCCCTTAGACGTAGTAGTTCGAACGTGTCAACATTTGTTGACTTGGAAAAAATGAGTTACCAGGAACCATCGAGACACAGTTCTTTCATGGGCAAAAACTATAATGCACATCCATACATTAATCAATTTCCAAAGATGTTTCACCCTTACATTACGCATGTACATGATGTGAGAGGTGATGGAAATTGTGGATTCCGAGCAATAACTGTCTGTCTCGGTCTTCATGAAGATGCATGGCCCACAATTCGGTTTAACTTGATGGAAGAGTTAGATACACACAATACATAATATATCAACGCTTTTGGAGGTCAATATTGGAATATTGTTTACAACACATTAAACTTCTTTCAATCAGATCAAGGTGCACCAGTTGAACACTGGATGACAATGCCTGAAATAGGTGTCTTGATTGCTTCAAAGTATAATGTGATATTACACGTTATAAATATGGGAGGTTGTGGGACGTACTTGCCGCTTAGGTCCACTCCGCCAGCGTGGTATCAACATGTTGCTTTTACAATTGGGTACGTTAATGGTAACTGTTAGACAACCTAAGGGGGGGAAAGGTTGTATTTAAAATCTTTTACTTTCAAAAAAATTCTTTTATAAATAAATACAGTACTGAAACAGTAAAAATAAATCAGAGTATACAAATAATAAAGAAGAGTGTAAATATAAACAAATACACAGAGATTATATAAATAAATATAAATGCAAAGCAGTTTATATAAACAAATATAATAAAGCACAGCGGAATAAATAAAGAGATAAAGGTAAGAGATACTTGACACGGAGATTTACTGATTTACCACCAACTGTGATAAACCAGCAGCCGAGACACTTCTCGACACGATCCAATAAATGTATTCTTTACGGTAGAACACAAACCAAATACAAAGGAATTTGTAATAGTTTCTCAAGCCTCTGCTATGAGATAAACAGGATCACACACCCGTTATTCAAATACTTACAAGAGGAGTATAACTCACAATGGGTAATCACTCTTGTATAATATCTCACACTTGGATATTTTATAAAAAAGGTTTTATAAAATATATATATTATAAATGAGAGAGATCAGATGAGCAGTGATGGTGTTGGTTGTATCTGTATTGTCTGGTCTTTTGTTCTTCATCACCAGCATGCTTCATTTATACCAAGGAAGCTCCAACGGAAACATGCATCCGCGGTATACCGCCAAATGCACGCGGTATACCGGGTATTCTCCACGGTATACCGGCGTCAGAATAGCCACCTTCCAGGACGCAACCAATCTTGCTGGATCTTCTCAATAAAAAACCTTATTTAATTAAAATCATTTATGGTTTTTAGAAATATCCAAGTGGTATATTATTTAGGGTGTTTATCATTATTAGTTATAAACAATGATGACGACGTAAACACTTCCGTCTTGAACCCTTCAGATTAAATCTTCGTGTTCTTCAACAACTGCACACTTGGATTAAATTGTTAGATAAACAATAATGCGGTGTGTTTGTAATCATCAAAATAAATATATATAAATATATAGAGATGTGGTACACTTGCACCAACAATCTCCCCCTTTTTGATGATGACAAACACAACCGCTAAGCAAGAGCATATGCGGTTTCTCTCCCCCGTTTGTCGAAGCAAAAAGGGTTAAGAAAGACGGTATGCTCCCCCTCGAGAGATGCTCCCCCTCAAAATATGCATATAATTGAGAGAGCATAAACTCATGGGTAAAAGAGCTAAAACGCTCCCCCTCAAATTAATAACGATATCAATTTGATTTTATAAAATTTGAGGGATAAAATGCAAAAAGCAATAGAGACAAAGATATACAAACCAATACGAAACACTTGCACCAAAACGGATCTTAAGGCTTCAATTTTCGGTTAATTTTATGTGATAAAAAAAATCACCACGTATTATGACCTCGTCAGGTAACCACGTATTATAACCTCGGCAGGTAACCACGTATTATAACCTCGGCAGGTAACCACGTATTATAACCTCGGCAGGTAACCACGTATTATAACCTCGTCAGGAAACACGTATTATATCCTCGTCAGGAAACCACGTATTATAACCTCGGCAGGTAACCACGTATTATAACCTCGCCAGGAAACCACGTATTATAACCTCGGCAGGTAACCACATATTATATCCTCGTCAGGAAGCACGTATTGTATCCTCGCCAGGAAACACGTATTATATCCTCGTCAGGAAGCACGTATTGTATCCTCGCCAGGAAACACGTATTATATCCTCGTCAGGAAACACGTATTATATCCTCGTCAGGAAACACCTACAAAAGGCAAAGAAAATATTTCGTGGTACCCTTTTCTTATGGGTCCTTTTAACAGTTAGTATAAAACATAAACTGCAAAAAAAAAATATGTTGTCGACATAAAACAAACACGACAAACATACAAAGCCATATAAATGGTTTAAAACCACAAACGCATCCCACCGGGATTATCAACATTAAACATTCCTTTCGGAATCCATTTTCTAACCATTTTAATTTTACGATCGTATTCATCATAGACGTAAAATGAAGCATGCAAATTTACATTATTCTTTGGTCTAGAAAATTTGCTATTATACATGCAAGCATACGGTTTCCTCGGCATATAATTCACATTATTCATTTTGGATACATACGGAGGTTTTTGCACATAAGGTTTTCTCGTTTTAACTTTAGGTGGTTCAAAACACCTTTTAATTTGAATACACGAGCACGTATCAATACATGTATTAGAACCAATGCCTTTTCTACAATTAATGCGATTAGACATATTTAGCATTTTTAACACTTTATCATTGCTATTTTGAAATGCATTAGCTAACAGATTATCTTTTTCATATAAATCGCATTTAGCTTTTAAACATGCATTATCATTTTCAAGTATATCGCATTTTGTACATAAAATATTTTCACATGTTCTTTTCTCTAAACATGCAATTTTATCATTTAAGACAATGCAAGACTTGCAAACAATATTTTCGCATGCTTTCTTTTCTAAAGTGATAACTTTATCATTTAACTCATTTTTGATTTTATTATCACATGCAATGGTTTGTTTACAATTATTCAACTCATTTTGACATAATAATAATTCTTCTTTTAATTTAGCATTCTCATTTTTAAAACTATTAACGAGAACAATCAATTTTTGAAAAGAGACATTTAACATATCAATATCATCATCGTTATCACTACAACTAGAATAACTTGAGTATGAAGTACATACCTCTTTCTCGCAGTCGACGATGAGACAAGTTTCTTCATTTCTTTGATCTCGGGTTTCGTCTCTCTTTTCTTTTGAGTTTTCACCATAGGTGATGTTCAAGTTCTCCCAAATATCACGAGCAGTTTCAAAGAGATAAACACGCTCAATATCATCGTTAGTAAGAACCGAAAAGAGAAAATTTTTGGCTTCATAATTTAAACAATAATTAGCCTTATCTTCGTCGGACCATTCCGAGCTAGGTTTTTTAACAACTTTGTTGTTTTGAAATTTTGTGGGTTTGAAATTTCCTTTAATAATAATATCCCAAATTTTTTGATTTATCCCACGAACATAACGTTCAAAAGAATTTGCCCAAAGATCAAAATTTTCGAAATCAATAAGAAGAGATTTAGAAAACCAAGTATTTTGTTGAGCCATTAAATAAAAGATATAACTTTAAAAATTTAAAAGATAATTTTTGAAAACCCCGCTCTGATACCAAATGTTAGACAACCTAAGGGGGGGAAAGGTTGTATTTAAAATCTTTTACTTTCAAAAAAATTCTTTTATAAATAAATACAGTACTGAAACAGTAAAAATAAATCAGAGTATACAAATAATAAAGAAGAGTGTAAATATAAACAAATACACAGAGATTATATAAATAAATATAAATGCAAAGCAGTTTATATAAACAAATATAATAAAGCACAGCGGAATAAATAAAGAGATAAAGGTAAGAGATACTTGACACGGAGATTTACTGATTTACCACCAACTGTGATAAACCAGCAGCCGAGACACTTCTCGACACGATCCAATAAATGTATTCTTTACGGTAGAACACAAACCAAATACAAAGGAATTTGTAATAGTTTCTCAAGCCTCTGCTATGAGATAAACAGGATCACACACCCGTTATTCAAATACTTACAAGAGGAGTATAACTCACAATGGGTAATCACTCTTGTATAATATCTCACACTTGGATATTTTATAAAAAAGGTTTTATAAAATATATATATTATAAATGAGAGAGATCAGATGAGCAGTGATGGTGTTGGTTGTATCTGTATTGTCTGGTCTTTTGTTCTTCATCACCAGCATGCTTCATTTATACCAAGGAAGCTCCAACGGAAACATGCATCCGCGGTATACCGCCAAATGCACGCGGTATACCGGGTATTCTCCACGGTATACCGGCGTCAGAATAGCCACCTTCCAGGACGCAACCAATCTTGCTGGATCTTCTCAATAAAAAACCTTATTTAATTAAAATCATTTATGGTTTTTAGAAATATCCAAGTGGTATATTATTTAGGGTGTTTATCATTATTAGTTATAAACAATGATGACGACGTAAACACTTCCGTCTTGAACCCTTCAGATTAAATCTTCGTGTTCTTCAACAACTGCACACTTGGATTAAATTGTTAGATAAACAATAATGCGGTGTGTTTGTAATCATCAAAATAAATATATATAAATATATAGAGATGTGGTACACTTGCACCAACAATCTCCCCCTTTTTGATGATGACAAACACAACCGCTAAGCAAGAGCATATGCGGTTTCTCTCCCCCGTTTGTCGAAGCAAAAAGGGTTAAGAAAGACGGTATGCTCCCCCTCGAGAGATGCTCCCCCTCAAAATATGCATATAATTGAGAGAGCATAAACTCATGGGTAAAAGAGCTAAAACGCTCCCCCTCAAATTAATAACGATATCAATTTGATTTTATAAAATTTGAGGGATAAAATGCAAAAAGCAATAGAGACAAAGATATACAAACCAATACGAAACACTTGCACCAAAACGGATCTTAAGGCTTCAATTTTCGGTTAATTTTATGTGATAAAAAAAATCACCACGTATTATGACCTCGTCAGGTAACCACGTATTATAACCTCGGCAGGTAACCACGTATTATAACCTCGGCAGGTAACCACGTATTATAACCTCGGCAGGTAACCACGTATTATAACCTCGTCAGGAAACACGTATTATATCCTCGTCAGGAAACCACGTATTATAACCTCGGCAGGTAACCACGTATTATAACCTCGCCAGGAAACCACGTATTATAACCTCGGCAGGTAACCACGTATTATATCCTCGTCAGGAAGCACGTATTGTATCCTCGCCAGGAAACACGTATTATATCCTCGTCAGGAAGCACGTATTGTATCCTCGCCAGGAAACACGTATTATATCCTCGTCAGGAAACACGTATTATATCCTCGTCAGGAAACACCTACAAAAGGCAAAGAAAATATTTCGTGGTACCCTTTTCTTATGGGTCCTTTTAACAGTTAGTATAAAACATAAACTGCAAAAAAAAAAATATGTTGTCGACATAAAACAAACACGACAAACATACAAAGCCATATAAATGGTTTAAAACCACAAACGCATCCCACCGGGATTATCAACATTAAACATTCCTTTCGGAATCCATTTTCTAACCATTTTAATTTTACGATCGTATTCATCATAGACGTAAAATGAAGCATGCAAATTTACATTATTCTTTGGTCTAGAAAATTTGCTATTATACATGCAAGCATACGGTTTCCTCGGCATATAATTCACATTATTCATTTTGGATACATACGGAGGTTTTTGCACATAAGGTTTTCTCGTTTTAACTTTAGGTGGTTCAAAACACCTTTTAATTTGAATACACGAGCACGTATCAATACATGTATTAGAACCAATGCCTTTTCTACAATTAATGCGATTAGACATATTTAGCATTTTTAACACTTTATCATTGCTATTTTGAAATGCATTAGCTAACAGATTATCTTTTTCATATAAATCGCATTTAGCTTTTAAACATGCATTATCATTTTCAAGTATATCGCATTTTGTACATAAAATATTTTCACATGTTCTTTTCTCTAAACATGCAATTTTATCATTTAAGACAATGCAAGACTTGCAAACAATATTTTCGCATGCTTTCTTTTCTAAAGTGATAACTTTATCATTTAACTCATTTTTGATTTTATTATCACATGCAATGGTTTGTTTACAATTATTCAACTCCTTTTGACATAATAATAATTCTTCTTTTAATTTAGCATTCTCATTTTTAAAACTATTAACGAGAACAATCAATTTTTGAAAAGAGACATTTAACATATCAATATCATCATCGTTATCACTACAACTAGAATAACTTGAGTATGAAGTACATACCTCTTTCTCGCAGTCGACGATGAGACAAGTTTCTTCATTTCTTTGATCTCGGGTTTCGTCTCTCTTTTCTTTTGAGTTTTCACCATAGGTGATGTTCAAGTTCTCCCAAATATCACGAGCAGTTTCAAAGAGATAAACACGCTCAATATCATCGTTAGTAAGAACCGAAAAGAGAAAATTTTTGGCTTCATAATTTAAACAATAATTAGCCTTATCTTCGTCGGACCATTCCGAGCTAGGTTTTTTAACAACTTTGTTGTTTTGAAATTTTGTGGGTTTGAAATTTCCTTTAATAATAATATCCCAAATTTTTTGATTTATCCCACGAACATAACGTTCAAAAGAATTTGCCCAAAGATCAAAATTTTCGAAATCAATAAGAAGAGATTTAGAAAACCAAGTATTTTGTTGAGCCATTAAATAAAAGATATAACTTTAAAAATTTAAAAGATAATTTTTGAAAACCCCGCTCTGATACCAAATGTTAGACAACCTAAGGGGGGGAAAGGTTGTATTTAAAATCTTTTACTTTCAAAAAAATTCTTTTATAAATAAATACAGTACTGAAACAGTAAAAATAAATCAGAGTATACAAATAATAAAGAAGAGTGTAAATATAAACAAATACACAGAGATTATATAAATAAATATAAATGCAAAGCAGTTTATATAAACAAATATAATAAAGCACAGCGGAATAAATAAAGAGATAAAGGTAAGAGATACTTGACACGGAGATTTACTGATTTACCACCAACTGTGATAAACCAGCAGCCGAGACACTTCTCGACACGATCCAATAAATGTATTCTTTACGGTAGAACACAAACCAAATACAAAGGAATTTGTAATAGTTTCTCAAGCCTCTGCTATGAGATAAACAGGATCACACACCCGTTATTCAAATACTTACAAGAGGAGTATAACTCACAATGGGTAATCACTCTTGTATAATATCTCACACTTGGATATTTTATAAAAAAGGTTTTATAAAATATATATATTATAAATGAGAGAGATCAGATGAGCAGTGATTGTTGGGTCATCAAGATTTGAAGATGACCTCATGATCTCCTTTTATACTTTGAAAAACATTTTATACTTAGAGAAATTTTGGATGCATGGTTCTTTGTAATGGCTTGTACAAGATAGCAAATGTTCGGTGAAGTCGAAGATCAACCGAAACCAAGCTTGAAGACTCTCTACTTGTGGAAAATAGAAGACTCTCGGCAACTTTCAAACAAGTCATCACCACCGAAATCCCTTGACATTTCGGTGGCCTTCTCTCCACCGAAGTTATAGAACATCTTCGGTGGCCTTCTCCCACCGATGACCCTTTCGGTGGTCCTCTCACCACCGAAATATACATGTAACTTCGGTGGTCCTCTCACCACCGAAATATACATGTAACTTCGGTGGTCCTCTCACCACCGAAATATGCTTGTAATTTCGGTGGTCCTCTCACCACTGAAATATGCTCGTAATTTCGGTGGACTAGTTACCACCGAATCCTACTTGCAACTTCGGTGGACTAGTATGCTTTCCACCGAAGACTTGTCAAATCTCGGTGGAAACCACTTCGGTGCTAAAGGCTCAAGACAGAAGATCATTTATTATGGGACAATATCCTCCAGCAGAGAAAAGTGACAGTTTGTCTTTTTATCCACCTTCAGCTAAGGTCCCTGTTATCTGCTCAAGCTACTCTGTCCGCACCTAGTGAAAAGTGACAAGGACTTCACAGCTTTCCAGAAGTCAACATCCTCAGCAAGTGTGAAGATGACAAGTGTCCCAAGCATTCAATGCTTGCACACTCCTTGTCACTATAAAAGGAAGAGCTCTCCATACTGAAACACACATCTTGAGAGACTTTGAAGATTACTGTGAGCTCTTGATATTCTACGCAAACTGGAAGAATTCTCTAAGTGCAAGAATTTCCAGTTTGCTTGAAAAACTTTATAGCTTTGTTCTAAGTGTTCTTAGTTATTTTGTTGTATACTTTGTGTAAGATTGTTAGAATAGTTTATCTGTTCTTTTCCGCAACAGTCTTAAGCTTTCTATGTGTAATTCTTGTTGAAAGATTTTCAATAAAAGAATTAAAATTGTGAAAATTTTGAGTATTGTATTCAACCCCCCCTTCTACAATACTTGTTATAGCCATCTGGGACTAACAAGTGGTATCAGAGCAGAAAGTTTAATTCCATAAACTTGATCTGCGATGGCTGCCTCCTCTTCCTCTACTGTGGAAAACTCTTTTCAAAATAACTTTTCTCAAAATGGCTCCATTTCAAAACCTCCTAAGTTCAATCCCAACAACTTCTCTTTGTGGAAAAGCCGCATGATGTTGTTCATGGAAGGAGTGGATACTAGATATCCAACCATTCTCCAAGAGGGACCCATTATCCCCAGAGTTTGGGCTCGCTATGAAACGCAGAGGCCGGGTAAAGAAACCATGGAAAAAGGTGATTCTGATGATTCGTCTGATGAAGAAAAATCTGCTGCTACTGGTCGCTACATTCTTAAAAATCCTAAGAAATATACTGATGAGGAAAAACGACTTGTGTCTCTTGATTCTAAAGTTAGAACTATCATTGCTCTCTCTCTTCCTTATGAAGTGTACCACTCTCTGGTAAATCTCTCTACTGCCAAAGAGATGTGGTCCACTCTGTGTGTTTTGTATGAAGGTACAAATGAAGTTAAAAAGAGCAGAAAGATTGCTCTTGTTAGAAAATATGAACTCTTTTCTTATGAGAAAGGAGAATCTCTCTCCAACTACTATAATCGCTTTAACAGTCTTCTTAATGACTTAAAGCTGTTAGGTAGAGTGTATGACAATGAGGAAGTCCTGTGCAAATTTATGGACTGTCTTCCCGATTTTTGGGAAAATATCTGTACTTGTATAAAGACAACCAAGGATCTTGATCATATGCCTCTTACTGTTCTTTATGGTACTCTTTTCAACTATGAGCAGACGAAACTGCAAAGGTTTTTAAAGAACTCTTCTCTAGCTCTCCTAAGTGACTCTTCCAAAAAGACTAAGTGTTTTCCAAAAATCACCTACCCATCTGACTCTGACCATGATAGTCAAGAAGATCCCAATGATCATTCAGAGGCATATCTTAGTGATGCTAAGGAAGAATGTGAGGAAACTTCTGTTGATAAATTATCTGATGAAATGGTCATGTTGGATGGGCACTCTAAATCCAAATCTCATCTCTCCTCTAGAAAATCTAAGTTTGATAGAAATTCATCCTCTTCTCTCTCCAAACACTCTCCTTTGGATAAATCTAATGAGGAATGTTTTAACTGTGGTAAAAAGGGTCATTTTGCTTCTGAGTGTAAGAGTAAACAGTTTGAAAGACCCAGAACTGCTTCCTCAGGCCGATTTTCCTCAAAATCGGAAAGATCCAAATATGATTCCCAAAAGTTCAGCCAACACCTCTCTTCTGCAAATTATGACCGGGCTGAAAGATACAAGGAAAAATACAAGAGAGAAAAGGAAAGAAATGAAAGACTTATCAGAAGAGGAAAGGGTCTGCCTGCTAAATCTTATGATTTGGCAGATGAACCCACATCTGAAAGCGAATGACTCCTCAACTGCTCTTGTATCAGCTAAGTGCTTCTTCTACTCTTCACAGGTACATACTATGTGTTTTATCTATCTTTTATGAATTCTCTTATTTCAAACTCTTTTGCTATGTGTTCATAATTTCTGCCATCACATCTGAAAACATAAATTTTGGAAATTTTATTTGGCTAGTCTCTGGGTGTTGTTTCTGTCTTAAAAGGAAATCCTCCAAAATTTTTCCAAAAATAACTTTATGACTTCTCATACCGATTTTCTTCTTAAATCTGTGAGTTTCAAAATGTCCAATTCAAAAGAAAGGATTTATGTACTCCCAATTTTTGAAATATGAATTCTATGTGATGCACCCCCATTCTTTGTTATCTCTTCAAAATCTTTGAGCAAAAGTTAGGAAAAATGTCAAGTTTCTAAAAGGAACTCTCTTTATAGAAAATGCTATATCTGTGGTGATATTTCTCATTTTGCCAAAGACTGTGTGAAATAAAGAATTATTCTGAGTGATATAAATTCTTGTCATTCTTTTTCTTCTAACCCAAAAGGACCCACCTTCAAAATGGGTACCTGGAAATTAAATTCTTTGTGATTGCAGATTTTGAGCTGGGCAGATGGATCTATGTGAACAAGTGAGAAAGTTGACAAAACCTTCAAGATCTCCTTGTTTTTGAAAAGCCTCCCAGTTCTCATCTTACTGCTCTACCCACTAAAGAATAGGCGTTGTTTAGGATGCATTGGTTTAGGGTATTGAAATTATTATTATGATTATTATATTATTATTATTATTATTATTATTATAAATATGTATATATATACATACTTTCGGTTTCACCGATGTGTATATATATATATATATTAAAATAATAATAAATAATAATAATAATAATTTAATAAAACTAATTACTAATTTCTTCCACCAAAATACTTTCTTACCATGCAATCTCACGACCACCGAAAAGTACAAAATCTGGTATCACCTTTTCTTAAAACCACCAAAATTGAATTTCATCCACCGAAATTCAAATTTCATCCACAATTTTTTTTAAACCATTTCCCCATTCTTCACCGAATTCATTTTTCTCTTTCACCGAATCTTGTTCACCAAATTTCTTTTCCACCCTTCTACCCTTATTTTCTGCTGAGAAGAAACCCAACCAGCCCACACCGATTTTCTTTCCACCAAAAATCTCATTTAAACCCTTCTCACATCCATAAACTTTTCTTTCTTTTTGTGGCCACCTTTATTTATTCACCCTCCTCTTCTATTTTTTAAACCCATTTCTTTTCTAAACCTCACCACCGAAATTTTCCTTAACCACCAAACCAAAACCATATCCCACCATACTTTACTTCCCACCATATGTTTTGCCTCCTCGATCGGTGGTACCCCTCAAATTCGGTGGAACCCTTCAAATTCGGTGGTGAAACCCTTCTAAATTCGGTACAATCCTTCAAACTCCTCGGTGGAATCCTCACACCGATCCACCACCGAGTCTACACCGATCCACACCGATTCCACACCGAATCTCCACCGATCCACCACCTCAAATCCCTCCACCGATCCACCACCTCAAATCCCTCCACTGATCCACCCACTACAAACTCTTCTACAGATGTCACCCCAAATCCTCAAACTCAATCTTTTTGGGTCATCAATTTGGAAGATGAAATTCCAATCTTTTCTTCACTTTGAAGATTTTCTCCATAATGTCTTAGAAGTTTTACTACTGATTTTCCACCGAAAATCCTACCGAAAATAGCCAATTTTCGGTGGATTTTGCTCAATTTTCGGTGGAAAGGTAAAAAAAAAAAAAAAAAAAAAAAAAAAAAACCTACCGATTTTCCACCGAAAATCCCACCGAAAATAGCCTATTTTCGGTGGATTCTCCTCAATTTTCGGTGGAAAGGTAAAAAAAAAAAAAAAAAAAAAAAAAATTCTACCGATTTTCCACCGAAAATCCCACCGAAAATAGCCTATTTTCGGTGGATTTTGCTCAATTTTCGGTGGAAAGGTAAAAAAAAAAAAAAAAAAAAAAAAACTGGTCTTGGTTCTGGCCGATCTTTTCATTTTCTCTTGGTGTTTTTCCTACGTCGGCCGCTGAGGGGGAGAATTCATCTGAGGGGGAGCAACATAAACCCTCAGTACTCATATACAGCGACCAACTTGAAAAAATGAGGAAATCGACGGACCGGTCAAGGGGGAGCACTTCAGTCCGGGCGGATCTAACTGAGGGGGAGAAACACAAAGACCGTCTGATCTAACTGAGGGGGAGCAAAACAAAGACAAAGGATGCTGATGCTAAACATGAAAAGATGCCAAGATGCAACAGTTGGGCAGAAGTATCCTAAGGCTGCTGATCAAAATGAAGAATCCTCAAGCCAGACACAAGTTTCAACTCGCCCCTCCAAAGATGCAAGTAATATTCATTCTGTTTATACTGTTTATACTTCTTTCCTTTTCCTTTCGATTATTTGTACAGCTATACCTTTTTATTTTTTTTCTTATATGTAAATATCATATATACATACACACACAAAAAAAAAAATAAAAAAAAATGGACTGTGTGAAAAAGAACCCAAAAGAGTAAAGAAGGGTCAACTTGCATTATTCACTGTCTTACTCATGTTTTTCTAAGTATGGATGTCATCATCAAATAGGGGGAGATTGTTGGGTCATCAAGATTTGAAGATGACCTCATGATCTCCTTTTATACTTTGAAAAACATTTTATACTTAGAGAAATTTTGGATGCATGGTTCTTTGTAATGGCTTGTACAAGATAGCAAATGTTCGGTGAAGTCGAAGATCAACCGAAACCAAGCTTGAAGACTCTCTACTTGTGGAAAATAGAAGACTCTCGGCAACTTTCAAACAAGTCATCACCACCGAAATCCCTTGACATTTCGGTGGCCTTCTCTCCACCGAAGTTATAGAACATCTTCGGTGGCCTTCTCCCACCGATGACCCTTTCGGTGGTCCTCTCACCACCGAAATATACATGTAACTTCGGTGGTCCTCTCACCACCGAAATATACATGTAACTTCGGTGGTCCTCTCACCACCGAAATATGCTTGTAATTTCGGTGGTCCTCTCACCACTGAAATATGCTCGTAATTTCGGTGGACTAGTTACCACCGAATCCTACTTGCAACTTCGGTGGACTAGTATGCTTTCCACCGAAGACTTGTCAAATCTCGGTGGAAACCACTTCGGTGCTAAAGGCTCAAGACAGAAGATCATTTATTATGGGACAATATCCTCCAGCAGAGAAAAGTGACAGTTTGTCTTTTTATCCACCTTCAGCTAAGGTCCCTGTTATCTGCTCAAGCTACTCTGTCTGCACCTAGTGAAAAGTGACAAGGACTTCACAGCTTTCCAGAAGTCAACATCCTCAGCAAGTGTGAAGATGACAAGTGTCCCAAGCATTCAATGCTTGCACACTCCTTGTCACTATAAAAGGAAGAGCTCTCCATACTGAAACACACATCTTGAGAGACTTTGAAGATTACTGTGAGCTCTTGATATTCTACGCAAACTGGAAGAATTCTCTAAGTGCAAGAATTTCCAGTTTGCTTGAAAAACTTTATAGCTTTGTTCTAAGTGTTCTTAGTTATTTTGTTGTATACTTTGTGTAAGATTGTTAGAATAGTTTATCTGTTCTTTTCCGCAACAGTCTTAAGCTTTCTATGTGTAATTCTTGTTGAAAGATTTTCAATAAAAGAATTAAAATTGTGAAAATTTTGAGTATTGTATTCAACCCCCCCTTCTACAATACTTGTTATAGCCATCTGGGACTAACAGTGATGGTGTTGGTTGTATCTGTATTGTCTGGTCTTTTGTTCTTCATCACCAGCATGCTTCATTTATACCAAGGAAGCTCCAACGGAAACATGCATCCGCGGTATACCGCCAAATGCACGCGGTATACCGGGTATTCTCCACGGTATACCGGCGTCAGAATAGCCACCTTCCAGGACGCAACCAATCTTGCTGGATCTTCTCAATAAAAAACCTTATTTAATTAAAATCATTTATGGTTTTTAGAAATATCCAAGTGGTATATTATTTAGGGTGTTTATCATTATTAGTTATAAACAATGATGACGACGTAAACACTTCCGTCTTGAACCCTTCAGATTAAATCTTCGTGTTCTTCAACAACTGCACACTTGGATTAAATTGTTAGATAAACAATAATGCGGTGTGTTTGTAATCATCAAAATAAATATATATAAATATATAGAGATGTGGTACACTTGCACCAACAGTAACCATTATGTGAAATTATGTAACACCCTCAAAATTGGAGCGAGCAACTAACTTCAATTTCAATAAAATGACTAAAAGATGATAAAATCATTTCTACATATCATCCTTAAAAATACCTCAAAGTTTAAACATCACGAATTAAACAACTAACATCTCAAGGCGGGTGTTACTTAACCCAATTACAAGTTGCTAATCCCAACAAGTGCGGAAGACTTCGCTAAGCATCTCACTCCGCGTGCACTCTACTAGCACTCATCACTTCACAGTGTAGCTAAAGCAAATCGAGAAATCAACAAGTTGCAGGTCCAAATCGAATATCTAGGGTTTCGATTCCAGATTTAGGTTTTAGAAGGTGAAAGAGGCGAAGAAGATGAGAGCATCCCTGGTCGATTTTGATGAGAGCATGGCCAAGAAGATGAGAGCATCCATGAGAAGATTTGGATTTTCAGGAGAGGCGTGAAAGAAAGCGAAGAAGATGAGGCTGAAAGAGTGACATGAGGGAGGGTATAATGGTCATAAATTTCTTGTTCCACTTAGTTCCAGGGGTAAGGAGGGGACACGCTTGTCCCATGGTTTGTCCAAGTTAGTTTCACCTTGTCCCACATATGGTCACACCAAACATAGGACAAGTGTGTTCTGTTCTGTTCTGTTCCACCTTGTCCATCGTACCAAACGCACCCTAAGAGCTGGTTACTAGCATCTTGTAACTCCCGCCCCACTCTTTCACCCCATTCAACTCCCCCTCTCCTCCACACGCCCTGGATTTCTCACACGAACCCTAAACCCTCACCCCCGATTTCTCTCAAAACCGTCCTCCACTCTCCCATGATTTCTCTCTTCCTCCCTCTCCGCGTTCTGCAGATCTCTCTCTTTCTCACTATCTCTCTCTCTCTCTCACTTTAGCTGATTATCTTCAACCTCTGCTCCACGATTTCAACTTCTGCTCCCCGATTTCAACGCATGGTCTGACTCCTACACTCTCGTCTGAGTTGTCTTCAACATATGCACACGTTCAAAAAAACTCCCACGATTTTCAGTTATGGCGTCTTAACTCCCCCCTGCCTCAACCTCCAGTGATGGAGTTTCAACCTCCTTCTTCTTCTTCCACCCTATAAATAGATGGAATTTATGCAATACCAACTCAGATTTTGCATTCTGCACCAAGTCACCACCAAGGTTTCTTCTCAGATACGACAAGGGTTTGTTCACTGTTTTTTCTCAAATCGATTTAGATTTTTTTGCATTTCTTTGATTTGTGTTTGGAAATTTTGAATTTGAACACTTATTTGTCTGAGAAGAAATAAGTTCTTCATGTTGGGGTCTGAAATTTAAGTTTTTTTCTCTTTAATACAGTAATCTTGTCTGATTAGTGAAAAGTTGAAGAGAATGCATATCTGCAAATAGAAAGCCTATTTGCAGAATCAAGAAGAAGGGTTTATACCCACTTATCAATGTTCTTAACTTACTGTTTAGGGGTTAGAAGTTTTACTTTTATCAAGCCCCCTTTCTAATCTTACATTTGGTTGGTTATAGAAATACAAAGAGGTTTAAGGCTAAACAAAATGATCACCAGGCTTGCCAGAAGTAAGCCTACAATAAGATACAAAGCAACCTCACACAACAACCCTTAACTACCCACACAGGACTAACCAAACAACCCCTTTTCAGCCAACTTAGCTGTCCAAACCAGCCGCTGGACAAACAACCCCTTTTTCAGCCTGTTGGACATCACCATCTACAGACACCCAAACAGCCGCTGGACAGACGCCCAAACAGCCGCTGTACAGCGTCATTAAGCTGCCCACGCAGATATCAGACCTGCTGAACTGTCTACTTCGTTCAGTCTTTATCTGTTTGCATTCTTTTGTCTATAAGTATCTTTGATATTAACCCTTTGGGTAGCTTAACTGGTAAGACCTTGAGTTTCCTCTTTAGCGGTCGACTTCTCTCATGCCATTAGAGATTTTCATGGTTGTTAACATCATGGACTCATGGGGATTTTCATGGTTCACCAACTCCCACGAAATCCAGCAAACCAAACGGGGCGTAAATAGTCCTACTACAGTCGATTTTTACTTTATCAAATGTTTGTTTTCAAGTTTGTCAATTGATCATGTAAATAATCTGGTTTACTCAATCGATTGGTTTACATGTGTTCTTTGTTGATTTGCAGAAAGAATCACCATTAGGATTGGCCACATAATCTGCTCATCGTTGTACGTTACTCGTGTAATACAATCAACTTTGTTTCTCCATTTTACAAACAAAATATAGTTTTAGTGATATCCTGCTGCGAACTTGTCATTCATTTAGATGGAGACACTTAAACAACAAGGGGCACTTTCATTTAGGAACCCCGGAACCACCTATTCCATGGGTATTCATCATGAATATTTTTCATGACATTCAAGTGGCCGTAGGTAAACATTCATCCATTCTTTTTTTTTTAAACTGGGTGAGAACCGCCTAAGGCTTTTAAATTGGTTTTTGTACACATATGGTTTGAGGATATTATGCCATATTTATAACTAATTATTATAATTTGTTTTGTTTTTTGGGACAAATCCATGTTTCCAAGTTGAAGTTTTCGGAAATTAAGTAGCAGCTTTCGGGATTTCTGAATTCTTCCAAGTAGGTCTTGTAAAAATTTCCCGACCAACAAGGGATGATATATCACTTCAGCAAGGGATGATAAACTTGTAATAGTTGATCTTATTGATGCATAGATTAAAATCATGTCGTATACCCGACCAACGGACAGGTATAGTACTAGTTACCAATAGATCCAACATTTTGGAGGTCAAAAGTTCAAGGTTCACCAAAAATGAGATTTTTATTAAATTCATAACCTATAGAACTATTCTCTCTCCTTTCTTTTCTTCTATCTCAAGAACCCAAATACAAACATTTCTTTCTTTTTCTTCCCTTTTTTTTTATTTCCTTCCAAAACACGAGAACATAACTTTCAAGTTACATGCCTAGAAATATCAAATTTGATACTATGTGTAAGATTCACCGTAAATAAATATTATATACTTCAAAATCATGACGATTAAGATATTATCATTTGAAAGTGATGTATTTGAAGCAAAATTTAGATAATATATTTATAATTTGACATACCAATCAGAAAGTTCCATACACACAAATGCAAAATATATTACAACGTTACATGGTTTTAAATAATTTGTTATGGTCTTGTTATGGCGTCAAGATTTGAGTTTGCCGCCACGTTAGCCCTTATGACTCCACTTTAAGACTTGGCTTGCATTGTAACGCGTTATGACTTGAAGAATAAATGATAATTGTTCACTAAACATAATACTTAAATACACATAAAAATGAAACTAAAAACCCTAAATTGGTAAATACTTAGTCCCATTTTCGTATACGATGAGTCGAGCGCGAATTTTTTGAGAATTGAATAAAGTAGCGACTAGAAATTCAAGAGATTTACTCCCGATTTTGCACTCTTGATATCAGTTTCTGTAACCTGTATGTATTTGGTAACAATGGTCTTTTTTATTTTTTTATTTTACATGAATTTATTGTGCTCTATGGTATTATTCAATACACTAATACACGCACATGTATGTGTGTGTATATATATATATGTATGTAGAGGCCCACTATTTTGTAAACTTTTTTCGTGTAAACTTTGAATTTCATAGGTTTTTTCTTAATGATTTTTTTTTTCATGAAGTTGTTTATTTTGATGAAATTGTTTCATATCATTCATTTCTTGATGAAATTGTTTCATATATTTGTGTTTTTTATGTAGTTTCATATATTTTTTTTTCAATTCTATGAAACTGTTTCATATATTTTCTCAGTTTGATGAAACTTCTTCGTTTTTACATAAAAACACAAATATATGAAACAATTTCATCAAGAAATGAATGATATAAAACACTTTAATCAAAATAAACAATTTCATCAAGAAAACCTACGAAATCCAAAGTTTACAAAGTTTACACACATTTAGAGGTTTACAATTTATTATCCCTCTATGTATATATATGACGTCTTAGGGCACGCTTTGAAAAACGCCGTAACTCGTAAGGGTTGAGATTTGATTTCGCCGCCGTGCCACACCTCGCGTTATTTACTATTTAGAACCTTGCAACGTTATTCCACCACCTATAATCAAACTAAAAAAAACCGCCACCGTGATCCACCACTCAACACGGTGGAGGAGGGAGGTTGCATTTTTCCGGTAACGCTATCGCGAGCGTGGGGTCAATCCCAAAAGACGGCAAGAACCTCGACTCCCTATACGAACACAAACACTTCAAGTCTGCTCCAGCAATCGCTTCACAACATACCGGGCTCGGGTCCGTCGGATTCGGAGTTGTCACCGATGGCTTGCACGCCATCAAACCATCCTCAGTCATATTGCATACTTCCACCGCCTTTATACCACCGATCACTGCCACCACCGCCAAAAACGCCACCGCGGCTGCCGCCGTCCTTGCCACCATGACAATTTTAGTAAGTTTTTGGATGACTTTTATGTGGTCACGAGATTGAAATGCATCATGGAATATAACTATAGAAGTGGTATTTAAGGGGCCTGAAGTGGAAGTAGGGTCCAAATTAAGAGGACCCGTGAGGTACTATTGAAGTCACGGGGGAGGCATGGGCCCGTGGTTTGGGCCGGGTGAAGTCATGTTTGTTTTGTATGTTTCTGATAGACCCATAGTAAGTTAGTAACTATAATTGATATAGGGGGCCCACCCAACGTGATCGGAATTATTAGAGCATCGATATTCATCTTACATAAGATTTTGCAAGATGACATGGCATGTCATGTAGATTGCAAGATCTTTCAAGTTTAGAAACGTCTTTCACAATACTATATATATAAAATAAATATATTTTTATTTAATCTAATTTATTTATTAGTTTGTTTAAACATTAATTATTAATATGTTTATTAAATCTAATTCATTTTTTAATTTATTTGAACATTATTTTTTATTAAAATTTGTGTCCACGATTTATTTTGTGTAATATTTGTATTTTAATAAACGTTGCATGCTTTCAATATATCCATGTATTTTATTCGTTAATTAAATCGTATTTACACGAAATCTAGTAAAAGAAAACTTAGAAACGATAAGGAACAATTAAATTAAATTAAATAAATTATATATTATAAGTGGTGGTTGGACATGTATTGTTAGATAATACTTTAAACTAGAACAATGATTTATACAAATGCAAGAATAGTAGTTATATATATATATATATATATATATATATATATATATATATATATATATATATCATTATGTTTTAAGTCACAATTATATTAGAATATTGAAGGCATGAAGAGTCGATGGTTGCGAGCACGGTCTTCACTAGTTTTCGATTATCACAACAAAATCACATCATAATATCCTTCGATTTAAAAGATTATCACATTATTGTCAGAACAAAAACACATTATATCATCACATCATTGTCGACAACGAATACATCTATATAAAAAAGTCTTAGTTGATTTCAACATGTAAGGGATAAAAACAAATTTAAAATAACTATAAAATGTTGGTAAATACTAGCTAGTGTTAAAGTGAAAGCTAAATAGAACACAACAGAATGGAGAGAATGAATCGTAATTCTCATTAATCATAAGCCCTTTATATAGGGATGGTTTACAAAGAGATAATCATGAGATACCAAGTTCTAATCTAACTCTAATGTGTATATCTCTATCTCTATCTCTAACTTTATCATTATCGTCTTATACTTTGACGATGGCACATTTATCCTACAACACTCCCCCTTGTGCCGAGTCAAAGGAGTGAAGGTGCACAATTGTTGCCTCGTTAAAACCTTACGCCCAAATAAAAACTCAGTGGGAGAAAACAAAAATAGGACGAAGGAAAGAGTACAACGCACCAGTCTCTTTACAATACATAGACTTTTACTTTAGTCTAATTTTCTCTTAGATTCGTACATTAATCATGAGAGTTAAGAAAACATGATGGTATATAAACTGTTGCCTCACTAAAACCTTACACCAAGGAACAAAACCCATTGGGAAAAATAAAACCTTGGTTGAAGGAAATAGCACAACATACCAATATTACATATATAGTAGACTCCCCCTTTTGTCTACCACTCCCCCTGATTCGTGCATTAATCAAAGGAGGTTTAAAACATTTCCGTTTTAATACTTTCTACATGTTTCCCAAATATGGTTTTACGTATTGATTTGGTAAACAAACATGTCACATTTTCCTCACATCTTATTCAGTTCACTTGAATCTTGAGGAGAATTGATTATATAAAAACTTAAGAAAAACATGTTTTGTGTTATAACCCTTGATATATTTTACTTTCATTTCTTCGATACATGATGCACTATTTCCATACATGCAAGTTGTATAGTGGTTAAACTTGAAATTACTAGCTCCTCTTATATGTGTAATGATAGTCCTTAACCATATACACTCTTGAATAGTCTCATGGAGAGTAAGATTGTTGATAATATAAGAAGATAGCTATTAAGGGTTTGCTTAGTTTACTTCCAAGCAATCGACATGTTCCATATGATAATTCCTTATCCAGTTTGGGAACACCCTTTATATGAGTCAAACATATACATAATATCAACAAACATATACTAAGGCATTGTTTGGTGTTTTTCTATAAGAGCGAGTACTTTTGCCGCTCACAATCTAAGTAGGTATTGAAGTTTCATTATCAATCCATTTTCCTCCGTAGGGAAATTATAAGCCCACGTCAATGGTGCCAAAAGATTGATTTGAAATTATTCCAATGACGTTGCGTTGGCGCTGAGCTAAATCTAGCTGACAAGTTATGTGAGAAGTACAATATACGGTCAAGTGTATTATGTTGAGTACAATAATACGCCTATTGTACTTAGGTATGGAATTCCAGCTCCTAACACCTCTTCGTCCTCATCATTTAGACGGAATGGATCTTTCCTTATATCCAACACTTTGACCGATCATGGGAGTGCTAATCGGATGCCCTTTGTCCATATTAGGTCGCCTGGTCATCTTCTAGACATATGTGGATCGGTGGATTAATATTCCACAAACTCGGTGTTGTAGCTCAAGTATCTAGACAAAACCAAGTTTTCCCACGATCTTTCATCTCAAATTCATATTTCAAGTAGCTTGGGTTTTCTCTTATTTCATCAAGAGTGTCTATTATGTTCATAACATCGACATATAGAGCTACTATGAAAACCTGGGACTTGTTTTCTTATATAAATACGCAAGGGCACAGTTCATCGTTCTTATTTATCGTTTCCCAATCAAGTATTCACTCTGGCGGGTATACCACATCCGCATAGATTGCTTTAATCTATAAAG
This sequence comes from Saussurea involucrata, assembly GCA_033807775.1. Lineage (NCBI taxonomy): Eukaryota > Viridiplantae > Streptophyta > Magnoliopsida > Asterales > Asteraceae > Saussurea > Saussurea involucrata. Next base: position 229,166,152 of record CM066314.1, read on the forward strand.
TGAGTGTTTCATATTTATTGTAAACGCATTTCATGGTTTAGAGTTACTTGATATTGGTATAATGCCATTAAGAACTTTTATATATCTCTGAATTTAGATCCCCATAGAGATATGTAGTAACTACATCGTCGAGCTGCAATTTCCAGTCCTTCGAAAACTACTTGGCTAATTTAATTAGCAGAACGTTGTCCATCACAAGAGAGTAAGTCTTATTGTGGTCAATCCAGTGCGTTGTGAGAAACCTTGCGCCAAAGGAGAGCCTTATATATTATGACTTAATTATTCTCCTTACGCTTCCCTGACAAATGATTTATCTATGTCCTACAGGCTTTACACTTGGTCGGTTAGCACTACCAAACCAAATACCTGTTCATTTGTCAAATAATTATCCTGGATTGCTTCTTTTCATTTAGGCCAATTTGCTCTTTGTTGACATTCTTCAACTGAGCATGGTTCGATGACATCGTGCTCTATTATCTCATAAGCAACGATATATGCAAATATATCATCATTTAGTACTTATGATCTGTCCATCGACTCATATTCATTTGAGATTTCTTTGATCTCTGGAATCAGTATAACTTCGGAGCGTCCTCCAGTAATGATTCATAGACATAGATTTAATCAGAGATAATCTCATGTATTGATGATATATAGTTGTGCCTTACTCTTCTCTTCCTTTAGATGAGTATCTATTGAACCAAATAGCTTCCCCCATTTCCTTTTGGGAGCTACGACCTCAACCACACCTCCACCATGTGTGATTGCAACGTACTTCCAGCGACGTTGTGCCCTTTTTTAGGGACTTTTGACCTTGCGAATATATTTGCAGCTCGTATATGTGATCTTGTCACTTCTGGATAATATTAAACGTATCAGGTATCGAGTCTGATTCGTTTGACTTCAACTTTATGTTGTGAAATTTTTTTTGGGATCAAAATGAGACACAATTGAAATATTCAATGACACTTCCTGTCGTTCCCATGGAAAATCCTTTTTCCTATCTCCCCCTAACGACGGGAAGGTTGTCTCATCAAAGTGACAACCCGCAAATCCAGCGGTAAATGGATCACTCGTCAAGGGTTCTAATTAGCGGATAATTGTTGGGGGTTCATATCCAACATTTGATGACTCGTCTTTAAAACCCATTTTGGTACGCTGTGGGGGCGTAATTGGCACATATACAACACAACCAACCATACGTAAATGTAAAATATCAGGCTTATATCCAGTTACCAACTGGTACGCATAAGTTTGGTTGGTTGGTTGGTTGTGGGTCTAAACACGAATAAGTAAAGTTGCATGTAATATTGCATTACCCCATGCAGATGTGGATAAATTGGTGCACATAACCAATGCCCTAGCTACCATCTAAATTCTTTTGATGACAACTTTTATCGTTCTACGAGACCATTTTATATATACGCATGCGGTACAAATGCAATAATCTTCAGATCCTTATGATGTAAATTCTCCAACATTCTAAGTCATGTAGACTTGATGAGAAAAAATCAGGGTGGTGAGTCCTTAAACGTATAATTAATGTAGGAGTGCAACATTTCATGTGGACTATAATATGACACGTGTTCATCGTGTCAAAACCAGAACCATAAAGTACTTTAATGGCCCGCATTCTGGATGTTTATATCCATAAATATCACCTTGTATTCGTTGTAAGAATGAAATATTTATATATTATGTCCTTAGCTTTAGGATGGTCTCATTCCTGTCTTGGCTAAGAATCAGGGTATACAAAAGTTCGAGGTATTGGAGAGGGCATATTATAATGGTGTGTTGCTTCTTGTGCAGTAGAAGTCAACAGTTGCAATTTGGTTAATTCCCTCGTTTTGTCTTTCACTCGAAAGAGAATGTATCTAAGTGTATTTTGCAATACATAGATCACCATGTCATGACCATGGTGTCCCACGTAGTCATGCCGAAACATATATGTGTCATTGTTCCAAAGTTCTTTATTGGTGACAAAATATGATTTAATGACATAGATAATCCATTAATTTGATACATTAATATCTCTAATATACGTTGTTTTCATATCATTAGAGTTGATTTACATATATACCCATTTCCATTCTTATAATTTGATTTCTCATTGATACGAATATCTTAACAAGGTTCTTATTAATATAGTGCTTTAGTGATTGATCTTGTGTCATTAAGCAACAAGAGACAATCCATCGTCTAAGTGTTTGGAGGAATTAAAATAATTAGTTCAATGAATAATAATCTATTTCTTATGATTGTATGATATGCCACAAAAACAATCAAGTTCTCCTCGATACATTCCTACATGGAACGAAGAACGTTGAGAGTTTTACATTTGTTTTTGATGTGATCATTTACATCTCTAATGGTTATAAACTCAGGTGTATATATACACAAATGCAATTAATTTGATAGTTAAATTATATTTAAATAAACTTATACTTAACCAATCATAGATATGACATAACTCATTTATAACTTGTTCCATTTTCTATTGTGAGTTCGTTCCCGACTCTTTCCATGAATTTAACCCTTTCCACAACCTTGTCCATATGGTACATATTTAGCATATGTGTGTGGATTAATATATTCAACTCACTATCCTTTGGAGTTCTTTCCACCTCCAACGCTTGCCTTATTAACCCCAATAATTTTCTTTATCCAGGTATGTCTAGCGTTGTTAAAAAAATTGCTACAACTCTTAACCACTTGCATTAAGTTAATGAGTTTGTTAAAGGTTATATTACAGCTTATACTGTTTCATTAGTATGATTGGTGATATAGGAACGATGAAAAGATGTTATGATTCGCATAATCTTTTGTGAGTTCCTTGCCACAAAGATTGAGATGCATTTTGAGACATGACATTTCTTTGTCAAAATCAGTTACCTTCTTGTAATCAAGTAAGTAGGTTTCTTTCCACTGTATGATTAGTTTGAGAAGTATATGGTACTGAATATTCCTGAATTTCCTTTTTGGGACTACCCACGGTTCTTGGGGGTTTCTAGTTATTCTCTCTGAAGGTTGTGACTGATCTATCGTCTCAAAAGTTTTAAAATATTTACTTGTATCTTAACATCTAGTGTTTTTTCTTTAGGGTCAAAATGGTTCGATGACTTTTGCGTATTTTCTTGTGTTTTTCCGAACCTATCTTATGGTAATCAAGTACTTTTGATTCAAAGATGTCGTAGAGAACGGATAACATATTATTTTCTAAAATAGTGAATTATGGTTTATACTTATTATGTTATGCATGAAATTTCATTATCATAATAATATTGGATTTTTGTATTCTTACATTTTGTTGATAATACTTCATCAATATTTCAATTTGCGAATAAAAACCACTCAATCTATTGGATCTCCAGGTAGTAGGGGAATCACGTGGATTTCTTAAATCCCTACAAACCTTAGAGTTATTTACACCCGTTTGACAAAATCCAAATCGATATCATGCTATTTAATTAGTTTGAATATAACATTGTTAATTATAAAGCTTTTGGCAGGAGGCCGAAAAGAATAAGGGTTTGGCATATGAAGCCAATTTCAATGTTTTAATATCTTAATAGTATTTTTATAGATTTTGCCATTAGACAAATCAATATTAGTTTTGACATAAAGTCAAATTCAAACTTATAACATCTTATTGGTATTTATGGAACTTTTGGTAAAAGACCAAATATTAGGGGGTTGGAAGTGTAACATCCAAAAGTTATTTATAAGATTGGAATTAATGAGTAGGAACTCATGATCAAGATAAACATTTGATTAATATTTTAACATTTTCATGTTATTTTTAGAGCTTTTGGTAAAATACCAAAATATATGGGGATGGAAGTGTAACTTCCAAATTTAATTATAAGATTGAGAAAAATGAGTAGAAACTCATGTCAAGATAAGCATTTGAATTATGATAACAATGAATTAAGATAGGCATTTAAATAAAATTAAACATTTAAAATAAATTAAACTAATGTAAGTAAACAATATTAACAATTAAATTAAACACACGAAGTAAAGTAAGCTAATATATAACAAATAACATTTATAAAATCATAAAAGATCTAATTGAAATTAATGATACTGAACTAACATTGTAGCAGTAAAATAAATATAAAAAAAATAAAGAAAACAAATAAATTTTTATTTAACTAAAACAAGCACCGTAGGTCTTAATTTGTCAATTTCCTAAAAAAAATACAACTAAAAAAAACTTAAAACAAATCACATAAACATTTTAATTGGATAATTACATCAAAAACATTATAAATTTTCATAGAAATTCAAATAATTATATTTTAGTACGATTTCGTAAAGTTAATATCTATTTTTATTTATTTAATTATCTCAATAGAAAAAATCAATTGACAACAAAATAATTGTATAGTTGTTTAAGCAAAGCCTATAACTTTTTTTTCCGCACAAGTAACCATCTATTAAAAAATCAATGTCATATTATGAATTTACAAGTTACAGGGTAAGACCATGAGTACCGTCTACCCAATGAACCCACTGAATCCAATTGCCACCTCAGCGTCACATCAGCTTTTCTCTTTCCTACCCTCCTTACCCTAAAGTGGAGTACCGCCTACCCACCCTACCCGCTGAACCCACTACCCGCTAAAAACATTCAGTTTCAATTAAAAAAAATCTTCATCGGGTTCATGAACCCGCTCCCCTTACCCGCTCCCTACCCCCCCCCCCCCCCCCCCGGTACCCCCTTACCCGCTAACCCGATTGCCACCTCGGTCGAACCCGCCTACGTACCCGAGGGCGCTACGGGTGGCCTAAGCAATTGAAACTGATAGGAAAAAAATATATTTTATATCATAATAGTAAATCAAAGTTAATATTATCTATCAATATCAATTCATCATGCATCAACATGTAAAATAATCATTCATCTACAAAATAAACAATATTTAATTTATCATATAAGTGATGAACAGAAGAGTAAATAATCAAAGTTACCTCAAATCAATGTGTTACTTGTATGAATCCAAACTTGCTTCAATATTCAAATAGCTTAAAAATAAAAATTCTTACTTGAATTGCAGTAGTTGTAGAGGAATTGATTGATGAAGTAGTAGATAGGCGACGAGCAACGTGCTGATAACGTGTTAAAGTGAAAGCTAAATAGAACACAACAGAATGGAGAGAATGAATCGTAATTCTCATTAATCATAAGCCCTTTATATAGGGATGGTTTACAAAGAGATAATCATGAGATACCAAGTTCTAATCTAACTCTAATGTGTATATCTCTATCTCTAACTTTATCATTATCGTCTTATACTTTGACGATGACACATTTATCCTACAACAACTAGTTGTTTTTATTTATTCTAACTTTTATTATAGGTTAATTAATTTGGAGGCCCATAAATATTATTGCACTTTCGTAAAACAAAGATGTTATAAGACATCAAATATGATAAAACATCAAATAAATATTGACATGGATGTCAAATTAAGTATTTATAAGAATCTTGGTACTTTGTATAAGTTTTTAATTCAATTTTCATTATAAGAAGTTATATTCGTATACTATTACAGTATGTTTTAAGAAATATATACGCCTATCAATAATATTTAATAACAGTTGGTTTTTACGACTTTCTCAAAAAAATATTGTTGTATTGTGTGTATATAATACAAACCCGTAATGTTGGAGTTTTTTCTTTGAAGAATACGACTACAAATTAATTGTAAAACTTAACACTATCACTTACTTACCGGGTAAGATTTTAGTCTGCCAAATCGGTTTTGTATGCAACAATTCACCCGGTAAGCGCTGACCGTGGTAAGAGTCGTCGCCATCACTTACCGGGGTAAGACTCTCGGTCCTTTCATTCTCTCTTACGAGGTAAGATTTTTGGTCCTTGTCGTATCAATCCGGTAAGTAATCTGACTTGGTAAGTGTTTACTCGAGTAAGTGTTTGGTAAACAACCTCTAAGCCAAAAGATCTGAAGTTTGTATAATTCATATAAAATTAAATATAAAAATGAAACTGATATAAAGACATGGAGATATAACAAAAAGGATTAGAAAAAAAAGTGAGAAAGCAAAAGGTAGCAATTCTTGATTCCATCAAATTCCATTGGAGGAAGAAAGTGTAGGTGTAGTGAGAAATCAACATCAAAAGTTGCAGTGTGTTTTAAAGATTCAGGTACCAAAATATTCAATTCAAAGGCTGAGATGGTGTTGACACTTCTCTCATTAATTCAATTCAATTGTCATCTTCATTTGCTTTCTTTGAATTCTTTCCCATGTACACATTCCATTGCACACCTTACAACTTCCAATGCTATCATGATCCTTTTGAATATGGAATATAGGCTAAATGCAAGTCATATAATACTCAAAGGAGGTGTTGCTATTTGAAAATCTTGCTGGTTAATTTATAGTATTGGAAATGTAAAAATGAAAACTCGAGATTTATGTGTCCGATCAAATTAGTAGTGAAAGGGTTCAACTGTTCAGAACGGCATCTGCAATGGTTTTCATTTAAACTCTTACATTAGCTAAACATCTGTAATCTCGATCTCTAAGAATATGTATAACCCCTAAATTATTCTTAAAAATAGCTCTTTATGAGAGAGAAAAATGTTCCAACATATATATAGACGGAAATATCTAAGTTTAGCTGATGTGAGACTCTAACACCCCCTTCCAATGGAGGCTAGACGGTCACATATTGTCTCATAGTGTTGAGATGTGGCTTGGCGAATGAGGAGGCTAGGCGTTGCGCTGTTGAATGGATCAGTAAGAGTAGGGACGTTCCACTACAAACCATTCGAGTTAAAATTGACTATTAACTAAAGGCGAAGAGACGACATTGAAAGAAAATATTATACATTAAAGTTAACTTTTAACTACAAACCATTCGAGTTAAAATGGACTTTCGTGGGTTGAGAGATGGCGGACATGGATCATAGTTCTGTAGCAATGCTGGTATGGATTGCCCTTGGGTGTCGAGTCCCTATAGCTACACCTTAGTTGTGATACCATGTATCAAAAAGTCAGTATTTTGTATTTACCACATCCAGGGACTTGACACACTATTTTGCCTCCGTTCTTGGGGGCACCGGCACGTCTCTATTTAAGGAAAGGTGTTGGAGTCCAACATAGGCTAAACACATGAGACCAATAAACATGTATATATGCATGAACCTTCGCTAGCTCGTTCTGGAAGATTCCAGATATTATTGCATGATATCAAAGTCAAAGTCTATTTCCTTTTAATATTTTGTTAGAAATTCTTCTTTCTTTTTAATAACTTTTTTTGAAGGATAATAGTTTTGTATAGGGAAAAGTTCAAAAAAAAAACCAATGAACTATTCCATTTTGAGTGATTAAGTCCCTAAACTATTTTTTTGAACAAAAAAAACCATTAAACTTTCTCATTTTGAATGATTAAGTCCTTAAACTATTTTTTGAATGAAAAAATCATTAAACTTTCTCATTTTGAATGATCAAGTCCCTGAACATTTTTCTTGAATATATAAATCATCGAACTTTTAGAAATTGCATGTAACTGACTATAAATACTTTAAATTAAAAATAAAACCAAAATCAATTTTACCGTTTCCAAACTCACGTCATTCAAACCCCACACAAACATCGTGGTCAACAACGAGATATGTGATATGGAGAACGGACAACAATGGGGTGATGGGGAGTAGCGAGGGGGAGCGATACCGTTGTTTGCGAGAGGAGTTTAAATGACGTAGAGTTTGAGAATGGTAAAAGTGATTTAGATTTTTTACTTTAAAATCTTCGTAATCAGTTACAAGTAGCTTTTTTTTTGTTAAAATAATGTACGTACCCAATTTTTATAGTTCGATGATTTATTTTTTTCAAAAAAAATGTGCAGGGACTTAATCATTTAAAATGAAAAAGTTTAATGGTTTTTTCATTCAAATGAGAAAACTTTAATGATTTTTTCATTCAAAAAAATAGATTAAGGACTTAATCATTCAAAATGAGAAAGTTTAATGATTTTTTTGTTCAAAAAAATAGTTTTAGGACTTAATCACTAAAAAATATGATAGTTCGTTGTCTTTTTTTTTTGAACTTTCCCCCTTTTTATATTGTAACATAATCTTGGGGTGGGCCCCCTGAAATAGGTGTGTAGGTGCAGGAAGATGTTGAAATTTTATGGCATTTGGTGTTGGGCACAAAGCACAAGAACTACATACAATACGATGCGTCTACTGTATCCTTTCAACTGTTTTATACTACTTTAATTTAATAGGACTATTAAAAGTTACTATTTTTAATCCTCATTTTATATTATCTCATTGTATTTATTTTAAACAACCTAATCCAACAAAAAACATTGTCTTCTTTTAAATGTGGATATTCAAATCAATTTGTGTATAGCTTTAACTAAGGGGCCGTTTGTTTATCTCTTAATAGTACATTAAGAGGTAGCCTCTGAATCGTTAAGAGGTGAATCTTGTTTGACAAAAAATGGTTTGCTAATTAATGGTTCTAAAATCATCTGAATGATTTTGTATCTTGGATTTCCCTTAACCATTCAGTGTCATTATTTCATTCTAAACAATTACCAAACAATCATATTTCATTTAGCACTATATCATAAGAGTCTCTTAATCATTTTGACCACTTATTAATTCTACACCAAACCATTTAGCAACTGCCAAACAGTCCCTAAAAACATCATGGTTTTAAGAGATGTTTAGGAGGTTTTTCAAAAAAAAAAATCGAGTATGTGGAGAGGTTTTTCTTTTTCATTTGAGGCTGAGGTTTTTTATATTTAATCAGTTTTCACTTTTATAAAATGTTTTAAAAGTTTTGTATTTAATCAATTTTATTTATTAATATATTTTAGATAATATAAAATAAATATATGATTAAAGTAATTATATTCTTATATTTAAATTAATGTTTCATATTTAACATATTTTTTATACAAATTTTACGTATTTCTTAATAACTCAGTTTTTAGAGTGAACGGTGGATTTGGTCCTTGTGGTTTGTTGTTTTCTTTGACCATGGTTCTCATTCAGTGTTTATTATGGATATATGGTATGCAATCTATTGTGATTAGGGTCCCTCACCACTAACATCGTTAAGTTTTAATAGTTAAAGGCATCTTCCATAAAGGCATTATTGTTCATTTATCTTTCCCTCTCTTGTAGTATACGAAATTTTGAACTAACTTTTTTTTAATACTTATATACATTTTTTTACATATTTCTGATTGTCCAATTTTTTTTACATATTTTAAATTAAATGTTTATATTTTTGATGTAAAATAAATACATAATTAAATTAATAATATTTTTTGATATAAATAAATATATATTCGTATAGATTTTAATATATTTATTTTTATAAATAAGAATAATAAATTATATAAAGTTAAAATGGTAAGATCCTAAAATTTTTGAAAAACTATGAAAAAAACTTGAGTGAGATTTTTTACATAGTAAAGGACTAAAGGTATGTAGAGGTTTTAATTTGTCGAGGTGGTGATAATGTTCAAGAAAAAAAATGTAATTAAGGGGCCGTTTATAAAACGCTTATCCGGGTAAGTGCTTACCAAGTCACGTTAGCTTACCGGATGAATATGGCAAGGACCAAGAATCTTACCCGGTAAGAGCGGAAGAAAGGATCGAGAGTCGAAAGCAAGGACCGAGAGTCTTACCCGGTAAGTGAGTGCGACGACTCTTACCACTAAGCGCTTAGCGGCTAAATTGTTGCATACGATGTCATTTTGGTGGACTAAAATCTTACCCGAAAAGTAAGTGATAGTCTTGAATTTACCGGTAAGCACTTACCCGGGTAAGTGATTAGGTAAACGGCCCCTAAGTGTTGGTTTTAAGTTGTAGATGCTCTAATTTTAAGGAATCTGAGGAATAACGAGAAAAATCTTCAATAGTCTTGTAAAACTTGAATTAATGACATCTGGAAAATAAAATCTTAACAACCCTGATCTTATTAATAATTGAGTTAAGTTTTAAAGTCGTATAAAATGTAATTAAGTGTTGGTTTATAAAATTTTATTTCTAAACATATATAGTTTTTATTTTTAATAATAGTTTTGTGTAATAATCTTTAACATTCATGAAAATATAGAAAATAAGCAACCACAGTCACCCAACTTGTCCCACACGACTTATATCAAATTTGGTGTAGACTATGGAGTTGTACTTTTTGCTTTTAAAATAAATGTTTAAAATTTAAATTATAAAATTTAGTTTGCTTTAAAAGTAAATGTTTCTAATTTTAAATATCTATTTTTTATTATACATTTGATGATAAAAATCCTCTTTCTATAATGAAGGATAAAACTAATTATTTCATTGATGAAAAAGCAGATTAATTCCATCCACGACGACGATCGTCGCCATCACTGCCACTATTATCACCGTCTCCACCACCATCATCATCTCCACCGTTGTCGTATTCACTAGAAGGTATTTAGTGAGTCTCAATACACTACTAAATCTTTTCCCATTTTTAAAATTTAAATAAAACCTTTTATAAGATGCATAATATGATAGTATGGTATTATCTCCTATTTTACTTCGGAAAAAGGTTGCAAAAAGAAAGGGAAAGAAAAAGGCTAGGAAGGAGATACCACGACGAGAAAAATGTGTCTTTCCATCTTTTATAATTTATATATATATATATATATATATATATATAATATAGCTCCTTCTTTTAAAAACTTCATATTTTATATGTCCAATATAAGATATAAAAAATTAGTTAAAAAAATTCAAATATAACTTAAAAATCTCTCTCTCTCCGCTCTCTGATTTTTTCTCATTTCTCTTATCTCTTATCTCTCATACTTTATCTTTAAATCGTGCTCTAAAACGACATATGTGTATATCTATATCTATATCTATAATGTATTATAAAGCATTTATAAAAAACTCTTAAAAACAACCCCTAAAACTTTATGTACCGCCATTTAATGCTAATTACTTAAAATTTCTTAAAAACAACTAATGAATCTTTATGTACCGCTTTTAATGCTAATTACTTGATTAATATTTATCTCTAACAATCTTCAAATCCTTAAATCGTGGACTCTTATTGATTAATCTTTATCTCTAACCACTTTTAAATCCTCAAATCTCAAAATCACACAATAAAATAATTTAGAACATTAAAATCAAGATATATCACGTTGCATTGCACGAGTAGACTTCTAGTTATATTATAAAGTATTTTTGAAAAACTCTTAAAAACAACCATTAAACCTACATGTACCGCTATTTAATGATAATTACTTAAAATCTCTAAAACAACTAATGAAGCTTTATGTACCACTTTTAGTACTTGATTAATACTTATCTCTAACAACCTTCAAATCGTTAAATCATGGACTCTTATTAATTAATTCTTATCTCTAACCACTTTCAAATCCTCAAATCATGAACTCCTTATAAACGTCATTCTTTAAACAAATTTATAAAAAATGACCGTTTTCTCAAAACCATACATTAAAATAAATTAGAAGATTAAAATCAAGATATATCGCGCTGCATTGCGCGAGTAAACTTCTAGTGTGTGTATATATATATATATATGTATAGCCTTAGGTTCATTTGAGAAGTGCTAAATATATGAGAAGTAAAGAAGTAATCTTGACCATTTATTCGGCCAATATCGGTTTTAATTGGTCAAAAGTTGCGGCTTTGACTGGTCAAAAAGTTACGGTTGTTATAAAAATAGAAGGGCATGCAGTTTTCTAACTTTTACAAAAACACGGGACGAGTTCATATATGAACCTGTGTGATTCACATATGAACTATCTGTTCATATATGAACCCATGTAATTCACATATGAACTCTTTTTAACTAATTCATATATGAACCTTTGTGTTTCATATATGAAACTAATTAACTGTAGGTTCATATATGAATCAGTGAACCAATTAACTGATTCATATATGAACCTTTGTGTTTCATATATGAAACTAATTAACTGTAGGTTCATATATGAATCAGTTGAACCAATTAACTGATTTATATATGAACTTTTGTGATTCCAAATGATTTTTTTAACTAATTCTCATATGAACTAATTAACTGATTCATATATGAATATTCACAAAGGTTCATATATGAATCACAAAAGTTCATATATGAATTAGTTAAAAATAGTTCATATGTGAATTACAAAGGTTCATATATGAACGTATAGTTCATATGTGAATCACACAGATTCATATATGAACTCGTCCCGCATATTTTTACGAAACTACCCCTCTATCTTGTGCAGACCACGCACAGACCATGCGGGGAATTATCTGTTGCTTCTCGGTCAAAGCTGTCGATCTTGACTGAATGAATGGCTAAGATGACTTCTTTACTTCTCATATATTTAGCACTTCTCAAATGAAATTCTCACTATATGTATATGTATATGTATGTGTATATATATATATATATGTACATGTTAGTGTTTTTGAATAATCTTATATAACAATTTACATTCATGTAAAATTAAAAAAAATGAAAAAAACTATTTATATCAAGTATATCGAATTTATAAGGAAATGATATAAAAAGTGTAAAATTGTGATTAAATCTTTTGAGTTTTTACTCACTTTTTTCCTCGACTCTGTGTACGAGAATGAGAGTAAATATTTATCTATTTAAGATTTTTAGTTTTATGTTTTCTTTTAAATGTTTATTTAAGTCTTAGGTGTCGTACATAATTATCATTTACCCCCCAAGTTTTATGTCTAGAAAGTGTAAAAAACATGCCTCACAAAATAATACGTCGTAATGCAACATAACGTGCCCTAACATGATATTACGTGTTACAACGGAAGTCAATCATTAGAGTGAACATAGGGGGTAACGTGACGGCGAAGCTTACCCTATGCCATAACACACCATAATGAGTTATTTAGAACCATGGTTTGAACAACAAAAAGTTTCACATATAATTTCTTAGAAGGTGAATACAAAAAATATGTGAAACAATACTTTAAATAATAGAGGCCGTTTGGTTCACGGAATTCGAAAGAATTTGATGGACTTGGTACGGCAAATTTCTTTGACCAAATTATAATTCATTTGTTTGGTGCAATTTTTGAAATGAATGAAATTCTTTGAATTCCATTAAATTCCATAAATCAATGAATTAATCATTCTTTGACCAAATGGAAGGAATTGAATTCCATCATTTTGCATTCATTTTAACCAACACCAACCACCCCCTGCTTCACCACGACCATGCAACTATCACTGTCACGGCCACATCCCCACCTCACCATATCTTACTGCCCACCCCCTCTCGTTGCACCCCTGCCAACCCCCTCCTCCCCACTCCCACCCATCCTTGCCCCTGTGGCCTGCCCCCTACCCCTCATCGTGACCCTGCCCACCCTAACATGCCCCTGCCTTCCCTACCCATGCCCTCCCCCAATCAAAGATGGAGATTCCAAAGTCAAATTATTTCGATGGATTCCAATTCCATCAAATTCAATTATGCGAACCAAACACCACCATAGTTTTTTATGGAAACAAAATCATGTGAAAAATAATTTAATATCAATTCTCAAATGTTTGTAACTTTTTTGTGACTCTAATTTGATTATCACACGCGCACACACACACACATATATATATACACACAAAGGTATACTTATATTTGATCGTGTGAAAATAGGTGCTATAATAAGAATGTGAGAACAAAACCTCATCCATCTTTAATTATCTTTATTAACCTATTTCAATTATCATAACTGAAATTTTAACAAATTCATGTGTGTGAAAATAATTAGGGTATGTAATAAAATGATTGAAAATAAAGATAAAATGGAATATTAAGGTTGATGCATATAATTTAGTTAATTTAGTTGAAGGCTCATTTTTTGTTGTTGTTGTTGTTAACAATCAATTGAGGATAACCAAAGATCACCTAAGTTTTTAACACTTAAATCAATTCATACAACAGCTTAAAAGAAGTATTTACACCATTTTCACAGTAACTTATTCTTATCCAAACTCAATCCAAAAAAGGACAAGAAAATCAAAATGTAAACCCCACCTAACCTTTGAAACTTTAAATTAGAATATACACTGATATACCCCTTGATTAAAGTCATAAAGCAATAAACACCCCTTGATATACCCCTTTCTTTCATTTTCAATCACCTAAAAGTTTGTCTCTTTAGCCTTTTCTTTTAGGTAATTCACAACAAAAACCATGCATTGCTTACTTGTACATTAGTTCCCTTACCCCTAGGGAATAGGTAGGCTTTTTATTGGGGTAGTGGGGTTTATATTTATTTTCCTTTTCCTTTTGCATCATTGGATTGAGATTGACCACCATACCCCATAGGCTCAACTGCATTTCCATGTTACAATCTATTTATAATGTAGAAATGGTTTCCCATAAAAATAATAGCTTTTGTAAAAAAAGATCTTCACTTCTGAATAAATTCTAATTAAATATTTCATTCTTAAGCTAATTAATGAGTTATTTTGGAACTTAATCTTAATCATTAGATTAACATTAAATAAGGGTCCAAATACCTTTTGTAAGTATTTATGATGAATGACGTGACAACATTGTTCTAAAAAAACTCGTCGCACAGCCGTCATGGCGCGCCATGGCACAAAGGCTTTGTGTGTCACGCCACGTTAAGCCCATGGCATGCCATGGCCTAATGCGCAGTTATATTTGATTTTTTTAACGTTTTAATGTCTTATTTGTAAGTTTTTGATATATAACCTAATTTAACTTGCTTACTACTATTGACTCTAATTGAGTAACACTACAAAACATAAGTTATATATATATAATATCATATATGAATTAGAAATTTGACGTCATAAGTCACGTCTTGAAAACGTCATGACTTCGCCGTGGCTCCTAGGGCTTGAGGCTTGGCCTCGCCGCCACGCCACGCCTTACGTCATTTAGAACCTTGCGTGACAGATATTCAGAATGAAGATAAACTTATAAAATATGTTAGTTCCTGAGTTTCTAAAATATTTAAGGTTCTTATATGTAAATTTATAAAGGTTATATATTTTTGTATTTTTTTTTATATTTGAACACTATCCTTAAATATAATATATTTGTGTTGTAATAAATTCCCAAGTAATATCGTTTTAATCATACTAGATTCGGTTAAAACTTGGAGAAATGGTGGTTCTTTTTAAGTAAGAAATGAGTTTTCAAATTTAATTTTAACTCTGAATTCGAAAATTTTCAGTATAAATTACTATAAAACATTGTAGTTATTTTTTAAAATAATAAATTAATTTATTTTGTGTATTAAGAAATAGGCCAAGGCTAATGGCACCCCTAAGGTTGCTAATGGCACCCCTAAACTCTAGAATAGTGATTAGTTTTTTTTTGTTTTTTGTTTTTTTTTGTTTTTTTGGTTTTACTTTTTGTTGTTTTTTGTTTTTATACTTTTTTGTTATTGTATTTAAATTTAATTAGAAATGTTATTTAAGGGTGAGGCTATTTGCACCCTGAAATTTGCTATTTGCACAGAAATGATAAAAACAATGATTTTGTTTTTTTGTGTTTTTTTGTTTTTTTGTTTTTTCTATTTTATTTATTTATTTGTATTATATATTTTTATTTATTTGTATTATATAGTTTAAAAATGTTTTTTTCTTTTATTTTTTTCTTTTATTTAAAAATAAATAAATATTTATAAATACAAATATTACTAATTTTTTATAATTATTTAATTATAAAAATAAAACATAAACATTGCGATTTAAAGCCGAGAATTCGAAAAAATAATTTTGTTTTATGTTCATATTTATTCGTTTTTAGATCGCATATCAGATGTATAAAATTAAAGGTCAATATGGTTAATTGGTCAAAAAACTTGAAAAATATTCGTTCGATAGTGGGGTCTTCAAACCCATAACATTTGTGCTCATTTTGAAGGTATTGATGAACGGTTATAATGGTATAATTTATAAAAAAGGAAAACATATTTGTTTGATGTATTTTAGTTTATGTATGTTGATATGACTAATTATAATTATATAAAATGTAATTTAAAAATAAAAAATAATTTTATTTTTAATTATCATGTTGTACGTTAGAGGTTTTAAAGCTTTTAAACTTGTACACGATGTATTAAGATTTGTACTTCTTAAAAATTCAAGAATAAACGTAAATAAAATTATTTTTAAAGGAGTATATTAGATAAATATAGATAAGAACGTAAAATGTACAAAAAAAGAATAATATATATATATATATATATTTAAACAAAAAGAACAACAATATATATATACATATAAAACAAATAAATAATATATATATATATTTAAATCAAAAATGATTGACACGAAAAAATAGGCATTCAACACCCCCATTTTTTGGGTGCATTTAGCAAATCAAGGGTGCAATTAGCACCCCTAAGAAATAACCATGAGATATTAATATAAAATTATCAAAAAGTAAAAAAGCTATGCACTGAATTAATATTTTAAAAGGTTGAATGATTGAATTGTTAAGGTCAAAACTTTCACCTAATATTTGTAATAACCCAAATTAAGTGTTTTAATTTAAAAATAAAAGATAGGGGTTGATTGGTTATTTGTGAGAAAGTTGAGGGCAATATGGGAAGAGTAGGAAATCAATTCCCTTTCTTTTGGGAGTGTGAGTGTGCAGTATTTTAGTAGTAGAGTAGCATAGGGTTTCTTTTTAATTGTTTAGGGTTTAGTATGGTGGCTGCATACTGAGAAAGAAAACAATTTCTTATTTCTAGGGTTAGTGTAGGTGCATGGTGGCTGCATATGTGGTTAGACAAAAAGAGAGGAAGAGAGTGGTCGTGGGTCTTGATGTGCAGCCGGCAGAGAGAGAGAGAAGAGAGAGACGCCGGCGGGTGAGAGAGAGAGACCGCCGGCGAGTGAGAGGGAATAGCAGTCGGCGGCAGAGAGAGAGAGACCATGAGAGAGAGAGAGAGATAGAGAGCAGCTGCGAGAGAGAAGGAAGGAGGAGATAACCAATGGAGAGGTGTGTGGGTGTACTTCCCTGCTGCAAATCGAGAGAAAGAGACGGCCGGAGAAGAGAGAGATACGGCCGGAGAAGAGAGAGATACAGCCGGAGAGAGAGCAGCGAGAGGGAGAGAGAGGGTCGTGTGAGAGAGAAAGCATCGAGGAGGAAGAAGGAGGCTGCGAGAGAGAGAGATAGACGATGAAAGAGAAAAGGTGGCGGCGGCCGGCGGCGGCCGGCGGTGGTGGTCGCCGGAGTTCTAGACGGCAGTTTTTCCATTTCGTGTGGTTTTATCCCGGTAAGAAGCCCTTCCATTTCATTCCTCTCTTTTTCCAAGAAATAATAGACTTGTTAGGTCTCTAATTGCACTTGGCTAGGTGAAATGAGAAATCAAATAAGGGTATTAATGGCGAGTTTTGATTATAATTCGTGTTGTCATAGTTAAATCAAGTGTTTATGTGGATTCTTGGTTAGAGAATGGCTTGTGTCAATTAAAAAGAAGAATTGTTGTTAATATGGGGTAGGATTTGAATAATGGCGAAATATGTGGGCTTTTGTTTTGAACCGTGTGTATCGGAAGTCGGTATGTTCCGGGAGTGGGCCCGTAACTCAAGTTTGGGCCGAATTGGTTTATTGGGCCGAGAGAATTATTAAGTCCTTTTGGGCTTAGTTATTTATTAAAGTCTAAAATTATATAATAAGGGTGAGATAGGCTAATTATTAATTTGGGCCATATTAGTGTTAACGCGATCCGGTTTTATTATTTAGAATCAAGTGTTATAATTTTATGTTGAGAACCTAGAGTCGGGTAAATTAATGGATCCGGTGTAATATGTCAACTGGTTGGGTAAGCGAAGACCATTAATTATGATTTTTGGACTAGAAGGTAATCTACCAATTTAGATGAGTTAGGGTTAAGTTCGGGATTTAACTCGAGTAATAATTGAACGAATGTTGACGAACGCTATTAATATAATAGGTGTTCCGCCTAGAGATCGGAAGTGTAAGTGAGGAGCTTGGAGCAAGCTAGCCAGGTGAGTTTTTCTAACTAAAATACTCGGTTTTACGTGTTTCCAAAAGAAAATGATTATGTGAAAGCGCCCCGTTAATTTACATGAATTTTACGTGAATGAAAGCTTTATGTTTTACTGATCAGGGTATGTTTATGAGCATAATTTGTCTACAAGCTTTTACGAATGTTTTCCATGAAATGTATTATTTTGCTATTAAAGGAGGATTGCCCTCAAGTGTGTGAAACTGCATGTTTTGTGAAATTGCCATGGCAGAGTCGGGTTGCACAGTGGAAGACCTCTTGAGTTGCCGTGCCTGGCTTTGTAAGGTGTTGAGTTGTCGTGCCTGGCTTTGTAAGGTGTTGAGTTGCCGTGCCTGGCTTTGTAAGGTGTTGAGTTGCCGTACCCGGCTTTGTAGGGTGTTGCCGTACCCGGCTTTGTAGGGTGTTTACCATGGTCTTTTCCGCTGTGCATACCATTGTTGAGTACATGATTCGATACGTTACTGATTTGAAATGAACGTTTTCTTTAAATGAATTGTGAACATGTTTTAGGGGGAACTCACTAGACCTCATGGTCTAACCCTCGCTTTTCAAAACCAAAACCCTTTTCAGGTAAGCGCTATGTTGGAGGCTCAGATGAATGAGTAAGTAGCCAGATAGAGTACGGAAGCAGCTAGTGATAGTGCAGGCGCCTCTAGTAGAAGTTAGATTATTCTCAGTTGTGTATAGGTTGTTTCCGCCAACCTTAATTTATGTATGATGTAATGAAAATTTTTGGGACCCAGTTTTGTAATTTCAGGCTTAAATGCTATGTTTGTTCTATTGTACTTTTGGGCTGTTACAAATGGTATCAGAGCCATAGTTTAAGAGACTTAGGTGACCGGACGGGCCTAAACTTAAACTTGAGAGTAGAAATCACAACTGAGAATCAGGAAATGCGTTAGGAGGGCACTATTGTAAATACAGAAGATGCGTTAGGATGACACTATTGTAGAAATAGGATTAATAGGGTACTGAGGACTGTCATGTAAGGTAAGTTTGAAATTCCACCTGGCCAGTGTAATTGCGAACTTACAGGTACATAACCTACCTTATTAACCTACCCAGTATTATGCCGTGTTCTAGTACGTTAAGATGTCAACGAAATCTCTGAGGTGTAGGCTGAGACCCCTTGTTGGGAAAGTTTCATGAGA
The DNA here is from genome assembly GCA_033807775.1 of Saussurea involucrata. Lineage (NCBI taxonomy): Eukaryota > Viridiplantae > Streptophyta > Magnoliopsida > Asterales > Asteraceae > Saussurea > Saussurea involucrata. The sequence continues at coordinate 229,185,336 of CM066314.1, forward strand.
AATCTTTATGAAGTGAATAATATATACATCGTAGAGGTGAAATGTTGTCTAGAATGTTATGAATCATATAGAGATAGATCTTCGGGGGATTCGAAGAGATAAAATGATTGATTTTGAGTAAGACTCTTGTTTCTAGAAAGTCCCAGTTCTAGATATAGTGGGTTGAGATCAGTTAGAATGGTAAGGAATAACAGTGTTGAAATTTTGAATGTATCAATAGAACCCTGACTTCTTAGTCGAGCTTTTCAAAGGCGGTGTAAATGAAATAAGATACCTATTGTGAAATGAAAGCATGTAGAAGTAGAAAATGAGATAGTGATTAAAGCGAAATAGTATGAAGGGGGTAGAGTAAGTGAGATGTGGAAAGTGTGTTCAGCAAGTTGTTGCGTGACCGAAAGGGGCGACCGTTGGTCGTAGGTAGAATGTCAAGGATAAGCTAAGCGAGTAAAGCAGTTGACCTTGTTAGAGTGAGTAGCCTTCAAATACAAGTAGAGTCTCATGCATGGTGTCCTTTTTATGTAACATGAAATTTTCACGATTTAAGTTAAATATGTAAAGATAAATTTTGATCGAAAACGAGTCAGAATGTGCACGCGTATGTTTAAAGAAAAAGGTGATTTCATTCACATGGCACCATGAAGTTTCGAGTTTTATGAATTGTATAGTATTTCGCTCTTTTCATGACGAGTTAAATTATTGCAAAAGTCAAGAAAACGATTAAATGAAAACTTTTATAACCAACGGGAGCAATGACATATTGGAGTTAATTAGGAGTACGAAAATCGACTGGTTTACTTTGTGTCGGAAATTTCTTTCAGGAAGTGGTCGTATGAAAAGATTTTCACTTAATATATTTCCGTCGTAACGGCATAATTTGGTGGAGTGAGATTAAGTTTATGAAAAGTTGCATGCGAACGATCCTCGAGATCGTGGTGTAGGGCATTGAAGTTTAAAGAGTGATGGGGGCATGCGTACCCGATATGCTTCCAGGTGTTGTTTAATTAAAATGATAAAAGGCACGAAATGATTTATTTATTACGTATGTCATGCATGAAGGCTATGAACTCACTAGGTCGTAGGATGTTGCACTTTAAAACTAAGGAAGAACTCTGAGAGTGGAGAGTTGTTGGTCAAACCAGGAGAGAACGTGTAGTATCGGGATAGGTGTTCCGTCACCAGTGGATTATAGTCTCGGACGTAGGAGGGTTTGCACCCTTGTTCGGTAACCGGAAGTACGGTTGTCTAGGGACGGTTGTGTTCGGAGAGAGGGCTTGAAGTCTTCAAAGTGATGATTTTAGCGACTCGTTAAGAATAGTATGGTAAGGAAGAATGAAATGTAAGTGGTGTAGGAATGCGAGACTCGAGGCGAGCTTTTAATGGTAATGTTACCTGAGTAGGTTACGAAAGGAGGGAGGCGGATCATGAAGACGACTCAATACGTTGGTAGGAGTAGGTTCCGTAAGAGAACCATGTTTAAGAATAAGTTAAGAAAGTAGTTACAGGATTGTCAGTTGATGTAGAAGTCGACGGATGTGTACGTTGGCCGATGTCGAAGACTTGAATTAGAAAGTTGAGAGTTGATAGAACACCTTGTAGGGGTTCTAGAGGGAAGAGAGGTTATTGTCTGATTAATCATTCTATTTACGAAGAGTGGAGGGTTCGTAGGATGATGAGGTACGTAACTTGAGCGAAGCGAGTGTGTAGGGTTTAGCAGCCAGTAAGAAAAGTGGTGTGTCTTCGTAAGGGCTCGAATCGCGAAGAGCTAACTAGAATGGTTGCGTGCGAGCTATTTGAGGACTCGTGGATTTTAGTTCAACAAGTCGGGAAGAGACTACGTAGTGAGATAGACTCGGTTGTAGTATACGGAAGGACATGAAGGAAAGTGCGGATTATGAATGAATGACTATGAGAGGTTCGGTCTGCAGTGTAATGTATTGAGTGAGGAACGTATAGTTATGTAATGGCATTAATTGCCAAGTTAGATGTACTAGCTAGTATCGTAGTGAGGTGATGTTAGGGGAGAGAAATCATCAATTAGAAGCTTTTGGGGTTTTCGGATGGGAGGTCCGACCTGTTAATCAAATTGTTGGAATACATAGAGAGTAAGTTGACTTTTATGGTACGATTATGATCAGGATGGAAGGACGGAGTAGTGGTGGAATGTTACCCAAAGGAGAAACCAAGTGTCTCAGTTGTAATAGTCGTTAAGTAGGTAGATGTTGAAATCATTAGAAGTTTAAAGAGGTTGAAGAGTGGATTAGTCAAATGTGTTATGGTAAATGCTAGACATTTGAAGAACGTAAATCGTTTCTTTTGCGAATGGGGATGACCCTAGAAAGAGATAGTTGGAATTTGGTGATGTTTAAAGAAGGATGATGATTATGGGTCAGAGCGGTGGTATGATCATCAGTTGATTCGAGACGTCAGGGTAAATGTATAAGCTTTTGTTTGGCTGACTAACAATTTTGAGAATTGTTAGCTAATGACATTTATTGTTATCATTAGAGATGTTATGACTCTACCGAGTTTCTTACTAAGAATTGATAAGGGAGAACCGATATGTTAAAGTGTGAAGTTGAGGATAATATGAAGGAATAAGTAATGCTCAAATTACTTTAAAATTTGGGAGTTGTTAGCTAAGAAATTAGTTTTAATTGATGGATTTTGTGAATGCCAGCCTAATGAGAGGTTGATGCTAAGTTGCCAATATGATAATTTTTGGTTAATAGAAAGAAATGAGCCGAGTCTCGATTTGGAGTTTATCTTTTGAAATAAGTTGATAATTATAATTGAAATGAGTTGGTCAAGTTAAAATTGTCGGTGATAACGAGAAGAATTGTATCGTGTTGTGCGATAAGGATCAGTGGTTATATTGTGCTAGCCGGAAAAGGCTGTTGAGTTCGGAAACTGTAATGTGGTCGTGAACCAGATAAGGATGATTAGGGAGTAGTAAGCCTTGAGATGCTTACAATTTCTGACCGCATGTTATAATTTATAAGTTGGATTACGAGAGTTCGTGAGAAAGAACTAGTGAGATTTAAGTCTTGATAATCAAGTTCGTCGGTTGTTTTGGAGTGAATTCCGGGACGGAATTCTGTTAAGGAGGGGAGATTGTAATAACCCAAATTAAGTGTTTTAATTTAAAAATAAAAGATAGGGGTTGATTGGTTATTTGTGAGAAAGTTGAGGGCAATATGGGAAGAGTAGGAAATCAATTCCCTTTCTTTTGGGAGTGTGAGTGTGCAATATTTTAGTAGTAGAGTAGCATAGGGTTTCTTTTTAATTGTTTAGGGTTTAGTATGGTGGTTGCATACTGAGAAAGAAAACAATTTCTTATTTCTAGGGTTAGTGTAGGTGCATGGTAGCTGCATATGTGGTTAGACAAAAAGAGAGGAAGAGAGTGGTCGTGGGTCTTGATGTGCAGCCGGCAGAGAGAGAGAGAAGAGAGAGACGCCGACGGGTGAGAGAGAGAGACCGCCGGCGAGTGAGAGGGAATAGCAGTCGGCGGCAGAGAGAGAGAGACCGTGAGAGAGAGAGAGAGAGAAGCTGCGAGAGAGAGATAGAGAGCAGCTGCGAGAGAGAAGGAAGGAGGAGATAACCAATGGAGAGGTGTGTGGGTGTACTTCCCTGCTGCAAATCGAGAGAGAGATACGGCCGGAGAAGAGAGAGATACAGCCGGAGAGAGAGCAGCGAGAGGGAGAGAGAGGGTCGTGTGAGAGAGAAAGCATCGAGGAGGAAGAAGGAGGCTGCGAGAGAGAGAGAGAGAGACGATGAAAGAGAAAAGGTGGCGGCGGCCGGCGGTGGCCGGCGGTGGTGGTCGCCGGAGTTCTAGACGACAGTTTTTCCATTTCGTGTGGTTTTATCCCGGTAAGAAACCCTTCCATTTCATTCCTCTCTTTTTCCAAGAAATAATAGACTTGTTAGGTCTCTAATTGCACTTGGCTAGGTGAAATGAGAAATCAAATAAGGGTATTAATGGCGAGTTTTGATTATAATTCGTGTTGTCATAGTTAAATCAAGTGTTTATGTGGATTCTTGGTTAGAGAATGGCTTGTGTCAATTAAAAAGAAGAATTGTTGTTAATATGGGGTAGGATTTGAATAATGGCGAAATATGTGGGCTTTTGTTTTGAACCGTGTGTATCGGAAGTCGGTATGTTCCGGGAGTGGGCCCGTAACTCAAGTTTGGGCCGAATTGGTTTATTGGGCCGAGAGAATTATTAAGTCCTTTTGGGCTTAGTTATTTATTAAAGTCTAAAATTATATAATAAGGGTGAGATAGGCTAATTATTAATTTGGGCCATATTAGTGTTAACGCGATCCGGTTTTATTATTTAGAATCAAGTGTTATAATTTTATGTTGAGAACCTAGAGTCGGGTAAATTAATGGATCCGGTGTAGTATGTCAACTGGTTGGGTAAGCGAAGACCATTAATTATGATTTTTGGACTAGAAGGTAATCTACCAATTTAGATGAGTTAGGGTTAAGTTCGGGATTTAACTCGAGTAATAATTGAACGAATGTTGATGAACGCTATTAATATAATAGGTGTTCCGCCTAGAGATCGGAAGTGTAAGTGAGGAGCTTGGAGAAAGCTAGCCAGGTGAGTTTTTCTAACTAAAATACTCGGTTTTACGTGTTTCCAAAAGAAAATGATTATGTGAAAGCGCCCCGTTAATTTACATGAATTTTACGTGAATGAAAGCTTTATGTTTTACTGATCAGGGTATGTTTATGAGCATAATTTGTCTACAAGCTTTTACGAATGTTTTCCATGAAATGTATTATTTTGCTATTAAAGGAGGATTGCCCTCAAGTGTGTGAAACTGCATGTTTTGTGAAATTGCCATGGCAGAGTCGGGTTGCACAGTGGAAGACCTCTTGAGTTGCCGTGCCTGGCTTTGTAAGGTGTTGAGTTGCCGTGCCTGGCTTTGTAAGGTGTTGAGTTGTCGTGCCTGGCTTTGTAAGGTGTTGAGTTGCCGTACCCGGCTTTGTAGGGTGTTGCCGTACCCGGCTTTGTAGGGTGTTTACCATGGTCTTTTCCGCTGTGCATACCATTGTTGAGTACATGATTCGATACGTTACTGATTTGAAATGAACGTTTTCTTTAAATGAATTGTGAACATGTTTTAGGGGGAACTCACTAGACCTCATGGTCTAACCCTCGCTTTTCAAAACCAAAACCCTTTTCAGGTAAGCGCTATGTTGGAGGCTCAGATGAATGAGTAAGTAGCCAGATAGAGTACGGAAGCAGCTGCAGGCGCCTCTAGTAGAAGTTAGATTATTCTCAGTTGTGTATAGGTTGTTTCCGCCAACCTTAATTTATGTATGATGTAATGAAAATTTTTGGGACCCAGTTTTGTAATTTCAGGCTTAAATGCTATGTTTGTTCTATTGTACTTTTGGGCTGTTACAATATTAACCAAATAACTTTTATTATCAATTAGAGATAAATTAGAAGGGTGTAGAAAGTTGGTGCAAGTTTGGCATCATAAATTGTGTAGTGAAATTTGGAAGCAAATCCCACAAGTTCAAGGTGAGAATTAGTTATAATCTTTTGTTTTGGTATATGGTCACTGTTTGGTATTAAAATGACTTGGAACCATTAATTTGATTAGAAATGGTGGTTTCTGTTCATGACATGATCTATATGTTAACTTGATTTAGCATGCCATAAAGTATGAACAGTTTGAGAACAACCGAAATCTGTGTAGAGGTCAAATAAATCAGGCATTCAATATGCCTCGGGCGTTTTGGAGCACGTAACTCTAAGTTGCATGATCTTAAGTCCTGAATATGAAGTAAGGGGTTTGTGTCTTTGCGAGATAGAACTCCATGGTTAAGTCACAACGACCTAGCGACACACATGTCCAAGTCACATGGACCAATCAATGCAATTCTAGTTGAGCGAATTGATGAACTCCAATGGACTGCGTTGAGTTGGGAAGCAAGTCCAACTTGCATGGAAAGTCGCATACCCCATATTGAGTGCAATGGCGACCATGTTAGTATAAACATGTGTTGGGTCACCAAGGATTTGAAATTGACTCACCGATGTTTTCTGTTGGGTCATCAAGATTTGAAGATGACCTCATGATCTCCTTTTATACTTTGAAAAACATTTTATACTTAGAGAAATTTTGGATGCATGGTTCTTTGTAATGGCTTGTACAAGATAGCAAATGTTTGGTGAAGTCAAAGATCAACCAAAAGTCAAGATTGAAGATTTTCTCATTGTGGAAGTGAAAGATCTTTTCTCATCACATACAAGTCATTGTCCACCGATGGTGTTCACACACATCGGTGGACACATCTCCACCGAAATTTCTCTCTATTTCGGCCAAAGAATCCCACCGATGGAAGTCCAATTTCGGTGGGAACTCAAAGAAGTCTCAAAGATGTTTTTCCTCCAAAATGATGTCACATATCCCAAAGATGATGTCACATATCTCAAAGATGTGTCACATATCACAAGGCTATCATCGGTGGGATCTCAAAGATGTCTCAAAGATGCTTTCTCCAAAGATGTGTCACATATCCCAAGCTTCCTTCGGTGGTGCAATCTTTAGAAGACAAATTGAGAAGATATTTTCTACATGGATAAAGTGACATTTTGTCTTATTATCCATTTCCATGCAAAGCTCTTTTCTCATGCATGGGCTCTTCTGACTGTACCTTGTAAAAGGTGACAAGGACTTCACAACTCTTCAGAAGTCAACATCCTCAGCAAGTGTGAAGATGACAAGTGTCCCAAGCATTCAATGCTTGCACACTCCTTGTCACTATAAAAGGAAGACCTCTCCATGCAGAAAAGATACACATCTTGAGAGACTTTGAAGATTACTGTGTGCTCTTGATATTCTACGCAAACTGGAAGATTTCTCTAAGTGCAAGAATTTCCAGTTTGCTTGAAAAACTTTATAGCTTTGTTCTAAGTGTTCTTAGTTATTTTGTTAGTATACTTTGTGTAAGATTGTTAGAATAGTTTAACTGTTCTTTTCCGCAACAGTTTTAAGTTTTCTATGTGTAATTCTTGTTGAAAGATTTTCAATAAAAAGAATTAAAATTGTGAAAATTTTGAGTATTGTATTCAACCCCCCCCCCCCTCTACAATACTTGGTTAGCCATCTGGGACTAACAAGTGGTATCAGAGCAGAAAGTTTAATTCCATAAACTTGATCTGCGATGGCTGCCTCTTCTTCTTCTACTGTTGAAAACTCTTTTCAAAATAACTTTGCTGAAAATGGGTCCATCTCAAAACCTCCTAAGTTTAATGCTAACAACTTCTCTTTATGGAAAAGCCGCATGATGTTGTTCATGGAAGGAGTGGATACTAGATATCCAACCATTCTCAAAGAGGGACCTATCATCCCCAGAGTTTGGGCTCGCTATGAAACGCAGAGGCCTGGTAAAGAGACTGTTGAAAAAGAAATCTCTAGTGATTCTGATGAAGAAAAATCCAGTGCTACTGGTCGTTATATTCTCAAAAACCCCAAAAAGTATACCGATGAGGAAAAACGTTTGGTCTCTCTTGACTCCAAAGTAAGAGCTATTATTGCACTCTCTCTTCCTGATGAGGTCTACCACTCTTTGGTGATCTTTGAAACTGCCAAAGAAATGTGGACCACTCTATGTGTTCTGTACGAAGGTACAGAGGAAGTTAAGAAGTGTAAAAAGATTGGTCTTATAAGAAAGTATGAACTCTTCACGTTTGAAAAAGGAGAATCTCTTCCTAGCTTCTATAACCGTTTTAACTCTCTTCTAAATGATCTTAAGTTATTGGGCAGAGTCTATGACAATGAGGAAGTCCTGTGCAAATTTATGGATTGTCTTCCCGATTTTTGGGAAAATATCTGTACTTGTATAAAGACAACCAAGGATCTTGTTCATATGCCTCTTACTGTTCTTTATGGTACTCTTTTCAACTATGAGCAGACGAAACTGCATAAGTTTTTAAAGAACTCTTCTCTAGCTCTCCTAAGTGACTCTTCCAAAAAGACTAAGTGTTTTCCAAAAATCACCTACCCATCTGACTCTGACCATGATAGTCAAGAAGATCCCAATGATCATTCAGAAGCATATCTTAGTGATGCTAAGGATGAATGTGAGGAAACTTCAGTTGATAAATTATCTGATGAAATGGCCATGTTGGATGGGTACTCTAAATTCCATTTCTTTTCTAAACCTCACCACCGAAATTTTCCTTAACCACCGAACCAAAAATTCATCATCTTCCACCAAATATTCTTTTTCACCACCTTTTCTCTCTCCTCCATCATCTTACTTTTGCTCAAAGATAATAACAAGTGTTTATGCTCCACCGATCTCACATCGGTAGACACTTCCCTCTCCACTTCTAAGTCTCCACCGATCTCTCATCGGTGGACAAATCTCTGTGCCTCTCACCGAAATCTGATTCTAATCAATTCTTTTTCGTTCAATCCACCGAAATCTGATTCGGTGGTTTTTCACTTCCACCGAATTCGGTAGGCTTTATCGAATCTTGGTATCAAACTCCTCGGTGGAACCCTTCGAATCTTCCACCGAATCTCTGATCGGTGGAACCCTTCTAATTCGGTACAAGCCATTACAAACTCCTCGGTGGAATCCTCACACTTGATCCACCACCGATACTTCAAATCCTCGGTGACATCCTCACACCGATCCACCACCGAGTCTACACCGACTCACACCGATCCACCACCGAGTCTACACAACCCACAATCACCCTTCTCTTTGCTGCCGACAGAAATTTCGGAGTCTTTCAAATGAATGTCAAAAGTGCCTTCCTCAATGAGGAACTTGCAGAGGAAGTCTATGTGAAACAACCTCCTGGCTTTGAAGACCCAGCTCATCCAGACTATGTGTACAGCTAGACAAAGCTCTCTATGGTCTCAAGCAAGCTCCACGTGCTTGGTATGACACTCTTGCCAACTTCCTTCTAAAGCATGGATATTCCAGAGGTAAATTTGACAATACTCTCTTCATCAAGGAGACCTCAGGTAATCTTACTCTTGTCCAAATCTATGTTGATGACATCATCTTTGGTGCCACTGATGAGTCACTATGTGATGAGTTTGCTTCTCTCATGATGAGTGAATATGAGATGAGCATGATGGGAGAGCTTACATTCTTTTTGGGCCTTCAGGTCAAACAATCTTCAGAAGGGATTTTTATAAACCAAAGTAAATACAGTCGTGACCTTCTGAAGAAATTCAACTTTTTAGATAGCTCTCATATGAAAACTCCCATGGCACCACCTTGAAACTCAATGCTGATCCAAAAGGTGAATCCGTGGATGTTACTCTTTATAGAGGAATGTTTGGTTCCCTTCTGTATTTAACTACTTGCAGACCGGATATTATGTTTGCTGCTTGTCTATGTGCCCGTTATCAAGCCAATTCAAAAGAATCACATTTAAAGGCTCTAAAACGGATTTTTCGGTATCTCAAGGATACCTTGCATCTGGGTCATTGGTATACCAAAGACTCAGGTTTTGAACTAATTGGGTATTCAGATTCAGATTATGCAGGTTCCCAGTTTGTGACAGAAAAAGTACTACAGGAAGCTGCCAACTTCTTGGTGGCAAATTGGTAAGTTGGACCAGCAAGAAACAAAACTCTGTGTCAACCTCTACTGTTGAGGCTGAATATGTAGCTGCTGGCGGCTGTTGTGCTCAGATCCTATGGATGAGAAACCAACTCAGGGACTACAATCAAATCTATTCCAAAGTCCCAATTCTGTGTGATAACTCAAGTGCAATAGCTATTGCAAATAATCCAGTTCTTCATTCCAGATCAAAGCACATAGATATCAGATATCATTATCATATATCATTTCATCTGGGACCACATCTCCAAAGGTGACATTGAGCTACACTTCATTCCTACAGATCTTCAGCTTGCCGACTTGTTCACCAAATCTCTAGATGAAACCAGGTTTAATTTCCTCATAAATGAACTTGGCATGTGTAATCTTCAATAACTATGTGTCCTAAGATTCCACCGATTCCAAACCTTTCCATCTTGCCATGCACCAAACCTTCCCACCGATGATCTCATCTCACCAAAGTTGTAGACCTCTACCATTTCCTCTACCGATTCTCTCCCCACCAATTTTATCTAGCTTCTCATATACTCTTCCTCTCACCTAACCCAACTTCCTATGTGTCATCTCCTCATCCCATTCTTTTTTTTCAATCTTTTTCACTCTTGGTTTGCAACCCATCTCTCCTTTCATAAAATCCACCCACTACAAACTCTTCTGCAGATGTCACCCCAAATCCTCAAACTCAATCTTTTTGGGTCATCAAAATTGGAAGAGGAAATTCCAATCTTTTCTTCACTTTGAAGATTTTCTCCATAATGCCTAAGAAGACTTTCTCCACACTCTGCTGAAGATGTCTTAGAAGTTTTCCGTCAACCTCTTCAAGAAATTACACTGAATTTTTGTCTAACTCTTGCAAATTTTCGGTGGGAATTTTTATAAAAAAAAAAATCTTCTGATTTTCCACCGAAAATTGCCAATTTTCGGTGGGATCTCCTTTTTCGGTGGGAAAGCAAAAAAAAAAAAAAAAATCTCACCGATTTTCTACCGAAAATAACCAATTTTCGGTGGAATTTCCTTCCTTTTCGGTGAAAAAAAAAAATTATACCACCGAAATTTCGGTGGTGTACCCCTAAATTCGGTGGTATTGTGCAAAAAAAAAAAATCGTCTTGGTTCTGGCCGATCTTTTCATTTTCTCTTGGTGTTTTTCCTACGTCGGCCGCTGAGGGGGAGAATTCATCTGAGGGGGAGCAACATAAACCCTCAGTACTCATATACAGCGACCAACTTTAAAAAAATGAGGAAATCGGGCGGACCGGTCAAGGGGGAGCATATCAGTCCAGACGGATCAAACTGAGGGGGAGAAACACAAAGACCGGCTGATCCAACTGAGGGGGAGCAAATAAAAGACAAGTTGATGATGCTAAACAGGAAAAGATGCCAAGATGCAACAGATGGGCAGATGCATCCTGAGGCTGATTCACTCAAACTCAACCCTCCTCAAAGTTTGTCACTATAATGGGTTATCTCCTATCAAAACCCACAGATTCTCTTGGCTGAAATCTTTTGGAGTAAGTGAATGACTTGAAGATTTGAAACATCTGAAGAAAAGCAAAAGTGCCTGAAAGATAAAGTTCTTCAACACATCAACAGGCTGCTGATCAAAATGAAGAATCCTCAAGCCAGACACAAGTTTCAACTCGCCCCTCCAAAGATGCAAGTAATATTCATTCTGTTCATATTGTTTATACTGTTTATACTTCTTTCCTTTTCCTTTCAATTATTTGTATAGCTATACCTTTTTATTTTTTTCTTATATGTAAATATCATATATACACACAAAAAAAAATGGACTGTGTGAAAAAGAACCCAAAAGAGTAAAGAAGGGTCAACATGCATTATTCACTGTCTTACTCATGTTTTTCTAAGTATGGATGTCATCATCAAATAGGGGGAGATTGTTGGGTCATCAAGATTTGAAGATGACCTCATGATCTCCTTTTATACTTTGAAAAACATTTTATACTTAGAGAAATTTTGGATGCATGGTTCTTTGTAATGGCTTGTACAAGATAGCAAATGTTTGGTGAAGTCAAAGATCAACCAAAAGTCAAGATTGAAGATTCTCTCATTGTGGAAGTGAAAGATCTTTTCTCATCACATACAAGTCATTGTCCACCGATGGTGTTCACACACATCGGTGGACACATCTCCACCGAAATTTCTCTCTATTTCGGCCAAAGAATCCCACCGATGGAAGTCCAATTTCGGTGGGATCTCAAAGAAGTCTCAAAGATGTTTTTCCTCCAAAGATGATGTCACATATCCCAAAGATGATGTCACATATCTCAAAGACGTGTCACATATCACAAGGCTATCATCGGTGGGATCTCAAAGATGTCTCAAAGATGCTTTCTCCAAAGATGTGTCACATATCCCAAGCTTCCTTCGGTGGTGCAATCTTTAGAAGACAAATTGAGAAGATATTTTCTACATGGATAAAGTGACATTTTGTCTTATTATCCATTTCCATGCAAAGCTCTTTTCTCATGCATGGGCTCTTCTGACCGTACCTTGTAAAAGGTGACAAGGACTTCACAACTCTTCAGAAGTCAACATCCTCAGCAAGTGTGAAGATGACAAGTGTCCCAAGCATTCAATGCTTGCACACTCCTTGTCACTATAAAAGGAAGACCTCTCCATGCAGAAAAGATACACATCTTGAGAGACTTTGAAGATTACTGTGTGCTCTTGATATTCTACGCAAACTGGAAGATTTCTCTAAGTGCAAGAATTTCCAGTTTGCTTGAAAAACTTTATAGCTTTGTTCTAAGTGTTCTTAGTTATTTTGTTAGTATACTTTGTGTAAGATTGTTAGAATAGTTTAACTGTTCTTTTCCGCAACAGTCGTAAGTTTTCTATGTGTAATTCTTGTTGAAAGATTTTCAATAAAAAGAATTAAAATTGTGAAAATTTTGAGTATTGTATTCAACCCCCCCCCCCCCTTCTACAATACTTGGTTAGCCATCTGGGACTAACATTTTCCCTAAAAATCCTACTTAGAATATTTTAGTTTGGTTCTTTGAATGACTTGTACAAAATAGTAAATGTTCGGTGAAGTCGAAGATCAACCGGAACCAAGCTTGAAGACTCTCTACTTGTGGAAAATAGAAGACTCTTCTCAACAAACAAACAAGTCATCACCACCGAATTGTCTTCACAATTTCGGTGGCCATCATCACCACCGAATTGTCTTCACAATTTCGGTGGCCTTCATCTCCACCGAAGTTGCTCTCATTTCTCGGTGAACTGCCTCCACCGAAAATACCTTCAGATTCGGTGAACAGCTTCCACCGATATGCTTCTTAAACTCGGCAGGAACTTTGAAGAAATAGTACTTCTTTGCAGATGGTTATATATTCTTGACAATATTATCGGTGGAACTCTTTCGGTGATATTGTCTTGAATACTCATAAAGAAGATCATTTATTTCGGAACAAAATCTGATACAAGGCAAAAGTAACATTTTGTCTTATTATCTTTTTAGAAGATGTCCTTTCAGCATGACTTCTATTCCTGGTTTCAAGAAAAAGGTGATAGTGACTTATCAGCTTTTTAGAAGTCCACTGGTACTTTTCCAAAGACCATTGGTACGTTGCAAGTGACTTGAGGATAATAGTACCATGCATTTAATGCTCGGTACCTTATCCTCACTATAAAAGGAAGATGAAGACTCCATGCAAATCACGCTTTCTGGATTTCTCTCAGTGCAAGATTTTCATATTGCTTGATAACCTTATAGCCTTGCTCTTAGTGTTCTCTGCTGTATTGTTTAGTTTACTTTGTGAAAGATTGTTAGAATAGTTTATCTGTTCTTTTCCGCAACAGTCTTTAAGTTTCTGTGTGTAATTCTAGTTGAAAGATTTTCAATATAAAGAATTAAAATTGTGAAAATTTTGAGTATTGTATTCAACCCCCCCCCCCCTTCTACAATACTTGTTAAGCCATCTGGGACTAACAGCATGTTTAGTTAACTTATTATAACTGTTCAACGATTGAATGTCATGCATGATGTGTGCATGTATTTGTTGAGTAGATCCAGTTAGACCTACATGGACCATATGCGAGTTTAATATGACTTTAAAATTGTGATACATGTCATAGGTTCAAATGTGTACTGTAACTATTTCGAGAATCATGGAAACATTTATTTCATGTATTATTCATGATAAATATTTTCACAACTATTCGTTAGATTTAGTAAAATCCTATTTACCTTTATTAGTAGAAGAGTTAGCATTTCCTTATTTAGGTTTGTAGCTTTGTATATATTATGTAATCCTTTAGTAAGAGAATGACAAATGAAATTATGGTTTCAACAATTACATGGTATCAGAGCTAGTCAATGGAACCCTAGCCGCCGCCGGCAGACTTCGTCGGAGCCTTAGCCGCCGCCGACAGAACTCGCCGGAACCCTAGCCGCCGGTCTCCTGACCCAGATCTGCCGTCGTCGACACCATTCACGGCCAGATCCGCCCTCTGTCGTCGTCTGCTGCCCTCTGTCGCCGTCTGCTGCCGGCACCGCCGTTTTTTTGTTGTTCCCAGGCTACTTCGTCTTGATTTGCTGTTGTCTTCACATTCCAGATTCTCAACAAGGAATATCATTTTATTCCCTTGTCTGTGTTTTCATGAACCATAGTTGAAAGGTTCAGCCTTTTAAACCAGCAGTGTTTAGTAACCCTCCGAAACCTGCCCGGAACCTCCAGAACTTGCCCTGGTAACTGTCGAGAACCTGCCGGAACACCGTCTGAACCTTTTGGAATCTTCCAAAACCTTCCCGGAAACATATCTGGAACACCGTCTGAACCTGTTGGTATCTGCTGGAATACGTCGAAATTGGCGGTATACACCGAAAACTGCTTGAACCTCGGCTATTGTTGCTCGCGGAACCACCATCTGAATCGAGATTCGACCTTCTAAATTTACAACTTAACCATGGGAGACAAAGTTCAAGTACAACAATCGTCATCTTATGAATTTACGGTTTTGGGTCATCCTCGTGGCCATGTTTCATCAACTTTTTGTGTTGGTACATCGCAACCAGTATCACAACTACTTGTTTTTCTGCAAGCTCACCGTCTTGGATTATTGATTCTGGAGTCACAGATTACATGACCGGGAACAGAGACCTTTTATCCAACCTTGAGACTAATATACCCCATAATCCGGTTCGGCTTGCTAATGGGTCTTCGTGCCAAATTATGGGCATTGGATCCACTAGCAACCCGTCAAACCTAAACTTATCATCCGTTCTTTACGTTCTTACCTTCCCCGAAAGTCTGATATTTGTTAGCCAAATTATCAGAAAACTTAATTGTTCTGTAACCTTTTTTCCCACACATTGTGTGTTTCAGGAATTGGAAACAAACTGGTTGATTGGCACAACCTTTGAATCTCACGGTCTTTATCACTTGTCTATGTTGCAATCTCCAGCTACACATCTTTGTGATTCCAGTATTAGGGATGTGCACTGTCTGTTAGGTCACCCTTCTTTGCCTGTTTTGAAACAACTACGACCCGGTCTTTCATCTATTCATGAGTTACCATGTGAGTCATGTCAGTTGGGTAAACACACTCGTTGTTCCTACCCCCTAGCAAGTCTAGTCAAGTCAACACCTTGTTTGAACTCGTTCACTCGGATGTATGGGGACCGTGTCCTATTACTTCTACAAATGGTTTTAAGTATTTCATTACGTTAGTTGATGATTTTTCTCGTGCAACATGGGTTTACCTACTTAAATCTCGCAGTGAAATATTCTCTATCTTTCGTGAATTTTATGCCTATGTCAGAACCCAGTTTAGTTTTTCCATTAAAACATTGCGAACTGATAATGCAAAGGAATATTTCTCTCATGATTTTACAAGTTATTTCTCTGAGCATGGTATTATACATGAATCTTCTTGTGCATATACGCCCCAACAACATGGCATTGCTGAACGAAAGAACCGACATTTGTTGGATGTGGCACGCACAATGATGATTCATTATAATGTTCCACAAAGTTTTTGGGGTGATACAGTTCTTACAGCTAATTATCTGATTAATCGTATGCCCTCCTCTGTCCTTAAAGGGAAGACACCTTTTCCATCCTCTTTCCCAAAGGCACTTCTTTTCCCCTAGATCCAAAAATTTTCGGTTGTATTTCTTACGTACATGATCATCGTTCGGGGCATAATAAACTTTCTGCACGTGCTATCAAGTGTGTGTTCCTTGGGTATTCTCGTGTCCAAAAAGGCTATCGTTGTTATAGTCCTTCCCTGCGTCGATATTTTACTTCTGCTGATGTCACATTCAATGAGTTGCGTCCTTTCTATGATACATCTCCTACAAGCACTTCTGAGTCACCAAATCTTGTTCCTGATCATTTTGATTCTTTTGATCCTCCGCGTATTCCAGTAATGGCACCAAATGTGCCTATTCCGCCCTTACCGACTGATACTCGTTTCACAAATGTGTATGCTCGACAGCACCAACGACAAGTGACTGAGACCCATGAGTGCCTACCCGTGCAAGATGATTCTGGTACGTCTCCAATTCCACCACCCGATACACACATATCATCGCCTACTGACATTGTCCCCGACCTCGTTCCTGATACACCCCTACCACCACATATCGAACCTTATGACCCACTTGGTGCCCATCTCCCCGATATTCCCATTGCCTTCCAAAAAGGCACACGAACTTGTACTCGATATCATACTCAGGATTATGTTGCCTGTACTCAGCTTTCTACAGAGTCGTGTGCCTACACCACCGCCATTGATAGTCATATTGTTCCTCGAAATGTGACTGAGGCTCTTAATCATCCGGAATGGTTTAAGGCAATGCAAGAAGAGATGGATGCTCTAGAGAAGAATCATACTTGGGATTTGGAACAACTTCCTTGTGGAAAGCGGAAAGTGGGTTGTAAATGGGTTTTCACAGTGAAAGTTCATCCTGATGGTTCACTACATCGCTTGAAAGCCCGGTTAGTTGCAAAGGGTTATTCTCAAGCCCATGGGATTGACTATGACGAGACGATTTTCCCGGTAGCTAAAATGCCATCAGTTCGCATTTGTATTACTTTGGCTGCCATTAATCATTGGCCGCTTCACCAGTTGGATGTCAAGAACGCCTTTTTAATGGCATTCTTGAGGAGGAGGTGTACATGGAACAACAACCCCCTGGTTTTGTTATTGAGGAGGAGGTCACCAAAGTATGTCGATTGCGACGTTCGTTATACGGTCTCAAACAGTCTCCTAGAGCATGGTTTGGACGTTTTTCAGATGTTCTCCAAGAGTTTGGTATGACCCGCAGTTCCAAGGATTATTCCGTGTTTTATAGACACCATGACAATCGACGAATCATATTGGTGGTCTATGTAGATGACATTATTATTACCGGAGATGATAGCACCGAAATTTCTGAGCTAAAAGAATTTCTACAGACTCGGTTTCAAGTTACCGATCTTGGACGACTTCGTTATTTCCTTGGGATAGAAGTATCTCGATCTCCACAAGGGATTCTTCCGTCTCAAAGGAAATATGTTCTTGATATGCTTACTGAGTGTGGTTTACTGGGATGTAAATATGTTGACAGTCCCATGCTCGCTACAGGAAAGCTTCTTCCAGATGCTGTAAATCCTATGAAGGATCCAGAGAGATACAGGAGACTAGTTGGAAAGTTAAACTACTTGACAGTTACTCGACCAGATATATCATTCCCGGTTAGTGTCTTGAGCCTGTTCATGTCTGCTCCTTATTCTGGTCATTGGGATGCAACACTTCGTGTTTTGAGGTATCTTAAGGCCACACCAGGCTTAGGGATACTCTATTCAGACCAGGGGCATTTGTCGAGTGGGTGCTTTCACTGAAGAAGGAGATGGTAGGGTATCCGGTTTCTCGGATGCAGATTGGGCTGGTTGTCCCGTTTCCAGGAGATCAACCACGGGGTACTGTGTATTTGTCGGGGGAAATCTTATTTCTTGGAAAAGCAAGAAACAACATACTGTCTCCCGATCAAGTGCTAAATCAGAATATAGAGCCATGGCAGATGTGTAATGCGAAATGACGTGAGTAAGGAGACTCCTAAAGGAGCTTGGAGTAATTACAGATGACTTGATGAGACTGTATTGTGATAACCAGTCAGCTATTCACATAGCCAAGAATCAAGTATTCCATGAGAGGACTAATCACATTGAAGTTGATTGCCATCTCATTAGAGACCGTGTTGTGGGAACACGGACGGACCTTCCATCGATCCAACCAGTACACATCAGGACTGAGCATCAGCTTGCAGACATTCTCACGAAGCCTTTGCGGAAAACACAGATAGATTTTATTTGTAACAAGTTGGGCATGATTAACATATTTGCTCCAACTTGAGGAGGAGTGTTGGATTTAGTAAAGTCCTGTTTACCTTTCTTAGTAGAAGAGTTAGCATTTCCTTATTTAGGTTTGTAGCTTTGTATATATTATGTAATCCTTTAGTAAGAGAATGACAAATGAAATTATAGTTTCAACAATTACAAGAATTAGGGGGTGTTTGGGATTGCGTCTCACAATTGCGTCTGCTTATCTGCTTATCTCGTTTCTCCGGCCCAGAAAACCAGGTCTCCATCTGCTTCTCAAAAAACTCCGTTTCTCATCCCTGGAACGCGATAAACAATTTTTTTTCAAATCCAAACACCTCCCTCCGGCGTGGAAACGCAATAAGGAGAAACGGAGATCCAAAACGCAATCCCAAACACCCCCTAGTTAGTCAACATAATAATACATGAAATAGCTACTTAATATTTATAGATATCATTTGAATATGTCCTACATATTTAATGCATGTATTGCACGAGCACCTCTCTTGCTCTACACATCGTTCAAACAATTGACATAGTTCCGTGAACTAGAATATTGGTATGTCCCTTATAAGTTATAGCTCGTTGTAAATTGACCAAATTGCCATTTAGTTTGTAGATGGACCAAAATTGCAAACGTTGGATATATGACAGGTGTAAACTGAAGTTATATGAAAACCTAGGGTTACGAAGGTAACGTTAGCCCTTTAAAAGCCCCCCCCCCCCTCCGTCCACTGCACGGCTACAAAATCCACAAACCCCTTTTAACACCTATCCACATTCCTTAAGATTCAATACTACAACAAAATCTTCTTCTAGAGATCCCCATTTCAACAATTTCTTCCCACCATGGATTACGTAAGCTTTTGTTTTCCTTTTCTGTTTCCATTTTCTACTTATTCACTTGTTAGATTCAAAGAAAAAACGTAATTAATCGATTAATTACTTTCATTTCACTGTGAAATTGTTGTTTGCTGTGTTAATTCGAGTGTTTCTTATTCACTTGTTAGATTCAAGAAGAAACGTAAGTAGTCGATTAATTGCTTTCATTTCACTGTGAAATTGTTGTTTGCTGTGTTAATTTGAGTGTTTTTTTTACAGGAGTACAAGAGAAATCATGTTCCGGCGTTCGGAAGTTGGGATTGCAATGACGATCTTCCGTTCACTCAGTGCTTTGAGTCGGCGAGACAAGCTGGATTGCTTCGATACAGCTATTCTGAAGATCGTGATCTGTACGTCACCGGCGATTTGTACGACAACAATGTAGTCACTCCGGCGATGATTGTAGTTCCTCGTCGAACGGTAATTCAATGTTTCAATGTTTCTCCTAAATCGTAATAGTTGCGATTGAATTCATTCCAGCACTTTCTAAACGCATCTTACTTGTTATTTTAATTGTAAACAAACTAGTTTCATTTCTTCCTGAAATCTACAATGAACATAACAGCTAAACAAGGATGAATCGTCTTAGATCCAAATAAAATGTTTCGTTTTCATCTTTTTCAACGAATCGTAATCACTTTTCTGATGCAAATGAACTACTTTGAGAAGTAACAATTTCGTTTATCTCTTAGTTTTAGTTACATTTGTAAGATTCATCGAGTTCGTTTTGAAAGAATTTTTCTGGTAAAATTTGTGTAGATCTTGAAACCAAGCATAATATGCATGAAAAATTAAGGCGTGTCATTTTTGGTGACAAGTGTGAAGTGCCATAAGTGTTTTTATTTAAATCGTTGATCACTTTTAATCAAACTTACTCCAATGAATTGCGTCTTAAAAGAAAATTGATCCGGTGCATCTCGTCCATCTTATCTCGGTGCATCTCATCCTAATGTTAGTTCATTTCACATCAAACGGTTGATAACCACTTCTCACTAATTTTGACACTTTTCAGCGGAACCCAACCCTAACAAGTAACAAATAGTACGTAAGCTTGGAATTAGCCAAAATAGACCCTGGAAAAAGTTATGGCTTTTTGAAGGTTAAAGTTTGGTTTGTACTTTATGGCAAAAACAGGGGAAAGCAGGGTATCCGCATGTGAAAGAAGGGAAAAAAGACGCATGGGTGGTATGTGACTATGAATACGACTACGATTATGACTGTGACGTGAAGGAGCCACCTAGTCCTGTCAGTGTAGCACCACCACCACCACCACCACCACCGCAACACCCCCGGAAGCATGTTAAAGCCATGGCCGTAGACGAAGATCTGTACAGAATCTCGCCGGAGCTCCTCCGTGCCAAGCCCAAACGGGTAAATTTTTTAAAACCCTTTTATATAAAATATGATTAGATGTGTTTGAGTATGAGAGAGAACATGTAAAATGAAATGACCACACATCACGAGTCCGCTGACACATTTGTATCATATCCCCGCAATTGTAGGCACGTAATTTCACATATTTGTCCAATTACACAAGTTACGTATAGGGATCCCACATTTTACCATGCTTAAAGTCAAATTGGTTTTCTTTTTTAATATTTTTTAATATGAACTTCTTCTCTTAAACATTTAAAAAGGCACATAGTTTTTGGAGTTTTTAATTATTACAATGTTCACACACATACAGTTTCAGGATTTTGTAATTATTACATTTTTTTAATTAACTAAAGTACAATTTTACCCATAATTATACAAAGAAAAATTTCCTCCATCACACTATTAAGGATAGAATTGGAAAGTGGACATTTACTTTTGAAAGTGGACACTTAGTTTGGGACAAACAAAAATAGTTTATATATAGATTAAACAATTAACCACCTTTCTTGGAATTCATTCCAAAAAATATGACTTTCTCCCCATTAAAACCCCAACCATTTCAAGATTTTAAAAAAGTAATCATTGTATTCATTAAAAGAAGCCTGATTTAAATATCTACCCGTATGTTATTTTGTGACAAGAAACAAAAGTAAGGTCAGATTTTTCATGTTTTGAGTTATTTTTCTTTTGATGTTGGTTTGGAATAAAGCCAAGAAGTTGATGTTTTTTACTGTGACCAAGTCAAATAGTCAATACAGCTAGTGTTCATAGGTGACAAAAGATATGTCAGAATAGAAATGTACCATGACCTGTTGCATGTTATGTTATGTCTATGTTAAAGATATAGTGGTTTTTGTAATTTTCAGAAGAAGTGGGGATTGTTTTCAAGCTGCATGCAGCCAACATGTGTTATGTGAAGACAAACTACAGCTTTCAAAGGTACATATATGATGAGGACAAGGTTAACTATTATTATTATTATTATTACAAAAATAGTGGTGGACTGGAACTGGAGTGGACTAGTGTTTTTGTGTGTAAATGGGCCTTAGGCCCAGGCCCAAAAGAGCCCATCTATTAATTCATTATTGTGGTAGGGTAGAGTAATGATTCATCATGATGATGGTGATGATCTTAAAGTTGTTTCCTGAAAAACACTTGTTGCTTTTGCTACTTTTTTTGGGAATCTATCTTTGGAATTTGGAGTTTCATGCTTACTGGTAATAATTGATGTTTACTCATTTATTTTAAACCATCTTGTCTCTTTCCTTTTTTTCTTTCTTTCTATACGACTTCCTAAATATAGACCCTAAAAAAATTAATGTCGTGCATCTACTCGCTTTTTTTAAGGAATATAATCTTAATAATAAGGGGTCTGTTTATTGGGTAAGTGTTTACCGACAAAAATCACTTTCATTTACCTTATGAGGTAACCATCAAAGTTGATTTATGGTAAGCAAACTGGTAATCGCTTACCGGGTAAGAGTCATCACAATTATTTATCGGGTAAGACTCTTCCTTTTACCAGGTAAGATTATCGGTCTTTGTTATGGCTTACCGAATAAACCCTACATTCTATTAAGCAAGTCAAGCCACTTCCAAACAGCCCCTAAATTAGATATATTAGGTTTGATTTAGTTTTACATTGTATAAATCCCATGTTAAAAAATGTGTGTTAAACTCTAAATCCTTCATTTGGACAAGATCATTTTTTTGCTTTTGGTTAGAGGTCTTAAGGTTAAGGTTGGTAGCATACTAGCTAGCATGCATGTTTATTTGGGTTTATTGTTTTGAAAGTGTAAAAGACATAATTAAAGTAGGTGTTTTAAAGTGAAAAACAGGGTTAGGTGAAACTGGTGGGTCAAAATCAAACGTACGTATATATTTGTGGGGTTCAGTTGGGGGACGCATGCATGGTGCACAGTTGCCTGTCCACATGTCTGTTTTCCACAGACACTCGTACAGCTTTTAAGCCAATTAAAAAGCTAGCTAGCTAGCAGTAGTATCAGAATGACTTAATTCTATACATACTTTAATATAAGAGTAAAGTAGGAATTGAAATAATGAGTGCATGGAAGCTGCAGGTACATTTGATATATATATATATATATATGATCATCTCATTTCATACCAACATATATAACTCATCAAGTGTACTCAAACAATATTCAAGATTAGATTGGATGCACAAATTATAACACACACACATGTGTATATATATATATATATATATATGTGTGTGACTGTGTGTGTGTGTGTGTGTCAATACGATAACGACTTAACACTTCCATTCATTGTTGTAGAATGGGAGTACATGCCATCCTCCATCGCTATATCGTGAAGGGAAGATGAAAGTTACGTTAAGAACCGAAAAATTGGTTAGAAATCCAGGAACAGTCGAGAGTGCGTGATCATGTCTCCCTATTTAGCATCATCCACATCTTATGACCACTCGTGATATTTCATCTTATAGAATTTTTCACATCACCAAATCGGTTTGTTCTTGTTCTTGTTTAAAGCTTAACATAACTCCAAACCTTCAACCTTTGAGTCGCGATTGTGTGATTTTTGGTAAAAACAATATATAGCACACGTCCTAAACTAATTATTGCAGATGTGGGTTAATCACATAGTATTGATTTAAATTTCTAAAGCTGACATATACAAGTGGAAAAATTCAAATCTGGGGTGGAAGAACCAACAAAGGTAATCAAATTATCATCCCTAAAAGATCAGGCCATAACCTGTCCTGGTCATTTTTAACATCGAAAAAAAGACTAGGTCATAAAAAGAATGGATCGGACCTTTACCAGTGCTCCACCAAAAGATTAGGACCAAAGGACCATCAATCCTAACTAGAGATGACCAAAAGGGCCCGACCAGGTACGGGACCGACCCACTGATCCTTAACTTGTTATGATTTTCATCCAAAACTAAGGTCCGGTCTGGCAGGCCCGAGGCCGGTTATAGAACCGACCCATTTTTTTTTAAATGTATTTTTAAGTATAGTAAAAACGTATTTTTTAGTGTATTTTATTAACCCAATTATAATAAAAACGTATTTGTTAGTGTATTTGATTGAACTAGTTATAATAAAAACCTATTTGTTGGTGTATTTCATCGACCAAATTCTTCAAAAAAAATTATCAGTTAAAAATCAATTTTAAAAAATTAAAAAAGATTAAGTGGGACCAGATTTGGGCCTAGCCGATTCTCATTACCCGGCCTTATTAAGCTTAACCGGTCTTTCGTATTTAGGCTGAGACCGGTTACGAAATCACTATTTAGGACAGGGACCGTTTTGGCCTGACTCGAAACCGATTTTTGGCCATCCTTAGTCCTAACCCGATCCATTTGGATTTAAAAATGAAATAACAAATACATGTGTATATATATATATATTTATATATATAAAGAAGCGAACAGTTTTAAAACAGAACTCAAAAATAATTATAAACGAATTAATCGTAAGATATAAATTAGTTAAATTATAGCTTTATAAACTGGTTATCTCTTTTGACATTTTTTTTAATATTCTTCGTATATTTAATTTGAACATTTTTATATTTGTTACCTTAAATATTTTCCATTGCTTTTAACTTCTTTAAATGATCAAATTGAACGGTGTTTAGATAAAAAACTAGTTGTATGCCCGCACAATGCGGCGGGGATGTCAAATTTTATTGTGAACCGAGAAACAAACGACTCAATACCCGTTGTATATATATGTCACTCCAAATTAAGGTATGAGTGGATAAGATATACATAAGCATTCATGTACCCCAAGCGATAAACATGCGACACTCGCACCTAATGTGGGACCTAACTTCAGTTGTTTGTCCAACCGCTTACCCGATAACCGCTTACCGGTAAGATTCGGTCTTTTAACTTTATCGGGTAAGTTTGTGGTCCCTCAAAACAGTATCATATGCAACAATTTACCCAATAAACGTTTAGCGAGTAAGAGTCGTTACCCTCACTTATCGGGTGCATATCATGAATTGTGATATGTACACAAGATATATTGTGTTCCTTAAATGCCTACAATTTTTTTATTGTTAGTATTTTTGTCGAAAGTCCCGTCAAATTTTTTTTATTGGCGGGATGATGTGAAAGTCCCGTCAAAATTTATTCAAATTTGAAATCTCAAATTATTTCAATATATCATATAATTTGTTACACTGTAGTACTCTTGCACTTGCAAGAGTACTACAGTGTTGAGAATACTAATCCCAGGTGAAATATACAGCTATGATGGCAGTGAGCTAATACTGTGTCAAGAAACAAAATTTGTTTCCTATCATGCTACTATTTAGGTCCAAAAAGAAACAAAATTTGTTTCCTATCATGCTACTATTTAGGTCCAAAAAGCATGCATGTGAAACAAAAGCATATAAATATGAAAGCATAACAAAAAAGTTTGTTTGAGGTACTTTATAGTAATTAATGAGATTGAAAAATTAGACAATTGGGAAAAAAAAGAATATGGCAATTTAGTGTACCACCCCGCCCCCACCCCCTTCTGCCCCCGCCACTAGGGGTGTAAATGATGCGAGTCGAGCTCGAGTATCATTATACTTGACTTGAACTCGAAAGCCAATACTCGAACTTGACTCGAAAACTCGTGAGTAATAAAAATTCAAACTCGAAAGCCAATTCCCAAGCTCGAACTCGAACTCGTTTCAAGCTCGAATCAATCTCGAACTCGAACTTAAATCAAACTTGAACTCGAATCAAGCTCGAAGTCATTTAATGCATAAAAGAACTCAAGGTGAAGCCATTTTTATGAGGGAACTCCTATTAAAATAATCATATACGCTCAAACCACTATGCTCAAGCCCATAAGTTCAAGCCATTGAGCCAAGACAAACGATGTAAAAACAAGGGTGATAAAAAGTCTATATATAGTGGAGTTCAAAGCATTGAGTTCTATATCTCACCAATGTGGGATGGACTAGACACACACCCTCAAGAATTCGCCCATGTTTTTTACATGATTAGTTTACAAATTTTTTTCCAAAAAACTTGAGTTTTTTATTATTATTATTATCAAATCAATTAAAATAATATTACTAGTTATTATTGTGAATTTGTGATGTTTATTCATAATATTAGTAAACAAACTTAAGCGTACACAAACATTTGCGTACACTATGTTGCTTTAATTTCTCTAGTTAGTATTATACGAACATAAATGGACGAACAAACGTTCATGAACATAAATGAACGAACGAGACCCTTGTTCATGTTCGTTCGTTTAACTAAACGAACAAAAAATTTGTTCATGTATTATATTATTTTATTATTGATGTATTATATTAAAATAATTATTATATTAATTTTTTTACATTATATTCTATAACATATAATATAAAATTAATTATATATAAAATATATTCGAGTATCTCATGTATCGAGTTGAGTATCAGTTCGCTCGACTCGACTCTATAGTATGTGGAGTCGAGCTTGAGTTCGAATCGAGCCTACTCAAGTCGAGTTTTGACCGAGTCGATCTCGAGTAGTTCACGAGTTGTCTCGTCTCATTTACACCCCTACCCACCACCTCCATCCTCCAAGCAAAGATGGAGTTTCCAATTATTTTTAGAGATTTGATTTCAATTTCATCCAACCAAAAACAATCAAAGTGTGTGATCAAATTTCATTCCAATTCTCTCAGGGTGCGTTTGGTACGCGGACAGAACAGAACAGGACAGAACAGGACAGAACAGCTGTTCTATGTTTGGTAAGGCATGAACAGAACAGGACATACTGTATAATTGCCCAATTTACCCTTAGTGGAACCCAACACAAACCAAACCCAATCTTGAGTCCAGGGAACTCTATTCATCATGGAACCTGTTGAATAATCAAAAACAAAGCCACAACCTGCTGTTGAATAATCAAAAATGAAACCAAATCTGCGGTTGGAATTTGTTTTTGGAATCCACCAAACATAGAACCAAAAACAGTATGTGCAAATGAAATCTAAGCCAAAAAACAAGTTTTATTAAATCACAGTTCATCGATTTAGAAATCGACTAGGAGAAATCGATTTTGAAATCGACTAAATCTGTAGGAGAAATCGACCAAGAGTAATCGCCCAAATCTGTAGGAGAAATCGTCCAGGAGAAATCGACCAAATCTGAGGAGAAATCGACCAGGATATATCGACCATATCTGAGGAGAAATCGACCACAAGAAATATGTAGGAGAGATCGATTTAGAGCAGCGATTTAGTAGGAGAAATCCATTTAGAGCAGCGATTTAGTATGAGAGATCGATTTAGAGCAGCGATTTAGTAGGAGAAATCGATTTTGAGCAGCGATTTAGAAGGAAAAACATACCAAACGTGAGGAGAAATCGATTTGGAAGTGGAAGACAATTTAAAAGGAGAAACATACCAAACGTGAGGGGAAATCGATTTGGAAGTGGAAGACGATTTAGAAGGAGAAATCTGCTGCTGGAGAAATCGATGAACATGAGGGGTATATTGGTACATGAAGGCTGTTCTACTTGGTTCCAGGGTGTGGGGTGGGACAATCGTGTCCCATGGTTGTTCTAGTTAGTCCAATCGTGTCCCATATATGGTGACACCAAACGCAGGACAAGTGTGTTCTGTTCTGTCCTGTTCCACCCTGTCCACCATACCAAACGCACCCTCAAAGTCATATTCCGTTGATGGATTTCAGTTCCATCAAATTCAAGTCTGCAAACTAAACTACTCCTAAGATTAAGGATTGACTTCAGGAATGAAAAATTGAAAATGACGAATTAATGGCTTATAAAATGATTTCAATCAATTGGTACCCTAAAGTGAAAATGTGAAGCTCTATTTGTAATTCTTCTGAACATTATTGAATTTAGAGTAAATTATGTTTTTCGTCCCTCTTGTTTGTTGGAAATTGCGGATTTAATTCCTGTAGTTTCAAAATTTCGGTTTTAGTCCCATTGGTTTGCAATTCATTTCTATTTTCGTCTCTGAAGTCAAAACACTACTTTTAAGTATGAAGGACTAAAATAGAAATGAATTGTAAACCATAAGGATGAAAAAAGCAATTAAATTTAAGTCATAAGGAAGAAAAAGCTAATGAATTATAAACCATTGGGATGAAAATTGTAATTTCAAAACTATAAGGACGAAATTAGCAAATTTCAACAAACCACCGGAACTAAAAACATAATTTACTCTTGAATTTATATTTTCCTTTAAAGTAAATAAATAAAAGGCCCACAATCCGTAATTAGTTTTATTACAAATAAAAGTGGGCCGAAGTTGAGCCCACTGAATTATGGATTGTGGGCCTGGAATTCAGCTCAAGTTTTTTTTTGGAAAGGGTTCCTGGGCCTTCGGCCCAGTACATCCCTGGCAAACAACCGACCGCGAAGTAATGCAGCCCTGAGAAAATCCCAGTGGCCACAAGTGCTGTGGGTGGGGCTCGAACCCGGACAAGCGCTATGAACTTCCCAGGCCTTACCACCACACCACATCCCTTGTGGTTTTGTCAGGATCGATTCTTAACAAGAATTAAACTTCTTAGAAACATAATTTAGAGAATCTTGCGGAATAGAACTCTAAATCAATTAAAGAACAATCAATAGAATTCAACACACTGTATATATCAAACTGTATTACTCACAAGCTTTACACCAAACCTCAATCTTGATGAACAGATCTCACCAAGACGACTTCCACTTCTCTAGAAATAGGATCTACGATCTTGAGGTTAATTCTCTCTAAATGGCTAAACAACTTTTTTTTTTTTATTATCAAAGACTGTTCTCTTCCTTTTAAAACCCTAATAGCTATCTATATATATAACAGAATAAGTACAAGATAACTACTAAGAATAAAACGATCTTCAAAATATACTTCCACGCTTATCTTCAGCTTTCCTTCTTTATCTTCTCATACCATACATATCTACTCAGCAGTATTAACAATGATTTGACTTAGCAGCATTAACGAACCTTCAGCAGTATTAACCTTCACAGTCTTCTAGCAGTAGTATCTCAGCTCAGCAGTACTAACCATGTCTTGCAGTAGTAATTTGGTCTAGCAGTACTAACCGGGTATACGCAGTAGTAATCTTGCCCAGCAGTATTAACTTTCTTCTGGCAGTATTAATGTAGACTTAGCAGTAGAAATCATGGACTAGCAGCACTATCCATACTTAGCTCATTTTCAGTTCCCAACAATCTCCCCCTAACTTGACTTTTAGGAAAAGAAGTCAAGTTCTTCAAATGATGCTACCAAAACTTAGTCATCATATAAGCATAGATCAGGACTTAAACCTAGACTCTGATTTACAATCCTTCTTACCAAGAATCTTCCCATAGCAGAGTCTTTGTTGCAGACCAATTTTACATGTAACATCCCTTTCAGTCTTTTCATGCAGTGTTTGTAGATTTCATCCACCAGATAATACTCCTGATATGTGTTGTCAATTGATATAACATACACTCCACAATTTTCATAGAGCATCCAGTGGGTTACTGCTTGAAAAGGTCTTGCTGTTATGTGCTGAACTACTTCTGGTCTGAACATTAGGCATAGGTATTCTAACACCATCTTTGTGATAGACATACCTCTTTCTGTCAACATGTTACCATAGATCTGCATGCCTACTTTGAACATCTCTTCCAAGTCAGATCTTGAGCATCTTCTTATAAATTGTCCCCATGTTCTGTAGACTTCAAACTGCCCATCAGCTCTCTTGAGTCTGATATACTCCTTTCTCTCATCTATCAAAGTATCCCAGTGACTGATTTCAGGAGGTTTTGAATCTAATGGAGTCACTTTGATTGGTTCAGTATCAACCATAGTGATGTACAAGTCACATTGTTCATTGCTAAGTGATTGTGCATTACTGGATTGACCTGTCTTACTATCTCCTTGTCCTTCATCCTTGGCAACTTCTTCCTTTTCTTTCTCTTCTACCACTGGTTTCTCAACAGGTTCTACCTTTTGCATCTTTACAAACTTCTTTTTAGTAGCCACAGACTTTGTTCTCTTTCTGCTGAAAACCATCTTTGCATCCTTAGTTTCTTCCTGTTTCTTGGCAGTTGGAGGTGTATCATGTTTGGCTTTGATTAAAGCCTCTGCAACCTCCACTTCTTCTACTGTAAGCTTCTCTGTTACTGTTTCAGCTTCTGTTTCTGTTACTGCTTTCTTTGTAGATTGAGCAGCATTAACTGTTTCTGCTGCTTGCTTAGAGTCAGCAGCATTAACAGTTTCTGCTGCTACTTCAGTTTCAGGCTCTTTCTCTGTTACTGCTGCTTTCAAGATTTCTGTTACTACTTCTTGTATGATTTCTGCTGCTTCATGAACATTTGCAGCATTAACAGTTTCTGCTTCAACTTCAGTTACTGCTTCTTTTGGAACTTCAGTTACTGCTGCCTTTACAGTTTCTGCTTCTTTAACAAGCTCTTCCACCTTTTCTGTCTCCCCCTTATTCTGTGCACTGGACTCCCCCTTAAACTGTGCATTATCAATTTCCATCTCAGTCTCCATCTGAACTGTCTCCCCCTCAACTTGTAGACCCTTCATATTCAGTTCTGCTTCTGATTCTGACTCTGACTCCCCCTTTTTGGGAGCATCATCAGTTGGAATTCTTCTTCTCAGCACAAATCTTGCCTTTTTCTTTCTGTGCAACAACTTGGTGACCATCTTCTTGAGCTTCTCAATTTGAGACTGTTGGTAGGTGACCACAGTCTTCAGTTGCTCAATCTCCTTCTTCTGTGCCATAACATCCAAGTTGACATTTCCAATGGTTTCCATCAATTCATCATAGTTATATCTATCCTCACCTTGTTTAGAAGTGTTTACCTTCTTTAAAGGATCACTGGAAGTAGCCATCAATTCCTCTTTGTTATGTCTATCCTCACCCTTTTTAGAAGTTTTTACCTTCTTTAAGGGATCCTTGGAAGTTTTAGCAGAAGCCTTCTGCCTAGCAGAAGCACTGACTGCCCCCTTGGTTTCTTGGCACCTGGGTCCTCCTAATGATTTCTCATTTAGAGTTGCCATGGGGAAGGTCTTATTTATGTTACCACTGTCCTTCTCTGTGCTAGCAGAAGTAGTGGCAGCCTTAGCACCCATATGCTCATCCTTCTCCTTAGAGAGCACCTTCTTGGGGTTGGGAGACACCCCTGTGGTTTCCCTGTTGATATTCTCAATTGGAGAATGCTCCAACTGAGGGCTTAAAGGCTTAGGGCTCTGAGTAGGTACATCAAGGGAAGGAACCTTGTGCACCTTTCTTCTTTGAAACTTGTTGGATAAAACAGGAGTGGGCTTTTGAAGTATGTGCTGAGGGATATTTATAGTGAGTGAAGATAGGGTTTGGCCATCAGTGGGATGATCTAATGAGGGCCTTGATCCTGATGCCATACCTTCAGAGGGGTGGGACACAACCATCATTGTAGAGAACAATGGTGTGTCAACTCCTTCCGAGTCCCTAGGAATTCTTCTCATATTTGAGAAAACCTTCCCTTTAGGGGGTTTGGGTACATATACCTCAGTAAACTGAGGTAAGTCCATCAATTCCTTGTTAATAACTTCTTGCACAAACCTTGGATACATGTAAAAGCTCTTTTTGGATTCCAAGTTTGACACAAGATCAGATAAAATCATTTGGGAGAAATTGAACTTTCTGGAAGTGGCCAAACATACCAGAGCATAAGCAGTGGTACTGCTGAACTCACTCCATCCAGTTGTTTTCTTTGAGATGCAGTACATAAGGGTATGAACAAGAAATCTCCATTGGGAAAAGAATTTTGACTTGAAAAATTTGAAAATACCAATAGAGCCTTCATACCCCATTCTTTGTATGGTAGAAAAGAGTTCTTCATTAGGAATAGAAGATATACATGAAGCATCATTCAACTGAAGATGTATGCGAATAATCTCCTCTGTTACTGTCAAGGGTTTATCACAAACCCTGGTTCGAATCTCCGTTTGCCCGTTTTCTGTCACCACAGTAGCATTATCCCAAAATTGTTTTTGATGTTTAATGAATATCTTGGGAGCCACTGTTAGTGCACAGGAGATATGCGAAGACTTGAGAAAATCGACAATTTCATGGAATCCTGCAGATTGCTTCGGCTTCTGAAGCATTGCAATCTCATTGTGTTCATCAACAAACTCTCTTTGAGCCATTGTATCTGAAAATCCTTGAGCAAACACAGAAATTCTTGGGAGAATAGGTTAGAAAGAGAGTGAGAGAGAATCGAGTTCAAAGAGACGTTATGAGCGAAGGCGGGCTTACAGGGTATTTATACGCAATATTAACCCTAGAATTAACAAAAGCAGTATTAACCACTCAAAGCAGTATTAACTACCCCAAAGCAGTAGTAACTGCAGAGCAGTAGTAATCACAGGGCAGTATTAACTACAAAGGAGGTATTAACTTACACAAGCAGTATTAACTCAGACTAGCAGTAGTATTAACTAAAGATACAGGCAGTAGTAACCATGCACAAGCAGTAGTAACTATGCACTGGCAGTAGTAACATGCCCTCCATCAATCCTCTTGAAATATTGAAGGCAGGCCATGTTACCTGTCATGTGCCTAGAGCAACCACTGTCAACATGCCAAATGCTTCTCCCCTTAAGCTGTTGATTGCCCTGCACATTAGATAAAACAGTTAGTTTTTGTTAGGGACCCAAGCCATAGTGGTCTTGGGTCTCCCTTGATCATCAAAATACTTACATTCTGTTTTGATGAGCTTGTCAAAGTGAGGAACATCAGTGCTTGAGTACTTTGTTTTGATGATAGGTCTAATGTGCTTGAGTACTTTGTTTTGAAATCAGTCACTGGGATACTTTGTTTTGATGATAGGTCTAGAAGCAGTACTAACTGATGCAGAAGTACTAACTTTGTTAGCATCACTAACATTGTTAGCAGTATTATCTTTTAAGGAGGCAGTAACAGTGTTAGCAGCACTAACACTGCTTCCAGAAGTACTGGCCTTCTCAGCAGTATTAACTAACTTAGCAGTACTAACACTAGAAGCAGTATTAATTGTTGAAGAGGTACTAACTGTGTTAGCCGTACTAACACTGCTAGCAACATTATTGCTTCCTGCAGTACTAACATTGTTAGCAGTACTAACTGAGTTGGCAGTATTATCATTAGTACCTTTAGGCATCAATACTCTAACACTTTCTGTTTCTGCCTTTTTCATGTGGCTTTTGGTTTTAACTTGTTTCTTTGCCACAACTTTCCTCACAGATTTTTTATAGCCACCATTCTTTCTGTAACCACCAGGTTTTTGAAAAGATCTTTGAGCATTAAACCTTTGGTTAACAGGATTGAAATAACAGTGTTTGGCTAAATGATTTAGCTTACCACAGATGAAACAAGGTTTTGGCCTGTTAATTCTGTTCAGATCAACTCCTTGTCTCATAGCCCACTGGTTATTCCAATTTCTTTGATTACCCCTTTTGTTATCATGTTTTTGGGGCTTAAGCTCTTGAGATTTCTTACAAGAACAATGTTTACAGGTATTGGGAGCCACAACTGTGGTCTGTGTGTAATGGACTCCCTTTTCTGTTTCAGTCCTTTTCATCCCATTGTTCTTAACTCCCTCTTCTGTTTCAGTCCTTTTTATCTCATTGTTCTTTCCCCAAGGATCTCCATCTTTCTCATTGGTCACAATTTCATTGTCTAAGGGAACCTTACTACTAACACTCTTATTCTTCTTAGATTCTTCCTTCTCTGTTTTATCCTTAACTACTACTTCTTCTTCACAAGGATCTATATTAATCTTTAATTCAGGATCCTTCCTATCCTTGGTCTCTAACAAATCAGACTTAGGAGGTATGTAGTTGTTATTGTAGGGTGGAGGTGTGGCATTGTACCCTATCCCTACTTTCATCTTGTCATGGATTTGAGCCTTAATGATGGTATCCATGGTTTTAGAAGCACAGGTAAACTTTTCAACATCAAGTTTAACCTTCTTAAGCTCTTCTTTTAATTTCTCATTCTCCTCCCCAGACACTTTCAGCTTAATCTCATACTCATTCTTCTCCCACTTCCAATAGTTAGTATCATAGGAGTGTTGAAGTTCATTAGCTTGAAAAACTCTAATCTGTTCCTCAAACCTTTCTACAATCCTAACATAATCTTTCACATCTTTCTCTAGCCTCTTAAGGTTATCACACATACCCTGATTGTGATCCCTATATCTTTTAACAGCATCAATGCAAGCTTGAGAACAGAGTTTAGATTGTACCTCAGTGGGAATATCAGATACTTCTGCCATAAGAGCTTGATTCTGACAGGCTTCCTCAGCTTGATCACTCCAATCAAATCCCATTCCTTGTTGAGAAACAAGGGCTTGAGAGGAGCTTCTGTTTTGGTTTCCATTTTGAGCCTGTTGATGTGATCCTCCACTTCTGCATTCTCTGGCAAAGTGTCCCATCTTGTGACACTTATAACACTCAACCTTGGACTTGTCAAAGCCTGCACCATCTTCTCTTCTCTGGGAAAAGTTGTTTCTCCCAGTCCTTTTGATGAATTTCTTCACCCTCATTGATAGCATAGCCATCTGCCACTTGATGTCCATCTCTTCCAGATCATCAGCATTAATCTGCTCTAAATCATCATTGATTAGAGAAGAGTGAACATGACTAGAAAAGAATGCTTCTAGTACAGAATCTGTAATCTTCTCTTGATTAGTTCCACCAGCAGCATTAACAGAACCTGCAGTATTAACAGAATCAGGGTTAGCAGCATTATCAGAGGATGAAGATAATAAAGCGGCATTATAAACAAATCCAGATGGCCTTCTCTTGGCTTCAACTTCAGCCTCAAATACTCTCAGATCATTGTAGAGGTCATCTAGCTCTTTGTCCTCCAATTGGTCATTCTGTCTGAATGAGACTGTGTACATGGTCCATTCTTCTCCCAATGATCTAAGGAACTTTCTATTGACATCATCAGCATCCATGTGTACACCCACAGTAGCTAATTCTCCAATCAACTTGTTAAATCTGTCAAAAGTTTGAGTCATAGACTCATTCTTTGCAGACATGAAGTTCTCATATTGTTGCCTGAGAATAGCCTTTTGATTTCTCTTTGTGTTCTTTGTGCCAGTAAATCTTTTCTCCAGAGCATTCCACAACATCTGTGCATCTGTGCAGTGTTGGAATTGATGTTGGTACTCATTAGGAATAGCCAAAAGCAGAGTGCTTAAGGCCTTCATCTCTGTTTGTCTGACTTTCTTTTCAGCATCTGTCTTGGGAGGAGGTCTCTTTCCATCTGCTCCAATCTTTCCTTCATCACATGGGCCATTTTCTATGATGTCCCATTTTGCATAATCAGTAAGAAGAATGTACTGCTTGATTCTCAGTTTCCACATGTCAAATTCATTGGGTTTGAGCATGGGAACCTTTGAAACAAGAGTACTGTGAGTATCCATTGAATTGTCCATAGCTTCTAAGATACCAATGCTCTGATACCACTTGTCAGGATCGATTCTTAACAAGAATTAAACTTCTTAGAAACATAATTTAGAGAATCTTGCGGAATAGAACTCTAAATCAATTAAAGAACAATCAATAGAATTCAACACACTGTATATATCAAACTGTATTACTCACAAGCTTTACACCAAACCTCAATCTTGATGAACAGATCTCACCAAGACGACTTCCACTTCTCTAGAAATAGGATCTACGATCTTGAGGTTAATTCTCTCTAAATGGCTAAACAACTTTTTTTTTTATTA
The DNA here is from genome assembly GCA_033807775.1 of Saussurea involucrata. Classification (NCBI taxonomy): domain Eukaryota; kingdom Viridiplantae; phylum Streptophyta; class Magnoliopsida; order Asterales; family Asteraceae; genus Saussurea; species Saussurea involucrata. The sequence goes on from CM066314.1 coordinate 229,220,259, forward strand.
TCAAAGACTGTTCTCTCCCTTTTAAAACCCTAATAGCTATCTATATATATAACAGAATAAGTACAAGATAACTACTAAGAATAAAACGATCTTCAAAATATACTTCCACGCTTATCTTCAGCTTTCCTTCTTTATCTTCTCATACCATACATATCTACTCAGCAGTATTAACAATGATTTGACTTAGCAGCATTAACGAACCTTCAGCAGTATTAACCTTCACAGTCTTCTAGCAGTAGTATCTCAGCTCAGCAGTACTAACCATGTCTTGCAGTAGTAATTTGGTCTAGCAGTACTAACCGTGTATACGCAGTAGTAATCTTGCCCAGCAGTATTAACTTTCTTCTGGCAGTATTAATGTAGACTTAGCAGTAGAAATCATGGACTAGCAGCACTATCCATACTTAGCTCATTTTCAGTTCCCAACAGGTTTCTTCAGCTCAAGTTAGATACAATGAATAACTTTATAGCGCTTGCCCGGGTTCATAGCGGCTTAATTTATATAGATAGTATAACCACATAAAAATGTAATAATACTAACTCCTTGCAACAAATAATCAGTGGCGGTCTAAAGATTTTTGGTGTCCTAAGCAAAAACAGTTAAAAATGCTTCTAATAATGTTGAAATGATGTTACCGAGCAACAAGTCCACTTACCATAAAAACTGTTATTCAATGTCTTGTAATTATTAAAACTTGATGTAAATGCAAAGTAACCGTCATATTGGCAAGAAACCATTCGAAATAAATCGAAAAGAACTGCACTGAGCATATAGTAAAACCTGATAAATGTTCATGTTAAACCAACAATGTTCCATATTCATGGTTTGTAGAATAACTTGGTAATGATGTGCTCAAGCAACAATGATGTCAGTTCTGAAACAAGGTTTAATAGAGTAATTTTGTAGCAAGTTATTTCATTTGTTAAAAACTAGAGCATTCATACGCAGTAGATGCAACAACAAAAGATAAGTTACCAATTTCTTGCATAAAAACATTTGACGGGTGAGAAATTGTGCCTATAAGAAGTTATTCTCACTATGTTTTGGTATATCTTGTCGTACCGAAATGTGACCATCTTTGGCAAGTCCAAGCAAAAGAAGATGGCTATTTTTGACAAAATTGTGACTCAGACTTATTTTTGGGTCTCTAATAGAAGTAGCAATTTCAAGATTAATTGGGTGAGTTGGCTTCAAAACTCTCTACTGACTATTTCCTATATGTAATCTTCTTGTTCCAGCGTCTTGTTAGTTTTTTTATTAAAATTTCTTGTCGTTCTAAAAAAATTGGCAAAAGTATACACAAAATAACAAGTTTTCAAGTAGGATCACAAAGTTTTTCAAAACAAAGTCCCTTACAAAATATTAAATGGGGACACAATCTAATAAAAAAAACACAAACAACCCTTGTGGTAAGATTGTTTGTGGTTGTGGCTATATCTTCTTAAAGTCTTATTTTACATTTTGTGTTTGAGTAGTAACATTTTAGAATGGCCCAATCCATGAGTTGATGCCATGGCCCATCCCGACGGCCAGCAGTAGATAACACACTAATATATATGCGCTATTAAATCTTCGGGAAATTAATTAAAATATCCTAAGTCGACCAATGATCCAGTGAAATGTCCAAACTCTCACCAATTTCACGAAAATACCCAAAATTTTCGTGAAAGAATCTGTGAACACGGACTTCTTTTGTGAATTGGATTTTAGTTCGTGAAATTGATTTTTGGTCCGTAAAATGATAATATATTAAATGGGGTTTTTGATTTATTAGTGTGGAGATTGGACTTTTTGGTGAAATGGGTCCATGAAGAAAATTGATATGATCCATTTCTATGCGTGTTTTCATGGACCAAAAAAATCATTATTAAATTAAACCCATAGAAATGGATGTTTTCACGGAATAAATGTTTAGTTGTTGGTTTTGAAAAAAAAAAAATTAAAAATCAAAAGTCAATCTCATTTCTTTAAATGTTAAATGTTTTCACGGACAAAACTCATAGAAATGGATGTTTTTACGGACAGAACATCCATATCACGGAGCAAAAATCCAATTTACAAAGGAATCCGTGATCACGTTTGGTTTCACGAAGAAAATGGGTATTTTTGTAAAATTGGGGAGAGTTTGGTCATTTTACTGAGTTGTTGGTCAACTTAAGGTATTTAATTAATTTCCGTAAATCTTCCCAATTTAAGACCGAATATTAGGAATCTAAGGTGGCGTTTGGTTCGCAGAATGTTTTTGGATGGAATGGAATCTGTCAAAGATAGAATATGGCATCACATTGTGTAACACCTCGAAACTCCCATAAATATTGTACATTTATTTTGGGAGAATGAAAATAATAGGATGATATTATTTTAAAAGAATTGTCGAAGGGATTGAATTGTAATTGACCTAAAATTTAAGCGATTCGTGAACTTATGAAACTTTGGGGGGGGGGGGGGGGGGGTTAGTTTGTTATTTGGCTATAATTTTGAGCTAATTGGTAAAAGTGGGAATTTGAGATAAAAGTGGTGAGTCGGATGAATAGTGAAGACCTATCTCAATTGGTATTGTGAAGTCGGTTTCAAGCAGAGAGAGTTTGGCATCTTCGTTTGGTAAGAATTGATCAATCCTCTTCACTTTCTAATTCTTTAGGATTGGTAATTGTAAATTGAATTGATTCTTCCATTAGGTTATCGATTCAGCTTTGAGTGAAAGGAAGTGAACTCCGATTTGATTTGAGACCGACCTGAGTTCTTCAAACAGGTGAGTTCATCTCACTTTTGATTATTTGATAACAAAATTGATCGATTTCCATGTTGTTAGATTGTTTAAATGTTTTAGAAATATTGTGGTAATATGTATTTGGTTAAGTATTGAACTATTGAGGAATTGGATTGTAAAAATGGAGAGCAGGTCGAAGTTTTCGGATATAATGGTAATATGCAGTAAAGTCTAAATTGAAAGTGTTCGGAAGAAGAATAATATACGGTAAGTCCTCCTTTCCGATAGTATCCGGTAAGGACTTAGTTTCCGAATAGTTTGGTTACCGGATATTACCCAGATTACCTTGGTTTCCTGACGTTATCCGGATTGTTTGTAATTCAGGTATGTAATCCGATAGTATCCGGTAAGTGGGTATTCCGGATATGAGTTCCGGACATCTTGTCCGGATAGCTTTGATGTACGGATAATTCGATGTCCGGTAAGCTTTGATGTTCCGGATACTTTTGAGTTTCTGGTAACTAAAGAGTTCCTGGTAACTTTTGACAGGGAATGTTGTATTAATTGAAATTCAATCCTAGCAGCATGAACATACTTATAAATTGATTTTAGGTATGTTATGATCTGACATATGAGTTGGTTTGATACAATGCACGTATGTTAGGAAGTGTAATGGATCCATAGGCGCTAGTATTATGTGAACACGTGGAATAGGCGTGGACTAATCGTAATTCTCGTGTGTTTGATAAACGTGGAATAGGCGTGGACTAATCGTAATTCCCGTTTGTTTGAAATGAGGAATAGGCGTGGACTTATCGTAATTCCCATTTCGTACTGAGATGTGAAATCGTGGGATAGGCGTGGACTAATCGTAATTCCCGATTTCTATTGGAAGAAAAGAGATAGGCGTGGCTTAATTGTAATCTCTACTTCCTCTCCAAGAAATAGGCATGGACTAATTGTAATTTCTTGGACATAAGCAATGATCTAGAATCCATGGAGATTTGTAGTGGGCTCTTGAACATGATGCTATGACTTACTCAGTTTTGTCATACTCATGGAATCGGGTAAAATTTCCGTCATCGAAAGATGTTATGTGTACGGTAAGAATTATTGTGAACCAATTAAATTATATGCTTTCTTTACAAATTGGTTTTCAAAGCTTATAAAGTTTTAATTTGAAAACTGGATGTTCTCACTAGGCGTAAGTCTAACCTTTTCAAATTAAGTTTTCATACCAGGTACTAGATCGGGAAAGGATAAACAAGGATGAGTGTCGAGAAGTCCCAGAATTATGCTTTTGGAACTACGTTGGAGAAATTAGTAGAACAAGGATTATTTTGGAGATATTATAGACAACCTGTATAATCTAATGTTATTAGTCATGAATTAGATTAGTCGGTTGTTTATAATAGATCAGTTGTAAATACAAACCTTGTCACTAATCTTCTATTTATGTAAGAAGGTTTTGGAAGAATCTGTTGTAGACTTTGTAAAGTGAAGGTTTAAATTTACTGTGGTTTTTAGGGTGTTTCAGTTTGGTATCAGAGCTGTAGTTTAAGTGAACTAGGTATGATCGTGAGATATCTAGACTTAAGCTGAGATGATTAAGTTATGATTTGTGAGATTGGGTAGAAATGATAAGACAAGATAGTCTTAGAGGCGACGGAAATACGTGAATTAAGAACTGTGATGATGGCAACGAGGATTCTTATGTATAGTATGTTCATAATTTCAATTAGCTACTGTTATTATGAATATATTGTTACGTAGCATACTTGTTTTTAAATTGTTATAGTGATTAATGAACGTTAAAGTACGTTTCTGGTGTTTGGGGGCGTATAGCCATTTCTTATGGTTATCTTTATGTGTCATTCAGAATACGATGGTGAATACACCAACCAGATCTCCTACTTCTTCAGAAGAGAGGGCGGCAAATGAATGGGTAGAGAAGCAACCCGAAAGGGGTGAAACTAGGGTACGTCCACCAAGGCCACCTATCTTGGGAGGAAGGAGTCAAGTGCAACGAGAATGCCGATACTTCTAACCCGGTGACGACAGAATCCACCATGGAATCTCGCATGATGGAGAACATGATGCGAGTGATGAATAACGCACTGACTCAACAACAAGAGATGTTTATGAAAATGTGAATAGAATGATGGAGAAAGTTTGTTCTTATAAAACGTTTTTGAGCTGCAAGCCACCGGAATTTGTTGGATCAGACAATCCAATTGCTTGTATGAATTGGATAAGAGAGATGGAACAAGCTTTTAGAGCTTGTGAGTGTGACGAAGAATCGAAGGTCAGATTTGGATCTCAGATGTTACGCGGAAACGCTTTGATCTGGTGGAATATTGTAACATCGACGTAACGGCTCTAGTTTTGGTTGCTATGACTTGTGAGTCATTTAGAAGAAAGATTCTAGAAGAGTACTGCAACGAGAATGAAATTGACAGAATTGAAGAAGAGTTTCGAACTCTTAAGAAGGGTACTTCTTCAGTAAGTGAGTACACTCGTATATTCTTGGAAAAGTTAAACTTAGTGGGGCATGTGGCTCCAACTGAAAAAGAGAAGATAAAGGCATAACTTGTAGGTAAACCAGATGATCTGATGTCACGAGTTCGGAATTCAAAAGCGTTGATACTAAGAGAAAAGATAGAGGAAACTAAAATAATAGAAGAAGTTTATGCTAGAGACAAAGAGGAAAAGGCACAAGTGGGGGAGAAACGAAAATGGGAAGGTCGATCAGAATTTTCTCAAAGATCCAAGTCGTATGTCAAAAATACTTGTTTTGAGCCTCGACGAGAACCAAACTGGTGCCAGAAATGTGGAAGCAAACATTTTGTACTCTTGTCGGGACCATCACACCGTCAGCATTCTCCACTACCGTCACTCCGGCCTTCTTTGGAACAACTTGTACCGGGCTCACTGTAACGACCCAAATCCCATAACATACATCATATTACATAACATTCATACATATCATTGATTTACAACAAAAGTTACATAACAAACCAAGTACGGTCCCATTAGTCTTGACATTACAAAATATATAAAAGCTTCCTAATCAACATCCATCAAAAGCTTCCTACACTTCATCCTCTCCTGCCGATCCTTAACCTGGAAAACATATTTTTGAAAACAAAATGAGGGTTAGACCAAACGGGTCTAGTGAGTTAATCCCGGTCCTTTCCAAAATCATTATAAAACCTTTTATGTAAATCCTTTGTATCAAAATAGTTTAGATAAACCTTTGATAATCCTTTCGTAAAATATAAACATACCACACGTATTTAAATACCAATCCAGACTCGTGCATCGTGTACATCTCATTCACCTTATTCCTCCACAAATGGCCATATTAGTTGGTAGCAAGCCAACTAATAAATCAACAACCGGTCCGCTCACCGGAACCCGGCTACCTGTCGGTCCGCACACCGGAACCCGACTACTCACAGGTCCGCACACCGGAACCCGGCTACACACCGGTCCGCACACCGGAACCCGGCAACAAGTGCACTCGTGTAGTGCAAATCTTATATAAATACAATATATATCTCATTACATCATATTGTCATTTATATACACATAATCATATTCCTACCACATAATCATCTCACATATATATATATACACATATGTATTCCAGTTCAAAACGTTTTACATCAAAACTCACCTTGAATGCTTAAAATACGCTTCCAAGCCTTTCTCCGAGCTATCCGATCCTTTATCCAAATACCTCAGAATCTGAAACCATTTACATACAAATATCTCCTTACCAACTTATGTATAAGACTTACTAGCAGGTTATGGACTCTAGATACATCTACATAACTTTTATCCTCAAAATTTACCCAAACAGCCAAGTTATCCGGAAACCTCAAAGTATCCGGACAACTTTCCGGACAACACAAAGAATCCGGACAACACGAGGAATCCGGATACCATCCGGTATCCCATTCCATCCGAAAAAGTATAACAAGAAGGACTTACCCGGATAAAACCCTGTCCGGACACCTTCAGAAAGTCATCCGGACACCATCGACATAATCACCCGGACACCCCCAACAGAACTATCCGGACACATTCTTACTGTGTCCGGACACCTCTGTCGGTTTCATCCTTTTTGCCCAGAAATCGACAGGATTAATACCAGAAGGGTTTGTGATGTTTCTACTCCGATAGAACCCTTCCAAAAGCAATTACAAACATAAAATACAAAGGAACTTACCTTATTTTCACTTCCAAATACTCCAACTTGAATCTCTAGCCTTCTTATCTTCTTTTACTTCTTTTCTCCCCAAAACACTCTCACACACACACTTTCAAAAATCTGGATGAATTCTGCTGAAATGAAATATCTAAATATCCTAAGGGATAATATCCATTCCATATTTACCATTTAAACCTTTAACTATCCACTAATGATCAAATACCCTTAAACTTATAAATTCACCCAATCTTACCCTAAACATCAATTATAAAGTTAACTAAACTTAACGGAATTAGATTTTTAACTAACGGATTTACCCGGGGTATTACATCATCTCCCCCTTAAAAAAATTCCGTCCCGGAATTCGGTTAGGCAATAAGGTATGAATACGTATTACTACTACTTTGAACTTATTCAAAGCCATAGTAACTAACTGAATAGCCACCCCACACCCACCTATATCTCTAACACAGATAAGCAACAAAAGCACGGAAATATCAATAACCATGTTGCACCGAAGTCAGATAACACCTTAGCACGTATAGAGTTTATAGAAATATACCTGTAACCTCATCAGGACTTTCTTCCACCTCTTGTTCCGTCATCTGAAAAACTCGACCCCTTGCTTTCGGTACCTCAGGCCCTTGTTCCTCTCCCGGTCTAACACTCGTTGGTCTTACCGTCATACTACCCTGCTGTGCTTTCCATTGCGGACAATCTGCCTGAATATGATCCGGGGAATTGCAAACGAAACATAATCGAGTTACCCGACAGTCTCTAACTATGTGACCAGTCTTTCCACATTTGTAACAACTTCGGGAATCCACATAATAGTTTCCTTGATGCACACAGTTGCATTTTGGACATGGTCTTTCAACTGGTCTGAAAGGTGAATAACTATCAAACCTCGGGGATTCATATTCTTCCGAATCGTACATCGTTTCTTCCAGTTTTCTTTTCCCAGCACTCTTATCACCAACGTCTCTCCGGTTATCCTGTTCCACATTTTTCGCGGCATCCACTGCGGCTGAGAAGGTATCGGGTCCTCTTGCAGTCACTAGCTTTCTAATTTCTGCATTTAATCCAAAAATAAACCTTTCCATCTTTAGAGCCTCCGTGGCAACATAGTACTCTGCAAAGCGAGACTTCTCCAGAAAGAGAGCGGTGTAATCCCTAACCGATAAACTTCGCTGGTGTAGGTTCATGAACTCCTCTTCCAATTGTCTAACTGCTGCTTGAGAACAAAACTGTCCTTTGAATGCTGTTGTGAATTCGTCCCAAGTAAAAGTAGAGTATACATCCGACCTTGTGGAATCAATGTGAGCTTCCCACCAGTACAGAGCTTCTGCCTTCAACATCGCCGTTCCGTATAATACTTTGTCCTCATCCGCACACTTACTAGTCTTGAAGATGGCTTCTATTTCTTTTAACCATCTCATCGCCTTCACTGGGTCTCTATCTCCTGAGTAAGTTGGAGGTCTACAGTTTAAGAACATCTTGTAATCACACCTTCTTGACACTGGTATGACCGTAGGTGTAATGGGCATTTCGTCTTCCAAACCAGGATCTGGTGTTTCAGTATGACGAGCTTGGTCGAACATAGTCTGGATATTTGCTTGAAGTCTTCCCATCTCCGCCATCAGATCGTTTCTTGTAATAAACTCTGTACCTTGCCCCTGAACTCTACCTCCGGTTCTGCCCCTACCTCTTTCTCTTCCTTTTCCCCTTGTCCCGACTGTTGGATTCGTTCTATTAGGATTTCTTCCTCCCTCTCTAGTCGTATTTCTAGTACCGCTTGCCATTCTGTAGATTCAGACAAGATTAATATACACAAAAGCACATACCCCATATAATAAGGTATCCCAGTCCAAACATGCACCTGTAAGATCACAATTACACTGGCCAGGTGTAATCTGAAATTACCTTACATGATGTTCCTTCTACCTTTTATACTTAGCATCCCAAGGTTCTAATATATCAAGGACATCCTACTTCACATGCAGTTTAAGTCTAGGTACGGGTACAAATACCTAAATCCCTTAAACTAGGGCTCTGATACCATTTGTAACGACCCAAATCCCATAACATACATCATATTACATAACATTCATACATATCATTGATTTACAACAAAAGTTACATAACAAACCAAGTACGGTCCCATTAGTCTTGACATTACAAAATATATAAAAGCTTCCTAATCAACATCCATCAAAAGCTTCCTACACTTCATCCTCTCCTGCCGATCCTTAACCTGGAAAACATATTTTTGAAAACAAAATGAGGGTTAGACCAAACGGGTCTAGTGAGTTAATCCCGGTCCTTTCCAAAATCATTATAAAACCTTTTATGTAAATCCTTTGTATCAAAATAGTTTAGATAAACCTTTGATAATCCTTTCGTAAAATATAAACATACCACACGTATTTAAATACCAATCCAGACTCGTGCATCGTGTACATCTCATTCACCTTATTCCTCCACAAATGGCCATATTAGTTGGTAGCAAGCCAACTAATAAATCAACAACCGGTCCGCTCACCGGAACCCGGCTACCTGTCGGTCCGCACACCGGAACCCGACTACTCACCGGTCCGCACACCGGAACCCGGCTACACACCGGTCCGCACACCGGAACCCGGCAACAAGTGCACTCGTGTAGTGCAAATCTTATATAAATACAATATATATCTCATTACATCATATTGTCATTTATATACACATAATCATATTCCTACCACATAATCATCTCATATATATATATACACATATGTATTCCAGTTCAAAACGTTTTACATCAAAACTCACCTTGAATGCTTAAAATACGCTTCCAAGCCTTTCTCCGAGCTATCCGATCCTTTATCCAAATACCTCAGAATCTGAAACCATTTACCTACAAATATCTCCTTACCAACTTATGTATAAGACTTACTAGCAGGTTATGGACTCTAGATACATCTACATAACTTTTATCCTCAAAATTTACCCAAACAGCCAAGTTATCCGGAAACCTCAAAGTATCCGGACAACTTTCCGGACAACACAAAGAATCCGGATAACACGAGGAATCCGGATACCATCCGGTATCCCATTCCATCCGGAAAAGTATAACAAGAAGGACTTACCCGGATAAAACCCTGTCCGGACACCTTCAGAAAGTCATCCGGACACCAACGACATAATCACCCGGACACCCCCAACAGAACTATCCGGACACATTCTTACTGTGTCCGGACACCTCTGTCGGTTTCATCCTTTTTGCCCAGAAATCGACAGGATTAATACCAGAAGGGTTTGTGATGTTTCTACTCCGATAGAACCCTTCCAAAAGCAATTACAAACATAAAATACAAAGGAACTTACCTTATTTTCACTTCCAAATACTCCAACTTGAATCTCTAGCCTTCTTATCTTCTTTTACTTCTTTTCTCCCCAAAACACTCTCACACACACACTTTCAAAAATCTGGATGAATTCTGCTGAAATGAAATATCTAAATATCCTAAGGGATAATATCCATTCCATATTTACCATTTAAACCTTTAACTATCCACTAATGATCAAATACCCTTAAACTTATAAATTCACCCAATCTTACCCTAAACATCAATTATAAAGTTAACTAAACTTAACGGAATTAGATTTTTAACTAACGGATTTACCCGGGGTATTACACTCACCCATTTGCTATCGGATATAGCAAAGATCATGTCCGCATCAAGTAGCTTTTGGATCTCTTTCTTCATAACCTCCATCATGGGTGGATTCAAACGCCTTTGAGCCTCACGAAAAGGCTTGAAATCATCTTCTATCAAAATCTTATGCATGCAAGTTGAAGGACTCAAGCCTTTTATGTCGGCTATCGTCCACCCAATGGCTTCTTTGTATCGTTTGAGCACCCCAATAAGCCTCTCCTCCTCGGATGTGTCTAAGCTGCTTGAATGATCACCAGGAGTTTCTCTCCTTCTCCTAAGTAGGCATACTTGAGATGATCGGGAAGTTGCTTTAGCTCTAATTCGGGTGCTTGCAAAATAGAAGGAAGTAGCTTTGCGTTAGATGGTGGTAAAGAAACTTTAGCAATATCATACCTTGCGGTCTTCTTGTGATCCATATAAGCTACTAGCTCGTGAAACTAGGGTCCGAGCTCAATCCTCATCATGAGTTTAGTCACTCCCGCTTCATCTAGAGACCTACTCAAGGTTGTGTCTAAAGCATCAAAATGGGTTAGTTCAAACAACTCTTGAGAAATAGGTTCAATAATATTGATGAGTGATTTGAATACACCTATAGACGTGTGGATAATAGAACCAATAAGCAAGTACACTTACGTGGAACTACGTCCTCTCTCAAGTAATAAAGTTGTAAAATACTGATTATCGTCCCACATAGATTGGAGTTAAAAATTGCTATTAAAGTATTATGAAAGAAGTGATTTCAAATGACAATTTGGAAGAAATATTTTGATTGGTTGATTGGTTGATTATCACAGAGTCTAATTAACAAGAATAAAAGAGAAGCAATGGTATAAGACTCGTGATGTTATGTTAAACCGAATTCCAGCAGACTAATGCTACAACAATGCTATAAAATTTCATGAACTCAAATTGAAAACCTTTTGAATTCAAAGAGTTCCATTGTCACTCTATCAAAACCATAAAACAATTACGTATTTTATGTTTTGACTAACAAAAATTCATAAGAACATCAATTAAACGGCCAAATTAATTAACATTCAAATGAAATCAATAATTAACAAAGAAATCCCACAAATAAACTTGTCCAAAAACCAATACAACGAAACCTCAAAGTGAACAACACCAAAATCTAAAGTTTACTAATGTTGGAATGAGAAATTTAGCCACACGTGGCTAAATTAGGTTACCAAATTGAAATACTCAAGAAATTACCTAAGAAATCAACAAGAATTGAATGAGAAATTTCTCCCCAATCGATCTCCTTGCTTTTCCCTCTTCAAAATCGTTTTTCTTCCAGGTGATTCCCCCAATCCACGGTTTTAGGTCTGTTTAAATATCCCCCACGTGAGAAACTGCCAAAAGTGGCTACACGATCTGATTTCTGGGACGCGCGGTTTATTGGGGTCGCGAGAAAGGCCGCGCAAGAGTCTGAAGTGCCAAATCGAACAGAGACATCAGCGGTTTAAGCCGCGGCTTTCGCGATGCTGCTGCTGTTACTCAGATTCAAGAAGACGCACCAGTTTTTTTTTGTTTCTTCTGGGCTACACTACTGGTGGGCTGCTGCTGGGCCTCTCTTTTCTTTTTGCTCTTGGGCCTGTCAATTGCCAAATGACATCAAAAGAAATGGATAACTCTTTTTCTTCTTTTGCTGCACGTGCCCAACAAAAGACAAGGACCAAGTTAATTGTTTTCTCTCTTTTTTTTTTAATTATAACACACACACACACACACACACACACACACACACACACACACACACACACACCTAATTATAAAAACTATTATATTTTTTTCAATTAAAATACACACATAAGTTAATTAATAAATATATTTTTCTTTTCACTTTTTATTTACAAATAACAAAATAGTAAAACATAATTTAATAGGGGTATTTTAGTCATCTCATTGACGCTAAAGTTAGAGGAGTTTTAACGTAACAATATATAAAAATCGCACTTATCAGAGAAACGTCGTACAAGAAGAAGGACCGTTGGGGACTGGAGTGATCGAGAGATGACAGAAGGAGAAATCAGAAACATCGTACAAGAAGAAGCCATGTAAAATTTTTGTCTGTTTGTGTGAGCGTGTGAGATGAAGCGGTCAACAAGCCGTGTAATTTTTTTTTAAATTAAAAACTGAACCTAGTAATGGGTATATGAGTTATGGGCTTTGATGCCCTGGGATATCGCCCACTTCGCCCAGCACTTGGGTTAAATGGGGATGGGTATATACTCTATGTATAGTACGGAATGATGATGGTGGCATGAGATCACGTAAGAAGTGTCATTTTTTGTGACAAGTGTGAGAAGTAGTTTTAAACCGTTGATCGTTTTTAATTAACTATCCTCCCATGAATTGCGGCTTAAAAAGAAATTGATCTGATGCATCTCAGTGCATCTCATCCTAATGTTCGTTCATTTCTCATTTAGCGGTTGATAACCACTTCTTACACTTCTCATCAAATTTGGCACTTTACCGGAATTCAAGATGATGGTGGTCCTATGGAAATCAATGATGGGTGTGATTATGGGTATGGGGCTCGATGAGTTTTAGAAAATTAGGGGTGTGAGAGTGATGATTAGAATTGGATGGTCTTTTGCTTTAACAACCCTTATTTAACACCACTCTCATCATTCCATGGGTGCTGAAAAAAGTAACACGTTTCTCTTAAAGTCACAAAGTATAAAGTAAATTACGGCTTTCATCCCTGTGGTTTGCTAAAAATTGCGGATTTTATCCCCGTGGTTTCAAAATTTCTAAAATTGATCCACATGATTTGTAATTCATTTCTATTTTCACCCCTGAAGCCAAAACAATACTTTTAAGTATGAAGGACTAAATTAGAAATGAATTGTAAACCATAGACATGAAAATAACAATAATAAAATTTAAATCATAAGGACAAAAAAGGTAATAAGTTATAAACCCGAGTAAGCCCGTTTCAAGTTTGGTGAATTTGATTAACTGAATGAATACCCCTAATCAAAAACTCAAAATGTAAAAGAAAAGTATCTGGGTTGGCCCAACTATTCTTGGCCCATTTCAATGTTAATATAGAAAAATGAAGCCCAAATAACAAAATCAAGTTATCAGGTTTAGGACCCCAAAAACAAACAAAGTGGGGAATGGGGATACATTGGTAGTCCAATAGTTAATAAATAATAATTAATATTAATGAGGGCATAATTGAAATATTTACAAAAAGCTACTCATAAGCTACTTCAAGTAGCTTTTCAAAAAGCTAGCTTATGGTCATCCAAACATGTACCTCAAAAATAAGCTAGCTTATAAGCTAGTTTTTTTTGCCAAACAATGCCTAAGAGTGAATTACATAAATCGTGGTTGTGATATACTTATACTCTATCAATAGTTATTAATTATTGTTTTAGTTTTATATCGCATTCTTCAGGCTTAAAAACTTTATTTCACTACTAATCCGTTGTTCTTAAGTTTTATATCGTGTTTTTTTAAATTGCGTTTATTTTGAAAATATTTTAGTGTGTTGTGTTTATTTTAGAGTATCGTGTTTTTTTAATTGTGTTTATTTTGAAAATATTTTAGTATGTTGTGTTTATTTTAGAGCATCGTTTTATAAATTGCGTGTTTTTTAAAATATTTTAGTGTGTTGTGTTTATTTTAGACTATTGTGTTAAATATTACAATTCTAAATGTAGTTTACTAAAGATAGTTTGTTAAATTACAACTTAGGTCTCTTATCTTTGCTATAATACAACTTAGGTCCCTTATCTTTGCTAAACTACAACTTAAATCCCCAAACTTTGCTAAATTACACATTAGGTCCCTTATGTTTGCTAAATTACAACTTAGGTCTCCAAACTTTGCTAAATTACAACTTAGGTCCCTTATCTTTGCTTTAATACAACTTAGGTCCCTTATCTTTGCTAACTTACAACTTAGGTCCCCAAACTTTGCTATAATACAACTTAGGTCCCTTATCTTTGCTAAATTACAACTTAGGTCCCCAAACTTTGCTATAATACAACTTAGGTCCTCAAATTACATTTTTCTCTCCCACATACAACCTCGTATCTGAGTTTGTCGGATTTCTTCGTTTTGATATAATCATTGAACTCACCAAATGATTTATTACTAGGGATATATTTTTCTACTTTTTCGTCATCATCACCATCGGTATCTGATATGTCTATATGAGATCTACCCATTGTGAAAACATGGGTTTCATCATCAGCAACTCCATCAAACCGTCTTTCTTGGTCTTCTTCTTCTTCTTCTTCTGGTTGCATCTCCGAAACAAAATCGGGATAACAATCCCTAAGACCATATGTATGATATGAAATAAATGTTGGGTCGTAGGACGCCTGAAATGGAGAATCAGGCTCCAGTTGATTACCACCAACTTGGGCTTCGTCATCACCTTCATCGCACATAGATGAATCGACAAAAAAAAGTGTTGGAGGTCTTTCTGACTGGGCTGCAAATTGCATAAAACCAAAGATATCTCCATCGTCGGTTAACTCGAACATTGACCCATCAGCATTCTGGTACACTAACTTGCAAACAGCAGAAGGTTCGATTCCACATTTTTGCATGCGTATGCAAGAAACTTATTATGTGTAATGTTTACTGACAATTTTACACCATGCTTATATTTATAAAGTGATTTAAATATGTCAGTATTTAAATCATGTGGGTCAACTTAGGTTCAACCCATTTACACCATGCGTATGCAAGAAACTTATTATGTGTAATATTTATAAATTAATTTAAATATGTGTGGGAATTTGGTAGAAAGAAAGTGAAGAGAGGAAGTCCACATGATGGGGGTCGTTGTAGCTATGGCTGGAATGACTACGATCCTTCACACCAATTATCAACTATCTTCAACATCTCATGGTCCAGTGGTCCACACTCCACAGTCCACACCCTCTTTCTACACATGTTTTTCTTTATTTTTTTTTCATGATAATTCAAAAGTTTTGCATATTTTAAGTTTTATATTTACATTGTGAACACGACCACAAATGAGAGTATACTATGTGTTCACACATTCATGAGATTTATCATGAATGTTGTAAATATTTCACGTTGAACGGAAACAACTGAGGAAATTTGTCGCACTTTCGTTTGTTCAATAAAATTACAACGGAAGATAAGCTTGAAACTGAACTTTTATCTTATATTATGGGGTTACTATACAAGGGTTGAGTTCCGGTGAGAAGTTGAGGTTAACGTAAGAAACGTGAGAAGCGGTTGTCAAGCGTTGGATGAGAAATGAATGCACATTAAGATGAGATGCACCAGATCAATTTGCTTCCAAAGCGCAATTTATGAGAGGACATGTGATTAAAAGTGATCAATGGTTTAGATCCACTTCTCACGTTTCTCCACGTTAATCTCAAACACAATTCTTCGCCTACTACACAAATGGCAAAAGTCCTATTCCTTAGTCAGTCTATCCTATTTCGCCTTTTAGCGATCCAACCCTCTTTATTCTCTTCTTTGGCAGCCTTCATCCCCAGTGGTGGTGGGACCAACCCAGATGTATGTCGTCCAACCCAACCTCAGACTCTTTCTTCCTTGACCTATTACGTCCACCTACTAGACTCACCTTTGGCTTTTCATCTCAGTAGGTGTATTATTCTACACAGTTGGTGTGATTGCAGTGTAAATCTTTAGCGTAAAATGAGAATTTGGTCTTTGTGATTTGTCAGTTATTTTTGGTTTGGTTCCCTAAAGATAGGAAAATGGTAAAATGACAAGTTTTGCCTTATGTGATGTCACTTAACGGCAAGAAGTTAACATACGTTAGTGGAACGCAACACAACCGAGTAAAAGTGCGTACCAAAGTGTCAACACTTTAAATAAGAAAAATTTATAACCAAAACCAATATTTTTTTTGACAAACATTAAAAACCAAATCCATAATTTACTCTAATCTTTATACTCGATGTGATGATGTGTTATTATCACTTTGCTATAGAAATATAATGATACAAATTTAGAACAATATTTATGGTTTATAATATTATTTTGTGATAAAATCAAAGGCAGTAAAAAAAGTTCTTAATATTAGTTGTAATTCCATTATAATTAAAACTTCGGTTCTAAATTATTTTTCAATAAAAAAACCTCATAAAACTCTAAAACTATATGTAAGTTTTTAAATATTTCACATTAACAATTAAAAACATATTAATAGAATTTCTGAAAGTTATTTAAAATACAAATAATAAATATGTCATTAGAAATTTATATTATTTGTCATTGGTTTTCACCAATAAAAAGCAACATCTAGACTTTCATGGCTAAAGAGACCTTCAATGTATTTCTCTATTTTACTCTTTATTATAGAATAAAAAAGGAGTGTGTTATATCTTCTTGAATTTATTATTCTATTTTCTACTCTAAAAGAAAATATTTCAAGTATATTCTCTTTTATTTTGATTACATATATTTTCAATAATACTCTTATATTTATTAACTTTATAAATTGCATTCTTATATTTTTTATTTTCACAATAACCTTATATTTATTAACTTTATCATATTATTTTAACGACGTTATAATTCATATTTAATTCCGCATTAAATTATCAAAAACCAAAATATTTCCCATAAATGATCAACAAACGCATCTCAAAGTGCAAAGTGATCTTCTTTATCCATAATTTGTCTACATCGAGCAAAATATTGTTGGAATGCATCATTATCATTTGTCATCATTTCGACCTCTATTGGCAGGCCTCAATTATTGTCAACACGATCAAAGAAGAAAATAGACAACTTTTAGAGCAATTAAAAAGACATTTGAACAGAGACAAAGTTACGTAGATGCAATAACACGCAAGGAGGAAAACAAAATATTGTTTCGGGACTTGAATGCAATACAAGATCCCAATATACGAGAATATTTTCAGGGCGAACAAGCATGTATTCTACAAAAGAGGACTGAACAACAACAATATCAACAAGCTCCTCATTCATCTACGTCGTTTGGAGAATATTTTAATGATCTTGGAGGATTCGGATCCGTTTTACCCGACTATTAAATTAGTATCAATGTTATTAAAAACCGTTTTTTCCGCTTATGTATGTTTTTATTACGGTCGTCGTTATGTACTTTTATCTTTATCATTTGTAATGCTTTTATGTTAAAATATGTGTTAATGGCGTGTTTTAATTAAATATGTTATGTTGTAAAATGTTAAAGTTTATTAGTTTTTAAAATTAGTTGGATAAATTTAAATTGAATTTAAAACTTAAAGATAAATATAATTGGTATTAGACAACAAATAAAATAAAAATACAAAAATCTAAAAAATTGAAAGACCATTTAGTAATTATCAAAAAGTTAGAAAAAAATAGAGAGCATGAATATTAACTCTCTATGTATAAAGAGTTACTATTCATGCTCTCTATTTTAAAGAGTAAAATAGAGGATTCATTAGAGAGCATTTAGAGAGTAAAATAGAGGGTTTGTTGAAAATGGTCTAAGTAGCTTTTTGTATTCTACAAATACATGTCCTTATCGCATGACTTTAATGAAACCTGTCATCTTTTCCAACTATTGCTACTAAATCTCTTTCATGGGACATATAATTGGATAATTCATTTTAAAGTTTTATATAGTCTACTAGTCTAGACTCTAGATACAACTGTAACATCCCGAAATTTCGTTATATTATGCTATAATATAAATGAAGTTATTTATGTAATTGAGTTGTATCTTTGTGGTATTTTTGCAAGTATTTGAATCTTTGAGGTTAAAAGTTAAGTAACCAAAGTTTGATGTTTTTATGAAAAATAAGAAACTTGGAGGTGTATTGGGTCATTTGACAAAAGTGTGTGGATAAGAGATGAAAGTTGAGAAATATCTGATTTAGCATCTTGTTGGGTCGGTTTAGAGAGAGACAAGAGAAAGAGAATTAGAATTAGAGAGAAAAGAGAAAAAGAAAGAGAAGAGGAAACTCAACATTGGTCTTCAAATTTTGTAAGGAATTTACCATAGATTCAGATATGGTTTGTTGTATTTGCTTACTTGTAAACAGATTCATTAGTGTTTAGATTCCAGAACCATTGACAGCAGAATTGAAGCTTTTGGGTTGTGCAAAAGTGGGTTTATCTCCTTTAAAGGTGAGTTCACTTGTTCCTTGCTTAAATCAGTGTCTTCATGTTAAATTAAACCTTGAAATAGCTGTATAAATTGGTTATGAACTGTATGGGATGGTTTGGAATGAGCTGAATCGAACAAACATGAAAATGGATCAAATTTTAGGCTGCAGAACCGAGTTTTTCGGATAAATCGTCGTATCCGGATACCTCTGACGATGAATGTTTCCGGACGCAATAGAAACCGGGTAAGATATTATTTTATTGTAAGAATCCGGATGAATATAGTTACCGGATAGTATCCGGATGATTTTAATATCCGGATGACGTCCGGATTAGAAAAGTATCCGGAAAGGTTTAGTTGTCCGGACACTTTTTGTGAAATTGAGAATGTAGGTTCTGATGTCTGGATGCAGATTCTAGATGTTTTGTCTGGTTAAGTTTTCTAAAAAATTTCTAGGGGCGCTTCCCCCAGACCCCGCAAGGGCGTTGCCCCTTGACCCCATCCGCAAGGGCGGAACCCCCGTGCTAAGTCGCCGAAGGGGGGGGGGGGGGGGGGACATTTGAGGATGAAGATACGATAAGTTATCTAATATTCTTAGATTTGAGAATATGTTATGAACTGTAATATGTTGTTATGCAGATACGTTAGTAAAGTGTAATGGATCCATAGGCACTATGTTTGTTTTACCTAGAAGCTGTCATCAAGTCATCGGGGGCAACTTAGTACGGTCTAATGGGAACCGATTACTAGCCATTGACTATATGATGTAATTTCTAGGAATGAGTGTACCTTGAATCATCGGGGCCCCCGATTGTGAATCGCGATATATTAAATCCCATTGGGGCCATTGATTCTGAGGTGGGGAGGACGTGAAATGTGGAATAGGCAGATTTTGATTTGTAATTCCCATTTCGAATGGAAGATCGGAGATTTCCATTTTTATAGGGAAGATCAGAGATTTCCCAAATTGTGAAAGGAATATTAGAGATAGGCATAAAGTAATTTGTAATCTCTACTTTCGGATTAAGAAATAGGCAGGTTTTGACTTGTAATTTCTTGAATAAGAGTATTAATCTTGAATATGGGATTATTCGTGGTAAACTCTTGATAGCAATATTATGGCTAGATGAATTAGTCATAATTATGGAAGTGGGGTAGATTCTCAGTAGTGAAAGGAGTTGTTATACGGTAAGAAAAGGAGTAATCAGGTTTGTTGTAACTTGTTTACATTGATTTTGCAAATGTTATTATTGAAACGAATGTTCTCACTAGGCGAAAGCCTAATGTTTCAAGTTGAATTTTCTTACCAGGTACAAGCTCCGGGAAGTAAGCAGGGATGTGTGATGAGAACTTTAGGAAAGATTCAAACTTAGAGATGACGGAGGATCTAGCTATTCTTTTGATTTTTGGGACAAAGGCTAGATAACTTAGTTAATCTGATTATGATGTATGATTAGATTAATAGGTTATTTGAGTTAGATGTGTTGTATATAAAACCTTTACAATTGATCCTCAGGTTATCAAAGTTTGAAGTTTTATGATCATAACTTGTGTATTATTCAAGGTTTAAATTGGCCCTGTTTTTAGGGTGTTACAACAACCATCAAACCTGCATATATAGAAACATTTCATTTTTATAAAGACTATTTTAAAAAGAGAATTAAAGAGGTTCTACATATTCTAACATAACATCAAAGTTGTATTCTAACATCACATAAGGACTCGACATACTCTTTAGCCTACATTCTTGGAGGCATCGTTTAACCTTTAAGGTAGGTGTGTAACACCCTAAAATTTAGATAATAAATATAAGGGATTTCCGAAAAATGGGTAAATTTAAACTTAAAAATATAAGCCAACTAAAACCCCGAAATGCAATGGAGTAGTTTGGACGATGCTTAAACATAGGAGTTTTGAGACATAATACATAACAACCTAATAATCTAGAATTATAGCACACTAGATTAATCCGGGTGTCACTATATCTCCAAAAAGTCTCTCATCTCGATCGCAAAAGCCTGACCTTCCCCAGCTCCTAAGCATGGTCGGCAACACGACGATCTAGACGCCTCTAGGTGGAACCTGTAATCCACAAACATGCAACATCAAGTGTTAGACAAAAGTCTAGTGAGATTTCGTGAAATGCGCATTTATAAGATTGTGACAAATAAACATAAAATAATGTTACCGGCTCCGTGTGATCTCAAATTACCACAATTCAATTCGTTAAGCGTTCTCACCTGAACATAATTATATAACCGAGAAGCATTTATTTTGCAATAAAATACGGGGGAGACCCGTTGCCGTCGGGGTGACAAGAAAACGGGAATGGAGTCACCCACGACGTTATCGGATAGCACCTCAAGTCCCGGTCCTAGTTCCCATGCCATAAAGACATCACAACCTCAAACCATCTCGTACCATGCCTTTAGTGCCTACTCCGTCGAGTTACACCTCAAGGACTTATGGGACCACATTGCATATCCGAACTAGACGAGTTACACCTCAAGGACCCCAATGTCCCCCATTGCCTACTCGCTAGTGATCCAATACGGCCAACAATAACAGGAACAATTAGTCCATAAGGTCTAAATCCTCGTGCACAAGGAGATAGACATCCAATAATTCCATACCATAGTAAAGGAAACATATAAAACAATTCATAGGAGTTATAGAACAAAGACAATCCTCGCATATCAATTACTTAGCATGTAAAACTCAACCTCATGAAGATACCAAATATTTACGACCGAGCATATGTATATATGCACATACATACGCACCTACTTATATTTTTGCATATATAATCATACATACATTTATACATATATATACATAACTATATCTATTCATACCCATACATATATACTTATACATACATATATAAATATGCATACATATATGTACATATATAACCACGAGCACAAATATATATATATATATATATAAACATACCCATATGTATATATTTATACGCACATACATAATAATGGGCACATATGTGTATATATATATATGTGCATAACTACCTACACAAGAACACACGGTTATACATTAAAATGAACACAATGTGAATGTATACATGTATTCACCAAATCCCATCACTTAGTAAACCCTAGTCTCTTAGACAAGGTCATAATCTCATGAATCGACCCACATTTTGATAGAAGACATTATAGTTAAATAAGGTGAAGAAAAATGCTCACAAAAATAGGGTTTGTAGTGAGAAAACCCCAATTTCTTAAAAGAGTCCTAAATGACACAAGGAATCGAAATCAGTCACCTCATAAAAGCCATAAGGGTTCATTAATACTTTAGATTAAACAAATTACTTACCTAGGGTTTTGAAAGGAGAAACCCTAATAATGAGGAAACCCTAGTTTGTTGGAGAAATGAATACTCAAGCTTGAGATCTTCTTAATTGCTTGAAAAGGATAAGTTAAAACTCTAGATGTAACCCCAAACGATTACAACTAACAACTTTGATGGAAGGTTTAACAATGAAATGGATGAGGTAGGTGGAGACGACCAAGAAAGGAGAAGAAATCGGTCACAACAGCTGAGAATAAAAATGGCTTTTCAAAAGGATTCAGCGCTGCTTCTTATTTAAAGGCCCACCCCCGCCGACGAATATGACACCGCGAGAGTGCCCCTGACATACTCGTCGGGCACTCTCGCCTGAAGTGTACTGTAGGTTTTCGATGGAGCTGCAAGGGTTTCGGTGATATTGACTGGTGCGAGAGTGACCATGGCACTTCCGCCGTGGCACTCTCGCCTGAGGTGTACCGAGACCAAAACGGAAACTGCAGCGAGGGGGGTGGCGAATGTGACACATGGCGAGAGTGGCCATGTCACTTCCGCAGTGGCACTCTCGCCGTCCAAGTACCGAGAGCAATGGCGAGTACAACAATCACAAGAGGAGGAAATCAAATGGAGGAAGCTGCTGCGTGGGTCTGCACACTCCTAGTCCCAAACCCTTGATTAAATGAGAGGTGGTTTCATGCAACGTGGGGTGACTAACACATGCAAGTACACATGCATGCACACACACACCACCACACACACACACACACACACACGACTCTTAACCAAGGAAATATTACTGTGTAGAGATGAAAATTCTAAACATGGGATTTCAAGATAAAGAGGAAATTTAACGAATACGGCTGGACGGGAAAACGGTAAGATGCATTTCACAAAATTCAGGGTGTTACAATCCTCCCCTCCTTGAAAAGGATTTCGTCCTCGAAATCTTGCCTTTGACGTAAAGAGAATAACGATTTAGCGATAAAGGCCTCAAAATACGATACTTTTACAAAAACTTACTCTCTTCTATGAGAGTGCCTTTAAGGCCTTAGCCTAGTTCAAACTCTAACTAGAACTTGACAAGTTTTATCCCACGTCCACATCGATATGCTACACTAATATTTCGAATGAAATTTGAACGAAACACCTTTCAGACACATGATCTCGATGGTCTCCCAACCTGAGGAGACTCATACTACCTCAATAAGGTTTACGATCCTATTGACCTCGATTGCTCAATTCTCGTTGATTCCCATAAATGAATTCACTCTTAAAGGTTTCTATTTAACCTCTATCGTATCGTCTGATACTCTCCCTTGTCCTTGAAACTACGATGGTCCTTGCACAAGTCAATCCGACCATAAACGACCATATTCATTTTAGTGCAGGGTATTCTTTACGTTGATGTCTTTACCCTACCGCTAGGGAACTCACACAAGAAATCTTGAACCGTTCACTCATTGGCCATTATCACCAGTGTACCATCATATAGTTTCCTCTACTATAATCATTTGAATAGGATAAATTCCACTTAAGATATACTTTGGGTATTCCAATAAATCTCGACATCTAAGAGATTTTACTACTTGAACCAGCAATTTCCACGAGAAAATGGCAGTAGGTATGCCCAATCATAACTTTCCTTAAAATGTACCACCGTAAAAGATTTGGCATCCCCTCGTCGAAATTCTTAACGACTAAAACTGTCTAATTCAGCACAACCTCCAATTCCATAATCCAAACGGCCATAAGGCGCACCATCCGAAAAGATTCTCAAAGTTTTCTTTAATTAACCATTCTAGTAACTGGTCATGTTCCCTCCCAGAACGTACCAATAGACCCCTGAGAAAGTTGATCATTCCCAACTCATCAATTATATAAACCTCATATTTCAACCAAACATCGTTCATTACAAAGCCATAAATCTTAACCATCGATACCAATTCACCAACATCTAATTTCCTTAAAGTTACCACATATATTGTAATCACTCCAGAGGGCTCAACGAAAGTACCCCAAGTAATCCAACGGTTCATGACTTCCAAAGGCCAAAAGTCGCGACCTATATATCACAAGATGAGTATGCAAAACGTTGGTACACCAACAAATACCCCATCCCTAGATTGCACCGAACTATCAATATGGAACCCTGAATTTCGAAACTAAATACAAGTTAATCTTCCGACAGCCTCAATTCTCAAGGACTCTTCTAGTTCTCAAATATCATACCTTCTACAAAAAAGGGTTTTAACTCTATGCTTCTAATGATTTCAAGGTTTTTCGAGTACAGGACCCAACAATCATGTCAATCTGCAGTTTTAAAACATTTACTGAACATAAATCTTCATAATTATCTTACATAAACTTAAAAATTTACCACCACTATTAGATAGTCGTGACAGGTGGCCGCAAATGACATGCACATAGAGTCACAGGCAACGAAACTCGATCGTCCAAACTCAAGGGACATACATACAACCGAATGATGTCAAAATTCTCCCATCCCATGATGACATCACCTAAGATAAAATTCTCACAAAGTGTTACAAAATTATTAATAAATCTTAAATGTAGACCCGCGCAATACGACAAAATTATGATTTTCCAAAATTGAACCATTTAACCCCAAAATGTTGTTAGGTGGAGTTTCAATTAAAGCTTTGCATGAGAGCCAGTGAGATCGAGAGACCTCATGTATCTACAACTTTACCAAATCTTCGATATAGGTCAGATTACAAATCGAAATGCGCAATATAGCATGCTTGTGCCAAAACTTAAATCAAACCTTGCACCAATCATGATTTCAACATTTCTTACTTAGCAATAAAATGACACGAAACAAAAGTTCTGACAAAATAATTCATGAATTTCAAAACATGGCTATACATGGCCGCACGTTGTGTACAAGCAATTTGACAAAGTGAAATAACTTAAGAAATAATTATTGTGCATTTATTTGGTCGAGACCCGCAGTCTTATAACCATGTTTGCCAAGTTCGCTAGCCACACTACTAACATCTGAACGTTCAAATTTCTTAAGGCGCTAATTGGCAACTAACTCGGTCAATCTTACAATCTCTTTCCTAAAATAATTGACGATTTAACAAGCCTATGGTTCAAACTTAACCACTATCTGAACCAACATGGTCAACTTAATGTAATCGCCATACACAACTGTCACTCTAGTGACAATCTACCAACATTAATTATTTCGATTATTCGCTAAGAATCCCCTATTTACTCCATCGATCATCACAACAGAGAAACTCAAGCAAACACATAACAAAGATCATACCTGTTAATTATTTAAAAGATTCACGGTTTGAAACGTACTACTACAATCACCAATTATCATAATAGCAATTTCAAGCACACTTACGTAACAATATATTCATAATAGCAGTAGCTAATTGAAATTATGAACATACTCCACATAAGAATTCTCATTACCACTTTCATAATTCACAATGACGTAATTTTCGTTGACTCCGAAACGTCCCATCTTAGTGTTTCTACCCGATTTCCTCACATGTACATCACCTAAAAGTCTCAGCTTAAGTCTAGGCATGAAACTAGCATACCTAGTTCACTTAAACTAGAGCTCTGATACCAACTTGTAACACCCTAAAATTTAGATAATAAATATAAGGGATTTCCGGAAAATGGGTAAATTTAAACTTAAAAATATAAGCCAACTAAAACCCTGAAATGCAATGGAGTAGTTTGGACGATGCTTAAACATAGGAGTTTTGAGACATAATACATAACAACCTAATAATCTAGAATTATAGCACACTAGATTAATTCGGGTGTCACTATATCTCCAAAAAGTCTCTCATCTCGATCCCAAAAGCCCGACCTTCCCCAGCTCCTAAGCATGGTCGGCAACACGACGATCTAGACGCCTCTAGGTGGAACCTGTAATCCACAAACATGCAACATCAAGTGTTAGACAAAAGTCTAGTGAGATTTCGTGAAATGCGCATTTATAAGATTGTGACAAATAAACATAAAATAATGTTACCGGCTCCGTGTGATCTCAAATTACCACAATTCAATTCGTTAAGCGTTCCCACCTGAACATAATTATATAACCGAGAAGCATTTCTTTTGCAATAAAATACGGGGGAGACCCGTTGCCGTCGGGGTGACAAGAACACGGGAATGGAGTCACCCACGACGTTATCGGATAGCACCTCAAGTCCCGGTCCTAGTTCCCATGCCATAAAGACATCACAACCTCAAACCATCTCGTACCATGCCTTTAGTGCCTACTCCGTCGAGTTACACCTCAAGGACTTATGGGACCACATTGCATATCCGAACTAGACGAGTTACACCTCAAGGACCCCAATGTCCCCCATTGCCTACTCGCTAGTGATCCAATACGGCCAACAATAACAGGAACAATTAGTCCATAAGGTCTAAATCCTCGTGCACAAGGAGATAGACATCCAATAATTCCATACCATAGTAAAGGAAACATATAAAACAATTCATAGGAGTTATAGAACAAAGACAATCCTCGCATATCAATTACTTAGCATGTGAAACTCAACCTCATGAAGATACCAAATATTTACGACCGAGCATATGTATATATGCACATACATACGCACCTACTTATATTTTTGCATATATAATCATACATACATTTATACATATATATACATAACTATATCTATTCATACCCATACATATATACTTATACATACATATATAAATATGCATACATATATGTACATATATAACCACGAGCACAAATATATATATATATATAAACATACCCATATGTATATATTTATACGCACATACATAATAATGGGCACATATGTGTATATATATATATGTGCATAACTACCTACATAAGAACACACGGTTATACATTAAAATGAACACAATGTGAATGTATACATGTATTCACCAAATCCCATCACTTAGTAAACCCTAGTCTCTTAGACAAGGTCATAATCTCATGAATCGACCCACATTTTGATAGAAGACATTATAGTTAAATAAGGTGAAGAAAAATGCTCACCAAAATAGGGTTTGTAGTGAGAAAACCCCAATTTCTTAAAAGAGTCCTAAATGACACAAGGAATCGAAATCAGTCACCTCATAAAAGCCATAAGGGTTCATTAATACTTTAGATTAAACAAATTACTTACCTAGGGTTTTGAAAGGAGAAACCCTAATAATGAGGAAACCCTAGTTTGTTGGAGAAATGAATACTCAAGCTTGAGATCTTCTTAATTGCTTGAAAAGGATAAGTTAAAACTCTAGATGTAACCCCAAACGATTACAACTAACAACTTTGATGGAAGGTTTAACAATGAAATGGATGAGGTAGGTGGAGACGACCAAGAAAGGAGAAGAAATCGGTCACAGCAGCTGAGAATAAAAATGGCTTTTCAAAAGGATTCAGCGCTGCTTCTTATTTAAAGGCCCACCCCCGCCGGCGAATATGACATCGCGAGAGTGCCCCCGGCATACTCGCCGGGCACTCTCGCCTGAAGTGTACCGTAGGTTTTCGATGGAGCTGCAAGGGTTTCGGCGATATTGACTGGTGCGAGAGTGACCATGGCACTTCCGTCGTGGCACTCTCGCCTGAGGTGTACCGAGACCAAAACGGAAACTGCAGCGAGGGGGGTGGCGAAAGTGACACATGGCGAGAGTGGCCATGTCACTTCCGCAGTGGCACTCTCGCCGTCCAAGTACCGAAAGCAATGGCGAGTACAACAATCACAAGAGGAGGAAATCAAATGGAGGAAGCTGCTGCGTGGGTCTGCACACTCCTAGTCCCAAACCCTTGATTAAATGAGAGGTGGTTTCATGCAACGTGGGGTGACTAACACATGCAAGTACACATGCATGCACACACACACCACCACCACACACACACACACACGACTCTTAACCAAGGAAATATTACTGTGTAGAGATGAAAATTCTAAACATGGGATTTCAAGATAAAGAGGAAATTTAACGAATACGGCTGGACGGGAAAACGGTAAGATGCATTTCACAAAATTCAGGGTGTTACAATCCTCCCCTCCTTGAAAAGGATTTCGTCCTCGAAATCTTGCCTTTGACGTAAAGAGAATAACGATTTAGCGATAATGGCCTCAAAATACGATACTTTTACAAAAACTTACTCTCTTCTATGAGAGTGCCTTTAAGGC
Source organism: Saussurea involucrata (assembly GCA_033807775.1). Lineage (NCBI taxonomy): Eukaryota > Viridiplantae > Streptophyta > Magnoliopsida > Asterales > Asteraceae > Saussurea > Saussurea involucrata. Next base: position 229,248,464 of record CM066314.1, read on the forward strand.
CTTAGCCTAGTTCAAACTCTAACTAGAACTTGACAAGTTTTATCCCACGTCCACATCGATATGCTACACTAATATTTCGAATGAAATTTGAACGAAACACCTTTCAGACACATGATCTTGATGGTCTCCCAACCTGAGGAGACTCATACTACCTCAATAAGGTTTACGATCCTATTGACCTCGATTGCTCAATTCTCGTTGATTCCCATAAATGAATTCACTCTTAAAGGTTTCTATTTAACCTCTATCGTATCGTCTGATACTCTCCCTTGTCCTTGAAACTACGATGGTCCTTGCACAAGTCAATCCGACCATAAACGACCATATTCATTTTAGTGCAGGGTATTCTTTACGTTGATGTCTTTACCCTACCGCTAGGGAACTCACACAAGAAGTCTTGAACCGTTCACTCATTGGCCATTACCACCAGTGTACAATCATATAGTTTCCTCTACTATAATCATTTGAATAGGATAAATTCCACTTAAGATATACTTTGGGTATTCCAATAAATCTCGACATCTAAGAGATTTTACTACTTGAACCAGCAATTTCCACGAGAAAACGGCAGTAGGTATGCCCAATCATAACTTTCCTTAAAATGTACCACCGTAAAAGATTTGGCATCCCCTCGTCGAAATTCTTAACGACTAAAACTGTCTAATTCAGCACAACCTCCAATTCCATAATCCAAACGGCCTTAAGGCGCACCATCCGAAAAGATTCTCAAAGTTTTCTTTAATTAACCATTCTAGTAACTGGTCATGTTCCCTCCCAGAACGTACCAATAGACCCCTGAGAAAGTTGATCATTCCCAACTCATCAATTATATAAACCTCATATTTCAACCAAACATCGTTCATTACAAAGCCATAAATCTTAACCATCGATACCAATTCACCAACATCTAATTTCCTTAAAGTTACCACATATATTGTAATCACTCCAGAGGGCTCAACGAAAGTACCCCAAGTAATCCAACGGTTCATGACTTCCAAAGGCCAAAAGTCGCGACCTATATATCACAAGATGAGTATGCAAAACGTTGGTACACCAACAAATACCCCATCCCTAGATTGCACCGAACTATCAATATGGAACCCTGAATTTCGAAACTAAATACAAGTTAATCTTCCGACAGCCTCAATTCTCAAGGACTCTTCTAGTTCTCAAATATCATACCTTCTACAAAAAAGGGTTTTAACTTTATGCTTCTAATGATTTCAAGGTTTTTCGAGTACAGGACCCAACAATCATGTCAATATGTAGTTTTAAAACATTTACTGAACATAAAATATTCATAATTATCTTACATGAACTTAAAAATTTACCACCACTATTAGATAGTCGTGACAGGTGGCCGCAAATGACATGCATATAGAGTCACATGCAACGAAACTCGATCGTCCAAACTCAAGGGACATACATACAACCGAATGATGTCAAAATTCTCCCATCCCATGATGACATCACCTAAGATAAAATTCTCACAAAGTGTTACAAAATTATTAATAAATCTTAAATGTAGACCCGCGCAATACGACAAAATTATGATTTTCCAAAATTGCACCATTTAACCCCAAAATGTTGTTAGGTGGAGTTTCAATTAAAGCTTTGCATGAGAGCCAGTGAGATCGAGAGACCTCATGTATCTACAACTTTACCAAATCTTCGATATAGGTCAGATTACAAATCGAAATGCGCAATATAGCATGCTTGTGCCAAAACTTAAATCAAACCTTGCACCAATCATGATTTCAACATTTCTTACTTAGCAATAAAATGACACGAAACAAAATTTCTGACAAAATAATTCATGAATTTCAAAACATGGCTATACATGGCCGCACGTTGTGTACAAGTAATTTGACAAAGTGAAATAAGTTAAGAAATAATTATTGTGCATTTATTTGGTCGAGACCCGCAGTCTTATAACCATGTTTGCCAAGTTCGCTAGCCACACTACTAACATCTGAATGTTCAAATTTCTTAAGGCGCTAATTGGCAACTAACTCGGTCAATCTTACAATCTCTTTCCTAAAATAATTGACGATTTAACAAGCCTATGGTTCAAACTTAACCACTATCTGAACCAACATGGTCAACTTAATGTAATCGCCATACACAACTGTCACTCTAGTGACAATCTACCAACATTAATTATTTCGATTATTCGCTAAGAATCCCCTATTTACTCCATCGATCATCACAACAGAGAAACTCAAGCAAACGCATAACAAAGATCATACCTGTTAATTATTTAAAAGATTCACGGTTTGAAACGTACTACTACAATCACCAATTATCATAATAGCAATTTCAAGCACACTTACGTAACAATATATTCATAATAGCAGTAGCTAATTGAAATTATGAACATACTCCACATAAGAATTCTCATTACCACTTTCATAATTCACAATGACGTAATTTTCGTTGACTCCGAAACGTCCCATCTTAGTGTTTCTACCCGATTTCCTCACATGTACATCACCTAAAAGTCTCAGCTTAAGTCTAGGCATGAAACTAGCATACCTAGTTCACTTAAACTAGAGCTCTGATACCAACTTGTAACACCCTAAAATTTAGATAATAAATATAAGGGATTTCCGGAAAATGGGTAAATTTAAACTTAAAAATATAAGCCAACTAAAACCCTGAAATGCAAAGGAGTAGTTTGGACGATGCTTAAACATAGGAGTTTTGAGACATAATACATAACAACCTAATAATCTAGAATTATAGCACACTAGATTAATTCGGGTGTCACTATATCTCCAAAAAGTCTCTCATCTCGATCCCAAAAGCCCGACCTTCCCAAGCTCCTAAGCATGGTCGGCAACACGACGATCTAGACGCCTCTAGGTGGAACCTGTAATCCACAAACATGCAACATCAAGTGTTAGACAAAAGTCTAGTGAGATTTCGTGAAATGCGCATTTATAAGATTGTGACAAATAAACATAAAATAATGTTACCGGCTCCGTGTGATCTCAAATTACCACAATTCAATTCGTTAAGCGTTCCCACCTGAACATAATTATATAACCGAGAAGCATTTCTTTTGCAATAAAATACGGGGGAGACCCGTTGCCGTCGGGGTGACAAGAACACGGGAATGGAGTCACCCACGACGTTATCGGATAGCACCTCAAGTCCCGGTCCTAGTTCCCATGCCATAAAGACATCACAACCTCAAACCATCTCGTACCATGCCTTTAGTGCCTACTCTGTCGAGTTACACCTCAAGGACTTATGGGACCACATTGCATATCCGAACTAGACGAGTTACACCTTAAGGACCCCAATGTCCCCCATTGCCTACTCGCTAGTGATCCAATACGGCCAACAATAACAGGAACAATTAGTCCATAAGGTCTAAATCCTCGTGCACAAGGAGATAGACATCCAATAATTCCATACCATAGTAAAGGAAACATATAAAACAATTCATAGGAGTTATAGAACAAAGACAATCCTCGCATATCAATTACTTAGCATGTGAAACTCAACCTCATGAAGATACCAAATATTTACGACCGAGCATATGTATATATGCACATACATACGCACCTACTTATATTTTTGCATATATAATCATACATACATTTATACATATATATACATAACTATATCTATTCATACCCATACATATATACTTATACATACATATATAAATATGCATACATATATGTACATATATAACCACGAGCACAAATATATATATATATATAAACATACCCATATGTATATATTTATACGCACATACATAATAATGGGCACATATGTGTATATATATATATATATATATATGCATAACTACCTACACAAGAACACACAGTTATACATTAAAATGAACACAATGTGAATGTATACATGTATTCACCAAATCCCATCACTTAGTAAACCCTAGTCTCTTAGACAAGGTCATAATCTCATGAATCGACCCACATTTTGATAGAAGACATTATAGTTAAATAAGGTGAAGAAAAATGCTCACCAAAATAGGGTTTGTAGTGAGAAACCCCCAATTTCTTAAAAGAGTCCTAAATGACACAAGGAATCGAAATCAGTCACCTCATAAAAGCTATAAGGGTTCATTAATACTTTAGATTAAACAAATTACTTACCTAGGGTTTTGAAAGGAGAAACCCTAATAATGAGGAAACCCTAGTTTGTTGGAGAAATGAATACTCAAGCTTGAGATCTTCTTAATTGCTTGAAAAGGATAAGTTAAAACTCTAGATGTAACCCCAAACGATTACAACTAACAACTTTGATGGAAGGTTTAACAATGAAATGGATGAGGTAGGTGGAGACGACCAAGAAAGGAGAAGAAATCGGTCACATCAGCTGAGAATAAAAATGGCTTTTCAAAAGGATTCAGCGCTGCTTCTTATTTAAAGGCCCACCCCCGCCGGCGAATATGACACCGCGAGAGTGCCCCCGGCATACTCGCCGGGCACTCTCGCCTGAAGTGTACCGTAGGTTTTCGATGGAGCTGCAAGGGTTTCGGCGATATTGACTGGTGCGAGAGTGACCATGGCACTTCCGTCGTGGCACTCTCGCCTGAGGTGTACCGAGACCAAAACGGAAACTGCAGCGAGGGGGGTGGCGAATGTGACACATGGCGAGAGTGGCCATGTCACTTCCGCAGTGGCACTCTCGCCGTCCAAGTACCGAGAGCAATGGCGAGTACAACAATCACAAGAGGAGGAAATCAAATGGAGGAAGCTGCTGCGTGGGTCTGCACACTCCTAGTCCCAAACCCTTGATTAAATGAGAGGTGGTTTCATGCAACGTGGGGTGACTAACACATGCAAGTACACATGCATGCACACACACACCACACACACACACACACACACACACGACTCTTAACCAAGGAAATATTACTGTGTAGAGATGAAAATTCTAAACATGGGATTTCAAGATAAAGAGGAAATTTAACGAATACGGCTGGACGGGAAAACGGTAAGATGCATTTCACAAAATTCAGGGTGTTACAATCCTCCCCTCCTTGAAAAGGATTTCGTCCTCGAAATCTTGCCTTTGACGTAAAGAGAATAACGATTTAGCGATAAAGGCCTCAAAATACGATACTTTTACAAAAACTTACTCTCTTCTATGAGAGTGCCTTTAAGGCCTTAGCCTAGTTCAAACTCTAACTAGAACTTGACAAGTTTTATCCCACGTCCACATCGATATGCTACACTAATATTTCGAATGAAATTTGAACGAAACACCTTTCAGACACATGATCTCGATGGTCTCCCAACCTGAGGAGACTCATACTACCTCAATAAGGTTTACGATCCTATTGACCTCGATTGCTCAATTCTCGTTGATTCCCATAAATGAATTCACTCTTAAAGGTTTCTATTTAACCTCTATCGTATCGTCTGATACTCTCCCTTGTCCTTGAAACTACGATGGTCCTTGCACAAGTCAATCCGACCATAAACGACCATATTCATTTTAGTGCAGGGTATTCTTTACGTTGATGTCTTTACCCTACCGCTAGGGAACTCACACAAGAAATCTTGAACCGTTCACTCATTGGCCATTATCACCAGTGTACCATCATATAGTTTCCTCTACTATAATCATTTGAATAGGATAAATTCCACTTAAGATATACTTTGGGTATTCCAATAAATCTCGACATCTAAGAGATTTTACTACTTGAACCAGCAATTTCCACGAGAAAATGGCAGTAGGTATGCCCAATCATAACTTTCCTTAAAATGTACCACCGTAAAAGATTTGGCATCCCCTCGTCGAAATTCTTAACGACTAAAACTGTCTAATTCAGCACAACCTCCAATTCCATAATCCAAACGGCCATAAGGCGCACCATCCGAAAAGATTCTCAAAGTTTTCTTTAATTAACCATTCTAGTAACTGGTCATGTTCCCTCCCAGAACGTACCAATAGACCCCTGAGAAAGTTGATCATTCCCAACTCATCAATTATATAAACCTCATATTTCAACCAAACATCGTTCATTACAAAGCCATAAATCTTAACCATCGATACCAATTCACCAACATCTAATTTCCTTAAAGTTACCACATATATTGTAATCACTCCAGAGGGCTCAACGAAAGTACCCCAAGTAATCCAACGGTTCATGACTTCCAAAGGCCAAAAGTCGCGACCTATATATCACAAGATGAGTATGCAAAACGTTGGTACACCAACAAATACCCCATCCCTAGATTGCACCGAACTATCAATATGGAACCCTGAATTTCGAAACTAAATACAAGTTAATCTTCCGACAGCCTCAATTCTCAAGGACTCTTCTAGTTCTCAAATATCATACCTTCTACAAAAAAGGGTTTTAACTTTATGCTTCTAATGATTTCAAGGTTTTTCGAGTACAGGACCCAACAATCATGTCAATATGTAGTTTTAAAACATTTACTGAACATAAAATATTCATAATTATCTTACATGAACTTAAAAATTTACCACCACTATTAGATAGTCGTGACAGGTGGCCGCAAATGACATGCATATAGAGTCACAGGCAACGAAACTCGATCGTCCAAACTCAAGGGACATACATACAACCGAATGATGTCAAAATTCTCCCATCCCATGATGACATCACCTAAGATAAAATTCTCACAAAGTGTTACAAAATTATTAATAAATCTTAAATGTAGACCCGCGCAATACGACAAAATTATGATTTTCCAAAATTGCACCATTTAACCCCAAAATGTTGTTAGGTGGAGTTTCAATTAAAGCTTTGCATGAGAGCCAGTGAGATCGAGAGACCTCATGTATCTACAACTTTACCAAATCTTCGATATAGGTCAGATTACAAATCGAAATGCGCAATATAGCATGCTTGTGCCAAAACTTAAATCAAACCTTGCACCAATCATGATTTCAACATTTCTTACTTAGCAATAAAATGACACGAAACAAAATTTCTGACAAAATAATTCATGAATTTCAAAACATGGCTATACATGGCCGCACGTTGTGTACAAGTAATTTGACAAAGTGAAATAACTTAAGAAATAATTATTGTGCATTTATTTGGTCGAGACCCGCAGTCTTATAACCATGTTTGCCAAGTTCGCTAGCCACACTACTAACATCTGAATGTTCAAATTTCTTAAGGCGCTAATTGGCAACTAACTCGGTCAATCTTACAATCTCTTTCCTAAAATAATTGACGATTTAACAAGCCTATGGTTCAAACTTAACCACTATCTGAACCAACATGGTCAACTTAATGTAATCGCCATACACAACTGTCACTCTAGTGACAATCTACCAACATTAATTATTTCGATTATTCGCTAAGAATCCCCTATTTACTCCATCGATCATCACAACAGAGAAACTCAAGCAAACACATAACAAAGATCATACCTGTTAATTATTTAAAAGATTCACGGTTTGAAACGTACTACTACAATCACCAATTATCATAATAGCAATTTCAAGCACACTTACGTAACAATATATTCATAATAGCAGTAGCTAATTGAAATTATAAACATACTCCACATAAGAATTCTCATTACCACTTTCATAATTCACAATGACGTAATATTCGTTGACTCCGAAACGTCCCATCTTAGTGTTTCTACCCGATTTCCTCACATGTTCATCACCTAAAAGTCTCAGCTTAAGTCTAGGCATGAAACTAGCATACCTAGTTCACTTAAACTAGAGCTCTGATACCAACTTGTAACACCCTAAAATTTAGATAATAAATATAAGGGATTTCCGGAAAATGGGTAAATTTAAACTTAAAAATATAAGCCAACTAAAACCCTGAAATGCAATGGAGTAGTTTGGACGATGCTTAAACATAGGAGTTTTGAGACATAATACATAACAACCTAATAATCTAGAATTATAGCACACTAGATTAATCCGGGTGTCACTATATCTCCAAAAAGTCTCTCATCTCGATCCCAAAAGCCCGACCTTCCCCAGCTCCTAAGCATGGTCGGCAACACGACGATCTAGACGCCTCTAGGTGGAACCTGTAATCCACAAACATGCAACATCAAGTGTTAGACAAAAGTCTAGTGAGATTTCGTGAAATGCGCATTTATAAGATTGTGACAAATAAACATAAAATAATGTTACCGGCTCCGTGTGATCTCAAATTACCACAATTCAATTCGTTAAGCGTTCCCACCTGAACATAATTATATAACCGAGAAGCATTTCTTTTGCAATAAAATACGGGGGAGACCCGTTGCCGTCGGGGTGACAAGAACACGGGAATGGAGTCACCCACGACGTTATCGGATAGCACCTCAAGTCCCGGTCCTAGTTCCCATGCCATAAAGACATCACAACCTCAAACCATCTCGTACCATGCCTTTAGTGCCTACTCCGTCGAGTTACACCTCAAGGACTTATGGGACCACATTGCATATCCGAACTAGACGAGTTACACCTTAAGGACCCCAATGTCCCCCATTGCCTACTCGCTAGTGATCCAATACGGCCAACAATAACAGGAACAATTAGTCCATAAGGTCTAAATCCTCGTGCACAAGGAGATAGACATCCAATAATTCCATACCATAGTAAAGGAAACATATAAAACAATTCATAGGAGTTATAGAACAAAGACAATCCTCGCATATCAATTACTTAGCATGTGAAACTCAACCTCATGAAGATACCAAATATTTACGACCGAGCATATGTATATATGCACATACATACGCACCTACTTATATTTTTGCATATATAATCATACATACATTTATACATATATATACATAACTATATCTATTCATACCCATACATATATACTTATACATACATATATAAATATGCATACATATATGTACATATATAAACACGAGCACAAATATATATATATATAAACATACCCATATGTATATATTTATACGCACATACATAATAATGGGCACATATGTGTATATATATATATATGTGCATAACTACCTACACAAGAACACACGATTATACATTAAAATGAACACAATGTGAATGTATACATGTATTCACCAAATCCCATCACTTAGTAAACCCTAGTCTCTTAGACAAGGTCATAATCTCATGAATCGACCCACATTTTGATAGAAGACATTATAGTTAAATAAGGTGAAGAAAAATGCTCACCAAAATAGGGTTTGTAGTGAGAAAACCCCAATTTCTTAAAAGAGTCCTAAATGACACAAGGAATCGAAATCAGTCACCTCATAAAAGCTATAAGGGTTCATTAATACTTTAGATTAAACAAATTACTTACCTAGGGTTTTGAAAGGAGAAACCCTAATAATGAGGAAACCCTAGTTTGTTGGAGAAATGAATACTCAAGCTTGAGATCTTCTTAATTGCTTGAAAAGGATAAGTTAAAACTCTAGATGTAACCCCAAACGATTACAACTAACAACTTTGATGGAAGGTTTAACAATGAAATGGATGAGGTAGGTGGAGACGACCAAGAAAGGAGAAGAAATCGGGCACAACAGCTGAGAATAAAAATGGCTTTTCAAAAGGATTCAGCGATGCTTCTTATTTAAAGGCCCACCCCCGTCGGCGAATATGACACCGCGAGAGTGCCCCCGGCATACTCGCCGGGCACTCTCGCCTGAAGTGTACCGTAGGTTTTCGATGGAGCTGCAAGGGTTTCGGCGATATTGACTGGTGCGAGAGTGACCATGGCACTTCCGCCGTGGCACTCTCGCCTGAGGTGTACCGAGACCAAAACGGAAACTGCAGCGAGGGGGGTGGCGAATGTGACACATGGCGAGAGTGGCCATGTCACTTCCGCAGTGGCACTCTCGCCGTCCAAGTACCGAGAGCAATGGCGAGTACAACAATCACAAGAGGAGGAAATCAAATGGAGGAAGCTGCTGCGTGGGTCTGCACACTCCTAGTCCGAAACCCTTGATTAAATGAGAGGTGGTTTCATGCAACGTGGGGTGACTAACACATGCAAGTACACATGCATGCACACACACACCACCACACACACGACTCTTAACCAAGGAAATATTACTGTGTAGAGATGAAAATTCTAAACATGGGATTTCAAGATAAAGAGGAAATTTAACGAATACGGCTGGACGGGAAAACGGTAAGATGCATTTCACAAAATTCAGGGTGTTACAAGGTGTGTTAGAGTCTTGGATCGTTCAGAAATAACATCAGTTTTACATATACGTATAAGAAACCGTTTAGAGTCGAAGGGATAACACGCATCCTAAAATAGTTGAGTTCTAGCACCATTGTAGGGTTTGACACACTCGTTTGTCTTTCTAACTGGGGGTATTGTCTAGCCTTTATTTGAGGACTCTAAAGTTCCATTCAAACTAGACACTAACCATCAATTACACACACACACACACACACATATATATATATATATATATATATATATTTATAGAGGGAGGTTCAAGGAAAACCTCAAAAAAACGAAAAACTAAGAAACACCCTGATAGCCTTTCATCTGGACGGTATGCACCTGTTATACATATACATATACATATATATATATATAGATATAGGGAGAGGGGGGAGGGAGAAAGAGAGAGAGTGGAAAATATTCTCTCTCCCTCTCCATAGAGGCTCTCATGTAAAGAATCAAATGTTTTCCACACATTTTAACAAATAATTTCAAGTGTCATAATCGAAACACAAGTTATAGTGATCAAATAAATGAATTTAGGAGAGAATCAAATGTTTTCCACACATTTTAACAAATAATTTCAAGTGTCCTAATCGAAACACTAAGTTATAGTGATCAAATAAATGAATTTTGTCTTATAATAATATTGACTTAACCTAATAATATTCTACCTAAACAAAACAATAATAAACTCAAACCATAATAAAAAATTTATTGCATTTTTCATTATCTTCTATTTAGTATAACAATTGACCTTTTTATCCCAACTAATTTTAACAAATATTCAATTACACATACTTCACATCGATTTTACCCAAGTAACAAATTTGCAGCGTATGCAACATACGTTGATTTTGATGCGGCATTTTTTTACATAATCAAGAAATCCAAAATAACTTGATAAAATCCGGTCACAATGAATGAAACTTTAAAAAAAAAATCCAAGTATCTATTTATTACACTAATTAAAAAAAATACTTGCCTTTGAATATTTATTACACTAATTAAGACATATCATTGCATTTTTAGGTATTTCCAATTGTGAAGTAGTGACAAGATATGAAGAAATCATAATGAAAGAGACAATACTAAGAAAAAAAAATTGAGAAACAAAATTCATGTTATCATGTTATATCTTTTGATAGCTGCATATATGGTTTAGCAATGAAAAGTATAAATCTTTATTCTGAAAAAGGAAAGGAAGCAAGGGACATTACTATATTATATTACATAGAGTGTGTGATAAGATAATGGGAATGGTATGTTTGAAAAGGACATATAAGGTAGCAAAATCTCCCAAAAGAAGCTAGTGATACTACTAGCTAGTAAATAAGGTAGCGTTTATAATACTATTTTATGGATTATGATTGGAATTGGAATTGGAATTGTCATTGGGGTTGGGGTTGGAGTTGGAATTGGAGTTGGGATTGGAATTGGGGATGGGGTACTTGATGGCGTTAAGGCGAATCTTACGGAGAGCAGCTTGACCTAGATCGACGCCGCAAATATCAGAGAGTCGAACAAGATAAAGCAAGACGTCTGAAAGCTCTTCACCGAGGTGCACCTTCTCTTGTTCTTTCCAATCAGACAATCCTTTTGCCACCTCTCCTTTCCATTGAAATATCTCTGACAATTCCCCAACTTCTCCCACCTGTTAATAATCGAAACTTTAGTGTCAGTGTCTCTATTTTCACCCTACTTCGTAAAGGATCTAATAGGTTGGGTAGCTTTTGCTTTTTTTTATTACACTACTAATCAAAAACACAAAGGCAAATCGGCAATGTGTTATGTTCTCTACAAATTAAAAATTAAATTATTTTTAGGGTTTAATAATAATAACTATGCTAATACTTTTTAGTTATATGTTATAATCCGGTTAAATGTTATGTCCTTTTCAAAACTTTTTGACACAAAACGGTATTTTTAGGGTTGGATAAGCTCGGTCGGTCCATATCTCTTTTATTTTCTATTTTTTTCAGAATTTGTTTTATAAACTCAAAATAAAGAAAGCAATCATCTCTACTATATTATAAAATAATTACCTCATGTTATTAAAAAAATTAATTTAAATTTCACTTACCAATGTAGAAATTTAAAAAAAAAACCGTGATTATTCCGATAAATCTAACTAATAACAAATTTAAATATTTAATAAACGCTCATTAATAGGGTAAAATACTACATAACCTTTGAATTTTCCATTTTAATAAAGAATTAAATTAAATTACTCATTATGTTTTACAGGTTTTTTCAATTTCATCTTATGAAAATGATATTTTAGGTAATTAATTAATAAATGTTCAAGACAACGTGATAACAATATAAGATTAAAAAGTTTGTGGCTCGAAATATATTTATATATCATTTTTATTTTATTAATTCAAAAAGGTATACAAAAACAACCATTAGTCATCGGTTCTTAATCAGTTTAACTGTTCAGAATAAATTAGAGTAAACAAATCCTTTAAAATTATATTCTAGAGAATTTTTGTTTCAGTAAATTATTCAAAACTTTATTTAAAATAGAGAAAATATGAGAGGGAGTGAAATTCTCAAAGTTTAAAAAACTCTTTAAAAATGATTATAAAAAAAGTTATTATATTTTCACCAATAAAAACATTGATTTTAAATATTTAAAAGATAAAAATAATATTTTAGAACATAAGAATCTTCAAAATAAATATTCAAAATAGCTATTTTAGAGATTCTTCCCCAACATATCTTCCAAACCTTTTATAGAAATGGATAAACTAGGAGATAAAGATGATTCTATAAATATAAAAATGATTTTAAAAAAGAAAACAAATGATTTTTATCTTTTGATTAATGATAATTTTTAAATTAAGTGATATGAGAAAGAATTAATATTTTATAAATATTATAATCTTTAAAATAAATAAAGTTAGAAAAAGTTTTAAAAAATTCTATTGAGAATCTAATGCTTTTGATGCTTAAATAAGAGATTTTTTTAAAATGGAATTTTTTTAGTAGTAAGAATATGTTAAAAGTGCTCTTTTTCTCATATCGAGTATTATTGGCCAACACCGTCTCCAAGAGAGTGGGTTTTATTTTTTATTCTAATTGTTATTTACCATGAAGGAGAGGACTATAAAATCAAGTCAAGCTACCAACCCCCCTTGGTGGGGTTCTTTTTAGTAAATCCATTAATTTTTTTAATCTTTATTTTAAATATTTAATTTTTATTTAAACAAGCTCCACTTTTAGATAAAAAATTGTTACACAATTAATAATCACATTAATTTTCTAGACTTAACTCTTGACCTTAATTTGGTGAGAAGCTCTAATAGCATCTCTAACAGATTTTCTATTTTGGAGAAAAAAAACATTGATTATATATCAAAATATTCCATTCTTTATTAAAATATTATTTCTCTCTTTACATATTTATTTTTCCTCTCACTTGGTAATCATTTTTGGAGTGATCTCCATATTCGGAGAAAACCCCATTCTCTCTCCTATTTTCTTCATTTTGTAGATAGTTTTGAGGAAGCTCTTGGAGCAAAAGTAGTGCCCAAAATCCTCATATTCTCCAAAATGGGGAAGGTGTTGGAAATGCTCTAATTCATTTAGTTCTTCCTATTTTGGAGTATCATGTTTAAATTATAACAACTATTTAACATACTATAGTAAATTATGGTGCGATTAGTAATATACAGTTGGATAAATAATTCAAGTGCCGGGTTCAGGTATATAAATAAAAATGTGAAGGAAAGGAAATAAAAACGAGAATGAATTTTCATTCCGTTAAAATTCTGTTATATTATATAAAATCAAATAGTTGGACCATAAATTGAATATTTGAACATAAAATAAAACCAGAAATAACAATAAGCATGCATAATATGAACTAAAGTATTTACAATTTATAAGCAGATCCATTGCAATGAAATCGTCAGAAAATATATTATTTTGATTCTATGTTAGTTTACGAATATTTAAATCAATCTTGTGAATCATATCCTATAAACAATATCAGCAAACAAAATCACTTCAAATCTGAATCTTCCTTTTAAAACGTCAATGAGATAGTAACAAAAACACAAAAATATCGCAAAACCAAAATCTAATACGATCGTAATTTTTCAGAATAATTTTACAACGATCTTAAGAGAAATTAAAATAACAAGTAAGTTGAAATCATAAATTTACCAGATATACTAACAGAAATTGATGCACCGACGATTTGAAAATACTCCGTTTGTTTGAAATATCATATGAATCGGTTACATTTTTCTATAATCGGGATGGTAAATCAAAGGTCAGCATCAACAGAAATCAGAAATTATGTAATGTTTCAAGATAAAACCGAAAAATCGACTAAAATTTGTGATTTGTAGGAGATCTACATGATGAATTGATGATCACACATCGATCAAAATTCAAAACCTGTTGGCCAGATAATCACATATTGTTCAAAGCATGATCGTCGGAAAACAACATAATCATGTACTGTTTAAAACACGGTCGCCGGAAAATCTATATACACGACTCAAAATATTACGCACGTTTCAGAAACTGAAAACGAAGAGCAACGAGAAACACGGAGAGAGAAACAAGGCGTGTAGAATTACCAGAGCCAATAGCAGATTTCTAGGGCTATGATGTCGTTCCCAATCTCGTTCTACAGCGAAATCATGCATTTTCTGCTTCAATAGTTTCAGCGTCACTGTCATATCTCCTTCCGGAACCTCCGTCATCTCTGCGAAAACTGAAATCAGTAATCGAAGGCGTTACAGAAACCAGAGGAAATCGGGAGAATATATATATCTGTAGCAGAAATCTCACTCTCTCTCTCTCTCTCTCTCTCTCTATATATATATATATATATATATATATATATATAGAGATAATAAATTGTAACCGCTAAATGTGTGTAATCCGTGTAACCCGTCGATTTCATAGGTTTTTTTGATGAATTTTTTTATGAAATTGTTTATTTTGACGAAAGTAGTTCATATCATTCATTTCTTGATGAATTTTTTTATGAAATTTGTAGTTTCATAGGTAAAATCGAAAATATATGAAAAGTTTCATAAAAATGAAAAAAACCTATGAAACTATAAATTTCATAAAAAAATTTCATCAAGAAATGAATGATATGAAACAATTTCATCAAAATAAACAATTTCATAAAAAAAATTCATCAAAAAAACCTATGAAATCGACGGGTTACACAGGTTACACACATTTAGCGGTTACAATTTATTAGGACTATATATATATATAGAGAGAGAGAGAGTCGGGTTCAAACGAGAATGATATCTATTTATAAAATAAGAGAATAATTTTGGGACAACCATTTTACTAAATAATACCTTAAATAAAACTTCCTTAAAAATCACCAAAAGGGCATCTGTGTCATTTGTTGTATCGATTTTATATGAAAACTAATTTATTTTTATATAGATTATGTAATAAATTTAATCAAGGTATTCATTCATTTTTTTATAATTTTGTATTTTAAGCATGATTACTTATTTATTTGTTTATTATTTTTTACAACATTAAAATAAGTGTGATTTAGTTTTTCATTTTAAATAGTTATTTTTATTAGATTAGGTTATTTAATAATTTTTTACAATTTTCGTCAAAAATCACTTATGATATTCACAATTAATTCATGGTGAATCACATTTGATATTCACAATTAATTTTAAATCACATGTGACTAGAAAAACAGTTTGAAAATCATTGTGAATCACATGTGATTTTGATAAAAAAATTCTGAATTATGTTTTGAATCACATATGATTTTATTTTAAATAGTTATTTTTATTATATTAGGTTATTTAATAATTTTTTACAATTTTCGTTAAAAATCACTTCAGACATTCACAATTAATTCATGGTGAATCACATTTGATATCCACAATTAATTTTAAATCATATGTGACTAGAAAAACAGTTTGAAAATCATTGTGAATCACATGTGATTTTGATGAAAAATTCTGAATTATGTTTTGAATCACATATGATTTTATACATTTTAAATGTATTTTGCTACATATCATATATGATTATGTTTTTATTATTTTTCTTTTTCAATATTGAAGTTGGATCATTGTTTTCATTTTTAAAATCATATATGATTAGTAAAACATTTAAAAAATAATAATCACAAATCACATTTGATTTTAAATATTACTTTAAATTAAAATAATTATTTATTTATAAAGAAAATTAAATATGCTTATTTTAAGTGAAATAAATATAGGATATTTTATTAATAAAAATTAAATCATATTAAATTTACAAATATGGTAAAAATAACTTATCAAATAAATACCTAAAATTATTTTTATACCCTTATTTAGTTATTGTTAGAATTAATTAATTAAGGTATTATTTAATGAAATGATTGTCTTACAATTATTCTCTTATTCTTTTAAATAGATAGCATATACATACATAGAGGCGGGTTCAAACGAGGAGCGTACCAATTTAAGAGAACGTGAGGAGCAATTGACAGTTATGAATCACATGTGATTGGCAGTTGTGGATCACATGTGATTCACAACTGATCTGGAGGAGCAATTGACAGTTATGAATCACATATGATTAACAGTTGTGAATCATTAATGATCCGCGACTTGCCACCTCGCGCCACGCCTCGCGCCACTTTTGCGCGAATTTTTGAGTTAAATCCGATTTTTTAGGGTTGTAAATCATATGTGATCAGAAGCATGGGAGTGCTCCTCACGTTCTCTTAAATTGATGCGCTCCTCGTTTGAACCTTCCTCTACATACATATATATATATATATAGGGAGACTAATTTGAAACCCATGAAAAGGTTGAAACCTATGCAATCCTCATCTCAACTGTTGATCTAACTAAATCATCTTCTAAAATTAAGCTTAGGCAGGTTCAAACGAGAAGCTAAACCGTATGCAAGAATGCAAAAAGTGTGATATCATATATGATACACAAGCTTAATCATATATGATTAAACACATGTTACATTGACATTTGGCAATACACAGACGTTTAATCATATATGATTAAACACACCTACACAGACATTTAATCATATATCATATCACAATTCTCGCATTCTCGCATAATGTTTAACTTCTCGCATGATCATTTCCTCCCCCCCTCTCTCTCTCTCTCTCTCTCTCTCTCTATATATATATATATATATATATATATATATATAATGGTAATATTGAGAAAGAATCATCTTCTTTTATAGCGCATATTTTCCTTACTTGCTTTTTTATTTCTTCGTATGTTCTATTTCCAATTACTAGTGTTATGTGTCGCGCGTTGCGCGACGACGATAAATTCTTTAGAAATATTAAAGTTAAATGGGTCGATTATCTCATATTATATATTAAACTAATAAGAATATATATTGCACTTGATATGAAATTACCTCGGTATTCTTAGTTGTTCTTTTAATATATCATTAAATGATAATTTACGTATATACCAATCTTTTTTATATCAAACTTTGTAATGCCTTAAATTGATAAAAGAAATGTGAGACTATTGATTATAATGATCAAAATATTTATGTCATAAATATATCAATTTAATCCCCTACATATATTTTTATAAAATATTTATACTCACCAAACAGACACGGTATTATTACCTAATTTTGTATATATAATTGTGGATGTTTTTATAATTCTATTACGTTTGTTGTATAATACTCGTTTGCAACTTTTCCAACATACATTGCGTAACTGCAGTCACCAAATAATTTTTTCATAATTTGTTTTCTTCCTAAAGAATAATGAAAAAAGGTTTTAATCCTTTTATATATGATCAAGATATATTGTATGCTAAAGAAAATGACTGAAACTCATGTAATTGATCATTTAGTACATTTATTGGTTTTTAAATAATAATAATAAGGAGTGTTATGCAAATAATAATAACCCATAATGATCATTTAATAATATTAGAAAATATATAGTGAGTTTTTAATATACATACAAAATTGTTATGAAATTGTTATGGTGCCCTATTTTTCTAACAACTAAGCTTCTCAACTTCCCCATTCAATAAAAAACAACTTCACTCCATCCAAAGAATAGACAAAACCAAAGTCGTGCAATTGAGTCATTATATCTGCAAGTATAAACATGATATACAAAAGTAACTAAGAACTACAACATCAAATATAATTTATTCTCTTGCAAAGGTCTTTGCTTCGACTTTGTAATTTGGATCCATTTAGATTTTTCACATGCACCTAAGAGATATAACTATGCATCAATGTATAAGGGCAATATAATAATAGATAACGATATCTACAATCCATTAGTAGGATAACTCCATGGTATTAATAAACATGCTCACTTTATCATAATTCTACAACTTCAAAATTAAAGCATAACTCCATAATAAAAAGCAATTCCATGTTTTAAAAACTCAAATAATTAATTCAACATTTGATAAAAAAAAAGTAGACATAAACTTGCACAAAGAGTAAAATCTATTGAAGAAATGTTTCATTTATACTTTAAATGAAACGAATAGATTATAACATTGTGATTTGTACTTGCATACTCCTTTATATACATATCAACAACTTTAATCAATCACATTGAAAGAGTACATAACAAAAAGATTACATGAACCTGTTTCCCATTGAAAAAATCACACTTTCCTTGAAGAAGATAATGGTTACATACATGCTTGAGATGTTGATTGAAGGTATTCTTCTTCCTGATTATGAATTCTTTGAATCACATGCTTCACAATTCACTTCTTCCAGTTCTATTTCTCAAGTACCTCTTGCCCTCCTCTTTATATATACCAGCTGAATTTCAAGAGTTTCAATCTTGAAAAGTAAGAATTAAAAAGGATTTAAAGGAAAGAGAAAATGAATAGTCATAGGTTAAACCCATGAATTAGCAATAAAAAAAGATCAATGTAATAACGAAGAGTTTGAGAAAATTCATAGCCTCAATTCCTACTATATTGTACACCATTGGATGTGGTTTGCTTCTTAGTAATAATAGATATTTTTTAGGATGAACTCCTAGACATCATAATTTATCACAAATTGATGATGTCAATAGAATTTTTTGAAGTAGAACGCAATTATCATTCATGTATAAATGGTTAATGTCAACAGAGCTTAAGTTTGAAAAAAAAAATTATCAGATCACATAATCACAAAATATTTAAATTCCATTTGAATTAATGTGATTTAAACATAAACATAATTGTGTTATGATAACAACAAATCTAACAATATGCAAAAAACATATGTAATAACACATCACATTTTTTATACATACCTGATTAAAATCTTTCATGTCCTCTTTAACTTTCATCTTCTTCACCCCTCACCAAAATAATTTCTAGGATTTTATTTTATTTTTTGTTGAAATCATAGACATCATAAATTATCACAATATTGACAAATGTCTTTAGAATTTTTTTCTTGAAGTAGTCAAGATATAACGCAATTATCAACCACGTATAAAAGGTTAATGTCGATGGAACTTAAACTTAAAAAAATTATTAGATCATGTAATCACAAAATATCAAAATTTTATTTGAATCTATATGATTCAAATGTAAACACAATTGTCTTATGATAACAACAAATCCAACAATATGCGAGAGAAAAAAAATATAATAACAAATCACATCTTTTGGAGAATAGAATTTATACATACCTATTTAAATTCTTCAATCTCTTCTTCAACTTTCATTTTCTTCATCTTCCACCAAAGGAATTTCTAGGTTTTTTTTTTGCAACTTGTGAAAAACAAATTTCATTTAAAAAATTAAGACAAAGTAAATGAAGAAGAAAATCAAGAGTTGGGGGTTAAATTTGAGCATGCAAAATTACAAAGAAATCCATGTTAATATGAATTACACATTTTCTATATAGGGGCATAATAGTCTTTTACATATTAAACATTTAAAAAAGTCAAAAAATTGAGAAAAAAGATAGAAGAGATTCTAAGCCTTAGAGGGTGCCACCTCATTCTTCTTTGGTTTTGCTTTTATATATATATATAGATATAAATATAGATATAGATATAGATATAGATATAGATTTAATGGATTTAATTCAAGTATTAACAAACAACACCCTCCCACTATTCACATACTCACTTCAACCCTTTATACCTTTTTTTGTGAGAAGTTGACTCAAATAGTCATTGTATAAACTTAAATTGGTCTCCTAATCATTCATCTTTCGGATTGACTAAAATATCACTACGTCCCCAGCGACGTTAACAAAACAACTGAGTCGAGAGGAGCTCGGACTCAACGCCGTTAGGTTAAACTCAAATTTGATTCAATACTTTGATGAATCTTGCTAATGTAGGATTGAGTTTGATTCAACGGCTCAAAAAGGCAAGCTTGATTCAAAAACTCTTATTGCTCAAAGTTGAAAACTCGATCCAAGCAGAAACTAAAAGTCTGTTTGGTTCCCAAGATTCCAATGAAATCTGAAAGAATTAGAATGGATAATTTTGTTGATCAAATGTATTACATTGTATGGTTTACACATGGAATAAAATTGAATTTCATATAGTCCATCATTCACGGTTTCATTATTCCATTGCATATTCGATGGAATTAAATTTCTTTCTACCTATTTCAGGAAGACAATACTATTCAGAAAGAAATTTAGGGGTTGTTTGTTTACCTCTTAATACTTCCATTAAGAGGCAACCTCTGAATCGCTAAGAGGCGAATCTTGTTTAGCAAAAAAAAAACTTCCTCTTAATGGTTGTAAAACCCTGTGAATGATTTTGTATCTTGGGTCTCCCTTAACCATTCAGCGTCATAATTTCATTCCAAACAATTACCAAAGAACCATATTTTATTTTAGACTATATCATAAGAGTTTCTTAATCATTCTGACCGCTTAATCATCATGCACCAAACCATTCAGCAACTACCAAACATCCCGCTAGCCCTCACCGCCATCATTACAACCGTACGTTGCCATTGTCGTCGTTGTAACCATCACTAGTACACTACCACTAAGACCGTCCGCATCGGCCCCCCTGGGTTCGCCCGGGTTGGCCTGGGTTGATGTTGCACACCATCGCAGCAAATGGGGTTGGCCCGGGTTGGGGTCCTCCCGGGTTGGACAACCCGGCTGGGTTGAGATTTAAAACAAAATTTTAATTTTTTTTTTTAAAAATATATCCGTTGGAAATAGACGTTGGGTATTTTTTTTATTTTTTTATTTTTTATTTTTATCCTATAAATACTAATATACTTCCTACTTATTTTTTCACACACTTCATTCTACTCTCAATCTCTCTACAAATTTACTCTCAATCTCTCCCATCTTCCCCACTTCATTCTACTCTCTCAATATTATTTCTTTCTTCAAAAAAATCATAATGGATAAAGAAACACAAGGGTTCACAACACCACGACGAGGTTCCAAATCGCGAGGCACGAGCTCGCAACCGTCCCCGACGGAAAATATTTTCAATCTTACACCACCACCATCAACCTACCATGGAAGCATACAACAATACCCTATGTATTCACCCAACACCCTCCCGGTTGGGTTCCAACAATTTAATTCGGGTGGATTCCAACAATTTAATTCGGGTGGATTCCAACAATTTAATCAAGGCGGCTTTCAACCATTTATGCAAGGTGGCTTTCCACAATATAATCAAGGTGGGCAATTCCAACATCTACTACAACAAGAAACATATTCGGAGGACGTTGAGGTCGATGAAACGGTTCCCGAAACCCCACCCGATTTGGTTCCCGAAACACAACTCGATGCGGGAACCACGACACAACGGAAAAAGAAATTTGCAAATAGAACGAAAGCGGTTTCGTGGACTTCCGAAGAAGAGGTTTTATTGGCAAATGCATGGCTTCACGTCTCCGAAGATAGCATCGTTGGAAACTCACAAAAATCGGGTATATATATTTATTAATGTATTTATCTTTATTATATATACGTATTCATATATATATTTATTAATGTGTTTATCTTTATTATATATACGTATTCATATATATATTTATTAATGTGTTTATCTTTATTATATATACGTATTCATATATATATTTATTTTTGTAGGAGATTTTTGGGGGAAAATACTCAATTATTTCAACTCAAGTCGCCAACATCAACGCAATAGAGACCAAGTACAATCCAAATGGGGTGACATGAACAAAAAAATGATGAAGTTTAACGGGATCTACAATAATCTAATAGCCCAATATAAATCCGGATGGGGTGACGCGGACTTCATGGAGAGGGCACACACGATGTATCGGGCAGATAATAAGCAAAAGCCTTTCTCCCACGAGACGGCTTGGAGAATTGTGAAAGACCACCCTAAGTGGAAGATCGTACATTCCATGGACGATAACCCGAGGCCCTCAAAACGGAGCAAGTCCACGTCGGATTCAAACCCAAACACGACGTCTTCTGACGCACGTGTTCGGTTCAACCTTAATGAAGAAAGCCATGAGGAGGAGGATGTCTTCGTACAAGAACCGACACGACCGACGGGGAGAGATAAAGGTAAACGTGCCGCGTCATCCTCCACAAAGACGGCGGAAAAGGACGAGGCGTTGAAGAATCTTATGGCGTATGTCGAGAATATAAACGTTGAAAATAAAAAAGACTAACCGTGGAGGAGGAAATGTTGAAAACCGCGAGGGACAAAGCCGAGGCGACAAAGACAAAAGCGGAAGCGGCAAAGACAAAAGCGGAAGCTTTGAAACAAAGAGAAATGCGGAAAGATCTCAAGTTTTACATCAGTCCACATGATCATCTCACGGGTAACGAGTTAAATGCGGTTTTAGCCCACAAAGAGTTGCTTCGACAACTATATGGTTGGTGAAATTTGTAGTTTTTTAATTTGAAATTATGTATTTTTTTATGTTTTTAATTTGGTTAAAATTGTAGTTTCAATTTATGAAATATTTTATTAATTGTTTTATCTTATATTAAATTATAAATTATTTATAAAATTTAAATTATTTAAATTAATATACTTGTAAACAAAAATAAAAATAAAAATAAAAATAAATAAAAGATGGGATGATGGTGTGGGATGGATGTGGGGGTTTGTGGATTAGAATGGGTTGGAAGGGAAAAATGATGTGGCGCTGATGTGGCAGTGAAAAAGTATGGGTTAGAATGAGATGGATGCTAATAGTCTAATTAACATTATCATCAATATAAATCAAAATTTATCCAAAGTAGCAGCAATTCTCGAGGCGAGCCGGCTGGTCAAAGAGTTTCACGTTTTGATGTTTGGCGGCAAAAAAGAGGTATGGTAGAAAAGTATGGCCAATAAATGGGGGATGGGGATACCCACACGTTTTGTGCATATTTTTCTTATTAATTGGGAATAGGGAGGTCTTCAGTTGACTGGGCAACTAGGACTGTTTGATTGATTTTTGTTAATTCCTCTGAATAAAAAGTTGTTTATTTACGTTAATTCGTCTATTTTTTTGTTGGGAACGGTTTTTTTTATAGTGCTTTTTAAATGGAACATACGGATTTGAACAAAACTTGGATTTCTACATAAAGTTTTGTGCTAAAAACTTACTGAATAAGCCACTTTCTATATCATTAAGGCACTACCAAACAGTTATATATGGTTGACCGAATAAGTTACGAGTCTTATTAAACTTAGGGGTGTTACAGAAGGAGACAAAAGAACTATTTTACTAGTGAACCATGGTTATTCTAAAACTTGTAAACGCTTGAAAAACTTGATATGGATGTTGGGTCATCTATAATTTGAAGATGACTTCTCTATCTCCTTTTGGTCTTCAATTTACATCATTTCTTAGATAAAGAAATTGTTCTTTGTAATAGCTTAGATAAAGAAATTGGGCAAATAGGATATCCCACCACATTCCCCAGTGCCTTAACCAATACGCCACAACCCATGTGGTTGACATTTTGGAGCCATCCGGAAAGTGCAGTCATCCGGACAGTAGGAGTTATCCGGAAAGTAGTGTTGTCCGGATTTTGTGTTGTCCAGAAAGTAGTGTTGTCCGGATTGTGTGTTGTCCGGAATGTAGTATCGTCCGGAAAGTTGTGTGTCCGGAAAGATGAGTGCTCAGCTTATGTTTTGTCCATTCATTCAGGAAAAGTCGTTTGGAAATCGGGAACAGATTAGAAAGAGAAGTAAGAGCACTAGGTGAGTTTTCTAACTAAAATACGTGATTTTGACGTGTTTTCTAAAGCGAGTACATGATGAGAAATGCCATGTTTTATTTTATGTTTTTAATTGCATGAAAGATGTTAATGTTTTTATATGAGATGTATGCATACATTGTGTAGACGTAAATTGGCTAAGTCGGGGGGAGGTTCCGCCAGTACTCACGCCGGGGGGAGGTTCCGTTTATGCCATGGGAAGTGTGACCCAATAAGGCAGCGTGATACTGACTCGTTGTCACTCTCGAGTGACTTCAGGGTGCCATTTACGGGAGCGGATTATATCCGTGAAAGATTTTAAATGTACAGCTATGTGAAAGTTTATTATTGAAAGTTTTACATATGAAAGTTATGAAAAGTTTTTAAATGATTTTGAGAACTGTCAGGAGGGACTCACTAGACCTCATGGTCTAACCCTCGCATTTTCCAAACTAAACTTTTTCAGGTGAGCTGATAGTAGAAGGCTCCGGTAAGTGAGCAAGCGCGGGATAGAGCACATGTACAGATAGAGGCAGTGCCACTCATACTTTTAGTGGTAGTTATTCTCAGTTGTGTATAGGTTGTTTCCGTCAACCTAAATTTTGAGACTTATGTAAGAAATTTTGGGACCCATTTTCGGGATGCTTTGATTTATATGAAATGCATGCTTTATTTTAGACTGGGTCGCTACAATTGGTATCAGAGCCATAGTTTAAGGGATTTAGGTGACCGGACGGGCCTAAAATTAAACTTTGGAGTAGAGATCACAACTGAGAATCAGAAAATGCGTTAGGAAGGCACTATTATTGATATAAGAAATGCGTTAGGAGGACACTATAGTGGAAATAGGACTAATAGGGTACCGAGGACGGTCATGTAAGGTAAGTTTGGGATTACACCTGGCTAGTGTAATTGTGAATTTACAGGTACATGTATGTGCTTGATCTGCCTTATTATTCCGAAGTTGTAGTCTGAAGCTAGTCAGGTGTCATGTTCCAGTACTCTAGAATGTCAGCAAGATTCCTGAGGGGTAGATTGAGACCCATTGTTGGGAAAGTATCATGAGAGAGCGTTCATGATGTGATGTATGTATACATCGTAGAGAAGAAATGTTGTTTAGAATGTTATGAGTCGCCTAGAGGTAGATCTTCGTGGATTCGAAGAGGTTGAACGATTGATTGTGAGTAAGACTCCTGTTCCTGGAGAGTCCCAGTTCTAGAAATCGTGGGATAGATCAGTTCGGATAGTAAGGAAGGACAGTGTCGAGATCTTGAAAGCGTCAATCCAAGAGCGAGCAGGGGATTAGAGCCCTGACTCTTTAGTCGAGTTGTTCAGTGGCAGGATCATTGAAGAGAGATTTCTGTAGAATACTGAAAGCGTGTAGAAGTATAATATGAGATAAATTGGTCAAGACGAAAGTAATATGAAATGGTTGAGTAAGTGGACCGTTGAATGTATGTATAGCAAGTTGTTGCAAGACCGAGGGGGCGACCGCTGGTCGAAAGTAGAGTGTCAATGATAAGTTGCGTGAGTAAAGCGATTGACCTTGTTTGAGTGAGTAACCTTCAATTACAAGTAGAGTTTCATGCATTGAGATCGTATATGTGCATATGAGATTTTTCATAAGTAAAGTAAATGTGTAAATATCAAATTTGATCGGATATGAGTCGGCGTGTGCAAAGCGTATGTTTAAAGAAAAATGCAAATCCATTTACATCGCACAATGAAGTCTTGAGGATTACGATTTACAAAATATTCCACTCTTTTCATTATAAGTTAAATTGTTGTAAAAGTCAAGAAGACGTTTGAATGCAAAACTTTTATGACCAAGATAAGTATTGACATGTTGAAGTTATATAAATGAATGTGAGAACCGACTGGTTTACTTCGTGTCGGTAAGTCCTTTCAAAATTTTGTCGTATGAAAAGATTTTCATCCAATATTTATTTCTATCGTAACAACATATTTTGGTTGAGTAAGATTAAGTTTTACGGAAGGTTGCATGCAACGATTCTCGAGATCGTGGTGCAGGGCATTGAAGGGGTCGTGTGTACCCAAGTTGTTTCCAAGTGTTGTTTCTTTAAAATGATCAAAAGTGTGATGATTTATTTATCGCGTTGTCATGCATGAAGGCTATAAACTCACTAGGTCGTAGAGTACTACGTTTTAAGCTAAGGAAGAACTCCTAGAGTGGAGAGGTGTTGGACAGATCAGGGAAGAATGTTTGTAGTTTTGGTACTTGTACTCAAGAGGAGAGATGAGCAGTGGAAGAGTCAGAAGTGGACTTTAGTGTCAGTTGTATGAGGGTCTGTACCCTCGTGCGGTGACTGGAAATACAGTTGCCGAGGGACGGTTGTGTTCAGGGGAAGGACTAGAAGTCAGCAAGGTATTGGTATTAGCAACTCGTTATGAGTAGTGTGGTGAAGTAGGAATGAAATATCCTCGAAGTCGAATAAGAGTTTTAAAGTAATCTTGTAATGTTGACGTTACATAAGCAAGTTTTGAAATGAGGGCGTCGGAAAAATGAAGTTGATTATGGTATGATGAAGGATTAGGTTCAGTAAGGAACCCAGGTTAAAGAATAAGTTAAGAAAGTATCAACAGGTTGACTAATGATGTTGAAGTCGGCAGCTGTGTGAGGTGGCTGAGGCCAGGACTTGAACCAGAAGGTTGAAAGTTGAGGGAGCACCTTGTAGGGGTGTTAAGATGGTGAAAGACTGCTGTTTTAGATAAGCGTTTTACTTTCGAGGTTTGGAAGGTTCGTAAAGGATGAAGTATTTAGCACGAACGAAATGAGTGTATATATTATGTCGATCTGTGAGGGATTGTGCCCTGTCTATGTAATGGTTTGGAATCGCAAAGAGCTAGTAAGAAACGAGTATGTTAGAGTTATTCAGGAACTCGTGAGTTGTGGTTCCACTAGAGTTGGGGGGAGACAAGTAGCGAGATAGACTCGGTTATTTATGCGGGAGAACACGAAGGTAAGTTTGAGTTGTGTACGAATGACCATGAGAGACCTGGTCTGCAGTAAGATGTTATGAGTGGAGAATGTACGGATGAGTAGTGGCATCAATTGCCAAGATAAATGTGCCAGCCAGTGTGTGACGTGATGTTGGTCGTTCTTTCCAAACTTAGGGGTGTTACAGAAGGAGACAAAAGAACTATTTTACTAGTGAACCATGGTTATTCTAAAACTTGTAAACGCTTGAAAAACTTTATATGGATGTTGGGTCATCGATAATTTGAAGATGACTTCTGTATCTCCTTTTGGTCTTCAATTTACATAATTTCTTAGATAAAGAAATTGTTCTTTGTAATAGCTTAGATAAAGAAATTGGGCAAATAGGATATCCCACCACATTCCCCAGTGCCTTAACCAATACGCCACAACCCATGTGGTTGACATTTTGTTCCTTCTCAATGACAACTCTGATCTTCAATCCCAAAGTGACAAGTGTCTCATTCATTCAATGCACATAGTGTTATTTACAGAAGAAGACTCGTCCCATGCAAGGTTAAGCCTTTCTGAAGGTTTTCTAAATTCCACTATATGATACATTTTTTTCAATCTTAATTAGATCTTCATTCAATCAAATTGAATCTTTTTGTTTGTGGTATTGATTTCATTCTTGATCAATAAAATCTAATATGTTCTTTGATTTGATCTTTGGCAGGTCAAATTTTTGTGCCAATTGAAGTTCTATTTCTTTTGAAGTTTCAGGTTTTGTTCCATTTGAAATTCCAGGTCCATAACGGTTGAAATGTTTGAATCATCAACTAATCGTGCCATTGTTACTGTGTAGAATGACGATCCATATTTTTTGCATCACATGGATGGTCTTGGCCTCGTCTTCACATATTCTTACAGGGAACAATCACGCCCTTTAGAGCAGAGCAATGGATATAGTCGTATATGTAAAGAACAAAGTCGCGCCTTTAAATGTAAAATCAAAAAAATATTATTGATTGTGCTATTAAATTAGGTAACAAAATGGACAAGGTTAATATTGGCCAATATTTGCATGAGGAACAAATATGTTATATTTGAGCATATTAAAATTTATGCTTAACACCTTATGTGATTTCTGTTTAATTTATGTAATTTTAAAAAAACAGTTCAATAAAACCGGCTAATGATTTTTAGAATAAACAATTCGAAAATGAAGACATCTATTGATGTAAAATCATTTGGTCCAAGTAGATTGATTGTTAATTATTATTTAAAAATGATTCTTTAATATCAATAATTAAAAAAAGGGAAATTAATTAAAATACCCTAAGTTTGACCCCTTCTTACCAAAATACCCTAAATCTCTACCGGTTTACCAAAATGTCCTAAATTTCCGCGGTGGGTCGCGCGACCGCGGGCCCAGCCCACGTGTCACCCAGGTTTGAGCAAAATGTCCCGCAGAGCCCCCCAACTATGGCCGTGGTGACAAGTTTGGTCCCTGCCCGCGGTGACAATTTTGGCCTATCGCGAGCCCATCGCAGGGAACCACCGCGGCCAGGCCGAAACTTTGTGACATGTGGGTGTGAGCCCGCGATCGCGGGGCCCACCGCGGAAATTTGTGGCATTTTTACAAACTGAAAGAGATTTAAGGTATTTTGGTAAAGCAAAGTCAAACTTGTGACATTTTAATTAATTTCCCTTAAAAAAGCGTATCGAATAATTTTTTTGAGCAGAATAACGATAAAAGTTAAATAGATGATCAAATAATGCATAAGTGGGGCTAAACACATTTAATTATTACTTTTTTATTGCTGAAGATATATTCTTTGTATTAAACTATTAATTAGTTGTGAGAAGTTGATTGGGATTTGCAATATATTATATCTTAATTTTGTTTATTCTAAAAGTAGTGGCAAAAAGCTAGAGAATAGAGAGGTCTGAGTTCAAACGAAAATGCTAACTATTTAAGAAAATATAAGAATAATTGTTAATGTACAAAATTACAAGTTGCAACTTTGCCTCGAAACTATACCCATATTTGTAACGACCGAGATCTTTTGATAGGGTTTCAAGTCTTGTGGTAGAAGTTAATAAAATGGAAGTTTATGGGAGTAATTTGTAAATAGGGAATAGGGTTTAATGGCCCAATGATTGGCACAAAACTCTAGAGGAGCCTTTCCATTTCATTGTTGGCGGCTGGGCTTTTGAGAGAGAAGAAGAAAAGAGTTTTGGAGTTCTTGTGCATTTTGGAGGAGAAGGATTGTCAACCTTTGAAATCAGAAGAGAGAGTGAGTTGGGATTCGTTTTCTGCAAGGAATCCACCAGGTAATTTCCTAATCTACAACTCCATTTAAGATTTGTTTTGGTGATTATTGGGTTTTAGAGAGTTCTTATTTGGTAAAGTTGAATGAGGCCCAAGAGGAAGACTTAAACCCCTTTAAGTCGTGTTTAATTAGTAAGTTTTGTGGGAAATGGTCATAGAATGCTTACGTGATTAATTCTTGCCTTATTATCTCGTTTGTGGAGCATATTCAGAGTTTTCGGATTTTAAACTCGTCCAGCGCTTCGTCCGGAAAGCTTCAGGTTATGAAGGTATCCGGGTAGGTGTCCGGGTAAGCGTTCGGAAAACATAATTTCCCGGTAAGTAGAAAGTATCCGGATGTGGAGCCATCCGGAAAGTGCAGTCATCCGGACAGTAGGAGTTATCCGGAAAGTAGTGTTGTCCGGAAAGTAGTGTTGTCCGGATTGTGTGTTGTCCAGAAAGTAGTGTTGTCCGGATTGTGTGTTGTCCGGAATGTAGTATCGTCCGGAAAGTTGTGTGTCCGGAAAGATGAGTGCTCAGCTTATGTTTTGTCCATTCATTCAGGAAAAGTCGTTTGGAAGTCGGGAACAGATTAGAAAGAGAAGTAAGAGCACTAGGTGAGTTTTCTAACTAAAATACGTGATTTTGACGTGTTTTCTAAAGTGAGTACATGATGAGAAATGCCATGTTTTATTTTATGTTTTTAATTGCATGAAAGATGTTAATGTTTTTATATGAGATGTATGCATACATTGTGTAGACGTAAATTGGCTAAGTCGGGGGGAGGTTCCGCCAGTACTCACGCCGGGGGGAGGTTCCGTTTATGCCATGGGAAGTGTGACCCAATAAGGCAGCGTGATACTGACTCGTTGTCACTCTCGAGTGACTTCAGGGTGCCATTTACGGGAGCGGATTATATCCGTGAAAGATTTTAAATGTACAGCTATGTGAAAGTTTATTATTGAAAGTTTTACATATGAAAGTTATGAAAAGTTTTTAAATGATTTTGAGAACTGTCAGGAGGGACTCACTAGACCTCATGGTCTAACCCTCGCATTTTCCAAACTAAACCTTTTCAGGTGAGCTGATAGTAGAAGGCTCCGGTAAGTGAGCAAGCGCAGGATAGAGCACAGGTACATATAGAGGCAGTGCCACTCATACTTTTAGTGGTAGTTATTCTCAGTTGTGTATAGGTTGTTTCCGCCAACCTAAATTTTGAGACTTATGTAAGAAATTTTAGGACCCATTTTCGGGAAGCTTTGATTTATATGAAATGCATGCTTTATTTTAGACTGGGTCGCTACAATTGGTATCAGAGCCATAGTTTAAGGGATTTAGGTGACCGGACGGGCCTAAAATAAAACCTTGGAGTAGAGATCACAACTGAGAATCAGAAAATGCGTTAGGAAGGCACTATTATTGATATAAGAAATGCGTTAGGAGGACACTATAGTGGAAATAGGACTAATAGGGTACCGAGGACGGTCATGTAAGGTAAGTTTAGGATTACACCTGGCTAGTGTAATTGTGAATTTACAGGTACATGTATGTGCTTGATCTGCCTTATTATTCCGAAGTTGTAGTCTGAAGCTAGTCAGGTGTCATGTTCCAGTACTCTAGAATGTCAGCAAGATTCCTGAGGGGTAGATTGAGACCCATTGTTGGGAAAGTATCATGAGAGAGCGTTCATGATGTGATGTATGTATACATCATAGAGAAGAAATGTTGTTTAGAATGTTATGAGTCGCCTAGAGGTAGATCTTCGTGGATTCGAAGAGGTTGAACGATTGATTGTGAGTAAGACTCCTGTTCCTGGAGAGTCCCAGTTCTAGAAATCGTGGGATAGATCAGTTCGGATAGTAAGGAAGGACAGTGTCGAGATCTTGAAAGCGTCAATCCAAGAGCGAGCAGGGGATTAGAGCCCTGACTCTTTAGTCGAGTTGTTCAGTGGCAGGATCATTGAAGAGAGATTTCTGTAGAATACTGAAAGCGTGTAGAAGTATAATATGAGATAAATTGGTCAAGACGAAAGTAATATGAAATGGTTGAGTAAGTGGACCGTTGAATGTATGTATAACAAGTTGTTGCAAGACCGAGGGGGCGACCGTTGGTCGAAAGTAGAGTGTCAATGATAAGTTGCGTGAGTAAAGCGATTGACCTTGTTTGAGTGAGTATCCTTCAATTACAAGTAGAGTTTCATGCATTGAGATCGTATATGTGCATATGAGATTTTTCATAAGTAAAGTAAATGTGTAAATATCAAATTTGATCGGATATGAGTCGGCTTGTGCAAAGCGTATGTTTAAAGAAAAATGCAAATCCATTTACATCGCACAATGAAGTCTTGAGGATTACGATTTACAAAATATTCCACTCTTTTCATTATAAGTTAAATTGTTGTAAAAGTCAAGAAGACGTTTGAATGCAAAACTTTTATGACCAAGATAAGTATTGACATGTTGAAGTTATATAAATGAATGTGAGAACCGACTGGTTTACTTCGTGTCGGTAAGTCCTTTCAAAAATTTGTCGTATGAAAAGATTTTCATCCAATATTTATTTCTGTCGTAACAACATATTTTGGTTGAGTAAGATTAAGTTTTACGGAAAGTTGCATGCAAACGATTCTCGAGATCGTGGTGCAGGGCATTGAAGGGGTCGTATGTACCCAAGTTGTTTCCAAGTGTTGTTTCTTTAAAATGATCAAAAGTGTGATGATTTATTTATCGCGTTGTCATGCATGAAGGCTATAAACTCACTAGGTCGTAGAGTACTACGTTTTAAGCTAAGGAAGAACTCCTAGAGTGGAGAGGTGTTGGACAGATCAGGGAAGAATGTTTGTAGTTTTGGTACTTGTACTTAAGAGGAGAGATGAGCAGTGGAAGAGTCAGAAGTGGACTTTAGTGTCAGTTGTATGAGGGTCTGTACCCTCGTGCGGTGACTGGAAATACAGTTGCCGAGGGACGGTTGTGTTCAGGGGAAGGACTAGAAGTCAGCAAGGTATTGGTATTAGCAACTCGTTATGAGTAGTGTGGTGAAGTAGGAATGAAATATCCTCGAAGTCGAATAAGAGTTTTAAAGTAATCTTGTAATGTTGACGTTACATAAGTAAGTTTTGAAATGAGGGCGTCGGAAAAATGAAGTTGATTATGGTATGATGAAGGATTAGGTTCAGTAAGGAACCCAGGTTAAAGAATAGGTTAAGAAAGTATCAACAGGTTGACTAATGATGTTGAAGTCGGCAGCTGTGTGAGGTGGCTGAGGCCAGGACTTGAACCAGAAGGTTGAAAGTTGAGGGAGCACCTTGTAGGGGTCTTAAGATGGTGAAAGACTGTTGTTTTAGATAAGCGTTTTACTTTCGAGGTTTGGATGGTTCGTAAAGGATGAAGTATTTAGCACGAACGAAATGAGTGTATAGATTATATCGATCTGCGAGGGATTGTGCACTGTCTATGTAATGGTTTGGAATCGCAAAGAGCTAGTAAGAAACGAGTATGTTAGAGTTATTCAGGAACTCGTGAGTTGTGGTTCCACTAGAGTTGGGGGAAGACAAGTAGCGAGATAGACTCGGTTATTTATGCGGGAGAACACGAAGGTAAGTTTTAGTTGTGTACGAATGACCATGAGAGACCTGGTCTGCAGTAAGATGTTATGAGTGGAGAATGTACGGATGAGTAGTGGCATCAATTGCCAAGATAAATGTGCCAGCCAGTGTGTGACGTGATGTTAGGAAGAGGAAGCATCGGATAGAAGTCTTTTCGGGGTTTCGGATGAGGTGTGCGATTTGTTAATTAGGTTGTTGGAGCACGTGGTTTGTAAGTTGGTATTGTGCTATGGCTATTATCGGAATAGAATGTCAGAGCGGTAGTGGGTGGTTACCCAAAGGAGAAACCAAGTGTTTTTGGTTGCGTGAGTCGCTAAGTAAGTATATTTGTAGGATCTGGAAAAGGTTAAAGAAGATGTTGGATGAGTGGCTCTAAGAGGTGGTGTAGTAAATGCTAAATCTTTGAGGAATGTGAATTGTTTCCTTTTGTGTGAAAGGATTAGTCCGAGAAAGTAACAGGTTAGAAATCAAGGAGTGTGTGGTGGCTTCGAGCATCGGTGACCTTTGGGATGACTTGGCTGAATGCCTAAGTTAGAATTTTGGTACAACTGTTTGGTTATGTTTGGTAAGGAGAAAGTGTTATCAGCATGTGGAAAGGTCGGAAGGGAGAGGCAAGTAACGTTTGGTGAACAGTGCTCCACGTTAACGTGGGGAGGGGAAGATGGTATGTCGGGACTAGTGAGTAGAATGGAAGTAGTAAGCTTGGTAGTAACACCGAAAAAGTGGAGTAGTGTGTGTAGATTGTCATTAGTAAGTGTGCGAACCCCTGGAAAGAGTATAGAGGAAGAGGATTTGTACATGTCCTTGTGCGAGAAAGAAGTGGAAAACGGCAGTTGAATGAGTTGAGTCAGTGATGTTGTGAGAAATGTTCAATCGAGCTGATCGTTCAGTGTAAGCTCTTGAAAGCAGTAGAGTGTGATCATGGTTACTTCTCCTAGTTGAGTGGGGAAAACCGAAGTTATATTATATGACTGAACATTTGTGGCTAGCAGTGTGTAACATCCTGAATTTCCAGTTATATAAGTTTGTGAATTACAAATTAATTTGGGGTTAAGTTTGTAATTGTTTAAAAGTGTTGTTGAAATAGATTTTTTTATGTTGAAGGTTTGTTATGCAATTCTTTGAAAGTTAAAGGTTATTATGGAAATAGTCATATGACTCATGTGTAATTTAAGGAGGAGGTGTCACTTAGTTGGTTAACCTAAACTAATTGTGAGAGTGTGTGAGGGGTTATCTTGTGTGTGTTCGGTTTGCTTGAGAGAAAGAGAAACCGAGATTTGAGATAGAGAAGTCGAGAGGAAGAAATAGCAAGGAAAAACAAGGAATTCAGTTGAGGTTTTGGTGTTAGTTGAAGAATCATAAAGGTAATTATATCATTTAATTCTTCATCTTCTTAGATTAAAGTCTTCTATGGAGTTTTATGTTGGGTTTTGGTAAATTTGATGATAAAGAGAATCTGAGTTTTAGGATATGTTAAGATAAGTGTAATAAACATATCTGCAAATTGGCATAAACAAACATGGATTAAAAGTATAAAAATCTGGGTTTTAGATGAACTTAGTGGACTGAGACTTGGATGAACATCATCGAAGTCGCAATAGGCAATTGCGACTTGGAGTTGGAGTCGCAGCAGACCATTGCGATTTGGCTTTGGAATCGCAACAGTTGGTTGCGATTCGGAGTGAAATCGCAATGGGCAGTTGCGACTTGGCTTTGGAATCGCAACAGTTGGTTGCGACTTGGGTCGAAATCGCAATGGGCAGTTGCGACTTGGCTTTTGAAATCGCATCAGTTCACTGCGACTTGGAATTGAAATCGCAATAGAGGACTGCGACTTCAGTTCACTGCGATTTGGATATGAAATCGCAATAGTGGACTGCGATTTCAGTTCATTGCGACTTGAGACGTGATTTTTAGAAATTAAGGATTTTCAGTTATAGAGGGTTCTGTTTTAGAAGTTAACATCAGTATATGTTAATTGGTTAATACAGTAAGCTATAATAGTGAAGAAAGGAGACTTTCAAGTTAAAAAGGATTAAAGGGAGTAATAACGCATCAGGTGAGTTTATTCAACTCTCTTTAAAATTCAGTAATTAATCTTGAATTAGATGCTTTATATGTATGCATGAATATGTTTTATGTGGATTTGATTAAATTAGAGATAAGCCAAGAGGGCGATTAAAAGTTGTGTTATGTTGGTTACCATGTTAAAGTTTCCAAGATGAGTTATCTATGAAATTGATGCACTAGTATTATTATTAATCTTGCATGCTAAGTTTGATTATCTACTACATGAAATTACTATGTGGTTATGAACTCTAAATATGATGTGAAGCTTTATTGAGATATTAATTTCCATGTTAAGTTAAAGAGGAGGTAATTAAGAGATTGAGATGAGGAGATACTAATATTCTTGATATTTTATATATATAGAATATGTTCGGAGAAATGATATACTGGATGCTGGACGCATATAGTAGTATCGATTATTACATATATTATATTATGTGATTATGTGCTTTTACCAAAATAGGCATCCGGTCGCCGAGGGCACTTGGGTACGGTATGATGGGAACCGATTACTCGCCATAGACCAAAGGGATGTAATTTTAGTAATTGGGTGTACCTCGAATCATGAGTCTCGATTTGAGTATCGCGATATCATAATCCCATGGGGACCATTGATTCTGAGGTGGAATGTGGAATAAGCAGTTGTGCTTAATGATTCCCATTTCGATTTGGGAAGATCGGAGATTTCCCTGTGATGAGAGGAAGACTAGAGATAGGCATAAAGTAATTTGTAATCTCTACTTCCTAATTAAGAAATAGGCAGGTTTTGACTTGTAATTTCTTGTGTGTGATTATTGATTATGAATCTGGAACGATTCAGAGTTAACGCTTATATTGTTGTTGCGATTAAATGAGTTAGTCGTAGGAAATTGGGAGTGGGGTAGATTCCCCGATTTGAAAAGGAGTTGTCGTACGGTAAGATGGGTGAGAACAGGTTTGAGTTATCTGTTCATGTTTTAATTATTAAATTTTATTTTGATTTGAGTACCCTCACTAGGCGAAAGCCTAATGTTTAAAGTTGAATCTTCTTACCAGGTACAAGCTCCGGGAAATAGCGGGAATGAGAGACGAGAACTTTTGGAAAGATTCAGACTTAGAGATACTGGAGGATCTAGAGATTTTTGATGCTTTTGGGACGGTTGTTTAGATAACTGGATTAATCTGATTGTTATGTCATGATTAGATTAATAAGTTATTTAAGTAATGACGTTTGTATATAGAAACCTTACATTTGATCCTCAAGTTATATAAGTTTGAAAGTCTTTGATCATAACTTGTGGTAAATTCCAAGGTTTAAATTGACCCTGTTTTTAGGGTGTTTCAGTATGGTATCAGAGCTTTAGTTTAAGCGAACTAGGTATGGAATTGAGATACCTAGACTTAAGCTGAGATGAGTTAAGTTATGATCCGTGAGTTTTGGGTAGAAATACTAAGAATGGGTAGTCTTAGAGTCGACAGAAATACGCGAAGTTGGTACTGTAACAATGGTAATGAGAATTCTCATGTATGATATGTTCGCAATTTCAATTAGCTACTGTTATTATGAATATATTATTACACAAGCATACTTGTTTCTAAATTGTTACAGTGACTGATTAGCGGTAAAGTATGTATTGTATGTTTAGTTGTATAAACCATAATCTGATGAGTATTCTTTTATGCTCCATCAGAACGATGGTGAATACGCCCCCGAGGTCTCTAAATTCTTCGATGAATAGGAATTGGTTAGACGGTGCTGGAGAGAGACAAACAGGATTGGGCGGAGTTCCTGATACGCCATCAGATTTTCTTTCCTTGGGAGGAATGCGAAGTCGAGTACATCCAGGAGGTACTAGTAATGTTGATCAAACGTCGTCAGATTCAGGTATGGAGGGGCGAATAATGGATAATGTGACTCGGCTGATGAATGCTTCAATGGAGAGGCAAGCAGAGATGATGAATACTGTAATGGGGAGACAGGCAGAGATGTTTACGAAATTGATTAATGATCGAAATGTGGAGCCAAGGAGAACAGTAGCCGATACTAATGTGATCAATCCGACTGTAAATCCAGGAGTGGAGACAGTTAGAAGGGTTGACAGAAGCTGTTCCTACAAGACGTTTCTAAGTTGTAAACCACCAGAATTCAAGGGAGATGATAATCCAGTGGTTTGTATGAAGTGGATAAGAGAAATCGAGCAGGCTTTTCGTGCCTGTGAATGTACAGATGAGAGATCTAAGGTGAGATTTGGGTCGCAAATGTTACGTGGAAAAGCGTTACAGTGGTGGAATGTGTTGTCATCAACTGTGACGGAAGCAGCTTTGAATTCCGTAACTTGGGGTCAGTTTAAAGCAAAGATTTTAGAAGAATATTGTAACGAGCACGAGATGGACCGAATTGAAGAAGAGTTTCGGAATATTAAGAAGGGTAATATGTCGGTGAGAAAATATACCGAGGTCTTTATGGAGAAGCTAAATCTTGTGGGGCACGTGGCTTCAACAGAGAAAGAAAAGATTAAGTATTACTTGAAAGGTCTACCAGCAGATATGATGACAAGAGTTCGTAGTTCAAAATCTGCTACTTTGAGGGAGACGATTGAGGAAACTAAGGTCATAGAAGAGATGTATGTGAAGGATAAGGAGGAGAAAGCGCAGGTTGGAGAAAAGAGAAAATGGGAGGGTCGTTCCGAACCTTCTCCGAAATTAAGATTATTCGGAAAGAACATTCGCAATGATTCTCGTAGAGAACCGGGTTGGTGTTCAAAATGCAAAAGTAAACATTTTGGCCAATGCCGTGTGGTCGGAAATCAATGTTTCAAGTGTGGGACGATGGGACATATGGCGTCGAGTTGTACAGTGCCTGGGTCGGTTTGTTTTGAATGTCAGCAACCGGGTCATTTTCGAAAAGATTGTCCGAAGTTGAAAAGAGGAAGAGATCAGGGAAGAAAGCTGGATATTCCCAAACCAACCGGTCGTGCATTCCAAATGACTGCTGATGAAGCGAAAGGGTCAAAGGACGTGGTCTCGGGTACATTTCTTATAAACTCTGTTCCTGCACGTGTGTTGTTTGATAGTGGTGCAAATTATTCTTTTGTATCCAAGTTGTTTCAACATAAATTAGATATGCCTGTTACTACTCTAGGAGATGCCTTAGTAGTCGAGATAGCTAATGGAGTTCAGACCTTGGTTAAGGAGAGCCTGGCCGATTGTAAGATTATGATAGAGGGAACAGAATTTCCGATTAACTTGTTGTTAATGGAAATTGGGAGTTTTGATATTGTGATAGGGATGGACTGGTTGAGCAACAACCAGGCAGAAATTATGTGCGCAAAGAAGCTGATTCGAATTCCAATGGGCGAGAATGATAGTGTATTCGTATTCGGAGAAAAACAGGAAGGAGAAATTCCGTTGATTTCAGTGATGAAGGCACGAAAATGTTTATCGAAAGGGTGTTGGTCTTATCTAGCCTATGTTATTGATACAAAGTTAGAAAAGAAAAATATTCAAGATATCAACGTGGTGCGTGAGTTTCCGGATGTGTTCCCGGATGACCTTCCAGGTTTGCCAGTTGAAAGACAGGTGGAATTTCGTATCGATATTATTCCTGGATTGGCACCAATTGCACGAGCACCTTATCGTTTAGCACATGCTGAGATGAAAGAGATGATGACTCAGCTTCAGGAGTTATTGGATAAAGGTTTCGTAAGACTAAGTTCTTCACCTTGGGGAGCTCCAGTTTTATTTGTCAAGAAGAAAGATGGTACCATGAGAATGTGTATTGATTACCGAGAGTTGAACAAGGTAACTATTAAGAACAAGTATCCGCTTCCGAGGATTGATGATCTATTCGATCAACTCCAAGGTGCGGGATGCTTTTCAAAGATAGACTTAAGATCTGGATACCATCAAGTGCGAGTAAGAGATGAAGACGTTTCAAAAACAGCGTTTAGAACAAGATATGGGCATTATGAGTTCCTTGTGATGCCATTTGGGTTGACAAATGCTCCTGCAGTATTTATGGATTTGATGAACAGAGTGTGTCGACCATTTTTAGATAAGTTTGTCATTGTGTTTATTGATGACATACTTATTTATTCAAAGACTGAGGAAGATCATGAGCAACATCTTCGTGAAGTCTTAGAAGTTTTAAGAAGAGAGAAGTTATACGCCAAGTTTTCAAAGTGTGAATTTTGGTTGAAGGAAGTGCAGTTTCTAGGTCATGTAATTACTTCTGAAGGAGTTAAAGTAGATCCTTCAAAGATTGAAGCGATGACGAATTGGGAGACACCTAGAAGTGCATCTGAGATAAGAAGCTTTCTGGGATTAGCAGGTTATTATAGAAGATTCATAAAAGATTTTTCTAAGATTGCATCTGCTTTGACGTTGTTAACCAGAAAGAATGAGAAGTTTGTTTGGACGGAGAAACAGGAAACAGCTTTCAGAATTTTACGTCAAAAACTGTGTGAAGCACCTATTCTTGCCCTACCAGAAGGGACAGAAGATTTTGTTGTATATAATGATGCTTCAAAGATGGGTTTAGGATGTGTGCTAATGCAAAGGGGCAAAGTGATTGCCTATGCCTCAAGACAGCTTAAAGAGCATGAAAAGAATTATCCTACCCATGATTTAGAGTTAGCAGCAGTGGTGTTCGCTTTGAAGTTGTGGCGACACTATTTGTATGGAACGAAGTGTACTCTTTTTACTGATGACAAGAGTTTGCAACATGTTTTTGATCAGAAAGAATTAAACATGAGGCATCGAAGATGGTTAGAATTGCTTAAGGATTACGATTGTGAATTGCATTACCATCCTGGTAAAGCAAATGTCGTGGCTGATGCCTTAAGTAGAAAAGAGTATGGTGGGTGTTTGAAATCGGTAAACGTTAGAATTGATGTAACATCAAGTTTGATGGAAAAGATTAAAGAAGCACAAGTGGTTGCTTTGCGAGAGGAAAATCTGAAAGAAGAAGTAATGGGTAAGCAACATCTTCAGTTGACTGAAGATGGCCGGGGGATTAAATTATTTCAAGGAAGAGTTTGGGTGCCTAAAATTGGAGGAAATCGAGAGTTGATTCTCGAAGATTCTCATAAATCTAAGTATTCCATACATCCTGGGAGTACGAAGATGTATCGAGATTTGAAATTGCATTTTTGGTGGCCAGCGATGAAAGTAGATGTAGCTCGAAAGGTAGAGATGTGTACAACATGTTCGTTGGTGAAAGCTGAACATCAGAAACCTTACGGAAGTTTCCAATCCTTGGAAATTCCGGAATGGAAGTGGGAGAAGATTACCATGGACTTTGTGACGAAGTTACCAAAGACGCAAAAGGGTAACGACACAATATGGGTAATCGTGGATAGATTAACTAAGAGTGCTCATTTTCTAGCAATGAAAGAGGCATCACCAATTGAGAAATTAGCAAAGTTGTATATTGATGAAGTGGTGTCAAGGCATGGTATACCGGTGTCGATAGTGTCAGATCGTGATAGTCGGTTTACCTCGAGATTTTGGCGATCATTGCAAGAAGAATTGGGTACTAAAGTTAATTTGAGTACTGCTTTTCATCCACAGACCGATGGACAGAGTGAGCGGACTATTCAAACTTTGGAGGATATGCTCAGGTGTTGTGTTTTAGATTTTGGTGGTAACTGGGATACGCATCTACCGTTAGTAGAATTTGCGTATAACAATAGTTATCATTCGAGCATCGGGAGAGCACCCTTCGAAGCGTTGTATGGTCGTAAGTGTAGAACTCCGGTGTGTTGGCTAGAAGCCGGGGAGAAACAGTTTGCTGGTCCAGAGTTAGTACAGCAAACAGCG
The DNA here is from genome assembly GCA_033807775.1 of Saussurea involucrata. NCBI lineage: Eukaryota > Viridiplantae > Streptophyta > Magnoliopsida > Asterales > Asteraceae > Saussurea > Saussurea involucrata. Next base: position 229,289,484 of record CM066314.1, read on the forward strand.
GATAAAGTAAAAGAGATTCGACAGCATATGAAAGCAGCCCAAGATAGACAGAAAAGTTATGCTGACCCGAAGCGGAGACCAAAGGAATTTCAAGTTGGGGAGCGTGTGATGCTCAAGGTATCCCCATGGAAAAGTGTGATAAGGTTTGGAAAACGTGGGAAGTTGAGTCCTCGTTTTCTAGGACCTTTCACCATTGTTGAAAGAATTGGGTTACAAGCTTACAAGTTAGATCTTCCACCAGAATTGGAAGGAGTTCATAATACTTTTCATGTATGTTATCTTCGGAAGTGTTTGGCCGAAGAAGAGGATGTGATTCCATTCACAGATGTGAGAATAGATGAAAAGAGTCGCTGTGTAGAGGAACCAGAGGCGATTTTAGAAAGATCGGTTAGAAAGTTACGTAGTGGTAAAGAGGTAGCGATGTTGAAAGTACAGTGGAAACACCATAGAGGTACTAATATAACTTTAGAGTCAGAGGAGAGTATGAGGAATAGGTATCCTCATTTGTTTACCTAGCTTTGATTTCGGGGACGAAATCATTTTCAAGTTGGGGAGTATTGTAACATCCTGAATTTCCAGTTATATTATTTTGTGAATTACAAATTAATTTGGGGTTAAGTTTGTAATTGTTTAAAAGTGTTGTTGAAATAGATTTTTTCATGTTGAAGGTTTGTTATGCAATTCTTTGAAAGTTAAAGGTTATTATGGAAATAGTCATATGACTCATGTGTAATTTAAGGAGGAGGTGTCACTTAGTTGGTTAACCTAAACTAATTGTGAGAGTGTGTGAGGGGTTATCTTGTGTGTGTTCGGTTTGCTTGAGAGAAAGAGAAACCGAGATTTGAGATAGAGAAGTCGAGAGGAAGAAATTGCAAGGAAAAACAAGGAATTTAGTTGAGGTTTTGGTGTTAGTTGAAGAATCATAAAGGTAATTATATCATTTAATTCTTCATCTTCTTAGATTAAAGTCTTCTATGGAGTTTTATGTTGGGTTTTGGTAAATTTGATGATAAAGAGAATCTGAGTTTTAGGATATGTTAAGATAAGTGTAATAAACATATCTGCAAATTGGCATAAACAAACATGGATTAAAAGTATAAAAATCTGGGTTTTAGATGAACTTAGTGGACTGAGACTTGGATGAACATCATCGAAGTCGCAATAGGCAATTGCGACTTGGAGTTGGAGTCGCAGCAGACCATTGCGATTTGGCTTTGGAATCGCAACAGTTGGTTGCGATTCGGAGTGAAATCGCAATGGGCAGTTGCGACTTGGCTTTGGAATCGCAACAGTTGGTTGCGACTTGGGTCGAAATCGCAATGGGCAGTTGCGACTTGGCTTTTGAAATCGCATCAGTTCACTGCGACTTGGAATTGAAATCGCAATAGAGGACTGAGACTTCAGTTCACTGCGATTTGGATATGAAATCGCAATAGTGGACTGCGATTTCAGTTCATTGCGACTTGAGACGTGATTTTTAGAAATTAAGGATTTTCAGTTATAGAGGGTTCTGTTTTAGAAGTTAACATCAGTATATGTTAATTGGTTAATACAGTAAGCTATAATAGTGAAGAAAGGAGACTTTCAAGTTAAAAAGGATTAAAGGGAGTAATAACGCATCAGGTGAGTTTATTCAACTCTCTTTAAAATTCAGTAATTAATCTTGAATTAGATGCTTTATATGTATGCATGAATATGTTTTATGTGGATTTGATTAAATTAGAGATAAGCCAAGAGGGCGATTAAAAGTTGTGTTATGTTGGTTACCATGTTAAAGTTTCCAAGATGAGTTATCTATGAAATTGATGCACTAGTATTATTATTAATCTTGCATGCTAAGTTTGATTATCTACTACATGAAATTACTATGTGGTTATGAACTCTAAATATGATGTGAAGCTTTATTGAGATATTAATTTCCATGTTAAGTTAAAGAGGAGGTAATTAAGAGATTGAGATGAGGAGATACTAATATTCTTGATATTTTATATATATAGAATATGTTCGGAGAAATGATATACTGGATGCTGGACGCATATAGTAGTATCGATTATTACATATATTATATTATGTGATTATGTGCTTTTACCAAAATAGTCATCCGGTCGCCGAGGGCACTTGGGTACGGTATGATGGGAACCGATTACTCGCCATAGACCAAAGGGATGTAATTTTAGTAATTGGGTGTACCTCGAATCATGAGTCTCGATTTGAGTATCACGATATCATAATCCCATGGGGACCATTGATTCTGAGGTGGAATGTGGAATAAGCAGTTGTGCTTAATGATTCCCATTTCGATTTGGGAAGATCGGAGATTTCCCTGTGATGAGAGGAAGACTAGAGATAGGCATAAAGTAATTTGTAATCTCTACTTCCTAATTAAGAAATAGGCGGGTTTTGACTTGTAATTTCTTGTGTGTGATTATTGATTATGAATCTGGAACGATTCAGAGTTAACGCTTATATTGTTGTTGCGATTAAATGAGTTAGTCGTAGGAAATTGGGAGTGGGGTAGATTCCCCGATTTGAAAAGGAGTTGTCGTACGGTAAGATGGGTGAGAACAGGTTTGAGTTATCTGTTCATGTTTTAATTATTAAATTTTATTTTGATTTGAGTACCCTCACTAGGCGAAAGCCTAATGTTTAAAGTTGAATCTTCTTACCAGGTACAAGCTCCGGGAAATAGCGGGAATGAGAGACGAGAACTTTTGGAAAGATTCAGACTTAGAGATACTGGAGGATCTAGAGATTTTTGATGCTTTTGGGACGGTTGTTTAGATAACTGGATTAATCTGATTGTTATGTCATGATTAGATTAATAAGTTATTTAAGTAATGACGTTTGTATATAGAAACCTTACATTTGATCCTCAGGTTATATAAGTTTGAAAGTCTTTGATCATAACTTGTGGTAAATTCCAAGGTTTAAATTGACCCTGTTTTTAGGGTGTTTCACAGTGAGAAATCGATGAGCCTTCATGATAAGTCAATTCGGATAGGTGAGCACTTCAATGAGGAATCATGGAAGTTTTTTGCTTTTGGTCACGTTAAGTTTGAAATGATGAAGTGGTGAGAACGTACGAATTAGTTGTCGAGCTGTAACCGATGTGATTCGGGAAGAGAATATGATCTGCATAGTCGTACGTCGGTTGGAAAAAGTGATCTAGAATTACATGTAACCCGAGGAGGGAACTCTTAAGTGTGAGTTCGTCTAGATGTGTAAGGGTGTCCTTGTGCCAAGTGGGCAAGTGAGTGGTTGTTCCTGGTTTTAGATTCTCGTTGTAGTGGCGGGGAATTTCCGCCAAGTTCCTTCTTTTAAGGAAGTAAAGAGGTTCGAGAGACCGTAAGTAGACGTGTTGTAAAACCGTGAGCCCCGATGTGGGGACAGAAGCGAGCAAATGGAGGCGCGGTTGGCCTTGGAGTTACTAGTGGTTTTTAAGCGAGTATAGTATTCGGAGAGGTTGCAAATAAATAATTCAAGATGGCACGTCATGGCAAGGTGGTGAATCGTCGAGGGCAGTTCCAATGTATGGTGTACGGTTATGTTTTCCCATCAGAACGATTTGGGGTGACCGAGTAGAACTGAGTTGGTTGGATTGAAAAACATAAGACTTTTGGACCCTGAAATTTTTGGAGGAATTCATAGTGTGATGCACGTCTCTTTTATGAAGAGCCGATGTGGGAAGTGAAATGATGGCGACCTTGCAAGAAATACAGACGTTAAGAAGTTGACTTTGTCGTTAGTGAGCAAGTTAGAGCAGCGGAATACAAGTTAGACTTGCCGGAGGAATTAAAGAGTGTTCATCAGACATTTTATGTCTCGGACTCAAAGAAATGTTTGTCAGAAGTCGAGGTGGCTGTTCTTTGGGGGACGTCGGTATAGATGAGAGGTTGACTTATGTAGAAGAACCGTTAGATATCGTAGACAGTAAAGTACGGAAGACGAGGAACAAAGAAGTTCATTTAGTGAAGGTTCAATGGAAGTATCATAAGGGACGAGAAGCAACGTGGGAAGTAGAATCAGATATGAAGTCCAAGTACCCTCACCTTTTTGAAAATGGAATTTCGGGGATGGAATTCTTTTGAGGGGGGAGTGTTGTAACGACCGAGATCTTTTGATAGGGTTTCAAGTCTTGTGGTAGAAGTTAATAAAATGGAAGTTGAGGGGAGTAATTTGTAAATAGGGAATAGGGTTTAATGGCCCAATGATTGGCACAAAACCCTAGGGGAGCCTTTCCATTTCATTGTTGGTGGCTGAGCTTTTGAGAGAGAAGAAGAAAAGAGTTTTGGAGTTGTTGTGCATTTTGGAGGAGAAGGATTGTCAACCTTTGAAATCAGAAGAGAGAGTGAGTTGGGATTCGTTTTCTGCAAGGAATCCACCAGGTAATTTCCTAATCTACAACTCCATTTAAGATTTGTTTTGGTGATTATTGGGTTTTAGAGAGTTCTTATTTGGTACAGTTGAATGAGGCCCAAGAGGAAGACTTAAACCCCTTTAAGTCGTGTTTAATTAGTAAGTTTTGTGGGAAATGGTCATAGAATGCTTACGTGATTAATTCTTGCCTTATTATCTCGTTTGTGGAGCATATTCAGAGTTTTCGGATTTTAAACTCGTCCAGCGCTTCGTCCAGAAAGCTTCAGGTTATGAAGGTATTCGGGTAGGTGTCCGGGTAAGCGTTCGGAAAACATAATTTCCCGGTAAGTAGAAAGTATCCGGATGTGGAGCCATCCGGAAAGTGCAGTCATCCGGACAGTAGGAGTTATCCGGAAAGTAGTGTTGTCCGGATTGTGTGTTGTCCGGAAAGTAGTGTTGTCCGGATTCTGTGTTGTCCAGAAAATAGTGTTGTCCGGATTGTGTGTTGTCCGGAATGTAGTATCGTCCGGAAAGTTGTGTGTCCGGAAAGATGAGTGCTCAGCTTATGTTTTGTCCATTCATTCAGGAAAAGTCGTTTGGAAGTCGAGAACATATTAGAAAAAGAAGTAAGTGCACCAGGTGAGTTTTCTAACTAAAATACGTGATTTTGACGTGTTTTCTAAAGTGAGTACATGATGAGAAATGCCATGTTTTATTTTATGCTTTTAATTGCATGAAAGATGTTAATGTTTTTATATGAGATGTATGCATACATTATGTAGACGTAAATTGGCTAAGTCGGGGGGAGGTTCCGCCAGTACTCACGCCGGGGGGAGGTTCCGTTTATGCCATGGGAAGTGTGACCCAATAAGGCAGCGTGATACTGACTCGTTGTCACTCTCGAGTGACTTCAGGGTGCCATTTACGGGAGCGGATTATATCCGTGAAAGATTTTAAATGTACAGCTATGTGAAAGTTTATTATTGAAAGTTTATTATTGAAAGTTATGAAAAGTTTTTAAATGATTTTGAGAACTGTCAGAAGGGACTCACTAGACCTCATGGTCTAACCCTCGCATTTTCCAAACTAAACATTTTCAGGCGAGCTGATAGTAGAAGGCTCCGGTAAGTGAGCAAGCGCATGATAGAGCACAGGTACAGATAGAAACAGTGTCACTCATACTTTTAGTGGTAGTTATTCTCAGTTGTGTATAGGTTGTTTCCGCCAACCTAAATTTTGAGACTTATGTAAGAAATTTTGGGACCCATTTTTGGGATGCTTTGATTTATATGAAATGCATGCTTTATTTTAAACTGGGTCGCTACAATATTTGCGATCCTCTCCTTTACTGGAATTCGACCTTGCATTACCCTCCAACTGAAAATATTAAAATATTTTAATTGTTATAAACATAGTAAAAATTTGATAAAAATCTGTAGAGTATTCTCCAAATTTAAAGATCTCACACTCTTTCTTCAACTTTTTTTCACTTTTTGAAAGATTTATTAAAACTAAAAGCTTACTCAAAAATTTTAAAATCTTTATTTTTCTTAATTTAAAATCATTGAAAAGATGTTAAACGCTACATGATCGTCGTTAAGGGCATCCACAATGGTAAAATGAAATGAAAGACTTGAAAGTAATAAAAAAATATAAAAGCTATCTTGGTCCCACCATAATGTACTCTCTTTTTCTCTTGCCTCTCACATTTAATTTTTCAAAGACTTGAGAAAGACTAAATTTTTGATCAGTAAAGCTATTTTCAAGTCATCACTCCAATGTTCAAGTTATTTTCAAAGTCATTTTCAAATGACCATTGGAGATGCTCTAATGTTGGCACTGTGATCATCCGCCGCCGTGTTTGACCAATTCCATTCCCAATTGCGTGGAACAAAAGGAAGAATGTTAAGGAAAAAGAGAATAGAACAATGGTAATAGAGAGAATGAAGTCTCGTAATTCTCATTAATCATAAGCCCTTTAAACAGGGATGGTTTACAAAGAGACAATAATGAGATACAAAGTTCTAATCTAACTCTAATGTGTATATCTCTATCTCTATCTCTAACTCTAACTTTATCATTATCGTCTTATACTTTGACGATGGCACATTTATCTTCAACACTCCCCCTTGTGCCGAGTCAAAAGAGTGGTGGTGCATAATTGTTGCCTCATTAAAACCCAGTGGGAAAAAAACAAAAATAGGACGAAGGAAAGAGTACAACGCACCGGTCTCTTTACAATACATAGACTTTTACTTTAGTCTAATTTTCTCTTAGATTCGTACATTAATCATGAGAGTTAAGAAAACATGATGGTATATAAACTGTTGCCTCACTAAAACCTTACACCAAGGAACAAAACCCAATGGGAAAAATAAAACATTGGTTGAAGGAAAGAGCACAACATACCAATATTACATATATAGTAGACTCCCCCTTTTGTCTACCACTTCCCCTGATTTGTGCATTAATCAAATGAGGTTTAAAACATTTCCATTTTAATACTTTCTACATGTTTCACAAATATGGTTTTACATATTGATTTGGTAAACAAACATGTCACATTTTCCTCGCATCTTATTCAATTCACTTGAATCTTGAGGAGAATTGATTATATAAAAACTTAAGTGAAATATGCTTTGTGTTATAACCCTTGATATATATTACTTTCATTTCTTCGATACATGATGCATTATTTCCATACATGAAAGTTGTATAGTGGTTAAACTTAAAATTACTAGCTCCTCTTATATGTGTAATGATAGTTCTTAACCATATACACTCTTGAATAGTCTCATGGAGAGTAAGATTGTTGATAATATAAGAGGATAGCTATTAAGGGTTTACTTAGTTTACTTTCAAGCAATCGACATGTTCCATATGATAATTCCTTATCTAGTTTGGGAACAACCTTTATATGAATCAAACATATACCTAATATCAGTAAATATATATCAAGGCATTGTTTGGTGTTTTTCTATAAGAGCCAATACTTTTGCCGCTCACAATCTAAGTAGGTATTGAAGTTTCATTATCAATCCATTTTTCTTCGTAGGGAAACTATAAGCCCACGTCATTGGTGCCAGAAGATTAATTTGAAATCATTCCAATGACGTTGCGTTGGCGCTGAGCTAAATCTAGCTGACAAGTTCAGTGGGAAGTACAATATACGGTCAAGTGTATTATGTTGAGTACAATAATGCGCCTATTGTACTTAGGTATGGAATTTCAGCTCCTAACACCTCTTCGTCCTCCTCCTTTAGACGGAATGGATCTTTCCTTATATCCAACACTTTGACCTATCATGGGAGTGCTAATCGGATGCGCTTTTGTCCATATTAGGTCTCCTGATCATTTTCTAGACATATGCGGATCGGTGGATTAATATTCCACAAACTCGGTGTCGTAGCTCAAGTATCTAGACAAAACCAAGTTTTCACACGATCTTTCATCTCAAATTCATATTTCAAGTAGCTTGTGTTTTCTCTTATTCAGGAGTGTCTATTATGTTTATAACATCGACATATAGAGCTACTATGAAAATCTAGGACTTGTTTTCTTATATAAATACGCAAGGGCACAATTCATCGTTCTTATTTATCGTTTCCCAATCAAGTATTCACTCAGGCGGGTATACCACATCCGCATAGATTGCTTTAATCTATAAAGTGAGTGTTTCATATTTATTGTAATCGCATTTCATAGTTTAAAGTTACTTGATATTGGTATAATTCCATCAAGCACTTTTATATCTCTAAATTTAGATCCCCATAGAGATATGTAGTAACTACATCGTTGAGCTGCAATTTCCAGTCCTTCGGAAACTACTTGGCTAATTTAATTAGCAGAACGTTGTCCATCACAAGAGAGTAAGTCTTATTGTGGTCAATCCAGTGCGTTGTGAGAAACCTTGCGCCAAAGGAGAGCCTTATATATTATGACTTAATTTTTCTCATTACGCTTCCCTGACAAATGATTTATTTATGTCCTACAGGCTTTACACTTGGTCGGTTAGCACTACCGAACCAAATACCTGTTCATTTGTTAAATAATTATCCTGGATTGCTTCTTTTCATTTAGGCCAATTTGCTCTTTGTTGACATTCTTCAACTGAGCATGGTTCGATGACATCGTGCTCTGTTATCTCATAAGCAACGGTATATGCAAATATATCATCATTGAGTATGTATGATCTGTCCATCGACTCATATTCATTTGAGATTTCTTTGATCTCTGGAATCAGTATTAACTTCGGAGCGTCCTCTAGTAATGATTCATAGACATAGATTTAATCAGAGATAATCTCATGTATTGATGATATATAGTTGTGCCTTACTCTTTTCTTCCTTTAGATGAGTATCTATCGAACCAAGTAGCTTCCCCCATTTCCTTTTGGGAGCTTCGACCTCAACCACACCTCCACCATGTGTGATTGCAACGTACTTCCAGCGACGTTGTGCCCTTGTTTGAGGACTTTTGACCTTGCGCGTATGTTTGCAGCTCGTATATGTGATCTTGTCACTCTAGATAATATTAAACGTATCAGGTATCGAGTCTGATTCATTTGACTTCAACTTTACGTTGTGAAGTTTTTGGGGATCAAAATGAGACACAATTTAATTATTCAATGGCACTTCCTGTCGTTCCCATGGAAAATCCTTTTTCTTATCTCTCCCTAACGACAGGAAGGTTGTCTCATCAAAGTGACAACCCGCAAATCTAGCGGTAAAGGGATCACTCGTCAAGGAATGCATATAAAAAACAGTGAAAATTGTATAAACTCAAACATTAATATAGATGATAACACTTTATATATTTATGTTTTTTTAATAATCAAGATCACATAGGGGCATATTTACTCATTAGATTGTTATGACAAACAAAATGTAAAAAAACAACATTAGAAATTGTATTTTTTTTAAAAGGGAATCCAATGCATAATCAAGTAGATGGAAAATTAACAACAATGTTATTATGGATGAGAAATATTTATCAGGCTTGGTTAATATTAATCCATACACAAAAAACGTGAATTCATATAAAGATGCTTACTTGGATTGTAGAAGCATTCCAGACTGATTGATGAAGTTGGAGCCCAAAAATCTATCCATGAACTGATTGAGCGTACGTGCTGATAACGTGTTAAAGGAAAAGAGAATAGAACAATGGTAATAGAGAGAATGAAGTCTCGTAATTCTCATTAATCATAAGCCTTTAAATAGGGATGATTTACAAAGAGATAATCATGAGATACAAAGTTCTAATCTAACTCTAATGTGTATATCTCTATCTCTAACTCTAACTCTAACTTTATCATTATCGTCTTATACTTTGACGATGACACATTTATCTTCAACAAAGAATTAATTTTCCGTGAAAATATATGGTATTTTTAATTATTACTTAAAAGGGATATTTGTAACCGTTGTATTTGCAAAACTCTATTATTTGTTTAAAAAATATAATGTCTTATGTGTTACCGAATTAAAAATCATATATGTTAAATAAACTTCTAAAAAGTATAAGTAACTTTATTTTGGTCCTTCATTTGGACACTTCATTTGGACGGAAAACTGAAGAACACTCTGGTGGCCCTTCATTTGGACGGTATGTACTTGTGCATACATGTAATTATGTTATTTTTTTGGTTTTTATGCACTTGTGCATGTTATAAATTACCTGTATGCACAAGTGCATACCGTCTAGATGAAGGGCTACCAGGGTGTTCTTCAGTTTTCCGTTTTTTTAATGTTTTCATCGGAACCTGACCCTATGTAGATCCCAGTTTGATCAAGCAACAATGTAACAACGAAACGATTAAGCTTTATTGATCTAATGTAGAGAGTTTTACAAGATTGGAATGAAAAGCTCTCTCTCTAAACACAATTAGGCGCACGACTAATCTGATCAATCCTCTCACCTAATTTCACAAAAACAAACTTTAAATACCTAGGCTTGACAGACCCAAGCCCATTAACCTCTAAAGCCCATTAACACAATAAGGCCTTTTACAAATAAATAACTTTATTCATTTCTTTATATCACTTTCTATTTTATAGGGCATTTATGGTCCTAACAATCTCCCCCTAAAGTTATATAAAGAAAAATATGGTCTTGGAATCTTCAGGTCTTGATCTTCTCTCCCTCTTGAATATTTGAAACACTTTAGTGTTGCTTGTCTTCATGTCTTTCACCCCCCCCCCCTTGAAATATGCTCTTAGTCTTCATGGTATCACGAGTTGAACCACAAGTTGAATTGGCTTTGAAAAACTTCAGAACACAGTTGGTGTTGCGAACACTTCTTGAAAAGGGATGAGAAGAACCATGCACTTGTAATCTTTTCTGCACAGATCATAACAGTTACTCACCCTCAACTTTTACTTACTCCCCCTCAACTTGATAATCTGGGTCTTTGAACTTTTATAACGTTTCTCCCCCTCATGATGATGATCTGTGTCTTTGAATTTGTATCATATTTCTCCCCCTCATGATGATTAGGAGCATCATGAGCATCATGTAACTTCAAAGGAAACACCGATGAGTAGCAAAATACCAGATAAGACGTTAAGTAACCAAAATGGGGTAATCATCTAACACAGAAACACAAGTAACTGTTATCACACCAATTAAAATAATTGTGTGGCCTATGTTTAGAGTTGGCATCGGGGTATTTCTGATAGCGTAACAACTCACACCAAACAAGCATGCCAAAAGCTACTTCTTTAATTCAAAACGCCAAATATGGCCCAACAAAGTCACACTATCAAGATTACAAAATTGGGTTCGCGGAAATAACCCTAACTACAGCTGAGAACATAACTACCAGATAAAAAGGGAAAGTCTTCTAATCCTTCTATACGCAAGCTCCAACTCACGTCTTGTCATTACCTCTAAACGAGCTCTCAGCTATCGGCTTACCTGAATAGGTTTTAGTTTTGAAAAATGAGGGTTAGACCATGAGGTCTAGTGAGTTCCCTCAATAACGTTCCTACGATGCAATTTAGCATAATTCACAAATAGTTTATATGAGAGAATTGTAAACATCACACATTGATAAATCAAACACTCACAAGCGGCACATACCGATAGCCCACGCTCTGGTCACACATACACTAGTGACATCGTGTTAGAGCACACACTCGCCCTTATTGATTTATACGAAACAAATTCATATATATCTATATCACACGTTATGGGACACACCCCCATATTCACACCATAAGCCATCGTATGCCCACCCTCGAGTAATCACACCTTTATAAATCACACCATAAACATGCTTAATAACATCAAGTAAAATATATAGTTTTAATAAGGATATGCGTACATAAACACACTTGATAAAGTCTTTGGTTAAAAGTACTCACCTGGCGTCCAACCGTTTCTTTCTCACTGAATAGCACCCTTCTCAAACCGCACACCTAAAAACATATCACACGCACTAGAGGGGTAAGTCACTCAATTTTCACTTAGCGTCGACTCTCGGATAAGGGCACACTAAGGTCACCTCACTAAAACACTAAAGATCCCCACTGCACAACTACCCGGAAAGGTTTACCCAGATAGATAAACTATCTGGAGGGTTCTACCCGGACACCTAAAACTACCTGGACAAGATTTAACTGGATAGTTAAACTATCCGGAGGGTTCTACCCGGACAGCTAAATTACCCGGACGAAGTACTTCCCGGGTGGAGCATCCCGGACACCAGGTTTTCCGGACACTCCTACGCTATCCGGATTCTCCCGGATTCCCAAGGGTTTCTGGGTAAATCTATCGGACACCTCAAGCAACCCATCTATCCGGATACTACACTAGATACCAGGCTTTTCAGATACAACGTCCGGATTCCCACTGAGCGGTATCCGGGTAGCGATTTCCCCACACCAAACAAGCATGCCAAAAGCTACTTCTTTAATTCAAAACGCCAAAAATGGCCCAACAAAGTCATACTATCAAGATTACAAAACTGGGTTATTACAACATCCTCCCCTCAAAAGAATTCCGTCCCCGGAATTCCATCTTCGAACCAATGAGGGAAACGAGTCCTCGTGTCCGATTCCACTTCCCAAGTTGCTTATTGCCCCTCATGGAAACGCTACTGAACCTTCATCAGTGAGATCTCCTTAGTTCTCAACTTTCTGACCTTGCGATCCACGATCGCCAATGACTCCTCAACAATATTCAACTTCTCATCCACACGAATGCCTTTCAACTGTACGATCATACTTTCATCGGCCAAGCACCTCCTTAGATTCGATACGTGAAATGCCGAATGAACTCCCTGAAGTTCCTTGGGCATCTCCAACTTATACGCCACCTCACCCACACGCTCGGTGATGACAAATAGGGATGAGCATCAATGGCCGTTTTCCCGAACCGAACCGGTACCGGACCGAACCCGTACCGATACCATATATTCGGTCCGGTATTCGGTTCCAAACATTCCTCAAAATCGGTATTCGGTATTTCGGTATTCGGTACCGGGATTTTCCCAAAAAAACTGAAACCGAACCGAAATTTTTAAAAGCAAAGTTTTAAATTTTTTATAATTATGTATATCATCTTCTAAATAAAGTTTATCTTGATTGTTGTTAACATTAGTTATTATTGTTTCTAGTTGTATATATAGAGATTGAAGAGTTGATAAGGAGCAAAATGGAAAAACGAAAATCGTAAAAAAATACCGAAGATTGTTGAACTTTTGTTTGATTTTGAACTTTTTGATTGTTTGTGATTGGTTTTGAAACACATTTGAAAGATTATGAAGGCATTTTGGTTTGCGATTGGTTTTGATACACATTTGATACATTTTAAAATTTTCGGTCCTAAGTGGTCCTAGTACCGATTTTCCCGTCCCGAAACCGAACCCGAACCCGAACCGGTACATACGGTTCGGTTTTCGGTACCAATTTTTAGTCCCAAAAAAATTCGGTACCAACCGGTTCGGTCTCGGTACCGGTCCGGTCCCGATCTCATCCCTAATGACAAACGACCCGACATTCCTAGGCCTTAGCTCCCTTTTCTTTCCAAGGCGCACAACGCCTTTCCACGACTAAACTTTAAGCATCACTTTGCCACCCACTAGAAATTCTATCGATTTCCTCCCTTTGTTCGCATACATCCTTTGGCGGTCTAGAGCCACCCCTACCTTCCCGCGAATCTGGTTGACTTATCGATGGTTGACCGCGCGACCTCCGGTCTCACCTAACGTCTCTTTCCCGTGATACATCTTTACTCTTGGAAGGTTCACAAATAACTGCACATGCCAACCTCTTTGCTTCTCTAAGGATTCTCTTGCTTCCACTTTGCATGACCCTTCAAGAACAGAGCGTATGCCAACAATTTCCACACTTTCGGTTAACTACAACTCTTACCCCAGGTAATTCGCGTACCATAACTATGACGCCTCAGGCCAACTGTACACAATACCGTCCACACACCTAGACCCACGGTTTTCAAACGAATTAAGATTTTCACTCACAACTTCACCTCCGCGACAGAACAAATTTACAGAGGTTATCGCCACAACAACATGAATCCCTTATTAGAATAACGAACGTTCAATTAACCAACTTAGCACAAGATCAACCTCGAGTATCACCTTAACTCACAGTTATGATCCTCTTCAACAGACAACACACAATACTACAATCATTTTCCCCAATACAATATACGTCTAAGGCAGATAACACTTTCATGCCTGAATTGCATTGACTACGATCTATCAATAATAATCAATTCACACGTTTTCACCACATCATCACTCCCACCAATCCAAACAGAACCAATCCTGAAGACACACATTTTAATTCTCCTTACATCCAACTATCGTCCATCCACATGTGAGATAATTCAAGTTTCACCCACTCAACAGAAAGGAGTGTCCATACTCACGCAAAACCATTTTCATTAGCTTAACACCGAACGACAAGCTCAATTGGAATATTTCCCTCATTACTACCAAGTCTAACCCAATGGTCCTTCATTCCAAGCACTACTTTCAACTTCCTTCTTCCACTTCCTTCTCAAGACATAAAACATGTTTCCAAAGAACGACTCATCAGATGGTGCACACTTTTGACCGACCACACAAGCTAGCTTTCTTCGACCCTAAAACCAATCACATACATGCAAATCTTCTTTCTCATACCCCCACTAGGAGTTCATGTACCCGAAAATGACATTCTGAAAACATTGCTTCCCATTTTCCGTGTCACTTGCCACACTTTCTACCTCCAGTTTACTCACTTAATTTCAACCTACCATCCCCAATTCCGCAACCTAGTATGGAACATTTCTCGTCCAACATTGACCACTCCATACACGCAATTTCAACGGTTACTATGCCTAACCAACAGTTTCGCCACATCTCATACGAGAAATTCAACCAAGTCATTCCGAAATAACACCCAATGCTCGAAATCACCACACACTTCTCGTTTTCTCCAAATGAGATTAACCCACTCCTTTGAATTTCCTTTACATACAAGGATTAGCTCAGCATTTCCAAAGATTTCGTATCTACTACGAAACATCATAAACTAACCAATCCAACATCTTCACAAATATTACAATGACACAACGCAAACTCACTCATCAACTCATCGTAACCCAAGAGCACACAATTTCCTTCTTAGCTAGCCACCAACTACCACCCCATTCTTTTATTCTCAGATAACAACACTACACGCCACTCAAACATCCATGCATCTCAATACACATAATTTTGCCATATTTGAACAACTTCTAAGCAAATCTCGAGCAAAGATTTCCACCTACGTTCATCCCATATCAACACCAGTCCACCACTTAACCTCACAGCAACTGATTACCACCAACGACTCGCATGCCCACTTTATATAAGTTACCACCAACTTATCCACACAACCAACCCACACTAGAGGTACAATCCCCACGATCACTTGTACGCACATTAGGCCTTGCTTTCTCCATGCCAATCACAACATATATTTGAAACAATATTATCTCACGACTTTGCCTTTCTCCAATCTAGATGAACCACAAATTATAACCGTCTACTTCACTCGATCGAGTCTTTATCCCCAGCCGACTCTTCGGAATCCACACGAGACACGCTCAAATAAATCAGACAATAAGACGCTCCCTTGCAGACCAACATAATATACGTGTCCCAAATGAGTTATGCTAACTACTTCATTCATAAACGACACATCAATCACATGGGAAAAGCACTTATCCAACTATCAATTCTCCACTTTCAGAACACTCACAAAAGGCGGTCCAACCTCTTGACAGATACACACCTTTCCCCAACCGACCTCTTATCTCCGCGTATACACCCGACAAAATAATCACACTAGAGTTACCTTTTCCAATTTCAATCTCCCGACAACGATCTCAACAACCGTCGTTGACTTCAACATCAACGCCCGACATGAAGATGATGCTTCAGCGGTGCCTCCGACAACGAGAATTTCCACCGAAATCTAATTCTTCCCACGCATCGTAACTAACTTTGTGCCCCACAGTTCTCATATGTTTGAGCCACAAGACTTACCCGACAAATAGCCTAAATACTAGGCCACCTCAACTCCGGCTCCACGCCTATACCATTTCATCAACATACAACAACGCTACCTTTCGAAGTATCTTGCCTACTTCGAAATCACCCGAAACACACCCCCCGCCGTCAGCCACACGTCAAATTACCAAACAAGAGCAACGACTACCATAATACAAGCATCTCTAAAGTCAAAGACTGAGACTGCAGTTATTCGCCGCCCTCCCTAAAAGGAAACACCAAGGTCACGAATCGACAATCGACGACTCAACCACATATTTCCACTCTCGAAACTTTCCACATCCTTAAGCGCGATATCTCTCACTACCTAGCGATTTCATAGCCTTCATGCATGACGACACAATGATTTAAATCGTTTTACACACTTGAAATACATCGCGAAACAAGGTTTGATATGCATGACATGACACCTCCATAAAGAATTACCACACACACATCGATCTCGAGGATCGCTTACACGCAACCCATGATATCTCACGACCTTGTCCATCAATCGAAAGTGCATTCACTGAAACTCTTTTTGTGCAAATTTGTAAAATACAGCACAATCACCCACACTGGGAGAGTCGGTCGACTCTCCCACTCGCTGATATGACAACAACGTGTCCATACTGACTCCGCTTATAAAACCATGTGATCAAATGTTTTTATGATTTCTACAACAAAGGTTAACTCTCTCGTAAAAGATGTGAAATAAGTCGATGTTTCCCCAAGTTCAAAATTTATCACACAACGTAAATAAAAGTGTCTTTTCCTTCAAACACACGCTTGCACGCGCCAACTCATTTTCAAATCCAGAAACTTACAAGGCACACACACACACGCACACACACATATATTTGACATGAAGGACTCACGTAACTTGTTTGAAAATACAATGCATGACTCACTTTGCATTGAAGGTTATTCGCTCTAGGAAGGTCAACCGTTTGCAGTCACAACAAATCAACACCGACGCCCTACTTTTGCTCAAACCACCAGGTTCCTCATATTTGCAACAACCTTCGGTACCGGTGTTTCCCCACACACTTGTATGCCCCAACTTCACAGTTACCACTTGACTACTGATTTGCAAAATATGCGGCTTCACTTTGACCCCAAATAGGTTAACCAACAATAGCCCTTTTTAATTTATCCTTGTCTTAAATCACCAATCCACACGTCTATCATTTCTCAACCACCCTTGCCACTCTTCCACTAACTAGGGAGTAAGAAAGCACAACTCTGCTACCCGATCTTGAGTTGAAACTCTCAAGATCCCAGTTCATCGACATCGAAAACTTCCAGAATGAAGAATATTAGAAATTAGGAGCTCACATCCCATCAATTATTCTTCCCTAAAGAACTCAAGAGGTTCTACCTCACATCAGCCACCCACAACTCAAACAATATTCCTTCGAGATGGTGTCATCAATCACACCACGAACGATCTCGCACAACACACTAAACCATCACCATCATGGCAGTGTTAGAACTCTCTACACACTACCACCAATCTCTACACACTACCATCACTCTCTACACACTACCACCTCCATCGATCATCTGAACAATAGTAATCAAGCACACCCATGCATCTATAAACTCATAATGACATTGGCCAGATGTGATTTGAATTTACCTTACATGAGAGTCCTTACTATCATCGTCCTGAATTCTCGGTGATCAAAGTCTTCCCTAAAGGCTTCCTATATCTCAGCTGTATCCTCCTACTACACAGTTTAACTTTAGGCCCATCCGGTCACCTAAATTCCTTAAACTAGCGCTCTGATACCAACTGTAACAACCCACACCAAACAAGCATGCCAAAAGCTACTTCTTTAATTCAAAACACCAAAAATGGCCCAACAAAGTCACACTATCAAGATTACAAAACTGGGTTCGCGAAAATAACCCTAGCTACAGCTGAGAACATAACTACCAGATAAAAAGGGAAAGTCTTCTAATCCTTCTATACGCAAGCTCCAACTCACGTCTTGTCATTACCTCTAAATGAGCTCTCGGCTATCGGCTTACCTGAAAAAGTTTTAGTTTTGAAAAGCGAGGGTTAGACCATGAGGTCTAGTGAGTTCCCTCAATAACGTTCCCACGATGCAATTTAGCATAATTCACAAATAATTTATATGAGAGAATTGTAAACATCACACATTGATAAATCAAACACTCACAAGCGGCGCATACCGATGGCCCACGCTCTGTTCACACATACACCAGTGACAACACGTTAGAGCACGCACTCGCCCTTATTGATTTATATGAAGCAAATTCATATATATCTATATCACACGTTATGGGATACACCCCCCATATTCACACCATAAGCCATCGTATGCCCACCCTCGAGTAATCACATCTTTATAAATCACACCATAAACATGCTTAATAACATCAAGTAAAATGTACAGTTTTATTAATGTAACACCCTCAAATTTGGAACGAACAACTAACATTAAAATTAAATAAAAATCACCAAATTATACATAATCACATCTACAATTTAGTCCTTTAAAATACCTCGGAATTTAAAACATTATAAGTCTACAATGAAATAGCTTAAACGGGTGGTACTTAACCCCACAAGTTGCTAGTCCAAACAAATGCGGAATACTTCACTACTTAAGTCACCTCTCGTGCACTCTACTAGCAATCGCCACTTCCCAATGTAGCTAGAGCTACCCCAACCTGAGCCTGTTGCACATGCCGACAAATAAAAGGGTTAGGCTTACGCCTAGTGAGTTCAAGCATTTTATCATGACTAAATAAAAAATTAAATCAAAAGAGTAATAGATTAGTCATGATTTCCAAAGAGTTACTTTAATTGTAAATCGTTCATTTTTCAACTCACACATTTCCACGGGGAAGTTCCCGAAAGGTATAATACATTTCCAAATGAATTACAATTCCAATTCCCTCAAAGTACATGAATGATTCTAGTTTAGGCAAAACCTCCAAATATGGTTGACAATACATACTCAACCCGTAAAACACGGAAACCATTCATTAAAATATAACACTTTATTAAAACATAATACGAAGCAATACACACGCGACCGTAAAATGTATTAAAGTTCAAATACCATAAACGGGGGAGACCCGTAACCGTTGAAGGTGGAGGTAACACATAATTATACCACCCATACAACGTTGAAACCCAAGTTACACCGTAATTGAAGATATACCTTGACGTCTACCTCCAAGGTAACGCCTCAAGGCCCGGCACATCGGGACTACCTCCAAGGTATAAATCCCGAAGGCGTGGATCTCTACACAAACCTCCAAGGTAAGTGCCCAAAACTATATCCTCCTAGTGCCTACTTGGAAGTTAAGGTCATAAAACATGGGTACCGAGGTCCATCCTCAAGATACCTAATCGACCACGACCAACGACTGACTAACATGCCTATGGATCCAATGCGAAACAGTCTAAACGACATGCTTATACCAGGACGACTCACTCACCCAAGCATGTAAATATCAACAATGTGCAATAAAAGCAACTCATACATAAGACTCCACATAGAGCCATTTAAACTGGACAAATGTCCCAAATATATCTCAAGTCAAAACCGAGCAAAGTGCTCCAAGCTTGCTAGACCCGTAAATAACGGTCATCATCGCATAAAATGCGTTTAACATTGATTAAGAACTCACAACCTACAAAATCATCATTAACCCCAAAACTCGACACGGTTAAACAAAAAGGGTATTTTACACGATTAAACCATCAATTAATCCTCATTTCGAGCCAAATAATATTTCAAAGACAATTTATGGTTTCTAACAATCCAAGTATCCAAAAGCCCCAAATATGGGTATTTTACACATTTGTAGAGATAAATACTTCAAAAGAGTTAAACTATCTAAATAATTAACCATATACATTTTAAAGTAAAACACACAAATACTGGAAAATACACATTTTGGCATGTACAAAGTTTTCGCAAAGTAACTTGAACTCACCATTGCTAGATTAAGCTAAATATAATATTTCTCCAACGTAAGCTCCTTTGATGAAGTTTGCATCCTTAAGCCAAAACTTCCAAAAACCTAGATTTATGAATTTCCACCCATCAATACCAAAGTCTAACCATAAGGAATCATCATCCATCCATAATATACCAAAATACCCATTATAACAAAACCTTAACATCATAATCAAAGAGGAGAGGAGATTACCTTAACCATACTTGAATCCACCAACCCAAAACGTATCTACAACCTCCAAGATGCACCACAACTCCTAATCTTTAAATGGGGTGGAAAGGGTTGGGTAAAAACCCTAGAAATCAGTGGAGAAGATGAAGTGGAGGTTTCCTTTTGAAGGGTTAAGGTTTCCAATCCATGGTGGGTGTTTGATTTGGGGAAAAAAATGAAGAAACCACTTGAAACATCAAATCTTGGGGTTTGAAAGCTCAAAATCGGCTTTGGATGCTCCGGGTTTCGGGTTAAGAGAAGAATGGATGAAATGGGAGAAGTGAGAAGGGATTTGGGGTGAGAAATGGTATTAATCGGATTCCAGCTCCCCGACCGCGACTATGACACCGCGACATTGACATGGTCATAGTCGCTGGTCATAGTCGCGACCCGTGTACCACATTCTGTTTGATTTGCTCAGATCGACCCCCACCGCGACAATGCCACCGCGACAATGACATGGTCATAGTCGCTGGTTGATATGCATTATTTATTAATGCATATTATATCTTTTTCTTCTCCTTTTTAGTTAGAATTTGCTATTTTATCCCAACATTTGAGTCCTTTTTATTACTTATTTTCAATCTTCGTTTAATGGAGCTAAGACTATGATTTACCTGTCATTTACTGTTTTAAGAAGGTTTATTGTGTTTATTTATATAGTGCAGCCCTGCCCAATGCTACAGCATTGAAGACTGGACGATTGGAAGAAAGAATCAACTTCTAGAAGGCTTTTTGTTGCTTAATTTTGGGACTATGACTCACCATCTTCTAGAAGAATTTAATTCAATGCCTGATGAAGTTTTGTTCAACTCTAAAAAGACCATCATGGGAGGCATTGGTGCTATAGTATTTTGTACCTTAATGAATAGTGCTTAAATAGTAAAGTTAGTATGACATCCTCTTTTGTATTAGTATAAATAGAAGTAGTATGTTTTAGTTTTTGTTAGACAACTTTGTATGGATCAGTTCTCACAGCTGAAGTCCATAACCTCTCTTTAATTTATGCATTTCTAGTTCATGTTATTAATCTTGTTCTTCATCTTGTTCTTGATATTCATGCAATTTATGAGTTGCTCCAGCATTGTTCAAGCATTGCTGCAATAATTCATAATCCTTTATATTCTTGTATTTTACATTTAAGTCATTTACATTCAAGTCATTTACATTTAAGTCTTTACTTTATGTCTTTCATTTCTGTAATTTACATTTCCTGTCATTTACATTTCAGTATGAGTAGCTAAATTTAAATAGCTTGGGTGTGAGATTAAAGGGTGAGGTTTTAAACATAATGAAAAGTGGACATCGTTTCTCAATAATGATGTTCACCATTTCATGTTAAGTTTTATAAAAGTTCAAGTTACTTCTGGACGGATGATCACTTTGAAAGTGTTAAAGTGCCATGGTCTCAGAGATGAGTCATTGATATGCACGTCAATCCGAATGACAAAGAAAGTAAGCTTGAGAGAGCGACTGACAAAGAGATTTGTCACCTCTGTTCTTTCTGGTTGATTTTGCCCGATAAGTTGATCATCTATGTGGATGGTAATAATGTAGAGTGCGAGTCAGAGATGGCCCACTTAGAACACGTCAACTTAACTGATATGGGAATCGGCTCGAGAGAGTGATTTTAACAAAGAGATTTGTTTATCCGTATACTTGGAAGGACTCTTTTTGCTATTGATAGTTCTGACACATAACACCAGAGATGGGTTTAGTGGCTGCTAGATCAGTAGTAAATGGCAGAAAACTCGAGAGGGCAACCTGAAAAGTAGATGGTGAATGTAAGTGTTGAAAGACACAATGCTGTAGCATTTCCACAACATTGGTCCGCTGGAAGTTTTGTTTAAATCTCACCCCAAGATCTTACACCCTTGCTATCCTTTATTAATTGTTATATAATTTGTGATAATTCCAAACGCCAACAAACAAATATTAATCTTCGAACTGATCCTTGGAAACTATTTCTTCTATTAGACTTTTAATACGCTTTTACTCCAATCTCTGTGGGAACGATACATGGTTCTTACCGTATTATTACTTGAAAAACGACATTAGATTTTAATGTATACTTGCATTAAGGTTTAATTATTACACGTCTATCGGTGTATTCAAAGCACTGTCACTGGTCATAGTCGCGACCCGTGTACCAAGCCCCGAAACTCGACTTTTTCAACGCCAAAACTCCCGATACTCTTAGAGACTTTACGAAATGTCTTCCAAACATAAATCCCACCATTTTCAAGATGCAAAACATTTGGGTGGTATTTGTTTACCAAAATTACGGGTGTTACAATCCTCCCAACCTTAAAACGATTTCGTCCTCGAAATCTAGTTCTCGCACGATCCATGACTACCGCGCCCAACTGATAACGCCACTTTTTGGCGTTATTTCCGGCTCTGAAACCAATGAGATTGGCTTGTATTCGAGCAAAAAGGCGGAATTTTACGATCTATCTAGTGAGATGTGCAGGTTATTCTTGAGAAGGCAATCATCGAGAAAAGAAGCGAAAAAGAGCCCAAAACGAGTCCAAAACGAAGCCTACGGAAGCCCGAGACCCGCACCCGAACCAGTACCAAAACCCGAACCAAACCTGACCCGGAACAGCCTTGGAAAGCCGCGCGGTTTTGCCCGCGACTTGCAAGTCGCGCAGCAAACCGCGCAACCCTCTGTTCCAGCGTTTTTAAGCTGCTATTTTTCGGTTTTTAGGTCATTATTCAGCACACGACGAACGGCAGCAGTGGAGGGGCGATTTTCAGAGGTTTTTCGGAGCTTTTGGAGCCACGAGAGAGGATCAATCGAAGAGGAAGTCACGACGCGACGCAGATTAGAGCCGGGAGAAGGGAGTTTATCACTACATCTTTCACGTTCACGTTTATCATGTTTACATACAGTTTATCATCCCATTGTCTTGCGTTTTTGTCCCCCAACATCATGAACTAATCTTTAGATGTTGGGGGTTTGAATGAATTCGATTTAAGTGTACAAACATGTGATTAGTGACTTTTATCAGTTTTCTTATCTTAATGAAGCATGTGATTTGGTTGTTAATGCTTTTGTGAGTCTAGCTAGCTTTCAATTGTCTTGTTGTTTTCAATTAAGTTCGAGAGAATTAATTGTTAACTAGAACTAGGAATCGCATGCCTAAGGTAAGAAAGGGGATAGAGATATTCCGAGTAAGCCTTAGTCCCGTTAAAATCTTGAGCTTAATGTATTTTGAATTCCATAGGTGAGATCGAGAGATAAACTTGTGCTTTTCAAGATAAAACCCGTAGTTACTCGAAAGAGAACAACGGTGATTTTTACAAGATTGGGTATTCATTATACGGAATAACCGGTAACGGTTTTGAGTCAAGTGTTTGTATGTGAAAGTCTTAGGATTTCCAACCCTCAACTATTTCCTCTATCAAAGTTTCTTAAGCTGTCTATTGTCTTGTGTTGATTTATTTTATTTGCATTTGATTTGTTAATACCAACCACTCAAATTGCGACCGTTCAGTTAATAGTTTTTATAGTAAGTGTGATACTTAGTTCCTAGTTCATGTGGATTCGATACTCGTACTTCCGTACGTATTACTTGATTTCGACACCGTACACTAGCGGTTAGATTTAGGGGGGGGGGGGGTGATACCCGCCTATCAAGTTTTTGGCGCCGTTGCCGAGGAACTAGTTGCAACTGATAGCACTACCAGCTATAAGCGCTATTAAATTGACATTTTTTTTATTTTTTTATTTTTTTCTGTTATTTTATTTTATCACCTTCGATTTCTACATTACTGATTTTGTTACCTTCCATTTCAGGTACTAATTGGTTTATGCCAAGGAAAACCCGAGGGGAGAAAATCGAATCGATCGATCCGGAGATTGAAAGAACCGCCCGCCGATTACGAAAAGAAGCAAAAGCAAAACAACATATCAAGATCAAAATGGGCGACGAAGCGAGACGTCCTATGCGGTCGTTTGTCGACCCGAACGTGGCAGCCGCACGCATAGGCATCCAAGCGCCTGCTACTGGGGTGAATTCTTTTGAACTCAAACCGAGTACCATCGTAATGGTACAACAAAATCAATATGGAGGAGCACCGACCGAAGATCCTCATGCACATCTTCGTGCATTCGAGAGGATTTGCAGCACATTCAAGATTAATGGCATGAACGAGGATGCCGTCAAGTTAAGATTGTTCATCTTCTCACTCAAGGGTAGAGCTAAAATATGGATAGAGAGTTTACCAGCGGATCAGATCACCACCTGGGCAGACCTGAAGGCCGCATTCCTCCAGAAATTCTTCCCACCGGGAAGAACTGCTCAATTGATGGCCGATATCACCCACTTCGCGCAGTGGGAACAAGAGACCTTATACGAGGCATGGGAGCGATGCAATGATATGTTGAAGAAGTGTCCTCACCATGGGTTGCAAGGTTGGGTTATTATCCAAACCTTCTTCAGAGGACTTCACCCACAGTTCAAAAATGATATCACTGCTGCAGCGGGTGGAGCCCTAATGGAAAAGACGTATGAAGAAGCGGTCGCCTTGATCGAGAACTTGGCCGAACATAGCTTTTCTACTCCAAGATCAGCTGTTAGATAAGTTGCTAGTGTTCAAGAGTCGGATGAGCTAAAGGAAATAAAAGCTCAATTAGCTGCAATCTCGAACCAATTGAAGGGAGGTAGACCGGAAGAACCCGAGCAAGTCCAATTCTTACAAAACCGAAACAACCAACCGAGGAATGATCCGTTATCGAACACTTATAATGAGGGGTGGAAGAAGCACCCGAACTTCTCATGGAGTCAACCCGGTCAACAACAGCAAGGTAATTTTTCTAACTTTTCTAATTCCTCCAATACTAACAATGTTTATCGTCCTCCAGGTTTTAACCAAAGGAACTTCAATGAGGGACCATCTATGGAGAAGAAACCGGGGTTAGAAGACATGATGATGAAGTTCATGACCAAGATGGACATCACGGTTGGGGAGTTAGCAAGCATGGTCAACACGGTCAAGGCGGCAACTGATCAGAACACCGCATCCATCAAGATTCTCGGGAGATAAGTGGGGTAGATTTCGGAAGCCCTGCAAAACCGAGCACCGGGGAAATTTCCCAGTCAAACCGAAAAGACAAACCGGGAAGAGTGTAATGCCATCTATTTGAGAAGTGGCAAGGAGCTGAGTGGAGACACAACACGAGAGCATGCATCAAAGGAAACCGATCCTAAAGAGCAAGAGGTTGAGGTTGTAGATATGGATGAGTTGGAAGCTGAAGAAGAGGTGGATGAAGAGAACCCAAAGAGTGAGAAGAAGAAGCAAGAGCAACCCCCGGTCAAACCGGAAATTCCAAGAGTGCCTTATCCGAACAGACTTAGAAAGAATAAGGATGATGTTAATTTTTTGAAATTTCTTGATGTATTTAAAAAGTTACATATTAACATCCCTTTTGCAGATGCGTTGGCACAAATGCCTTCATACATGAAGTTCATGAAAAAGATCTTATCCAAGAAGAGGGCGATCGAGCATCAGTCTACCATTACACTCACTGAAGAGTGTAGTGCAATCATTCAGAACAAGCTTCCCCCGAAGCTTAAAGATCCAGGGAGTTTTTCGATCCCTATTCAAATTGGGGATCTTTCTTTTGATAAAGTGCTGTGTGATCTAGGAGCTAGTATTAACTTAATGCCCTTGTCTGTTTTCAGGAAACTCGGCTTGGGAGAAGTGAAGCCGACATACATGACACTCAAGCTCGCAGATCGATCAATAAGGTACCCGTATGGAGTGGTAGAGGGCGTGCTCATCAAAGTTGGAAATTTCTATTTTCCGGTGGACTTCGTGGTGATCGACATAGATGAAGATGAAGAAGTTCCGCTGATACTGGGAAGATCCTTTCTGACCACAAGCTGAGCACTGATCGACATGGAGGAAGGAGAGATCACCCTGAGAGTCGGTGGTGAGAAAGCGGTATTCAAGATGATCGAGAGTGGAAAGCATAGAGACGGAGCTGGTCAAGGAGAGCCAGATGTGGAAGAATCCGCGAAGAACCGCAAGTGTGGGCGATTCGATTCCGCGGACACCGAACCAAGTTGAAGAACCACATAGTCGTGCCACGACTGTAACTACGGCGCTGGGTGGGAGGCAACCCACCGAGGTTCGTTTTCTTTTAAAATTTGCGTTTTAGTGTGTTTTTATTTACAAAAAATATATATATCGAAAGATGAAAGAGTAAACAGAGACATACGCGACTTGCAAGTCGCGTGGAAAGCCGCGGGACCCTCTGTTGGGTTTTTCCCTTCTTGCTTTGTGTGTTTCGTTTCTTTGTTTCCTTTCGCTTTCTGCTTTGTTTTCTTTTTCTTGTGCTTTCTCTCTCTCCCTTTTCCCCGATGTCACTGATTGGCGCTTAAATCTTACAAGAGAATCTCCTCCGTCCGGGCAAACAGGTATGTTCTCCACTTTGTATGTAACGGGTGTGTAAGATGTTTGGTTTCTTAGTAGTTAAACGAGATGCAACAAACCTAAGTTTCACTTAGGTTTGGGGTGCCTCATCTTTCAACATCTACACACTCACTTTTATCCCTGTGCAAACCTCGGTTTCACCGAGGTTTGGGGTTGGCTTTTGTTTTGACAAACCTTGGCCGCGGCCTAGGTTTGGGGTGCCCATATTGAAAATAGTTAGGCTAGCTCTTTGATGTTTCTGGTTAATATTTTGTCTTGCCTGTCTGATAACTGCCATAACTGCACAACGATACTTATCTCATTTTGTGTCGCCTGAACCGACACTTGCACATTGGGGACAATGTGTGGGTAAGGTTTGGGGTTGCCCAATCGGGCCCACGTTATGCACGTAGATTTCCTGCACTTCTGAGTACCTAGATCACTTTAGCTAAAAAAATTTGTTTGAATGATTGAGACCAACCATTGTAGGAAGAATCTTGTGATTGTAACGTGACCATTAGGGAAGGACTGGGAAAAGACATGACTAGGGACATTAGTGGAGACCACCCATTAGTGAGATTTGACCCTAAAAGACGTTATTAATTTCGAGGGATTCAAACACCAAATTCGTATACACTTTTTCGAATTCCTTGTCGTGATTATAGAATGATCTCGCTATATTATTGCATCGAGTAGCAAAGACGACCATCGGGATATTGGGTAAGGGTGTATTAGACCACATCGTGTGGACCTTAAGAAATTATTCCAGACATTGTGTGTTTGTTTAACCCTGTTTTTAGCTATCGTACCTTTTCACCCATTATGTGTGTACCCATAACCCACTTTTGCAGCCAAACACTTACCTTGTTCGTTTATAAACCCACCATTAAACCCTAGCCAAAAGCCTTAGCCAACCCTCATCCGAAAGTGTGTCAATCAGAAGCAGTACAGGCCAGTCATGGAAAATAAATAGAAAAGAGGGCCAATGCAGCCCCAAGCAAATAAAGAGGACCAAGGAAGTCCCAACTGAAAAAAAACAAAAAAACAAAAAAAACAGTTAGTTTAGATATTATCTACAACAGAAAATAAGAGAGTCAAAGCGACTCCAATAGTGAAAAAGAGGGCCGAATGATAGAATCGAAACCAGAAAAGTTAAGAACTGTTAATGATTGACACGCCGAGGATTTTTGTTCCTTTATACCCTTCATTTCTTAGCCATAACCCTAGCCCCATTACAACCCGTGTAAAGACCTGGATGATCTTCTGGAAAACGTGATTAGAGTATACGACAATCTTTACCAATATTCCCTGTCTTGCTACTTGATTCCTTTCTGAGATCAACTGTTTGGACATTTGTGCATCTTTCTTTAGAGTTGTCATGTGATTTTTGAGTATTCTTGTACATAACTTCCCTAGACATGACAAGATGTGCGACAACCTAGGTTCGAGCGAAATGAGAGCATCCCGTGAGGTAGGGTCGAGGCGAAATGTTTTCCCTAGTATGTCTGGACTTAGTACAACCTTAGTGTAATCGGAGCAGTCACGAGTTCAACTCACAATGGAAGGTCATAGATCAAACAGAATAAGGATGAGGTGAGAGTGAGATAAGCATTCACGGGTACGTGAAATCACCAGTGCATCACGTGGTACCAATTGGGAGTTGTGCAGTTATTATTATTTCGTTGATATATGCTTTTATTCTATTTTATCGCTAATTTGCTTGGGGACAAGCAACGCTCGGTTTGGGGTTGTTGATAACGCCACTTTTTGGCGTTATTTCCGGCTCTGAAACCAATGAGATTGGCTTGTATTCGAGCAAAAAGGCGGAATTTTACGATCTATGTAGTGAGATGTGCAGGTTATTCTTGAGAAGGCAATCATCGAGAAAAG
Source organism: Saussurea involucrata (assembly GCA_033807775.1). NCBI lineage: Eukaryota > Viridiplantae > Streptophyta > Magnoliopsida > Asterales > Asteraceae > Saussurea > Saussurea involucrata. The sequence continues at coordinate 229,317,913 of CM066314.1, forward strand.
AAGCGAAAAAGAGCCCAAAACGAGTCCAAAACGAAGCCAACGGAAGCCCGAGACCCGCGCCCGAACCAGGACCAAAACCCCAACCAAACCTGACCCGGAACAGCCTTGGAAAACGCGCGGTTTTGCCCGCGACTTGCAAGTCGCGCAACAAACCGCGCAACCCTCTGTTCCAGTGTTTTTAAGCTGCTATTTTCCGGTTTTTAGGTCATTATTCAGCACACGACGAACGGCAGCAGTGGAGGGGCGATTTTCAGAGGTTTTTCGGAGCTTTTGGAGCCACGAGAGAGGATCAATCGAAGAGGAAGTCACGACGCGACGCGGATTAGAGCCGGGAGAAGGGAGTTTATCACTACATCTTTCACGTTCACGTTTATCATGTTTACATACAATTTATCATCCCCTTGTCTTGCGTTTTTGTCCCCCAACATCATGAACTAATCTTTAGATGTTGGGGGTTGGAATGAATTCGATTTAAGTGTATAAACATGTGACTAGTGACTTTTATCAGTTTTTATTATCTTAATGAAGCATGTGATTTGGTTGTTAATGCTTTTTTGAGTCTAGCTAGCTTTCAATTGTCTTGTTGTTTTCAATTAAGTTCGAGAGAATTAATTGTTAACTAGAACTAGGAATCGCATGCCTAAGGTGAGAAAGGGGATAGAGATATTCCGAGTAAGCCTTAGTCCCGTTAAAATCTTGAGCTTAATGTATTTTGAATTCCATAGGTGAGATCGAGAGATAAACTTGTGCTTTTCAAGATAAATCCCGTAGTTGCTCGAAAGAGAACAACGGTGATTTTTACAAGATTGGGTATTCATTATACGGAATAACCGGTAACTGTTTTGAGTCAAGTGTTTGTATGTGAAAGTCTTAGGATTTCCAACCCTCAACTGTTTCCTCTATCAAAGTTTCTTAAGCTGTCTAATGTCTTGTGTTGATTTATTTTATTTATATTTGATTTGTTAATACCAACCACTCAAATTGCGACCGTTCAGTTAATAGTTTTTATAGTAATTGTGATACTTAGTTCTTGTGGATTCGATACTCGTACTTCCGTACGTATTACTTGATTTCGACACCGTACATTTGCGGTTAGATTTAGGGGGGGGGGGGGTGATACCCGCCTATCACCAACACATTCCAAGTTCCTTCTATTTCAACCAGATTCGAATCTTAATCCCCACAGAATTTCACATAACAACTTCTTGATGTTACTCACAACGAGTCCCTGCTTAGTCATAACACACATACATCCAATTGAAAGCCTAATCTACTGGAGTTCCGAATACCAGACTTAAGTTGTCTCTCAACCTTAAGTGATCCATAGTATCCAATGACAGATTCGAGCTCCCCAATCACTCCAGATCCACATGTTCTTAAACTTTCCTTTCCAATTCCGTCCAAGGTTTAATCACCACCAAATCAACCAAACTTCTGAATCCCAAAGGTTCACGTCACTGAACTAGCACTTACTCTTTACAAATTCCATTAATTCCAACACCGACGGTCATCACTGACCCATCAATTACATAACTCCAAAGATACGTCCAATTATTAACTATCCAACCGATAGATTCTCTTACCACACAAGGAAAGTCATTTCACTAGATCCTCTTATCACAATTGAACATCTACCGATTACTACAATCATTACCATCATTCATTTAAAATCGGACTAAAATCCCTCGATTACACTAAATGTGCTTGGCCTCAAGCCCAAAAGTCGACACCTAGTCATACCACTAAGTTGAATCACCACAGACTCTACACACGAGCTTCACTCGTCGAGCCTTCTTACAAAACCAAGGTTATCGATATGGTGTCTAAAGGGTCCCACATACGAAAGTTAACCAAGACCCCAAAATAAGATTCCCAACACGAAGGGTTACCACCAACCTCAACATAAGATACCGCGAATCAGATCTCTTAGTTACAAAAGTGCATCATCCCCGCACCCAACACCATTCAGCCTACAGCGCTATCACGCGTGGAATGCTCAAACCTTCCACCAACAAAGTGCTACACGCATTTACTTTTAACTGGGTCACTTACCCTTTCCAAGGTCCTAGCGAGTTCAAGGTTTTCAAGCGAATTATTTAACAAATAATGCCAATCAACAACAACTTTCACAAAAACTTTCAATACAAAGATTTTCATATCAACAAATCGTACGCACAGAAAACTACTATCATTAATTCGGTAGTTACGTAAAAACGGACACGCTCGTCCCACATATGAAAATCATGTTGAAAATTGTTTCATTGCAGTTCAGTTTATTCACAAAACTCAAAAGTGTATTAAACAATTACTTTAAAATGAACCGCCACGGTTCTAGTATGGATTGGCTCATGACGTGCATGTAAAGTAACTGCCTGACTTTAAACAGAGTGCAACAAAAGGCGTGCATGTAATTTCAAAAGAAGTCCAGTGACATTTGACTCCAAAATCCTTTCTAGCCATAAAATGACATAGAACAAGGTTCACCAATCAAAATTTTGCTCGCGTCAGTTTATTATACAAAACAATGAAACTGTTTACAAATACACCTTAGTCAAAACACAAAATGACTTTTGCAACTCCCAAATTTAAAGACAAAACCAATCCGTTTCTATCATTTGAAAACATCAATTAAAACATCATAAAACCTCAAATTGGGGTAGGCATGCAAGCTTGTAACACTTCCAATAGCAATTTCTTGAAACTAACTAACATGCATCAAATGGTTCGCGACTAAATTCCAAAAGATGGAATTCTTTAAATCACTTTCTCAAAATTTCCTATTCGGTTCTATAACGACATTTGAGTAAAACGTTTCTGACCAAAACTTACACACAACAGTGCATTTCCCAAAACATATGAGGAAGAAGTGTTAATAAAAAGGTAGACACCCCAAAAAGATTCCTACCGACTTCAAATCTTTAATTGCATCGACGGTGCACGTCAATGTTCAAAACACAAGAAACTACACGCACCATAGTTTTATACAAGCAATTTTATAAAATCTTCATCATGAAGCATTTTCCTCAAAGTTTCGTACTTGAAACACAAAACGACAAAACGTAAATGCTTAAAATGTATTAGTAAAAAAAATACTCAAAATACGCATTTTCCCCAAAGCCAAAAGGTTTTCAATTTTCCAAGATGTTTGGCAAATCAAAATTGACCAAATGTCAACGACTCCCACATTTGTATTTTCAAAACGTATTTAATGCGAACTATGCATGATTTCCACAACACCAAAACACCTTTTGCCCAAATGGTCATCATTTGTACAATGAGTTTAACAAATAATTTCGCTCATGACTCGTTTAACAAAATGTCGAGAAACAATAGTTACCAAGCTATGATACCCCTAGGTCGATATAATACTTTTTACATAAAATGATAATAAAACATTTAACTGACCAAAAGCGCACCAAACAAATTATTATGAAATGTCACAAGATGTTCTTTCATGCATCACTTAAGTCACGTATAAATCAATCCATACATTGAACTATTTGCAACGAAATACTTAATAATACAAACCCTTGAAAGAAAAACTACACAACACTAGAGTTCCAAACTCATTTCTTTTTAGTCGCCTTATGGCATAAAATTAACTTTTCTCATCAAAACCCGAGTGGGACCAAATGCCCAACATGACTTATAAACCTTTCACATAAGCAAATAAAGTATGCATATTGTAAAATTGTACTTACACGACACAAAACGTCGTACCCAAAATTCTATGAAGTTCAACGGACTCAATGACTCCAAGTCAACAAAATAGCACTAAACATTGTGCTCTCAAAGTCAAATTGCTAAAACCAAAATCTTGAACGAGACGCCAAAATCCCAAAAATCTCCTTCTAGGACAATACCACATAAACAATACCGTTTAACAAACTCAATTTAAACAAATTCCCAAAAGTAGCTTCATATAAACACCACGGTAGCTAACTTTCCGTCCAAAATTTTAACATATGCGGAGGAGATCCGATGTTAAAGTTACGAGCCGTAGTTACTTGTCTACCATCTTAGACAACATAAAACACGGACACCACATTACCCGAAAGAAACGTTGGACAATAACAAAATGAAACAAATTCTGACGGAGTTTGCAACCCCCGGCATAAGATGGTTCATGTACGTCCAAAACCATAATTTAAAATTTGGTGGGTGCCAAATATTTCCCAAAATTGTAACACAATCCATTTATGGATTCGAAACACAAGAAATAGTCGATGTAATTTATTTTCAAAATAAACTTTGTGCATGACATGGTCGGCATTCAACATCTCAACTCATACTCCTCCATAATCCTCCGGTCCACTATTGTCATCCGGATATTCAAAACCTCTTAAGGCAAGTTGGGAATTACATCAATTGACCTTACGGTTTTTCCTCAAATCAAAGTCGGCTCAACAAGCCTATGGTTCTAGTCCAACCATCGATATTGACCCGAAACGGTCTACTTAAAGCAACATCATGCTTACCGTCGCTCCAAGTGACTAATGCTAGAATCGTCCATTTATTCCAACGACTACTAGCTTAGAACTTCCTTTACTACCCCAACGATCATCACATGAAAGCAATTCAAGTATGCACATGTACTAGTGGGTTCACCATGACACTGGCCAGGTGTCACTATGAACGCACCGTACATGATTATCCTCGTTACTCTCGACGTGATTCTTGTTCCTAACAACATCCATCAACTTCGAAGCATCCTATCTTAAAGTGCCTAATGGTGAGTTTCACTCTTATTTACTTAAACAAACACTAGTTTGAGTCTAGGTATCCAAAATCAACACCTAAATCTCTCAAACTTATGCTCTGATACCAACTTGTAACACCCTCAAATTTGGAACGAGCAACTAACATTAAAATTCAATAAAAATCACCAAATTATACATAATCACTTCTACAATTCAGTCCTTTAAAATACCTCGGAATTTAAAACATTATAAGTCTACAATGAAATAGCTTAAACGGGTGGTACTTAACCCCACAAGTTGCTAGTCCAAACAAATGCGGAGTACTTCACTACTCAAGTCACCTCTCGTGCACTCTACTAGCAATCGCCACTTCCCAATGTAGCTAGAGCTACCCCAACCTGAGCCTGTTGCACATGCCGACAAATAAAAGGGTTAGGCTTACGCCTAGTGAGTTCAAGCATTTTATCATGACTAAATAAAAACATAAATCAAAAGAGTAATAGATTAGTCATGATTTCTAAAGAGTTACTTTAATTGTAAATAGTTCACTTTTCAACTCACACATTTCCACGGGGAAGTTCCCGAAAGGTATAATACATTTCTAAATGAATTACAATTCCAATTCCCTCAAAGTACATGAATGATTCTAGTTTAGGCAAAACCTACAAATATGGTTGACAATACATACTCAACCCGTAAAACACGAAAACCATTCATTAAAATATAACACTTTATTAAAACATAATACGAAGCAATACACACGCGACCGTAAAATGTATTAAAGTTCAAATACCATAAACGGGGGAGACCCGTAACCGTTGAAGGTGGAGGTAACACATAAGTATACCACCCATACAACGTTGAAACCCAAGTTACACCGTAATTGAAGATATACCTTGACGTCTACCTCCAAGGTAACACCTCAAGGCCCGACACATCGGGACTACCTCCAAGGTATAAATCCCGAAGGCGTGGATCTCTACACAAACCTCCAAGGTAAGTGCCCAAAACTATATCCTCCTAGTGCCTACTTGGAAGTTAAGGTCATAAAACATGGGTACCGAGGTCCATCCTCAAGATACCCAATCGACCACGACCAACGACTGACTAACATGCCTATGGATCCAATGCGAAACAGTCTAAACGACATGCTTATACCAGGACGACTCACTCACCCAAGCATGTAAATATCAACAATGTGCAATAAAAGCAACTCATACATAAGACTCCACATAGAGCCATTTAAACCGGACAAATGTCCCAAATATATCTCAAGTCAAAACCTAGCAAAGTGCCCCAAGCTTGCTAGACCCGTAAATAACGGTCATCATCGCATAAAATGCGTTTAACATTGATTAAGAACTCACAACCTACAAAATCATCATTAACCCCAAAACTCGACACGGTTAAACAAAAAGGGTCATCCCAAAGGACTCACACCCTTAATATTCTCAAAATGACTCATAACACTAAAAGTACATTTCCCCAAATGGTTTAATAAAATCATTTACTCTAACATGATTAAACCATCAATTAATCCTCATTTTGAGCAAATAATCTTTCAAAGACAATTTATGGTTTCTAACCATCCAAGTATCCAAAATCCCCAAATATGGGTATTTTACACATTTATAGAGATAAATACTTCAAAAGAGTTAAACTATCTAAATAATTCAACCATATACATTTTAAAGTAACACACACAAATATTGGAAAATACACATTTTGGCATGTACAAAGTTTTCGCAAAGTAACTTGAACTCACCATTGCTAGATTAAGCTAAATCTAGTATTTCTCCAACGTAAGCTCCTTTGATGAAGTTTGCATCCTTAAGCCAAAACTTCCAAAAACCTAGATTTATGAATTTCCACCCATCAATACCAAAGTCTAACCATAAGGAATCATCATCCATCTATAATATACCAAAATGCCCATTATAACAAAACCTTAACTTCGTAATCAAAGAGGAGAGGAGATTACCTTAACCATACTTGAATCCACCAACCCAAAACATATCTACAACCTCCAAGATGCACCACAATTCCTAATCTTCAAATGGGGTGGAAAGGGTTGGGTAAAAACCCTAGAAATCAGTGGAGAAGATGAAGTGGAGGTTTCCTTTTGAAGGGTTAACGTTTCCAATCCATGGTGGGTGTTTGATTTGGGGAAAAAGATGAAGAAACCACTTGAAACATCAAATCTTGGGGTTTGAAAGCTCAAAATCGGCTTTGGATGCTCAGGGTTTCGGGTTAAGAGAAGAATGGATGAAATGGGATAAGTGAGAAGGGATTTGGGGTGAGAAATGGTTTTAATCGGATTCCAGCTCCCCGACCGCGACTATGACACCGCGACATTGACATGGTCATAGTCGCTGGTCATAGTCGCGACCCGTGTACCACATTCTGTTTGATTTGCTCAGATCGACCCCCATCGCGACAATGCCACCGCGACAATGACGTGGTCATAGTCGTTGGTCATAGTCGCGACCCGTGTACCAAGCCCCGAAACTCGACTTTTTCAATGCCAAAACTCCCGATACTCTTAGAGACTTTACGAAATGTCTTCCAAACATAAATCCCACCATTTTCAAGATGCAAAACATTTGGGTGGTATTTGTTTACCGAAATTATGGGTGTTACAATTAAGGATATGCATACATAAACACACTTGATAAAGTCTTTGGTTAAAAGTACTCACCTGGCGTCCAACTGTTTCTTTCTCACTGAATAACACCCTTCTCAAACCGCACACCTAAAAACACATCACACGCACTAGAGGGGTAAGTCACTCAATTTCCACTTAGCGTCGACTCTCGGATAGGGGAACACTAAGGTCACCTCACTAAAACACTAAAGATCCCCACTGCACAACTACCCGGAAAGGTTTACCTGGATAGTTAAACTATCCGGAGGGTTCTACCCGGACAGCTAAAACTACCCGGGCGAGATTTACCCGGATAGTTAAACTATCCGGAGGGTTCTACGCGGACAGCTAAACTACCTAGACGAAGTACTTCCCGGGTGAAACATCTCGGACACCAGGTTTTCCAGACACTCCTACGCTATCCGGATTCTCCCGGATTCTCAAGGGTTTCCGGGTAAATCTATCGGACACCTCAAGCAACCCATCTATCCTGATACTACATCGGATACCAGGCTTTCCGGATACGACGTCCGGATTCCCACTGAGCGGTATCCGGGTAGCGATTTCCCCAACCCCAGATCACTTGGTCCTCTTACTGATGTTCTAAGCTTCTTACAACCGCAGATTATTAATTCACTCTTCCCTTTAAACCATTAGAACAAAAGCCAAGGACACAATTCAATTTCTCAAGAAAGAATCCACAATTTGCTTCCAAATCAGGAACTTACCCTGGCAACAACTCAAACAAGAAGGTCAAGGGTTTTAGGGATGAATTGAGATTACCTTAATTGATGATTGTTGATTTCCCTTCCAAGGATTGCTTCCCCCCCCCCCCCCCCCTCACGCCTTGCTTGAAGAATTCTACAATTGCATACACACCAGTGCTCTCTAGCCGCACACAACAACAATGATGAGAAAAGTGAGGGTTTTAGGGTTTCTCTCCTTTTTATACCAACCACACTTAACATCAAACTTTTGATTATCACACTTTGGCCACCAAACTTCCGTTGATTTCTTACACTCTAAACTGGGTTATTACAGATAGGACTTCCAGTTATCACTGAAATAAAATATTAAAAATTACTTCTTAAACTGTTCCGGCAATATCACAAAGATATGCGAGTGGAATCACAAAGACTCGTGCATGTGTGAAAGAAATAAATTATAGCAGTTTGGCTCAAATATTGATTTAACTTGGGACGTAAGTTAAAAATCAATTGACACAGTGATTAGAAAATGAAGTTCGGAGACCGAAGCTGATGTCTTCCTTTTTCAATATCTAAGACCTCCGAGTGAGGAATAGATAGACTATGTGCTAAATCTTCGTGCATTTATGAAACAAGCATCTTTTGTGAGATACTTTAGTGGCTAAGTGGGGTGACATGAGTTATAGACACTGGGTCCATGTCTGTTTCAATATTCATCTCCAAAGAACGAGAATAAATAGATTGTGTGGTTACCCGGATAACTGACTCGGTTTGGTAAGGACCAATAATTTTTTTAAGTCCTGTCACATCCTCACCAAATTCTTCTCTCCAAACTCGTCTATACATCTAGACCCCTCACTGTTGTCTATAAATGGGATGTGTTTCTTGGGTAGGTCCTTCCGATCTTGGATAGACCATAGAAACAATATAAATCCTGTCACTCATTTCACACTTTTTTTCATGCACCAATTATAATTGGGAAATCAACATTTAAATACAAGTTCTAGACTGAAATGTGTAGAAGTCGTAACTTTTAAGAACGAGTCCTGATCTGAGATGATCAGAAGTCATAAAAGTGAAGTCTGAGTTCTGATCTGAGGTAATCAGAAGTCATAAAAATTGAAATAATTGAATTTCAGGAAACAATATCAAGCGCAAAACAGAATGACTCGATAAGCACAATATGTTCAAAAAATCAAACAATGAATAGAAAGTTTAATTGTGAAGAACAAGTCACAATTAATATGTCAAAAGAGAATTGAATCATTAACATGAAATGACGTACTATAGAAACGAAAAAAGGAATTCAAACGAGTGTATTTGCATCGAAAAATCAACCAGATATATGAGACATGAAAATAACTAAGTCAAGAAAGCATTGGACGTGGCAATCATGGAGGTTAAAATGGGAGAATAAAAAACACAAGTAAGTTATTCAGAATGAATCGCCACAGTCTTGGAATTCACTTAAAAATTCATGTATGAGTGTCAAATACCTTATACTCCCCCTCAAAATTGGCGTAACCTTTTGTTGCTGTCATGTGAAAGAAATATTTTGAATTGTGTTACACATGACATTCTTGCAAAACAGATTAGAAAGATTTTGGTATCCATGCTTTGATGGATCCTTGATGGTTAGATGACTTATTAGAGTGAGGACCAGAGATACTATAAGAACCATACAAATACTTAGAATGGTTTTTATTCACAAAGTCACTTGTTTCATAGTAAGAACAACACAGCTTCTGTGTAGATAACCTGATTAGCTGATTAACTGAGTAACCAAGATCAGGTTTCACAAAGGGTTTAGCATGAAAATCTTTGTTGTTTTTGTCACTCTTAACAGAGACAAATGACTTTGGAGCAGGAGCAGATCCTTTAACTCTCCAGGCCATCTTTACTTTCTTGAAAGATTGATTATCTGAATTGTCAAGAATACGATCATAAAACAGATTTGAGGTACGGATATGATCTTTTGAAGAGCTCTTTGATCTGATGCAGGTCTTTGAAGAAACATTTTGTGGAAAGAATTAGAACAATCTTAGAAAATCAAACTGAATTAGCTGAATATCATAAAGAGACTGATCAATAGTATCTGGACTAGTAAGATTAGGTGATTCAACTTCAGAGATTTTGGCTTCAAGTTCCTTGTTATTGTTAACCAAAACATTTTTCTTCTCAAACATTAGATCTAGCTTCTTTTGGGGATCAGATTTGAGCCTCTTCTCTATCATGATATCAGTTGACAAAACAGATAATTTCTTTGTAAGCTTAGAAATCTCAGTCTGAAAGATCTTTCTTTCGTTTGCAAAATCATCTTTCAAACCTTTTGCTTTAAAACCTTCAACCTTCTTCTTCTCAAACTCTTTGCTTAGTATGTCTAATTCATTCTCCAAATCAGTTATTTTCAAAGAAAGTTCTCCATTCTTTTCAATAAAAGATTTGCGTTCAATTTCAAACTTCTCTCTTTCTAAAATCAGAACTTTCTCAAAGTCAGAGTTCTGTTTTGAAAGTTTTAAACATATAAGCTCAAGACTCTTCTTCTCTTCAAGAGATTTCTTTGAAAAAACAGTTAGTTTATTTTTAAGTTCAAGGTTTTCACAGTTCAAGAGTTTACCTTTTTCTTCAAGAGCCACATGCTTCTCTTCTATGGCTTCAAACTCTGCAACTATGTCGGCTTGATGCATATAATAATATCTATCATTAATGGCTGCCTGTTCGAGGTCATAATTCCTGCTCGTGAGCCACTCATTCCTGCTCTTTAAGGAACACATTTCTTTATGCATATGGCTTTCCGATCGCAGATTGTCCAATTCTAACTGAAGACATGCATTCTCATAACTTAGTTTGCCAATGGTGTTTGTCTTGGTCACCAATTTCGCTTCGAGAGTTGTGATCGTTGCTTTAAGGTCAACCATGGTTGGATAGAACATTGTTACTTGAAAGAATGTGATCGTGAGACAATTCAAGATATCGATCTAAAAGAAATCAGACCGTGTATCACGGAATACACAACTGTCCCCCTTCGGCGACTTAGCGGGTGGGGTCAAAGGGCAGCGCCCCGAGAAAAAATTTTAAAACTGATGAAGGTCAGAGAACTTCCGAATTTGTGATCCGGGTGTGGTTTCCCGGATAGACAATTCGGGAATTTGGATCAGGGAAAAAAGTCCGGGTAGCAAGCACTGCGCGATCCGGGACTTGGAAATCCGAGACTAGAACTGGAGAATCGGGACATGGAAATCCGGGACTGATTCCGGTAAAGGAGGAACCGGACTTGAAAACCGGGAGTTGGTACGATCCGAGACTGGGAGTTGGAAGTCCGGTATCGTAAACCCGGAAATTGAGACCGGGATAAGTGAACCTGGAAGTTGAGACGAGAACCGGTCTTGAGATCCGGAATCGGTAAGGATCCGGTATCGGTACCGGGTATGGGAAAGACCGGGATCCGGTATGATCCGAAATCGGGACAATCCGGGATCCGATTTGGGTCGTGATCGGGAGTCAATACAGGGAACGAAATTACGTACCTGGAGAACTCGAATGCGATGAACACGGATCTGGGTTTGGTTTTTCTTTGCAAATTTTTGATTCCTGAAGATTGTTAGCACAACTAAAACACGAAAAACACCAAACACCAATCGATTTTTCCCTTAAAATCAACCTATTCCTTGAAAATTTTGAAATTTTTTGAAACAGGGGCTCAAAAACAATGTATTGAATTTCAACCAATTGATGACCAAAAACTTCGAATTCGACCCAAAAAATTTGCAGAAATCTGTTTAAGATAATATAGAATGCATTAGAACAAACCGATTTCAATACGATTGCACAAATCAAAAACCAAAAAAAATAGGATGAACATAGCGCCGTTTTTTCAGATTTGAAGAACACATATGAAAAATAGATACATTTTGGATCGATAGCTTTGTCCCTCTGCTATGATACCACTTGTAGATCCCAGTTTGATCAAGCAACAATGTAACAACGAAACGATTAAGCTTTATTGATCGAATGTAGAGAGTTTTACAAGATTGGAATGAAAAGCTCTCTCTCTAAACACAATTAGGCGCACGACTAATCTGATCAATCCTCTCACCTAATTTCACAAAACAAACTTTAAATACCTAGGCTTGACAGGCCCAAGCCCATTAACCTCTAAAGCCTATTAACACAATAAGGCCTTTTACAAATAAATAACTCTATTCATTTCTTTATATCACTTTCTATTTTATAGGACATTTATGGTCCTAACACCATATATATATATATATATATATATATAGAGAGAGAGAGAGAGAGAGAGAAAGAGAGAGTCTCATTCATTTGCTAACCAATCCATTTGTATTAACCATGCTAACCAAAAATGACCAATCAGATGACTCCCTTCCTTTTTGTTTAATTACACGATTCAAATATAGTGGAGGGTAAAATTGGAATTTTTTTCCATAGCCACATTTAAGGTAATTGATTCCTTATTTATCTCCTAGATAATGATGGTAGTTATTTAATTGTCATTCTTTAATATTATCTTTTCTCAATACTTTCCTAAATAATTTCAGTATAATTATCAAAACCCAGTAAACCAGTATGAATTAACCACTTGGGTTGTTTTGTACTGGTAAAGCCTCTGGGGGATGTAGTGGAAGCTCATCTACCCAGGGTTCAAATCCAGGCACTGCCAAAGCCTGTGTGGCCATGGAGGTTCACCTGTGATGACTCCAGGCCATTCGTGGTCGCCCGGGGATTAGTCGGTGCACGTAGGCTGGCCCGGAAACCCACGGTTACAAAAAAAGTATGAATTTGCATACGATTTTGGTCTATAATTGAGTAATAGGATTTTGATCTATAATTTGCATACGAGGTAGGTCTTCATATTTGTAAGTTTTGGTCTATAATGTATATGGATATCTTCTGTGACATAACTAAACAAACCACACAGAGTCTAATGGGACAAGATTGCAAAAGCTCTACTTGAACAATTTCTACAACAACTCTTAACAACAAGAGCTTTATTTATCATTGACCAGGATCACATATTTGCTTATTTTGATTATATTCATTATATTCCAGTTCATGTTACAATATCTAAACAACTACTTCTTAAATAGACCCTAGCTATTTACCATAAGAATAATCTTTTTTTTCAAATGTTGCAGGGATATTAAACCTGATAACTTGCTCCTTGATAAATTTGGGCACATGAAATTGTTAGATTTTTGGATATGTAAACCATTAGATTGCACTAAATCTGCAATATATGGCTCTATTTCAAGTTTTCTTAGAAATTGCTCTCACCGTTGGTAATTGTTATGTGCATATGTGCACATGGACATATGCATCTGTATATATGTGCATATATGCATATGATGAACTTGATTTCCATTCTTAACTATGTCTGCACAGTGCCAATTTATAAACACATTTCACGGATTCAAAATTCTCAAATGAAACTTATAAATGGTGCGCAGTTAAACATCTCCTTCAATCTCATCGTTACTCCCGAATTATGCTCTGTGATTTCTGGTGCACGATTAAGCATTGTTTTTTTTACTTTTTGTTGTTTATTGACCTTTTTACCCTTGTGTACATATCCAAGTATCTACCCAGCGCGTGAATTATCCAACAAGTGAAATAAATTCCCTGATTTTTGGTAGGCCGTAGATCTTAATCATCAACGGATGAGATTTGTTAACATTGTTATGACTAATGAGGAGGTTAACAAAAGAAGGGGACCCTATATATATATATATATATATATATATATATATATGTATATATATATATAGGGTCAGGTACTCAGGTTTACGGGAAAACCTTAAAAAATGGAAAATTGAAGAACATTCTGATAGTCCCTCATCAAGACGATATGTACTTGTGCATAAAAATATTTTGTAATATTCACACGTGCATAATGTACAAGTGTATTAAAAACAAAAAAAACAACTTAATTACTTGTATGCACGAGTGCATATCGTTCAAATGAAGTGCATATCGTTCAGATGAAGGACTACTAGAATGTTCCTCTGTTTTCCATTTTTTGAGGTTTTTCCCCTGAACCTCCATATATATATATATATATATATATATATATATATATATATGTGTGTGTGTGTGTGTGTGTGTGGGACCATTCAAGGGAGAACTATGTTATCTGTGATAACCGTGAGATCCAATCTCAGCCACAAATCAACCCATAAATTAGGAAATTAATATTTTTGGTATATTTTTGGTATATTTGACTATGTTATCTGTGATAACCGTGAGATCCATTCAAGGGCATTTTAGGTATCATAAAATTATCCTTTCTCATCTCTCCTCTCTCCTCTCTCCGGTCTCCGGTCAACCTTATTCCGGCGAACACTAAATAAAAACAAGATACACAATCTTCAATGTGATACCTAAAATACATACAAGATACATTGTGATACCAATGAGATACCAACCTAGATACCAGTGTGATACCACTGTGATACCTGTTGTGATACCACTATGATACCCCCATCATCTCCAAAACACCACCGCTCTACAATTCCACCACAACAAATATCACAGGCGACAACCAATGAGATCGAGATCCCAGAATCCGTCGACTTCGACGGATATGAAGATGGAGATCTGGGTTTTCAGAATTCGCCGGCTTCGACGGATATGAGGATGGAGATGGAGCCGAAACCGTCATGATGGTGATCATGGTTGTTCGAGTTTTCTGTGGTCGATGTATTAGGCAAGACAGAGGATGAATAGTGAGGGATTTGTGTGGTGGATGGAGGGAGGGAGGATAAGGTCACCGGAGTTGAGGGAGAAGGATGTTGTGGCGGCAGCTATGAGAAAAAGATAAGAAAAAACTTTTTTAGGGTTAACAAGAGAGAGAGAGTGAGACGCGTGAAAGAGAGAGTGAGACGTGTGAAAGAGAGAAGAGAGAGAAATGTAAAATTAGAAAATTAAAATAAATTTTATATTCAATACAATTTACTAATTTACCCTTTAAGTTTATTTTAAGAAATAACATTAATTATCTTAAATGATTGGCTCATATTGGATCTCACGGTTACCACAAACTAAACAGTTCTCATTTGATTAGGCCCCTATATATATATATATAGCCACAAGTTCAAATGAGAAGTGCTAAATATTTGTGAAGTAGAGAAGTAATCTTGGCCATTTATTCGGTCAAGATCGGTTTTAATTGGTCAAAATTTGCGGTTGTTCCAAAAATAGAAGGGCAATTTCGTAACTTTTACAAAAAACACGGGATGAGTTCATATATGAATTAGTGTGATTCACATATGAACTATACGTTCATATATGAACCTTTGTAATTCACATATGAACTATTTTTAACTAATTCATATATGAACCTTGTGATTCATATATGACCTTTGTGTTTCATATATGAAACTAATTAACTCTAGGTTTATATATGAATCCGCTGAACCAATTAACTGATTCATATTTGAACCTTTGTGATTCATATATGAAACTAACCAATTAACTGATTCATATATGAACCTTTGTGATTCATATATGAAACTAACCAATTAACTGATTCATATATAAAACTAACCAATTAACTGATTCATATATGAACTTTTTTTAACTAATTCTCATATGAACTAATTAACTGATTCATATATGAATTAGTTAAAAAGAGTTCATATGTGAATTACAAAGGTTCATTTATGAACGTATAGTTCATATGTGAATCACACTGATTCATATATGAACTCGTCCTGCGTATTTTTTACGAAACTACCTCTTTATCTTGTGCAGACCACGCGAGGAATTATCCGCTGCTTCTCGGTCAAAGCCGCCGATCTTGACCGAATGAATGACTAAGATCACTTTTTTACTTCTCAAATATTTAGCACTTCTCATTTGAACCTCACCCTATATATATATATATATATATATATATAGAGAGAGAGAGAGAGAGAGAGAGAGATGAAAGAGAGAGGCTCCGTAAAATGCAAACCTTGCATTTGTTGCACACCTTACAAACCACAGTGTGCATATGTGAACAATGTGCATATACATATGCATATGCATACGTGCAAGAATATACATTTAATGGACATACATTCGTATGGAATAATGCATATATGCATATCAGATTATGCATATATGCACATTGGTTTGTAAGGGGTGCAACAAATACATGGTTTGTATTTGATTTGAATCATATATATATATATATATATATATATATATATATGGCTCCCTTCTTTTGTTAACCAACATATTAGTGTTAACCATGTTAACCAATTACATTTGTTCATGATTTAGATCAGTTGCTAGAATTTTTTTTAAAGTTTTTAATGCAATAATTAAATACCCAAACGTAGGGACAACCTGGATAATAGAGGCATTGATGTGACTTCCACGGTTTACCTGAGTACAATAAAGTAACTAGAAAGTACAAATGTAGCCAAGTTTGTAGGATTCTAACTAGCTAGTACAATAAAGTAACAAGAAAGTACAAATGACAACTAAGACATAGTTAAACATATTATCCAGTTGACTTGGTGCCCAAGGGTTAACAAAAAGACTTTTTCCAATCCACAAAAATCAGATTCCACCCTTCTCCATTTTAGCTTCAATTCTTCACCCCTTCTTACCCATGGTATCCCAATGTTGCAGTATGACCTGTGTCCAAAATGAATTGTTCCAAAATACCCAAATTAGCCTTTCTACTTAATAGAAACAAGCAAATATAGACTTTAGCTCCATAGACCAAATACGTGAAAAATAAAGTAGAAAATGACTCAAAGTTGAGATCTAGAAGTAAAAAGTCGAATCTAAAAGCTTAAGAAAGAAGTGCTTAAGCACTAAAAAATGAGTGCTTATCACCACCCCAAACTAAAATCAAACAACATGTGAGTTCCCTTGTAGTATTTTCTGAAATGCGATGAATGTTTGACAATATGTTGTTACAAATGTTTTATCAATGACTCTACAAGCATGCAATTTATATTTATACTGCTTGTAGTTTCGGAAGTGTGGATTGTTGAATATGTACATGCAATGTTTTATGTTGATGCCTATTGTGCATGAAAACTTTTGGTGTGGGTTTGGTGGTATCTGTGGGTCAGTGACTTGGCCCTATAAAAGTGTGTATCCTTTTGTGCAATTAAATTTGTTTCACATTGCATGAGGGACTCATAGACGTGTAGCCAGCTCTAGAGTCACATGTGTGCGTGTCTGGAGCAAAGTGGTTGTTGTGTATAGTTAATCGGGTGGGAATGTGGTCTTTCGAGTTTGCTAAGGAATGATATTAAAACGTGTTTTACGAAATGATATTAAAAACGTGTGTTTGTTCTTGTACGGTAGCTTATAAGGAATTCACTAGACCTTTCGGTTTAACCCTCACTTTCAAAACTAAAACATTTTTAGGTGTGTATCATATTGAGATTGTTAGCATGAGAAAAATGGTAAGCTGCAAATGGTTTCAGTTACCGGTCATCTAGTATTGGGTAAAATTATGATTTCGTTAGAAGCTCGGTTGTATTGATTGTATAAGAATTTTGGCTTCGGCTAGATCTTTCTTTATTATGTAGTGAAATTTTTCTAGATCTTGGGAGAATGGTATTATGGATAATGGATTTCAATTTTGGTGATTTATCGTCCTTGTGAATTTTTTTGGAATTTTGGTGTTACAAATGTGGCTTTGGCCACTTCCAATCCTGTGTAGAGATGGCCAAAAATCGATCCCACGTCGGGCCGAACTCAAATCGGTCCCGGTCTCAAAATGGCTTCCCATAACCGGTCTTAGGGGCTGTTTACTAGTTGCTGACCAGGCTGACTCGGTCAGCAGTCAGCGTGTTTACCAAATCCCGAATCTGACCGAGATCCTGACCGAGATCTGACCGAACCAGCTTCAAAATTATGGTGACCCGAGTCAGTTTCTTTTTTTCCCATGGTTGCCCCCTTTTGTACCAGAAGAACAGTAATCAAAACACAAAATCAAACTATCAAACCCATGAAGAAATAATCATTTTCTCCCAGAAATACAAGTCTTTTTCTACTTCTTATCAACACCCAAATCTTTATGTATCTAAAATCGAGACGTGCAAGATGAGCTTTATGTATCTAAAATCGAGCAGGTGCAGGTCTGTGATGGCTGCTGTTGTGGAGAAACAATCGAGAAAGGAGGGATTGAAATGAGGGCTGGTGGGTGCAGGTCTGTTGCGAACCAATGACAGAGAGAGATATGGGTCTGTGGTGTAGTGCAGCAATGGGGAGGCGGTTGTGGTTGTCGCCGGCGGTGATGGCTGAGGACGGCAGGCAAAGGATTTTGCTTGTGGGTGAGGTGCAGGTCGCGGCTGCCGGCGGTGGGGAGGACGAGTTCGCCGGCGGTGGTCGCTTCGATTAGGGTTTTGTGGGTTGTGTAGAGTAGCGAGAGAGAGGGACTGTGGTCACCGACGGTAAGGTAGTCGACGAGAAGTGGATGGCGGCTGTGTGTAATCGACAGAGGAGTCGATTAGGGCTGCTGTTGTGAAGAAGATATCGACAAGGAGTTGTGGAGAAAATCGAGAAGTAGAGTATATAGCAATTATTTAAATAGAAGTTTTTTTTTCCATCCACTAAATGATTTGTAATAGAAATAATTACATTTAATTTGGCATATAATAATAAAAGGGTTAAAATGGTCATTTTTTGTCGGTAAGCACTTACCAAAAAACACTTGGTAAACACTCTTACCCGGACAGCACTTACTGGGGACAACACTTACCCGGGACAGCACTCTTATCCGGACAGCACTTATCCGGAAAGAGTTGGTAAACGGCCCCTTAGTCTCAACCAAAAAGTCAAGCCCCAACCTATGTGTTTTGTAACCGGTCCCTACTGCTGAGAACTGGTCTTGATATTGATTTTTTTCTTTCCAAAACTCAATTTTGAACATAATAAAAATCGTGTTTAAAGGCTTTTTTTGGGTAACATCGAAATACACTTTAAAATCTGTAATTGGATTATCCAAATACAGTTTAAATTTTTTTCACAAAAAATGTTACATATTTTTATAATTACGCTTTTTGAGATTTGGTATTGAAAAACTAACAAAAACTTGAAAACGCCAAATAGAACTCGAAAAACTAAAAAATCTTGGAAATCTTGTAGAAATCTTGAAAAACTTGATATACAATTAGGGATGAGCATCAAGGACCGTTTTCCCGAACCGAACCGGGACCGAACCGAACCCGTACCGGTACCATATATTCGGTCCGGTATTCGCTTCCAAACATTCCTCAAAATCGGTATTCGGTATTTCGGTATTCGGTACCGGGATTTTCCCGAAAAAACCGAAACCGAACCGAAATTTTTAAAAGCAAAGTTTTTATTTTTTTATAATTATGTATATCATCTTCTAAATAAAGTTTATCTTGATTGTTGTTAGCATTAGTTATTATTGTTTCTAGTTGTATATATAGAGATTGAAGAGTTGATAACGAGCAAAATGGAAAAACGAAAATCGTAAAAAAATACCGAAGATTGTTGAACTTTTGTTTGATTTTGAACTTTTTGATTGTTTGTGATTGGTTTTGAAACACATTTGAAACATTATGAAGGCATTTTGGTTTGCGATTGGTTTTGATACACATTTGATACATTTTAAAATTTTCGGTCCTAAGTGGTCCTAGTACCGATTTTCCCGTCCCGAACCGGTACCGTACCGGTACATACGGTTCGGTTTTCGGTACCAATTTTTAGTCCCAAAAAAATTCGGTACCAACCGGTCCGGTCCCGATCTCATCCCTATATACAATTTCTAAAAACGTTTTTTTTTAAATCAAGCCTATGTATAACCGGTCCCGGTTCCGGTCAAGTCTAATCTAAGACCATCTCTAATGAACCCTCTATTTTACTCTCTATCTCTATTTTACTCTTTAAATCCTCTCCAATAAACCCTCTATTTTACTATCTAAAATAGAGAAATGAATAGTAACTCTCTATATATAGAGAGTTACTATTCATACTCTCTATTTTTTCTAACTTTTTGATAATTACAAAATGGTTCTTCAATTTTTTAGATTCTTGTATTTTTTTTATTTTTTTTCTAATACCAATTTTAATAAACTAGAATTATATTTATCTTTAAGTTTTAATATGATAAAGTTAATAAATATAAGATTATTGTAAAAATAAAAAAAATATGAGGATGCAATTTATAAAGTTTGACATATAAGGGTATTATTGAAAATATATGTAATCAAAATAAAAAAGAATATATTTAGAATATTCTTTTTTAAAGTAAAAAATAGAGTAATACATTGAGGAAGACATAACACATTCTCTATTTTTTACTCTATAATAAAGAGTAAAATAGAAAAATACATTGAAGATGCCCTAAGCTTTCATCGATTGCATATCAGGTCGGACCCATTTGACCATCTTTAATTCATGTGAGTGAGATTGTATGAGTCCAACAAAAAGTGAAACTCATTTCTTGGACTTTTGGGCTTTAAACCTTGCTTTTGGACATGGATTTCACATAATAAAAATAGAGGCAATGTAACATTTTAAGAATAAAAAGACATAAAGTAAGGGTTTTTATAAATAGTTAAATACATAAAACATAACCATAATGAAAATTACGGATTTGGTTAAGTGGTTTGAATTAAGAGTTTTTTTTCCTATTTTTAAGTGATTTGAATATGGTTTTATTTTGAGTTTTAAGTAATTTGATTATGAATTTATTTGAACGTTTTATGGGTTTAGGTTTTCAATACGAAAGTGAAACCACAATAATCGTAGCCATTGATTTTTAGGTTTACAAACCTAGTTTTTAATTTTAATATTGAAGCAAAATTTAACATAATACATGTTTGGAGTCTATTTATTTTTTATTTTGAATAAAACTCCAATCAATTAAAAAATATTAAATGCACAAATTATTAACTTATTTTTACAATTTTTTCATTATAGTACATTGATTTTTTCTCATTACAACAATATACTTTTAAATAATCTTTTATTAACATACTGTATTTTTAAAAAAAATCTTTTAAGATACAATTAACTTCAACTCAATTAACCGGTTAAAAATGTAACAAGTTATCCATGTTATAATGAGTAAGATGTAGAATATTTTTAAGTACAATAACTTAGTAAAAAATAATTTGAAAGTACATTGTTATAATAATAAAAAATAAAAACATAATATTATGATAAAAAGAATTTATAAAAATATGTTGATATTTCATGCATTTAGCCCTTAAAAAGTCTATCAAATTTTGCTATCTATTACCATTTTATTTTTTTATTTAAAATTTTCCAATTATATTTTGGATTCCATGACTCTTTGGATATGGGCCTATAGGGTTCTTAAGAGCATCTCAACACCCACCTTAAAGTATAGAAAAATAAGATTTTAGTATTGTTTTTTCTTTAACAATTATATGTTACAAAAAAAAATAAGATAAAAATCTTTAAATTTGAAGAAATCTTTAAAACCCACTTTTTGATAAATATAAAAAATATTTTAATCTTTTCATCAATAATATGCATTGAAATAAAAGGTTTAAAAGAGAAAAATAATATTTTATAAAATGTATTGAATATTTGAATATATAATCAATGCTACAATGTCTAAAATTGAATAACATTTGGAGTTAAAAATGATTTTTTTAAAGAAATTTTAACCTTTAATACTTTATTTAAAAAACCTATAACATAGTTATTGAATATGCTATAACCAAATCAACCCAATTTTGTTATGTGTTATATAAACATCAAAGATCTTCAATCAATCCTATATATAGACCTAAATCTTTTTTCCTTTTAATTTCCTGTTTAATCAAAAAGCATAATCTTTTATTGCACATGAGTGGTTCAAGATATACCTATTTTTTTTTTTTTTGATAAGGTTCATCTAGGGTTTGCCTAGACTACATCCTTGGCAATTTGGAAACAAACAAACAAAGCGGCCGTCTGAGACTAAGTCTGGCCACAAAATGCTGACGTTTGGTTTACTTGTATGTAATTTGATCAACCAAATCTTATGTGACGTTTGGTTTATAGATTTTAAAGTAATCTGATAGAATTGGATTATTAACTTTTTTTATCAGATTTCATTCGGTTCATTTTTTTCTAATGAAGAAATATTCAAAATCCATCAAATTCCACTCTGGATTATTAGTTTCGTTGTGTTCACTTGCATAAAGAAAGAGTTACCCCTCGAAGGAAAAAATGTGTATTGCCGAATGTTTGGATCAACGGTTTATAGGAGAAACAATCATTATATAGAATCCTTAAAACACAACAAAAACACAAAGTCGTCACTACGAAAAGTCAATCTTTATCAGATATGAGTTAAGAAATCTGGAGTATTAAGATTTAAGACACCTACTAACTTACTTTATATTTTTTATCATGACAAATCTTTTTACATAAAAAATCTTGAATTCAAATTTTTTAATTTTGTATTATGTAATAAACTCTAGACGATAAATACATTAAATTGTATATGTTAAAAATAGCGAAAAATTTAGAAAAACTTAATTAACTTATAGTCATTTTGACTTTTTACATAAAAAAACACACAACTGAACTTTTTTTTAATAAATAACCATCAAATTTTTTTAATCTACTTCTTTTGTTAAGGACTATGTTTTGTTAAGGATTTTATTACTCTTTGTGGACTATGTTTTGTTTTTTAAGGACTTTGTTTATATTTTTGTTAACTCAAGCCAATGAAACTTTAAATTTCCAAATTGTATATGTATTTTTTTAGTTTAAGTTTTAAAGTCCATAAAAAGGCCCAAACCGCCTAAAACGCGGTCCGGTTTGACTGGTTTGGGCACTTGATTTCAAACCGCTCGGTTTGAAATTTTACCAAACCGCCACTAGTGGTTTGGTTTGTGGTTTGAGGGGTTAAACCGCCCAAACCGGTCCGCAAACACCCCTACCGTTTCCATATGTATGCCATTCAAATTCATCACACCCAACTACATCTCTCTCCCTCGCCACCCCATCATCATGCGTTCTCCATCACTGCCCAATGCCCACTACGATTGTTCCATTGCCATCGATATCATGTTTTGATCTAGTTTTTTGTTTTACGATTCTCCTTCTTTTCCAACATTTTAGTGTAATACACATTGCAAATGAAAAAAGAGGGAGAATTAAAATTGTTGGGTCACCGAAGATTTAAAATTGACTCACCGATGTTTCCTCTAAATCTTACTTAGAATATTTTAGCATGGTTCTTTATAATGACTTGTACAAGATAGCAAATGTTTGGTGAAGTCAAAGATCAACCAAAGTCAAGATTGAAGAATCTCTCATTGTGGAAGTAAGAGACTATTTATCAACACATGCAAGTCATTGTCCACCGATGGTTGTCTCACACATCGGTGGACACTTCTCCACCGACATATCTCTTGGTCGGCCAAATTGCTTCCCACCAATGAAAGTCCAATTTTGGTGGGAACTCTTCTAAGTCTCAAGGATGATTTTCTTCAAGAGGTGTCACATATCTCATAGCATGCATCGGTGGTGTACTCCTTGAAGACAAAATGAGAAGATCTTTTATTATGGGACAATTTCCTATTGTCAGATAAAAGTGACAATTTGTCCTTTTATCCATTACCATATAAAGTCTCTTCTAGCATGGGCATTCTTCCTGATACCAAGGAAAAGGTGAAAATGACACATCAACTTTTGAGAGCTAAACCTATCCTTCAAATGACAAAGTGACAAGTGTCCTATGCTACACATACTCTTGGCACTATATAAAGAGGAAGACCTCTCCATGCAGAATATCATTTACAACTCTTGAAGATTACTTTGTGCTCAAGATATTCTATTCCTTTCTCTCTTTGAATTTTATAGCTTTCAATCTTTGTGTTTTAGAAGTTATTTAGTTTTCAGTATTGCTTTGTGAAGATTGTTAGAATATATTTTATCTGTTCTTTCCGCAACAATCTAATTGTTCTATGTGTTCTATGTGTAATTCTTGTTGAAAGATTTTCAATAAAAGAATTAATTAAAGTGAAAAAATTGTGTATTGTATTCAACCCCCCCCCCCCCTTCTACAATACCTGTTCTTGTTCTTATAAGCCATATGGGACTAACAAGTGGTATCAGAGCAGAAAGTTTAATTCATAAACTTGATCTGCAATGGCTGCTTCTTCTTCCAAAAATGAAGCTTTTTCTCAAAACATTTTTTTTCTGAAAACGACTCTATAGCCAAACCTCCCAAGTTTAATCCCAACAACCTTTCTTTGTGGAAAAGCCGGATGATGCTTTTCATGGAAGGAATGGATAGTAGATATCCAACTATTCTCAGTGAGGGACTGTAACGACCCAGACCAAATTGGAAAGTTTTACGTTTTTCGTCAAGTTTTGTTAATAAGTGAAAGTTGAGGGGCTAGTTGGTATTTTGGGAGGAGTATAAAAGGGCTCAAAACCCTAGGAAATTCTATTTCATTCCAGTGTTTTGCGGCTGAGAAGACGTAGGGTGGAGATTTGGAGGATTCTTGCATTTTGAAGAGAAAAGGGGAAAACAACTCTCGATTCAAGCTAAGGTAATGCAATCTAAACCACCTTCGTCTCCCTAGCTTCTGTTCTGTGTTTAGATTTGGATTTTGAGTCATGTTTAATATTAAAGTGGTAAATAGCAGTGTTGGTTGAGTGAATCGGAGATTTTGGGGTTGAGGAATTATTTGGGATGTTTGAGTTGCAATGGGAACCATTGTAAACTCTTCTCGTAACCTGTTTCTTCGTTTAAGCGAATGAAAGTTGATTTAACCAGTCGCCGACGCTGTAAGAAACCTAAGTCCCGGTAAAGGGAGTCCCGGTAGAGGGAGTCCCGGTAGAGGGTCCCGGTAAAGAGAGTCCCGGTAGAAGGAGTCCCGGTAGAGGGAGTCCCGGTAGAGGGAGTCCCGGTAGAGGGAGTCCCGGTAGAGAGAGTCCCGGTACTTTGGTTTTGCGACTCCCGGTAGTGTAAGTTCCGGTAGTTGCTTGGGCCGAACCCTTCTGTTGTCGGTTCACCAATCTTGTAGCTTAGCATACAGTTTACGATGAACTTATGAGTTACGTCTCCTACATTTCTAGGTGTTCTACTTAGAGGTCGGGAAAGTAAGTAAGAAGTTTTGAGGCAAGAAGATACTAAAGCGCTCAGGTGAGTTTTCTAAACTAAAATGTGTGGCTTTTAAAGTGTTTTCAAAATGTGTTTGAATGATGAGAATTGCCATGCTGTATTATTATGCTTTATTTGCATGAAAGATGTTTAAAGTTTTATGTAGAATGTATGCATACATCAAGGAGACGTAAACTGGCAAAGACGGGAGAGTCGTTCCGCCAGCTCTCGTGCGGGAAGGGAGGTCCCTATATGCCAGGAGCGAGGCTCCGCAAGGCAGCATGAGGCTGACTCGTTGTCACCTTCGGGTGGCTTCAGGGTGTCAGATTACGAGGAGGCGGACTTCGGTCCGTATACGATTTTGACGTGTTGAATATGAATTTTTAAAGCTGAAAAGATAAACTGTTTTCTTAAACGCTTTGATAACTGTTAGGAGGGACTCACTAGACCTCATGGTCTAACCCTCGCATTTTCAAATTAAAACCTTTTCAGGTAAGCAGGTTTCCAGGAGCTCGGGCAAATAGGCTGAGCTTAGCAAGAAGAGTCAAGAAGCGTAGTGACACTCTAGTTATTAGTTTTTCTCAGTTGTGTAGGTTGTTCCCGCAAACCTATCGAATATTTGTAATGAAATTTTGAGACCGTGATTTTGGGATGTTATGAAATTGATGTTTTGCATGTTTATTTTGGATGGGTCTTTATAGTTGGTATCAGAGTCGTAGTTTAAGGGATTTAGGTGACCGAAAGGAGTCTAGACTTAAACTGTGAGGAGTAGAATCACAACTGAGAAACAGGAATGCGTTAGGAGGGCACTATTTTAAGGTAGGATTTATAGGGTATTGAGGACGGTCATGTAAGGTAAGTTTGGAGTTACATCTGGCCAGTGTAACTGTGAACTTACAGGTACATGTATATGCTTAAATTACCTTGTTATCCTGTGTCGTGGCGCTAGGGAGTCTTCTGTGCGTTGTTAGGCATTTGTTAGTAAGTAAACTTTCTGTCGTTTTGCTGCTAGATCAGAATGTCTGCGAGATCATTGAGAAGTAGGTCCATACCAGAGGCAGTAGACACACGAACCAAGAGTACTACACTACGTGAGGAAGCAGTGAGAGTCGAGGAAGAACCAGTGAATCAACCAAGAGTGGTAGCCACCCGTGGACGAGGAAGGGGTCGTGGAAGACCTAAGGGAGCGGTGCCGAGAAAAGCGGCGACTGAAGCGGGGGCAACAACCGCCAAGGAAAAGAGTAAGAAGAAGAAGGCAACCGTCAAGCGTACGACTAAGAGTATGGCAGAACCCGAAGTGCAGGTCATCTCTGAACAAGAAAGTTCCACGCCTGTGACAAAGACCAAAGCTAAGAAAGGGCGTAAACCCGAGGCCACGCAGGCTTTTATAACCGAAGAGAAGTTCACGTCCGAGATGGGGAAAATTCAGGAGACTCTGAAGGCAGTTTTAGAAAATCAGAACAAGACGGTATCTGGAGAACCTAGCAAAAGTAGTACTGGGAAGAAGACAGTGGAAGGTAGCGAACCGAGAACTGGGATGGGCACCAACTCGGTGATAACTCCGATTGTCGATGAACCCAAGACAGTGAAGGGGTGTACATTTAAGGCTTTCAACTCATGCAAACCACTGACCTACAATGGGGAGCGTGATCCCGTTAAGGCTATTCAGTGGGTTCGTGAGATGGAGCTGGTCTTTGATACAAGTAAATGCGCGGAGGAAGATAAAGTTCTGTTTGCAAGGTCAGTGTTGAAGCCAGAAGCGATCTTCTGGTGGGATGTTGAAACTGGGGGAAAGGGGTCAGAAGTGGCAAGGAGCATGTCGTGGGAGACATTTGTGAAAAGGTTCAAGGCTCAATACTGTCCTCTGGCGACAGTTCAAGAGTATACGCTGAAATTTATCGAGAAGTCCAGATTCGCTGAGTTATACGTACCAACTGAAGAGAGACGGATTGAGCGATACATCTATGGGTTGAAAAGCAGTATTAGGGAGTTGGTGCAGGCAAAGGAACCAACTACGTTTCAGGCAGCAGTTGACAAGGCAGAGTTGACAGAGAAAGATAAGAACATGCAGATGAATGAGAGAGCTGGGGATAAGGGCAAGTGGGAAGGACCGACCCGAGACAGTAAGAGGCCAAGCACGAACAAAGTTGAACCGCGGACAAGTTTCCGGTCAGCAGAAAAGCCTTGTAGTAAATGTAACCGAGTGCACCGGGGTGAATGTTTGGCTGATAAAGGGGGATGCTATAACTGTGGGAAGACGGGGCATTTGTCCCGAGATTGTCGTGGGCAGAGATCTTGTTTTCATTGCGGGTTGTCGGGTCACGTTAAATGGGATTGTCCGCAACTAAAGAAGGGTCAGGTAGGGGGTGAAGGTGGCAACAATGGAGGTAAAAGTAATGAGAGGAAGGTGGAGTCGGCTCGTGCTAGAGCGAGGGCATTCCATATGACAGCTGAAGAGGCGGAGAACGCGCCGGATGTAGTGACAGGTACCTTTCCTATAGACTCGATATTTGATAAAGTGATGTTTGATACGGGGGCAAATCGTTCCTTTGTGTCGCCCGTTTTTGCTCAAAGATTGCGGGTGAAACCCAAGAGGTTAAACTTTAGGTTTGAAGTAGATATAGCGGGTGGTTGTCGAGTCTGGGTAAGGGATGTCTATGAGGGTTGCAATATAGACATAGATGGTCACTCTTTTCCATTAGAACTTTATCCTATGGGAATGGGGGAGTTTGATGTAGTCCTGGGAATGGACTGGCTTGCGGGAAATGATGCGAGCATTGTGTGTAATAAGAAGCTGGTCCGTATACCTCTAGCCGATAAGGGAGAGGTGATAATATACGGGGATCAACGAAGTAGGAAGTCGTGTCTAATTACGTTGATGAAAGCTAGGCGATGTTTGGGGAAGGGTTGTGCGGGGTATCTAGCGTATGTACTAGATGCCAAGAAAGAGAAGAAAAGCGTGGGGGATGTGCCCGTGGTGAATGAGTACCCTGAGGTGTTTCCCGATGACTTGACGAGCCTACCTCCGGATCATCAAGTGGAGTTCAGAATTGACCTCGTGCCGGGGGCGGCACCGATTGCTCGTGCGCCCTATCGGTTAGCACCAGCGAAGATGAAGGAGATGATGACCCAATTACAGGAGTTACTTGACAAAGGTTTCATACGTCCGAGTTCATCACCTTGGGGAGCACCTGTACTTTTCGTTAAGAAGAAGGATGGATCGATGCGAATGTGCATAGACTATCGTGAGCTTAATAAAGTAACCGTGAAGAACAAGTACCCGCTCCCGAGGATCGACGATCTCTTCGACCAACTGCAAGGCGCGAGTTACTTCTCAAAGATAGACTTGAGGTCGGGTTATCATCAGTTGAAGGTGAGAGAAGAAGACGTACCGAAGACGGCGTTCCATACGAGATATGGGCATTACGAGTTCCTAGTCATGCCCTTCGGGCTGACTAACGCGCCCGCAGTATTCATGGATCTGATGAACCGGGTGTGTAACTCGTTGTTGGATAAGTGCGTGATCGTCTTTATTGACGATATCTTAATCTATTCTCGTACGCGGGAGGATCACGAGCGTCACCTTCGGACAGCGTTGGAGTTGCTAAAGCGCGAAAAGTTGTATGCAAAGTTTTCGAAATGTGAGTTCTGGCTCAGAGAACTTCAGTTTTTGGGGCACGTAGTATCGGCGGATGGAATCAAGGTAGATCCTGCTAAGATCGAAGCCATCAAGGACTGGGAAGCGCCTAGAAATCCTTTAGAAGTGAGAAGTTTCCTTGGTCTAGCCGGATACTACCGTAAGTTTATTCAAGACTTTTCTCGAATAGATTCGCCATTGACCTTGTTGACAAGGAAGAATGTCAAATTCGTATGGGAGGAAGCTCAGAAAGCTGCGTTTGAGAAATTGAAGGAAAGTTTGTGCAGTGCTCCAATCCTATCGTTACCGAATGGATCGGAAGGGTTTGTAGTATACAGCGACGCTTCTAAGCTCGGGTTGGGGTGCGTGTTGATGCAGAATGGGAAGGTGATTGCCTACGCTTCGCGTCAATTGAAATATCACGAAAAGAATTACCCAACCCATGACATGGAGTTAGCGGCCGTTGTCTTTGCGTTGAAAATCTGGCGACACTACCTCTATGGGGTGAAGTGTCAGATTTACACCGACCACAAGAGCCTGAAGCATCTGTTTGATCAGAAAGAGCTAAACATGAGACAGAGGAGGTGGATGGAACTGTTGAACGACTACGATTGCGAGGTCCTTTATCACCCGGGTAAAGCCAATGTGGTGGCGGACGCGTTGAGTCGAAAAGGGGGAGGAGAGCAGACCAACGTCGTGGCTTTCAGAGTCGAGGCAACCTCGAACCTCCTTGGGGAAATTAAGAAATTTCAAGAGGAAGCGTTATTAGAAGAGAATGTGAAGAGCGAAAGAGTCATTGGAGTTACATCACTGTTTGAAGTCAGCGGTGATGGGTTGAGGTGTATGAATGGCCGGGTGTGGGTTCCCAAGCTGGGGGACTTAAGGGTAAGCATTTGTGAAGAAGCGCATAAGTCGCGGCTTTCCATGCACCCGAGAACGAATAAGATGTATCAAGACTTGAGACAGTTCTACTGGTGGCCGGGGATGAAGAAGGATATCGCTCATTTCGTGGAGAGGTGTGTGACTTGCTTGAAGGTTAAGGCAGAACATCATCGACCTTATGGTGAGTTGCAGTCCACGGTGATACCGGTGTGGAAGTGGGACAACATCACGATGGATTTTGTCACGAAATTGCCGAAAACCCCTAAGGGAAATGATACGATCTAGGTGATAGTGGATATTCTCACCAAGTCGGCTCATTTCTTGCCTATGAGGGAGTCGGATTCGTTGGAAAAGTTGGCACGGTTGTACATCACCGAAATTGTGTCTAGGCATGGAGTGCCAAAGTCCATTGTGTCTGATAGGGATAGTCGTTTCACATCAAAGTTCTGGAGGAGCCTTCAGCGTGAGTTGGGGTCTCAAGTGAAGTTGAGCACGACGTATCATCCGCAGACGGATGGTCAGATCGAAAGGACTATCCAAACGTTGGAGGATATGTTGAGAGCTTGTATAATTGATTTCAAAGGATCGTGGGAGACGCACTTGTCGTTGATAGAATTCTCTTACAACAACAGCTATCACACAAGTATTCAAGCGGCGCCATTTGAGGCGTTGTACGGAAGAAAATGCCGTACGCCGTTATGCTGGAATGAAGTGGGAGAAAGGCAGTTGACGGGTCCAGAAATTGTGCAGCTGACGTCAGAAAAGATAGAAATGATTCGGGAAAGAATGAAAGTTGCCCAAGATCGACAGAAAAAGTACGCCGATAGGCGAAGGAAACCGATTGAGTTCCAAGTGGGGGACAGAGTGATGCTCAAGGTGTCACCTTGGAAAGGCGTGATTCGTTTTGGAAAGAAAGGGAAGTTGAGACCGAGGTATGTCGGACCGTTCTCGATAGTTGAAAGAGTAGGCCCCGTGGCCTACAAGTTAAAGTTACCAGAAGAACTAGAACGGATCCATCCGACTTTCCACGTGTCAAATCTGAAGAAATGCTTGGCCGAGGCTGATGTGGCCATTCCTTTGGAGGATATAAGCGTCGACGAGAAGTTGACATTCGAGGAAGAGCCCATCGAGATTGTAGACAGTAAAGTGCGAAAGATGAGGAACAAGGAAGTCCGTTTAGTGAAGGTTCATTGGAGATACCACAAGGGACGAGAAGCTACGTGGGAGGTAGAATCGGATATGAGGTCTAGATACCCTCACCTTTTCGAAAATGGAATTCCGGGGACGGAATTCTTCTGAGGGGGGAGTGTTGTAACGAGCCAGACCAAATTAGAAAGTTTTACGTTTTTCGTCAAGTTTTGTTAATAAGTGAAAGTTGAGGGGCTAGTTGGTATTTTGGGGAGGAGTATAAAAGGGCTCAAAACCCTAGGAAATTCTATTTCATTCCAGTGTTTTGCGGCTGAGAAGACGTAGGGTGTAGATTTGGAGGATTCTTGCATTTTGAAGAGAAAAGGGGAAAACAACTCTCGATTCAAGCTAAGGTAATGCAATCTAAACCACCTTCGTCTCCCTAGCTTCTGTTCTGTGTTTAGATTTGGATTTTGAGTCCTGTTTAATATTAAAGTGGTAAATAGCAGTGTTGGTTGAGTGAATCGGAGATTTTGGGGTTGAGGAATTATTTGGGATGTTTGAGTTGCAATGGGAACCATTGTAAACTCTTCTCGTAACCTGTTTCTTCGTTTAAGCGAATAAAAGTTGATTTAACCAGTCGTCGACGCTGTAAGAAACCTAAGTCCCGGTAAAGAGAGTCTCGGTAGAAGGAGTCCCGGTAAAGGGAGTCCCGGTAGAGGGTGTCCCGGTAGAGGAAGTCCCGGTAAAGAGAGTCCCGATAGAGGGTCCCGATAGAAAGAGTCCCGGTAGAGGGAGTCCCGGTAGAGGGAGTCCCGGTAGAGGAAGTCCCGGTAGAGGGAGTCCCGGTACTTTGGTTTTGCGACTCCCGGTAGTGTAAGTTCCGGTAGTTGCTTGGGCCGAACCCTTCTGTTGTCGGTTCACCAATCTTGTAGCTTAGCATACAGTTTACGATGAACTTATGAGTTACGTCTCCTACATTTCTAGGTGTTCTACTTAGAGGTCGGGAAAGTAAGTAAGAAGTTTTGAGGCAAGAAGATACTAAAGCGCTCAGGTGAGTTTTCTAAACTAAAATGTGTGGCTTTTAAAGTGTTTTCAAAATGTGTTTGAATGATGAGAATTGCCATGCTGTATTATTATGCTTTATTTGCATGAAAGATGTTTAAAGTTTTATGTAGAATGTATGCATACATCAAGGAGACGTAAACTGGCAAAGACGGGAGAGTCGTTCCGCCAGCTCTCGTGCGGGAAGGGAGGTCCCTATATGCCAGGAGCGAGGCTCCGCAAGGTAGCATGAGGCTGACTCGTTGTCACCTTCGGGTGGCTTCAGGGTGTCAGATTATGAGGAGGCGGACTTCGGTCCGTATACGATTTTGACGTGTTGAATATGAATGTTTAAATCTGAAAAGATAAACTGTTTTCTTAAACGCTTTGATAACTGTTAGGAGGGACTCAATAGACCTCATGGTCTTACCCTCGCATTTTCAAATTAAAACCTTTTCAGGTAAGCAGGTTTCTAGGAGCTCGGGAAAATAGGCTGAGCTTAGCAAGAAGAGTCAAGAAGCGTAGTGACACTCTAGTTATTAGTTTTTCTCAGTTGTGTAGGTTGTTCCCGCAAACCTATCGAATATTTGTAATGAAATTTTGAGACCGTGATTTTGGGATGTTATGAAATTGATGTTTTGCATGTTTATTTTAGATGGGTCTTTATAGGGACCCATAGTCCCTAAAGTTTGGTCTCGCTATGAAACCAAGAAATCCGGTAAGGAAGTTGTTGGCAAAGATGATTCTGATGATTCCTCTGATGAAGAAAAATCTGCTGTTAATGGTCGTTACATTCTTAAAAATCCTAAGAAATATACTGATGAGGAAAAACGTCTTGTGTCTCTTGATTCTAAAGTTAGAACTATCATTGCTCTCTCTCTTCCTGATGAAGTGTACCACTCTCTGGTAAATCTCTCTACTGCCAAAGAAATGTGGTCCACTCTGTGTGTTTTGTACGAAGGTACAAATGAAGTTAAAAAGAGCAGAAAGATTGCTCTTGTTAGAATATATGAACTCTTTTCTTATGAGAAAGGAGAATCTCTCTCCAACTACTATAATCGCTTTAACAGTCTTCTTAATGACTTAAAGCTGTTAGGTAGAGTGTATGACAATGAGGAAGTCTTGTGCAAATTTATGGACTATCTTCCTGATTTTTGGGAAAATATATGTACTTGTATAAAGACAACCAAGGATCTTGATCATATGCCTCTCACTTCTCTTTATGAGCAGACTAAGCTGCAAAGGAAATCTGTCATCACAAACATAAAGAGCTCTCCTCTAGCTCTCCTAAGTGACTCTTCCAAAAAGACTAAGTGTTTTCCAAAAATCACCTACCCATCTGACTCTGACCATGATAGTCAAGAAGATCCCAATGATCATTCGGAGGCATATCTTAGTGATGCTAAGGATGAATGTGAGGAAACTTCAGTTGATAAATTATCTGATGAAATGGCCATGTTGGATGGGTATTCTAAATCTAAATCTCACCACCTTTCTCGAAAATCTAAGTCTGGTAGAAAATCATCCTTTTCTCTCTCCAAACACTCTTATTTGGACAAATCTAATGATGAATGTTTTAACTGTGGTAAAAAGGGTCATTTTGCTTCTGAGTGCAAAAGTAAACACCTTGAAAGACCCAGAACTGCTTCCTCAGGCCGATTCTCCTCAAAGTCGGGAAAATCCAAATATGATTCCCAAAATCGGGCTGAAAGATACAAAGAAAAATACAAGAGAGAAAAGGAAAGAAATGAAAGACTTGTCAGAAGAGGAAAGGGTCTGCCTGCTAAAACTCATGATTTGGCAGATGAACCCACATCTGAAAGCGAATAACTCCTCAAATGTTTGTTTCATGGCCAAGATAAATGACATGGATGATTCAGAAGGCCACACCTCCTCAACTGCTCTTGTATCAGCTAAGTGATTCTCCTCCTCATCACAGGTACATCCACTTCTATCTCTTTCTGATGCTAAAAAGGTTGAAGCATTTGATTCTTTAACCCTTGATCTTTTTGATGTTAAAACTGCTAAGCAAAAGGCAAGTCTTCAGGTGCTGACTCTTTCTTAAAAATAAATTCTTCAAATTTTTCTAAAACTACCTATGTGACTTCTCCTACCGATTTTCTTTCCCGATCTGTGTGTCTCAAAATGTCCAATTCAAAGGAAAAGATTTATGTCTTGCCATCTTCTGAAAAAGGAATCTTAGGACCTGCACCTCAGATCTTTAAATCAAAGTCTTTGAAGATAACCAAAATGAGCAAAAGTAAGGAAAAATGTCAAGTTTCTAAAAGGATTTTTCCTCATAGAAAATGCTATATCTGTGGTGATACTTCTCATTTTGCCAAAAACTGTCCGAAAGAAAGAATTGATCTAAGTGACATCGATTCTTTTTCTTCTAACCAAAAAGGACCCACCATCAAATGGGTACCTAGGAAATAAATTCTTTGTGATTGCAGATTTTGAGTTGGACAGATGGATCTATGTGGACAAATATGAAGTGAGAAAATTGAAGTATCAAATGGTGAACTCTTGAATCTTCTCTTGTATTGAAAACCCTTCCCATTGGCACACTCAAAAGTGCCAACCTCCTCTCTACCGACATCATCATGTCTCCTTTCACCCTCCTGCATTACCTACTCTCTATTTCCCCCCATACATTACCCCAACCTCATTTCTTTATCATCTTACCATCAGACTCTCCCCTTTGGTGTGACTCCCACCGATCCAATCGGTGAAGACTCCCACCGAAATCTCTCCTACACACTTCTCCAATAAACCTCCATCGGTGAGATACTCCATCTCACAAAACCCTCTCTCTCACCAGAACCAACTTCCTATGTGACTTTTTCTCAAGCTTTTCTCTCTCATAATGGTGATTCTCCTACTTCACCAAATTTCAATCTTTCTTGGGCCATCAAAAATTGGAAGACGGGATTCCAATCTCTTCTTCACTTTGAAGATTTTCTGAAGATGCCTTAGAAGATTTCCTCTTATCTCTCCAAGCAATTCCACCGAATTTTTGTCCATCTCTTGCAAATTTTCGGTGGGTATGATAAATGTTCAAAAAAAAAAACTACCGACGTTTCTACCGAAATTCCACCGAAAATCTCTCAAATTTCGGTGGGATATCCTTAAACATCGGTGAGTTACAAAAAAGAAGGTCAAAAGTCAACTATGGTGACTTTCATAGGTGGGATTTAAAAAAAAATTAATATATATATATTTCAATACCATCGGTGGGAATTTATAAAAAAAAATAATATATATATATATATATTTTTCAAATACCATCGGTGGGATTTTTTCAAAAAAAAATTTAATATATATATATATTTTTCAAATACCATCGGTGGGTTTTTTTTTCAAAAAAAAAATAAAAAAAATTAATATATATATCATACTACATACATCTCTCTCCCTCCCTTTTTCCTTTTTTCTGCCACCGAAAACCCCTCCCCCTTTTGTTTTTCTCTTGTTTGCCGAAAGCCCCCCTCCCTTTTTTTA
The DNA here is from genome assembly GCA_033807775.1 of Saussurea involucrata. Taxonomy (NCBI): domain Eukaryota; kingdom Viridiplantae; phylum Streptophyta; class Magnoliopsida; order Asterales; family Asteraceae; genus Saussurea; species Saussurea involucrata. The sequence continues at coordinate 229,353,233 of CM066314.1, forward strand.
TTTTTCTGCCTCTTCAACCCCCACCACAATTTTTTTTATTTTTACAGCCAAGCATCATTTCCTCACTTAATTTCTTTTTCGGCTGCCGACAACCAACCATACACCGAATTTTTTACTGCCACCCCCTCTCACCTTCCTTACCCCACTGTAATTACTCCTCCAAACCCCATTTTTCATCTCATCCTCCCATCAAACCGAAAGTGTTCCTACCAAAAATCCTCAATTTTCATCTACAATTTCGATGGGATGGCTCCCAATTTCGGTGGGAAGACAAAAAAAAAATCTCTACCGAAAATCCTCAATCTTCATCTTCAATCTCTTGGTGTTTTTCCTACGTCGGTCGCTGAGGGGGAGCAACATAAACCCTCAGTACTCATATCCAGCGACCAACTTGAAAAAATGAGGAAATCGGCGGACCGGTCAAGGGGGAGCACATCAGTCCGGGCGGATCTAACTGAGGGGGAGAAACACAAAGACCGACTGATCTAACTGAGGGGCAGCAAAAACAAAGACAAAGGATGATGATGCTGAACAGGAAGAGCTAAAGATGCCAAGAGAAAGAAAGAAGATGCAAGAGATGGGCAGAAGCATCCTGAGGCTGATTCACCTAACCTCAAACCTCCCTCAAAGATTTTCATCATTATGGGTGTATCTCCTTCTTAAACACATACTCATTTGGCTGAAATCTTTTGGAGTAAGTGAATGACTTGAAGATTTGGAACATCTGAAGAAAAGTAAAAGTGCCTGAAAGATAAAGTTCTCCAACACATCAAAATGAAGAATCCTCAAGTCAGACACAAGCTTCAACTCACCCCTCCAAAGATGCAAGTAATATTTGTTTTATTCATATTGTTTATACTTCTTTCCATTTTTTTTATTTGTTTGTACAGCTATACCTTTTTATTTTTTCTTACTTGTAAATATCATACACACACAAGTCCATAAAAGACAAAATAGATAAAAAAAATGGTCTATGTGAAAAGAACCCAAAAAGAGTAAAAAGGGTCAAAATGCAATTTTATTCAGATACTCTTCAATATTCTAAGTATGGAGCTCAAATTCAAATAGGGAGAGATTGTTGGGTCACCGAAGATTTGAAATTGACTCACCGATGTTTCCTCTAAATCTTACTTAGAATATTTTAGCATGGTTCTTTATAATGACTTGTACAAGATAGCAAATGTTTGGTGAAGTCAAAGATCAACCAAAGTCAAGATTGAAGAATCTCTCATTGTGGAAGTAAGAGACTCTTTATCAACACATGCAAGTCATTGTCCACCGATGGTTGTCTCACACATCGGTGGACACTTCTCCACCGACATATCTCTTGGTCGGCCAAATTGCTTCCCACCAATGAAAGTCCAATTTTGGTGGGAACTCTTCTAAGTCTCAAGGATGATTTTCTTCAAGAGGTGTCACATATCTCATAGCATGCATCGGTGGTGTACTCCTTGAAGACAAAATGAGAAGATCTTTTATTATGGGACAATTTCCTATTGTCAGATAAAAGTGACAATTTGTCCTTTTATCCATTACCATATAAAGTCTCTTCTAGCATGGGCATTCTTCCTGATACCAAGGAAAAGGTGAAAATGACACATCAACTTTTGAGAGCTAAACCTATCCTTCAAATGACAAAGTGACAAGTGTCCTATGCTACACATACTCTTGGCACTATATAAAGAGGAAGACCTCTCCATGCAGAATATCATTTACAACTCTTGAAGATTACTTTGTGCTCAAGATATTCTACTCCTTTCTCTCTTTGAATTTTATAGCTTTCAATCTTTGTGTTTTAAAAGTTATTTAGTTTTCAGTATTGCTTTGTGAAGATTGTTAGAATAGATTTTATCTGTTCTTTCCGCAACAATCTAATTGTTCTATGTGTTCTATTGTAATTCTTGTTGAAATATTTTTAATAAAAGAATTAATTAAAGTGAAAAAATTGTGTATTGTATTCAACCCCCCCTTCTACAATACCTGTTCTTGTTCTTGTAAGCCATCTGGGACTAACAAAAAACCAAAAAAAAAACAAAAAAATGGGAGATCGATGGCAATGGTGATGGAGACCGAACGTTGACGGGGCAACAAATGGGAGTGATGGCGTTGGATGCAAGGGTTTGGGAATCGTAAAACCGATTTAGGTTTTTCTCTTTAAAACCTTCTTAGCTGGTTACATATAGTTTTTTTGGTTTATAAAATACGTAGGTAACCAGAAAAAATGTTAAGGTGGTGCGGCTTGGCTCCTTTCGACGTTGCTCGATCGGAGAAGTTTCCTCCATGGAAGATCTCTCTTCTTTTTCTAACTTTTCAAAAAGCCTATGGCAGGTCGTTCTTGGGTTTCCTTGTATGTAATTTGAGGTTATCGTAACAAAGTGATGTTATCAGACCGGCTACCTCCTCATGTGGATTTAGCTTTCAATATCGGAGCTAATTGACAGTGCTTTGAATACACCGATAGACGTGTGCTAATTAAACCTCACCGCAAATATACAATGAGATCTAATATCGTCTTTCAAGTAATAAAGTGGTAAAATACCAGATATCGTCCCACAAAGATTGGAGTAAAAGCGCAATAAAAGTCTAATAAAAGAAATGATTTCCGAGGATCAATTCGAAGATAATATTTTTGTTGGAGTTGTCACAGATTATATTGAATAATTAATAAAGAAAGCAAGGGTGTAAGATGTTGGGGTGAAGTCTAAATATAAATTCCACCAGACTAATGATGTGGCAATGCTACAACATTGGTTTCTCAACACTTAAGTTCACCATCTACTTTTCAAGATGCCCTTCCGGATCTTAAACATTATACTACTGATCTAGCTTTCAATCAACCCATTCCTGGTGTTGTATCAGGACTATCAATAGCAAATGATGCCTTCCAAGTATATGGAAAAACAAATTACTTTGTTAAAAATCACTCTTCCAAGTTGATCCCATATCTGTTAAGTTGACGTGTTCTGAGTGGTCCATTCCTGATACGCACTCTACACTTTTACCATCATGACGATGACTAACTTATCGGGCAAAATCAACCCAGAAAAGACAGAGATGACAAATTCCTTTGTCAGTAGCTCTTCCAAGTCTTACTTCCTTTGTCATTCGGATTGACGTGCATATCAATGGCTCATTCCTGATGCCATGACACTTTAACACTTTCAAAGTGATCAAAACGTCATGAAGTAACTTGATCTTTATAAAACTTAACATGAAATGGTGAACATCATTATTGAGAACCAATGTCCGCCTTTCTTTATATTTAAAACTCCACCCTTTAATCTCACACCCAAGCTATGGTATTTAGCTACTCATACTTGAAATTAAATTTGCAATAAATGTAAATGACTGAAATTAAAGACATAATATAAATGACGTAAAAGTAAATAACAAGAATGTAAAATGCAATAATTAAAAGAAAGAAAGAAGTGCAACAATGTTGTCAGCAATGCTGCAGCAACTCATGCATAAGAACTAAAATAAGAACAAGATGAAGAACTAAAAGTAACTTGCATAAAATAAAGATAGAAAAAGTTTTCCATCAGTTGTGAACTGATGGAAGGGGTACTCAAAAACAATGCCATGCACTCCTATTTATACAATAGAGGAGTGGCAAAATAGAGAATATCACAACATATCTTCCAATGTACCATGTTAGTACAATACACGTACCAAACACCATGTCAAGAAGCAACTACATTGTACTAATCTTATTACAAACCAAAGATGTCTAGTTAAAATGTAACTACATCAGCTGGATCCAGTTTGCTTGCTTTCTTGTCCCAAAAATTACGCTCCATGCCATCGAACCATCTCCAATCCTCCAGCCATTAATGTTGTAGCATTGAGACAGCAACATTCTGCACTTTAGTTAATATTAGCCTTTCTATTTTGTAAAAAAAACAAAATCATTTACTTAGCTCCATGATTAAGAAAGATGAAAATAAGAGAATAAAATGACTCAAATTTTGGGATAAAGCAAAATAATTTATCTAAAAATAGAATAAAAAGACACATTATGCATTGAATAATGAATGCATATCACTAATCATGCTAAAAAATTTAGTATTTCCAGGACAAATTGATGTTACAGGTTTCTCACTTGCTCTAAAAATTAGTTGGTTTCTCGTTGTAGCTTAGTCTTTTGCCTTGTTTTTTTGTTGTCTTTTCTTCCAGCTTATTGGCTTGTGTTCGGCTTTGTTTTGTTTCTTTTTAACTTTAGCACCTTGCAATTTTTTTTGTCTCTCTTGATTCTTTTTTGCTCTAATAAAATTGATCAGCATTTAAAAAAAAACAGATTGGTAACTAATTTTTAAAAGTTCGACTGTTTATTTATTCAAATAAAAATGTTTTAGACTTTTATCATTTAAAATAAAAAAAATTATATATTATTTATTAAAAAACCTTAGAAACTTAATTTAAAAAAAAAGTTTATTGCATTTTTCTATAACTTTTCGGAAAAAATGCTTATTTTCTTATAATTTTTAAATTTTGAGAGGCTTCAATCAGAAGCAAACTTTGACGTGCAAAAAAATTGGGGCCAAATGGTTGCATTGAAAGAAAAGAGCATGCTGCCTGCGCATGTTAGCATCGAGCACTACATTTTGTATTTTATATGTTTTCTTTTAAAAATGCTTTTATGTACATCGTATTTGTGTTTTTATTTTATAATGAATTGTTTTACTTGTTAGGGTGCGTTTGGTACGCAGACAGGATATGACAGGACAAGGTGGGACAGGACAGAACAGGACTGAACATTTGTTCCACGTTTGGTAAGACAAAATTGGACATAACAGAACATATAACATTGATCAATTTACCCTTCTAAAATTTAAAGAATAAATAAAATATGAAATAGAAGATTTATTTGATGTTTTAGAAGAGAATTATATTTTATTTTGAGGCTATATTGGTAAAACATAAGTCTGTTCCAGCTTGTTCCATGGGGTGGGGGTGGAACAGTCTGTTCCACATAAAATCATACCAAACGTGAGACAGTGGACTATGTTCTATTATGTCTTGTCCTGTCCAGTATACCAAACGCACCCTTAAAATGTCAAAAAATAAGTACGTTCATTTTTTCAATAATTTTATTTCAAAAACCCATTGTTTATTATTATTAATGGATATTTTACAACAAAACCATCACTTTAAAGGTTTAAAGAATTTTAAAATATTAGTTTTGATCTAAGTTTGAAACCATGACATAAGAGACTGTGAACGAGTCACACCAGTTTTTGAGGAAAGGAAAACTTGTTTTGTTTTTATAAATAAGACATTTTATATGGACTAGAACGGTGATATAATCGGTTATAAAATATTTTAATGGTAACATAGAGATGATAAAAAATCGGTCTATAACACGCTGTCTGGTCCCAAACTGGTCTCTTCATAATCGGGCGAGTCCTAAATATTTTCCTGAGGCTAGCCCGATTAAAAAATTTGAAATATTTTTACACAAAAATGTTATTAATTATAATTATGCTTTTAGAAACTTAGCATTGAGATACACTTTAAATAGTGTAATTACTTGAAAAACCTTAATTTTTTAATTTTTATTGAAAAACATATATTATAATATATTTAAAAATTGAAAATTTTGTTCTCCCCAAACAGGGCTAGGCCAAACCTTAAAATTCCATAAAACTTGCAACCAATCTCGAACTGTTAAACCATAACCGATCCCTACTAATTCAAATTGTTTCTTGTCCCAATTATTTCCGAACCAGACCGGATCCAATTGAAAACTTGAAACACATCTCAATGGGTCAAAGTCGGGACAGGAAGTATGAGAAAGCCCATAAAATGATCCATAAAGCTCGGCCTGCTGAAAACTATATTACATTGTTATGTTTACACTTGTGGTTCCTACGGCTTACCCAAATTTTACACCCGTGGTTCCTACGGTTAGAGTGAATTACACCCGTGGTTCCTACGGTTTACCCAAATTTTAGATTTAATCCCTTAAGTACACTATCTATGGATTTTGGTTATTATGTATTTAAATTGTCTTGGACTCTTGATCACGTTCTTTTTGATTAACAATTCTTAATTTAAGGGTCATTTTAGTTTTTTTATATATATTCTTTCTCTATTCTTTAAAAAAAATTATACACACACAACTATAACTGATTTGTGAGAAGACAAGGGAGAATATGAATAACCTAATCCATTAATTAAAAATATAGTATAAATAAAAAATAATTTTAGAGATTAGATAATTGTCATTTTAAATTGGATAACCTCTTAAAGTTCTTATTATATTTTTTAGGTTTATTTATTTTTTAATTTCATTAATTCATAATTTTTTAATTTTAGTATTATGTAAATTTTTTTCTAGATACATTTTTAATAAAAAAAAATCAAAATTTTAATCAAATATCACATGTGATATCCATAGTTAATTCATAATGTTTTCACTATTTTTTCTCTATCCTAATGTGCAGTTAATAACCATTTCTCATGTTTCTTCTCTTAACTCTCAACTTCTCATCAAAACCCAACCCATATTAATTATATGTTTCAGATCAAATCTATTCAATGCCTAATAACTAATCTTACATTCTCAACTTTTTATTAATGTTTTCATTTAAACTTCATTAATAAAGTTTATCACTTGGTGCCATTACATTCAAGATCTAGAACTAGGGATACAAACAAAAACCAAGGGGAGTATCAAATAGACCATTTGAAGAAATAACAATAAATTAAAAGTTAACCTTGAGGTCAATTAAACAGATAAATAAAAGTTAGGTTTTAGATCACTGATTAAAGATTTTCTTGAGTGTTAACCATGCCAAAATACCAACAACTAGACAAAACCTTCCCAAATTTACTTATACAACCTCTTGAAATAATGATGAAAAAGATTACATACGAAAGTCCATGATACGGACTACATTGTTTGAAAAACACACATCAATTTGGTCGTCATCATTCGCTTGAGTTGTGACCCTCGTGGTTGGATGGGGAAGCGACATGCAAAAGAAGACCAATCACAGCTGCGAATCGGGCATTTGGGCGATGCATACGGGATTAAGGGGTTGTTTGTTTGGTTTTCTGCTAAATCCAGTATGAATAAAGCCGTTTGCGTTTGTTATTCTGTATAAATTAAGAACGTTTTTGTTTGGAAGGGTTATTCTATATATGGAAGGAGCGTAATTTTTAATTGGAGGGGTAGGTTTGTAAAAAACATGGCTTTCGATATAAAATATTTACAATTTTTTTAAACATGAAAACAATGTTAGGAATATTGCAAGAGGTACAAGTGACAATTCTTGCACCTAGAAACACCTCTAGTTCTTTTTGCTGCTTTCAGCATTATGAATTGCAGAATTGGCAATACTTGGTTTTGTATGGGGCCTTGTTTTTTGATGTTTATGTGTCATATTGTATTTATACTATAAGAATAGCTACATATGATTATATTTTTTTGGACAAAAAGGTTGATAACCGGCAATCCTTTACCGGCCTCATATCTGACCCTGTCTACTTGGGCATCCGTATGAGGGGGTATTTTAAGGCTCACTCAGCGGCTGAGGCTAGCGGGGGGGCCTGGGCTCGAACCCGAGACATGTTAGATATTTGGACAAGTCGTCCCCCTCCCCCCCTTTGTCAACTGAGCTACACGACATAGACACATATGATTATATTTTATCATATACACAAAAGAGATTATCATTATTTAAAATCCAGAAAACTATAAGAAACTTGAAAAGTAGTGTATTAATTAAGTATTATTTTATATGATTTTTTTAATTTAAAATTAGAATTTAGAATGTTTATTAACATATATTTGTTTCATTATGTGTTTGATTTACGTATATAGAGTTTCACAATATGAAACTCTATGGCATGTTTGTGAAACAAAAACACATGTAAAAAAGTGTCATATTGTGAACCGAATGCATATGACACAAACACATTGTGAAACAAGTATATGCTCATCAATAGTTTAATACACTAAATTCTAGTCTTAGATGGAAAAATCATACTATACCTTAAAGTAAAAGTTTCACCGTTACCATAATATATCGGGTCATCATCTGGTTACGCCCCTCCATATATATGGAGGATCAAACGAGAACATAGTCAAAATAAAAAAAAATACAAGAATGGTTAAATCACATGATATTCCATTGTAATCATAGTCGGTTATGGAACACGGTCAATGCAAGGGTGTGCAGACTTGTGACCTACGTTGCGGGGCCAAGGTCGTGCATAATCACACATGATTTTTACACGTGAATTTCGTGTAAAATCACATATAATTTAACCGTTCTTGTGTTCTTTTATTTAATCACTATTCTAGTTTGAACCGAATATATACATATATATATATATATATATATATATATATATATATATATATATGTGTGTGTGTGTGTGTGCATAGGTTGTATTCTGATTCAAAATGGATGATTCCAAGAGGATGCCTCATGTGAGTCATTGGGACCACTTTCCATGTGCAAATTTGCAGTCTCCAATTCCCTTTCCATTACAAATTCAAGCTTGCCCATCCCTAAAATCACTATCCAAACATTTTCACTCATACATCTTACTAACACATTACTCAATAACCCTTTAAAAATATGATATAAATAAACTTTTACACTCATTTACAACACATTAAATTCAAGAATAGAGTACTTTAGTTTTTGCTTTTCCAGTAACCTCATAACTAAATAAGGGCTAGGCTAAATACACCCAAAAAGTTGCTAAATGCACCCAAAAGTCAAGATTAATGATTAGTTTTTTTTTTGTTTTTTTTGTTTTTTGTCTTTTTGTTGTCTTTTTTTTATTTTTTTATTTTTTTTGTTTTGATTTTAAGTTATATAGATTAATAATGTTATTTTTATATTTTTATATTATATTTATATAATATCTATTAATAAAAAATAATTTTTTTTATATATTATATTTTTTTATTATGTCTATTATAATTTAAGGTTTACACTTTGAGTTTTTTTTTTACTTTTTAATTTATATTTAAAAATAAATAAATATTTTTTGAATAATTATATAATTAGAAAAATAAAAAATAAACATTGAGATTTTACATATAAATAAAGCATAACATAATGTTTATTACATTTTTACTTATTTTAAAATAACATTATCTGTAGTACAATTAACACGTAAAAGACGATTGTACTTCTGTATTCGATCTGTATACGGGGTAGCCCATGCAGCAGAACACGGATAACTGTAACGGAAGAAATGTGATGTAATGGTATGAAACGGGTATCCTTCTGCTAAAACTAGTTTCACATAATGGTTACCATTGACATACCCAATTGTATAAACAACATGTTGATACCACGCCGGCGGAGTAGATCTAAGCGGTAAGTATGTCGAACAGCCTGTCATTGACATAACGTGTAATATCACATTATATTTGCAAGCAATCAAGACGGGTATTTCAGGCATTGACATCCAGTGGTCATATGGTGCACCTTGATCTGATCGAAAGAAGTTTAAAGTGTTATAAGTTGTATTCCAATGTTCACTTCCAAACATGTCGAGGTATTATGTCTTGTATGCGTCTAACTCTTCCATCAATTGAAACCGAATTGTGGGCCATGCATCTTTATGAAGACCGAGCCAGACAGCTATTGCTCGAAATCCACAATTTCCATCCCCTATCACATCATGTACATGTGTGATGTAACGGTGAAACATTTCTGGAAATTGATTAACGTATGCCTATCTCACTCACATCATTTCCTTTTTTATATTTAATTATTATATAATTTACATTTTATACCCTTAGACTTATTTAATTATTTACTTTATACCTTTTAGTTTTCTATATTTCATTTTACATTTTTATCATATCAACACATATAATCGTATATTGATTAAAATACGTTAAAAATACATTTTAATTTTAACAAGTTACACAATTATAATCGTCCCGTCGATACCTTCGAAATGAGCTCAATATTGAATATTTTTTGAATGAAAAAAATACCCTAATATATTTATTATTTTTATGTTAAAACACTTACGAGTGATTTTTTATTTTTTCAAAAATAAAAAATAAAATCAATTAACCAATACGTTATAGCGGCCTATATATAGTTAAATAAAAAAATATTCAATATTGGGCTTGTTTCGAAGGTATCGACGAGACGATTATAATGGTGTAATTTGTTAAAACTAAAACATATTATTTTAACGTATTTTACTCAATATACGATTATATATGTTAATATGATAAAAATGTAAAATGAAATATAGAAAACTAAAAGGTATAAAGTAAATAACTAAATAAGTCTAAGGGTGTAAAATGTAAATTTAAATTAAAAAAATTAATGTGTGAGGTGAGGGGGTATATTTATAATTTCCCTAGAATAATAGTAATAATAATAAAATATAAGAGATAAGAAAACGCGTGTGTGTGTGTGTGTGTATATATATATATATATATATCTTATAATAATAATAATTGTAATAATAATAGAATATATATATATATATATATATATATTTTTATAATGAGTTAATGAGTTAATAATAATAATAATAATAAAATATATATAATGATTGGATCAATTTCCAATGCATTTTGCACCTTGACTTTTGGGTGCAAATAGCAACGGGTGAGGCTATTTGCACCCTAAAATTTGCTATTTGCACCCAAATGATTAAAACAATGATTTTGTTTTTTTTTGTTTTTTTGTGTTTTTGTTGTTTTTTCTTTTTTCTATTTTATTTATTTATTTGTATTATATATTTTTATTTATTTGTATTATATAGTTTAAAAATGTTTTTTTTTTCTTTTACTTTTTGATTTTATTTAAAAATAAATAAATATTTAAAAATATAAATATTACTAATTTTTTATAATTATATAATTATAAAAATAAAACATAAACATTGCGATTTAAAGCCGAGAATTCGAAAAAATAATTTTGTTTTATGTTCATATTTATTCGCTTTTAGATCGCATATCAGATGTATAAAATTAAAGGTCAATATGGTTAATTGGTCAAAAAACTTGAAAAATATTCGTTCGATAGTGGGGTCTTCAAACCCATAACATTTGTGCTCATTTTGAAGGTATTGATGAACGGTTATAATGGTATAATTTATAAAAAAGGAAAACATATTTGTTTGATGTATTTTAGTTTATGTATGTTGATATGATAAGAATGTAACATAAAAATGAAAGAAGAAGAGATAAAGTCACGTTTGTAAAAAAATCGTTTTGATGTAACAAGTCACGTTTGTAAAAAATCGTTTTGATGTAACAAGTCACGTTTTAAAAAATCGTTATAAAAAGTCACGTAATTACGTATGTTAATGTGATATGTTAAAACGTATTTTTTAAAACGTAATATAATAAAATAAATAAATCCAAAAATATTAAATTTTGGGCTAATTTCGAAGGTATCGAAGAGACGAGTACAATGATGTAACTTGTTAAAATTAAAACGTATTTTTTAACGTATTTTAGTTAATATACGATTAAGGTGTAAAATTAAATTTAGAAAACTAAAAGGTTTAAAGTAAATTAATTAAATAAGTAAAGGGGTGTAAAGTGTAACTTTGAAAATATTAAACAATTCAAATTCTAACGGCCGTTTAATCCCGTTAGTGACCAGGGACCAAACTTGGAGAAAAATGACATACCACATGGACCATTGTTTGAATTATTGAAGTTCAGGTACTCCTTTCAAAGAATTCAGACAACCACGGGGACCAAAAATGCAATTTACTCTATATATATAAAACAAAAAGAATAATATATATATATTATATATATATATATTTAAATCAAAAAAGAGGGGTGCAGAAATAAATGCATTCAACACCCCTCCTTTTTGGGTGCCATTAGCAATGCCCATAGCAACCCCTAAGGCCATCCGTAGCCCAGGGTTCACAACCCTCTTACCCTCAGCGCCACATCAGCTTTTCACTTTGAACCCTCTTGAACCTTTTTGAACCCACAAATCCCGTACCCCAGCCTTTTGAACCTCTTGAACCCACATGCCACCTCATCTAATTTTTTAATAAAAAATCATAACATTCATAAAAATAAAAATAAAATTACAAAATAAAAATAAAATTACAAAATAAAATTCAAAATTACAAAATAAAATTAAAATTCAAAATTACAAAATAAAATTCAAAATTACAAATAATAAAACATTACAAAATGAAATTACCAATTATGTTTTTGTCGAATTCTCTCTTTTCTTCCCAAAGTAGCCTTCTAAGCAGCTTCCGTAAGGTGATCGTGCGGGGCAATGAAAAACTCGAAGTCTTTTTCATATAGCTTTTCCAACTCGATTTCACACTTTTGTTGTTCGACTTGCCACTTTTGTTGTTCGACTTGCCACTTTTGTTGTTCGACTTCAAGTTTTTTCATTTTGTAATCAACCGTATCATCAATTTTACTTCTCAAGTCACTTATTTCGGTGTAAAGGCGGTTGTCGTCGGAAGTTTGGGTACGTTTTGAACCCCGGGATGTATTTGTCATAGTTGGAACCGTATTCCATTTTGGAGATAATTTGAGGATATCCCAAGCTTGTTCATGAGTGAAGGCAGTTTGGTATTCATTTTCGTACCGGACGTGTGCCGCTTTTAAAATATCGGCTTCACTCGATCCGCTTGATCTACTATCACTCGAGAAAATGGATGAATAGGACTTTGTTGAACTTGTTGGAAACCAATGTTCGGGGCAAATTGCTGAATATAAGGACTTTGTTGAAATTGTTGGAAACCAACGTTCGGGGTTTCTTGCGGTGAATCCGACCTCGTCGATCGGTTACGACGGGGTGTAGGTGGGGTGTTTGAATTCATGATGAGAAAATTTAGAGAATTTAGAGGATTGAGAGAATTGGTGTGAAAAATGGATGAGATTTGAGGTTGATTTATAGTGTTTAAATTGAAAAAAAAAATTGTAAAGAGCCGTTTGAATTGTACCGTTGGAATTAAAAAAAAATTTGAGAAAGGCTTCGGGTATGAGCGGGGTGGGGAACCCGATCGCGAAACCCGCACCCCGAACCCGCTGGAACCCGCCCCCGGCGTACCCGGTTGCCGCGGTACCCGGGGAACCCGCATGCCAAGCCCGTCACCGAGCCCGCATGGGGTACGGATGGCCTAAATAACTGTTTTCTGTGACTGTAAAATTCTCTGCAAATTGGCACAAATGGCAATGCAAACATTCCAGAAATCAAAGAACACCATGACCTCTTTCCAAGAACTGAAAGATAACACAAACCCCCAAAATTTCATAGGCCATGATATACATACATCACTCAAAGTCAAATCCAAACAAAATTCACACACACATAGTGTTAAAGAATGGCACATAACTTACTTTTTGCCATCTTTTTTTCTGGGTGTGTCACATTTTCAACTAGAATTCAATTGCCTTAAACTATATAGTTCAAATTTTCATGCAAAAATGGAAAATTTATCTATGGCAAACACATCTATAATGGTACGCACTATTTATCGGATCGTTTCCTTCCACTGGAACCTGCTCGGCTCTGCACCTCGACCTGCAACCCCTGCATTCATTGTACGTGCAAGTGGGCTTCACCGACCCGATCATTGATCTTCTCTTGCTCATTGGATTGCTTGTATGCTAAGTTATTCCAAAACCATTCATTAATTAGTCATAAAGATGTTATAAAGTTGTACTTTTTTCTTTCTGGATTCTGCCACTTCTAAAAAGTCTATTTAATGCATTATTCTGCATGCATTAATGTGTATAGAAAGAAAGAAAGAATGTTTTTGCATTAAGATGAAAAAAGTGTACCCTTTTCACCTGCAAGTTCAAATCTTTTTCTGATGCAAACTTCTGATAAGGAAGTTGAGCTAGTTTTCTGGATGCTGCAACTCCTGAAATGGTACATTCACATATGAATAGATTCTTTAAGAACTTGTACATCTATATAGTAGCCAAAGAAAATTTCACCAAATTTTGCAAACAAGAGTCATATCTATTATCATCTTGAACCATATCAAGAATAAATCTTGATTATTCTCACCCTCCTTAAAGGGGTTCGTTTATTTTGGGACAGAGGGAGTAAAAATCGAATCTTTATGAATCTTGAAACCATATTTGTATTTGATAATTGAGGATAAGGTAGAAAAGTAAATGAAAAGATAGAAAAAGAAGCCTATCAAGTTTGAATCTTGATGATGCTCAAAACTGCCTCCTTTTCCCAAATTAGAAGGGTTCGTTTATTTTGGGACGAAGGGAGTAAAAATCGAATCTTTATGAATCTTGAAAACATATTTGTATTTGATAATTGAGGATAAGGCAAGATATATAGAAGAAAAGATAGAAAAAAGAAGCATGAGTTGAAATTTGACCTTGGAAGATAAGTGTTGCCCAAATTAAGAAGAAGAGTAAGTTGGGTTTTGATGGGGAAGCCATTGTTGCTTTGGTTTGAAGAAGACATGAATTGGTAGTCATATATATTGGGAGATATGAATGATAAGAATGGGAGTGTAAAAGAAATTTGTGGTCAAATAGGGACCATAAGAGATAGAATGGGCATCTAAGAGAAAATAGAAGCCAACAAATAAAATAAAATAACTGAAATAAAAAAGTTTAGTGACGCTTCTGGCATCGCGACATGAGATTTGGATACACGTTAAGCATTTTTGTCTGGTGACATCGTATAAACGTTTAATTTTATGGTATTCAGACTGTCTTTTACATGAAAAAATCCTTTGAAATGATGGTCCAAGTTGGTGCTTTATTTCAAAACTTAAAGATCCTTGTGCATATGGGATCTAACTTTGATACAAGTTGATGTTTTTGTGTGATGAGGTCCCCAGCAGACAAAGCTCAGTTTTGGACCAAACTCACTAGAATAATGTTTTGTAGCAAGCAAAATTACCAAACTACCCATGATGAGATATTTCATATTGTACATAGGAAGGGACAAAATGGGAAGTTTTTGGATGGTAGCTAGAGGCCAGAGAGGGATAGAGATTCCCAACCACCACCAAGGCAGTTTTAGGTGTTTTTTGAAAAGCCTCCCAAAATCATTATATATTATATGACAACTCCTAGAAGAATGTGGAAGGAGGATATAATGCCAATTCTAGGCATAGGCATGGTAGGGTTGTGTTTAGACACATTATTTAGATAAAACAAAAAAAATATTTAAATTAAGTGGTGTATCCAAAAGTTTAACGAAAATGGGAAAGAGTGGTGGATTTAATATATTTGTTGAGTGGGTGTAATTTTAAAATATATCAAAAGACTATGAAGTCATGGTTTGATTATGTGGAAAAGTCAATGCAGGGAAAAGTCGATTATGCTGATTTGGAGAATAAAATACTGATCCAACTTAAGTTTGCGGAAGAGTTGACAAGCGTCTAAATTCTTTGGGGTTGAGAATTACACATAATAGTAATAATCTTAATCTAATTATAAATATGATAAATAATAACTAAAACTAAATAATTATCCTAAACTAATTAAGAAACAAATTAACCAAATAAACAAATCATAGCAACCTCTTCGGGACTAGTCAGGACGTGGTCGCGAACCGGCACGCGAACCATGTCGTAGGAGAAGTCGCGCAGAAGACTATTTTCCCCTTTTCAATGCCAAAATTCAGGCTTCTTTCGAGCTTGTTTTTTTCAATTTCCAAATACCAGCGAAAGATCAGGTTAGCTATCTAATCCTCCCTGTATCAAATACATTTCTCCAAATACATTGAGCAAGAAGCAAGGCTATGTTTTAGGCATAAGTCTGATGTATTTTAAGCCGAATTCCACCGTTTCGAGGGGTTTTTTTCTTAAGTTTTTCGGTTGATTTAGAAAGTTTTTTGGTTTATTTCGAAAGACTTTTCGGCTTTTGGTTGACTTCAGGGACTTTTTAATAAATCCGGTTGATATATTGCGTATTTTTTATATCTTAGAGTACCCCTCAAAGTTTAGGATTTGCACCATTCATACCCAAAAAAAATCGACTTTGAAAAATCGGTTGAATAGTATAGGTCCGCCCTAAGGCCATGAGTAGCTCCCTCGGGCTTGGCTCGGGCTCGGGCTCGTGCGGGCAGCTGCGGGCTGTGGTACGCCCCTTGCGGGCTTGGGGCTCGGGCTCGGGCTGCAGGTTTGAAAACCCGAGAAACCCGGTTGTTTTTTTTTTGTTAAATAATTTGAAAGGAGCCGTTGCCAACGGCTATTTTTTTTTAAAAAAATTCCAATTTAATCACACTATATATATAATCCTAAAACCCATTTTATTTTTCACACAAAACAACTCTCCCATTCTCTTCCATTCTCTATATTTTAAACAATATGGATTCGCCACAACCCGGTTCACCGGCCGCATCATCATCATCCGTAGACACCGACGAGTTGTTGAATCTACAAAGAGAAGTTTTTCGACAGGCTGCACAATTGATTTATGGTAGCACCGCCTCATCGTCAACAAGAGAGAGGGCCGCGAACATAGAAAGAGGTCGAGTAGCTGCAAACGAGCGGCTTATGCGGGACTACTTTGGCAACAACCCGGTTTATACACCGGATATGTTTAGGCGGCGGTTCAGGATGAGCAAGCAACTATTTGAACGGATAGTTGAAGATTTAGAAGGAGAGTATCCGTTTTTTACACTTCGGTTGGACGGCAGACGCAAACAAGGTTTTTCTCCGATACAAAAGTGTATTTCCGCTATTCGGCAATTGGCGTATGGAGTAGTTGCTGACGCACTTGACGAGTACTTGAGGATGGGAGACAAAACGTCACGAGATTATCTGCACGCATTCTGCACAGGTATTATTGAACTGTATGGTCAAAAATATTTACGCAAGCCTACTTTTATTGATATTCAGAAGTTGTACGCCCATGAAGCTAAACACGGATTTCCCGGCATGCTCGGAAGCATAGACTGTACTCACTGGGCGTGGGCAAATTGTCCGGTAGCATGGCGAGGTCAATTCATGAGAGGTGATCATGAGCACCCGACAATCATGCTAGAAGCAGTGGCCTCTCAAGATCTATGGATCTGGCACGCATACTTTGGTGTTGCCGGTTCCAACAATGACATCAATGTTCTCAATCAGTCGCCCATCTTGAACGATGTATATGATGGAAAAGCACCCGACTGCCCTTTTGAGGTGAATGGAGCCGCCTACGAGCACGGATATTATCTAGCGGATGGGATATATCCGGAATGGGCTACTTTCGTAAAATCATTTACGTGCCCACAGGACCCTAAACGACAAAAGTTCAAGTCCGCGCAAGAATCGGCACGTAAAGATGTTGAACGAGCTTTTGGCGTGCTTAAACAACGTTGGCATATACTTCATAACCCGGCACGCGGATGGGAACCGACAAGATTGGCAAACATTATGTACGCTTGTGTCATATTACACAATATGATACTCGAAGACGAATACCATGCTATTTGTGGTGGCGATGAAAACGACCTTTTCACGGATGATATTGAAACCCAAATCAGTGAGGAACAACGCGCGACAAATGTTCGAGAAGCCAAAAACCGGGGCACTCATAATAACCTTCGGTCGGATTTGGTCGAACATATTTGGCATATCCAAGTTCCCAACAATGACGACGAGTAGATTTTTAAATTTATTTTGTAATTTTTATTTTTAATGAATGATATGAATTTTTATTTTTATTATTTATCTTATTTTTATTTATTAAAAAATATATAAATATTTTTATGTTGTTAAATAATTAAATATATAAATAAAAGAATTAAAAAAAATGAGGTGGCAAGAGGGCTTGAGGGCTTGCACTACGGGTCTTTAGGGCTTGAAGAGAGGGTTAGAAGAAAAGCTGATGTGGCGCTGATGTGGCATTGAGGGTTTGCGCTACTCATGGCCTAATGGGAAAAGACTCAAACAAACACAACTTGTTATAGGAAGAGGAGTTTTGCTTTACTTTGTTAAGGTCCAAGGATTAGGGTACCTCCTCCACCTCCACACCCCCTCCCCCCTCTCCAATAAAAAAAAAACCCAAATTTAATGGATGGGTCGCTATTCATCTTCATGCCTTGCAATATTGTGATTGTGGTATTGATATATCAATACTACAACAACAAACAAAGGGTCTTATTCAAGTATTCAATACTCATCTTGTTTAGAATACGACACGTTCAACTCATACTTGTGTACTATCATATCGACTTCAATAGGACCATTTGGGAACACGAAAAAACAAAGAGGATGGTTCAAAAGTAAGAACCACCATGGACCATTGCATTTCATGGTTTGCATCTTAAAAACTTTGACATGTTTGTCATTAAATACCGCACTGCAATAATATTGTAGATGTATTACTTTTTTGTGTCTGTTTCTATTGATACATAAATTATAGTTCCTGACATCTAATTTGTCTTATATAGAGTTTATTGGTCCCTCACCAAGAATACTAAATTTCATATGATCGAAAATCTTGATTGTCGTATAATTCATTTCATTTATGAGAAATAATTAATAATATACTACCATATCTTTTATGGATCTTGTTTTAATAATATAATAACGGAATTAGTAATGGACCCATAATCTTGCGAAGTGGTCGCTCTTGCTCAACCTCGATGTGTGAATACAATATAAACAGCCTTAAGAAATAGTTTAATTGGGTGTTCACAATGTGTTACAAATGTTGACATGGTGTTAACAAATAGTAGGCGTAAGTTTAGTTTTGTTGACAATATCTTTGTAAACTCAGTGTATATATATATATATACATATATATATATATATACCATAATAAATAATAGCCGTAAGTTTAGTTTTGTTTCATTTCTAATTCAAAAAACTTTACCTTTATTTTATCACAAAAATAAACTTATTTTACCCATAATAAGCGTATATCTTTAGATACATACGTGCATATCCATACTTATAATAAATTCAAAAATAATCTGTAATCCCAAAAATACGGGATTTACTTCTAAGTTTAAATTCAAATTATTGATATAGTTTCATTTTTTTAAATTCAATTTTATTATAGAGTTAACTTCATTTTGACTAATTAATGTTAATTATTTATTTCTAATTCAAAAAAAATTACCCTTATTTTATCCCAAAAATAAACTTATTTTACGCATAATAATCGTATATATCCAATTATGCCTTCGTTAATCTTAATTATCATCTATACATATAATAAATAAGTAACTAGCATGCCACGTGTCGTCTTCTGGTGAGTCGACTTCAGTATTTTTTCGACTAAACATGTATCTGGATGCAATTTACATTATAAGTTCAATTAGCAGACTCACATTTACTCCTTCTTAAATCTCTCCTTAATTCAATTTTTTAATTTATAAAATTACATTTAGTACCCTTATAATTATGTAGGTAGTTTACTTTTAATCTCTTATTTTTTTATTTTTCATTTTATACTCTTATCATATAAACATAAATAATGTATATGAACTAAAATGCATTAAAAAAACATTTCTATTTTTTACAAATTATACCATTGTAATCGCTTCGTCAATACCTTCGAAATTAGCCCAATATTGAATATTTTTGGATTTATTATATTATCAAATATCATAAATATATACGAATTAATGTGTATATGGGATTTAATTAATGTGTCGTGATTAGTATGGAATTTGTTGAAATTAGTATGGGATTTGATACAAATAATCACTAAATTGTCGTGGTTTTATTTTTGCAATTTCATATCATCTTTTACTTCAAAGTCGAATTCATTTGACGAATTACGATTCTATCAAATTGTATTCTGTTAACAAAACACCCTTAGAATTATCATAAGAGATTTAATTATCTGGAAAAAATAAGATATCACTTATCAACTGACTTTTGGATTATGAGTTCGAACCTTTTTAAAAAATATAAATATGCAATTATTGTGTATTCGTTTGATAAATTCATTTATTAACAACATTTATAATATGTATCAAACTTAATAGACATATTTTTAACTTCAAGATAATATTCCCTATTTGTGGAATTTTTGTTTTCTTTTTATCAATTATTGTATGTTTCACAAAATTATTCAACAACTATTAAATATCAAATAATTAACTTAAAACACAAATTTGATCGTCGCGCAACGGGCGAGCCAAAGACTAGTATATATATATATAGGGTCCCGTTCTTTTGTTAACCGTCTAATTAGTGTTAACCATGTTAATTTTTTTAGACCAATAGAAATCAAGATAGGTTACTGGTTTGATATGGGTAGTTTAGGAATTTCAGAATTTTAATTATTTATGGGTTATTTACTTTCCTAATTTCATGCACAAGATATTTTTGGTGGTTATTAATGATAATCTTAATCTTTTAAAACCAATTTTCATTTTTGGTAATTATTAATGATAATTTTAATCATCTAAAACCCATTTTCAAACATAATCTTCATCTTCACATTCCAGAGATTTTTTTCACGTTTTTTTTGCATATATTCCAGAGATAAAAAATGCATATATGCACAAACATAAATGTATGTAAAATTGCATATATGCACAACCATAACTATGTGTAAACCATAATCTATGTAAAATTGCATACATGCACAACCATAAATTTGTGTAAACCATAAATGTATGTAAACTTGCATATATGCACAACCATAAATTTGTGTAAACCTGCATATATGCACATAAACATATGCATATATGCACATATGCACATAAACATATGCATATATGCACATATGCACATAAACAAAATTGCATATATGCATATTGTACACCAACAACATGCATATCAGAGAATAGCATATATGCACATTAGAGAATAGCATATATGCACGGTATGGTTGATTTACACGAGAGAGAGAGAGAGAGAATGTGTGGAGAGAGAGAAAATGAAAGTTTTAAATCTTGCTGCCACCCACTTCTCGTTCGTAAACCAAACAACCCCGCCGGAGAAACCATTCCCTGTCCGTAGAGGAAAACAGCGCCAACCGCCACCCAACGCCACCTACCATCATCCTCCACCACCACCCACCTTCATCCGATACCCACCATCACCACCACCTTGCCTGTAAACCACTCACATACAGCCGATACCCACCAACACCACCACTCACATACAGCCGCCATCCACCGCCACCCACCACCATCCCCCACCCACCGCAGAAAACCAACTCCACCACCCCCCACCCATTGCCACCCACTTCTCGTTTGTAAACCAAACAACCCCGCCGGAGGGAAAATCAACACCACCATCACCTGTTCGTAAACCATCTTACCTCGCCGGAAAAAAACCAGTGCCACCATCACCTTGTCCGTATATCATCCTTAAATGAATCGATTGACTGAATTGTTTTTTGTATCTAAATCAATTTGAGATAAAGTTATAGGTCCTTAAATGTAGGGATTGACTTGATTGTTTCCTTATCTGCTAGCTTCCAAGATTTGTTAAATGACAATAATACCCCTATGCATATATGCTGCAAATTAAATCAGCCGGGTGTTTATTTTAATTATGAATTAAAAATGCTTTTAATCTTAGCCATTGATTTTGATGATTAATGGTCCAGATTAGTTAATACAGTTAACACTAAATGACTGGTTAACAAAAGAAAGGCCCTATATATATAGAGAGAGTAAACCTCACTTTTGGTCCCTGTGGTTTGCAAAAAATAACGAAAATCGTCCCTACAGTTCATTTATTCCAAATTTGCCCCTGTGGTATGCGTTTTTGCCCGGATTTGGTCCCTCTCACTAACGGAGGTTAACCTCTATCCATTAAATGAAGGGCAAATTTGTCTTTTTATATATTTATTTATTTTAACATTATTTTTCTCTTTTTAGTTTTTGTCTTATCTGAATTTATTTATTATACTTTAATATTATATACACATATGATGATGAATTTGTTACTCTTCAACAAAACTCAGATTCCGGCGATGTGAGATTTTTCCGGCGAAGTCTTTCAAACCTCTTGACTCCTCAAATTCTCAACGGTTTTCAAATCTAAAAACTGCAAACTGTTTGAAACTCAAAATCGAATGGATCTGTGACGATTATATCAACAAAACTCAAACAATCATGTAGATCGATCATATGAACATCGTCTGAAACCTAGGAGCAACTGTCGAACTCCAAAAGTTGGATCTTGATGACTTGTTGCTGAAAAACTGATCTTAAGGCAGTAAACCTCACTTTTGGAAGATTTCATTTCACCATTGTTGGATGGGTTTGGGAGAGATAAGGGGAGTAAGGGTAGGGAAGAAGAAGTAGGAGAGAGAGGGATAGATGAGGCTGTGTGTGAGTGTGTATATATCACACACACACACACACACACACACATATATATATATATATATATATATATATATATACAACACTTAATACCAACAGGAATGTGCAGCTACACTAGTTTGCAAGAGACGAACCAAACAGCCACACATCTAGCCCAACTTAATCAAACAGCCGCACCCTCCAGCCTAGCTAAATCGCTGCTACTGGTGTCAATTTTTCGATGCTACTACAATTTTTCGATGCTAGCTAAATCCCCATGGCTCTCTCACCTATTCATACAAAACCCACAACCATTCTTCATAAAAACCCACATGAACCCCATTCAAAGTCGCTGTGTAGTGTGTGTATATTTATATATGTATGTATATGTATATATATATATATAATTATTGTGTATATGTGTGTATATACACACTACGTACTGCCTGTATATATATATATATACATATTTATTTATTTACTCTATGTATATTTACTCTATATATACATATTTACGCCATGGATCTGCTTCTCATGCCATCGTGTTCATCCTTCTGATAAAGGATCAGACTAGTTTACTTGATCAAACACATTTGAATGTTTTCTCTTATCCAATTTGTTTGTTGTTATCTCCCTTAGAATGTCAAACACACTTGACCCATGTTCCATCTCCAAGACACAGTCTGTGATGTGTGTGTGTGTGATTGCAGAGATGAAGAAGGATGTGTTTGAGGGGAAAAGAAGAAGGTTGTGTGTGTGTGTGTATATATATTATATGTGTATGTAATATAAAAATATAACAAATAATAAATTCATATAAGACAAAACTAAAAAGAGAAAAATAATGTTAAAATAAATAAATATATAAAAAGACAGATTTGCCCTTCATTTAATGGATGGAGGTTAACCTCCGTTAGTGAGAGGGACCAAATCCGGGCAAAAACGCATATCACATGGGCAAATTTGGAATAAATGAACTGTAAGGACGATTTTTGTTATTTTTTACAAACCACAGGGACCAAAAGTGAGGTTTACTCATATATATATATATATATATATAGGGATGGTATCGGGTACAAACCAACTAGTTTGTACAAACTCGTACAAACCATACCTAGCTTCATGATTTTGTAAATTTGGCTTCATGAATGTATATATATATATATATTTTGGCTTCATAAATATATAATTTGGCTTCATGAATATATCATTTGGCATTATTAACTAATTTTTTTACAAAATACCCTAAAATACCCTTATTTTTGTAAAAAAATTAGTTAAAAATGCCAAATGATATATTCATGAAGCCAAATTATATATTCATGAAGCCAAAATATATATATATATACATTCATGAAGCCAAATTTACAAAATCATGAAGCTATGTATGGTTTGTACGAGTTTGTACAAACTAGTTGGTTTGTATTTGATACCCAGCCTATATATAGGGGTGATATCGGGTATAGACCAACTAGTTTGTACAAACCCGTACAAACTCAATCTACCTTCATGAATTTGCAATTTTTTTAATTTGGCTTCATGAATCTATATTTTGGCTTCATGAATATAAAATTTGGCTTCATGAATATATAATTTGGCTCCATAACTTCTTTTTTATTTATTTATAAGGGTATTTTAGGGTTCCACCGGAAAATATAGATTCATGAAGCCAAATTTTATATTCATGAAGCCAAAATATAGATTCATGAAGTCAAATTAAAAAAATTGTAAATTCATGAAGGTAGATTGAGTTTGTACGGGTTTGTACAAACTAGTTGGTTTGTATTTGATACCCAGACTATATATATATATATATATATATATATATATATATATATATAATTATGAAGGTATTTATAATGGGGAAAAATCCAGAAAAACCCAATGAATTTTCTTGTTTGAAATAATTAAGTCATTGGACAATTTTTTAGAACAAATAAGTCATTGGATTTTTAAAAATGTATTAAATAAATCCTTAGACTTTCTAAAACCTGTTACATACATCCTTATGACCTCCAAAACTAGTTAAAGCGATAAAATAATGGAAAAATCTTAAAAAACCCAACAAACTTTCATATTAAAGAAAAGGTTGGATCATTTTCCCAACTTCTCTGTTCTATAATCTATAGATCCGTCTTCATTCCCCTTGACTATGGTAGCTTCATTTCTGTAACGAAAAATGTTAAAAACAAACTGGGCTCTGCAAAGCGTAAAATTGAAAGTTGAACGAACTTGGTCCTATTAACTAATACTCAAGATTTCGAATCAAAACATAAAAAATCAAAATCAGAGAACACTCTAGCCATACATCTTTGAATGTATAAAAAATCAGAAAGTGCAAATGTAATTACAAACAAAAACCCATGAAATTCAACATTCAAAAACCCTAGATCTACTATTCTTGGTTCTAATATGAATGTACTGGGGGGATTCTTTGTTTTTTGATTAAACATTTAAACCGTGCCAACACAGGCTTAAACGGACCTCGTTGCGGTTGTTGTCTTCAACAAACCTCTCATTTCAGAGAAAATCCGGTGGTTTATCTGGCTCCGTAAGGGCTTGTCGTCTTCCGATGCACCAGTAATCAAACGAACCTGCAGAAAAAACGACCACTGTGGGCGACGGGACTGGTGGTGTACGACGGTGGAGACGTGGACTGGTGGTGCGACGGTGGCGATGGGGACTGGTGGTGTACGGCGGGTCAGGCGTGAGGCAAGGGTGGGGAAGCACCGATGGGCGTTCTTTGTTAAGATGAAAGACTTCCAATTCTAATTAGGATTTAGTTATTTTTTTTAATTTATACTTTTACCTGCTATATAACTTGCAAGTTACAATTACAATTTATTTGATAGGTTTGAAAAGTCTAACGATTTATCTGATACGTTTTAAAAAGTCCAGTGATTTGTTTATTCCAAAAAATTGTTCAAGTATTTAATTATTCCAAATAATAAAGTCCATTGAGTTTTTTTGAACTTTTCCCTTTATAACGAGGGATGGAGAAGGTAGGGAGCTGGAAGGTGATATTGTCCACCATTTTATTTTGTTTCCAAACATGTTACAATAAAAAAAAATATTACATCAAAAATCGAAATAAACAAAATTTATGTAAACATCATTGTGTATAGTCGAATTACATACAAACCAAATGGTTTAATAAGGGAATGTTTGAGATTGCTTATTTAAAGTGTTTATTAACATATTCCAGTGTGGTATCGGTAATAAGCAGTTTTTAGTGTTTGGATGGTTAAAAAAGAAAACTGTTTATAGTGGTTTGGCACCGGTGATGAGAAGTTTTTGATAAATATTTTCATTCTAACTTATTGACTTATTTGAAACAACTTATCAACTTTTTAGTTATTTTACATGTATAAGCAATCTCAAACACTCTCTAAATAACAAGTTATTAGCTTATTACGTTTTGGTACCATCATAAGCTAATCCAAACACTTTTTATAAAACTCCGATTTAACACTACATAAGTTAATAAACACTTTTACATAAAAACATAAGTCGTTTTAAATAAGCAATCCCAAACACCCCCTAAGACAAATTCTCGAGCCTTGGTTTTTTTTATATTATTCACTAATCGTGGCTTATTTGATTATAAATTGATTATAAATTGATTTATCATATTTTCAATTGTTTCAATGGTTTCATTGTTTCATTGATTACAATTCTAAAGTTCGAGATGAAGTTTAAATGAAGTCCTTAAACTAAAACCTATGTACGTATGTGTGTATAGGGTTGGGTTCTGGTGAGAAGTTCCAAATCTGGTGAGAAACATGAGAAGTGGTTATCAACCGTTGGATGAGAAATGGACGAACATTAGGATGTGATGTACCGAGATGTACCAGATCAATTCCCTTTAAAGCCGCAATTCATGGGAGGATATTTGATTAAAAGTGATCAACGATTTAAAAACACTTCTTACACTTTTCACCAAGAATGACACTTCTCGTATGATTCCATGTCTGTCTATATAGGTAGCTAATAGACAATAATATTATCTGCATATGGTGTATATTTATAATATGAATGTATACACTATCAAATATAGAATACAAGTTATTTGGGCAAAAAGTTAATTACCGACAACCCTAACCGACCCCACACGAAACCTGTCTCCAAGGACACCAATGTGAGTGGGGATTTTTTGGCTCACTCAGCGGCTGAGGCTAGTGGAGGGGTCCGGGATCGAACCCAATACCTGTTAGAATACAAGTTATTGTGAATTCATTATCCATATAAACTATGCATTTATATATATGACTAGCTATACATATATGTTGATGTATAAAACTCAATATGATCCAATGAGGTAATGAACTATGCATACATATACATTATAAGACATCGAATTAGGACCCTACAACTTAAGACTAACTACAACCCATTAAAACCTATCAACATGCATAAAGGCCCATTATAATCAATATAGCCCATTTGAACCTACGACAACAGATCAAGGCCCATAAAAACCCCATAACAAATTATAATAGATTGTCGTTGATTACGGATGAGAAAACTCGTACTCGGGAATGTGATATCCGAACCCGGTTTGCCCTTTGACCTTGACCCCGAATAATAATTTTTTTATATATTATAGAATAAAAATATAATGGAAAATGAAGATTTAATAAATATATTTGATATTTAAATATAATCAATATTCAATGAGAAGCATGTGGGAGAGATTACAGAATTGGGTCGATTCTATTGCATAAATTTTTGGTGATATAATAATATGGATGTATAAAAACTCAATTAATAAATATGAAAATTATATATTTGTATTTGAATTAGGATTGTTTGATGTTACTTTTATATAAATGCATCAATTAAAACTTGGTTGATCAAAGTTTTATGTCTTTTAAACAATAAATCGACATTTCAATTGTGCAATCGAAGAAAATTACCAATTCCTACTGGAGAACCCCTTTCCTCATTGGGAATACGATGGGGATGAAATTTCATCTCCGGAGAGGGTTGAGAATGTGGACGGGAATAGGGATTGGGATCCCGATATTCCCGACCCTGTTGCCATATGTACTCGGTAATTCCCCTTTTCTTGCCACCAGTAGATTACCGTCAAATTTAAATTAAAAATAGTTAATTTAAATAAAAAGATCATCAGTAATTCATTAGACAATCGTATAATTCCCCGATAGATTATTAGATAAAATGATCGGTGGTACCACTTAGGACCGAAAATATGAAAATGTATCGAATGTGTATCAAAACCAATCGCAAACCAAAATATCTTCATAATATTTCAAATGTGTTTCAAAACAATTCTCGAGAACACAACGTAATATTTATTGACGAAGAAAAACCTTAACCCATAGATATCTTTTACATAAATACATCAAACTCCATGAATTATTTATCATATCCTTCAATTTCACGACTACTTTCTTACCAAAACTCTCAAGGCTTGGTAACAACCCGTTTATAATTCGCCATCGAAGAGCTCTCAAGAGCCGCCTTCGAATCAAGCGGAAAGAAAAACGGATAAAGTTCGTATCGAACATAACAACTACTATATATAACTCTACACCCCTTCTTATTATCACAATACGTCGGAAGATTTCCAATCGCAATCGCTAAACACTGCCTGCACAAAAGCTCCGACAAGTCTCGTGTGCACTGCACCAATCCATAAAGCGTCAAAAACGGCGTCAGCTTCGTCTCCCCTTTCCCCAACCCTTCACTTCCCGCCACAGCTGCCAACGAGCTAATCCGATACATAAGTGCACCCAACCCTTCGTTAAACGTTTCGGGGTCCGTTACATTCTCAACGTTGTAATAAAACGTTCCGTATCCTGTATCAAGTTGGCCGATGAAGTTTTCATTGTTGTATCTTACGAAACAGTATTCGTACCATATTCTTGCATCGGTTCGATTTGGGCACATTTTTTGGATTTCTTTGGCGGCTTCTTGGATGCAGGATGAACAGTCTTGGTTGCTGACGTCACCGCGGCATTGGGCGAGACCGAAGACTTGGGTTTGACCGCGGCCGAATGAGGTGGCGGCGTAGCCGAGTTGGGATGTGGTTTGGACCAGCTTGGGTAAAAGGGAGTTGATGTTTTTGGTTAGTTGGGTTGTGGTGGTGTTGGAGTTTTGGTTGCAAAGTTGGGCAGATGGGTCTGCTGATTCTACATAGAGAATGCAGAGGGTGAAGATTAGGAGATGTTGGTAGAAAAATGCCATTTTTGTGTGTGTGTGTGTGTGGGGGGGGGGGGGGGGGGGGGGGTGTTTTGTGTATTTAGAAAATGAATAAGTTTTCTTGATTTATAGTGGTTTTATTATATTTATAATTGGAAAATCAAGAGTGTTTGAATTTATTGGATTTGTAAAAGTCAATATTTGACTATGATAGAATCTAGATGCAAGACTAGGTAGTGGAATACAGAGGATAAATGTAAGACTACTGCCATTAACAAACCAAACTAATCTAATATTGAATAAGACAAAAATTTACATTTAAAAAAAAATCAATATATGCAAACCAAACTCTTCCAAACAGTTTGTCTATGCAAACTTTGTTTGTGTAGTAGTTTATTAATAAAACTAGATTTTTAAGATAAATGATATAATAGGTGTCAAAATCTAATTGGTTGGTTTAGATTTTATTAGGATAAAACTTATCTGATTAAATTGAAGTTAAAATTTGAAAAATGACTTGACATCCAAAATTGAAGATGACCTTTTGTTAATGTGGCAAATAGATCAAGTCTTTGAAATACTTGACCATTGCGGATGCCCTAAGGCCATCCGTAGCCGGGAGCGGGCTCCTGCGGCTTTGGCTGAGGTGACACCGCCGGGTTAGGCGGGTCCCGGTACACCATGAGCCGGGTTCGTGCGGGTTGGGCACCCCCGGGCTCCAGCGGCTTCCCCAACCCGGGATACCCGCACCATTTAATTTTTTTTTTTAAATTTTTTATAATAGATCCGTTTTTAACGGCTATTTTCTTATTTTATTTTTTTTCAATTTAAACACTATAAATCCACCTCAATCTCATATATTTTTCACACCAAAATTTAAACACTCATCTCAATCCTTAAATATTTTCTTTCATTTCTTTCAATCCGATATAAACTTTATGGATTCGTCACCCGGTTAGCGGATGAAACACAAATCACTGAGGCACAACGCGCGACAAATGTTCGAGAAGTAAAAAACCGAGAGAGTCATAATAACCTTCGGTCGGATTTGGTCGAACATATTTGGCGTATCCGACTTCCCAACAACGACGACGAGTAGATTTTTAATATTTTGTAATTTTTAATTTTATTTTGTAATTTTTAATTTTATTTTGTAATTTTAATTTTATTTTTATGAATGTTATGATTTTTTATTAAAAATTTAGATGAGGTGGCATGTGGGTTCAAGAGGTTCAAAAGGTTGGGGTACGAGATTTGTGGGTTCAAAAAGGTTCAAGAGGGTTCAAAGTGGAAAGTTGATGTGGTGCTGATGTGGCGCAGAGGGTAAGAGGGTTGTGAACACTGGGCTACGGATGGCCTAAGGGCATCCACAATAGTAAAGCTTTTAAAAAAGACTTGAAAAAAATAAAAAAAATAAAAAAATTAGTTGGTCCCATCAACATATACTTTCTCCCTCTTTTAGATCTCACATTCATTTTTTCAAAAGCTTGAGGAACATCAAGTCTTTGATAAGTTAAGTCATCTTCAAGTCTTTGTCTCCAATGGTTAACTCATCTTCAAGTCTTTTCAAGTCCTTTTCAAGCTATCTTCAAATACCATTGGAGATGCTCTAAGGTTTTTACAAACAAAAAGTGCAACGTATTGTAAGAACCCAAATTCTTTTAGTTTCTTAAATAAAAAGAGTATGTTGGTGCAAGTGTACCACATCTCTATATATTTATATATATTTATTTTGATGATTACAAACACACCGTATTATTGTTTATCTAACAATCTAATCCAAGTGTACAGTTCTTGAAGAACACGAAGATTTTATCTGAAGAGTTCAAGACGGAAGATTTACGTTGTCATTAGTGTTTATAATTTATAATGATAAACACCCTAAAATAATATACCACTTGGATATTTCTAAAAACCATAATTGATTTTAATTAAATAAGGTTTTTTTGAGAAGATCCAGCAAGATTGGTTGCGTCCTGGAAGCTGTCCTTTTCTGACGCCGGTATACCGCGGCGGTACAGCCGGTATACCGCGGCAGGCTCGGTGTGCATCTCTGATTGGTTGAAGCTACTTTTACTAGCCGGTATACCGCGAGTCCTAGCCGGTATACCGCCACGTACGTATTCCAGTCAACTTTGCATGAGAGCCGTTGGAGTGTCAGTGTACTATTACTGCACGGTATACCGCGTGCATTTGGCGGTATACCGCGGATGCACATATCCGTTGGAAGCTTCATGCTATATATTTGCATGCTGATGGTGAAGAAAGAGCAGACCACACAAACAACAACAGCAAGCAACCAACTCCATCCTTTTCTCAGCTCTCTCACTTATTTAATATATATATTTTATAAAACCTTTTTTATAAAATATTCAAGTGATTATTATACAAGAGTGATTACCCATTGTGAGTTATACTCCTCTTGTAAGTATTTGAATAACGGGTGTGTGATCCTGTTTATCTCATAGCAGAGGCTTGAGAAACTATTACAAATTCCTTTGTATTTGGTTTGTGTTCTACCGTAAAGAATACATTTATTGGATCGTGTCGAGAAGTGTCTCGGCTGCTGGTTTATCACAGTTGGTGGTAAATCAGTAAATCTCTGTGTCAAGTATCTCTATCCCTTATCTCTTTATTTATTCCGCTGTGCTTTTAATTATATCTGTTTATATAATTGTTGTATATTTATTATTTGTATACTCTGATTTATTTATACTGTTTCTGTACTGTATTTATTTGTAAAAGAATTTTTGAAAGTAAAAGATTTTAAATACAACCTTACCCCCCCTAGGTTGTCTAACATTTGGTATCAGAGCAGGGCTTTCAAAAATTATCTGTTTAAATTTTTAAAATTATATATTTTTTTAAATGGCTCAACAAACTAATTTTGTATTTTCTAAACCTCCTTTGATAGATACTGAAAAGTTTGGCATTTGGGCCGAGCTGTTTGAATGTCACGTTCGTGGCAAAAGTCAAAAAATTTGGGATATTATAGAAAATGGGAATTTTAGACCAACCAAAGTTGAAAATGATCTTATTGTTGATAAACCCATAAAAGATTGGACTCCCGCTGAAGAATCTCATTATTGTTTAAATTTTGAAGCTAAAAATATATTATATGCTGCTTTAACCTCTGATGAAATTGAAAGAGTTTATACTTATAAAACTGCTAATCAAATCTGGCAAAGCTTGAGCGACACTCTTCGTGGAAATACTCAAGTTAAAAGCTCTAAAATAAATATTCTTGTTCATGATTATGAATTGTTCGAAATGTCAAAAGATGAGTCAATCGACTCAATGTTTAAACGTTTTAACCTCATTATGACTACTTTGAAAGGACTAGGTCGCACTTATCCTAACGAAGACTATGTAAGGAAAATCCTACGAGCACTTCCTTCGGAGTGGATGGCAAAAATTACATCTTTAGAAGACTCCCGAGATCTCGCAACGATGAAGCTCGATGATCTCATCGGCAATCTTAAAGTGCACGAAATCGCACTAAAAAGAAATCAAGTCCGGGAGCAAGTCAAAAAGAAATTCATCGCTCTCAAAGTCGTTGCCTCAAAAGAAAAGGAAGAGGAGGAAGATGCAAGTTCCTCGGATGACGAACCCGAAAATCTTGACGATTTAGTCAAGTTGGTAAGAAAACTTTCTAAACTTTTATCTAACAAAAAGTTTGCCAAAAATGATAGGTTTCAAGAAAATGGAGACTACCGTCGTGGTGGTAAAAACCAAAGTCGCAACGTCCACAAAAGTGAAGACAAAAATGACGAATCTAGCGACGATGAAAAAGCCAATAAAAAGAAAGACTTTTGCTATGTGTGTGGCGACAAGGATCACTATGCGAGTGTGTGTCCGAAACGAGCAAAACAAATCAACACACCAAAAGCTTTAGTTGGAGGCGCGTTGAGCGCAAGCATAAATGAGGCCAAAAATTTTTGTTTCATGGCCGACCATGATAATGAGGTATCTTCATCATATTCTTCTAAAAATAATTGTGATAGTAATTATAGTGACGATGAAAATAATCTTGACGAATTATATAAATCATTTCATGATATGGCTGCTCTCGCAAATAAATATAAAGATGAAATTTCTAATTTAAAAGAAACCGTATCTGTATATAAAAAGGAAATAGATGACGGTAAACAAAAATCTGCTCATGATTTAGATGTTATCACTAAATTAGAAAATAAATTAAGTGAAAAAGCTATTTGTAAATCTTGTGTTATTTTAAATGATAAAATTGCATGCTTAAGTGAAAATAAAAATGAAAGTGTTGCATGTACAAAATGCGAGTCTCTTGAAAATGAAATTGCATGTTTAAATGCTAAATGTAAATCGCATGAGAAAAATGACTTATTAGCAAATGCTTTTAATAGTAGCAATGATAAAGTGCTTAAAATGCTAAATATGCCTAATCGTATAAATTGTCGTAAAGGCATTGGTTCCGATACATGTGTTGATAAATGTTCGTGTAAACCCATTAAAAGATTTTTTGCATCTCCTAAAGTTGATACGAGAAAACCTCCATATATGTCAAAAATAAAAAATGTGAATTATGGGAGGAAACCGCATGCTCGTATGTATAATGGTAATTTTTCTAGACCTAACAATAATGTGAATATAAATGCTTCATTTTATGTGTATGATAAATACAATCGTAAAATTAAAATGGTTAGAAAATGGATTCCGAAAGGAATGTTTAATGTTGATAATCCCGGTGGGATGCGTTTGTGGTTTTAAACAAATTTTGTGGTTTTATATGTTGTCGTATTTTATTTTATGTCGACAACATGTTCTTTATTTATTTTTGCAGTTTATGTTTTATACTAACTGTTAAAAGGACCCATATGAAAAGGGTACCACGAAAATTTTCTTTACCTTTTGTAGGTGTTTCCTGGCGAGGTTATAATACGTGGTTACCTGCCGAGGTTATAATACGTGGTTACCTGCCGAGGTTATAATACGTGGTTACCTGCCGAGGTTATAATACGTGGTTACCTGCCGAGGTTATAATACGTGGTTACCTGCCGAGGTTATAATACGTGGTTACCTGCCGAGGTTATAATACGTGTTTCCTGACGAGGATATAATACGTGTTCCCTGACGAGGTCATAATACGTGGTAATTTTTTGCTCACATAAAATTAACCGAAAAATCGAAGCCTTAAGATCCTTTTTGGTGCAAGTGTTTCTTTTTGGTTATTTTGTTTCATGTCAATTATATGCGTATTTTTTTATGCATATTTTTCTTCCCTCAAATTTTATAAAATCATCAATTTAATATCGTTATTATTTTGAGGGGGAGCTTTTTATCTTTTACCCATGAGATTATGCTCTCTCAAATATATGCATATTTTGAGGGGGAGCATCTCTCGAGGGGAAGCATACCGTCTTTCTTGACCCTTTTTGTTTCGACAAACGGGGGAGAGAAACCGCATATGCTCATGCTTAGCGGTTGTGTTTGTCATCATCAAAAAGGGGGAGATTGTTGGTGCAAGTGTACCACATCTCTATATATTTATATATATTTATTTTGATGATTACAAACACACCGTATTATTGTTTATCTAACAATCTAATCCAAGTGTACAGTTCTTGAAGAACACGAAGATTTTATCTGAAGAGTTCAAGACGGAAGATTTACGTTGTCATTAGTGTTTATAATTTATAATGATAAACACCCTAAAATAATATACCAC
The DNA here is from genome assembly GCA_033807775.1 of Saussurea involucrata. Taxonomy (NCBI): domain Eukaryota; kingdom Viridiplantae; phylum Streptophyta; class Magnoliopsida; order Asterales; family Asteraceae; genus Saussurea; species Saussurea involucrata. Next base: position 229,387,283 of record CM066314.1, read on the forward strand.
TTGGATATTTCTAAAAACCATAATTGATTTTAATTAAATAAGGTTTTTTTGAGAAGATCCAGCAAGATTGGTTGCGTCCTGGAAGCTGTCCTTTTCTGACGCCGGTATACCGCGGCGGTACAGCCGGTATACCGCGGCAGGCTCGGTGTGCATCTCTGATTGGTTGAAGCTACTTTTACTAGCCGGTATACCGCGAGTCCTAGCCGGTATACCGCCACGTACGTATTCCAGTCAACTTTGCATGAGAGCCGTTGGAGTGTCAGTGTACTATTACTGCACGGTATACCGCGTGCATTTGGCGGTATACCGCGGATGCACATATCCGTTGGAAGCTTCATGCTATATATTTGCATGCTGATGGTGAAGAAAGAGCAGACCACACAAACAACAACAGCAAGCAACCAACTCCATCCTTTTCTCAGCTCTCTCACTTATTTAATATATATATTTTATAAAACCTTTTTTATAAAATATCCAAGTGATTATTATACAAGAGTGATTACCCATTGTGAGTTATACTCCTCTTGTAAGTATTTGAATAACGGGTGTGTGATCCTGTTTATCTCATAGCAGAGGCTTGAGAAACTATTACAAATTCCTTTGTATTTGGTTTGTGTTCTACCGTAAAGAATACATTTATTGGATCGTGTCGAGAAGTGTCTCGGCTGCTGGTTTATCACAGTTGGTGGTAAATCAGTAAATCTCTGTGTCAAGTATCTCTATCCCTTATCTCTTTATTTATTCCGCTGTGCTTTTAATTATATCTGTTTATATAATTGTTGTATATTTATTATTTGTATACTCTGATTTATTTATACTGTTTCTGTACTGTATTTATTTGTAAAAGAATTTTTGAAAGTAAAAGATTTTAAATACAACCTTACCCCCCCTAGGTTGTCTAACAGAGTAAATTACAGAAATGGTCCCTTGACTATGTCTCGATTTCAGTGATGGTCCCTCCAAAGCTGAAACTACACTTACAGTCCCTAAAACACAGTTTCGAATCCCAAGTTGGTCCCTCTCACTAACACCGTCCATATTTTGCCGTTAGAGCTCCCATGTGCCCCTCACGTGAGGGGCATTTTCGTCTTTTTACCTACCTTATTCTCCTACCTCCTTCTTCATCATGAACATCGCCCATCGCCACCCATAACCACCATTACACCACCACCACACCCAAACACAAAAGTACAATGATAAATCTATAGAACATCAAATCCAAACATAAAATTGTTATTAAAAATCACAATCACAAATCCAAACACAAAATAGATAATTTAAAAACATTGAAACCCTAATTCATAAGCTAAATCTACATCAAACAAGAGAAACCTCCATGGCTATCAAAGATTAACCACTAACTTGCCCCCACCTCCTAATCCTCAATTGAAGTTGAGCCATCCTCCCCCTCCATTCCTGTTTCAGCAAAAATCAACCAAATCCAAGCTATAATCACAAAAAATCAACCCAATTCCAACGCATGTCAACAAAATTCAACCAAATTAAACCATAATAACCAAAAACGAACCAAATCTAATCGCCGGAAAAAATGGGCCAGGTGTGGAGCCGCCGTCAGTATCCCCACCACCTCCGCCACCGTCTTCACCCTCAAATAATCTGCACACCCAACCAAAACCTTCATATCCGCCACCAATCTTTCCACTTTAGATAAACGGTGTCATCCACCATCCCATTCACCTTCCTTCCTCGCCAACGCCACCATCAGCGACGCCACCACCTCCTGCTCCAACCTCATAACCCTCTCCTGCTCCAACCTCATAACCCTCTCCGCAATCTCCTTTTCCTTCCTCCCATCCTCGCCAACGCCACCATCGACGTCATCCACCATCCCCTTTTGTCGGTTTCCAGATTTGCAGATCTGAGCTTCTTAAACAAACTACGTTGCGTTCTTTTGTTTAGAAGTGAGAACTTGTGGATATTCTTGGTGATTCAAGGGATGGAAGGCGGTGGCTTTGGGATATAAATTTCTGAATTTAGGGTTTGGTGGTGGTGTTAATATGTTGATTGTGGTGGCTTTGCAGGTAATCAGGTATGGGTTTAGGGGAAAGAAAGGGTATTTTTTTATTTTTTTATTATATAATGTTAGAATATTAAATTATTAAGAAAATAAAAAACAAATAGAATGACTGAAATGCCCCTCGCGTGAGGGGCACCTGGGAGCTCTAACGGAAAAATATGGACGACATCAGTGAGAGGGACCAGTTTGGGATCTGAAACTGTGTTTTAGGGACTGTAAGTGTAGTTTCAGCTTTGGAGGGACCAGCACTGAAATCGAGGCATAATCGAGGGACCATTTCTGTAATTTACTCTAAATAAAAAGAGTAAATTACTGTTTTGGTCCCTAAGGTATGTCAAAAATTATGAAACTAGTCATCTTCAAAAATTACCTTTTTGGTCCCTCAGGTATTAAGTTTGTTACGAAATTGGTTCCTCGAGCTGACGGTCGTCTATTTCCTCCATTAAGCTCGAGGGTAAAATGGTGTTTTTACCCTTTTTCATTTATTTTACCATTTTTTAATTAATCATACCCTTTTTCTGTTTTGGTCCCTAAGGTATATATATATACACACACATATACAGTATATATATATATACACACACATATACAGTATATATATACACACCACCACCACCACCATCATCAACCCATCACCACCATCGGCAACCCACCACCACCACCACCACCACCACCAACGTCAACCCACCACCACCATCATCAACCCACCACCACCACCACCATTATCAACCCACCACCACCACCATCATCAACCCACCACCACCATCGTCAACCTACCATCATCAACACATCACCACCATCATCAACCCACCACCACCCACCACCACCATCTTTCTTTATGTGTGTGTATATATATATTGTATCTGTGTGTACATATAAAGGAAGGAGAGAAGAAAGAAATATGGTGGTGGTGGGTTGACGATGGTGGTGATGGGGTGGTGGTGGTGGTGGTGTGTATATGTATATATACTGTATATGTGTGTGTGTGTGTGTATATATATAATTGATAAAAAATGTTAAAAGAAATAAAAATATATAAAAAGACAACTTTACCCTCGAGCTTAACAGAGGAAATAGACGACCGTCAGCTCGAGGGATCAATTTCGTAACAAACTGCATACCTGAGGGACCAAAAAGGTAATTTTTGAAGATAAAGGACCAGTTTTCTAATTTTTGACATACCTTAGGGACCAAAACAGTAATTTACTCAAATAAAAATCTTGGTTCTTACCATAAAGTTTGTGATAAGTGATATTTTTTTATTTTTTAGTTTATTTTGTTTACTTTATAATTATTAATATAACTTATTTAATTATTACTGATGTTGAAAAAATCAATGATACCCAAAAGAGAAGTTTTTATAAGAATTATCATTGTGAACATTTAAGGAAGTTCTTAATTTGACGAGTTGGAGACGAGTTGACAACAAAAAGAGTAAAAATAAAATTCTTATAAGAATCTCGACTAGAAATTCTCCAAGGATCTTCTGTTTCAAATTTTCATGTTTTGTTTTTATTTATCAATCATACAAATATACATTACTAGAAAAAGAATGTTAATTTGAGTAAAATAAATCTAAATTATATAAAACTCTAGTTTATCTTTATGAAACGTGTGATCTTAACACAACAAATCTTTATGCTGAGTATAGATAGAAATATGTGTCCCAATTTTTTTGTTCCCTTATATCCACCAATCATGTACATCCACATCATTATTATATATAATAGTAATTTTATTTTTTCAATCAAGATATGATATGATTTAAATACTTATTTATATCAAGAAATTTGGGACATGTGATTAAAGGGGTGTTTGGTTGGGGTATTGAGAGGTCAGGAATGAAAATGATAATGAAAATTGTTGTTTGGTTTGATATAATATAATGGAATTATTAGCTCAAACCCATTAATTTTCATTCCTGACCAAATTGGGGGGAATGAAAATTTTATTCCCGCTTAGTCATTTTTTCTCACATGTCCCTTCATTTCTCGATTTGAATGAAAAATATTTTTATTTTCACGTTGGACGTCACATATTTGTATTAAAAAGTTTATATAAAATATTCTTTTATTAATTATATTTGTTGATCCAAACCCTCAGTGATTTGATAATGACCCTTTTAATTTCTTAGTGAAAATTGTAAGTAAACAATATGTATTAGAGTTTCACTATCGCTGATAAGTACTAAGTCTGTTTCAGTACCGCTGATAGGAACTCTCGTTCTTTAGATTAGACATTCAGCGAACCCTGTTCATCCAGTAGCTCTGAGCCTGTTTAGTCTCTGTGATGATCGTTGAGATTTTAGTTGTTTACTTATGATCTCTGAAGACAAGTTTCACGTCAACATAGGTTCTACGCTGAAGTCGAAGATTAAGCTCAAGAACCAGCGACAAGTCTACTAATGAACTGATGCGGATATCAGCGAAGCCCAGATTTGTCCACTCAACGTGAAGTATCAAGTAGAAGACTTTAGCAATCGCTGAACTTTATCACTCGCTGATAAAGTACTGATTCAACGAAAGCTGATCATGAAGTTTCATCTACTGAGTACTATTGTCTTAACCTCCCTTGCACGTCTCCGTACGAAATGTCAGAACGAACATCTCCTTGTTCAGAATCGTACAACCACTCTGATTCTACACTGTGCATCATGCGGCCAAAATGATGTTGTCTAAAAACAAATCTCATGCATCCAATCAGCTGCTGCCACGTGTAAAGTAATACTGTCCTGCATTAAATGCATGCAGTATATAAGATGAACCCTACTTCAGTTTTAAAGTGTGTGTGCACTTTTCTTCAAGTGCTCGACCATCTTCTTTTTTCTCCCTTAGGTTAGAATATTATTCGTAGTATTCTTATCACCTATTCTAGTGCAAGAAACTTAGTGTTCTTAACTTGTTTAGATTAGGCTTAGTCCTTAATCTTGTTCCGCAACAAGTTGTAAATTGTTCGTTATATCAATAAACAATTTAGAAAAGTAAAAATCGTGTGTTTGTATTCAACCCCCTTCTACAAACTTGTATAACCCTTCGGGACCAACAATATTGGATATTGTGTACCTTCGTCGTTTAGACTTACGGACATGGATATTGTGGATGCAATGACATTTAGGTCAATCCTGAAAAAGAATGGCTTAGAGGCCAATTTAGTTATGTAGAATGGCTATTTGAGTCAATTTTCCTCATATCTTTTGTTGTTTCTACCTTTTGTGACCTCCCGACTGTGCGTTATCATTATTTTATTTTATTGGTAGTTGTCACTATTATAATTTATGCTTCTATGATTGTTTTAACCTATTTTCATCACTCTTATCCCTCTTGATTTGATATACATGTTGATTAATTAATTGTCACTACTACAAATATGACTTTTATACACACCTAATTATATACGGTTTTTGTCGTTTTTACAAAAACCGCGTATAAAGAATGGTGTCAGGATCGATTCTTAACAAGAATTAAACTTCTTAGAAACAGAATTTAGAGAATCTTGCGGAATAGAACTCTAAATTAATTAAAGAACAATCAATAGAATTCAACACACTGTATATATCAAACTGTATTACTCACAAGCTTTACACCAAACCTCAATCTTGATGAACAGATCTCACCAAGACGACTTCTACTTCTCTAGAAATAGGATCTACGATCTTGAGGTTAATTCTCTCTGAATGGCTAAAAAACCTTTTTTTTTTAAAAACTGTTCTCACTTTTAAAACCCTAATAGCTATCTATATATATAACAGAATAAGTACAAGATAACTACTAAGAATAAAACGATCTTCAAAATATACTTCCATGCTTATCTTCAGCTTTCCTTCTTTATCTTCTCATACCATACATATCTACTCAGCAGTATTAACACTGATTTGACTTAGCAGCATTAACGACCTTCAGCGGTATTAACCTTCACAATCTTCTAACAGTAGTATCTCAGCTCAGCAGTACTAACCATGTCTTGCAGTAGTAATTTGGTCTAGCAGTACTAACCGTGTATACGCAGTAGTAATCTTGCCCAGCAGTATTAACTTTCTTCTGGCAGTATTAATGTAGACTTAGCAGTAGAAATCATGCACTAGCAGCACTATCCATACTTAGCTCATTTTCAGTTCCCAACAATCTCCCCCTAACTTGACTTTTAGGAAAAGAAGTCAAGTTCTTCAAATGATGCTACCAAAACTTAGTCATCATATAAGCATAGATCAGGACTTAAACCTAGACTCTGATTTACAATCCTTCTTACCAAGAATCTTCCCATAGCAGAGTCTTTGTTGCAGACCAATTTTACATGTAACATCCCTTTCAGTCTTTTCATGCAGTGTTTGTAGATTTCATCCACCAGATAATACTCCTGATATGTGTTGTCAATTGATATAACATACACTCCACAATTTTCATAGAGCATCCAGTGGGTTACTGCTTGAAAAGGTCTTGCTGTTATGTGCTGAACTACTTCTAGTCTGAACATCAGGCATAGGTATTCTAACACCATCTTTGTGATAGACATACCTCTTTCTGTCAACATGTTACCATAGATCTGCATGCCTACTTTGAACATCTCTTCCAAGTCAGATCTTGAGCATCTTCTTATAAATTGTCCCCATGTTCTGTAGACTTCAAACTGCCCTTCAGCTCTCTTGAGTCTGATATACTCCTTTCTCTCATCTATCAAAGTATCCCAGTGACTGATTTCAGGAGGTTTTGAATCTAATGGAGTCACTTTGATTGGTTCAGTATCAACCATAGTGATGTACAAGTCACATTGTTCATTGCTAAGTGATTGTGCATTACTGGATTGACCTGTCTTACTATCTCCTTGTCCTTCATCCTTGGCAACTTCTTCCTTTTCTTTCTCTTCTACCACTGGTTTCTCAACAGGTTCTACCCTTTGCTTCTTTACAAACTTCTTTTTAGTAGCCACAAACTTTGTTCTCTTTCTGCTGAAAACCATCTTTGCATCCTTAGTTTCTTCCTGTTTCTTGGCAGTTGGAGGTGTATCATGTTTGGCTTTGATTAAAGCCTCTGCAACCTCCACTTCTTCTACTGTAAGCTTCTCTGTTACTGTTTCAGCTTCTGTTTCTGTTACTGCTTTCTTTGTAGATTGAGCAGCATTAACTGTTTCTGCTGCTTGCTTAGAGTCAGCAGCATTAACAGTTTCTGCTGCTACTTCAGTTTCAGGCTCTTTCTCTGTTACTGCTGCTTTCAAGATTTCTGTTACTACTTCTTGTATGATTTCTGCTGCTTCATGAACATTTGCAGCATTAACAGTTTCTGCTTCAACTTCAGTTACTGCTTCTTTTGGAACTTCAGTTACTGTTGCCTTTACAGTTTCTGCTTCTTTAACAAGCTCTTCCACCTTTTCTGTCTCCCCCTTATTCTGTGCACTGGACTCCCCCTTAAACTGTGCATTATCAATTTCCATCTCAGTCTCCATCTGAACTGTCTCCCCCTCAACTTGTAGACCCTTCATATTCAGTTCTGCTTCTGATTCTGACTCTGACTCCCCCTTTTTGGGAGCATCATCAGTTGGAATTCTTCTTCTCAGCACAAATCTTGCCTTTTTCTTTCTGTGCAACAACTTGGTGACCATCTTCTTGAGCTTCTCAATTTGAGACTGTTGGTAGGTGACCACAGTCTTCAGTTGCTCAATCTCCTTCTTCTGTGCCATAACATCCAAGTTGACATTTCCAATGGTTTCCATCAATTCATCATAGTTATATCTATCCTCACCTTGTTTAGAAGTGTTTACCTTCTTTAAAGGATCACTGGAAGTAGCCATCAATACCTCTTTGTTATGTCTATCCTCACCCTTTTTAGAAGTTTTTACCTTCTTTAAGGGATCCTTGGAAGTTTTAGCAGAAGCCTTCTGCCTAGCAGAAGCACTAACTGCCCCCTTGGTTTCTTGGCACCTGGGTCCTCCTAATGATTTCTCATTTAGAGTTGCCATGGGGAAGGTCTTATTTATGTTACCACTGTCCTTCTCTGTGCTAGCAGAAGTAGTGGCAGCCTTAGCACCCATATGCTCATCCTTCTCCTTAGAGAGCACCTTCTTGGGGTTGGGAGACACCCCTGTGGTTTCCCTGTTGATATTCTCAATTGTAGAATGCTCCAACTGAGGGCTTAAAGGCTTAGGGCTCTGAGTAGGTACATCAAGGGAAGGAACCTTGTGCACCTTTCTTCTTTGAAACTTGTTGGATAAAACAGGAGTGGGCTTTTGAAGTATGTGCTGAGGGATATTTATAGTGAGTGAAGGTAGGGTGTGGCCATCAGTGGGATGATCTAATGAGGGCCTTGATCCTGATGCCATACCTTCAGAGGGGTGGGACACAACCATCATTGTAGAGAACAATGGTGTGTCAACTCCTTCCGAGTCCCTAGGAAGTCTTTTCATATTTGAAAAAACCTTCCCTTTAGGAGATTTTGGTACATATACCTCAGTAAACTGAGGTAAGTCCATCAATTCCTTGTTAATAACTTCTTGCACAAACCTTGGATACATGTAAAAGCTCTTTTTGGATTCCAAGTTTGACACAAGATCAGATAAAATCATTTGGGAGAAATTGAACTTTCTGGAAGTGGCCAAACATACCAGAGCATAAGCAGTGGTACTGCTGAACTCACTCCATCCAGTTGTTTTCTTTGAGATGCAGTGCATAAGGGTATGAACAAGAAATCTCCATTGGGAAAAGAATTTTGACTTGAAAAATTTGAAAATACCAATAGAGCCTTCATACCCCATTCTTTGTATGGTAGAAAAGAGTTCTTCATTAGGAATAGAAGATATACCTGAAGCATCATTCAACTGAAGATGTATGCGAATAATCTCCTCTGTTACTGTCAAGGGTTTATCACAAACCCTGGTTCGAATCTCCGTTTGCCCGTTTTCTGTCACCACAGTAGCATTATCCCAAAATTGTTTTTGATGTTTAATGAATATCTTGGGAGCCACTGTTAGTGCATAGGAGATATGCGAAGACTTGAGAAAATCGACAATTTCATGGAATCCTGCAGATTGCTTCGGCTTCTGAAGCATTGCAATCTCATTGTGTTCATCAACAAACTCTCTTTGAGCCATTGTATCTGAAAATCCTTGAGCAAACACAGAAATTCTTGGGAGAATAGGTTAGAAAGAGAGTGAGAGAGAATCGAGTTCAAAGAGACGTTATGAGCGAAGGCGGGCTTACAGGGTATTTATACGCAGTATTAACCCTAGAATTAACAAAAGCAGTATTAACGACATAAGCAGTATTAACTACTGAGCAGTATTAACTGCAAGCAGTATTAACTGCACAAGCAGTATTAACTGCTGAGCAGTATTAACTACACAAGCAGTATTAACTGCATAAGCAGTATTAACTGCTGAGCAGTATTAACTACACAAGCAGTATTAACTGCTGAGCAGTATTAACTGCACTAGCAGTATTAACTACTGAGCAGTATTAACTGTGCACTAGCAGTATTAACTACTGAGAAGTATTAACTGCAAAGCAGTATTAACCACAAGGGCAGTATTAACTACACAAGCAGTATTAACTACTTGAACACAGGCAGTAGTAACTCTGCACTAGCAGTAGTAACTCTGCACTGGCAGTAGTAACTCTGCACTTTGCATTACCAGTCAAATCCTCAAATGTCATCTTACCTTCTGACACATCACCTTTACCACTTCTCTTACCTCCTGCAGGATTATTTTCAAAAGTAACATGTCCTCCATCAATCTTTTTGAAATTTTTGAGGCAGGTCATGTTACCTGTCATGTGCCTGGAGCAACCACTGTCAACATGCCAAATGCTTCTCCCCTTAAGCTGTTGATTGCCCTGCACATTAGATAAAACAGTTAGTTTTTGTTAGGGACCCAAGCCATAGTGGTCTTGGGTCTCCCTTGATCATCAAAATACTTACATTCTGTTTTGATGAGCTTGTCAAAGTGAGGAACACCAGTGCTTGAGTACTTTGTTTTGATGATAGGTCTAGAAGCAGTACTAACTGATGCAGAAGTACTAACTTTGTTAGCAGCACTAACATTGTTAGCAGTATTATCTTTTAAGGAGGCATTAACAGTGTTAGCAGCACTAACACTGCTTCCAGAAGTACTAGCCTTCTCAGCAGTATTAACTAACTTAGCAGTACTAACACTAGAAGCAGTATTAATTGTTGAAGAGGTACTAACTGTGTTAGCAGTACTAACACTGCTAGCAACATTATTGCTTCCTGCAGTACTAACATTGTTAGCAGTACTAACTGAGTTGGCAGTATTATCATTAGTACCTTTAGGCATCCATACTCTAACACTTTCTGTTTCTGCCTTTTTCATGTGGCTTTTGGTTTTAACTTGTTTCTTTGCCACAACTTTCCTCACAGACTTTTTATAGCCACCATTCTTTCTGTAACCACCAGGTTTTTGAAAAGATCTTTGAGCATTAAACCTTTGGTTAACAGGATTGAAATAACAGTGTTTGGCTAAATGATTTAGCTTACCACAGATGAAACAAGGTTTTGGCCTGTTAATTCTGTTCAGATCAACTCCTTGTCTCATAGCCCACTGGTTATTCCAATTTCTTTGATTACCCCTTTTGTTATCATGTTTTTGGGGCTTAAGCTCTTGAGATTTCTTACAAGAACAATGTTTACAGGTATTGGGAGCCACAACTGTGGTCTGTGTGTAATGGACTCCCTTTTCTGTCCTTTTCATCCCATTGTTCTTAACTCCCTCTTCTGTTTCAGTCCTTTTTATCTCATTGTTCTTTCCCCAAGGATTTCCATCTTTCTCATTGGTCACAATTTCATTGTCTAAGGGAACCTTACTACTAACACTCTTATTCTTCTTAGATTCTTCCTTCTCTGTTTTATCCTTAACTACTACTTCTTCTTCACAAGGATCTATATTAATCTTTAATTCAGGATCCTTCCTATCCTTGGTCTCTAACAAATCAGACTCAGGAGGTATGTAGTTGTTATTGTAGGGTGGAGGTGTGGCATTGTACCCTATCCCTACTTTCATCTTGTCATGGATTTGAGCCTTAATGATGGTATCCATGGTTTTAGAAGCACAGGTAAACTTTTCAACATCAAGTTTAACCTTCTTAAGCTCTTCTTTTAATTTCTCATTCTCCTCCCCAGACACTTTCAGCTTAATCTCATACTCATTCTTCTCCCACTTCCAATAGTTAGTATCATAGGAGTGTTGAAGTTCATTAGCTTGAAAAGCTCTAATCTGTTCCTCAAACCTTTCTACAATCCTAACATAATCTTTCACATCTTTCTCTAGCCTCTTAAGGTTATCACACATACCCTGATTGTGATCCCTATATCTTTTAACAGCATCAATGCAAGCTTGAGAACAGAGTTTAGATTGTACCTCAGTGGGAATATCAGATACTTCTGCCATAAGAGCTTGATTCTGACAGGCTTCCTCTGCTTGATCACTCCAATCAAAAGTACTGTTTGATTCAATAGAATTTTCCATAATGATTGTAGAATTCTAAGAAACACAAGCTCTGATACCACTTGTCAGGATCGATTCTTAACAAGAATTAAACTTCTTAGAAACAGAATTTAGAGAATCTTGCGGAATAGAACTCTAAATTAATTAAAGAACAATCAATAGAATTCAACACACTGTATATATCAAACTGTATTACTCACAAGCTTTACACCAAACCTCAATCTTGATGAACAGATCTCACCAAGACGACTTCTACTTCTCTAGAAATAGGATCTACGATCTTGAGGTTAATTCTCTCTGAATGGCTAAAAAAACCTTTTTTTTAAAAACTGTTCTCGCTTTTAAAACCCTAATAGCTATCTATATATATAACAGAATAAGTACAAGATAACTACTAAGAATAAAACGATCTTCAAAATATACTTCCATGCTTATCTTCAGCTTTCCTTCTTTATCTTCTCATACCATACATATCTACTCAGCAGTATTAACACTGATTTGACTTAGCAGCATTAACGACCTTCAGCAGTATTAACCTTCACAGTCTTCTAACGGTAGTATCTCAGCTCAGCAGTACTAACCATGTCTTGCAGTAGTAATTTGGTCTAGCAGTACTAACCGTGTATACGCAGTAGTAATCTTGCCCAGCAGTATTAACTTTCTTCTGGCAGTATTAATGTAGACTTAGCAGTAGAAATCATGCACTAGCAGCACTATCCATACTTAGCTCATTTTCAGTTCCCAACAGATGGACATGGACGCTTTTTACACGGTTAAAGTTGAACCGTTGCTAAAAATAAGGTTTTATACGCGGTTCTGAATTAACAACCGTGTATAAAGGGTACTGAACTATCACAAACGGTTGCACCGAAAAAACCGCGTACCAAAGTTACCTTTTATACGCGGTTGTATGTAAAAACTCGCGTACAAAGAGGTTACTTTTATACGCGGTTATTACTTCAAAACCGTGTGTAAAATATACCTTTTGACACGGTTTTTAGCAAGAAAAACCGCGTAAAAAAGTAACCCCTTTGTATGCGGTTGTTTGTAAAAACCCGCGTATAAAGGTTACCTTTTATACGCGTTTTTTTACACACAACCGCGTATAAAAATAACCCCTTTGTACGCGGTTTGTTACACTAACCGCGTATAAAAGGCCGTACCTAGGGTTTTCCTATAAATACAAAAGGAAGGTGCCGTTTTTCTACCCATTGCGGTTCCTTCTCGAAAAAAAACATTTTTTGACAATTTTTGTGGTTTTTTGGAGTTTCTTTGAGTTTTTTGCATTAGTCTTCACAACATGTAAGGTATGATTAGCATCTTAAACAATTAATTACTACTTTTATATGCATTAGCATCATGTTTTTAAGTATATTATGGATGTATAGGTATGTGATCATCATCCCACACGTACATACACAATACCAATTCGTATAGGCGTACCAATTGGATTGGACTGATCAATTACCGAGCATACCGAGAGAGAAAAGAGAAAAAGTTCGACTACACTTTTCGATCAAGCGCAGTCGCGCCGTTTCGTATATTCCCGGTGTTTGAACCATCGGATCGTCGTAATTTTGGACAGTAGCTTCAATACATATTTATCTACATTATGAACGGTGGAGGTCGGTTTTGGAGGTATGGAAGTCGTCCTTTATCGGTTCTACACTCTGCAGTGTTTTTGGTACGTTTTCGGATTGTATTGGATTCGATTTTTCATCAATCATATTTATGATTGTACAAAACACTTTATTTTGTCTATAATAACACCTACTTTCAAATTTATATATAGGACACATGGGCAACCACGGCTCCTTTCGCAATTACACAAGTAGAGGAGATGACTTGCAATATCGCGAGATCGTTTAGTTTGTAGCGTATGAAAGATGGTAAAATGTAGTAATGAATAGGGGTTGTTTTAAAAATTATTAGGCTTGATTATACGATAAAATGTATTAGAATGTTTGGTTACTTGTATATGGAATTGTGTTTGAAATGTTTCATTGTTTCCAATTGGAATCATATTTGGAAGTGTAGTTCATCGGATATAATGCAGCTTTACCAACATTTGGAATAACGGATGGTAACAAAATCGAGGAAAAAATTAAAAATATAAATATAACTCATTATACACGGTTCTAGTAAAAAAAACGTGTAAAAATGTCTGCATTTTTGTTTATAAAGGGTTACATTTATACACGGTTTTGTTATGAAAACCGTGAAAAATTATTACAATTGTAAATGGTTTTAGCAAAAAACGGTGTAAGATAGACATTTTTATAAACGGTTAGTAGGACTTTTTTAAACGGTTTCATCTAAAAATCGTGTAAAATAAACACTTTTATAAACGGTTAGCAAAACTTTTTTAAACGGTTAGCAAAACTTTTTTAAACGGTTTCATCTAAAAATCGTGTAAGTTTGTGACTTTTATACACGGTTAATATTCCTTTTTAAACGGTTTTGAAACCGTGTATAAAGGTTGAGTTTTATACGCGGTTTTGGAACCGTGTATAAAAGTCCGATACTTTTACAAACACCGGCCATATACGCGGTTCCAAAACCGTGTATAAATCCCAAAACAACCGTTTATAAAAGTCATATTTGTAGTAGTGTGTAAACGATCTTGTAGTTTGATCTCTTGATTCTTTTATTTTAGTTTTTTGTTTTATACGCTAATAGTTTCATCAAACAAGTTAAACGGATTGTCTATATAGGCGAAAGATCGTGTGGCAAGTTGAGGTAACATGAGAAGCGTAAAAAATGGATATGAATCCCTTGATCACTTTTAATCTCAACACACCCATGAATCCCGATTGATACAAGGATTGATCTGGTGTATCTCATCCTAATATGCATCCAACGGTTGATAACCACTTCTCACTGGAACCCAACCCTACCGGAACCCAACTCTACCGGAACCCAACCCTATATAGACGAAGGGTCGTGTGAAAAGTTGAGCTTAACGTGAGAAGCTTGAGAAGTTGATCTAAATCGTTAATCACTTTTATTCAAATGCTCTCCCGTGAGATGCGGCTTAGAATGGAATTGATCTGTGCATCTCATCCTAATGTGCATACATTTCTCATCCAAACGGTTGATAACCAATTTTTATGCCGCACATTATGATGAGAAATGAATGCACACTAGGATAAGATACATCGAGATTAGATGCACTGAGATGCACCAGATCAATTCCCTTCTAAACCGCAATTCATGGAAGGACATTTGATTAAAAGTGGTGAAAGGTTCATATCAACTTCTCACTCTTCTCACGTTAACCTCAACTTCCCACACGATCACGCACACATACACACACACACACACACACACACATATATATATATATATAAATATATATATATAGAGAATTGTATTCCAGTGAGAAGTTGAGTTTAACATGAGAAGCGTGAGAAATAGTTATCATTAGGATGAGAAATGAATGCACATTAGGATGAGATGCAACGAAGTGCATCCAACAGTCGATAACCACTTCTCACACTTCTCACCAAATTTAACACTTCTCATTAAACTTTTTCTTTTATTTGTTATAACTTTTTCATGATATTTAACTTTTTTGTTTTAAACTACCATATTACACAATTCTATCCCTATTGATTGAAACATGACAATTCAATAACTCTAAAGTTGACTTAGTTTTTAGCGCAGCCGGATGTTTTGACTAAATTAAGTGAGTTGACTTTCTAGAAAATAAACCTTAAAAGTCAATGTTTAAAACTTCTTTTAACAACTATGTTAATTACGATTACCTAAAGTTTATTATGAAGAGGTTTGTCATTAAAATTTATCTACTAATTTTTTATACATATATCTAGGGGTGAGCATCGGGCGGGTCGGTCGAGTCCGGGTGGGAAAATCAATAACCCGATCGGATCTTTGATATAGAAACCAAGTCCCGAATTTTGGGTTTCAGATTACTTCGGGTTTGGGTTCGTCGGGTTTCAGGTTGGGCTAGGTCGGGTTCGGGTATAACTATATGCAAAAAATTTGTAAAATTCGACCGCTTTTGACGATAAATTCAATTGGTTGGGAGAATTGATAAATTGATAGTAGATTTTGTCTCTAGAAAAGACTATGACCGACTAGAATTTAGGATTTCTGACGTATAATTAGATTAATAAATATATTTATATAATATATACATATATAAACCACAAAGTTTGTGGCGTACTGGTTAAGACTTTGGGGGGATGTGGCTCAGAAACCCATCTACCTCGGGTTCGAATTCAGGCGTTGGCAACTTGTGGCCACTGAGGAATTATCTCAGGACTGCATGCTTAGCAGTCAATCAGTGTCAGGGATTAGTCTAGGCAAAGCCTAGGATACCCTTTCAAAAAATATATATATATATATACATATATATGTCGGGTTTTCAGGCGGGTCAGGTGGCGAGAAATCAAACCCAACCCGAATCCAAATATCCCACAAAAATTCGAGTTTCGAATTTCAGGGCATTCAGGTTTTTACGCAAACGCCTCATTTTCGGTTTGGATTCGGTTCGGGTTTTCAGACCATTTGGGTTTTGCACACCCTTACATATATCAACAATCAAATCTATCTTTTACATTTTTAATGCAGTAATTTAACTTAATTTTAATGTTAATGAGGATATAAATAACATTATCGTTATTATATAAGTATGTGTTAATTCTAAAACCTTGTCCCTTTTTTTATTATAAACATTTTGCTTTAGAAGGAAGAAAGTATCATATATATATATATATATATATATATATATATATATATATATATATTAAGACAGGAATGCCTATATATATATATATAAGTTAAGTATTATTTTAGTAAAATTTTATGACAATATCACTACAATAAAATTGAGTTTATAAGACTACTGAAATAACTAAGTGGCCTAATAGAATGTTTTATAAGACCAAACAAAAAAGCGTCATATCTAAAGATGTTACAATAAATTTATAGGACATTTTTGAGCGTCATAACAAGGATTGTAGGACATTTTCAAAATAAAGTGTCAAATTAACTAGATTAATATAACGCTTTTGAAAAATGCCCTATAAACCCATATCTTGTTAGGACACTTGTGTTTGTACACATTTTCAAATAGTGTCCTATAAAATAGTTATTAGAACGATTTATTTGAAAATTGTTCTAAAAAACTTGTTACGACGATCAAAGATGTCCTATAAATTTTTTGTAACACTTTTAGATAGAACGCATTTTTGTGTGGTCCTATAAACTTTGGTCACACTTTATTAGAATGCTTATTTATTTTAGTCGTCTTATAAACTCAATTTTATATTAACTACGACGATTTATAATTGGTGGTTGACCGAACTCCACCACCAATGGTGAAGAAATGTCGACAGTGTGCATGAGATGGTTGTACGTGAGGCATTGTTGATTGTACTTCGATAGTAGTGGATTCTTTCATAATTGGCAATTTGACATGATTGTATTGTGGCCGATATTTTTGAAGCATTTTGGTGTTGACTTAGTCAACTGGCCCACACATATCAATTTGTAAAGCTAAAAAACAAACAACGTTTGAACTATAAAGACGAGTAGAATCGATTCTAAGTCATGACTTTTAATAGAGTAAATTACACTCCCGGTCCCTGTGGTGTGCACGTATTACGGATCAGGTCCTTACTACGCAGAAATTACACTGACCGTTCATGTGGTATGCCAAAACGCACACAGAGGGTCCCTCCCTCTAACGGAATCTGTTAACCCAGTTAACTCAAGGGGTATTTTTGTCTTTTTACTCTCTCTTTTATCCTTTTCCTAATAAGAAATTTACAAAAAAAAAAACAATAAATAATAAAAAACACCAACCCCCACCCCTACCCTCAACCCCCCATGACCCACCGTCCCCACCTACACTTTTTCTTTCTTCTATTTGATTTCTCTTTCTTTCTCTCTTTTCCTTTCTCATGAAACTCACTGCAACTTTCTTCTTCTTCTCTTTTAATCTTTCTTTCTTCCTTTCCCATGAAAAATCGACAGGGGCTGTGGTCGAGAGGTAAGGTGCGGTGGAGATGGTGGCTGTGAGAGAAATCGAGAGCGAGAGGAGGATTAGGGCAGAAATCGAACAAGGGGTCTTGATAGAGAGAGAGAAGTTGAGAACCCATTACCATAATCACCGCAAGAACTCCGATTACCGGTCCGACAGACCCATGGTGGCTCGAATGAGGTTTGTAGGCCTGTTCTTGCATTACCGGCGGGAATGGCGGCGGTTGTTGTTGCGCCGGATCGAGCACCGACGTAGTTGACATGGTCAAACTCTCAAAATGCAAGCTTTATGTAAATGGCAAACTTATCAAGAAATCAAAAGGTGAAGTTGGTTTTACAAGAATCTTTCTTAGAAACCCAAATTCAAAAGCTTTACATTGAGTATAAAAATCCCAGAAAAAAATTAGACAATCTTGAGATGAATCAAGAAGCACAAACTGGGTTTTCAAGAATCTTTCTCAAAACCCAAATTAAAATACTTCACAATGATCTCAGAAATCATGAACCAAGTCAAGAAACACAAATTGAGTTTCAAGAATCTTTTCAGTGAGTGTGTGGAAATTCCCAAAAAGAATGGTGAATCAAGAAGCCACCGGTGAGATGGGTCTCGGTGGTGGTCGGCGGTTTCAAGGAGGAAGGAGAAAGTAGTGAGGGGGGGGGGGGGGGTGAGGGTTGTAGTGGGTGTAGGGGTAGGGGGGTTGGTGTTTTTATTATTTATTGTTTTTTTGTTTTTTTCTAATTATGAAAAGGACAAAAAAAGGTAAAAAGACAAAAATACCCCTTGAGTTAACTGGGTTAACGGATTCCGTTAGACGGAGGGACCCTCTGTGTGCGTTTTTGCATACCACAGGGACGTCCAGTGTAATTAACGCGTTTTAGGAACCTGATTCATAATACGTGCATACCACAGGGACCGGGAGTGTAATTTACTCTTTTTAATATAATATAAAAGAAATTAAAATTTAGGATATTTAAAATGGATTTGAATATAAATTTGATCATGCATTTAACTTGTATATGATGAAATGAAGTTTTGTTATATTAGTTTGAATTTTTGTTTTGTTTAGTTGATGTGGTTATTGAATTAGAACTTAAATAATGATAGATGACAAAATTATTTTAATAATATTTTTATAATTCCAATTCCTCGAGATCGTAAAACGACAATTTATTGATTTTAACGTAAGTGCTGTTGTCTAACACTCTACACGATCAAATAATCAAAATATTGAGATTCTTCAAGCCTACATAATCTTATTGCAAAAAATGTATGTGGATACTAGAGGTGGCCAAATAGGACCGGATCCGGCCCGGTCTGCAAGAAGCCCGAAGCTAACCCACATGAAACCCGGCCTAGCCCGGTCCGCCCGAAGCCCGATCCTCAGCCCGTCGGTTACAACCGGGCCTGGTATTTGGAAGTTCGCCGGCCCGGCCCGGCCCGGGCCGAAGCCCGATTGCGGCCCGGATCCAAGCTCGGCCTGGCCTAACCCGATGCGTTTGAAAAAAAGAGTCGTTATGTGACTATATGACCGTTTTTGATTATTTTTGACAGGTTTTTTTTTGTTTTTAATGGTTCCTCAACATTATAAATAAGATAGTTGGTTGGTGTATGAGGTTACATACCAAGTTACAAAACGCAATTCTCGCTCACAATTCTTGACTTTAATGTATTGTTCAATTGAAACTATAATAAAACGTATTTTTAAGTATATTTGAGCAACTCAATTACACATTTTTAAGTGTATTAGATAATTAGAATAACATTTATAAATTTAAAAAAAATGAAGGCCCGGTCCCAAAGCCCGGATTCATACAAGTCTAAGCGGGCCTGGTATTTTGTGCTCAAGCCCGGCCCAGGCCCAGAAAAAACTTGGGTTTTGGCCTGAGGCCCGGCCCAGCCCCGTATTATGGCCATCTTTAGTAGACATGTCCAAAAGGTCGGACCGGGCTAGCCTGGACCGGGCTTTGGGCGGGCCCGGGCCCAAACACTATTCACAAGCCCGGGCTTTGGGCGGGCCCGGGCCGGGCTTTGGGGAAAAGGGTTGGGCCCGACCAGGCTTTTCAGAAGCCCGGGCCTACCGGGCCTGGCCGGGACCGAGCCTAAAACCGGGCCTAAATCGGGCTTAGTGAAAAAAATGTATTTTTTGCGTTTTTTGTAAATATTATTCGTATCCACTATAAAATACTTAATTGGGTCACTCAAACATACTTAAAAATACATTCTATTAGAATTTCATATATAAAGAAAAATACGTTCTATTAATTTTATATAAATTATAAAGAAAATTACAAGTAAAGAAGTACATTTATTAAATTATAAAGAAAAATACTCTTAAATCTTAATCCTCGTACTCGTATGGTGGATAGTATGCAAGAGTTCCGGTCGTTTTAAGTCTAGTAAGAGCCGTTGGATCATCGAGTTCATCAACATCGAGTTGTTCTTCAGGGTCGATCTCTTCATCGTCGTAATGTGATACACTACTTTCACAATCGGTACTTAGCGGGGTACTTAGTTCGGCACCTTCGTTTTCTTCAATATTTTCTTCCACTCCATCAAGCTCCGTCTCTAGGGTCGTTCGGTCTTGAATTCTTTCAAGACTATCCAAGTAGTCCTTCAAACAAATGCAAGCTTCTACTGACTCCGGGGTTAATCTTGTCCGACGGGCCGAAATGATCCTGCCACTAAGAGAAAAAGCGGACTCCGAAGCTACGGTACTAGCTTGGACTGTTAGTATATCACGGGCCATTAATGCCAAAACCGGAAATGCTTGTTCTCTTTCTTGCCAAAATCCTAATATGTTTAATTCTTCAAAATTATCAACTTGAGTATTCCAAGAGAAATTAGTATTCATATAAATTTGTAATTCATTGAGATTACTGTCATATCGGGATTTTTTACTTGATTCATTTTGCACCTCATTCATTAAAGAGGTCATTAAGTCTTTCCGGTTTTGGTGATGACCACTACTAGAAGAACCCGACGCAAATAGTGGTTGTTGGGAGGGTTGTTGGTGTGCGCCCCCATGTCGGACTTTATAAATTTCAAATAAATCTAAAAACATGTTATTAAATAATGTTTTTCTTTTCGTTGAAAAAGTAGAATTTGTGGACGTATCTAAACCAAAAGATTGACTTGTTCCAGTAATTAAAACCTCAACACCAGTAACCTTTAGCCACGGGTTTAACGCCGCGACACAAAGAAAAGAAAAAAGGATTTTTCTAAAATATTTTAACATTTTTGCTTTCATTGTAACAATCATATTCGACCAATAGTCTTCTCTCTCCTCGTACTCTCTAACTTTCATTGCTAAAATATATATTTGATTTAAAACTAGAGGGATTGTTGGATAATAAACACCGGATAAGTAAGTTGATGCGTTTTTAAAATCACCCAAAAGATCGTATAATCCCTCAACCACGACCCAATCCCACTCTACAATAGAATTCCGTGGGTAATGAACATTATAAAATGCATGGTAATAAATTCTTTGAGCACGCAAATTTTCGATCATTTGATATGTCAAATTCCATCGAACGGGCATATCATGAGCCGGTCCCAAAGCTCTAAATCCACACCCCATGTAATATTTTCTAAAAGCCAATTGCATTGATTTACCTTTATTAAAAATTCTCCGTAACATAAGTCTAAAATTGTTTAGCGTGTCACTGCATTGTCCTAAACCGTCTTGAAAGACTAAATTAATAATGTGGGCAACACAACGTGTATGAAATATTTCACCGTCCAACATAGGGGTTAAAGCACATTATAATTTATCCACACATGCAGTATTATTACTAGCGTTATCAAATGAAATGCTAACGATTTTATTTGAAATATTATAAAAAACAAGTGCTTTTTTTATAATTGAAAATTGACGTTCACCCGAATGTGGCGAACCAAACGTTTCAAACGATATTACACGTTTGACCATTTGCCACGACTCCATCCAATGTGCCGTTATACATATATAAGAATGTGGCAATCCGTGTGGTGCGCTCCACACATCACAAGTTAAAGAAATGTTGTTAGGCATTTGTTCAAACATGTTTTTGTTGGAATATGCTCAAGTCATAATAGATAATTATATTGCTAGACACACGTGGGCCTATAGGGTCACACACAATACACTGAGATACCATTTAATATAATGTGATTATTGTATTTACATTATATAAATAGCCTAAGTAACGTGGGGTAATTAAATGGGCACAAATCATTAAGATAGGCTTAATGAGTTTGTATTGGATTTAATTTAATAGCAAGCCTATTACCTTTGATTAAATCCTAGGCCCATAGAGATTAAGAAGGAAAAGCTCATGGAAGCTATAGGGTTCATTAATAAATAGAAAGATTAATGACCTAATCAAGGCTAAGCCTTTTTCCTCTCTTCTCTCCAAAACGGCGCCCCTCCCCAAAACCTCTCTAGGTTTTTTTTTCTTTTATCTTCTAGCTTAATTCTTGCTCAATCAAAGCTACAAGATTCGTTACTAAGGTGGACTAGCATCCGGTGGCATTCGAGGAGGTGTAGTGTGGACTACTCTAGAGGTATTCTTCTTTGAATACTTGGTTTCAAAGAGCACGCAAGTGGATTCGGATTAGTATACAAATCACGCTACAAAGGTATATCGTTATTTGTATTTTTACGTTTAATCATATTGGCAATACGTTGATTCTCTTTTGGTGATTGTTCCGCTGCGTTATTATATATATGTTTATATTTGTGTTTCATATATAATCACCAACAGTGGTATCAGAGCCATCGTATGTGCCATACGATTAACGTGTATATGTAAAAGTGGCTAAGACTAATTTTTTTTTGAAAAATTTCGACCATCGTTGGATCTTGAATAATGTATTTTAAGATCCAATAGCCACAAGTTACATATCCTAATCGTAGATTAATTATTGTAGTTTTTTCTTCGATTTGTTGGCTTGCTTTTGTTTCTTATTGTAAGTGTTTTAGATCCATGGTAAAACATGCATTTTTTTCCATGGACCAAGCCAACACTCTTAATGATAATGTATTGTTATGTTATGTGCAAAACCGATGAAGACCTTGACCGTTTGTGTGCTTTGTTTCATTATTTGTCGTGTTTTTATGGGTTGTAATAGTTTAGGCAATTTTTTTTCTTGGTTTAGTAG
Source organism: Saussurea involucrata (assembly GCA_033807775.1). Taxonomy (NCBI): domain Eukaryota; kingdom Viridiplantae; phylum Streptophyta; class Magnoliopsida; order Asterales; family Asteraceae; genus Saussurea; species Saussurea involucrata. Next base: position 229,409,920 of record CM066314.1, read on the forward strand.
TAGATAAATGTATTTTTATCAAAATTGTAACCATTGCTCGGAATGGAATGACAACAAAGTTAAAGACGAAAAGAAATTTTCGGAGTTGCTGGACAGCCGGCACGAAAAATGGATTTCCCGGAGTTTGGCACATCGGATCGTGCTGATTCTTGTTGCTGAAGTTCCATAAGACATAGGAGCACATTTTTGCAGAAGGAAGTTTCGATTGGGGAAGACTCCTTCCATGACTTTTCGGGCCCCGAAGCTCTGCGTTTTTCCGGACAGAATCGTGTTCAAATGTTCATGTGGGATCTACTTGCTCTTGATGGTCTTGGAGCAAGTGGGAGCCCATTAAGGGTTTATGTTGGCCCGTCCTTAGTTGCCCTCTTGGTCCGTCGTGATGGCTCACGTGATCAAGCATAGGTTTTTCATCGGTTGAGGTTTTGCACATATTGGTTGTATGTTTTAATTTTTGTGTGTTGCATTGTTATGACTTGCAAATGGGGTTTTCAAACCTAAAACTAAACATACCACTTTTGAAAACTAAATCTTTAGATTTGGTTAATATAAGTTTAAATTGGATTTGAAACTTAAAACCATTGTTTTATAAATAACGCTTAAAAGGGTTTTTCGGTTATTTAATTTATGTAATGTCCTAGCTAATTAAAATCTCATATAAGTTATATATTAGTCTTAAGATGGACATCTCGATACACATAAAATAAAACAAAAATTAAAACTTTAAGTTAAGAAATGTTTTTAACTTATGCTACGAATGAAGAATGCATGCTTCTTTCGTACATTTTTTTTGACACGTTTTATCAAAATCCTATACCCGTCACAATTTTAAGTCATGCCGTCCAATCAGATTGAAATCCCTCGCCGTTACTTTTTGCCTATGCGTGAGACCTAGGATGAATTGTAATCCCGAGGTGATTATTGTCTATGCGTGAGACCTGGATCTATTTTCACAAGATTTCAAATTGGATGACTTAATCGAGTTAAGCATGTGAGACCTTAACCCGAGGCAAGGATGGGACTAAACATGCCAGCTTGACACTAGTTGCTCGGCCACTAGATGCCATGGGTCCCATAAGGATCTAAGAATTGCACTTGAAATGCAATTGGTGAACGTCACCTACCTATTGAATCTATCATTGCTAGCAGATCAACTGATGTGATGATAGAATCTCAATGAGGATCTTAGCCTTTTTTCGTACAAAATTAATTGTTTTAAAAGTAAAACTTGGGTAGTTAATTTAAAAAGGATTAATTATTAAAATTACTAATCTTGAACTTTGTATGTTTGTAGATGTCAACAACAAATCAAACCCTAAGCAACTCAACCATCAGGTCAGTTCTTGAAAAGGAGAAACTGACAGGAATCAACTTTATCGACTGGTATCGAAATCTAAGGATCGTCCTCGAAGCTGAAAATAAGTTGATTCATCTGGAAGAGGCCTTACCTGAGGCACCTCCTGCCACTGCTTCTGCTGCAGTTCACACAACCTACACCCGTAGGTTTAACGAACAACAAGAAGTAGCTGCTCTCATGCTGGTGAGCATGACCCCCGAGATCCAAAAGAACTTGGAGGAACTCACAGCTTTTGAGATGCTACGAGAGTTGAAAACTATGTTTCAACAACAGGCAGAACAGGAACTGTTTGAAACAGTCAAAGCATTCCACGCTTGTAAACAGGAGGATGGCCAGTCAGTTAGCTCTTACGTCTTAAAGATGAAAGGCTATCTTGACCGTATGGAGCGTCTTGGTTACCCCATGCCACAAGTTCTTGGAGTGAGCTTGATTCTTACCTCACTATCCAAGGACTATGACCAGTTTGTTATGAACTATAACATGCATAGCATGGGGAAGACTATCTCTGAACTGCATGCTATGCTGAAGCTTGCAGAGCAAGGGATGCCCAAGAAAGCTCCTGCTGTTCTAGCAATCAGGGAAGGTAAAATCCAGAAATCAAAACCGCAAGCACTGGGCAAGGGTCGTGGCAAGAGTAAAAATGTTTACAAACCCAAACCTAAGATCCCCCCACATGCTAAGAAGGAGCACCCTGCAAAGGACGCCACCTGCCATCACTGTGGAGTGATGGGCCACTAGAGGAGGAACTGTCCTACTTACCTGGCAGAGTTGAAGAAGAACAAAGCTACCCCGGCTAGCACATCAGGTATCTTCACTATAGAACTCTATGTTTTTCCTAGTAAAACCTGGGTTTATGACACCGGTTGTGGAACTCACATTTGTAATAATGTGCAGGGACTAAGGGGAAGTAGAAAGCTAAACGACGGAGCTTTGGACCTGTACGTAGGCAATGGAATGCGTGCAGCTGTTAAAGCTATAGGGAGCTTTGATCTTATCCTCCATAATGGATTGATTATTGTTTTAGACAATTGTCATTATGCACCTACTATTACTAGGGGTATTGTTTCGCTTTTTCGTTTGAAGAAAAATGGTTTTATCCATGTTTTTACGGATTATGGTATTTCGGTTTCTAAGGATAATATATTTTATTTTAATGCTATTCCTCGTGATGATATTTTTGAAATTGACATGCATAATCTTGTTTCAAACGATAGTTCTATATACACGTGTAGCACTAAGAAATCCAAACGGAATTTGGATTCAACTTACCTATGGCACTGCCGTCTTTGCCACATAAGCAAGAAACGCATTATGAAGCTGCAACACGATGGGCTTCTAAAGTCATCCGATGATGATTCGTTTGATAAATGCCTCTCTTGCATATCTGGGAAGATGACAAGAAAACCTTTCTCCCATATAGGTGAAAGAGCCAAAGATCTACTTGGACTCATACATACTGATGTATGTGGTCCATTTAGAACTGTGTCTAGGGAAGGTGCTAGCTACTTCATCACTTTCACTGATGATTTCAGTCGCTATGGTTATGTGTACTTGATTAAACATAAACATGAAGTCTTTGAAACGTTCAAAGCCTTTCAAAGTGAAGTAGAAAATCAACTCGGCAAGACTATTAAGGCTCTCCGATCTGATCGAGGAGGAGAGTACATGAGTCAAGAGTTTTTAGACCATCTGACTAAGTGTGGGATTGTCTCACAATTCACTCCTCCATACACTCCACAACATAATGGTGTATCTGAAAGGAGAATATGAACTTTGCTAGACATGGTTCGATCCATGATGAGTCTAACTACTTTGCCACTGTCCTTTTGGGGTTGCGCTCTAGAGTCTGCTGCTCGCATACTCAATATGGTTCCGACCAAGAAGGTTGATAAGACACCATATAAAATATGGCACGGGAAAGTCCCAAATCTGTCTTACTTGAAAGTCTGGGGTTGTGAGGCTCTCGTGAAATGAGACACACCGAACAAACTTGAGCCTAGATCTATCAAGTGTATCTTCGTAGGGTACCCAAATAAAACGATGGGTTACTATTTCTACTACCCACCCGAAAACAAAATATTTGTTGCTCGGTATGCTGAGTTTCTTGAGAACAGTCTCATTTTACAAGAAGCAAGTGGGAGCACAGTAGAACTTGACGAGATTCAAAGCGAAGATGCGCAACCTCCTGGTGACACTAGCAAACATCAGACTGAGGCTGAACATACAGATGTTGAACCATAGAATGATGTAATTCCCATTCATAGATCCGCAAGGACACCTCAAGCACCTAAACGATATAGTTATTATATTGACACTGAGGAGCAAAATTTAGGGGATCATGGTGAACCCTATAACTATCAAGCTGCATTGTTGGATTTAGAATATGATAAATGGCTTGAAGCTATGAATGCTGAAATGCAATCCATGAAAGAAAATCAAGTCTGGAACTTGGTTGATCTTCCTCCGAACAGCAAGACTGTCGGAAGCAAGTGGATCTTCAAGAAGAAGACCGACATGGATGGCAATGTACACACCTATAAAGCTCGTCTAGTAGCAAAAGGTTACACTCAAACCTACGGGGTTGACTATGAAGAAACCTTCTCGCCTGTTGCTGACATTAGAGCCATTAGGATTCTTATAGCCATAGCAGCGTACTATGACTATGAGATTTGGCAAATGGATGTCAAAACCGCTTTCTTGAATGGTCACCTTGATGAAGATGTTTACATGGTGCAACCTGAGGGTTTTGTGAATTCGAAACATCCTGAGAAAGTATGCAAGCTTCAAAGATCCATTTATGGTCTGAAGCAAGCATCCAGAAGTTGGAATAAAAGGTTCGATGAGGAAATCAAAACGTATGGTTTCACTCAAAACCTTGATGAGCCATGTGTATATATGAGAGCTAGTGGGAGCATCGTCGTTTTTCTAATCTTATATGTTGATGACATATTGCTCATGGGAAACAACGTTCCAATGCTACAAGATGTTAAATCCCTTATGCTTCAGCTATGGGATCCATCGTGTATGCAGTGAGGTGCACTAGACCTGATGTAGCGTTCTCTCAGAACCTTACGAGTAGATACCAACAGAATCCAGGAGAAAGTCTCTGGACTGCTGTTAAGAACATACTGAAGTATCTTCGAAATACTAGAGATATGTTCCTTGTTTATGGTGGTGATATAGAAAGAGAGCTCAGTGTTACTTGCTACACTGATGTTGGTTTCGAAACAGATCGAGATGACACTCGATCTCAGACTAGATACGTTTTCGTCATGAACGGAGGCGCAGTTGACTGGAAGAGTGCTAAACAAAGCACTGTTGCGATGTCTTCCACAGAAGCTGAATACATAGCTGCTTCTGAAGCTGCAATGGAGGCTGTTTGGATACGGAAATTCATTTTTGGGCTTGGCGTTGTCCCCAGTAATGAAAGACCCATGGACATGTACTGCGATAATTCTGGTGCCATTATCATAGCCAACGAACCTGGAGTTCAAAAGGGTGCCAGACACTTCCGCAGGAAGACTCACTACATTCGAGAGGCTATCGAGATGGGTGATATTCTTCTTCTCAAAGTTCACACAGATGAAAACTTAGCTGGTCCCTTTACGAAACCAATGTCTTGTACTAAACATATCAAGCATGCTAGGAACATTGGACTTCGACCAGCTAATAGTCTCATGTAGATCTGTTTTTAGTAATTGAATAATTGGAACGATTGAACAGTTTTTATTTTCACAATGAATTGATGTACTTGGTATGATCGTTTTCATTTATATCAATTGTGTTCTATATTTGCATGTTTAATCCATGAATGAATTATTTGTTCAAAATTGTCCATTGTCAGTTGATGATACGTGAGTATCATCGAGTTAAGGCAAATGTGAGCGTATTGGTGAATGAATATTAATGATGATGCCACCAAACTCACATGTTGTTCATTGGTGATGAACATTGGACTGACCCAACCTACGAGAGTTCACTGCATGGATCGGCGTCACCAGTGAATCTCGCAAATGGTTATGTCACTCGTCCTTAGACTTGAGATGCAAACAGGTTTTGTGTGGGTGGAATGTCGGTCTTTGTTATGGTTAAACGCTGTGCTGAATAAGGCTGCTATAAAAATCATCTTCAGGATTGATGTGAAGCACATGACAGACACGTGCAGTCAAAATTAGGATTTGTTCCTCTACAGGTAATGGAGTTAGATACTACTGGGCCCCTCGATGAATTGAATAGATATTTGTACGGCCGTACCAAAATGTAATTAAGATGATGCTTGATTAATTTGGTAATCTAATTCAATAAACAGATCAAGAAACAGAATCGTTGAACAATTAGAATGACATATGATCCATGTCTAGTATTCAACAAGGTATCTGTAACAAAGGGATGACTGATTTAATAAACCATTTAAAATGAGACGTTTAAGAAACTAGCCTCATGTGTCTCTAGGGGCATTGGCGTGTTGCTAGACGCTAACCTTTGCTTATATGATTACTTGTCATTATGACGTGCGCAAGTGGGAGCTGTTGGAATATGCTCAAGTCATAATAGATAATTATATTGCTAGATACACGTGGGCCTATAGGGTCACACACAATACACTGAGATACCATTTAATATAATGTGATTATTGTATTTACATTATATAAATAACCTAAGTAACGTGGGGTAATTAAATGAGCACAAATCATTAAGATAGGCTTAATGGGTTTGTATTGGATTTAATTTAATAGCAAGCCTATTACCTTTGATTAAATCCTAGGCCCATAGAGATTAAGAAGGAAAAGCCCATGGAAGCTATATGGTTCATTAATAAATAGAAAGATTAATGACCTAATCAAGGCTAAGCATTTTTCCTCTCTTCTCTCCAAAACGGCGCCCCTCCCCAAAACCACTCTAGGTTTTTTTTTCTTTTATCTTCTAGCTTAATTCTTGCTCAATCAAAGCTACAAGATTCGTTACTAAGGTGGACTAGCATCCGGTGGCATTCGAGGAGGTGTAGTGTGGACTGCTCTAGAGGTATTCTTCTTTGAATACTTGGTTTCAAAGAGCACGCAAGTGGATTCGGATTAGTATACAAATCACGCTACAAAGGTATATTGTTATTTGTATTTTTACGTTTAATCATATTGGCAATACGTTGATTCTCTTTTGGTGATTGTTCCGCTGCGTTATTATATATATGTTTATATTTGTGTTTCATATATAATCACCAACAGTTTTTCATTTCAATTTTAGCATTTTTCCACATTTTTAATGCATCACGTCTAAGAGTTTGACGGCTTACCGGAGTGTAGCGAGGTTGTAGACATTTTTGGATCATTTTCGTCATATGCGGATTGTGGAAATGTCTGAATGGCAACCCCATTTGAATAACACATTTTGTGGTTAATTCCCGGGCCAACATGTTATCGTACGACCATATTTGACCTTGATTGTCAAGTATGGGTTGACTTGAATCACCTCCGGACTTGAGTGCCTTGCATGTGGAATCGGTGTGTCTCTTTAAGGTCGAGTTTCCCGAGAGCGCAAGGAGAGTTTTATTTCTGTCGGTGAGAACCACCATATTGAAATCATTCCAAACTTCGGATTTTCGTCCGTGCTCGGCAAGAACTTCTCTAATTTGTATGTTTGATGAAGTACCGCTGGCCATTTTGAGTGAAGAATGGAAAATTTGAAAGAACGAGAAGTTGTATGAAACGAACACGAGAAAGCGAGAAATCGAGAATTGTAAGCGAGAATTGCGTTTTTTGCGTTTTTGTAAGTTGGTATCAAACTCAATACATCCACAACCTATTTATAGTGTTTTGGAGGCAAAAAAAACACAAAAAATGGCTAGAAATGAGAAAAAACGGTCATATTAACGGCTATAAAACGGTAACATTTTTGAAAAACGGGCCGGGCCGGGCCGGGCTGGACTTCGGGCTTTCGACGGGCTTTTTTGGGCCCGGGCCCATTTGGAGATGTCTAATCTTTAGTGGGTACTGTACTACTGTATATAAATCCTGTATTGGCCAACTTGTCAAAAACTTTTGCCCCATTTTTATATTCAATTTATATTAAAAGATTTAGAATATAACACCAACAACCAATTAGAAGCTCAAATCACTAGACTGTGGTGATCCTTTTAACCCTCTTACAAGGGCAAAGAGTGTAAACAAATTGATGTAAAGTTTGATCAAACTGTATTCAAGAAAAATGACTTGTCAATTGATGAAAACTGTAAATTAAAGTGTGTGTTATTTGTTTACTTAAAACTTTTTAATTCAGTATTCAAGAACGTCAACAATGTGTCAAACAACCTTTGATTTTATAAATCAAATTAGTTTAAAAGATAGTTATAAATTGTAAATTTGGTTGATTTTGATATTTTTACGATTTAAAACTAGGTTTATCAAGAACACACATACACGATCGATGTTTAGCTTTAATAAAGTTGATTTTTGATAACCACAAGGGTTGTGGCGTAGTGGTTAAGTCCCTAGGGGATGTGGTGGAATATCCCATCTGCCCAGGGTTCTAATCCAGGCATACACAACAATTGTGGCCACTGAGGTTTAATCAGGACTGATGTCTTACAATTATAATTTGCCAAGGGATTAGTCTAGCCATAGCCTAGGACACCCTTCTCAAAAAAGAAGTTGATTTTTTAAAATTAATAAAATATAAATAATTTTGAGAAATCTTATCAATGAGACGGTGGACACTTTGTATGTATCATGATACTTACGGACTATCATTATAAGTAATTATATAGGAAAAAAGTTTTATTTCTTGGTCACCTTTAAACCTTATTTCACAAAAGAATTAAATACTACAAGGCACCTTTTTTAAAGTATTTGACATTTTCTGAGCACCTAGATGAAAAGTTGCCCCACCGATTGAGACATGACAACTTGTGGCATCGCAAGCACATGCGGCGATACACAAAAACAAGCCAAAATTGTAGCTTGCAGGGACACGCCGCAACTTGCGGCACCACAAGAAAAAAGTGTCTTGCGACGTTGATTTGCTATTTGTTGACTATTTTGTGAGAAACATAAATAGAATTTTGTTGGTGATTTTAGTGTCAGCAATCATTTTGGTGTAATTGTGATTTACTTGAGATCGATTAAAAGTGATAAGGCAAACATACGTGAGTTAGGAGGTGCTTACACACTCACAAATGTTGCCCCTATCACCTTGGATCGCCATAAAGCGGGGGTCAAGGGGCATGGGCGGACCTAGGTAAGAGCATATGGTGGCACGTGTTAGTGTTTCTCCGCCATAAGGTAAAAAAAATTAGATTCGTGAAAGGTGCAACTGTATCAATTTGATTTGTGTCACCAGATATATTTGGAAACTACAATAAGAACACAAGTTTTCCTTAGTAGAGTTGATTTGTAAGACATTTATTCTACTCAAGACCCGTGTTCAAATTTGTTAGAGACATTTTTTTAGTTTTTAGTTTTTAATTTCATATTTACTATGTTTCTAAAAAAATTGTCATAATAGGAGTCAAACTTGAGACCTCAAGTTTGAAAAGCAAGGGCTAACCACCAAACCAACATTGATTTTGTGAAAAATATCCCTATCTTTGTTTCTTATAATTAAATGGTGCTACCGTTTGAAAAATTTTCTAGGTCCGCTATTGTCAAGAGGGTCGCGCCCCCTTGCAGGATCTTAGGGGTAGCGCCTCTGGTGGGGCTCCAAGGACAGAGTCTCTGGACTAATGCATAAAGAGCGACTTGAGTGTCCAGACTTGTATTTAAGACTTGGGAAAATCGGGCAAGACATAACTCTGGATTGATGCATCTAGAGTTCTGGTGTGCTAAGTCCTATCTCTGGATGTACTATCTCTGGACGAGTGTGTTAAAAATGACTAAGTCTCTGTTCAGAACTCTAATTCGGTTGTAGCTACCCCTCAACATTAAACCGCTTATAATTGCCGATCTCTCATATAAATACATAATACGTTATCCTGTGAAATCAATATATATATATATATATATATATATATATATATAAGAGAATGTAGGGAGAGAGGATTAAGGACAAGGCTCCATTGAGGCTTTGGAATTTTGTGAGAGTTTTGGCTTTTTTTTTAAAAAAAATGTTGCATTAATTGCCTAGAACCTTTCATTCTCTTTTGCATTTTGTAGTGATTTTGTATTTTTTTTTGTTTTTCTTATTAATTTAACAAAATGCTTAATAATCAAAGTCTTTTTTCTTATTAGGCTAACAATTATAATATTTTTTGTTTAAGTTAACAATCAATAAAAAATGTATATTTTGTAGTGATTTTTTATTTTTTTTTGTTAGTCCCAGATGGCTATAACAAGTATTGTAGAAGGGGGGGGTTGAATACAATACACAAAAATTTCACAATTTTAATTCTTATATTTGAAAAACTTTCAAAAGAATTACACACAGAAAACTTAAGATTGTTGCGGAAAAGAACAGATAAACTATTCTAACAATCTTACACAAAGTATACAACAAAACAACTAAGAACACTAAGAGCAAAGCTATTGAGTTAAGGCTTAAAAGAAGGTTTCTTGCACTGAGAGAATTTCTTTTTAAAAGCGTGAGAATTGCATGAAGAGCACTTCTCCTTTTATAGTGCCAAGGAGTGCCCAAGCATTAAATGCTTGGGACACTTGTCATCTTCACATATGCTGATAATGTTGACTTCAGGAGAGCTGTGAAGTCCTTGTCACTTTTCACTAGGTGCAGACAGAGTAGCTTGAGCAGATAATAGGGACCTTAGCTGAAGGTGGATAAAAAGACAAACTGTCACTTTTCTCTGCTGGAGGATATCGTCCCATAATAAATGATCTTCTGTCTTGAGCCTTTAGCACCGAAGTGGTTTCCACCGAGATTTGACAAGTCTTCGGTGGAAAGAAGACTAGTCCACCGAAGTTGCAAGTAGGATTCGGTGGTAAATAGTCCACTGAAATTACGAGCATGTTTCGGTGGTGAGAGGACCACCGAAATTACAAGTATATTTCGGTGGTGAGAGGACCACCGAAGTTACATGTATATTTCGGTGGTGAGAGGACCACCGAAGTTACATGTATATTTCGGTGGTGAGAGGACCACCGAAGTTACATGTATATTTCGGTGGTGAGAGGAGCACCGAAAGAGTCATCGGTGGGAGAAGGCCACCGAAGATGTCCTATAACTTCGGTGGAGAGAAGGCCACCGAAATGTCAAGGGATTTCGGTGGTGATGACTTGTTTGAAAGTTGCCGAGAGTCTTCTATTTTCCACAAGTAGAGAGTCTTCAAGCTTGGTTTCGGTTGATCTTCGACTTCACCGAACATTTGCTATCTTGTACAAGTCATTCAAAGAACTGAACTAAAATATTCTAAGTAGGAGTTTTAGGGAAAACATCGGTGAGTCAATTTCAAATCCTTGGTGACCCAACATTTTTGTTTTTCTTATTAATCTAACAAAATGCTGAATAATCAATGTCTTTTGTCTTATTAGGCTAACAATACTTATAATTCAATATTTTTTTAAACTTATAATCATTCTCTTTTGTATTATTTTGTTTTGTTTAAACAATCAATCAATCAATCAATCAATATATATATATAGAAAGGAGAATGTAGGGAGAGAGGATTAAGGACAAGACTCCATTTAGGCTTTGGAATTTTGTGAGAGTTTTGCCTTTTTTTTAAATGTTGCATTAATTGTCTAGAACCTTTCATTCTCTTTTGCATTTTGTAGTGATTTTGTATTTTTTTTTATTTTTCTTATTAATTTAACAAAATGCTTAATAATCAAAGTCTTTTTTCTTATTAGGCTAACAATTATAATATTTTTTTTGTTTAAGTTAACAATCAATAAAAAGTGTATATTTTGTAGTGATTTTGTATTTTTTTTGTTTTTCTTATTAATCTCAAAATACTTAATAATCAAAGTCTTTTGCCTTATTAGGCTAACAATACTTATAATTCAATATTTTTTTTAAACTTATAATCATTCTCTTTTGTATTATTTTGTTTTGTTTAAACAATGCTTATAAATCAATAAAAAGTGTATATTTTGTAGTGATTTTGTATTTTTTTTGTTTTTCTTATTAATCTAACAAAATGCTTAATAATCAAAGTCTTTTTTCTTATTAGGCTAACAATGCTTATAATTCAATATTTTTGTATACTTATAATTTTTTTTTGTTTAAGTTAACAATGCTTATAAATCAATAAAAAGTGTATATTTTGTAGTGATTTTGTATTTTTTTGTTTTCCTTATTAATCTAACAAAATGCAAAATAATCAAAGTCTTTTTTCTTATTAATCTAACAAATGCTTAGAAATCATACCTTTTAAATTGTTTTATTATTTGGTTAGATAATAGTCAATTAATACTTTTTAATAGAATGCTTTAATTTTATTGTTTTCAGTAAGTTGACAACGCTAATTTTAGTACAAATTTGAATCATTATTTTGCAACCAAAAATTTAAAAATGTATGAAACTATATCAGTGAAAATAATATGCATAAAAAATACTCGAATACATACATCGTATTATATTGCATATTATTATCAAATTACGCTTCATCTTAATTTGCTTACACATTTCTAATATAAATTTCAGCACCGCGCATCGCGTGGTACCAAACACTAGTATATATATATATATATACACACACACGAAATTTGCGCCTTGTTTCGTGTATGGAAAACTATGTCCCAATACTGATTTCGTGTAACTCAAGACATAAAAGGATCGAAATATAGTATTTGGACAATAATTCATTGTCTATGATCCAGAATTTTATCCAAATATTATTAACCACAACCTAGTTTTTCTAACAAAGTCTATAATATAATTTTTTTTTCATGAGATGACTATTTAAAATAATAACGTTGATGAAAATAAAGTTCAACATTTCAATTGTTATTTTACAATCTATGGTCTTTTATAAAAGTCTAAAAGAAGCCACGTTTATTGATTATTAAAGGGCATTTTATATTAAGATTAAACGTATTTTATTATATTTAGGGTGTGTTTGTTTTTAAAAAAAAAGTCTTAAAAGGTCTTAAGTCTAATTCGGTCAGAGAAATGGATGAAAAGACCGTTTGTTTTTAAAAAAAATAAGATCTGAAAACCTTATTATGTCTCTTATTTCATAAGAGGCAATTGATTCTCTTAAAAGCTCTTGTGCCCTAAAACCATCCGCCTCCATCGCCATCAACCTCCTCAGCCTCCATCGCCATCAACCTCCTCAACCTCCATCGCTTCCATCATCCTCCTCAGCCTCCATTTGCTATCTTGTACAAGTCATTCAAAGAACTGAACTAAAATATTCTAAGTAGGAGTTTTAGGGAAAACATCGGTGAGTCAATTTCAAATCCTTGGTGACCCAACAATCTCCCCCTATTTGAATTTGAGCTCCTTATCTTAGAATATTCAAGAGTAAATAAAAGCAAGTGCGTTTTTGACCCTTTTTACTCTTTTGGGTTCTTTTCACATAGACCATTCTTTTTGATCTTTTTGACCTTTTTCTTTTGTATGTGTATGTATACTATGTACAGTATTTACAGGTAACAAAAAAAAAGAAGTATGTACGGAAATAAAATTCAAATAGAGATACTTGTATTAAGATAAGTTCTCGTACAATTTTTTTTTTTACAAAAAGAGAAATTAACTTTTACAAGTACTAAATGGAGAGAACTTACTTCTTTGAGGTTTTGCGGCGCTTGATTTCATCCAGTAAGTTTCTATAGAACGGTTGAGCTTCGGGGATGTTCGGAAAGAGGTTGTGAATGCCTTCCAGAAATATGGTATCGGCTATGGACATCTGGGCAAATCTGAAGAATGCCCGACGACCGAGACCGTCGTTGAAGAATAATCCTGGTATTGGTGAGAGGCTCAAGGTTGTGGTAGGATAGGGAACAGAGGTGGGAATGGTAAGGTTAAGATTGCTTACATTTGGGATTTTACCTTCTCTTGCCATTTCCTTGAAGACTGAGTCAGGAGGATTTTTGACTTTGGGGAGGATGATCTTCTCTTTCAGAGACAGCAGTTTGGCTCTTTCTTCGGTGGAGAGAATGATGTTATGTTTTCTTTTGATCTCCTTCATCTTATTCATTAGACCATCAATGTATTTGACAAAGATGTCTTTCCTTGGATTTGGACTCCTGACGAGGTGTTGAGTGATTTCATACCATTCCGAGAGACCGAAGAGTTGGAGATGGCTTTCTTTCACACTCTTCATAGAACCATCTTCCCAGTTAATAATCAATCTGATGTCTTGAGGATTTGCTTTGGAGGTGGCAATCTTTACTGAAGAAATTTGTGACCTATAGCTCCGGTGGTGCATGGTCTTTTTGTACCAATTAATTTCTTCATTCTTTTGTTGTTCCAAGGCACTGAGCACCGATTCTGTGTTTGGATGGCATCGGTGGACTTGACTTTTGAAGCTTCTTCTGTGGCAGCTTTGAGAGAAAGATCTCTGGATTTGTCTAAGTCGATTTGAGCTATTCTTGCTTCCTCAATTTCTTGAGCAGAGAGGCCAAGTTCGGTGGTGATTGGTTGAGAAGCAGGCTTGAGTTTGAGAGTTTCAGCGTCCTTCGGTCGAGCCCCATATTTTGTCAGATCCTTTTTCTTCTTTGCTTCTCTTGCCAATTCTTCGGCCGAAAGAATTCTTTTCCCTTTGTCTTCGGAAGCATTGCTGGACTGCTCCCCCTCAACTGATGCATTAAGGTCAAGAGCTTCGGTGGAGCCAGTATTGGTCGGTGAGAGTGAGACATGTTTCGGTGGAGAAGAGGGTTTCGGTGGAGAAAAAGGTTTCGGTGATGAGGATGGTTTCGGTGGTGAGGATGGTTTCGGTGGAGAGGGTTTCGGTGATGAGGATGGTTTCGGTGGTGAGGATGGTTTCGGTGGAGAGGGTTTCGGTGGAGGCTGGTTACTGGAAAGTTTCTTTATGGATGGAAGTTTCGGTGGAGCCGTGGTTTTCTCCCCCTCAGGAACAGCCGGTAACTTGAAACCCAACTCATAGAAGGCCTTATCAAACTTGGAGTGTAGGAAGGCCAGACTCGTTTCGGTGGTATGGGGAACCAAGGCAAAGTCACCGAGATCCATTTCCCACTGGGAACGTTCAGGACTGGGTGAGTCGGTGGAAGGTTTGGAGAGGGACTCCAATGTGGTAGAAAGGGCAGATAATTTTTCTTGAATGGGCCGTAGGGCTTCGGTGATGGCATCAAGAAGAAGATGCGGTAGCTGAGACTCGAGGGTAGAGATGCGGGAATTGGCTTGGGAGATTAAGGTGATGGTAGATTTAAGAAAGGTAGAGGTGCGGTCAATGTGCGGGGAAGTGTGGCCACCGATTTCGGGAAACTGGAAGAGTAGTCGGTGGGGGTCAGGTTCGGGAATGGGAATATGGAGGTAAGGCACCAAGTCGTCGGTTTGTAGCATTCGGGGGGGAGTAGGCGATCGGGGGGGAGTAGGCGATCGGGGGGGTGATTGGTGTGAGGACGAGGGAGACTCGGTGTGATGTTCTTCGGTGGACGGGATGGTTTGGGGAGAACCAGTGTCCGCTAAAAGAAAATCAAAAAAATCAAAGGGTGCAATTGGGGGGGAACCCTTAGAGGGTTGTGCAATGTCTTCGATCGAAAACTGATCGGGTGTAAAGCTGTGTAGTGTGAAGTCAGAACCCTCGAGCGGAGAGATCTCGAGGTCATCCCCACCACCCAAGGAGTCGAGTGGGGAGGTATGTGGGGGGTTCTCCTGAAATGTAACTGAGGCCTTTCGAGAGGCAACAGAGGAGACGATGGGGTGTGTAGCGGGTACCCTTGGCCCGGAGGGATGAAGTTCAACAACCGGCGATTTTGGAGAATCGACGGTTGGATGAGTCGGTTGGGCCGATGGTTTCCGAGACCTCTTTGGAAGAGATCCCGAAGGGGAGGGTGAGTGCCTCCGCTTGTGAGAAGGGGTGTGAACCGGGGAAGTCTCCGAGGGATCTCTCGGTGACGTGGTTCGAGAAGCGGGAGCGGAGGTGCCGGTGGCCTTTTGTCGTTTCTTTTGAGTGCCACCCGACGTCACTCGGGACCGGGGAGAAGGGACCACAACATTTGGAGTGACCTCGGGAATTTCCAGGTGGCGAAACCCGGGAATTTCCGCGTCACCCCAACGAAGTTCGGGAGATAGAGCGAAGGAAATCATACCTGGGCGTAATGGGCGATCGGTGGCGAGCGGCTTGACGTTGAGGGTTTTGGTGCCCACAACGGGAGATGACCATTCATACGAGAATCGGGGCGAGGAAGAGCGGCGATCGGTCTCCAAAGCTTTGGAAAGCTTGTGTTGTAAGATCATGGAGATGAAGCGGGGAAAAGCAACGTAACACTTCTTGGGAGTTTTGATGACCTCGACAAGCTCTGAGAAGAAATATTGGGCGAAGTCAACTTTCCTTTGGAAGATGAGGGCATGAGCGAGTTTGTTGACGTGTGAGGGCGATTGGTCATGCCCACTTGTTTTGCATGAGAGGCAATGGATAACGTGAGCGAAGAAGAAATTCCAAATGCCTCCCATTTTGCTGCGAAGAAGAGTACCGGGGCCTTTGGAGCTTTTGGAGGAGTCGTCGAGCACATAACCGGTGGTAAGAACAATGTCTTCATGGATGGTATCCAAATACATGTCTTCATAGTCGGAAAAGGCGTCGATCTTGAGAGCTAGACGAACATCATCGACCCCAAAAGTGAGGTCGTGATCACCTTCGGCATTGGTGAAGATGGAGGCATGAATGGCCTCATTGGAGGGATCGTACACGGAGGATAGCCAGAATTGACTAATGAGCATTTTGCTCATCCTGGGGTTGCATGAGAAGGCATGAAGAAGAGGAGAGCGAGACAGAAATTTAGCGATAGTAGAGAACTCGGGATGAGCGGGATCGGATTCAAGGCGGGCAACGTGATTGCATTGGTTGAAGCGGAGGTCTTCAAAACGTGTAGGAATTGGATATCGAGAGGATGCCATGAGAGAGATATGTTTGGAGGAGAGAGAGTTGCAGGTTTGAATTGTGAGAAGGAGTGGGGAAGAAATGAAGGGGGGTATGTGTATATATAGGGAAAAGGAAGGGCACTGTGATGATGATTTTGTATGGGAAGAGGGGACATGCGGCTCTTGAGGTGAAAGGGTTGTTGGAAATCGGGACAAGGAGCGGCGGATAGGCGAAGGGTCTGACGCAAAAGCAATTGAGTGGTCACAAGTGGGCTTTGGGAACCGTGTGAATCGGTGTAGACTCTGTGAAGCTTCGGTGGAGGAATCGGTGTTCGCTCGGTGGACGATCGGTGGAAGTTCGGTGGGACTTCGGTGGGACTTCGGTGGGACTTCGGTGGAAGAAAGGTTTACCGAATTTGGATAGTACCACCGAAATGGGGCTTCGGTGATAGAAAGGTTCACCGAATTTGGATAGTACCACCGAAAAGAGATGATCACCGATTTGAGACTTCGGTGGTGGACAAGTTTCACCGATTTGAGATGACCACCGATTTGAGACTTCGGTGGTGGACAGTTTTCACGGATTTGAGATGACCACCGAAATGAGATTTCGGTGGTGGACAGATTTGTAAAGCCCGTGTCCCGGTACGTTTTTCTTTTATTTTTTTTAATTAATTTAAAGTGTGTACCGTTAATTGTTTTGGTTCGGGGTTTGATGTCGTTAAGGACCAAAATGTTAAATCCATACTTTATTCTAGGGTAGTTTGTGAAGGGAGAATAGTAGGGGGGCTAAAAGGAAGGTTTTGGAAAAGTTTGCATGGGTTTTCGGCCCATGGCCGGCTCCTTCCGTTTCTTATCTACGTGAAAGCCAAGGGATCCCATACTATCCCACACGAAACCCTACGGCAGCCGTTTCCTTTTTTTTTGGTGCGATCGTGAGCAACGAGCGAGAGTTAGAGAGAGATAGGGAAGGACCGAGAAAGGGTGGGAGTGAGAGAGAGCTTCGTCGGAGGTGAAAGACGCCGGAGAAGGTGCCACTGCCGCTGCAGTCGCCGGAAAAGTTTCTGCTGTCGCCACCTCCCGCTGTTCGCCGGAGTCTCGAGGGAAGGAGGATCGTGTACGTTTACGTAGCGTCGTCGTAAGGTAATCACTTTTCTTGCTTCGCTTTCCTTCCTTCTCGTTCCCGTCGCCGCCGCCGTTCGCCGCCGCTGTGGCGGTGGTGGATGGACGGCCGTGGCTGCCGTTGTGGGTGCGTATGCGTGAGAATGGCCGAGAGAATGAGAGAGAATGGTCGGGTGTTGTCTCGTGCGTTCGTAATCGAAAATCCACCGCCGGCCGCCGCTGGCCGCCGCCGGTCGCCGCCGGCAACCACCACTGCCGGAGATGGCAGTGGGTGGCGAGAGGCCGTAACCAGACCTTAGTAGCTTCAGAGCCTTAAACCGTGACTTAATCGTTAAGCCGTATAACTTAAACCGTTGCTTCTAAAATCTTTCTTTTATGCGAAAAATGGTCCAGCCCCTGTTTTGTGACGGCAATAACTTCTCCGTCGTAACTCCGATTGAGCCGAAACTGGCGCCCACGCTTCGAGCTCGGGACCGAGTACGTTTTCTGTGTTATGGCGGAAAACTGGTTCGGCCTCGAGTTGGGAGAAAAAGTGGTCGCAAGTTCTGCGGTTCGTCATTTTATGTGAATTTCCTGGAATCTGCCACTGTTTTGCGTGGACCGTAACTTTTTACTCGTAAGTCGTTTTAACTTGAGGTCAGTGGCCATTTTCCTAAATTGAGTTAGGCACGTTTTTCGTGTTTCGCCGAAAGGCTGAATCGGCCCAGAACCGGGCTGTTCGGAGCTGTTAGTGCGAACTGGTCCGAAAACGGACAGTTCCGGTAGGCGAACTTAATAAATTCATAATTAATTATAGAAAAATCGTTAGGAGGCGTGTAATATATCCTCGGAAAGGTATTTCAGGGCACTTTTCAACCGTGTAATAAATCTGAGTTTTTCTGGAGTTTTAGTGGTCAAATCAGGTCCCGAACAGACCTGTTCGGTGTGACCGAAAGTTAGTTTTAGTGACAATTTGGGGTGTGTCGCGTCGTGGGGTCCGGGTCTCGTATTGACGTATTTTATCGTACGTTTAGGTGCCGGAAAGTGATCGTCGTTGTGTGGAGCTACTTACTATTTTTAGCTAGGCGCGCACCCGAGGTGAGTTCTCTCACTACAATTAATTAATAGTTGTTTATTATTACTGTAGCACGTGTGTGAAAATTGTATGCGGGATGGTTGGGGGCTAGATAGTGGGACGTCTAGTTAACATTATGTGCTACATTATTCGGCGGGGCCGAGTCCCGACGGGGACGGAGGTGTTTTACGCAGTAGGCGTAAAAGGGGCGTTTACGCAGTAGGCGTAAAAAGGATGTCATACGCAGTAGGCGTAAAACGGGTGTTTCCCGCAGTAGGCGGAAACGTGCGGCGGGGCCGTAGACCCGACATCCGCCCGGGGATTTTTTTTATGTGGTGGTTATTGTACTTGTTTATGATTTGTTCGTAGACTTGTATGTGGTGGTGTGATCCTCTTTGCTTTAGGGGTAATATGAGATAACCATTGTTAATTGTTGTGTTTGAATTCACTAAGCTTCGTGCTTACCCCTCCCAATTTACAGTGGATGCAGGTACAAGTGGTACGAAGGCATGACTGGCACACACTGACGCGCAAGATGGATGGGTCGAAGGATTTGCTTATTAAACATTTTCCCGTTATTGAATAAACAATTTAATTTCCGCTGTTGACTTATGTTTTAATAACGCTCGTGGTTGGAATTATTATTTTGGGTTTAATAAATGGAGACTTATTATTAAATATGCGCGTTTAAAAAATTTTAAATTTTCTTGAAATTTTGGGGCGTTACAAGATTTCCACCGATTCTGAAAATTTTCACCGAAATGTGCTTCGGTGGTAGGCACGCTTCACCGATACTCGAGATTATTACCGAAATGGAAAAGAGATAGAAAAGATTCGACACATAGGTTTATCCACCGATGAGAGATCGGTGGAGAGAGAGAAGTAGATACGAAGGTGTCCACCGATGTGAGATCGGTGGAGCATGAACACATATTTATTCTTGGAAATTGCACATCCCAAGTTCACTGATGAGAAAGTTGAACCTGGTTTCATCAAGAGGTTTGGTGAAAATATCAGCAAGCTGCAAATCGGTGGGAATGAAGTGTAGTTCAATGTCACCTTTGGAAATGTGATCTCTGATGAAGTGATACCTGATATCGATGTGTTTAGATCTAGAATGAAGAACAGGATTATTTGCTATAGCTATAGCACTGGAATTATCACACAGAATTGGGACTTTAGAAAAGAATTGATTATAGTCCCTTAGTTGGTTTCTCATCCATAGAATCTGAGCACAGCAGCTCCCAGCAGCTACATATTCAGCCTCAGCAGTAGAGGTTGATACAGAGTTTTGTTTCTTGCTGGACCAACTTACTAATTTTCCCCCAAGGAGCTGACAGCTTCCTGTAGTACTCTTTCTATCAATCTGGGAACCTGCAAAGTCTGAATCTGAATAACCAATTAGTTCAAAACTCGAGTCTTTGGGATACCAAAGACCCAAGTGCAGTGTGCCCTTAAGATACCGAAAAATTCGTTTTACAGCCTTTAAATGTGATACTTTAGGATTGGCCTGATAACGAGCACATAGACAGGTAGCAAACATAATATCCGGTCTGCTAGCAGTTAGGTAAAGAAGAGAGCCTATCATACCTCGGTAAAGAGTAACATCCACAGATTCACCTTTTAGATCGGCACACAATTTCAAGGGAGGTGCCATGGGAGTTTTCATAGGAGAGCTATCTAGAAAGTTAAATTTCTTCAGAAGGTCCCGAATATATTTGCTTTGATTTATAAAAATTCCTTCTGAAGATTGTTTGACTTGAAGGCCTAAGAAAAATGTAAGCTCTCCCATCATGCTCATCTCATATTCACTCATCATGAGAGAGGCAAACTCATCACATAGGCATTCATCAGTGGCACCAAAAATGATGTCATCAACATAGATTTGAACAAGAATGATATTACCTGAGGTTTCTTTGATGAAGAGAGTATTGTCAATTTTACCTCTGGAATATCCATGCTTGAGAAGAAAGTTGGCAAGAGTGTCATACCAAGCACGTGGAGCTTGCTTGAGACCATACAAAGCTTTGTCAAGTCTGTACACAAAGTTTGGATGAGCTGGGTCTTCAAAGCCAGGAGGTTGTTTCACGTAGACTTCTTCTGCAAGTTCCCCGTTGAGAAAGGCACTTTTAACATCCATTTGAAAAACCCTAAAATTTCGGTAGGCAGCATGAGCCAGAAAGATCCTTATAGCTTCAAGTCTTGCAACAGGGGCAAATGTTTCATCATAGTCAATGCCTTCTTCCTGTCTGTATCCTTGAGCTACCAATCGGGCCTTGTTCCTGATCACAGTACCATCTTCATCCATTTTGTTCCTGAATACCCACTTGGTTCCAATGATTGTCTTGTTTCTGGGTTTGGGAACCAATCTCCAAACTTTATTTCTCTGGAACTGAGAAAGTTCTTCTTGCATGGCAGTGATCCAACAAGGATCTGATAGAGCTTCATCCACTTTCTTGGGTTCAGAGAGAGAGAGGAAATTCACATAGAGACAGATATTTCCAACTCCTCTGCGGGTTTGGACACCTGCTTGTTGATCACCAATAATTTGATCTATGGGGTGATCTTTGGTCCATTTTAGAGCAGGGGGTAAAGGTGATGGGGTATGAGGAGTAGAGTGAAATGGAGTAGTAGGATCAGAGGTTTGGTGTAAAATGGGATTTTCGGTAGTGGAAGCCATGAGATTTTCGGTGGGATTAGGGATGGAAGAAGGGCTTCGGTGTAGAGTTTCGGTGGAAATAGGGAACTTGGTGTGAGAGATGGGTTGATCAATTTCGGTGGGAGAGAGTGATCCAGCTGGGTTTTTTGAGATGGATGGATTTGAGGGAATAGAGGAGATATCGGTGGAAGTGACTAAGGGAGTATCACCAATACATGATGAAATCCATCTGTGTAAATCATCCTCATCACTTGAAAGTGAGGAACATCTGAGATCATCAAACTTGACATGGATGGACTCATCAATGCTTTTTCTTCTGAGATTGTACACCCTATAAGCTTTGGAGGATAAGGAGTATCCAACAAATATTCCCTCATCTGCCTTGGGATCAAACTTCCCAAGATTTTCACGATCATTAAGAATAAAGCAGATACACCTAAAGACATGAAGAAAGCCAATATTTGGTTTTCTACCATGAAAAACTTCATACGGGGTTTTATCATGTCTTTTGGATATTACTGACCTGTTTTGAGTGAAGCAGGCAGTATTCACAGCTTCGGCCCAAAAATAGGTGGGAAGATTTGATTCGCTCAGCATGGATCTAGCGGCCTCACACAGTGTTCTGTTTTTCCTTTCCACCACTCCATTTTGCTGAGGAGTACGAACAGCGGAGAAGTTCTGAGAGATCCCTTTCTCGGTGAAGAAGTCTTCAAGAGCACTATTTCTGAATTCAGTGCCATTGTCACTTCTTACCGAGCGGACAAGCTGGCCATTGAGAACTTCATTTTTCTTGACAAAGTTGATGATTTCTTCAATAGCATCACTTTTGTACCTGAGAAAGAACACCCAAGTATATCTGGTAAATTCATCAACAATAACAAGAATATACCTTTTGCCTCCAAGACTTGGAGTGCTGACTGGTCCACATAGATCCATGTGCAGCAATTGAAGAGGAAGAGTGATGGAAGAGCATTGCTTCGTCTTGAAGGATGTTTTGGTGAGCTTTCCCTTTTCACATGCATCACACAGCTTCTCTTTGACAAAGTTCAACTTTGGCATGCCCGTCACCAGCTCTTTGTTGGAAATTTTATGCAAGGTCTTGAAGTTTAGATGAGAAAGACGTTTGTGCCACAACCAGTTTCTTTTGGATGCATCATTTGACACAAAGCAGACATTTGAAGAAGAATTGGATTGCCCCATATCTATGACGTAGACATTTTCCATCCGTCTTCCCGATAATACCACATTGAAATGTTTGTCTACCACAGAGCAGACACAAAGTTCAAAGATAACTTTGTATCCAAGATCACACAGTTGGCTAATGCTGAGAAGGTTATGCATGAGGCCGTCCACAAAAGCCACTTTGTTGAAGGTTACAGATCCGTTAGAGAGGGTCCCGTATCCTTTGGTGTAAGCCTTAGAATTATCACCAAAGGTTACAGATGGACCTTTTCCCGGCACATAGTTGATGAGAAGAGACTTGTTTCCCGTCATATGGCGTGAGCACCCGCTGTCTAAATACCAAATTTAATGGTGCTCAAAAGCCTGCATGCAAACACATATTAGTTCTTTGGTACCCATTTTGTAATGGGTCCTTTGGGGTTAGAAGAGCTTGATTCCTTAAGCTTGGATCTATCAATTCTATCCTTGGGACAGTCCTTAGCCATATGAAAAGTGTCACCACAGTTATAGCATTTTCTATAGATAAAAACCTTTTTAGCATTTTTCATGTTTTGGCTTTTATCATTTGTTCTTATAACCTTGTTAGAGGAGAACAGAGCAGGGGGCTTGGACCCAAGGATTCCTTTGGATAAATCTTTGGGAGTTGATTTTCTTAAAAGCACAGATCTAGGTACATAGGTGTTGTAGGAGGGAATGTTTGGGGTAGAACTTTTGGGATGAGAGCTTGCCATGCAGTTGACTACCGATTTTCCTTTGTCAGCACAGGAAATCCTTTTTGAGTGAACATGAGTTTCTCTTTTGGGGATCTTTGAGGGCTTCGGTTCGGTGTAGGTATCTATGTGAATAGATTTCAACACTTCATGAAGAGGAATTGGAGGGTCATGGATTGTGGGATCGGTGGGCACAAAGGAGATGAGATCGGTGGGTTTAGATCTTTTGGAGGGATTAGCTTTTGCAGAGTTTGAGGAGGAGGCTTCATCCATGACTGAAAATTTGAGCTGATCATGGATGGGTTTAGAAACGTCATTTGAATCTTGCTTCTCAATAATTTGCAATGAGGAGTCTTTGGCCTTTAAGGATATCCCATACTTTAAGGCTTCACACAGATCTAACGAGTTCAAAGAGATGGAATCACAAGAGCTGGAATCAGAGAGATCATTACAAGCATTGGTGGGGGGAACAAGAGCAAAAGTGGACTCACAAACATCAGTTTTTCCAAATCCTAGACCGAACTTGTTTGAACTACAGATTTGACTTTGAAAGATTTGTTCAAGATTTTTGGAAGAGCTTGACCATTTTTTGATGACTTCTTGTTCCCTTTTTAGTTTCTTAAAGAGAGAGTTCTTTTCTTTTGAGATCACATGATTTATTGTTTTCAAGTCCTCAAGCTCAATTTTTATTTCCTCAAACCTTTTAAGCTTAGACATGCAAATTTCAAGTTCAGCTTTGAGCTCTTTCACTTGAACAGATTTTCTATTCTTACTGTCTTTAACAGAATAAAAATCTTGAGTTAAAGATTCATAAGCATTGATCTTTTCAATATCAGACATATTATTGAAGGGATGTACCTGAGCGTAGGCTGTGGAGCACCCAGTTGCCACTAGAGCCATAGGTGAAGTGGCACTTTCGGAAACTTCCATTTCTTCTGAGATGGCCACGAAGCATCTATTCTGAGAATCACTGTCGGAGGTGTCTTCGTCGTCCCAATCGTGGGTTTCTGCCATGAGACCCTTCCCTTTTCTCTCTAGACCCTCACTCCTTTCCTTCTCTTTCTTGTACTTGGCCTTATATTTCTCGGCACGCTCCTGATGATTTAAGAAGGATGGTGGGGACTCCTTTTTGGGAAAGGTTGATTTGAAAGGCATGTGTTTGGATTTTTCCCTTTTTGAAGAGGGATTGTCAGAAGAAGTAAATTTGGACTTGGAGATACGCTTGCTTCTACACTCAGATGCAAAATGTCCTTTCTTGCCACAGTTGTAGCATTCCTCATTGGACTTGTCAGAAGAAGTTTTGAAAGATGAAGTTTTTCTAAGACTTCGAGATTTGTTGAAGGGACGAAACTTGTGTTTGGAACCGGCCATCATTGCCATCTCATCCGACAACTGTTCAACCATGATATCCTCACCTTCATCATCAGCATCACTAAGATATGCTTCCGTTTGGTGGGTTACATTTGTTTGGCTGTCATTGTCAGAGTCAGATGAAGGATAGGTGATTCTAGGAAGATTTTGAGAATTCTTGGAACTTTCACTAACAAGAGCTATAGAGGAGCTCTTTATTTCCTTGATGAAAGATTTCCGTTGAAGCTTGGTTTGCTCAAAGTTGAAGAGAGTACCATATAATACGGTTAAGGGCATGAACTCAAGGTCCTTGGTAGTTTTGATGCAAGTACATATATTTTCCCAAAAATCTGGGAGACAATCCATGAACTTGCACAAGACTTCCTCATTATCATAGACTTTGCCCAACAACTTAAGATCATTTAAAAGAGAGTTGAAGCGGTTATAGAAACTAGGAAGAGATTCTCCTTTTTCAAAAGAAAATAGTTCATACTTTCTGATAAGACCAATCTTTTTGCATTTCTTGACTTCCTCTGTACCTTCGTACAAAACACATAGAGTGGTCCACATTTCTTTGGCAGTTTCAAAGTTCACCAAAGAGTGGTAGACCTCATCAGGAAGAGAGAGAGCAATAATAGCTCTTACCTTGGAGTCAAGAGTAACTAAACGTTTCTCCTCATCAGTATACTTTTTAGGATTTTTGAGAATATACCGACCAGTAGCACTGGATTTTTCCTCATCAGAATCACTTGAGATTTCCTTTTCAAAGGCCTCTTTGCCTGGCCTCTGCGTGTCATAGCGAGCCCAAACTCTGGGGATAATGGGTCCCTCGTGGAGAATGGTTGGATATCTAGTATCCACTCCTTCCATGAACAGCATCATGCGGCTTTTCCACAAAGAGAAGTTGTTGGGATTGAACTTAGGAGGTTTTGAAATAGAGCCATTTTCAGAGAAGTTATTTTGAAAAGAGTTTTCAACAGTAGAAGAAGAAGAGGCAGCCATCGCAGATCAACTTTATGGAATTAAACTTTCTGCTCTGATACCACTTGTTAGTCCCAGATGGCTATAACAAGTATTGTAGAAGGGGGGGGGGGGGGGTTGAATACAATACACAAAAATTTCACAATTTTAATTCTTATATTTGAAAAACTTTCAAAAGAATTACACACAGAAAACTTAAGATTGTTGCGGAAAAGAACAGATAAACTATTCTAACAATCTTACACAAAGTATACAACAAAACAACTAAGAACACTAAGAGCAAAGCTATTGAGTTAAGGCTTAAAAGAAGGTTTCTTGCACTGAGAGAATTTCTTTTTAAAAGCGTGAGAATTGCATGAAGAGCACTTCTCCTTTTATAGTGCCAAGGAGTGCCCAAGCATTAAATGCTTGGGACACTTGTCATCTTCACATATGCTGATAATGTTGACTTCAGGAGAGCTGTGAAGTCCTTGTCACTTTTCACTAGGTGCAGACAGAGTAGCTTGAGCAGATAATAGGGACCTTAGCTGAAGGTGGATAAAAAGACAAACTGTCACTTTTCTCTGCTGGAGGATATCGTCCCATAATAAATGATCTTCTGTCTTGAGCCTTTAGCACCGAAGTGGTTTCCACCGAGATTTGACAAGTCTTCGGTGGAAAGAAGACTAGTCCACCGAAGTTGCAAGTAGGATTCGGTGGTAAATAGTCCACTGAAATTACGAGCATGTTTCGGTGGTGAGAGGACCACCGAAATTACAAGTATATTTCGGTGGTGAGAGGACCACCGAAGTTACATGTATATTTCGGTGGTGAGAGGACCACCGAAGTTACATGTATATTTCGGTGGTGAGAGGACCACCGAAGTTACATGTATATTTCGGTGGTGAGAGGAGCACCGAAAGAGTCATCGGTGGGAGAAGGCCACCGAAGATGTCCTATAACTTCGGTGGAGAGAAGGCCACCGAAATGTCAAGGGATTTCGGTGGTGATGACTTGTTTGAAAGTTGCCGAGAGTCTTCTATTTTCCACAAGTAGAGAGTCTTCAAGCTTGGTTTCGGTTGATCTTCGACTTCACCGAACATTTGCTATCTTGTACAAGTCATTCAAAGAACTGAACTAAAATATTCTAAGTAGGAGTTTTAGGGAAAACATCGGTGAGTCAATTTCAAATCCTTGGTGACCCAACATTTTTGTTTTTCTTATTAATCTAACAAAATGCTGAATAATCAATGTCTTTTGTCTTATTAGGCTAACAATACTTATAATTCAATATTTTTTTAAACTTATAATCATTCTCTTTTGTATTATTTTGTTTTGTTTAAACAATCAATCAATCAATCAATCAATATATATATATAGAAAGGAGAATGTAGGGAGAGAGGATTAAGGACAAGACTCCATTTAGGCTTTGGAATTTTGTGAGAGTTTTGCCTTTTTTTTAAATGTTGCATTAATTGTCTAGAACCTTTCATTCTCTTTTGCATTTTGTAGTGATTTTGTATTTTTTTTTATTTTTCTTATTAATTTAACAAAATGCTTAATAATCAAAGTCTTTTTTCTTATTAGGCTAACAATTATAATATTTTTTTTGTTTAAGTTAACAATCAATAAAAAGTGTATATTTTGTAGTGATTTTGTATTTTTTTTGTTTTTCTTATTAATCTCAAAATACTTAATAATCAAAGTCTTTTGCCTTATTAGGCTAACAATACTTATAATTCAATATTTTTTTTAAACTTATAATCATTCTCTTTTGTATTATTTTGTTTTGTTTAAACAATGCTTATAAATCAATAAAAAGTGTATATTTTGTAGTGATTTTGTATTTTTTTTGTTTTTCTTATTAATCTAACAAAATGCTTAATAATCAAAGTCTTTTTTCTTATTAGGCTAACAATGCTTATAATTCAATATTTTTGTATACTTATAATTTTTTTTTGTTTAAGTTAACAATGCTTATAAATCAATAAAAAGTGTATATTTTGTAGTGATTTTGTATTTTTTTGTTTTCCTTATTAATCTAACAAAATGCAAAATAATCAAAGTCTTTTTTCTTATTAATCTAACAAATGCTTAGAAATCATACCTTTTAAATTGTTTTATTATTTGGTTAGATAATAGTCAATTAATACTTTTTAATAGAATGCTTTAATTTTATTGTTTTCAGTAAGTTAACAACGCTAATTTTAGTACAAATTTGAATCATTATTTTGCAACCAAAAATTTAAAAATGTATGAAACTATATCAGTGAAAATAATATGCATAAAAAATACTCGAATACATACATCGTATTATATTGCATATTATTATCAAATTACGCTTCATCTTAATTTGCTTACACATTTCTAATATAAATTTCAGCACCGCGCATCGCGTGGTACCAAACACTAGTATATATATATATATATATACACACACACGAAATTTGCGCCTTGTTTCGTGTATGGAAAACTATGTCCCAATACTGATTTCGTGTAACTCAAGACATAAAAGGATCGAAATATAGTATTTGGACAATAATTCATTGTCTATGATCCAGAATTTTATCCAAATATTATTAACCACAACCTAGTTTTTCTAACAAAGTCTATAATATAATTTTTTTTTCATGAGATGACTATTTAAAATAATAACGTTGATGAAAATAAAGTTCAACATTTCAATTGTTATTTTACAATCTATGGTCTTTTATAAAAGTCTAAAAGAAGCCACGTTTATTGATTATTAAAGGGCATTTTATATTAAGATTAAACGTATTTTATTATATTTAGGGTGTGTTTGTTTTTAAAAAAAAAGTCTTAAAAGGTCTTAAGTCTAATTCGGTCAGAGAAATGGATGAAAAGACCGTTTGTTTTTAAAAAAAATAAGATCTGAAAACCTTATTATGTCTCTTATTTCATAAGAGGCAATTGATTCTCTTAAAAGCTCTTGTGCCCTAAAACCATCCGCCTCCATCGCCATCAACCTCCTCAGCCTCCATCGCCATCAACCTCCTCAACCTCCATCGCTTCCATCATCCTCCTCAGCCTCCATCGCCTCCTGCAGATTGAAGATTTTTTCTATTGAAATCATCTGCAATCGAGGTATCTTTCACCAAATCGAAGATACGTCGGCTAGAAATCGTCTGCAGTACTGGTAGCTTCTTCAATCGAGGTAGCTTTTTCAGTCTAGATCTCGAATGACTTCTTCAGTTGCGATTGGCAACACACTATTTACGAATTTGGAATGCCTTGTGTGCATGTCATTTGAAGATCTATAACGGAATTTCCATTTTCATAGGTATGCTCATTTAACTTTTTTATATGGCGAAACACACCCACACCCACAAATGTTCTGCAAGATACGAACCTCCAACCTTGTTTGTTTATGAATATGTGCACCCGTTGTAACTTGATACCTCCTCTATCAGATGCGTTTTAAAACTGTGAGTCCAGATATGTGGACAAAGCGGACAATATATGATACAATTGACCTGTGATGTTACAAGTAAGGTCTTCTGTATTTCGTAAAGATTTTGACACAAAGTCATATGCTCTATATTTCGTCGCTGGAATTCGCTTTCTGAATTTGATTGAAGTGTGAGATCGATCAAATGCATGTTATTGCTCTTTGAATCCCTAAATGAATCGAAATTTTGCTAATATCTTTTTGATTCGATTGTATATTTTTGATTTCACGTAATCACACTGAAGATTCATAGAAATCATTTATTGGAGAATGCATCTCTATGTATGCATGCAGCATGTTCCTTTAATCGATTATTACCTTATGATGGACTTATTAATCAGTTATATGAATTTAAATTCTGGAGTGAAATGAGATACATTATGTAAACGACTCTACATCACTCAGCTGAAAAAACACTTTAGATCAAATTTGTAAGTTCCTGATTAGTGTATCTTTGAAAGTGTGATCTAATAGGGTATTTTTCCTCGTTACTATTCCGTACCCTGTTGATTTCGAATTTGCGATGTCTCCAATAGAAATTGTTGCTAATTGTTTTCAGATTATATTCGCTTCCGTTCTTTGGCTGTTACTAGATCCTGAAATTAATGTCTTAAACATAGGGGAGTTCTGTTCGATTTGTCAAACTCTGTCTGCTAGGTGAACTGGATCTTTGTTTTCCACCAGATCCCCTGGTAATTAATGCTTATAGCTTATTTATATAGAACTACTTAAATAAGTTGAAGATAGTAAACTGAAATCAGTTGATCCATCGAAGGCTTTTAAGTATTCCTTTTCCATGTAATCTTAACATCTTGGTATTTTAATAGTGTTCATTGTAAATTTGTAAACCCCAATTTCATTCCATTTCTAGGGGAGTTTTGATTTTAATGGATTGATTTTGGTTTTTATTCAGGTTGGGTGGTGGTTGATTTTTTTTGTTCTAATTCTGTTTTGCACAAGGAACCCACCAGATTTATTTTTTGATTTTATGTGTTTAGGGTTTTGATTTAATGTATAGTGTGATGGGGATGATGATGATATGTTTGGTGTTCATCGGCATCTTCATTTTCTCTGGGGATGATGATGAGGGTTTTCTTCGATGGGGATGATGATGGATGATGCTGATATGTGTGTATATATATATATATATATAATATTTGTTTTATTTTTAATTAGAAATAGTGAAAAATAAAAGAAATAAAGTAAAAGGACGAAAATGCCCTCATGTGACTTGCACATGAGGGGCTTTAACAGAGTCAATCTAACGGTGTTATGCCTGAGGGACCAAAACCGAGCACTTTTGCATACCACAGGGTTTTTCTTGCAATAAAAAATTTCTGGGGACCAAATGTGAGAAAAACAACATACCACAGGACCAAAATTGCAGTTTACTCAAAATAATATTTTCTCAAAATGGAAAAGATGCTTGCCTGATTTCACACATACAACACGATTCAGCAGTTGCTTTGGACCAATTAGGTTTGCTTCTGGGTCTAACAACCTCCACATCTCCAATGCATAATCCCTTTCAGCCATCGTGCAGACATAAACTTCAAATCTCTTGTGTCCTTTCGCAATCAAATAGCTTCTCAAATCCTCCCACGCAGGCCTTTTGCAGTTTACTCCATTCGACCATCAACACCAAACACTTACTCCATCCATCATCACGGTTTCCAATTTCAACCTCACCCATATTCCTATTATTTCAAGAAATCTTGAGGTTTTTTTTCTCAAAATTAGGGGTTTTTCTTAAGAGATGAAATCTAGGGTTCATGTGGGTGTTGATGGAGAAGACGATACATATACACACATATATATATATATATATATATATATATATATATATATATATATATGAGTAAACTACAATTTTCGACAGAAAAAAGAGAGGAGAGAGAGAGAGAGAGAGAGAGAGAGATATGAGAATCGAGAGAAGAGACCGAGAGGCGTGTTTTAGACCACCACAACCACCAGACGACGGTCTGTGCTTCGCCGGATCGTCCCTGTGCTTTGACGGAGATCTGAGCGATTTTCCGGCGTCTTCTCCGGCTGGGGAACTCGCCGGAGGGGGAGAGGTCGGCGTCCCTGTGGTTTGCGACATCTAGGGGTATCAAATACAAACCAGTTAGTTTGTACAAACTCGTACAAACCATACCTAGCTTCATGATTTTGTAAATTTGGCTTCATGAATATATATATATATATATATATATTGGCTTCATGAATATATAATTTGGCTTCATGAATATATCATTTGGCATTTTTAACTAATTTTTTTACAAAAATACCCTAAAATACCCTTATTTTTGTAAAAAAATTAGTTAAAAATGCCAAATGATATATTCATGAAGCCAAATTATATATTCATGAAGCCAAATTTACAAAATCATGAAGCTAGGTATGGTTTGTACGAATTTGTACAAACTAACTGGTTTGTACCCGATACCACCCCTATATAATTAATATATTAAATATAATATAGTATATAGTAATTGCAACTTGGTCCCTGTGGTTTTTGTCTTTAGTGAAAAACAGAAAAATGAAGTAAAATGACCAAATTGCCCTCATGTGACTTGCACATGAGGGGTTTTAACAGAGTCAATCTAACGGTGTTATGTCTGAGTGACCAAAACCGAGCACTTTTGCATACCACAGGTTTTTTTTGCAATAAAAATTTTCTGAGGACCAAATGTGAGAAAAACAACATACCACAGGGACCAAAATTGCAGTTTACTCTACAAAATATATAAAATAAAGCATTTATAGAGAAAAAAAGACATGGGATGCGAGTTCCATTTAAATTAATAGAAGGTAAGAGATATGATGGAAATAAGGGGGGCTAAAAGAAATACTAATAGAGAGAATGAGTTAAAAGAGTGTGAAAATAGTATGATTTAAAATGTTAAAACATATTTTATAATAATGTTGTCTTGAAATATATTTTGAATAAAGAGGTGTTACCAAAGGTCCATTTTAAATTTACCTTTTTGCCTTGTTAAGCCCGAAGTCGAGATGCAAATTTACCTAATGAGTATAATTCGGGAAATTGACTCAAATAGCCATTTCATACCATTGGTTTCTTCAAATAACCACTTTGATAACCTTATTCCCAAAATAGCCAAAACTTACGCAGAGAAACTTACGCAGAGAGTTTTCTCTGCGTAAGTTTGATTTTCCTCCCAAAAAATTAAAAAAAATTGATTTAAAAAAAACTTACGCAGAGGCTTCTCTCTGCGTAAGTTTTTTAGACTTTCCGCGTAAACTTTATTTTTTCAATATATTCTAAATTTTTATTGTTTTTAGAAAAGAAAATTATTAACTAAAAATAGAAAATCATATTTTAGGGTATTGTCTAATTAGTTGCAAAAATATTTTTTTAAATTTTTTTATTTATCTATTTTTATATAAATAATTTAGAAAAATACTTATATAAAAAAATATTTAAATTAAAGTTTACGCGGAAAGTCTAAAAAACTTACGCATAGAGTTTTCTCTGCGTAAACTTTTTAAAAAATCATTTTTTTTATTTTTTGGAAGGAAAAATAAACTTATGCATTTGAGGCAACTTCCCGTATAATTACTAATGGTGTTAACAAAGTGGTTATTTAAAGAAACCAATGATGTGAAATGACTATTTGAGGCAACTTCCCGTATAATTCTCAACCTAATCGGCTAATCCAACCCAAAAAATTGGTTGATGAACCCAACTCGTACCAAACTGAACAAAATTTGGCACTCCTATTTGTACATTAGTATTTTGAACAAAAAAGGTAAAGGTTATGTTTTATCAAACATAATACTCGTGATGAATTTGTAGCTATAGCATTTTCTCTCTCTTTCAAGTTTTGATTTGTTAGTTATTTTTAAAAAGTGTTCACACCTATGCACATTCCATTAGAAATTGAATAAGATTTAGAGATGCACAAGGCTACTACTTTTCGAGTTTGGGTCTGAACCTTCCAAACCTGTTTTAGTGAGCAATAAACTATGCCTAGATCTTAAAATCGGGCCAGACTTTGGGGTTAAAAGAGGATCCGATAGGGCTTTTTTCAGGCAAGAATGATCTTTATCGGGCTTCTTCAAGCTTTTTAAACTGGGACTAGGTTCGGCCCTGCTGCATTGTAACACCCCGATTTTTATATAAAGTATTACGATGGGTTTTATTGATAAATGAATGTATAATTATTTGATAGATTAATTTTAGAGTTTATCCCCGAATAAGTTTCGTTATTTGTTTTACGTAGTTATAAGTTAAGGGGTAAGCTTTAATTTTAATTTATAAGTTAGAGGGTGAAAGTTGCCAATTATTGAAAGTTTAGGGTGGGTGTGGTTAAAGTGATGAAACAACATCACCACCACCGCCTCTTTTAGTCAAAAGAGAAACAAAGTGAGATATTTGTTTCATTTTTTGTGCTTGTGGGTGTGTGTGTGTTCTCGGCAAGAAGAAAGAAAGAGGAAGAAGAGAAGCAAGATTTTAAGTAGAAATTAAGCAGTAATTGAGGATACAACCTGGTGAAAGCAAAGGTATAATCTTTGTTAAATTACTTCTTTTTTGTTTACAAAAGTTTCTTAGAGTTTAGAAATTTGGGCTTTAATGTTTTTGGAAGATATGAATATTCTGGGTTCATAGGTCTCTTCTATTAATGATATTAAGCATATCTGCATGTTTGTAGAAATTGCATGACTTAAAAGTATCAGTTTTTGACTTAAATACGTTCTCTATTAGTTGAGACAAAGATGAACACCAGTTATGTTGATCCAAACCCTCAGTGATTTGATAATGACCCTCTCTTTATACTTAGTGAAAATTGTAAGTAAACAATATGTATCAGAGTTTCACTATCGCTGATAAGTACTAAGATCTTACAGTACCGCTGATAGGAACTCTCGCTCTTTAGATTAAACATTCAGCGAACACTGTTCACCATAATGCTCTGAGTCTGTTCAGTCCTTATGGTGATCGTTGATAAGTTAGTTGTTTACTTATGATCCCTGAAGACAAGTTTCACGTCAACATAGGTTCTACGCTGAAGTCGAAGATCAAACTCAAGAACCAGCGACAAGTCTCTTAATGAACTGATGCGGATCAACGAAGACTCAGATTTGTCCACTCAACGTGAAGTATCAAGTACAGGACTTCAGCTATCGCTGAACTTTATCATTTACTAATAGAGCTCTGATTCAACGAAAGCTGATCATGAAGTCCTCCGTACAAAGTACTTTTGTCTTAACCACCCTTGCACGACTCCGTACGATATGTCAGAAAATAACCTCCTTATTGTCTGAAATCGTACAACCACTCTGATACTACACTGTTCAAACATGCGACTACTAAGGTTGTCTACAAAGGTCAATGACATGCAACCAATCAGCTCCTGCCACGTGTAAAGTGTAAATTGTCATGCATTAAATGCATGCAGTATATAAGAAGGACTTCAGCTTCATTTTTGAAGCACTTGCTAACTCTGGACAAGTCATCTTTCTTATCTTGAGATAGGTTATTATTAGTAATTTCCTTCTCTTTCTTAGTGCAAGAAATTTAGTGTTCCAACTTGTTTAGATTTAGGTTTATCTTTAATCTTATTCCGCAACAAGCTGTAAATTGTTAATGATTTATCAATAAACAATTTAGAAAAGTAAAATCTGTGTGTTTGTATTCAACCCCCCCCCCCCCCTTCTACAAACTTGTATAGCCCTTCGGGACCAACAAGTGGTATCAGAGCAGATTTGTTTAATCTCATAAACAAGATCTAATCTATACTAAGATTTCTCTTCCTTGCTATTTCTGAAAATGGCTACCAACACAAACACAAACTATATTAACAATGGTTCTCTTGCAAAACCTCCTAGATTCTCCAGAGATAATTTTAATCTATGGAAAAATAGGGTGATTCTCTTCTTAGAAGGTGTAGACCCTACTATGCCTTATTATCTTGAAAACGGACCATATATTCTTGTAAGAATTGATGTTGCAGTTCCAGCCACTGAGAATAGACCTGCTATTCCAGAAAGGCTGATTCCTAAGGAAGTTCATATGTGGACTGATGAAGATAAGAAGAAAGTGGCTATCGACACGAAAGCCAGATCCATACTATCCATGGCTCTTCCTGACGAAGTCTACCATTCCGTCATGAACCTGAAAACCTCAAAAGCCATGTGGGACACAATCTGTGTTCAGTATGAAGGTACTGCTGAAGTCCAGGACTCTCGAAAGATCA